>OX596202.1:14584043-16017669 GCA_951394215.1 Glyphodes perspectalis | reverse complement strand
TCGAGCGGCACGTGCGTCTTCTGCATGTGCGTCGCCAGGGTCAACACCGCCGCAAACCGCACCTGTCGCGAGACAAAAACGTCAACTCATACCGTAGTATAACCAAAAATCCATAATTTCATGCGGATATGGCAAATATTTTTGTTACACTCTTGGAGTCCATCCAAGATGACAATATCAAAGTTAAAAGTAGACTACCGAGTCCAGTCTCTGGACGCCGTTGTAACGCTGTCAACGTTGTCAATGCCGCACCTTATAAATTACAAACTCACCTCACAAATCAAGCAAGCGTAAGTAAACAGCTCAGGCGACTTGGTGTCCGCCGGGTGGGAGTTCTTGAGATGTGTGGCCAGATCGTCTTGCGAGGCGAAGCGCGCGAGGCAGTACTCGCACTGCGGCGCGTCCGCCGCGCCGCCGGGCGGCTCCACCGCGTGCGCGAATATGTGAAGCATTAGGGCGATGTTGTTGTTGAACTCCACTTGGCAGAGGGGGCACTGTGGAATATAAAAGTATGTTTATATAAAGCTCATAGACAATTAATGTCCAAATAATTGTCAATGGCAACATGCCTGGCTGTCCAGAAATAATAATTACATACATACATAACACCACGCCTGTAATCCACGAAGGGGTAAGTAGAATCGAGGGGGTAGGCCTTCAACCACATTCAGCCAAAAGTTAAACTGGGCTGGGTTAGATAGAATATTGCTTAGCGGACGATTCCATAAGGGCACCCGCGAAGCCTCAGTCGGCGTAGAGGATGCATCCCGGAGTTTTAGTGGGTGTACCCCGGCCACTACCATCTTGGCCGGAGATGGGGTCTCCTGTTGCAGAGGCCCCTGGGAGTCCCACATAACCACTTCGCTCCCCAGAGGCGGAGTGGTATGCGTAACGCATTTCTCCGGGTTAAAAAAAAAGAAAAAATTGTGAAAAAGTAGAGATAAGTGGCTAGCTCGTTGCCTACACAAACACATAATATCATCGTCATTTGTAAAAAAGAAACCACTGGCTGGCTCCTTGACCCCAGAAAGGACTCTGAAATCTGTTGTTGTCTTTATCAGTTAACAGAATTATTTTCAATGATACAATATCTTAACTTTGCATTCTTAGCGCTTTGCACTCACCTCGACAGCGATAGCCATCTTCTTTATCTCCCCGTTCCCGCCGACCTGTCCGAAGTAGTACCGCTCCATGGAGACCGTCTCCTCGGGCTTGATCTCCTTCTTGATGGCCTTCAGCGGCACGTCGTCCAGGTCGTCGTCCAAGTACGTCTTGATCTGCTTGCGCCGGCGGCCTGACCCTTCTGATTCCTTCTCCTTCTTCTCCTTCTCTTTGGGCTTCTCCATCTCTTGTTTGATCTTCGTGCGGCGGAGGGCGAGAGGAATCTGTTTGGGAAACAAGTTCGTGATAGCGTTTTGTTATTTATTTTGAAAGTGTGTATCCACGATCCTTGCTCGATTTTCCATTTGAGGGCTAATTCGGGTAGTAGTCGCTTTAATGTAACTAGATTAGTTTTATCTGGAGTTTTAGCCAATGGGGACACCAACTAGAAAAGGGATGTAACTTTAGTGAGAAGAACCAAGTCCTACAAAGCTTCATAAACAGCTTTCTATGGTAACAAGCGCAGTACATACGTGTTGGTAATAATCAAAAGTCATTGAGAAAACACAGTAACCTTGGTGCCCGCTTTTTGAGCAATATTCCCTAAGTTTCATTCAAATGAGACGTACCTAGTGATTCGGGAAGAGCTAAGCGAAGCAGATTTGATAGGAAAAAGTATCTTAATTGACTTGCTTGTCAACATCACTATTGAATTCCACGTGGTACGCCAACCGTTGCACAAGGCACATTTGACAGAAGCGAGTCGAGCACGTATCGCGTAGCGCCTAGGTCGTGTGTGTGTGGGGACGGACCTCCTCCTCGTCGTCGTCGTCGACGTAGGCGGAGGCGGCGCGCTGGTTGCGGCGGCGCTTGCGCGGCGGCGTGGGGTCCCGCTCGCGCTCGCGCCGCTTGCGGCCGCGCTTGCCGCGCGCCACTGCAGGCTCCGGCGCAGGCTCCACTTCGGCCCCGCGGTCCTTCTTCTGCGGACACGATAGAGACGTCACTATTTACCATGCACACTTGATTGAGAGTTTATTTTATAAACTATTCTACCGAATGACATAACTTTACCATTGGGACCCGTCTTGGTCTTAGTATGTTTGTGGAAAGAAATTCATATCCACTTTATATTTTGAAAGGAACGAATAGGGCCACCATCGTGAGCTTTTTAATTCTGCCTTTCAGCTTTCATTTTTGCATGTGTTCAATTATTCTTATGTTCATGTCATTACGCTCAAAATACAAAGATCAATTGTATTAGATCAACAGTTAATGTTGATTGTTATATCAACATGTTTTGCTATAAATACCTTAGGATATTTCCAGCCCTTGAAGGGATTTGCGACGATCTTGTTCAGCCGCACAGTGATGGCGTCCTTGGCCTCCAGCTTGGTCTGCTCCGAGATGTGCAGAACGATGTTGTCGAACGCTTGTCCCGGCGAAATTCCATACCTAGTAAAAATATATCATGTTAGTGTATAAATATGCGTAACTCTACTTTATATATTAATGCTTGAAAAAAATATAATCAACAATAACGCTTCCTAAAATAAACCAAATATTATCGCACTAACAACCGCGCTGTCATACATCTGTTAAATAATAAATTTTGAATTTCTTTACATACTCCTTTATCCTTTACATGTGATACTAAGGTATTTGCATTCCATTATTTTTGCTCAAAGACAAGAACAGATTGAACTCACTTCTCCCTCCACACCAGCTCATCCAAGAACTGCTGTATAATCTGCCTGGAGAGCAGCGACAGAGTATTCTGAAACATCCTTGGCACGATCCGTCGCAGATACTCCATGATGTTGGCGTTGCTGTTCCGCGACGGCTGGTCGGAGTGCGACGACGACTGGTGCACGTTCTTGAAGCCCATCGCGACCAGCGTGCCCTTGTCCACCGTCAGGTCGGTCAGGATGACAGACGCCGGGTTCACCCAGCCGGTCAGCGGCTCGAGGATCTTCTGGAAGCGCTTCTTGTAGTTCTTCTCGTGTTCCGCTAACGGTTCCACGGCTCGGAGGCGGATCTGGAATTTGGAATTAACTGTAGGTCGAAAGAATTGATATTGGTATACCAATAAATTTAAATGTTATGTGGACTAACTATATCTTATACGCGAAATCCCAGCGGAGTAAAAAAAGTATACATACATATATTTATTTTTTTCATTTATGAAACCTAACTAATTTAGATCGATGTTCCATTTAGTCTTGCACCATAATTCTAATTTACCTAATTGGGTTAATATGATAGTTAAAAAGGCTGTATTTATTTTTAAACTGTAAATTGTAATAGATTCGTAATGTACATATAGTACGCACCAGCTCCCAATGCAATAGATAAGTAATTTAGATTTTAAGAGGGCTGGTTGCCGCTTTCACTCTGCCTACCCCTTCTGGGATTACGTGCGTGATATTATGTATGTTTTAATTTTGCACCATCATCTTCCTAGCGTTATGTCCCGTGCATAGACGAGGTCCGCTTAGACCATGATCCAGGATTTAGCGAGTTTGGTATTTACACTGAAGCGACTGCCGATCTGACCCTCGTAACCCTAAGATAGGGGAACCAGTAAATTTTTGGATCATGGTTACAAATTTAAAGTTGTTTGAATTTGCAGGTTTTATCACGATGTTTGCCCTCACCGTCGAGCTAGTGATATAAATAAGTACATAGATTTTGGAAAAATCCAGAGGTACGTGCCCGGGTTTGAACCCGCACTCCTCGGTTAAGAGGCGCGTGTCTTTACCATTGAGCTACCACCGCTCTTTGTTTTAATTTTGCATCCGAGTCCTAAATGACCCAGTTACGGCAGTATGTCAATTACAATGTTAGTATTTATTTGTAGACCGTGAGACATACCAGCTTCTCGACGGGGTCGAGCACGCCCAGCACCTCGACCTTGACCTGTCGCTGCGTGCCGTCGTGGCTGGTGGTGCCGAGCGAGATGACGCCCACCTCCACCTTCTTGCCCGCGCCGCCCAGCAGGCTCAGGTGCTCGTGGATGGCCGACGTGCACACCGCGCGCAGCCACGTGAAAAGACCTTTCACGTATAGGTTATCCACCTAAAAGAATTGGGATGTTGACACCATTTATATTTAATTTTTAAATATCAATTCTGAAAAAGAAAGTATCGTAGTATGCTGTTAAGCCTCATTGATTTTGTATCATATTGAGTCTAAAATTTTTAATTTTACAAAAACTGCTTATTATTAAATCAGGTTGACTATACAAACTAGTGACGACACACGGTGACAAGCCGATACAAAATCTATGAAGTGATTTCGTTTAGACAACTCTTAAAAATTATCTCAATTGACTAGCCAGTCAACATCCCTATTAAACTATATATTATTATTAGAAATTATATATTCGTACTACACACATTTAAGTTTCATGGGTGTGTTTGAAACACACAAATGATGGCACACTTTTTTTTTATTTCTGCCAAATTTTAGATACACCAATCAATATAAGATTCAATTTCACTATTTAGGACAATTTCTTTCGGTTTTCACATTTTGAGAATACTAAAATGAAAGACGATTAAGCAGCATAAAGTGTACATCTCAACCTAAAAAAAGTCTTAATGAGCATAACAATGTCAATCGATTTTAAACTTCCGCGATGCTTTGATAATTGGAATTAAATAGGATAAAGACTAGTTAGTTAGTTGGGCATGTGTTTCCCGCACAGGCTTTGGTTCACTTGCTCATAACAGGATAAAGACTATATTGTACATAACTTTTCTAAGAAAACCTGTTTCTTGATTCTGCCAACCTTCTGTAAGAATATAACTCATCAATCACAAATATGAAACTATTGTTTCCAAGATACCGCTTGAAACTGTTAAAACAGGCTAAAATTAAAAACAATCCTGGCTCACCTTAACCCACTGCACAACATTCTGCACATTGGTCTGGCAGGCCCAGTGGTAGATAAGCTTGAGCAGAACACTGGGCGGGAAGGTGGCGCCCTCGAAGATGGACCGCGAGAACACGGACACGAACCGCGTGGGGCAGCACTCCGAGATCCACACGTACCCGCCCGAGTACGGGAACTTGGTCACGTCTGAATACATGCCTGGAGACAGTGGCAAACGTTGCGCTTAATACTCTGTATGTTGTGTGAATAGTTTCATATACATACATAACATAACATCACGCCCATAATCCCCAAAGAAACGTGTGAAAAAGTAGTAACAAGTGGCTAGCTTGTCGCCTACACAACCACATACCCAAAACCCGATATACCATTAGTCGCCTTTAACGACATGCTAGGCAAGAACCACAGTTGGTACATTCTTATTAAGTCCCAGACAAACATGGGAGTTTTTGACTCTGCCTACCCCTTCGGGGATTATGGGCGTGTTTTTATGTTTATTTGTTATTATCCCCTTAATTTTTTTTACGAATATCTAATTCTAAATAATAATTATATCTTTTCTTTTTTTTTTATGTGGCCCTACTATGCATAAAAGCCTTCTCCATTCTTTTCCACCCTGGCTATATGCATCCAACTTTTACCTGCTGTGTTTATCCTGTCATCAGCCCATCTTTTCTTCTGTCTTCCTATGTTTTATACCATAGTCAGTGTTTAATTTTTATATAGCTATAGCAAATTCTACACTTAAGAAGTTCTTGTACTTAGAATTGACATTAATTTTACTATGAAAAATTATTAAAGTCTAAGTTTGTATCAATAAAGAGCATAGTATTCAAGTAGTTGCACAATGTCTTGAAAAAAAGTTTTATAACACAATTACTTACTATAAAACAAAGATGAGAGGTAAAAAATATACATTGTTATGTTTAATTCTTAGTCAAGGGACACCCTAAAGTTTAAGAGTAGTAAGATACATAGACAACTTTATATCAGAAAATTTAATTAGATTGATAGACAGGATTAAATAGTCTAGCATCAGATTAAATTCCAACAGGACCGCATGAAAAATGTAGTAGTAGTAGTAATAAGAAAACTTATTTACCAAGCTTGAGCTTGTTTGCGGGGTGTATAGCGCACCACTGCTCGGAGCGCACGAGTCCCTGCTGGATGAGCCACTCGGTGAACTTCATGGGCGTGTGCATGAGCACGGACTTGACCTTGCTGTCCAGCGCCGAGCGGTCCGACGGCGGCGGCGCCTCCTTCGAGCGCAGGTACGGCCGCGCGACCACCACCAGCGACGGAAACGTCTTGCCTGATACAAGTAGCACCCAAGGTTTACTTTATCATCATCATCCTCATCTTGATCTGTACTACCCGCCCTTTAAGTAACAGTGATTCTAAATAAATAAATTCAAATTATTTAAAAAAAAATTGTTCACAATTTTTCAGACTAGTTTTCGAGCCCGTCTTATTTTTTTATATAACAATAATATTTTTTGTCTTATAATACATATTCTAAAATACATTACATATATGTTATGCTTTATGAACTAGGGCCAATACATTTCCCAAATCTTAATTATTTCAAGCCCCTTTAAACTCTATTAAGGCACATTTCTCAATCTAAATATTTAGGTTTTGCTTACCTTGTAACTTATTGAAAGAGACTTCCCGTGAATCTGCTACATTCTTCACACTCTCCTCCTTAGTGAGATCTACAATAGCTGTTGTTTTGGTTGCGTTGCCGGTCAGCAAGCCACCAATAGCTGTGGCTTCGGATGGACGCACATTTGTGACCACACTGTGCACATCTGTGAGATTGAACATTCATTATGATAATTGCTATTGTTTCAACTGCCAAATTTGTATTCCTACTTTTTTTAAATGTATGCCTTTACTCCCATAGATGTAAAAGAAAACTGATTCTTATTTGTAGAAAGGAAACAAGTTTTGATGTGTGAAGAAATTATAGTAACAGCAATTTGATAATAATTATAAAATGTTTATAATCATTATTTATTTATTATCAAAAGTAGTAATAATTATTACTATTGTGATTGTTATCTTTGCCATTTTATGCACATACATACATAACATCACGCCCATAATCCCCGAAGGGGTAGGCAGAGTCAAAGGGGCAGCATGCCCCTTCAACCACATACAGCCAGATGCTGGGTTAAATGGAAAATTGTGAAAAAGCAGTGACAAGCGGCTAACCTGTTGCCTACACAATCACACATCCAAAACCCGATATACCATTAGTCGCCTTTTACGACATGCTAGGCAAGAACCACAGTTGGCATATTCTTTTTAAGTATATGTGATTAAAGGGGCCTGCTGCCCCTTTGACTCTTCCTACCCCTTCCGGGATTATGGGCGTGATGTTATGTATGTATGTACTTTTGGCCATTCAATGTTTTATTTCTAATTCTAAAGATAAATAATCATATTTCTTTAGCAACATAATATTGTATTTCCATACTCACTAGATGGCGCCAAAGTCTTGTCCTTAGTTTTAGTGTCTTTATCTTTATCTTTTTCCTTATCCTTGTCCTTATCTTTGTCTTTATTCTTTTCTTTGTCCTTCTTTTTCTTTTTGTGACGCAGTTCCGGTGATTTTCCCCTGTCTGGTGATGGTGAGTAATCTATATCATCCTCTATGTGGGCAGTGCTACCACGGTTTCTCTTAGGACGACCTGGAATGCAGTAAAACATTATTAGAATTTGATTATAAGAGATAAGAATAGATTTCAAAACTATAAGTATATTTAAAAGTTATATTAATATTTCAAATTAAGTTCACATAGTATGCCTATTTTATAATTAACTCCTCTCTCCTCAGTAGGCTCCGTAACTACTGGACCAATTTAAATAAATCTTTCACCAATGGAAAGGTAACAAAGGCTATATTTTATCCCCATAATTTTACGGGTACTGGAACTACGCGGGTGAAACCTCGGGGTGCTGCTATATTTAATATTTGCCCATGCTTATCAAACATATTTATGTAAAATCCTTTCATGGCTTACCTCTCTTTGCTGGTTTTTCCTTAGATATGGAGAGAGAACGAGATCTGGACCTAATGATATCAGCACTTTGTCTCTCCAAGTCTTTCAGGACTGGTTGTCTGTAATTAAAAAAGTACAACAGTGACGAATGTGCTATTCAGCATTTTTGTGGAATATAAATACACATTTAGGATTTACTAATTGGAGACTTATTCAATCCTCGATAAAATATGTAATTGTATAATAATAATATATGGTACTCACTTGCCAAGCAGCTGATAGGCGGTGAATTGGTCACCATTGTACACAATCTCACCACCTGTACTTTTGACCATCTCATCAAGTTTGTTTTGAATGCTCTTGTACTCATCGTCGGCGTTTTTGTAAGCCTGCAGCTGAACCTCTGAAAGTTCATCCTCCCAGCACTCGAGTTCCAGGGTCGGGACATCAGGCCCGAAGTACGAACGTTTGTAGAGGTCAGCTTCGATGATCTCAGCTTGAGGCGGCACCACCTCCTATATAGAAAAGTAGGTAAGTATTAAGCCGAATTCACATGTAAACATTATTTTTGTAATTGGTTAGGCACTCACTTCGGTGTCCGATTTTAATTTTTTTAACTTCATGATTAAATGTTTTTGGGACGCTTACTCATAGTGAAAAAATAAGTAAAAGACAAATTTAACTTCAATCCTTTCAGAAAAACAATACACAACAGACGCTTTAGTAGGAAGCCGTCGCCATTTATTTATACCAACCATAAACTAATGTCAAATAGTTTTTTTTTTTTAGGGTACCCATCCAAACTACCACCGACTTCTAGTAGCAAATAGTTATTAATCACTGACTTCTATCAGTGATTAATAATAATAGCGTAAGATCGCAATCACCCCAAACTTTGAAAGAGGACATTTTTAGTTAGGATCGGTATATCGCGGCCTTGGGTAAACAAGGTTCTATCTGCAAAATAATCGATTCTAATTTTTTTTATCTCCGACTAGAATCGAAAAAACGGGTTCTATCTGTATTTGCCATCTGGGTACTGAAACATATGGAGACGACATAATGTTCTATACGAACAATCTGATAAACAAATATGATTAATATCGATATTGTATTCATAAACCTCTATCTATCTCTTTTTAACAAGTCTACAATACTGCACGTAAAAAGAGACAACAACATATTTGACTTAACTATTTTTGGTAACATCATCAAGTGACGTCAAAGAAATACCTAAGTGAAGCCGGCTTACCATTTTGGTTTCTCGTCTTAAGTTGTCAATGTCAGTGGAATTTGTGGTGTATTGTGCCAGTATTGATAAAATTTGTGATAAGAACATAATCTAATTTGTAACATTCAAAAACATCGTCATAAATAAATTGTTCAGAGACTTAAAGTATGTAAATAAGTAAAGTGGAATGACACTACACACAGGCGCCATATTTGTTTCTCACTCAAAATTGGGCTTCACTTTTTCGTGGTTAAGCCATCTCCATTAGTTTCAGTACTCAGAGATAGGAACAATCTGCTATACAAATATGATTAATATCGATATTGTATTCATAAATCTCTAGCTATCTCTTTTTAACAAGTCTACAATATTGCACGTAAAAAGAGACAACCATATATTTGACTTAACTATTTTCGGTAACATCATCAAGTGACGTCATAGAAATACCTAAGTGAAGCCAGCTTACCATTTTGTTTTCTCACTTTAAGTTGTCAATGTCAGTTTAATTCAATTCATATTGGCACAATACACTGCAAATTCAGGAATTTGCAGTGTATTGTGCCAATATTAATAAAATTTGAGATTATAACTTAATCTAACTTGTAACATTCAGAAACATTGTCATAAATAAATTGTTTAGAGACTTAAAGAATGTAAATTAGTAAAGTGGAATGACACTACGCAAAGGCGCCATATTTGTTCCTTACTCAAATTGGGCTTCACTTTTTTGTAGTTACGCCATCTCCATTGGTTTCAGTACTCAGATGTATATAATACGTACTAGATAGGTACGTATGTATAGTATAGCACAGACGAGTAATTAGTATAGTATTATCCTTCATAAAGCTGCGTTGTTTAGTATTTTTTTTATTTAGTTGCAATTATTTTAAAGGATGGTTCCACATGAAAAATTTGTTTGTCAAGGTTAAAATCCTTAAAACAAAGCCGGGTCGTAAGAAAAATCCACAAATATGTTTAGAAAAACTTAAAAACATCCAAATCGCACGAAATCAAAAAAATATTATTTTTTAGATTAATATCATGGACATTGGACGTCAAACAAACAGACGTTTCTCTTTACGCGTATTATTTTTGCATAACTTGTTTTTGTGTATATTTTATATACATAGATTTTTATTGAAAGCTACAGCTATTCATTACACATTTAGCTATAAATTTTCAAATCAAATAAATTTTCAAATTTTTGATTTGAAAATTTCTAATACATTAATTAAAACTTAGCAAACATATAGCAAACGTTTCAAAGTAAGAAGTAAAATAAATAGATTTTTATTTTGTAAAATTACTACATAAATTGAAGATTCCTTTCATAAAAATAAAAAAAAAATACTAAGTGAAGTGACCCTTGCATGAATCTAAAAACATTAAACATTACAGATTATAAGTGTGCATCAAAACCGATTAATTCCGTAAGGTAGGTAAAAAATATTTTATATACTAGAAGTGTACGAAGTCTGTGGTTTGTAACATATTTCTAGAAAAAAAAAAAATGACAGTCGACAAATAATATTTTTTGTGATGAAATTAATTTACGTTGCTTGTAAGATTTCAGCTGGGAAAATTAGATCATAACAATGGAGGCAGTGCCAAAATTACCACTAATAAGTTTCGAACTGAAAGTGAGTCCTGAAAATACACATTTTGGGCCAAAGCTGAAACAGGTAAGTAGGTCTTCATAATCTTTTAGATAATGGTCAATTGGGCATTTCTTTGTCTTTAATTTGCTTGTTTCTGTGCAGTATATTGCGGAAGCGTACAGAGAAGATCCAGAAAGTTACAGCAATGAAATCCATCAGTTGGAGGGCCTGCGGTCGGCCGCTGTACGCCCTAGTATGGATTCTGCTGGCCTCAGCGCGTTGATCAGATATTTTTGCCAATTACGAGCCTTACAAAGTCGATTTCCAATGTCGAAGGGACAGCCAGTGGCGTGTTCTTTTGCTTGGTGAGTAACTAATCTCATTACCTTCCCTTTTTATTGACTGTTAATACATGCAAAGTCTTAAACTTTATATGTCTTCACTATGTATTCAAACAATATGAATTATCCAATCATGCTGTAATTACATTTTCAGGAAAGATCTTTATGCTAACATGAGCAGTTCTCTAGCAGATATTCGCTTTGAGATGGCCTGCATCCTTTACAACATTGGAGCATTGTTCACACAGTTGGCATCATCGGAGCCTCGTACATCTGCCGACAGCTTGAAAGCTGCATGCACTAAGTACCAAAACGCAGCCTGGGCATTCTTGTTCTTGCGAGAGCAATACACTCAGCCATCTGGAGTTGATGTCTCATCTGAAATAATGAGGTTTTTGCAGGAAATATGTTTTGCTCAAGCACAGGAATGTATCTTAGACAAGAGTATCCAGGATTCAAAGAAGCCAAGTGTAGTTGGTATGTATGAATCATAGTCAATAACAGTTCATTTGACATTGTGTTCATTTGGAAATTTTTGTTTGGGAGTGTAAATTACATTCAAAACAATTGTTTAAAATATTTGATTAGATCAATTTGGTTACTAGGCCAACAACATTGAATTGTCTACATACATTTGGGTAAGTGTCTAAATACTAATAATTTGCAGTAGGTATTTATAATTGTATTATTTTGTAGGTGCTGTTGCTATTCAGGTGTTGTTCTTCTATAAAAACTCCTTAGCGTTGCTTGGGCCATCTACTGGGACGGATAATGTACATGAAATCATTGGGACAAAGCTATACAACTACTGGCACAGATACTTATCCTTCAAAGTGGGCTACATTGGGTGCATTGTGTGTTTATATCAAGGTAATCCAAGTAAACATCAAGATGTAACAAATATTTACTTATTAATAGTCTTGTTTATGATTGGACTCTCAATGATTCATACAATGCGCTGTATGAATGAATAATATTGAGTCCAATGAAAAATACTTTTATTATCTGATTGAAGTATTTATTGTGTAAGGATCATGCTATATAGCGTTCGGTTCTCTCTGACTACCCCGCTATGGAAGTGGCATGAAGTTTAGTTAGTTTATGTATTTAGTACCATGTTGGTCTGGGACACTTTTTATTTTCACAGTTTTTCATCTAACCCAGCCCAGTTTTATTTTTGGCTGAATGTGGTTAAAGGGGCTGCTGCCCCTTTGACTCTGCCTGCCCCGTGCATTTGTTTCAATCAAGATTAAGATTAGTCTTTCTCTAGTTGTATCATTTATGTTGGATTGAAAAACCTCTGTGTTTGTTTTACTGTGATGCATTAAAAATCTTACACATGCTATTTTTAGGCATGAATGCTGAGGAACAGCAAAAGATGGGTGAGCGAGTAGCCTATTACCAGCAAGCGGCTGACAAACTGGCAGATGCCAGGAAGCTCGCCAAATACATTGAGCCAACCCAAATAACACAAGAAGCTCTCACATTCACCAATGATGTAGTTGAGGGAAAGAAGAAGGCAGCCAAGAATGAAAATGAGTTTATTTACCATGAGGAGGTCCCTGAAAAAGATCTATTGATGGATCTAAAGCCTGTTTGCTTGGTTAAAGCTTTGCCTATTAATTTGAATGACCCAGAGGTGAGTGTGACTATTTATATTGGCATGTATTTTTTACATATAAGTAAACTTAACTCTTATTCTATGTCTAGTCTCATATACTATGGTAAGACACATTAAAAAATATATTTAATTCTTATTTTTTAAATCTATTTGTATTGATTATGAGCTTCTGTATAGCTGAGATTAGATGTATAAACAAAGGACCATATGATTTCGAAAATTCATTGCTGTCCCCATTAATAGGCCTATCAAATAGTGTGGAAAATACACAACTCGTGAAGTGATGGAGTGTTGGAGTTTCCCACTCTTCCATCATTCTAGAGACAATGAGGCAGTAATTGGGTATCAAATATTCTCTAAAAAGAATTTACAGTTTGTTTATACAAAACACCTATATTAGTTGTTTAACTATAAATTGTCCATAGACACAAGAAGTATTTTATGAAGTTTTCCTTTTATTGGGTCAGGTTTCCGGCCCTGACATATTCTCGCGCTTGGTGCCAATGGTCGCTCATGAAGCGGCGTCCATGTACTCTGAGGAGAAAGCGAAGCTGCTGCGACATATTGTCACTCAGGTGGAGGTCAAGAACACGGAGCTGACAGAGTTCATGTCATCGCTTCAGCTGGATCAGCTGGATGTGCTTGACTCTGACCAGAAGTAAGTCTGACATATTTAAACCAACTCCTTCTTTAACAGAAGAAGGTTATCTTCTTAATGTTCTTTAATATAATAATATGTTCAGTGATAACTACTCACTATATAAAGTTGGTCTAATACGAGATTTTATAATTTCGCATTGCATTATAGTTAAAAAAAACACAGACGATAATAAAGCAATAAAGTCGAAGTAACTAACGAAATTATCAGGCAAAATTGGTTTGACTGATAACATTTATCATTTATCAGATACTGTGTGACTCAGATTTTGTTTACAAATACCCAACGTATTTTAGGTGACGTATTTTCTTTGTAACGACTAATGATCTTATACAATGCTCATCTTACAGAATACCTCAAGAAATTGTTGATAGATGCGCAGCAATGAATGCCAAAACTGAAATAATTCAGACACTGGTGGACTCTATGAATAATCTGGCTGAGATTATCAGTGACGTCGAACATTCGTTAGCAGAAATTAAGAATCTTATTCAGGTAGGCAATAATTATGTGTTTTTTTTTGTTCTTACAACCATAACTTTATTTTAGGTTTATTCTTAACTCTAAATTCTGAGATTAATATGTAGAAGTTAAGTAAGTCACCAGTTCAGCCCTTATATCGACCATTTCTAACGTATGGTTGATAAAAAGTTTGCTACCGCACCCGGCGTCAGCCTGACCAGGGCAGGTTCTCAGAGAGCGCTGGCTTCGCGAGAGTATGACGTATGCTTATCGATGGTTCTCGAGCGGCGCTCTGCGCACCTGTTCCCACGTGTGGCAAACACCTTGCGCCATAGCTTAATCCGCTCCCACTGGCTATTAAGCTATAGCAACTGCGATACTGCTATTACAAATAGCCTGTGCTTGCAGCGTCGCGAATAAAACGAACCTGTAGTTAAACTAAACTAAAATTAATAATTTTCTAGGAAGAGACATTGAAAGAGAAAGACTTCCAAAAGGTGATGGGTCCCAGGCCGCCGTCGATCGTGCAGACGGAGCTGTCGCGCGAGTACCACAAGTACCAGGAGGCGCACACGCGCACCAACGAGAGCAACCAGGTGCTGCACAAGGCCATGACGCTGCACATCGCCAACCTGCGGCTGTTGTCGCAGCCGCTCGACGTGCTGCAGAACAAGATACCCAGCATCGAGAACATCGGTGAGTGCCGACCCGCTGGAGTCTTACAAGTTTAGGAGCACCCAATGAAAGCAACTAATCTAAGGGCAACCAGTAGCTATGTATGCATTGCTAGGGTTTTTCTTGCAACCTTCGAACCTACAGGAAATGTTACGGGCTATAACTTCGGGGTCACAAACTGGTTATTTAATTTTGTTGGAAACTTACTTTTTTTTATTACAATCACTTACTTTGTCCGAAATTGGTTAAAGGTAAACATTACTGAGGCTTTCAATCTTTAAGTCCTACTGCAAACATTAAATTGTATAATTTTTTTTTTATATATCTGACGACATCATATACATTAATCTGAATTCGAGGTAAGTAGCTTATGCACTTGCGTTACGGATATCAGAATCAACAGTGGTATTACTAATAAATACTTAAACATTGGATATTTACACCCAGACACATAACAAATACAAGTATTCATCACACAAATGTTTGTCCTGGGTGGGGATCGAACCCACAACTCTTGGCGCATGGGGCAGGGTTACTACCGAATGCGCCATTGAGCCAGTCAGTTAGTCGCAATGTAATTAATGCATTACTTAATAGAGTAACTTAAGCAGAAATCTGTGTTGATATGAGCAACAATTATGTGTCACCACCATTCTTGTGAAATATCATTGTGATCATAATTGTTCCATGTCGCAGAGGGCCTGGACCGCGAGACGATGTCGGAGATGCGGCGCGTGGTGGGCAAGGCGCGCGAGATGCAGACGCAGCGCGACTCGCTGACCCAGCAGCTGCGGGAGGCGGTCACTGCGGACGACATCACCTCTAAGTTGCTCGCGCGCAGCAACGAGCCAGCCAACGAGATATTCAAGCAGGAGCTGGAGAAACATACGCCCAAGGTACATTTTTAGGTGTAACTGGGCCAAATTATTGTTTCTAGAGTAGAATTGGAGCTAGCTGAAGGCTGCCCCATGGGTCCAGTAGCGGCTTTTGGTGATCAAAAGCTCAAACCACAAGAGGTGGTCGGTCCCTGTGCAAGGGCAAATTGTTAAATATGTACTACATATTTATATTATCCCTAAGTCAATTATTTCAATTAAGCTTATGTTCTTATTTATGTTTAGGTGGCTTTAGGAACAGTAAAAATAGTGTAAAAGTCGAATGTGATTTTTGAGCAATATATGTGATGCTTTTGAGCAACAGCTTTGATGTTTCACCATATAACTTGAGACTAAACCATGCTTCCTATTGTAGGTTAAAATAATTGAGCAAAACCTCGCAGCCCAAGAGAATATTATTAACAAGTTGACGTCACTGTACGCGTCTTACGGTGACTCGCGCCGGATGCTCTCCGAAGTGCTGCGGAAGCGAGACGGACTTATTAATGGTAAGTGATTAATTTAATTGTTATTATTCATTCATTTCAATTGTATAAGATGCTTAGTCCTGCAAAGATTCTCATCCTACTAATATTATAAATGCGAATGTTTGTATGTATGGATAGATGTTTGTTACTCTTTCACAAAAAAACTACTGTGTGGATTTTAATGAAATTTTTAGAATAATATAGCTCATACACCCGAATAACATATAGGCTATGTTTCATCGATGTACCACGCGAGCGAAGCCGCGGGCAGGAGCTAGTATTATTATATATCTTTATAAAAGTAAATCAATGTCTTGTTATTTTTCCTAATTAAATTAAATTCGTTGTGTTTTTTAGTTCGTCGTTCACCTCCGTTTATTATAAACAAGAATAACTAAAACAAAAAACCTTTTCAGCGCTGATAACGTCGTACGACTCTTTCGAGGAGCTGCTGGGCAAGTCGCAGAAGGGGCAGGAGTTCTACAAGAAGCTGTCGCACAACGTGGCGCAGCTGCTGACGCGCCTGCGCGGCACCTGCCAGGTGCAGGAGGAGGAGCGCGCGCAGCTGCTGGCCAAGCACACCGCCAAAGGTACTGCCAGTGCCACCTGGTGCTGCAAATAGGCTACGGCGACCCTCAGGCAGGCCGTGTCAAGCACCGAGGTGCCGTCCATCACTAGTACCAGACCAGACTAGACCACTTTTTAATAGTAGAGTAAAAGGGTCTTGACAGACGGACAGGCGGGCACCGCACAACGTGGTGCAGCCCTTAATAAATACATCTTCCTGTTGCCTTATCTCTCTGTGTGTTAATGGGGTCGCGGAACACTAGTTTAATACAGATCGACTGGCAAATCACGCCACAAGATTAGAATGGTTACACGACTAGGATTATATGTTATGGTGACTTTCTCTTTAAGTCTCAGATAGTTCTATTAGAATTTATGCCTCAAGGTGTTTTCAGAGAAATTAACCAAATCATTATTTCATAGACAATAGATATAGGGTTATTTTCTTCCCCGTCAAGTCTACCAGTTACATGGTTTTATAATATGTGTTTTTTTTCATAGTGGCTACACCACCACCGTCAATACCGAAGGCGGCCATCAGTATCGACTCGGTCCCGCCGCCCTCTAGCGGCGGGACGCGTAAACTGAAGGACTATCTGCCCTACATGAAGAATAGGACGGCGGCCAGGAGTGTGACACCGCAGGGTATGACTTGTTAACTCTTTTACTGATGACACTGATAGGATTCTGTTAGGAATGGATACTATCCTTTATATAGACCTGTTTTAGACCAGATCCTAATAATATTATAATCGTAAAAGTATTTTTTAGCGCATTCGCGTTATAATGGTTGGTGGCTGAAATTTGGCACATTTTTTATGCTGTCGTGGGGTTCTTTATTGGCTTAATTTATAGCAGACAAGTGAAGTGTATGTTATTCTCTCAGCCTCGTAGGTAGGCTATTTTGCGGCCAAAGCCAATAGTAAACTCCTATGCATTTGTGTCTGGATGCATAACACATGTAAAGCTTGACTTATTGGGTGATGGTTGTTTGTCTAATAACTTATGTTGTTTGTTCTTAGCCCAAATAGATCCCATGGCAGCGGATTCTTACTATCCTGAGACGATATACCCCACATCCGTCCGGCCGACACCTGTTGGTTCTGAAGGTATGATATCTAATAAATCATTATAGTATTTTTATCATTTTTAAAAAAATTTGGATATTATAATGATGTAAAACTTCTCTTGCAGCGACTGATGTATCTCAAATGAAGCTACCCGACGGTGTAGTAATGCCGCCGAATATGCAAAATCCTAACCCGTACACTCGCTACTGCTCCCCGTACGCGCCGAGCGAATCCGACCCCTATGCTGTACAATCCAACTACGCATATCCGTTGTCGAACAAACCTAGCTTCGACAAGCCCGACGACATGAATTACGGGTACTCCACCCCGTACACCCCTCCGCAATTCGCGTCGCAGGTCGCCGACCCGCAGACCTACACCAATCCTTACTACTCGGCGACTCACAACAGCTCGACCATCGTCACCGACTCGCAGCACCCGAACCCGTACAGCGGCAGCGTCCAGGCCAATGCCGCTCCCAGCACCTCCCAGTACAACCCGTACGGCGACCCGTACGCGCCGGGCCC
Organism: Glyphodes perspectalis; assembly: GCA_951394215.1. NCBI lineage: Eukaryota > Metazoa > Arthropoda > Insecta > Lepidoptera > Crambidae > Glyphodes > Glyphodes perspectalis. The sequence goes on along the minus strand of OX596202.1, from coordinate 15,999,552 downwards.
GCCGCCGGCGCCGGCCGACTCCACGCCCTCCGTCGCCTCCTACCAAAACGATATGAACGTTAACTTCGCGCAGATGCAGATCTCGTACCCGAAGTCGGAGCCGGCCGCGGCGCCCTACGGCGCGGACTACTCGCAGACGTACTACAGCGTGCAGTACCCGCAGGCCGCCACGCCCAACATGAGCACCTACAGCCACGCGCCCCAGAATTCCAACACGAGTGTCACGCCTTCCCAGGTCCCGTCCGACTACTCCGGCTTGAACTATCCCTACACCACCGACCAGCAGTTCGTGCAGCCGCAGGTCGGAAACCCGACGGTATCCACGGCCTACAGCGCCGAGTACAACTACGCTACTAGCGGGTACGCGAACATGTCCCAGGCGTACCCCATTTACACGAACACCGACAGCACTGTGACGTCCACCACTAGCGTGGCCAACCCCGTCAGCTCGAGCCAGCCCTTCACCTACCCCGCCCAGCAGGACCCCAGCTACGGCACCCCGGCCCTGTCGCAGCTGGACGCTTACGACCAGCCCATAAAGTCGCACGTGACGGGCCAGGCGTTATCCTCGAATATGAATTTCCAAGGATACCAGGGGTACGACCAAAATGCCGTGTCCGGGTACACCAATCCGCCCGAGCAGAATTACCAGCCGAGCAACCAAAACCCTATTCCGACTTACTCTAATCCACCTGACCAAAGCTACCAGGCGAACAACCCAACAGGGGCACCTGATTACACAAATCAAGCCAAGCAAAATTATCAAGCCGGCAACCAAAACGGGGTCTCGAACTATGCCAATCCTGCTGACCAGAGCTACCAGGCGACTAGCGGGTACACGTACCCGAACGATGCGCAAGTGAACTACGTGCAAACGTCCCAAAATCATCCTGGATACACTTACAACCCCGCGACGGGCAACTACGATTACGCCTATGGCTCTCAAAGTACTTACATGAATTACACTACTATCGGGCAGTCAAATATGGAGCAGAAAAGCCAGAATTGGGGTTCTCAGTATACGAATGCGGGGGCGTGCGAGACTGTCCAGTCGCCGTCGGAGAATCCGGCTCAAATGCCGCCGGCGGAGCAGCCAGGTGCCGACCGCACTTACTACAATGCATCATATGGGTACCAGACCGCAGTGGAACCTAATAACACCCCTGCTGTAAGTGAGCCCGTGTCCACCAACTATGGCGCCAATATGAACCAGTCCACGTACATGCACTCTGGACAGGGACACCCCACCAGCGTCACGTATGCAAGCAACCAAGGTAAGACATCATAACAAATGAAACATATTTCGACTGGCATTTTATATAAATATTCCATATTCTATATTTGGGCTGGCTAACCATATTTTTTTTATTATTTTATTTATACAATACTTGTATATTACTAATCCATAATATTTTAATATTCCTTTCATTATTATTCTATGCTATTCTTTATTTTATCCTGTAACTAACTCGAATAGCTTAAGTTTAATTATTTTTACAATAAACGCTTTTTGAAAATTAAATGCATTTTATTTATTTAACACTTTATTCCTTTACAGTGTCTTCTCCGAAAGAGGAAATTTCTGAACCGAACTTTAGCCAAAATGTAGGTTCTGTGGGTAACCAAAGTGGGCCTCCTGCGAATGCAGTGAATGACCAAAGCAACCAGTCTGTGTCGGTGTCAACAAATACACCGAGCAATCAGTCGGTACCTCCGCAGAATCAACAGGAGGTTCACAGACCAGATAGCGTCAAATCAGAACCCGAAGAAAAACCAGAACCATCAGTATTTGACTTGCTATCAGACATCGACTTTAGCGTTGAACAAAAGCCTCTGATGCCAGAGATAAAGGTGCCGCAAATATCGGAGAGTGCCATCAAAAAACCGGTTTTTATACAGCAACTAGAACCGGTTCCGAAACCGGTTCCTAAAGAGGAGGTGATAGAGAGGCCTGCGAAGATGGATCTCTTCTCCGATCCGGTGTTGTTGAACAACTTCACGCAGGAGGTGAAGCGGTTACACAAGTTGGTAGATTCCTTTACAAGTAGTACGTCAACAAAAGAAGCCTTGGAAGCCAAATGGAAAGCTCTGCAGGACGAACAGGTCAGTATAAATTGATGATAATAGAAAGTCAAACAAGATTAAATTTAGGTATAAGATACATTTCAAATACATACATAACGGTTTTCAGGTACAAAATATAATGTACAAATCGAAATCGACAGCAATGAATCATGGTGAAGGGCATAGACCGGCGGATATAGTGCCTTTTGACGACTCAAGACTGACCCTTAAATCTGACCCGGATGCATATATCAACGCCTCCTACTACAAGGTAACATATTATAGAAACACCACTGTGTTAGCGTTGTATAGGACTCATTGAGGTGTCTTATTACCTGTCTGAAGTATAAGTTTATTCGACTACGAGTCTATATCTGAATGCCTATACAGGGTGGTCACGGTAACTTCTAAAGCGAGCTATACTCCGTCCAATTCTATCTTGGACAGGAGATTTTAGAAGTCTTAAATGTGGTTTAAACATTTGGAAATAACACTAGATCCTAGAAGTTTAGTTGGTATACTTTATTAACTTCTTTGAGACGGAGGTTGGCGGCGACTAGGTGAAATCTTAGTAAACGTTCTGCACTATTTTATAAATACACTACGATATAGAAATATACCAAGTGAAAATTTAATTTGATTTGATTTAATGTTATGCTCCAGTTATTATACCCATTATATTGTATTGCATTAAGTTGGCGTAAGTTTGTGTTGTAATAGTTTCTATATTCTGATAAAACATGGTTGTGGCTATTTTTGTTATTTCACGCAATTATTTCAGCGTCTGGCGTCCTGGTGTATTCCATTGGTGATCTCGAACAATCCCACGGAGGAACAATACAGCACATTCTGGAAGGCAGTATTAGAGAACAAGATCTCTTGCGTTGTATGTTTGCTTAGTGAAATTGAGGTGCGTATAAAGTTTATTGCTTATATAATAATCTACATAAATGTCACATACCTTAGCCCTTTTTAAGAGATAATAACTAATAAATAATAGGCAAATCTAGTAGAAACTTTTAAACTCGTATATTAAGTTGTACTTTAATTAGTTACTTATAATTAGACATATTAATACACATGCATTTTAGAGGATCGAATTTTCTTCACAATCGTTTACCTAAACCCAATTTTTAACAGAAAATCTATTTTGGTGTAATTTTGAAAGACGTACATTATACATCGTCTAATCTTGATTACCACATGATGTAAGGTATTAGCCTCACGAAAGACTTCTAATTATTTTACTTACTACTTCACATTATAATCAGGCAACCGAGGGAACGCCACTAAAAGTTTCACAGTTACATTAATGTGAACTTTACGTCAAACAATTGATTACGCCACGTCACAACGAGGAGGGCCGAACTAAAAACGACTTGTATTCAACAATTAGATGCAAGGCAAATCCTACTGGCCCACCGCTAAGGGGCAGTGCGTGGAGCTGTCCGGGGGCGTGAAGGTGACGCTGGACGACGTGCGCTGCACCGTGCACTGGACCGACGTGGATGGGTGGATGGGAGACCTTTTTTTTGTAGTAGGGAACCAACATGTTCCAACCACTCGAGCAATGAGGAGCGTTGCGGGGTTTAGTGGTTATTCCCTGTACAGGGCGGGTGAGTCCCACACACCACGTCGTTCCCCCGGACGGCGTGAAGGCGCGCAAATGCATTCCCAGCGTAAAAATAATGGGAAATCCAACATGGCGGTATAGAGTTGGAGTCAAAACTTTTAATCTTCTTTAAAAATTGTTCGCTATCTTCTTGCGCCTTAGTTCTTCATAAAAATACGTTTTATACTTTAAGTCAGGATATAATTTTCTTATTATCTTGATGTTGCAACATTTAATCAAAAATATATATTATTTTAATAATTCAAAATAGACAGTCCTGGTTTTTATAGCCAACTCTTTTTGAATATATTTTCTTATATACAACATTTTTTATAAAAGAATATATTTCATTCTATTATCAGCTTGGTGAAGGTCGACTTAGGTTCAGATCTTAAACCATAAAGGTTACCATGACCTTCATTTAATATTAATTAGGTTGTTGCTGAGTATGTTGTTATAACCTATCACGCTACATGTATGACGTAGTTCCACGATTTTTCAGGATATTTATTTTTTTTTATAATAGACACCAAAATGCGACGGTCTGTCCTACGCATGTATGGAATGTTAACAGTTTAATACTAAGTGCAACAAAATATCTTGTCCGCTTAATAATGTGTTCCGTTGTCTAGGATCGTGTGCCCGCCACTGGTCTTGCTGGCAGACAAGATCTTAAGCCAGACGTACGAGGGCCGGCTGAGCAACCAGCTGAGCGGCGCGTGGGTGACGTGCGCGGCGGGCGGCGGCCGCTGCGCCGTGCTGGCGCTGCTCACCACGCTCATGTGCCAGGTGCGCGCGGGCCAGCTGGACCTGTGCGGTGAGCCACCACTTGTGTACCAGCGGGGCGGCGGGCCGGCCGGCTGAGCGGCGCGTGGTGACGTGCGCGGCAGACGGCAATCATATCAAAGGAAACTACAATACCCCATTGTTTAAGTCGGTTTATAAAATAATGAAATAGAGACTCAAAAGTTTATTTGTTTTATCACAATATTGGAAAATTAGATAGATGATGCACGTGTCAAAGGCTGCCAGCCTTACGCTATTACTAACTATAAATTAAGGAATATCTATGACAAGCCTAGAAAAACAACAGTTCCTTATCTGCCCAACATAATGTTGGGCAGATTAGGAATTAAGTTCATAGAAAGCGTTTTTCCCCCTTTATTAATTTGGTCACTTCGTTCGCAGATATGCTGGATGCGGGGTGCGTGAACCTCTACAAGCACAGGACCAATGTGCTGGAGAATATGAAGTATCTCGTCGACGCGTACATCACGGCTCTCTTCTACGTGCAGGGGGTGCTGTGCTCAGGTACGTGGACTAAATATGATATAATAAATATAATATAATAATGTCCTCCTAACCGGTATCGGTCACGACGCCCAATCTCAACGAGGATTAGCCATCTGCGCAGGATATATTATAGTGCACAAGTGTGTGCGCAAACACAGGTGCACTCTCTTCCTTCACTCTCACAGTCCGGTGAGACGGCAATTCGACATGACCGGAGAAAGGTCAGGCGCAGGACCAACGGCTTAACGTGCTTTCCGAGGCACGGGGGTAATTAAACACCTAACACCGGGCTGTTATTGAGTAATTTCAATAATGGAATACCTAGCCACAATTTTTGGCCCGACCCGGGAATGGAACCCGGGACCTCTTGGTCCTTAGGCGGCGCACGCTACCACTAGACCAACGAGGCAGTCAAAGCTAACGAGCCCGTTTATAGTGGAATACTGATACAATACATCTACAGAAACAAGAAAAGTAAGGATAGGCTACTGGTTTGGATTAAGATCTGATTTATGACGTAACAGATTTGGTTGTATAATAATATTGGCATGATATTTATATAGAAATATGTTTCGTAATTATATAATTAAAAAGACAGATATCGTGAATTTCAATTTATTAATTATGGATTCAATTAATCAGTGTTAATATCCGCTGATTGAGATACGGTCATATTCCAAAGTTGTTTACACGCGTAATCTGCTGAGTAGGTTTATATAGGACTAGTCCTCTTTAGGGCCCTTTAGTTTAACACAGATTTGGTTAATTGGTTTCACGTAGCTTGATTTCATCAGTCTAACGGATTTATATGGATTATAGTTTACCAATATTGTTAAGCATTAAATTACATACTGATAAATTGATATAACATCAGTGTTTTAGTTAGTCTAATTCGTAACGCGGTCCTGTTATAGACAACATATTTTTTTGATGTGCCTATTAAAGGATAGTTAATAGGCTAGTTGACTCCATTTTAGTGTGTAAGATATTAAAAAAATATTGAATACGTATTTTTTGCTTTACTAACACTCGAAAAATAACAGAGATGAGAGTGCTTCAAAGGTCTGGAGTGGGGCGCTTTTACGTCACCTGTTTGCTAAATTTTTACGGACTTAGTGACGTCACGCGTAACTTCAACGCGCTGTATCTTTATTATTTTTGGTTTGCGGAATAAAAGAAAAAATACATAAGCAATATACATAAGCATAATCTCAATAATGGACTATAAAAAAGAGTGTAACCTATATATTTTTTTTAATGTGTGTTTGCCACAATAGTTTATATTTATAATCTTCTGAATAAACAATACAATAGTTAATAATCTTATGAATATAGCCGACTCGCTTCAACATTTGGCACACATTTACAAACATTTCTCTAGATGGTCTATCACCCGACCTGTAGCTAAACGGTAGTCTGGCACGCTCAGGTACGACGATGTTCAACGGCGAGGCGGTGTCGGTCCCGGCGAGCGCGGCGAGCGCGGCTGGGGCGGCGGGGGCGGCGGCCGCAGCGCCCCCCGGCGCGCCCTCCACGCCCCCGGCCCCCAACCAGCCCCCGCCCAAGCCCCACCGGCAGAAGTTCTCGCGCGAGTCCTTCGAGGAGATGAAGCAGACGCCCGGCCTCGCCACCGCCGACATGAGGGACCCCCTTAACTTCCTGGACCCGCTCTGGAGCCTCAAGAAGAAGTGATATTTGACGCCGCGCGACGACCCGCCCCGGTGATAGGTTCCGCTCGCCACGCGACTCTGGAGCTTATCGCGATGTTTTAGGGACGAAACTTAAATGCATCGTTAAAACAAAATAGCTGAACATCTCCGGATCGAGGTATGCGTTTGAGCCGTACTCGCTTCAACTTTGACATCGAGCCACATTCGCGTGACCAGGTAATTTGCAGCCTGCAATATTCTTATCGTCATAAATTGCGTATACATTAGTGTGATTCCAATATAAGTAGCTTATAGGCACTTGTATTATGAAAATCGGGATCAACGAAGGTACAAACGACTGTCGACGAAATTTGAACCACTGCATCAACAGGGCTGTCTAATATATTGGGTTTGATAGATGAGAATATCTTTGAACAAAACTATTCAAGAAATGATCATACAAGTTAAATAACTAGTTGCCAAAGCAAATCAGTAATGCTAATCATGACTAATCAGGTATTAACGCATCAGTAACGTTTGCTAAACATAAACTTGACAACCATGAGGACATTCATAGGCGCTATTTTGCTACGGTAACAAAGTAAGCACATGTTCACCAATACCTAACTGACTTTTGTCGTATATAAATATGTCGTTTACAAATATTATATAGCCGTTGTTATGGGAATCGCTTCCGCGTTCGTAAACCCCGAATCCTATTATGGGCCCTAATCACATTAAATAATGCGAGAACATTTTCAGATAACTACCATAGATACAAATGTCGAACGAATCATAACATCGTAAATTATAAGTTTTATAACGTACCGTAAGGCAACCGTTTGTTTGTGTTTAAAAAATATGAATTGCAGATTTTCTGTTTATGTTAAGTTCAAAGAGGAAACTTTATTTGGATATTAAAGGACTGACTGAATAAAAAGTAGTTCTGTTTAGACACAAGGTATATTAAGAGCAATAAGTAATATCTATATCATGTTGTTTACTATACCGAACAACCACTGTGACAAAGTAAGTTTTGGCATTGTGCCAGACCAGCCATCCCACGGGTACGCCCCTGTACTTTGAATAATTTAATTGAATGCGTGATATTCATTCTAAATCACCAACAAGTAGTTCTATATCGATGTTGTGGTAAAAATATAAAGTAAAATAAGTGTCTGCCAATTCAGGCATCAAATCGAACAACGAAAGTACCCAGTAACAGTAAGTTAGGAGTAAACCTAGCAATTTGTAGTTCCAATCGTTTCGAGCTTCGCGAGGTCAATGACCCACAATCACGGTATTTGTCAAATGTTTGTTAATAACTCATTCGCATTCAATACCGGGACGCATAGTGATATGTCATATATTTTAAGACTTGTTCTCGGCGGTTAATTAGAAGACTTTTTTCATTCTATTGGCAGTCAATAATACGTATTATGTATCTTAAGCTATTGAACTTAATTCTAAATTATGTAATTTATGCATTTAAATCGTTGGCCATTTTTAAAGTCAAAATATATCAGTTTTACTTATATTTTGATGTTCGAGCTATCTGTTTGAAACATTGTGATTATTGTGTACTAAAGTTTTACTACAGGAGTATTATATTATAATGTTTCAGCTACTTATTAAACTTAAAATGAAATAAAGAAATAAGAGTTTGGAAAGGTAAGGTACCTACCTAGCGACTGAATCTAAAGTATTGTAAGTTAAAGCAATTGATGTGTATTTTAGGGGCCGATCAATGAAGTATGTAAGTTAGTCACATTCCTATGCCTTATTTAATTTTCTTACTACTATAATATACCTACTTTAGATATTAATACTTTTTGATCACAAAATTTACGTTATTATTAGTATACCTAATCGTAATATTTATCTCATTAACTTGTTATTTTAGACTGTATAGTGATTGAAGTGTAGTTATTGTTATGCAAGATATATTAAGGTGCTGTTTCGTCACTGTTTGATAAAGCGCTACTCGTATTGACATCACTCGCGTCGCGTGGGATGCGTATGCGCCGTCATTTGTACCGAGATTGATGCATGGATCATGTTTGTACTTATAACATCTGAGTTGATTTTGTTTGGTATTTATACTGTTAAGATTATCAAAAAGTTGAATGATTAAGGATTTACTACATTTTCCTTACGGCTTATTTAAATAATCTACGTAAAAATCCCCGAGATTGATGTCAATTTAAGTAGCTAATGTGTGCTTTAAATTCTTATTTGTAAGTTTGCATTTGTGCAATTATAAAAGAAAAAGTTTTTTTTAATGGACGGCATCGTGCTATAAAGCGCTTTCGCGCGCTTTCAATTAACTTATCTATCACAAATGCAAAGTTTATCAAGTACCTATCTAAACTGTATGCAACAAGCGTTATTATATAAACAGTAACGAAATTTATAGATTAAATTAGATAATTCGGGATAAAATATTATAATATTAGTACGTAGTGATATTTTGCAAGGTACTCAATAAAGAAACTGACTGAATATTGCTGTTTCATTTGGAATCTTATCGCCTGTGCTGTACTGCTGACGCTCTTTGATAACTTGTGGCTTGTGTGTGTACGCCAAAAATAATCATACTGATAATAATTTCTATACAATTATCTCATCATACATGACTATCCGGTAATAACCAATTGTTTCATGTACCCAGTCCTGGACGTTCTTACGTGTTCTAAGTCTAAGGTAACAATAATATAAGTAACTTTTTATATATAACGGAAAGTATCGGTGGGAGTCTTAGCTCGTTAACTGTCTTTATGAAATTAGAGAACGGGAAGTGGGCTTATTTTATTTTGACACCGTTTACTGGCACGTATTTGCGGTGAGATTTTATGTTCAATAAATGTCTTTAAATGTCTATTTGTATATACAACTGGCGGTTCCACTGAACCGTAGTAATTAAATATATGGAGGTAGAAGTAAGTTCTTCCTCAATTTCTTCAGTAGAAAATATAACTTGAAAGTTGTGTAAGAAAACATGCATGTTATTACCTATGTAATAACATGCATGTTTTATCCCTATGGACAGCATATACTCGGCAGGTTTTCTGTTTTCACAAAGTCCATAATGAAATAAATAGGAAGATGTAAGGAATTTAGGAAGTGATCTGGCATGCTGGGTGCCTGGTGCAGAGCGCTGCGGGCGCATCTCCGCCGCAGCGAGCGGCGAGCGCCGCGCTCAGTCCGGCCAAGACCGCCGTGTGCACTGAACGTCACGTGCCGCGCAACCGCGCACGCGCGGACGCGACCGACCGCCCAGCAAAACATTACGAGAAATAATCGCACCACCCACTTTGCGAACGAAAACAACCTGACAGTGACGTTTAGGGGAGCGGGTGACAGTACACGCTGTTGGAAAATGTTAGCGTAGAATTTATTTTGAGGATTGTTTTTATAAAAATTTATAGTGGTGTGTGAAGAACTGATTATTTGTGTGTAACGATCGATCGTGTCGCAGTGTAGTGTTGTGTTATACGGAAGCGATGGATGATCTGTCCCCGGGGGGCTAGCGCGATGATGCGCAAGGAGGGCGCCGGCGCCGCCGGCACGGAGTTCGCGCTGGACGGTGCGGAGTGCATCAGCCTGCAGCAGATCCTGCAGGCCTTCAACTCGACCATCAGCGAGGAGCACGCGTGGGCGCTGTTCCACCAGGCGGCGCGCTGCTTCCAGAAGTGCCTGTCGGAGGGCGCCACCTGCTACCTGGCCACCGAGCCAAGGCACGTGTACCTGCACAAGGATGGCAGCGTGCACCCGACTACGCTGCTCCATCCAGGAGGTGAGTACTGCTCATCGTTATACCACACAATAACAACAAACACGACAGCTGAAAAGTTGTAGCTCAATTTGTATTAGCGTTAGAAGTTCAGTTCAGTTATTTATTACCGCAGTTCGGCTTAAATTATGCCATCGAAGTGTATCCTATAATATTTATTTCCGTATTAATACATAGGTGTCCCTATATGTTTTATTAGGATTCACATTTTGGAGAAGCCAAGAAGAAGCTATTTTATTCAACGCAACCGATTTTACCCTTATCATCATCGTTATCTGATTCTATATCATGTCAAATTGAACGTTTTGTACCTACCTGCGTGATAGGCTCGTATCTATTTGCTAGTGCTTTCTTACTCATAGTTTTGTACTATAATGATGATGAAATCAATGGGCATACTGAATGTATGTTTGCAAACATCGTGCCGATTTTTGCGTAAACAAATTACATAAAGAATTCATGATATATTTTCTACTATAGGACATTAATTTAGAAATCTCCAAGTATAAAACTATTGGTTGTTGGTCGACTTTTTGAGAATCTTTTTGTGTAGTCAGGTATTTCAAAGACGAGTAGTTTGACTTTGAAAGCATATAGATCTTATTACCATATTAAACCTACCCACCGAGCGATAAGTTAAAATTTTTACATTAATCTATATTGTCATATACACCTATATGGGCTTGACTACGAGAGTGTCAGGGACGTGAAACGTGACCTTGGCCAGCATCAGCAGTAAGTGGCAACAGGTATTTCTGCGTGGGGTTTCGCAAACAGTTGTTAAGTTTAATGACAAAAGTTTGATACAAACAACTTTTTTGTATTTAGCCATGAAGTGTTACTTAAATTGTTCTTCCTATGAATAATTACTAAAGTTCATATCACCTGCTCGTTAGATAAACATCTCTACTGTCATGGTCAGTCATCCAATCGTTATAAACTCAATAATTTAATCGAATATTAGTTAGTGGTTCTTCCAAAACCTCATTAATTACCTATTTACTCCGCTCGAATCTCTTTTTTAATTAATTACATGCAGTCTGTCAGATCAACAGATAATTTGTTTGCATAAACGGACATGTTGACATCAGATTCTTTATTATCATACCAGAAATGATAACCAATTATCATATGTCGTCGGCTATTTCTATAAAAATTTGATAAAAACCTGTCGTCAAGCGTATCTTTTTAATTAATCCATGTTTTCATTCTCATATTCAAATTCCTTGCGTTCACAATCAGTGCAGATACACTCTTTATTTATTTCTCATGCTCCCCTTCATTCTTGCTACAATCACTGCCCCAAAAAGTTCTCATGCATCTCTTCGTGCATTCTTCGCATGGATGCGTTGGCACATTCTATTCCGGCCATACAAGGTGTAGGTATTATATGACCATTTCGATGTATCTGGGCTAATGCAAGACGCCAGTCTTCATTCGTTTGCCGCTGACTTGTTTTATTGTCTAGCACTTAATATTGTCGTCGTATCAAATAATATTCGTTTAAAGGAGTGATTGACCTGTTTCCTGATTTCTTATGCTAACTCGATATAACGATGTATTTATCGTTTTTGTCACAACTACCATCTATTACAAGTCACATTTTTTGTCGTAAATTCCGTACATTCTTTAAAATGCATTACTTAGGCCTTATTTTTTCTCTCCCTGTACGTAATACCATTAATTCCACTACGCAATACGAGTCCAACAACAATTGTACGACCTCTTTTGTAGCAGCGATGCCATTTCTCCCACAAAGCCTTTCTCAATAAAAACTTGGACAATAGAAAAACAGCGATGTTGTCAAGCACGTTAGCTCAAGGTTGATTAGCCAAACAGACTGGCCGCTTCTTCGGTGTTAGGTAACTCATTGACTGGGTCTAGTAACGCTCGTAATAGTGATTCAATGTCATTTCCTTGTCCCCGTTTCCTTGGGCTTGCTCGTTATCTACGTTTATATATTATTATGTATTGTCTCAGTGGAGGCTTTCCCTCGGCGCGGAGGAAGTGTCGTGGAATGGTTATTGATATTGCAATATAGTATATGGCGGCCTTGCACGATTATTGATAAAATATTTTTTTGAAGGTGCCATCAATCGGGTTGAATCTAGGCCGGTGGATTTTTGATATATGTGTTATTATATTGCGCAGGGCATTTTCAGTGCATTATATGGTACACACAATAGTGCAGAATTTCGAGAGATTTTCTTGATGTGCAAATCCAAATATTGACAACTTAATTTGGGTTAAGGATAACTGCAGCACTGATAAATCTAACTTTTACAGCTGTACTTTTAATAAACGGAGTTCAATAAACAATCTGCAGCAGAATATACTCAACTGAAATAACAGCTGGTTCAGCGCTGTTAAATAAGAACTTTATTACGTTTAAAGGATCGAATTCACTTCAAGTAGGTATGTATATCAAATCCATTTCTAACGGGTTACCTTGCCAGGTAATGTTTTGGAATACTTATAACATCTAAAACGTTACTGTGAGACCGGGCATCGGCCTTAGTGGAAATTGGACAAATTACATCTTAAAAATATTGTTATTATCACCGTTAAATCATGGCAGGTTGGTATCGTTTCATTCGGATTAGATTTTCGCGTGACTAGCATATCATAATGGTAATCGTAAAGTAGATTTAAACGAGTGATCATCACCTCGGACAGCTATTTTTAAAGCTTAAATGAGGCTCAGAATTTGATGTTTTTTGTTTTGACAGGCTCTTTACATTTGGTTAGTTAATTAGGTGGCTTCCTTAATATTAATATTGGATTCATTAGAGGTAAAAGTAATTAGTATGGTAATGAGAGCTAAGACGATGTAACTCTTGCTCTGTTAGTCGTACTAGGTTTCATATCAATGATAGCGCTAATAATATCACCTAGCACAGTTAGCATTAATAGGTTTGCGAGAAAACGGTATATTGGCGATCGCATCAGCCGCGCATTTTAATTGATACGAGTATAACATGCGGCGGATCCGCTGGTTTTTGCTGGTGTGGTATAATCTGCGATGAATGCGAGAAGACTTATTGTTCTGTCAGCGCGCTGGAGATTTCACCCTGCGCGTGTGAAACGGGGCTCGGTCCCGGAAAGACGTTTTTGTTGGACAACTGTGTAGTTGGTGAAATTGATATCTAGGTTTTTATTTAATTTTATAAAGTATGATAAGACAGTTATGGTAAGACGAGGAAGTTTGGGTTAATTTAGTCAAAAGCTGGTAGGAGTGAAAAATGCGTCAAAAAATCAATTGTAAATTATATTTTCATTAGAATAATAATTTTCATATCTTGTTCATATTATGTAATTTTAAAGCAATTTAGTGTGCAATCAGTCCTAACGTGTAGATAACTCTGGGAGTTATGTACAGCTTACACGCATATTTTTCTTACATTCTCATTACACTGTGCCATCTTTTATGTAAATCATCTCTCATTAACTGCTATACAATTGACTAACGTTTGTTTACGTCAAGTTTATTTGAAACAAAGCTATTATACTATCCACAAGCCATTGTTACCATTCCTTTCATTTAAAACGATAATTCATCTGCCAACAACAAAACTCCGTCGCGAAAATATGCAGCGGTGTCTTTGAGGCGATCGAAACCAATTTACATAGGAATCCTTTTTGCTGTTGTCAATAAAATAGATTCGGCTTCACAGAAACGCTTCCGATGGCTACAAAAAAAAGATATACACAAATAGTATCAACAATGGAAAAGAACCTTCTGGATTTTTTTCTGCGGCGCTTTTTCACTATGAACTTTATTCCTTTGGGTGAGGAGGTTTTTTGTATCCTACCTGTCAGTCGGCACATAACGTTCTTAGAATGAGTCTTGGTTCCCAGGTAGGTAGCAGTGTGGGCGCATGACACCTCAGTGTTTGCTTTATCTCGTCCAATAAGCTGAAAATAAATAGTTTACCGGCGCAAAATAAATATTTTAATATGGACGCGACCGAGTGTTGATACTGTGTGGCGAAAGATCTGTTTGACATGACAGCGCTGGACAGCACAATGAGTCATAATTTCATAATAGCGTCGTGAATGTGTTACCTACAATAGGCTTATTATAGAAGCGAATAAAATATGATTATTTTAATCAATTTATTGATGTGTGCGAGTTTTTGACAATATCAATAACAGATTGTAACATTGATCGATCATAAAAAGCTGAATTTGTAAAAGCACTAAGTAATAAAATATTTATTATGATATTTTTGCTAAAGTTCTTATTGTAAATTACTTAGATGTTTAATTGATTGTATGCAATACTTTAAAAATGTGACATATTGACACAATCTCAAAAGCAAAGGATCTAGATGTAGTTAGTAGTTATAATAGTTTGACGAATAATTAACCTCTTAATTACCAGTTAGGCCTTAGAGGGTCCACACAACATTAGGTTTAGACGTATACAATGTAAATAATATTGTTATTATATGGGTACTTCTCTCTAAACGGGAAAATTTCAAGCTAAAAGTGTCCTGATCATTTTTTTGATTAAAATTGCTAAAAACCTGCTTTAAATGATAAATAAAGGTAAGTGTTACATGATACAAGAAAGGGCCCGAAGATTTTTTTAATAATTTACGATTTATAGCCAATTTTCTAAAATCTTGATGCAGGGGACTGATAGGATACCCAGGGGACTAGTGTTTTTTTCAAAATATAAGCATTATTTGTTACAAAATCAACTCTTTTATTGATTAAAAATTAACAACTCCTTCTAAATATAATTAGGCTTAATTATTGCTTTATATATCTTCATAAAATTTTTAAATTAAACATGTTCCCTTAGTAAAGTTACATATATTATTTGCATAAGAAGTTAACTAACATAACTTTTGATTAATCTTTCCTTGAGCTCAGTTTGGCGTAATTTTCTTTCAACTATTTATTTTGAATTTGGCCAAATACAGATTTCTTGATAACCTCCTTTCTATTTTCTACAGAATCAACAATTTTTCGCAATATCGTGTCAGGTGTGGACTCGACCGTCTTCTCTTTGTTTATTTCTAATCTTTGTATACTCTTTTTGTATTTCTCCATTTTCTTTTTATATTCCAAAATCTTCTTATTCTTGTCTTTACTTAATTACTTTTCTCTTAATTTTTTCGATCGTCTTTTCCTTTTCTCGCTTCGGATACTTCTAAGAGTAGACATTGGCGTCGGTACTGGAATCGGTGGTGTATTTTCGCGATCTAAATTGGTGTATTTTCCCTAATAAATGTATTCGTGATTTCTATAAGGGCCGCTTTTTTAGCTCTATGAGTTGCAGCATGCTCCCTCCATGTATTTTTTGCAGCTCTGTGTTCGCGAGGGTTCATAGCTTGCACTAGTTGTCTGATGCCTTTTTCTTTTTTCTTAATTTACTTTAAGCACTCTTTCTCCCGCATTTCTTCCCGTTTCTGAGGATCATATTTAAACGTTCATATTTTATTTTTTCCGCTCTTCTCTCAATTTTTACCCTTAAAAGCTTATTTTTCTTTGGTGGCATTGTGATACCTATAATCATAGAAGCATAATAAATAGAACTTTGATGTAAGTTGCATTTACAAGTTGAAAAGTATTTATTTGCTAGCGTACCTTATATAATTTTTTTTTACATACAATTCGTCTTTTGATATATAAAAGATGGATCGTGTCGGATGGTTTCATTTGCATACTTAAACTTTTTATAGCCAAAATATCAAACTTACTCATTATTGACACGTAACTTAATTATTTTAAATTTAATACGCAATTAAATAAACAATGATTTTGTATGATAATTACGAATCTTTTCAGTCCCCTGCATGTTAAATCAGTCCCCTGTGTGGTTGAAGATCAGGGGATTGACTCCAGAGGACTGATTTTTATGAAAACTTTTGCAAATAGCTCAAACAGTTATTAATTCTTACCAATTTAGCGATGTTGTTAGTTTTTGTTTGTCGTATATCTATAGAGCATTAATAATAACAAATATTATTCAGAACAATTAAGTACTTAAATCACTTACCAAGGGACTGAGGTGCGTTACGGCCCCGACACGTGATTCCGCAACAAACAGCAAGCGTACACTGACAAGAAAATGGTATCGCCGTTTTTTTTCGAATATGCTCTAACTTCACGACGTTAGCGTTTCGTTGGACTACGGAACGCGTGGCCAACCTAAAGGAATAAATTTTGGCGCCACTTTTAAAGTAACTCAGGGGACTGATTGAAAAAACTTAGGGACAGACTTTGACCGAAGATTTTTATAAAAATATTATATTAAAAAAAAAATATATCTATGTATATATTCTACTATGTTTTAAGATTTATTTGTGCACTTTAATATTGAGCTGACATGTTAGATTAATATATTCGTCTTAATGTTTCGTTGAGATTCTGGGTTGGGGACATAGCAGGGTACTGATTTTGGAAGGGTTTAGAAGGAGAAAAATATTAAATAATGAATACTTAGAGTTCTAAAAAGTAGGAAACTAGAAAGAATAATGGAACTTCCATCACATAAAATCTTTAAAGGTAAAAAAATAAACTTCTAAATGCATAATTTTTGGTGGGGACTGCCAGTTTCCATTTAACAGAGAAGCACCCATATTAGTAGTCTTCAACGGCGTAAATAAGATTCAATAAACAAATAGAGTAAAAGCTGAATGTGATCCGCGGACAGGGCCGAGTCACGAGCGCGCGGCACGACCGGCCCACAATGACTCCGAATTGTTTCGCCGCACAATAAGTATGGAGTCGGGACGACTTATGGTGGACATATGTGATGGCCAAGTGAATAAGGATACTTGATATAGCAACATACGAGTTATGACGAGGAGGAGTTTGTGACGCATAGATTTTTTTTCTCTTGTTTTCCTGGATGTATGCAATATCGTCAGATAGGGGAAAGTAGGGTAATAAGAGTCGGTCTCTAATAGTTTTTAAAATTTATCCGAGAGTTGCGTTATTCTGTGACTTCCGCAACTTGGCTTGCTTGGGCTAGTATTAGTTTCGTTTTATTAGAATTATTGCTGTAGTTTTCGTTGCCCATTGTTCTCTAACGCTAAGAAACGGGATTATAAGTTTATCGTCCTTTTTGATATTATTCATGTAGGTCTAAGTTCAACATCATCCGTTACATTAACGGTTTTATTAGCATCATTTATAACATGTTAATAAATCAATTAAGTATGCGACTTGAAATTCATTAACCCTCATGGTAGGCCAAATCGAAATTGGCAACACAGAGCGGACTTTAATTTACATTGTAATCAGCTTTTAGGTTCATTACTCCATTGACTAAACCCTGTTACGGTTTCGTAAAAATATGTGTTCCAGCTATTATAAAACCCAGGAAGTGATTCTACGTGTCACACCCAACTGCAATGTAGGGACGGTAGGGCGTCACGCCCTTGCGCGCCCAAGGTCGGCCGATCGATTCTCCCCGTGTCCGTGACGTCACGGTGACGTAGCTGGGAAACTTCCAAGGGTACGAGGCCCCTGTAGTAAGAAAGGGTGAAGAATAATGTGCCATCGACAGGGTAACTACGGTCACGTCAGGCCGGTTGTTAGGTCAACGCTAACTGCCTTGGCAACGGTCTGTAATATTGCGTTTTATTGATGTGAGATAAAATATGGGCGCCGTTTATTTCGAGAGATAGATGGTCTTACAATTTTAAACGGGAGGAAAGCTTGGTTTATTTTAGGGATCTTTTTAATACCGAATTAAATCAATTACATCGTCTTAGTTAGGAAATAAATGTATTACTACGTCATAAGTAGCTAAAACCAAACAAAATCGAAATAAGTACTGCGAGCCAAATTTAAAAGCAGCAAATACATGAAAGCCCTTTAAATAAAATAATTCAACTGATTTGATTTTTTAATTCGAAACGGGTATATAAATATTAAAATGTAAGTTTAGTAGTCGTAAAACGATAACAAGGCTACCAGATAACTCCATAAAAACCCACAGCATTAAATGATTTACTGTCCTGTCTGGTTGTAAAAAAATATTTGTCGACCTATTGAAATGCCAGTATTACATAAATTTTTAGCATCTATTGTGCAGCGATTGGTTAAATAAATAGTGTCTATAATATCGATTAATGAATGCATTTGATTCCTCGTGAACCATAATCAGGAAACTAGAAGAAAGCAACTTTTTTCATACATCTATCTATCCACTACTATTTCACATTTTTCATCTAACCCAGCCCATTGTCCCGTGTTGGTCTGGGGTAATGGGTTGGTTGTTGGTTGGATTAAAAATAATGTGCCAACTGTGTTTCTTGCCTAGCGTGTCGTAAAACGTGACTAATGGCACATCGGGTTTTGGGTATGTGATTGTGTAGGCGACAAACTAACCACATGTCACTACTTTTTCACAATTTTCCATCTAACCCAGCCCAGTTTTATTTTTGACTGAATGTGGTTAAAGGGGCCAGCTGTCCCTTTGACTCTGCCTACTCCTTCGAGGATTATGGGCGTGATGTTATGTTATGGTATGTATTATTCTATCCTCATGATAGATGGTAGATTCTAATCTATACTTGCATCTACGTATGAAACTTACTTCGATAGCTCGTACGAGAGCTCGCCTCCTTTCTCGATGTGAAGCGGTTTAATGTAGCATATTTGTTAAATCTACGGTTTCCTAAGCGACAGATTTTATAACTACCATATAGATTACAATACTCTCTTTACTACTCGCATATAATTAATTAATTGTTCCGTATAGGTTAAGGATCAACAGAGACTAGTAAGTAACTACCTTATTGTGTCTTTCGTCTTCCTCGCTTAAAATGGACTCAACATGTTTCAATAAGAAGGCTAAGGAATAACTAAGCTCTACGAACAACGTGTCTTTTCAATTCAAAGACGCTACTTGCAGGTACTGTAAGTATGATATTCATAAAATACAGATTACGTGTGTACAACAGTTGATTGAACAGGTCATCAAATGCAGCGCTTATTCTCGGCCCATCACCTAGCAGATAAGGGTCCATTGGTCTTGTTCGTAACTGCTACACGTAATCCCCTCTTAATCAGGACGGAAGGCACGTGAACTAAATGGGATTAAAATACTGAAGATACTTGGGCGACTCGCTCGCGGCTATCGATCTAGGGTGAACGCTTCGACGCTGCTCGCGTGCTGCAATTAGGCTTATTGTATAATCTATATATCTATGTAGATGATTAAAATGTATGTTTGTTTGTGATGCCAATAAATAGCTAATTATTAAATGCTTAAAGACATATCGTATCCGGTTCCTTAAAAAAGTATATTTTTCAAATTTCGATGTATTTGTTTTGGATAATTTTAGAAAAGGCTTAATCGATTATAACGAGATTTTCAATGGCAGATAGCTGATGTTATAAAAAGTAACATATGCAATTTTAATTTTAAAAAAATTACTTATATATATTTTTTGTAAATTTTAATTAAATTTTATATGGACGAAGTCACGTTACAACAGAGTTTTCTATAAAGTGTGCCCGCCGAGGGACTTCGTGTAACTCGTTCCGTTAATGCGTTATGATCCCTTGGAATGTAATTAAATTACAAGGTAAACTTACACGGCTGTCTCCACGGAGTACTCAGTAGGGGACAATTTTCACTTGATGGCGCCTCCTCACGTAGAAAGTTTAAACGTTAATATTATTTATATTAGACACTAGCTGTGCCAGCGGTGTTACCCGCGTTTATGGTTAATATTATAAAGACTATTTCCGTCATACATGTTTTCTATGTAACTTTAACCATTAAGGCTGCACACGCGACGGAAGCTTAAAAAATGGAGTAACTTCTCCCGTTTTCCCAACATTTCCCTTCACTACTCTGCTCCTTTTGATTGTAGCGTGATGAAAAGTATACTATAACCTGCCCAGGAGTATGAAGAATAATTGTACCAAGTTTCGTTAAAATCCGTCAAGTAGTTTTTGTTTCTATAAGGGAACATACAGACAGACAGACAGACAGACAGACAAAAATTTTACTGATTGCATTTTTGGCATCAGTATCGATCACTTATCACCCCCTGATAGTTATTTTGAAAATATATTTCATGTACAGAATTGACCTTTCTACAGATTTATTATAAGTATAGATTATGATACTCCTGTAATTTAAGTCAATGTAACGTCTATAAAACTATGATAAAATGTCAGACTACCTTTTATTTACAATCAATTTTCTTTTGTCTGTTTATGGAGTACTTACTAATTGATATGATTTGAGGTCCTAATTACCATGCGGTCGAGATCTACTACAATTATCTGCATTCATTGAATTACTATTTGCCTTGCAAATTGGCCTGTGCTTTCTATGAATGTTTTAAAAATTACATTTTGGGTAAGTAATGCCTCTTATTATGTATGTATGTATATATGTATGTATTTAGTTCCACTAATGTTATGTCATGTAATAGTAAAATGTCACAACTGTTAGGAAGGCAATCAGGTTCAGTAAGAGAGGTCAAAGGGGATTACCGCAATCCGATGTCCTCATCCCTCGTAAATGTGAAAATGCAAGTCTTGTCTGAAGCGTTGCGTCACTTTTCACATTTAACGAAGTGTTTAAAGACTTAACTTGACGACCTAGATGGGCAATGTCAGGGTTAAATGGCCGGAACCGCGTTGAAGAGCGTCTCAGTCCAAAGATCTTAATCTTTTTTTTTACTATTTGACAACGGTTAGCTTACATTTGTTAATGAATTATAATTTAACTGTGTATTTTTTGACTGGCTTTTGACTGGCTCGATGGCGCATTCGGTAGTGACCCTGCCCCATGCGCCAAGAGTTGTGGGTTCGATTCCCACCCAGGACAAACATTCGTATGATAAATACTTGTGTTTGTTCTATGTCTGGGTGTTAATATCCAATATTTAAGTATATATTTGTAATACCACTGTTGTTTCTGATATCCGTAACACAAGTGCTTAAGCTACTTACCTCGGAGTCAGATCAATGTATGTGATGTAGTCGGATATATATATTTTTGAACACGGCCTAAAATTAAGAAAAAAAATCATTTGATGAAGAAGTTTGCCATAGTGAAAGGAACATCATATTAGTTTATTATAGTCATGTTATACCGTCCTCTCCGAAGACATTATAACCCATGATGTCGAAGATGTTAATTCAGTTCACAGTTTCTAATCTTTATACACAACGTGTACCGTTACCTTAATTCCTTGTAGTGTTACTTGCATACGAAGTTGGTTAAAGAAGATGATTACATTGACAATTTGCTGTAACTACCTTTTTCACTAACATTGATGTTCAGCAAACGGTACGCCCTGTTGCCCTCTATGACCTGTGGTGTTTTTGCTCGCACCAGCGACAGCCAGGTTCCACTTGCATGAAATATTGCTGGCAACACCCGCTACCCTGACGTACACTTAATATTAATGAAATGAAATGATTTATTTCTGCAAGTAGATTTGTAACAAATTCTTTTACACGTCACATTACCAGTCCCAACACGGCCCTGGTAATTAATTACGAGATTAGTGTTAAGCACGTGTGGTTTTCTTTTGTCCTGTTTTGGTCTGGGACTAAGAAATAATGTAGGTACTGTGTTTCTTGCTTATCGTAAAAGGCAGCTAACGGTGTAGGTACTGGGTTTTGGGTTGGTGGTTATGAATGCGACGAGCTAGCCACTTGACACTACTTCTCACAATTAGCTATCTCCCCAACTCAATTTTATCTTCGGCTAGTTGTAGTTAAAATAAAAATACTTATTGTTCCTTGAACTAGTTTAGTTTTTCTTATATTTATTTTATATTTTTCATATATTTTATATATTTTTTATTTTTTTTCTATTTATCTGGCTCGATGGCTCACTCGGTAGTGACCCTGCCCCATGTGCCAAGAGTTGTGGGTTCGATTCCCACCCAGGAGAAATATTCGTATGATGAATATCTAATATTTAAGTATATATTTGTAATACCAGTGTTGATTCTGATATCCGTAACACAAGTGCTTTAGCTACTTACCTCGGAGTCAGATCAACGTATGTGATCATCATCCTCTTGCCCTTCTCCCAGTTCATCTGGGGTGTAGTCTAATATATATTTATTTATATTAAATTGCATTTTTTTTTCAGACTATAATGTTTATTTTTTGGCTAAACTACGTATTGCACCAACTTCCTCGTCTGAAAGCGGAGATTCTGTAACAAACGATGTCGACATACCTTTTTTGGATTCTTATGAAATTATGTGATTTTACCAAGGAATTCCTAGCGACATAACTCGACCTGTAACCTATAACGGGAGGTACATGTATTTCCCATAATATCTCGCCACGCCTATGTGTAAATGAACTAGGTACTTTTATATTGCATTTGCTACGGAGACGGCGACTAATTGCGAATCAGACTGCACCTATGAGTTTGCCATTTCAGTACTCTTCAACGGGAAACTTATTACAGTTGTTTTTGTCGTTATTAACGCGCATCTTAATTGACTTGCTCGAACGTCTGTCCTATTTGAACATCTAATTATGTAACTTCTCATTTTGCTCACCGTGATCGAGTAGATCTCATTACTTTCTTCGTCAAGTACCGGTTGACGGTACTCGATCTTATCAAGCTACTAACTAAACGGCCAATTCAATCTTATTATATCGAATGAATAAAAAAATCGCTTCCTTCACTCCAGCGTGCGATATCAGCGATCGTTATCACCGACCGTTATCAACTTTCTACAAACAGGTTTAATTGTATTTTTGTGTACGAGCCCTTATCTCGTCACTATCGTTAGATAATAAACAACGACCTTTGATTGGATACTAAAATTGTCAGATAGTCAATTTGAGATAGTAATAAATATATGGTGGAAAAGTAGGATTTTATTTTCTACTTAATATAAAACCGGTCTACCTTTTTTGGTTATGGTTTATCAGTAAAGCAATATAAATAACATGATCCACGTAATCCACCCTAATTTTAAATACTTACTACATAATTAAATTGCATTACTACCCTGATTTTAAGAAAGCAAAAAATTTAGTAAATAGATAACGTAGAATGCTCACCGTAGAAGGTAAATCGTAAATTTAGACTCAACAACTATTTGAACAGGAAGCGCAGAATGTAGAGGGCGACTCTGCGTTTTCCACACGAGAAATTTAAAAGCGAAACGCGCTTTATGTTGCGAACTATTCATATAGTTTTGGTGTGCATTTATTTAAATAACAATTCATAAATAACTCGACGTATTTATGTATGCAGCCGCGGCTGTACCACGTAAAAGTGCGTGCACTTTAAGAGCAGTAAAACTAAAATGGCATATTTGAAACTGTTAAGTTTTTACAGTGGTAAGCGGCTTAAGTTTCTCTGGTTAAGTGAACGTTGGCATCCACGTTTAATACGGGAAAGCTTTCGATTCGAAACTATTTTATTTCTATTTACATATGTCGATGGCGACTTCTGCGTCACCTGCGCTTGCGCTTACCATTTGCGATTGTCTTCACTTTTGTAAGTCACGCATTTACATACATCCATTCGATAATAGATCATTCTATTGTAAATGCAACTATCGGTACTCTTAATGTTAAGAAGCACTTGGTGTCGTATCTGTCCTTTGATTTCGTATCTATCATTGTGTTCGAGTGTAGTTATATTTATCCAGATTCAATGACGCACAAAATGTATTAGGCTGCTTGATTTTAAATGAAATAAATGTATATTTACTTGTGATAATTAATGTTACAGAGCAGTCAGAAACTTCTTAAAGTTGCATGGGATTAATTTTCCAGACTCTGGAAATTCTATCAGTAGTTATTTTTTTTGGAGTTTGAAGGTTGTGTTTTTGGATTGTAGCATATTAAATAAACATGTTTTCTCATAGATGTTATATCTTGCCTATTAAATATACGTATTACTTCACTTTCTACATTATCATTATATTGGTTTATAAACCAGAGCATACGTAACACTGTCGCTTAAGGAAAAGCTGTACGTACTAGCTAGCGTAATGAAATCGTATTTAAGCAAATATTTAACACCATTAAAGGTAATTTCTTCCGCAGTTTGTGGTGAGAACTGACTCACTTTCGATAATGCTGGACAATAATTGCGACTGTGCGCTAGATTGCCATGCTAAAGACTAAATAAATGGCACACATTACGCTAAGGTAAGGTGCCTTACTTGAAAGTTAGCGTTGCGCAATTGTTGTAAAAGCCGCAGTGATTGCTTTAAAAGTATAACAATGTGTTGCTTTCTTCGGGTCGAACGGTTGAAAAACTACTTGCCTAATGATGTTTAATATACATAGAACAACGTTTGTGTATTGCCGACAATGCAAACAATTGTTACGCCAGAAGATGTAAGAATATCCTTGCGGGCGCGGCCTTGCGAAATTACAGCATTCGAGATGAGGCGATGGATCGAAGTTTTTGCTTATTTTGATTTGGCGACCTCAATGGCTAGATAGTTTTGGTTGATTGACCGAGCCGTGGATGAAGGTCTCGGTCGGATTATTGCAAGAAGCGATCTTTTCGATTAGCGTGAGTCGCGGTATTTTGGCAGACGGTCCCATTTGTGACATATCACAAGTACTGTCTCCTTTTCCTCTTGTAGTACCAGATAATGTTTCGAGAACTGGGGATTACTATAGTCAATTATATTATTTGTATAAATGGTAGTTAGCAATCATTTATATCATTTTATTATTAGATACAAATGAAGTTATATAATCTATATACTTTGTGAAGATTCTTTATTGGTGCGGTAGTACTTGCGGAAGATGAAGATAAGCTATATAATAGATTTCATAGCATGACATCATAAAATAAAACAAGGAAATCTGTGCAGCCTGGGATTCAAAAGTCGCCAGTGCACAAAATCTGAAATAAACTCCGTTTATGATTACGTAAACTGCGGCCAAAGCAATTGTGTTCCAAGTGTAACTGTTCCATAAACACAACTTACTCAAGGGAATTACCTCGTGCACTATAGAGAAAACCGAGTAAATTTCGTAAAAGACGATTAATTATAGATCCTAATCTAAACTGGTAATACAGATACCCAACATTTTAATTGGTCGAACGTGACCATTTGTTACGGCGTTGCCTAATATACGTATGGAGCTCGGGCATCGATTTTGAAAAATTACACCCTGCACTTGACGTTGAGAAACCTGGTGCGTTGAACCGGACCTTCGTTGCGTAACGTTTTGTGTTTACCAAGTAATGAGGCATTTATATAAATTGATGATCCACGACCCGCTCTTGCCCAATACGGATCGAATTAAAATGAGTGATGTTCGTGATGCTAACAATGACATTTTTACAAGCGCCGATGTTCGTAAGTGCGCGCTCTCAGCCCCGCGCCCGCTCTCGGTGCGTCAGACTCATTTGTAATCCCCATGTAATTACTCAGACAAACGATGTTTTCATTGTGAGTTATTGATTCGACAGTTGAGTTCATCTCTGGTATCTTAATCAGTGGAGCTTCGGTACCGCCTATGGGCGTTCAACTGGATTATTTATGAAAGAAAACATATTTAAATCTTTCCATAAGACAATTTAAAGAAATTGAAAGTTACGAAATATGATTAAGATCACCTGTTATGGGGACGTTGAGAATAGTTTCCTATAGGAACTATTACTCAAGTTTTGAACACATTAATATATATCAGATATCAGACTACATCACATACATTGATCTGACTCCGAGGTAAGTAGCTTAAGCACTTGTGTTACGGATATCGGAAACAACAGTGGTATTACAAATATATACTTAAATATTGGACACCCAGACACAGAATAAACACAAGTACTCATCACACGAATGTTTGTCCTGGGTGGGGATCAAACCCACAACTCTTGGCGCATGGGGCAGGTCACTACCGAATGCGCCATCGAGGTTGTCAAACATCTGAAATAGTTCTTTAAACATTTGAAATAGTTCTTAAAATACAATATGCGTAATGCATATATGAGCACTATATTATAAAAACAATAGTAGTACATAGTGACTGGGAGTAAAGTAACCGCTTTTACCGTTGTTAAAAATAAGTACAGCCACAGTTTAGTACAGGCATAGCGTGATATAAGCGTTCTCAGAATTGTGTTCAGCACCTAGACATTACGTAGGCTTTTTATTTATTTTTCATCTTTACTTGTAATATGATAGTTACACCAACTACATAGGCTATAGGCTAAGTAGTATTTGCGTTCGTGGGAACGGGATGATGCGTGCAAATTTGAGTTAAAAGGATTCAGCGATCTCAGATAAGCCGGTAAGTGTCGGTCGGTTGTAAATGAATTTCATTTGTTTCTTTTTCGATTGGCATCAGCGTGGATCGTTTCGCTTCCTTTTGCATAACAGCTAGTTATGCTGTAACAAAGCTCTCGAGTGGGCGACAATGGCTCTGACCGCTTTATGGCCGTCATCGTTTTTGTTATTAGTGTTTTAATATCCCACTCTATTATGTCTCGATTTTGGCGGCTGCGTCAGGACGCGTTTTTGGTTCACACGAGGATGAATGTCGATTGTCGAGCTTATTTATTGTAGCTCGTAAATGTTACGTTCAATAAAAGGTGAGCTAGGTTGAACATTGTATTCTTTATTAGGAACTATGAAAGAAAATCAAAGTAAAAAGGTTAATTTACATTCTTTATATACTTTATTTAAACACCATGCTTAATAAGTATTTGATGTTAAAATGTTTGACATAGAATGATGTACCTACTTAAACATCGTCATAATCTTAGTTATTTTTAGTTAAGTTTGTTTTTTATTACATTCGTATCTCAAGATCCGTTCATTTATCGTTTATATATAGCTTAATCTAAGCACCTACGTGTTTTTGCTGATCCATCCATTGTCACCGTATCGTCTAAAAAGCGTGAGAAAACTTATAAATAATGCTATGACGTTAATTTAGTATACAATTAATGAGCCCAGACATGCCTCAGACAATGCAAGATGTTAAATGACAGAATATATTCAAGTACCGTTCCATTGAGGATCAAGATAAAAATATTTGCACGCACAGACGTTTATTTATCAGCGCAGCATTGATTCAATGTCGACTTATCAGCGTCATCAGATTGGAATCAAGTAGTCGGTTTGTCGCGTCATGTAAGCGTTATCGGGATTTGGGAAAACCTTTATTAATTCTTTTTTTTTGTGGGTCGGCCCTGGGACCACCCAGGGCCGTTCAAAGACCAAAGTGAACGCTCTTTATCTCGCACGTCCTCGGCCTGTCAGGGCTCTAATAAATAGGGACACTCGAACGAACTGAGATAAACACTTCGGGTGGTTTTGGTACATATTAATGTATGTTGTGGTTGAGGCGATTGGCGTTTAATTTAACGCCAGTTAGCTTAATTTAACGCCTATTAATATTAGTTTTGTAACCACTATTTATTAGGAGTACTTGATTGTAACTCATAAGCAGTGGGGCGGTTTTGGGCGGTAGTTCTCTACTGTTTTGTGAACAGGGGCTACTTGTATTTATTGTTAGCAAGGATTGTGAGATTAAATATTAAATCCCGTAAAAACTACGCATTGTTTTTTAACAAAAACTGTTTTTTATCTTTTTATAGTAATTTGATTTTATCTCCAGGGATAGCACAACCGTTTACATTGACGCCTAACATGCTAAGAGTCGTTGTTCAACCGAGCAATTATGATGTTAATTTGTGGTACTTAGATTTGAGAAATTCAGCAGTTGTGTTTTTAATCGACACCTCTGGTATGTATATTTCCGTGTCCTTACGATTGTACCAACACTGCTCTCAAAATAAGCTAGCTTGTTGTGACCATGTTTTTTAATTAAAAAAGTCTAACAATTAGTTTTATGAACGCATTGTGTATGCCACAGCACCGGTTCCTTTGTCCTTGATCTGGGAGGCGGTATCATATTCAGTGACGTTCGGCTGCGCGGGCGCATGGCCTTGGCCAGCGCCGCGGCGCGATTGCGACACATCTTTCTATTCAATTCTAATGCACCATGACTGCACTTGGGGTCAAACATGCAAATATTCGTGTGTTGGCGTGACGCAAGACGCGTCAAAGCAAAAGACTAGACTTTCGATTCGAGTCTAAACTCAGGTTTTGCGGAGTGGTTTTCGTAATTATTTGGATGACATAATTTTTACATGATTAGGTTGTGATAAGCCAAAGGCTTCACAAGGCATTTTTTGGGTGTTTATATATTTTAAAGTTTTTCTGACTTGTTGGATAGCTTTACTTTTGAGTAAAACTTTTGTCCGATCTTCTGAACTTTATGAAAAACAAAGATTTTGAATTTAACATCGATTTCGTGATGCTATACAAAATCTATGTAAACATTGCGTTTCGACAGTTGGTAAGTCAGTTTATTGGGCATATAATAATCGAAATATCTAAAGCATCGGCACCATGATCGCCAATGTAACACGATTTGCTCCACATTGTCGCCGTTACACTAGTCGCTGTGTAATTACAGGGCAATAAAGTAACAAAGCGCGTGCGCCGCAGTGTCCTTCGCCGATCGGATCGCGGGCCGTCACGATAGCCGCATGAAATTGCTCGTTGCAATGCAGCTTTTTACAATGCTACTGTATGAAAAGTGATTTAGTACTTTCTTGCTACCTATACTTTTCTATTGCCCGTACTTTCTTGCTGCCTGTACTTTTGTTTAATTTGCCTTTGTTGCACAGAAACCTCTTGCGTTTTGTTCTGTGTCTGGGTGTTAATATCCAATATTTAAGTATATATTTGTTATACCTGTTGATTCTGATATCCGTAACACAAGTGCTTAAGCTACTCACCTCGGAGTCAGATCAATGTATGTGATGTCGTCGGATATTTATTATTTATATTTATATTTATATTTATATACACTTTTATTTCTTGCGCCCAGAAATCTCTTTATTCATACATACAGATATATCATCACGCCCGTTATTCTTTTTTATTTTTGCTAGTATTCCTTTTGGAAAAATGTTGTCATGTTTTTTATTGGGGATGCTTATTAAAGCATTAGCATTTAGAGTAGCATTTTGTTTTCTTTTTTTTCTATTGTATATTCTAATAAATTTCATTACTATCTAGATTTTTATGGATTCACATAACTTTGCTCACATGCCCACAAACCTCTTATTTTCTTCACTATGAGAATGCATTACATGTGATGTTATAATTTTAATCTTGGAAAGTCCGAACTAAAATATGATCCGGCGAAGAAAAATTACCAAATAGCTTTCGTTTTAGGCAATCAATCAAACTGAAAGGGAAACTAAAGCCATTACAGCTAACGATTCGCTCACAATGCAAATGGAATCTAATAATAGTCCTAATAGCCGTACGGGCGTGATTCAAAACATCACAATCACAATGGACTCCTTTCTCCGATCTGGGGCGTAGGTGGAACGCGACCTTGGGCGCCCTGTGGGTAGCTGGTGACATATTAGACGCGCCTGTAGTGCAGGCGGACGCAGCGGATTTGTCTGGGATCGTGGAATATGGGTTTATATATATATTTTTAATATTTTTGCTACTACCAATGACTTCGCGGAGCGGTGGTAGATCAATAGTAACGCGCCTCTTAACCGAGGAGTGCGGGTTCTAACCCGGGCACGTACCTCTGGATTTTTCAAGTCTATGTACGATTTTTAATTATACCACTCGCTCGACGGTGAAGGAAAACATCGCGATGAAACCTGCAAATTTAAACAACTTTGGATTTGTAACTATGATCCAAAAATTGTCTGGTTCCCCTATCTTAGGCTTACGAAGGTCAGATCGGCAGTCGCTTCAATGTAATTACCAGACTCGCTAAATCCTGGATCATGGTTTAAGCGGACCCCGTCTAAGCACGGGACATAACGCTAGGAAGATGATGATAATAAAACGTTATTAAATAACGAATATCCAACATACTTTTTTTCATTCTGGTTGACTACTACATAGAATACAATTAATAATTTAATAATAATCACCTACACTTACTTTTGTTAAATTAACGATCTTTGTGCGTGATTTTTTAGACTAATTGCTTTTTTGTATTCACCAAATAATTATTTTTAATGAGACAATCTTGGTTATAATCTAATACTTAACTCAGTAATAATGTCAATCATTTTGGAATTGTTACTGGTTTCCTGTGTATAATTTTTGGTATTACCTTTTTTTTTGCATTTACACAAGCTTATTGTCTGACTAATTCTTCATATCTTCTTATCATATATATGTATCTTGAAGTACGGAAATCGAGCAGAATTTATACAATCATCTAACCATGTTCATTTGTCTATCGTAAATTTACATAATAATTGTATTATCAAAATTTTATGTACTGTTTTGTAGAGCAGATTATTTCACTGCCTCCCGCACTACACCAATCGAGTTGCGAATACATGCGAGTACTGGCATGATTGATGGCCCAGGATGGCGGCTGGTAGTTGGCACCAATCGATTACCTCGCGGTATCCCGGCAATGCGGCTCAGGTAGCCCACGTTATGCAAATACGTGTAAATGGACTTTTTATTCCGTTTCCTGTTGCGCAAACAATGTAGATCGCACGTCTTGGTCTTAAACATTGTTGTATGTTTCTGGCTTCTTTGTAATGAGCCTTGGATAACGGTCAGTCCAATTATTATACGATTTATGACTGGCTCGATGGCGTATTCGGTAGTAGTTGTGGGTTCGATCCCCACCCAGGACAAACATTCGTGTGATGAATACTTGTGTTTGTTCTGTGTCTGGGTGTTAATATCCAATATTTAAGTATATATTTGTAATACCATTGTTAAATCTGATATCCGTAACACAAGTGCTTAAGCTACCACCTCGGAGTCAGATCAATGTATGTGAGTGATGTCGTTGGATTTTTAATTAAATATTTATTACCAAGGTCGTTGAACAACTCCCGAAACGTAATGATATAGTAATGACTTCTTCATGTACTACATTATGTACTTATGTTCTTTAATGATATTTTTTAAAGACACGGGTAAATATTGTTTTATTATCAATCAATAAGTGTAGTATACACTTCTTAGGTATTTCATAAGATTCTTAAGTTTTGTACCTATTTTAAGTAATGTGGGCTCATAAGTGGAGTTATTTACGTTGACATTAAAGCAGTAATGCAATCTCAATCATTGTCATCAATTGCGATGAGGTTTTTGCGAAATAACTGCTGTGAGTATAAATAAAGTTTAAGATTTCGATGAAACACTGAAGTGATAATGTCAGTATGATGTAATATTAAACATTGCAAATGTCAAAATGACAAACGACATTAAATGGCGTCAACTAAATATCGATTTTGAAACTTTCTACATAATTTTTTTGGCAAATGAAACAGTGTAATCTGACACGCATTGAACGATTTGAATTTGAATGGTCCTGAATTTGTGTCAAATGCATGGGGCACAGGTTCGACCGTCACACCGGGACAAATATTTTTTGATGAAACAGGGTTTCTGTCTCGGGTCTGGTTGGATTGTGGTACCTTGGTTGATTCATTTCCATAACACAAATGCATGAGCTACTATTGAATAGATGTATGTGATGTTGTATGTTTAAATTCCTTTTTTTTAGGTAAAAATCTCAGTTTCACGAATTTTTAAGAAAATAAGGGACCAAGTTGTGAATATTTAGAACGAAATGCGACTTCTAAGTCGGTTTATATAATGCCTACCTTTTTTTTCGTCATCATCAGGTCGATATCAAAATGTTTAATTATCGTCCAACTTCACTGCGGATTAGATAGCATTACGTACTGAAAGATTTCAGTACAACGATTTAATTTTGAAAACATATTAATTTTACCTAATACTATTAATCTTGTATCTTATCTATTATTATAAAATACATGTCACTTTTTGTGGGCTCTTGAGCTTATTTTTTTCGGTTACGAATAATGCACACCTTTTCGTAATTATATCCTGATATATTTGAACACTGAGTAAAATCAATGTGAAGTCTTTAGTATGAAGACAGTTTGCAATTGTTTGTTGGTTTAGTTACATTGTAAAGTTTAGTTTTTGACATTGTTCTACTATTATCTTTAAAAGGTCGTTTTCTTTCCTTGGTAATTGTTTTCAAGATGTATGTAAAGCTGCAGATGCATAATTTTCTTTGTTTAATAACCGCTATCCACAGCCGAAGTGGCGTTGTAAAGCCAGTGCAGTTAATAAAGATGTAATCTAACAGTGCGTCGCTTGATTATAATAATCACATCCGGCGTAGCGGGTTCATACCTTGTCACCAGTGTTACCAGACTCGCTGAATTAAAAACTCACAAAATGGGTCTTATTTATTATAAAAAAGTATGAATATCCCAAATTGTAATGAAATAACGATTACATACATAATACATAACATCACGCCCAAGGGGTAGGCAGAGTCAAAGAGGCAGCAGGCCCTTTAACCACATTCAGCCAAAAATAAAACTGGGCTAAGATAGAAAATTGTGAAAAAGTAGTGACAAGTGGCTAGCTTGTCGCCTACACAATCACATACCAAAACCCGATACACAATTAGTCGCCTTTTACGACATGATAGGCAAGAACCACTGTTGGCACATTCTTTTTAAGATGGAAAATTGTGAAAAAGAAGTGGCAGGTGACTAGCTCGTCGCCCAAACAATTAATGCAGGAAATATTACAATTACTGTCGTACAAAATTATCGGGCTAAGAATTTTTTTTCAACGATAAAACTTGGCAGCGTGATACGCAGATAGTTCTATGTAATCAGGCTAGAAGTACATTCAACCAACGAATTTCTAAGCCGAAGAGAAAAGATGAATGTGTCAAATGGAAGGATGCGATCTCTACCTGCCTCCCTGGGGAAAAGACGTGATAAAATAGATAAAAAGAAACAAAAAAGAATCGAAGTTTTCTAACCGCATCTCCAAATGAACCAGTAAGGTTGGCAACATTCCTCGTGGTTCTCTTACCACGTGGTATCACGGGGCCGGGTGTTTCTCCCAATCGCCCGGGGCTCGTTATAACTACTCCACTTAATCGGACAGGAAGGTACTAGTAGGACCAGTTTTTATGTAACATCGGGATTTATTGGAAAAACTTGACAGTTTGACACACGGAAAGCATAGCCTGTAATTTGAATAAGTCGTTCGATAATAATCTTACATTTACATGGTATTGCGAGATGTAAATATGTCATATTGATAATATATACTTAAGGATTTGGACATGTACGAGAACTGGTAGGTTAATGGTAGAGGCATGCGATACTCATGTGAGGGGTGTGCTTCCGATCCCGGTCATGTAACTCTGGGATTTTCAATTTTCAAGTTGAAAAAAATTCTGGGTGCTTTAAATCTGTCTAAATTCGGCCCTTCCATTATAAATAAATAATAAATAAATAAATATCAAACTAAATTACATACATTGATCTGACTCCGAGCTAAGTAGCTTAAGCACTGTTACGGATATCATAATCAGTGGTATTACAAATATATACTTAAATATTAGCTATTAACACCCAGACACAGAACAAACACAAGTATTCATCATACGAAATGTTTGTCCTGGGTCGGGATCGAACCCACAACTCTTGGCGCATGGGGCAGGGTCACTACAGAATTCGCCATTGAGCCAGTCAAATTTACATTCAGTGTGTGATGGCAAGTCGGCAAGAAAAAATAGATGCATTGATAACTCCGATATGATGGAACGACCTTCCCTTAGATATGAATTGCATTTCTGTGTGGATTACAATAGATGCAAATCATCGAAAACAAAGTTGTCCTTACCCCTTCTGGTTTTGCAATCAGGTATGTAATTAATAACATTTCACAAACGGTTGTTTTTACGACTGGATATAACCATTCGGGCGATTAAAGTGGATTGAAGATACAGTCGGCTTTTAGTTCCGTAATAAGTAATTTATAATTACTGGAAGTAAAACGTTGCTTTGAAAGTTTATTTGCCGTTGAGATAAAAGGAAGGAAACTAATTGGCTATTAAACGTAATGAGCTAATTGACCGTCTCGTATTTTCTTGAAATTAGATCAGAAGATACAATGTGACCTAGATGTATATCATAGTAAGATGGCTGTGATAAAGATATGTCTTCATTTTCTGCTGAGTCAGGTATTAGAAAAACTGTAGAATTTATTCTTGCATATAACTCTGATTTAAGTAACTTTTGTTTTGTGTTTACCCCTTACATTGTTTGGAGGTCTTGGAATTGTGTATTGTATTGATTACCATATCTTCTAAAGTACTTATCGACATGTCTTAGATTGCTTAGCATTTACAGACATATGCTCATTGACCCCTGTCATAATGTATATCTAGTAAGAGCAAAATTAATGTAAGCGGAGCTTCATTGTTCAGATTAATCAGATAAAATTAGTATTTAACTTACTACTATCTGATCAGAGATGATCGAATTCCGAAAGAGCTGACGACAGTCGCCGGCTGACTACCAGTCTCCCGGTATGGAGACCACGATCCGATAAGCGACTCCTGTACCTAATAAGAAATAATTCATGTACCTGCACATACGCCCACACGGTTTAATTAAGCATCGGAGATAAACACATTCTCCGGACACAGTGAAGATTTGTCGATAATTTTAATTGAGTAAATCAGTTAACTAACACTTTATTTCATGTTTGAAAATTGATTAACATGTCATATATCTTTATTAGTGTATGTTATGTCTGGTTAAGTCTCAGCGGGACTGCTCATAGCAACCAATACAATTACTTAATAAAATATTTTATAGTCTATCTTAGTTTTGTGTCCGGGATAAAAAATAACTGCATTATTTTATGTTCGAACTTAGTTATTTCTCTCAATAATAATAAAATTTACAATATTTTTTATAACAGTGATTTGCGTAATCACCGATTAGGTGTAATTTAAATTCTTTATTCATTATTTAATCTTAGAATTACGTCTTATCATACATTTACTAAATGACTGGAGTGGAGGCAACGTGACTGCACTCGAAATCATAATGTAAATCCTGTGCATTTATTATAAGATTTAGAGAAAGTTAAGCTGAAAGATCAGTGTGCCTGCCGCTCAGTAACAAAAAAAAACGTAGGCTTACAACCATATTTCTAGTAACATTATTGCTCCGATCCCGTGGTATTTTGCGTTTGATAATTTTGATGTAAATGCAAGTTTTTTCTTCGTATCTTAAAGATCTTGATTGCGTCACGATTGTGGTTATCTTTTAAATACACAAATCATAATTCTGATAACGCTGCACTTTTCTCAAGGTTACAGAGAACGGAGTTGTTTTTAATTTCCCTCAGTTTTCTATCTTGTGCTGTCAGTTCGTTATCTAATAGCCTGAAGTTTTCTCTTTTAATTTTAGATCAAATATATGTGTAAGCAGTGTGAGATATCTGTTAACTTTAATTTCCATAATAAATGTATTCAACCTTCAATTCAGTATCATTTACTTTCCTTTATCTTTTGATAAATGTTATGAGCAATAATAAGATGAATTATCTAAATACACGTGTTTCTTTAGAATCTACTCGTATACTCATTGTATGTACACTCGTAAATGTGTAAGGCATAATACTATGAATTGACAGATTCATATGCCACGGAAGATGAAGTATTTAATTCAATACGGCTACGTTGCTTATTGAATGAAGATTGTCAGGCGATGGAAGCGTGCTGGCGGAAAGTAACTTAATATTGCATGATGAGCTGAAAACCGCAAGGACGCGCTAGGGTTAATGCGAGTAATATGCGTCATCCGCAACCGCAATCACAAATATTCTGGAGAAAACCAGGCTCGTGGTTCACATGAATCTCATGCTGAGCCTTTATAGCGAGCGGCTTATCTCTACTTGGAAATGTGCTGTGAAATAATAATAACTGTACGCTCTAGGAAACAAGCCTCAACATGACTGTGCTAGTAGATACGTTGTTTAGTCATACATGTATACATCCATATTTGCAAATTAGTCATAAAATGGACAAATGATCCTATTCTCATCTCTCTCAAATGGTCTATTTGGATTAGGTTTGGCTTGGATTGTAGGTATACTCCATTACGTGCAGTCGTACGGAAGAATCTGATAGTCTGCAAGATTTTTTATGGCATCGTACTTACGACTTGGAAAACTAAGTCATCGTAAGTACGAATTTATGTACCTTTTTTACGAGTCCAACCTAGATAAGTTGACGTTATTTATAAATCACTTTGCCGTTTCGATGTTCGTTTTTTGCAACTTTTTATATCTGTTATTACAAAGAGACGAACTGAAGATGCTTTTATCGTCGGATCTCTTAAATTCTCGGCCGTATCCGTGAAATACTTTCCATAAATACTATAAATGGATGCCTCAAATGACTTTTAAATGATGCTGTGCGCGTAGAAGCGTGCTCAATAAGACTTAGTTGCACAATATGTATAAAAGCGTCATGATGAGCCGTCAGTCCGTCTATCGCGGGTTATAGGGTCAATGTCAACTCTTTGTAGATACCCGAATGAAGTACGACACCATGTGGGAGCGCACAGAATTAGGCATATTCTTATTGGAAAATGAACTTTCTCGCCATTGTAATAGCGGCTGGTATATTGAGATGTCAGGGGGTTGAGCGGTAGTTTATTGCCCATTAACCTTGAAGTTACCGCTTCAATGTCGCGACCGGATTATCTAATTGAATATTTGCGGCGATAAACTTTTCTCGACGGTCCGTAATAACTTGTCAGTTATTATGTAAAGCGTTTTAATTTTATAACAATTCAACATGAAGGTTCAGCGTGGAAATGTTTTTTTGTTTTTTAATCAGTAGCTCTTTTAGTCGTTGTTTTATCTGTTCTAAGTATTTTTTCTTATCAGTTGCTAATCATGTACCTGCTAATCGGTTGTATAGATTTAGGGTGTTTTTTTTTAAGTTTACGCAATATGTTGATGTGTATTTTCAATAAACACGTGTATGTACATAGATAATCTTCATTGCTCAATATGCTAATATATTTTAAATTAAGTGGATTATGTATTCAGCTCATAGCAATTTTGCTATTTATTGGCATTAGCTGTTTTAGGTGGGATAAAGGTTTGACATTTAAAATGATATACTATAGTACGACATACATATCTACGTAACATCACGCCTGTCGATATCTGAAGCGGTAGGTAGAGTCCTAAGATTAGTAAACTTCTTTTATCATTCAGCCAAAAAAAAGAAAAAAAAACTCATATTGTGCGATTAATCTCGCGCGGATAGTTCAGTTCTTGCTTCGTTATCAGGGAGTCATTGGCCGTTCGATTCGTTAATTCAAAATCAATGTCAGCGGGCAGCGCGGTTTGTTTTTGTGCGCGCGCGCCGCCGACCGTTACGTCATCGCGGCCGGCGCCCGCGTTGCCCAGATGAGCCCTCTTGCGTGACGCTGTGCTCCCTTCAGGTAGGGTTGACGTTTGAAAGGTCTGTTGCTGTACTCTAAAATGTAAAGTAAACGGAGTTTTTGTCACGTCAGGTCACATGTTAATTTCATACATGTGAATCTTATTACCTTAAAAGTAGGGTCTATGAATGAATATAAAGTCGCTGGCGATCGGTAAAGTGCAAAATGTTTTCTGGTCTTTTTTATCCTAATAGCTCATCTTTATTTTAACCAAAGCACCGTTCCTATTCAAATCAATATTAGCAAAAACTTTGCATTCAAAACGGTTTTTTTTTCAACTTAATCTTGCTAATGGTCAGGGAATTCTATTTTTGATACTAACGGTCGTTTCTACCGGAAACGTTTATTGTAACGAAATGAACAAGAGCTAATATTATATATCATCTGACATTCATTGGAAAAAATCTATGCAATATAAAATCGAAATGGTATTAAAACAGACAAATGGCAAGACCTAGAAATTTTGATGTCCAATCAACATTAATTCGATGAATTTTTTTTCGAGAGATCCGTAAGTAAACTTATATTGTCATCAATCATGGCTTGGTATAATCCCTGTCAACGAAGCAGACATAATAACATATTTGATATACCTCACAAAGTAAAGTAATAGGACATAAGTAGTCGTAGTTTTAGATTTTTTAGTCAAGTCTTAATGACTGAGCTGATTTGTTAAGACGTTTAGCGGTAAAAATACAATGCCCAATCTAGGCCACGAAGTTAAAAATAGTAACATAACTTACGCGGGACATTCAATAGTTAATCATGGCATTCAGCCCCAAATGTACTGTGTGGACCCTCTAAAGATGGATCGGACTGGCCTCTACACAAGAACCCTCAGGTTTTTTACCACATCAATCGCTAGCCGCCATCGCTTCTCGTTTTGTCTCAAATGGTCCGTGAAGATTGGATGGCGATGCGCTTGACCGTGGCCAAGCGGCGCGCAGGCCGCGCCGAGGAACCGCGCCTGCGCACCACACCAGCCACCAATTCGATACTCATTGTTTAGGATAACCAACAAGTCGCACGCTCT
This sequence comes from Glyphodes perspectalis, assembly GCA_951394215.1. NCBI lineage: Eukaryota > Metazoa > Arthropoda > Insecta > Lepidoptera > Crambidae > Glyphodes > Glyphodes perspectalis. Next base: position 15,960,762 of record OX596202.1, on the reverse strand, counting down.
CCGATATTTGATTGATAAACTTCGGTTGGCTTGACCCGAGACAAAAAGGAGAAACAAAAAGGTGGAATTGGTTTTGGAAGTGTTGTCAGTGATCGATGGTGTTAACTGACAGGTGTTAATGAGGATACGGTTATAAAGATAAAAAGTTAACGATTAACGAATGCGTTTGGTGAAACTAAAAATCCTTGATAGATACGGAATATTTTGACAGTTCTCACAATAATGTGGTCTTATTAACATGCAAATTAGAATCTAATCTCGAATCAATACTCGTAAAGTCTTTTAAGCACCTGCGGAAGTATCCGAATTCAATATGTTTCGTTGGTCAGGATGTTTTTTTGTGTCTTTATCGATATAACGATTCCATCTCTGAATGGGCGATAGCCTCAATTAACACCAGTGATAATTCTCGTTCCACTTGTGTTGCTTTTTACTTTCCACTCGGAACGGCGATTGCTAACGGTACACCGGCTTTGTCTCAGAGATGAGTCTTTGAATTGGCCCTTACTAACGAGTAGTCGCGAATTGGAACAGAAGAAAATTATATGGATGAGCTCACGAGCTTGGTGGGTAGGTGCGATAAAAGCGTTTATCGTGACCACTCCGTGAATGAGAACCTACTTTATTACTTATTCTTTTGAAATGTAATCACTTGCTGGCAGCCAAGTTTATTATTGCTTCGTTTAGTTATGAGAGATTCGAATGCGTTCTGGCATCTTAAGTGAATATAAAGAGAACATTATCCGTTCCCTTTTGTTTTGTAAAAAAAGTGTTATTATATGATTATGAGATCAATTTACGAATGTGATAAATACAATTTGCATCTTATTACATTTTGTAAGGTAAACATATCTTTTTTTCAAGAAAAAAAAATTGCATTCAATGCGTTATAATGTTATCATAAACGTTTTAATTAGACTGGTTGTATATTGCGAATGTTGTAAGGCATGTGTGGTATTCTTTAGCACATTTTGCTAGATTTACTTGGAATGTTACTTTGATTGCTTTTTCATTAGTAGCGCAAAATGAGCATATTTTTCTATTTGACTGCTAGCTGAAAAGGATATTTAAAAGTAAGTTTTTACTAAGACACTTCTTACAATTTAAACATAAACTATAAAAGATAGCGTGTGGTAATGACGAAACATTGCCATAGATTATTAACCTTCGCGCGGCTGATTACAAAAAAGTCGACTTTTGAATTGAAATGGGTCATTGGAGCAGGTGTTTACGTTTAATAGTAATTCATCTTCGTAGTGAAGTAGCCGCGGAATTCGGTCGATTGTATCAGACGGGTGGTAATTACGAAAGCAACTTCGTAACAAGCGGGCTCAGTGTCAATGCCGCAGATTAGTTTACCGGTTCGTGACAAACAACTGTTTTTGACGACGGCACACTTTTGTTTTTGGGTAATCTTGAACATCTCAATTCTGATGATTTGCGGCCCCGCAAACTAGAGTTGGAAGCAGCTGACGACTGTATTTTTAAAGCACCTGACATTGTTTTAATAATGCCGCTATGTACGCAGGCAGACTAGCAGCGGATTCTCAACTTTTATTTTTAGATTTATATATTGAACCCCATTTCAATGATCCCATTATTTAATACTAGCTTCTGCCCGCGGCTTCGCTCGCGTGGTACATCGATAAAATATTAGTTAGTTCAGTAAACAGTAGTTTTTTTTGTGAAAGAGTAACAAACATCCATTCATACAAACTTTCGCATTTATAATTTTAGTAGGTTTACTATTATTTTGTGAAACTATGATACGTGAATTAGAGAATCCAATGCCATGTGTTATTGATTAACGTAACCTTGGACGACATTTGGTTACTAGGGAAACCACTTGAGGAATCGGTGGACTATTAATCTCCTTTGCATATTGTTTGAAAAGACTGACCCGTCTATTTGTCTACTTGCTATAGGGTAGTTTTAAACTTTTATGGTGGTAAAGAGTTTTTGATGATTGTATATTATTTATCCAAATATAATATGTATTAATATACTTGGATATTTGAGATTTAATGTTTCTCACTAAATACCTATTTTAATTTAATTATGGCAGCCTACAGCGTATTTACCTTCATAAAAAAAGTCAATAAAATTAAATGCTTATTGAGTTCACCCGTAGGCGTATCAGATTGGCGAAGGCTGAATTGTTTATAAATTACATTAAAGGTACATCGAGGCGACCAGCTGATTCGTTTAAAAATAGCTAAAAGCCTTACGGCCAGTTTATTTATAAAAGAGCCTGTTGCCCAACATATTACTTCGTAAGTTGATTTATCTTCCTCGTGTACAGTCGCAAAGGAATTTATACGTACGAACATCCTTAATTGTATACTTGATCATGACTAAAACAGAGGTTCCCGATTTAAAATCGCACATTAATTAACGTAGGTTTCTTAATGCTTCTATAATTAAAGAGTTTAATTATTGTATTGTATTTCTAATCTGTCTAATCACCCTTAAAAGGCAAATGTCCATGACCGCTGTTTATGTGATAATCAATTATTTAGATATTAACTAACATTTATAAATCCTGTTTTTCTTCACTCATAATTATAAAGCATGAATATTTTGTCCTCTGGGGACTCGGTTGAGGATTGCGGGTGTGATATTCGTTTTGTTTAATTAATTTCACAACAAATGCTAATATTGATTTCTATTTGTACTTAAGGCATTGCGGGCGTACAAGTATGTTTTATGTGAAAAAATAAAAAGGAAAATATATTTATTGCCAGAACAAAATTACATCACAGGTGAGACTGACCTTCACTAGCCCTATCGTCTGCCCTATGGAGGAATCAGAACATTTTTAACACTTATTCGCAACTTTCCTTAGGATACGCACCGTCCACTCGCACGCAATGTAGTGGCGATCACACGCGCTCATCATTTTTCGCACGGCGCGCACAGCGGAGGCGTGACCGGCGGTTATCACGTTGGCACCCACGCGTCTCGCTGAAGCCCGAGCTCTCACGCTCTTTCCTCGCTCTTGACACAGTTTGTCGATCTAAGTAAACCGATATCATCTAAAAATGGACCGCATATTTGCTGTAGTTTCTGATATCGGCAGGAGATTGCGCTCACAGTAGCGTTGATGTTTATTTATTTATCAATCAATACATTTTTGGTTAAATGTGTTTTAAGAAGTATATCGCTTCGGGGATTACAGGCGTGATAGCATACCATCACCATCAGTGCATACCATCTCCCCCGTAGTTTAGAGTGCAATATTCCTACATACATATATGTAGGAACGTTGCACTCTAAACTACTAGAATATTCCTTTAAGTAAAATATCTAAATGTCATCGATAGATTAATGGAACTAAAATAATACAAGATCTATGAAGGAACGTGGACGTTAACAACATTTATCATGTATATATACATATACATATACATATATATTATGTATGTAATTGTAAAAGAAAAATGGACTTGAGAAATTCATGCCAAAGCCTGAAAGCAACGATATGTCTGTTAAGATTGATGATTGAAATAACGTTTTAAGAATTACGGACGAATGGGGGAGCTCTTCTCTTATCCCACCCTCGTGGGAGGAACTAGGGATTGCGGTAAAATATCGATATAGTACTAGAAAATATAACATCTTTGTATTGTATTTTGTTAATATTCGACATTTTATTTTTCAAAAAGTTTAACAAAGCACGAGTGTTTTGAATCGTTGACTACCGCATCATTATCATTTTAAGCAATACCGTTTTGTTATGTCATCACATTTGCTACCAAAACGACCTGGCTGCCGAACAGTCCTTTCCTAAAAAGTGAAACCTTGATTGATGTCCAATTACGCGTTAATTGCGCACTTATGCGCCAATTAGTGTTTAGCAGAACCGAGCAAACACCGGCGGCGGTCGCTAATCGCCGCCGCCCACGCGGTAGCCGACGTCTCACACTCCAGCTCTTGACATGGTTCCGCCGTTTCGCTTCCGATCGGGTGAAACTGTTTTGTTTGAGTTTTGGTTAGCAGATGTGTCGATTTTGGAATGCATTGTTAGTCTCATGTAAACAAGTTGCTATACATCAGTCCTCCTTCTGTGATCCTTTTAAATGAGCCTTGGACAGCAGTTCCTTTTGCTATTTCTTCACACGTAAACCCGTATGTAAAGCAGCTACTGCTGCTACCATGTAATTCTAGCAGTGTGTTTACATATCTATACTTATAATAAATCTGTAGAGAGGTTCTTTACATGAAATATATTTTCAAAATAACTATCAGGGGGTAATTAGTGATCGATACTGATGCCAAAAATGCAATCAGTAAAATTTTTGTCTGTCTGTCTGTCTGTCTGTATGTTCCTTATAGAAACAAAAACTACTCGACGGATTTTAACGAAACTTACAATTATTCTTCATACTCCTGGCCAGGTTATAGTATACTTTTCATCACGCTACAATCAATAGGAGCAGAGTAGTGAAGGGAAATGTTGGGAAAACGGGAGAAGTTACTCCATTTTTTAAGCTTCCGTCGCGTGTGCAGCCTTAATGGTTAAAGTTGCATAGAAATCATGTATGACGGAAATAGTCTTTATAATATTAACCATAAACGCGGGTGACACCGCTGGCACAGCTAGTAATAAATAATAAATAAATTCGCCAGACTGACACACCAATCCCCTAGTCCCAAACTAAGCTTATGCTTGTGCTATAGATACTAGGTGAACGGATAGACATACTTAAATACGTTTATAAACATCCATTACTCGACTACAAATCTCGATGTGTTGAACACGAAACATTTGCCCCTAGCGGGATTCGAACCCGCGACTATCGGTTTCGTGGCCCGGGTCTCTGACCACTCGACCGACGGGCCAGACCAGATCTCCAGATCTTTAATCTATTTCTCTGCCCTAAATAACTTAAAGCTAGAAATCGTGTATATCAAGGATTTACCATCTTATGTACTGCACGTTGTTATGAATCACCGCACACGTACCTACGCTTGACATTAAGAAGCGTGTGTGAAAAATATTAAGCAAACAAAACTCGTATTAACAACAGCTCTGAAATATGAAGGATTTCTGTTATTCAACACTTTTGTACCGTTTTCCTAATTGTGTTCTCTGTATTTGTGTGACTGTAGCTGAAATGTGGCCCGGCAATAATGCTGCAGAGCGGGCCTCGGGGGAAATCTAGGAGCGTGTTGTAGCTTAATCCAATTGTTGTCTTGCATTAACAATGGCTGCTGATTTGTAATTTTAAAATTAAATAATAATAAACCTTTCTATATTGACTTAAACTTTTGGAGCAACTTCATTTCGAATCTTATTTTTGTAAAATTATTTAGTTTAAACATACTTTAAAAATCTTCAATAATCTCCGTCATATTCTGCAGGATATTCGTCATAATTCCAGGAATCACTAATAGGTACTCTTTAGCGGAGATCATTTTGTGAAGTCACTTAATTTTTATTTATACCTGAAAAGTGTCGATACACGATGAATAAGTAGGATTTTATAGAAACTCAATCAATAAATTTGCTAAGCTAAATTGTTTAACTAATTCTCGCATACTGGCAGAAGGCAATTATCTATGGGATATTAACTTTTTCCTCCTCTAATGACTATGTATCTAATATGCATTAGATTCTTAAGAGGTTAATGAAAGTCCACGTATACCTACTAACTCAAGTTCTAGAAACTATTCATTAGTCTCATAAGTATATACTTTCCACAGCTAAATATTAATATCGAAACAACATTCCATACTGATTCCATATTCCATACGTCGATCTGATGCTAAGTAAGTGAGTAAGTAAGATTAGCACTTGTTTTATATATATTTATGGGGCTGTTAATTTTGCAAGAACATTTTTTGCTGTAACCGCAATTTGAGATCTAACAGAGTTTCTACACCGCTCGCATTCAAAGGGGCTTACGCAGTGACCCTCGTCTCAAATGCCGATTAGATTCTATACTGCAAGACCGAATGGCTCTTTATCACGTGAACTTTCGGAAGGCACTCGCTGCGGCAAAATTTTCTTTGGGCAATTACCCGTCGCGTGGCCCAGCGCTTGCTCACGCGACCCACGCGTACATTTATTCAATTATGCCCTATAAAAAGGCTTTTTTGCCGGCGCATGTAACTAGAAAATTACTTTATCAAATTGAAACAATTTAGTCTACTGTCTTTTGGGTCATGGGTGGAATTTAAACAAGCGTTGAAGGGCTTGTGGTAATAATAATTTCTAAACTTCTATAATGAGTACTGTTAATTCAGATTTGTTGACAAAAGAAGACAAAAGTTAAGACAAATTTCTTGTTTTTAAGTTGGTAAAGCTGATTCCACTTTCTACCTAATAAGTTAAATTATTTTAAGTTAGGTGTATTTTGATTACCATTTTATATCCAATATTTTTGATTAATACTGATTTGAATTTAATTTAACAAATTAGAGTATGATCTGTGTAGACTTCCAAAGCTGTATCAGATTTATACATGCAATTAATCACTGTCAAAGTGAACTTCGACTTGGACGTACTTTGAGAAAGCTTCACAAATCTTTAATAACAGGTACATTGTCGCATTGAGACGTTGCGCCTTTTGTTGGAACCTCCACATTCTTGGCAACCTCATTTCCTGTTGGTAAAGTGTTAATGGTCACTCGCTTCCCTAATGAGTGGTGTGGGTCTCGTCCCGCGGCGCGGAACGCCTCCTGCGAACGTTCCCATGGGATGCGCGCGCGCAGGTGCCATTGTTGCGCCGCACCGATGAATTATTTATGGGCTCATTGTTGCGTTTTTACGCTCAGGTTATGTTGTAAATATTATTTTTTATGCGTCCGAAATTACTCTTTGTGCACTTGAAGACAATTTGGGTGGAGCGTATTGATTGTCTTATTGTCGTTATCTTCTTTTGTTTTATATTCCAGGAGGATAGATCTTTTCAAAGTATTACCCAATTGTGTCGTTTTTCACTGTTTCTGCAACGTTGTTCGGACACAATAGTCCTTCATTTTAAAGCATTGTTCGCTAAATATTGAGAACCACTATTCCTTCATTTTGCGCAATAATAGGTTAGCTAAGTTTTAGGAGTTAGGTACTCTAAACATACTTTAGAACATTTTAATAGCTTCCTAGTCTTAACCTAACCGACTTTTATTCACTAGTAATTAATTACTTTATATATTTAGATAATGCATAAAATGTTATTGTATCATATATACTACTAATTTATGTTGTAACCTTTGTGTTTATCTGAATCTTGTTTATTTTTTGCCATGGATTAGCCATTAAATTAGGCACTAAATTGACTAGATATGCTAATAGGGATTATAATTCAGCAATTTCCTTTTGTAAATTTTGTATCGTAATTGACATTTCTCCGTAAGTATCGTTAGATATAATAAACTTGCCTACAAATATAACTAAATACATCAACTTTAGCAAGTAGATATCCCTCCTAATGTACTTTCTTCTCTGTCTACCTCCCAGGTCCCAGCGCGGTCAGCTCAGCGTTACTCATAATAGTCACGACGTCGCCCGCTCTCTTTAGACTAACAAATTAGCGAAATTGCCAACTCCCCCGATAAACTTTTCGCCTTTACATAATGGACTAAATGACAGTAAGACATTTCCGTCCTTACTGTGGAAAAAATTGCTGTTTGTGAAGAGTTTGTTGAATCGTCAAGAAACATTTGTGTTACTTTGTTGTTGCATCATCATAGAATCCTAAGCTCAATGTCATCAGAGGTGACTGAAAGAGTCAGACGTGTTTCTGTACAGGATACTGCACGAATGTATCTTGTGATGCATTGAGAACTCAACAGTTTTGATGTTTTTAATGTTTAGGAGAAGGTTATATTGTCAGGTTCAGTAGTCATAGTTGCAGTGGAACAGAAATTACATTTGATTCCATTTTATTTAATTAGTTATGTTATAGTTGGTAGGTCTTAGGTCTTCATTCTACATGGATTTGGCAGTAGATACATAGTATATTATTAGTTTACTGTTAAACAATCAATACAATACACTGTGGCTGTACTCTTACGAAGTTACAAGTTCAAGGTTATCAACCTTTGCTCGTAACTATTTTACCGCTAAGACTTAGAGCAGCGTATACGCTGGCTGCGCCGGCGCACACACGCCTGTTCGTGCGCACGCTTCGCGGATTACCGAAGGCTTTCATGCGCTCGAGATCGATGCGCATCGTGTGCGCTGTGTCGTTTAATCGTTTACAAAAATCTGCATAGGCAGCGATGTCACGTTACTTAAGGAGATTATAGTCCTTGCTACTCCTTACTCGTTTTTATTAACGCGGAATTATCCGCGTATTACCATTTCAAGCTTAAATCGCTTCTCAGCCAATTAATAAGGTTTGGTATGCCAAAGGTTCTTTATGATTGAACATGCTACTTTTTATCCTGGGAAAGCTAATAGACCCCATAGCCCACACAAACGAGTCTTTGTAAGAACCGAATTTTACCAGGGCGGAGCTCCGGACAAAACCAGGGGAGTCATTCAACATTACATTCTACGGAGCGATTATTTTATACGATTATTTCTATATAATGTCTTTATTGGTTTAATTGTCATTATAATATATTCTAACTGGCACATGAATTATGTACATACACCTTTATCAAGTAGACTGATACTGAATGCGAGGTGCCTAGGAAGTGTAGTGAAAATCTGAATGCAAGTTTCCACGTAATTATGTTATATGGGCCACAGTCCGTCTGTCTGCCATCTTGTGCGAACATGATATATAGTGCAACTTTTCTTTCCTTGTCAGCTTTTGCAGTTTTCTTAGCTTTCTAATGATATGCCGGTGCATTGGTTTACACATAGAAGGGTATAATTTGAAAGTTATGAGAATGCCTACTGAGATCTGCAGTGGAGATTAGTGTTCAATTAAAGAAAAGTATTTACTCGTGTCTTCGTATTTTTATCCGGGGAGATTGCCAATGAGAAATTTACGTTGGAAACTGGATTTATCTGCGATTGCAGTTGGTTAATAATTCATATGAAATGCAAGTAAGAAAAGTATCCAAAGGTATATAACGAATAAATATTAGACAACAACACACATAACTTGATCTGTTTCCATAGTAAGTGTCTTAAATCTCTTATTACTTTCTTCTTTCGACTGGTCCGTTGGTCGAGTGGTTAGAGACCCTGGCCACGAAACCAAGGGTCGCGTATTCGTATCCCGCTAGAGACAAATATTTCGTGTGATAAACATGAATATTTGTACTCGAGTCATGGATGTTTATAAATGTATTTAAGTATATCTATCCGTTCACCTAGTATCCATAGCACAAGCTTATAAGCTTAGTTTGGGACTAGGGAATTGGTGTGTCAGTCTGAAGAATTCATTAATTTATTATCACTCGTGTTAGGGAAACCGGGTTTAGTAAAGGCATCAAACCTTTTTTTTGTTTTTTTTTTACGTGAGGAATGCATTTACACACCGTCCAAGTAAATCTAGGTTCGGCCGACGAGGGATGTGTCGGGCTCAGAGGTTTGGGAAAACACTCCACTACCGACTAAACCTCACGGTGGTCATTCTTCGGGCGTTGGCGCAGATTCTGGGCTCCCCGCTGCGGGACTCGCGAAATCTACGTCTACGCCGCTGCCGATCCATGCGGCCCATCTCGAGGGAGAGGCAACCTCGCCCCCAGAACACCTCGCGGTGCTTATGACGGCACAGACCACAGTGTCACCCCATCCTATTTAACGGACGAGGATCCATGTGTCGTCATTTTCTCTGGGGCTGCTTAACGAAGTGAATGCAGGCCCCCCCGCAAACACTCCACAGCCCCAAAGGCCCTTTTAGTCGCCTCCTACGACAGGCAGGGATACCACAGAAGTATTCGGAGCCCCCCCCCTGTAGGGCGCAAGGCATCAAACCTGAGATAAGTATCTGTTTCATTGGCAACTATTTGTCCCGGTGCGGGGATCAAACTTGCGCCCCTTGCGTTAAACGCGAATTTAGTAAAATAAAGAGATATTTTTTAATTGATTCTCATTTCCATAATATAAATGCCTAAGCTATTTTGAAGACAAGTCAATGTTATCGAATATTAATATATTTATAGCAATGTATAAATTAAATTCTAAGTACAACATTACAGCTACAAAGTGAAAAGTGAATGAAAATGAAGTACTACCTTCACACGAAGCATGTTTAATTCAATGAGGTGGCAAATATGACATAGTGCATACTAGATAGCCTCAAGAGAGATAGTGTGGCAGCAAGCCAATTATACATATTAATGCTTTCACATTCATAAACTTTTATGAGCAATTAATAATTCATAATGCAGAAGTTGTATGCGTTAATCAATATGATATGCATGTCCATAAATGAGTAATAAGCGAATATTGTACTGATGTTTAATATCTTCGTCAATATGTGCGCGGTCATTTCATTCGGCTTAATGACTGGGTAGCTCATAGATTTAGGATGTACAAGATACACAAAGACGGCTCGGAGACATGACCAAAATAAATTTAAGCATGTGTTGGTTGACGTCTATGTGTGAGTTAAAAATAGTGTTGTCAAAGACGCACTTTCACATTATCGACTGATTCAGTTGTATACTAATAATATAGGTATTTAAAACGCTTTTTTATACTTTTGATTAATTATTTATGGCATTGACTGAAATCAGTAGTTGTATATATTAGGTAAATTGGAATTAGTCGGTAAGAAATCTCATTCTAAGCAGTTCTATAAACAATGAGATGGTAAAATTCTTCGTATTTCAGCGTGTAAAAAATTTAAAAAATAGAAATATGTTCTATGATTTATACTAAGACAAAAAGATATGACTTTTGCTTTGACTGATGGAATGAAATGGAACAAATAATATATTAGCAACTTTTAATTTGGTGTCATTAAAAATAATATGTAGTGCAACAAATTTTTTGCTGCCGTCATTTGCCGTTAAAATGTTTGCTGCAGATAGTGGAGTTCTTACTGGGAGTCCAATCTGGTCTGTCTATAGTCCGTTCGCACTTTTTACACAATGCTGGGTTGCTTGGAAACCTAGAAAAATTATCAGTTACTTAACTAACAAATTTACGGAGATAATGAGTTCCCAATGTGAATATAATTATATTTCAACATAACTTGGCTAAATAACTTTGTATTCATGTCATGATGTCGCTAATAGTCCAAGAAAATAGGCCTTTAAATACGAATTTGAGGTAAATACTTGAATTTTTGATATAAGTTACTTTGAAAGATTTAAAAACGATCTGTGAAAGTTTTTTGTAAAATCACCCCCGAGAACATTGAAAAAAAAAATAAAAAGTATTTGTTTTTGATATTTTGGGAAAACGGTAAGTAGTAGAAAAAAAAGGTTTAAATAAAAGTTGTAGAGCATCAGATTTTATAAAGAAATGCCCTGTTTATGTTTTCGCTAACATTAAAATTATCCGAGATAGGGCGGTTAGAAGCTTGGGGATGATAGTAAATAGTCCGGTCAGTTTTCCATTTTGATCTGAAAGGATAGGACCAACGGGAAAATTTGTGTGTGCACTAGATATTTAACAATCCAGAAATTCAGGTCTCTGACACATCAGGTTAGCTAAAAAAAAAGCGCGGAAGATCGAAAAAGGCAAATAACTCATGAGTAGTGCAAAATATTGAAAAATGCTAAAGGTAAAAGCTATAGATAATTGAATTTCCTACAAAAATGGTATCTGCATATTTTTTCATAAGTGCGATGCTTTTCGCAAAAAACACGCCTAAGTGTAAAATTATTTAAAAATGTTTATCTTACAAGTTTTTCTCAATAAATAATAATGCGTATAGATATACATTATTAAGTCTATTTTTCAATAATAAGCAGCACTTTAAAAAATATTTTCTCCTTACTAAGATGAATTTTTTTTTCTCATCTAGACGGGTTTTTAATGCAGAATTAAATCCTTTGGTTTATGCGAAATCCGTCTACTTAGTACCTGTAATTTATTAACTTTCATTGAATAAAGAGAAATGATCAGTAGTGACTGCCTGACCGAGTCAGGATTTCTTGCCAAAACCGAAACCGAAACCGAACATTAGGCAGCTCTCTTAGTTTTGGCTTAGGTTGACATAGCATGTTGAAATGAAGTGTTTCTTTACTTTTATGTCTCCTGACCCGGTGTCTATCTGTAATAGTGAGATTAGAAAAAAATATTGGTTTTTTCTTTTTTTTCTTTTGTTCAAAAAAATAAGAATGACAAATACAGCGCGTTAAAGGTCCCCGTGACGCGCTCACTCCAGACACTACAGATTTTTGAAGCGCTGTACTTTTGTAATTTTCCGAGTATTCGATATAGCAAAAAATTGTAACGTTAACCCATCGAGTTTGAGTTTGTTTGATTTGTTGAATATAGATATTTGATTTTAAACTTTCTCGTTGCATTTTCAGTAGAAATAATACTGACTGGACTAAACGCGATATGCCGAAACATCAAGCTGTAAGTACTCATGTTGTGTCAGTCTTTATCTTCATAGCGATATGTTCCATGCTTAGACGGGATCCGCTTAGGCCATGATCTAGGATCTAGCGAGTCTGATAATTACATTGAAGCGACTGCCGATCTGACATTCGTAACCCTAAGATAAGGGAAGCAGACAAATTTTGGATCATGGTTACAAATCCTAGTTGTTTAAATTTGCTGGTTTCATCACGATGTTTTCCCCTTACCGTCGAGCTAGTGGTAATAAATACGTACATAGATTTGAAAAATACAGAGGTACATGCCTGGGTTTGAACCCGCACTCCTCGGTTAAGAGGTGCGTGTCCTTACCATTGAGCTCTAGTCTAGTTTAGTCCCGTCAGTATTATTTCTAATGTTTGGTCAAAGCTTTTATCAAGACATTTGGTGATGCAGTGGCACTAAGTTTCACAAGTCCCCTAGTCCCTAATGATATCCAGGCTTTAATATGTGACCTCGATGACTTCAATTGGATGTGGATTATACTCAAGGATATCTCTTTCCCGACAGTTAACTCTGTAGACTAGCGATTTAGCATGCTTATGGCGTATTGTGTGGCGTATAATGTGGATATTTTGTGGGATATATAATAACCCCCCTTGTTTTACACAAAGAAACCCTGAGCACAGCTTGCTCCATAGTAGTCGCGTTAATACCTTACTTCATGCAATGGCGTGAAGTAAGTTCGCTCTACCTACCCCGCTAGGGAAATGCCCCTCTAATAACCCCCCTTTGTTTTACACCAAGAAACCCTAAGCACAGCTTGCTTTATAGTAGTCGCGTCAATACCTTACTTCATGTAATGGCGTGAAGTAAGTTCGCTCTGCCTACCCCGCTAGGAAAATGCCCTAGCAGGGTAGGTAGAGCAAACCGAACGCCATATGGCACGGTCCTTACACACCTCACTCGCTTCTTTAACATTAATAATTCCTTCATACTAGCTCTATGGTTTTGAACTTAACTAAACTAAACTTCACGCCACTTCCCTAGTGGGGTACAAGAGAACCAAACGTCGTATGGCACGATCCTTACACACCTCACTTGCTACTTTAGCATTTTTACCTTCACTTTTCTGTTACTGCACGACCAATTTGGTCATGGTGGGTAAGCCTGGACCTTCCGCGGCTCCTTCATTCTTCCACTTTCGCTCAATCTTTCGTCATCTACTTATCCCACATGTCCGGATCACCAGAGCATGCTTCTTCTTACCTTAACTCCGACGTTGTCTTTCAGACAAACTCTTTTTCTTTCATCAGTGTTCCGAACGCAGTCTGTGAGCGATACACCGCAGATTTTACGCAGTGCCTCGACCGCGTGCTTATTCTACTTCCATGCAAAACCCGCAGATATGTCGGTCCCAATAGTAAAGTGAAATTTATTAAAAGGTAGGTAGACCATCAAAATAAGCTGCTATAATGAGACAGTGCCGGTCTAATGGGACTAAAGACGAAAAGGTATAACGAGCCTTTAATGTTTAAAGAATTACTTAAAACTACTAATCTTCAAGGAGTTATACCTTCCATCATCAGCTAAGCAACATAACATGATGATTACGAGACGCAAATACTGAAATCGTTTTAGAAAAAATAAATCAAACACTTAACATTTCGTTAAAATTTAAGGGTGGCCCTCGTTTTCATGGAATCCCATCACTAGACCAAGAATTGGTGAAATTGAGACTATCTCGAGAATAACAGTCAATATGACCCTATAATATTGAAAGAATTATCCACGAACTCCTAATCGTTAAGGAGTTGTACCTTCCATCATCAGCTCAGCAACATGAGATTATGAATACCCGACGTAAATACTTGAATTGTTTTAGAAAATAACTAAAATAGATTGTACACGCCTATAATACTTGAGGGTTTCCCTCGATTTGCCTAAGATTCCTTCATCAGATCCAGATTTGGTGCCAATAAGACCAACTCAAGGATATACCCTTTTGAATAAAAAAAAGTCTAAAAATCGTCTTACAATTGTCGAAGATATCAATATTTAAAGAATCATAAACTAATACCTAATCGTTAAGGAGTTGTACCTTCCATCATCAGCTCACCAACATAAGATGATAAGTACCATGCGTAAATACTTACTAAATACTTAATGACGGATTACACACGGGAAAAAAAAAAGGATCACTGCGGAATGCACCATAGAGCTTGTCGAATATTTTGTTTGACCTGTGCTGAATACGTAGACGTTGTTCTTGTCAAGGGTTTTCTTCAGCTCTCGTCCTCTTGGAAGAGTCAGACGTGACTCCCATGCAAAGAATTCAGACTCAAATGCAACATTCTTTGCATGGAAGTCACGTCTGAATTAATAAATCTATAACAAGTGGTCCTAAAATAGTCAGTGAATTGATTTTCCTATGTTGTATGTTTTAGCTGACCATGTTCATCTTGCACCATGTTAACTGCAGATGTACTGTTTTATATTTTGGTAGTACTTTATGGTTTATATTTCTTTTCCCAATCACAGCAGTTCCTGCATGAGCAGTCCCGTCTGGATGGAAGATTGAGTAAATGTGATAGGCCTTGATTTTAATGCTGTTGAACTTATCTTTATTTACATAGACTTCAATAAAGCACTTATGAATATTAGTTGTGCTTCAGAGACAAGCAGTACATCAATGTTATGCTATGGGAGTAATATTTCAACATAATAACATAAACGACCAGGCTATTGATGTTCCAAGAAGCAACTGTATAAGCTGGCATTACTCTATTATAATTTTATTATTTTCCTCAGTATTGGTATATTGGTATATCCGGTTGGTCGATGAGTTTGTCTAGCTTAAGAACTTGTTCAGTGAGTTGGATTTCTAGGCTTTTGTTCTTGATAAAATGTTAAACTGTGAAGGGTTTTTTGGCAAATGGCAAAAATTCAAATATTTGTTTTGTTTCGTAAGTAAAATTATCAAAATATTGAATACGTATTTTTTGCTTTATCGAATACTTGGAAAATTACAAAGATACAGCGCTTCAAAAATCTGGAGCGCGGCGCATTTACGGAACAAGTGACGTCACAGGGAAACTAAACGCGCTGTATTTGTCATTCAAATTTATTTAAACAAAGGAAAAAAGTAAACCAATATTTTTTTTCTAATCTCACTATTACAGATAGACACCGGGTCAGGAGACATAAAAGTAAAGATACACTTCATTTCAACATGCTATGTCAACCTAAGCCAAAACTAAGAGAGCTGCCTAATGTTCGGTTTCGGTTTCGGTTTTGGCAAGAAATCCTGACTCGGTCAGGCAGTCACTACTGATCATTTCTCTTTATTCAATGCAAGTTAATAAATTACAGGTACTAAGTAGACGGATTTCGCATAAACCAAAGGATTTAATTCTGCATTAAAAACCCGTCTAGATGAGAAAAAAAAATTCATCTTAGTAAGGAGAAAATATTTTTTAAAGTGCTGCTTATTATTGAAAAATAGACTTAATAATGTATATCTATACGCATTATTATTTATTGAGAAAAACTTGTAAGATAAACATTTTTAAATAATTTTACACTTAGGCGTGTTTTTTGCGAAAAGCATCGCACTTATGAAAAAATATGCAGATACCATTTTTGTAGGAAATTCAATTATCTATAGCTTTTACCTTTAGCATTTTTCAATATTTTGCACTACTCATGAGTTATTTGCCTTTTTCGATCTTCCGCGCTTTTTTTTTAGCTAACCTGATGTGTCAGAGACCTGAATTTCTGGATTGTTAAATATCTAGTGCACACACAAATTTTCCCGTTGGTCCTATCCTTTCAGATCAAAATGGAAAACTGACCGGACTATTTACTATCATCCCCAAGCTTCTAACCGCCCTATCTCGGATAATTTTAATGTTAGCGAAAACATAAACAGGGCATTTCTTTATAAAATCTGATGCTCTACAACTTTTATTTAAACCTTTTTTTTCTACTACTTACCGTTTTCCCAAAATATCAAAAACAAATACTTTTTATTTTTTTTTTCAATGTTCTCGGGGGTGATTTTACAAAAAACTTTCACAGATCGTTTTTAAATCTTTCAAAGTAACTTATATCAAAAATTCAAGTATTTACCTCAAATTCGTATTTAAAGGCCTATTTTCTTGGACTATAAAAGACGATTAAGTTTTTATCGATACTCGTGACGTCACCGCTTTGTCAAGCACTAGCGTAACCAAACTATTTACAATTTTACACAATATTTTCCCCAATTCTGATTATAATCACGATGTATACTTAGAAAGATCAATTATAATCAATATACTATTGTAAACATATTTTTCTAAACTGATTACTAGCAACAATTTGACAAAATATGGTTTGAAAAAATCTAATGATAAAATCGTATTTACCTGTGAAAAGTGTATTTATTCGGATTATTCCGTCGTGTAACCTCACAATCACGTACAGAACAAGTCACCTCAATTGCACATTTAATATTCTCGATTATAATCCAAGGTTTAATACATAAATGCACAAATTTCACTGCGACGTAGAATAGACCGGGACGCTATGGCCTCTTACTCGCAAAAACATTGACATATAGGTACTTCATTCGCTGTCTCTTTTTCTCTCGGGCGGTTTGTATTTCAGCAGGATTTCTCGCTCCCACGCTTTATGTATCTTTTGCGTAGTCAAAAAATTCTAAATCTATGGGGTAGCTAATGACATTTTAAACATGACAGTAACTTTGTAGACTATTAAGTATTTTGTCGCTTAAGCGATTGTAAAAAAGAGCTGCGTATTTATAATAATAAATTATAATTAATGATTGATTGAAAAATACAAATATAGATTCGGAAAACGACAACTTTATCGTGAAGTGTAGATAGCTTCGTCTTGAGATGTTATAAGTGAAAGACCTTTCCTAAGATCACCCTTCTTTTATTTATGATTAAAGATAAACATCTTATTTAAGCTAATAAACCTATGTTAGCTTGAGGTATCGCATTAAAAACAACTAGCCTACCAATAAGAGTTTAGTTACGCAATGGGAACATCATTCCTTCGTTGCGTCTGCGCAGTGTAAGCGAACCCGTTGATAAATGCAGTCCGATTACTGCACCGTCATAAATTGTTACCTGCAGCTTACTCCTGAGAGTTGTTGCACATGATACTTGTCGATTTCAATTTATTATGTTACATATTTATTCATTCATTATGCCGCCGCTTTCATTCCTGATAGTAGATTATTTGCAATGAATACTAGATTACCTGTTTGTGTTACAATTTCTCTTTCTGTGCTGTCAGGTTTGCGGATAACCGACTACTGGTTGGTCATTTTTCATAGCCGCACCATTACTTTGAGCTTATCAAAATTAAAAGCTTCCAGCATTCTTCTACTATTAAGTCTGCCTTAGCTGTTGTTTCTAATAACGCCGAATCACTTAGCACAGGTCAAAAAGTTTCACTTAAATTATACTTTATTGGAAAACTGTGTTTACAGTCTCCGCATGCGGGCGAGATACGACAACGAGGGTCCACAATGGAGGTGTTTGCGTTGATAAGAACATTGAAGCGCTCAAAAATAAACGACTTTCTTCCATTCTACGCTTTCTGCCTTTCTATTCTTATCTGCAGCATTCTCCATCATGCCCGCGTGATTTATTTCTTTTTACCAATTTCATATTTTGTCGGCGATAACCCCCATTCATGCGGCATCGAAAGCAATCTTCGCAGGAACTATGCGGTGCCACAAATCGCTGCCTCCGAAATTACACGTCATTTTTTTCCATTCACGACCTATTGTTCGCGCATTGGTAACGGAACGCTCGGACTTATCACATTAGAAATTATGACCTTCGGTAGCGGTGTTCCGGTTTAATGGGTGAAATTTTTCAAGCACACCCTCGTTGGTCTGTGATCAAGTACAATAAGTGAGTATAATTTGTATGATTGCGTCGGGTCCGGCGCGGTGTGCGGTGGAGATGCCCCGTCGAGATAGCGCAAACCACAGACAACAGTTTCGTTTTTAATTTGGCCGAATGTACGCGCGAAGCACACGTGTGAGCGGACCCGAGGCGTATTGTGTTGTACTCTCACCTGCATTCTGACCGATATTCATGACAGCGAATATATTCGTGGTAATATCGGTTTGCGTGTATTTATTAATAAATGGCTTTTGAAAGGCGACTTCTAGAAGATGTGCTTAATTACTTGTGCCATTTTTTTCTAATTTCTTATTGATTGCATTGTGTTCTTCTGTATTGTTGGTGTAGGGGAGAAAGTTTAAAGCACATTAATGTTGCGACTTCACTTGGTTCTCGTATTACACGACAATAAGCGGAACAAACGTTTAGGCACGCATTTCTCAGCCTTTGAGCCACCGTACTTCTTATTAGATGCAATTAAGTCTACAAGCCATTTGTTACTGGCACGCAATTTTTCTTATAGCAAATTTGTTTGGTTTTCGAGCGAGCACGGGAGCGCAAGATGGCGTCGGACCTTTGACCTTCGTTCGGAAATTATCACGCTAATGACGGAATTACAACTTTCTAAACGGTTATTAAGAGTTGGCCTTCGTGTTTTCGGACGCGCAACAATACGCCGCTGGGTGTCCCAGTTTTGACAAAACTTGTCTACTTCCTGAGTTCTATAGAATAAACATAAATGCAGAACATATGTTCTATAGAATAAACATAAATGCAGAACATATGTTCTATAGAATTGAGGATTAGTGGTACAGTCGTTGGGCGCGTCCTCTACTTTCTTAGAACAATATTTAGGAGAATTCTAATTCGAGCAATTAATGCTTGGTTGATGCTTGCTGCACGAAGCCCAGTGGGGCTGCGTATTTTTGTTACTTTGTCTTCATATACATAAAGTTAAAAAGACTGGTTTCCTATTTTTCTCTGTGTGTATTTCAGTTTTAATTTTCTCTAATAAATAGAATGAGTATTTATTCTGAATATGTTGAAAGACATATCATGTTGCGATCACCGTGCACAGTGGCCACGATGCATCTCTTTGACCCAAAAATTTTGCGTGTTAGAGTTAGCAACTGGACGCGTGTGCCGGCGCGTCGGCTATGCGCGGGCGCAGCGCGTTCGTGACGCGCGGTTTTGGGCGAACTCACTTTCACGATATGTCCTTATTAGTGCGCTCTGATATTGTTCGGATTTCGTTTTCGTTGGCCGCCGCTGGTCACCGACTGCGGATTTGGTCACCGTTAGCCGGTTCTTACTTTGGCTGACATCAAACGTGCCACTTGCAATGTTGACGCAGAGGAAATTACGCACGACACGACAACAGTGGTTGTCATGGTCAGCGAACACCTGTTTTTCGTTATTTTTTTTATATAATAAGAACTTATTATAGTATGTATTCTTTAATATCATGATAATGAATGTATATCCTGTCTATACAATAAATGATTTTTGATTGATTAGAGAAATATGGAATCATCATATTACATCACATCTCCATCATATGACATCTAATAAAGTAAATGGTAACTATAAACCTTTCGTTGCAGGCAGCAGATTTCTACTCTGCACAGTTTTTTGGTGCCAAGCGGGTCACTAGTTGGGAAAAATAAAGCTTCCGCTCTCATGCCTGAGTGACGGCTGTCGTCGACATTTGACGAGTCAATTTTGCGTCGCTCGCTTTTCTGTCAGCACCGAAATGGCACTAGAAAACGTTTTGAAATGAACGATGCCTCATTTAAAAATAACACTGTGGACTTTAAAATCGATGCATCATCCTTTTGAATTATAACAATGTTTTAGGAGTGAACGGTTTTCTTGGATGACGTTGCTTTTAGACTGTTCATTGTTCTTCAGGTGACATTGACATTGACGTTTTGACGTTAGACGATAATAGCAATCAAATTTGCAAGCACAATAATAGATTGACTCCTACGTCCAGGATCATGCGAATTTTTTGTATAGTTACCTAATTGGTAATCATTGTAGTGTTGCAATCAATATTTAAACGTTGGACATTTAAGACTTGAATACAATTACATGGTCATAAATAAATTATATACTTGCCAAAATATAAGAGTTGAGGACGCTGTCTGAATTACGATGAAAGGTTTTACTACCAAATACTCTTGTCTGTGCTTATAGCACAGACAAGGGTATTTAAATATTTAAAATAAGTAGCGGGTATTAGTTGTGTAGAAAATTAATGCTAACATAATTTCGAAATATCGTCAGTCTATATCTAATCTGCATCATTAGAAAAGCCTTGATATTTACTTTAAGTAAATAGATGACTATTTATTGGCCGTTTGCAAACGAGCTTAATATAATAAAAATCAGATGACATTTTGATAAGTTTCAATGCAGTAAGGCGTTGATACGATCTTATGAAGTCATAGATATTCGTTATTTGCAAAAGGGCACAGCTTGCCGTAACTTCTAATTAGCGGTGATATTGCAGAACAGTCCCAGTTATAGAGTCAATCGATAAATTTATAGGTTGCGATGTCCTATACCACTTTTGCCGTCTCCATGGACCGTACTCCACGGGGTTATAGTGCAAATATGGCTTCAGCTGTATTTGTCAGTTGGTTTTTACGTCTATCTGGGGCTAGTTAGGAAATGGCGTATCCACGATCACCCGGGGCGTTTGTTTTTCGTGACTTATTTCGGATCTCGTTGACCCGACTGAGTAGTGAGTACGTTTAAGTCTTAACCTTTGGCTTAAGTTGGATTGCGTAAGCGTATCGCGCTTTGTTATTGTTTCTGGACTGGACTGGAGTTGAGATGGGCAGTAGTATTCGCACAGCGGTCATAAATATAATGCCTCGCCTTTTTCGGGGCACTCATAATAGGTGTACGACAATAAATTTCGATTCAATTAGATTTTTTCTAATGTAAAGTATTCACGGTCGACTTAATCCAGCCATAATAACTAGTATGGGAACTTCAGACTAGGTATACATATGCGAATTTATTTGTAGCTGACAAGTTCAAAGACGCATGCCGAAAATACATTTTATCGCAAGTTGCCTCCGACGTTTTGATCGTTTCGGGCGAATGAAAGTCACAAATTCTGCGGAAAACGTCGGATCTCTTTTATCTGCCGCTCAAAGGAGCAATGACAAGGTAAAGTGGATCATCTCGGTCTCGATCGCCAGCGTGTCTGGTCGGGAGAAAGGCCCGCCCGGGGCGGCCCGTGTCCAGCGATGCTCGCGCCACTGAAATTAACTTTCGACGCTTCTGTTCGCGTGCTCTGGGAAATTTGCTCTGTGACAACTTTTCACTTGCTTTAAGAAATCTCGCTGTTCATTGCGGAAAGCTCTCGATATTGTATTAGGTAGGAGCATTTTATTGAAGTGGAATTTGTATTAGCGCACTTAGTCGTACTTAATTTTAATTAAATTCTACATTATGTTTTTGAGTGTAGCTTTTGGTAGCGTTAAATAAAGCCTATAAGTTTTAATATCAATAAAATTATCATAGCAGATCAAAATTCTTTGGCATATCGTGGAACATATTCATGTTCCACGATATGCCAAAGAATTTTGAAGCCAAAGAAATGCAAGCTTCTTAACTGAATAGTTAAGAAGCTTTGTTTTGTAACTCAGGTATATTAACACTTCTCGAATAGTTTACGCACTTAAAAAGGGTTGTAAAAATTTAATACAGAGTATTTTGAAGTCTATAAAATGGCACATAAAATAATACGAACTATTCTAAAGGTTTATAGCCTGACTTGACCTAGTGTTTAATGCGTTAATTTATTGTGGTTTTAATACTTAGCGTGTTTCCATTATTTACATTGGAATGTATGTTCAGCAAAGTCCTTTTTCCCGTAAATGAAGCGTTTCGGTAACTTTCTAACAATAAAAAGTTGTGAACATGTCTAGCCGTGCTCGCTCGGTCGTGTTTGCAAAAACAAACTTGGCAAATTTAAACAGCGCATTGTGTGTGCGCGGGCGCAGACGCCGGCATTCAGCGGTCACGTGACGTTGGAGTTTCGAGCCTGTAAACAGTGACATTTTTCCTTAGTTGCCTTGTTTACTGATATACTCTTTTAATTTACTCTTTAACGTTACAACTGTTCCTAGTCTTAAATTTATTATATTTAAAGTAAATTTTTGTACTAGTTTAAGTTTACATTGCATCTTATGTACGGAAATTTGATCTATTTTGTGTGGAGTCTGATCTAACATAGTCCTTTTGATTTCGGCAAATTCTAAATATTATCGAAGTAATCAGTAGTTATATACATTTGTAATTGTATGTCAAAGTCAAAGTCAAAGTCAAAGTCAAAATATTCTTTATTTATATAGGTTTCAAGGAAACACTTATAAATCGTCAAATACAGGTAAAGCCACAGCTATATGATTCTATGTAATCGTTATTCATGTGTCGTGTATTCATATACATATCTTGTAAATGTCACCTTTGGAAATGTTCTAACAAAAGGACAATGGTCAAATGGCCCATGACGGACGTAAAGGCCGCATGATGAAACAGATTTGATTCATAAGTACCACTTACGTACCATAAGTAGGTCAAAATAATATGCCAAATCATAATCCTATCAACTAATCCAGCAAGAGGATTCCAAAACAAGCGAGACGCAGTTTCGTCACCTGACCCAAATGCATGTTCACGATTCCTGATAAGATAGAGCCTTACGCGTGTTGTTTACTACGATACTCCAAGGCCGTGGCGACCCTACCGAGGAGCCAATCAGAGCCCAATTAGATGGAGCAAATGGAATGAAAGGGGCAATAAACTTAGAGTGGTTGTTTAAGAGCGAATGATCTTTTGCGATATTTTTTTTTATATTGGTGTCGCATGGACTTTGACGTGTCCTCAGTATGAAAGATAATTAGTTTTGATATTGCTAGACTGAACCATGGTAAGAGTTTTGTATTTGTGAAAGAACTCAATATTTTTATTTATAATCAATAGCAGCGCCCCGCGGTTTCACCCGCGTAGTTCCCGTTCCCGTGGGAATACGGGAATAAAATATAGCCTGATAAAGTAGCTTTTTATTGGTGAAAAAATTATTCAAATCAGGCCAGTAGTTTCAGAGCCTATTCGATATAAACAAACAAATAAACAATCAAATCTTTTAACTTTTATATATATATAAAAGAATGCAACCGTCTTAGGAAAAATATTCAGTTTTCCAAGCATAGAAGATATTTTTTTCGACAAAATTAATTTATGTTTTGTATTAATCAGGGCAATGATCTATTACAAAAGAGCAGTGCATACAGAAAGCTTGCTTTATGATTAGTAAAAGTACCCACTGAGTCCAAATTAACCTCTAATTCAATTATTGCAACCATAACTTCAGAGAGGTCTAAGATAACTTTTTGCTCTAAATTACTTACTTTTCACCATTCAATTAGGGCAGTGCGACACTCTTGCGTCCATCAGCGCACAGGTCATTATCTGGCGTGCCGTAAGCGTTAATTAACTGATAAGGTGGCTACGATATCGTAAAGTGCGATAGCGGTTACGATGTAGCACATTCGTGTGATTGCGTCGGGTAGCGGAGCGGGTTTAACGTGAATACGGTCCTGTTATCGCCGTCAGATAAGAGCCCAGTTGATGTTTAAACCGAAGATTCTGAGAAACTCGGACGCAGCTCGTTGCAGGCTCATTGACATAGCACAAAATTGCGCCATAGAGCAGGGGAATAGGGCGCTTTTAACATCCGAAGTGCTATCTTTCGCTGGTGCGTATGTCGTGCGCTAACACAATTTGAATAGGTGGCGCCCTAGCGCAGTGTTATGCACTTCTCATAAAGTCCAAAACGTCATTTTTTCACGAAAATGATAAATCAAAGTTTGCATAGTCATTTAATTCTTACACGAAACATGTAATTTTTTTTTTTAGATCAATATTAGAAAGACCGATTACCGCCTGTTTACGCCCTTGCTGTTTCACTTAGGCTTGGATGCACTTGGCGGGTCTAGCAGATTTTCTAAGACCGGCCTAAGTACAGTCAACAATCAAAATTAGATGAACTCTTTAAATCTTTATTCCTAGGACTTGTCATGATGTCTTTAGCATCCGAGCCGGCAGCACTGTTCGTTTGACTGATGTTGATGTATCCTAAGTTACATCGCTGACTGTGTGCAGTCTCCTGCCAGCACTGTAATTTTCTGCCGATAACCTGCCATTTGCGTAGAAGCGGCTTGTCTGTCAGTCGGTCTTGTTACTTAAGTTGTGGCATTGCTAATTACATTCAGTTCTAGTTTTTTTTAAGTAAATAATATTTTTCCTTGATTATAGTATTTCTAATGTTATTAAAAACATGAAATCTCCCTCTCGGACCTGATTTCTAAATTACTCTCATTAAATTTTTCTATTAAATTATGCGTGTAATTGTGTTTCTTATTTTTGTACCTTTAATTCTGTAGGATATGTATTTTATCATTATGTGATGTGTGTTCTATACTATGTAATGATCGTGGGTGGAACATGTGGCATATGATATTCCTACGTTGGCGTGCCTATAAAAACTAAATCCATAAGCGAATCGCTGTGCAATGAAAAATTTAATACCGTAATTAAAACCTACATAATTGCAAGCGATGGTTATTTAATGAATTATAACAATGATCTGGTTGCAACACCGCGTGTGTACAAACAGTCGGATTCGGAGGAAGATAAGGTATCTTCAAGGTGACTGTGCATTTGTAGGACAGCTGTTCGTGTATCAGTGCTGATAACGGATCAGACACACAGACTTGAGAGAGATGCGTTTAATTTAGAAGGATAATTAGAGCACAAAAAATTACATGTGATTTTGATATTTTATAATTAACTAACTAATTAACTAAACTTCACGCTACTTCCCTAGCGGGGTAGGCAGAGATAACCGAACGCCACATGGCACGATCCTTACACACCTCACTCGCCTCTTCAATATTCATAATTCTTTTCATACAAGCTCTACGGTTTTTATGACTCCTTACATCACCTTCTGTTAATACACGACCAATCTGGTGGTGGTAGGTGAGCCTGAGCATTCCGCGGCTCCCACCCTTCCACTTTCGCATTGTATATCTGTTTAGTAAATCTTTTAATATTTTATAACTCGTAAAAGTATAGTAGATGCTAAGTAATCAGTTTTCAATGATGTAGCGATGTAATTTCTTCTTATTTCTATACACATTGCATCTTAAGGTAATATGTGAGGAATGTATCTCTTGTATTAAAACATCGTACATCATATTGTTAATGTAATTACTAGCATGTGGGATGGTCGTGATATGGCTTTTATACTGGTCAATCATATGATTTTATTAAAATGTATAATGAATCTGGTAGTATAAGTTGTTGTTAATTAACTGAATTAGTGACTCATGTATCTATTGATTTATCATACGTATAAACACTTCTCTATGTCAATAAAATTGAATGACGGCTACTTTCTTTATACGGTTCATATAATAAATCTTATACACTTCTACATTTTCGGAATATACAATTTTAGAAGACAATTTATTAATAGTTGATGCATTTTTAAAAACGAAAACACTATTATGTTTGGAAGAAAAATGGCGACAAAATATTGTCAAATTGATGAAATCGACCACCTAAATCGATTAATTCTTCATGTTTCACCAACGTGTGTATGTGGGATGAATATATTGACGTCGGATAAACATACAATTCCGCGTACAAAGTAGACTCAGATAGCGCAATAATGGTAACTTGAGACAAATTAGGAGGTGCATGAGATAATGCTGATGTCACCGGGAACTGAGCTTGCTCTGAAGTTAGAAAGATCAGGGTTATATTACTATTTGGCGTTCAGATTGTTTGCACATGTGCAATGATCATATTGCATTAAGATAATAAGGTACTGTAGTCTGAAGCTAGGCTATACATTTTAATAGACGTCCCATGTTGGCCTTGGACTTAAAAATAATGTTCCAACTGTGTTCCTTGCCTAGCATGTCGTAAAAGGCGACTAATGTGATTGTGTAGGCGACAAGCTAGCCACCTGTCACTACTGTTTCACAATTATCAATCTAACCCAGCCAAGTTGTGATTTTTGGCTGAATGTGGTTAAGTTGGCTAGCTGCTCCTTTGACTCTGCCTTCCTCTTCTATGTATTAGTAGGCGTGGAGTGGTTTGCTTACTCGATATATCTCATCCATAACTATCTCGAAGAACATACTTTAAATGCCTTTTATGATGAGTCTTCTTTTTGAAATGCTCTTGATAATCACTTGCTCCTAAATGTGGATCATTTTAGAAAATTGTGGCTGTCGTTAATTCCCCAAAAAACAAAACCATTATTTTATTATAGTTCACATCACGATTTGATGTAAAAAAGCCGAGTAAAGTTTTTATAGCTCAATCCATTATCCTGCTCTTTAAGTTGTTTATAATGTCACAGGTTTTAAATTACCGTTTGAATTGAGTGTTTTGTATCTATGTTTTATTTTATAGATTTTTTTACGATTTTGAAAGCGCGAAGAAATGTATTTTTACATTGGAATTCCCTTTCATTTAAGTTAACATTGGTAAAACATATATTGAATATAATATATGTACGTTTCTATCTACCAATTAGTATTATTATCGTGACTATTATTTTTTTTAATATTGGCATTATTTTAGTATAGTTATTAAATAGTTAATATAAGATTAAAAATTTCATTGTTTATTAATAAATAAATTCTTGAGACTGACACACCAATTCCCTAGTTCCAAACTAATCTGATGCTTGTATTATGGATACTAGGTGAACGGATAGACATACTTAAATACGTATATAAACATCCATGACTCGAGAACAAATGTTCATTACACGAAACATTTGCCCCTAGCGGGATTCGAACCCGCGACCCTTGGTTTCGTGGCCAGGGTCTGACCACTCGACCAACGGGCCAGTCAAATTATTATTTATTAAGTTTGATATGACTTTTATATTATTAAAACACTTATATTATGTTTATCTAAAGGGTAATTTTTCCTTTTACAGTGTACATACATGTATGGTAAGATTTTCCAACTCTAAAAACATCGTTAACCATTAAAACACGTACCGATTTTCCTAGTAATAAGCTTGTAAATGCTGAGGGTCCTGATGATCACAAATTGATTAGGGCGATTACGCGGACTCGCCGTCTACGTGATACCATTCTCGGTTTTTGTCGCCGCGCCGCCCTGTCATTTGTCGCGCCACATCTTAGATGGGACGCTGTGTTTTTCTATCGCCGCCGACGTTAAAATGTATCTGATGGCCTTGAGCAACTTTGTACAAATCTGATGCTAATCTATATTTTAAACTTTACGACAATAGATCGTGCCATTTGGCGTTCGGTTCTCTCTGCCCACCCCGCTAGGAAAGTGGCGTGAGGTTTAGTTAGTTAGTTAGTTACGACAATATGTTGAGGTCTATTTCAATGTTTTGCAAAGATACATCCAAACGAAATCTTTGAAATAAATGTAGGTATGAGAATATAATATTGTAATTATAATGAAAATTGTATATTAGAGCCACAATTTACATATCAATATGTTAGGTGTGGTAGCTTTTCTAGAATAAACATGTTTATATGCTTATACATAACACTAGTTCTTGCTTCCCTATGAGCATTGATTTGAAAGCTTGATCTTTGATCTCGGTATAATATGAGATGTTAGCGCAAAATTAAAGTGTTAAGCCGTGTGTATTTATAGAGAAAAGTCAGTAAGATCATTACTATTAATTATATTAGCATTAAGTAAGGGAAGCAATCGTAATGCTTAAAATATACAAATACTTTATGTGGATATCATTGTGATATTATAAGTTACGACTTACATATACTTTGCGCAACTTACAAGTTTGCGCAAAGTATATGTAAGTTGCGCAAAGTATATGTAATCATTGTTAATATTATGTTTGCAAAAAAATGTGAAAGAGTATATCGTAAGCTTCCCTCATGGGAAGGCACTGAACTATAAATTAGCATAACAGTACACCGCCTTTTGCAAAACGCTATAAGTAAGTACGTGCTTACTTAATTTTTTTTTGTAACGATCAAGGAAATCAGATTGTGGAACGGGCCCCATTTGAAGAAGGTTCTTTGAATCTCCGGCAAGAATTTGCTACATGGCTACAGAGTTTTGTTAACGGCTGCAAAAGTCTCTGATTGTATGAATTTGTATCTTGTTATGCGGTGTTAGAGGCTGCACGGAGATTTTTGCGTGTTTGTTGGATAATAGCAATATGTGTTATGCCAGGATGGGTTTGTCACGCGCGCTCTGAGTGGGTGAATGCACTGTGCAAATGTTCTCATACCGTCAAAGCAAAGCTTGGTGTTTGCGTACATCATATTATCTTTTTAGAGTAACACTTTCTGTGTTTCCTTAAGGATTTGCGAATGTAGGGCATCTAGCAGATTTCTTACGCCTGACGTAAACGGCTGTGTGTGATCAGTTAATATATCACTAAGATTCTTAGTCTTTTTTTTAAAGTTGGTCGCGTTATCTCATTCGTATTAAGATTGAAATTCTATCACGATACTATGCGATTTTATTTGCGTGAGTCGTGAGTCTTGTTTATCAACAGTTGTGCACTGTGCGTCTCTTATCAGGAGCTAAATTTATGAATAAATTGCATTCATGACCTTTGAAACGGTGATCTCAATTTATACTTAGTACATTTCATAATAAATATGAACAGTCGACATTGACCGTGAAATGAAATGTATATTGTTTTGAATAAGAAGTGAAAGAAAACTATAGCTTTTGTATGAAGGGTAAGATAAAGAAAGAATTCGATTTGATAAAGGAGTATTAATGTACACAAAAGGCATATTGAGTAATTATATAGACGCAGACGCGTTCGGTACTCTTTGCCTACCCGGCTAGGGAAGTGGCGTGAAGTTAAGTTAGTTAGTTAGTTAGTATAGACGCAGAAGTAGGTACGTGTAAAAAAAGATTAATTGTACAGAATGAGGGGTTAGTGTAGTTTCGTCATACAAAAAAAAATGGTGTAGTTTGGTCATTGCTATATTAAATTAAAATAACATGGTGTAGTTTTGCCATGAATTTAAAGTATATCCGCATCGCAGTTTAAATAGAAAATAAAGTATTTCAACTGATATAGACTCGCGGCTTATTACTTTTTGGAGTTGTCAAATATTACTTTAGTATTTCGCGATTGAGGAGAGTTTGTTGCCGGTAAATTGTGGTAGAGTCGCGGGTTTAAAGTATTTTTTATAGAATGAGTAAGGCAAAAGATACGAGTCTAGGTGTAATTTAACTAAATACCACACACGCGTGACTGGTCATCGTAACAGTATGAGGCTGGGCTGGTAGCTATAGCTGTACGAGTAGTATTTAGCGTGGAAAATTGCGAAAATAATTCAAGCAGATGAGCGATGATTACTAATGGCTAATTTTAACTTTATGGCTGTATAAAATTGTATGGGCAGCAGAGGTCCATAGACTTTATTGCAAATTTGAACTTCTACACCATTACGCGTTTGATTTACTGGGGAGTTTATCGATGTAATTAGTTGTTGGCATGCCGTAAACGCAGCGATTTCTTTTAATGACTTTTATACTTTATTCAATTTGCAACTGCTACTTTCTCATGGGCGGGAAAATTTTGCATGTTCAACATTCATTCGGAGAGAAAATCTTATTACATGCATTTGAAGTCATTAAAAAATAACTTTTAGCCGATGTCTCTTGACTGTTAACGTTTTGTTAGGTGCTTATTTTATGAAAAGAAGATTTTTTAATTGATTTTCAATTTTTGATATTTGACAGGTTGATGTTTGTTGAAAAAAGTTTAATCTTTATCAACTCATAACAAATATGCCAAGTGAGTGATGGCTTCATCTACCCTATTATTGGTCGAGTTCATTAATTCTTGAACTTAGCACGTGTCTGGTTGATTAAGTAGACTCCTCCTGTTGTTGAATTTAGGTGTTACATATTTGTTTTTCAACAGACTTAAGTATACTTTCGAAACGTTTGGTTCTATTTCATGATTTAGTTATGTGGTAGTTGACTTATATCCGACCGTAAGTTTTTCTTTTAAGTTATACAGTAGATTTATCAATTTTCACTGTATCTGTCACATCTTGACATATAAGCAGTGGGAAATTGCAGAAGGTCATTGACCTTGTGATGTTGGCGACGTCTCCAGTCTCTTTGGTTACTAGACTGTGGCATTGTGTGCGTTCGGATGCTCAGCTGCGATGACTGCTATTTCGACCACTTATTTACAGTAGTTTCGTCATTGGGCTCAGAAAGATTTATAGAATCATGTGTTTATTATCAC
Source organism: Glyphodes perspectalis (assembly GCA_951394215.1). NCBI lineage: Eukaryota > Metazoa > Arthropoda > Insecta > Lepidoptera > Crambidae > Glyphodes > Glyphodes perspectalis. Next base: position 15,930,086 of record OX596202.1, on the reverse strand, counting down.
AGTTTTCTGGGTAAGAGTCAGAGAATATTAACATTGTGTTTTGTCAGTTTGTAAGCTTGAGGTCTCTCCTCTCGTATATTTTTAATATCCAATCATAGAAATAGTCATATCAAGAGGATGTCCCTGGAAATAGATACTAAGTATAATCATTTATTCTTAACCGTTGGATCCGTCTACTATTGGATGTTACATTACAACATACATACATACATACATACATAACATCACGCCCATAATCCCCGAAGAGGTAGGCAGAGTCAAAGGGACAGCAAGCCTCTGTAACCACATTCAGGCAAAAATAAAACTGGGCTGGGTTAGATCGAAAAATGTGTAAAAGTAGTGACAAGTAACTAGCTCGTCGCCTACAAATTTATTTATGTTGTCCGTACAACGGGGAGTTGTAGAATATAAGTACCTACGAAATTTATATATTTCTTTTGTTTGTTTCAGATGATAGCAGTAGAGAAGAAGTTACTTCGGAGCAACAGGTGTGTACAGGATATATTTCTTCTTCCTACCGTAATGTCCCATGCTTCGACGGGGTCCGCTTAGACCATGATCCAGGATTTAGCGAGTCTAGTAATTACATTGAAGCGACTGCCCATCTCAACTTCGTAACCCTAAGATAGGGGAACCAGACAATTTTTGGATCATGGTAGGTTTGCACAGGATATATGTTAAGAAAAAACTTTTTATGCCTTATTATGACTTTATCTTACAATAATTACACAGGTCAACAGTATTTTTGCGGCACAAGCAATTCACTGCATTTTTGATAAAGTAGTAACAGTTGATGCAGACCCAGTTATCAAAATTGTTCAATCAGCTTTCATTTTTGTTATATTTGGGACGAAAGTGGCTTTAGTATTGATAAATCAATTCATAAATATTAAATATTAAAAAATTATCATCTATTCTGGAAAGGAATAATCCCAAATTATTGATGACCAGTATAAATTATATTGCTTAATTGATGACTCACAAAATATTCGCAATAGAAAAGTATGTAAATTTCGTTCGTACAAAAGGCACAGCTTGCAATATATGAAAAAAATATAAAAAAACTTAACTAGACATATCTTTGCATAGAAGGTTATTAGAATTCGAATTTGATGTATATTAATATGTTAATCATTCCTATTATCAAACTGATATATTAAGATTATGTATCCATCATAAACCATCCCTCACCATCGTAAAAAATCGTTTAAATAGCAAATTTTTTAATGTTTGTAGTCAAATAACTAAAAAATGTGAGCTGATTGGACAATTTTAATAACAAAATTGTATTGTGCTGGTACTGATCAGTAAAAAAAGAAATGAATTGTTTCCGCAACAAAAAGTAAGTGTAATTTTGTTGCCTTGTGATTAATTAGAGTCGTTTATTTATCTAAGTCGTAACGCAATGTTGATTGATCCTACTTCTTTTTACATTAAAACTTTCTGACCGAAGATCAGCATTTAATAAATATGCAAAAAGCTTCTTTACAAAGAAAAAAAGAACGAAGGAATGTGACCTGAACCAGATGAAACTTAACATTTATTTATATCGAACGGTCAACGACCTTCAAAGGAAACCTAAATATTCTTTATATATTTTTCGCGTTCAATAAATTCGGGAAGTAATAAAAACAAAAACATGGATGACTTCAAGAATCGAGTTACTATGAAAATCACTATGAAATATAGATACCACTATGAGAATTGTAAAAGTTTATAAAATAGTGTTGGAGATTATAAATGGGAGAAGCGTTTTATTATCAACAGCACTGCCTAAATCCAAAAGCTAGTCAATCGCACAGTATTTTGCTTCTTACTACATACTAATATTTGCTAAGCGTGGCCTGGTAGCCTGCAGTGTGTACACAATAAACATAGTTTTATATGTAACATGTCACAACACTGTCAATATTGGAGTTTCACTCCAGTCTGTAGTGTTGACTGAATCAGATTAGATATTGTTCAATTACCTGTACGGCATTTCGATATCTGTGACCCAATTCATGGCATAGCACCATTCTACACAAAGTGTATGTACCGATAGAATTACCATGCTATAAATATTTGATAGCTGTTGTAAAGTTTGCTTTGTAAAATGGGAATCCTTGCAATTTATACTAAAAGTTAGTGCTGGACTTTGTCGATGCTGAAATTAACAATTGTCATTATTACGGATTGATTTACTTAATGTTTTCTATACTTACTTATACTAATATTTAAAGCTAAAGAGTTTGTTTGTTTGCTTGAACGCGTTAATCTCAGGAACTACTAGTCCAATAAAAAAAAATATTTCAATGTTAGGTATCGAGGAAGGCTATAGGCTATACATATAATATTAACCATAAACGCGGGCGTAACCGCGGGCACAGCTAGTGTTATAAATAAGGAAGTAGGTTTATTTGTTTGTTACCCTGTCGCATGTTAACTATTGTTCCGAAAAAATGCAGTTCTCGACAAATGGTAGAGGCAGAATGCATTATTTTACTGCTGATTTAAGTATTTTTCCAATAAATAATAAATTTACGTACCTTTTGGTATTTACAACATTTTCGCATAGATATAATCGACAAGTTTGTAATCTGGCGAGTATTTTCCCGGTTACAAAATGGTTAATTACTAACCTTTTAAATTTCGACCGCTTATGTTCGTGTGTAGTGTGATACGTATAATTTGAATGAATGTACCCGCGAGCCGTGAAATGTATGAGTATCGTAGTAAGCGTACGATACATTTCGAGCTTGTTAACTCGGCGTAAAATGTGTAACAGTTCTTTTATTTTATAGCTTAATTAGTTATTTCTGTAATAAAACGGTTGCTCTACAAAATTGGTGGGTATTAATCCGCTTTAATGGGTACCATCGGAGTATCACACGTATCAAGAATGTGGTGATTCGAGGCAGGATGCTAAGTAATGTTTAAACTGCATTAGGGATGGGACAAAGTATCGATAACTTACGCATACGTTTTTACAAGCCGTTTTCGGTAGAGAAATAATTTGTGGTGAATAAGGAAAATATTGAAGTCAAATACGTTAGACTGAAAAATTAAAATTATATTGAATATTTGCATTCCATGAAATAATGGGCTTGAAATGACTAAACTGGTTACTTGCTTTTCAATTTTTATTTGTATATTATTTACAAATAAAAAAAAACGATTATGTGCAATCGTTTTGAGTATCGATATTGTATCGATATAGTTTTAACCAGCCTAAACATTTTTTTAAAGGCACCTTGTAACTAATATCTATTTGAAAGTACACATTTAGGAAACATCAACCATATTAAACGTCTGAAGTAAATGAGAAATGTGTTTAAATAAAGCAATTTTATATGCTCAACAAATTTTATGGAGCAGTTATATCCAAGTAGGTAGGTAAATTGATATTTTGCAACTGTGTGGTCAGTAGTGGTTAATACGTTATACAACTACATATTATTATTTTTATATATATAAATAAATATTTTATATATAAACATATATTCCCACTAGGTACTTTATGTCATGTTATTGCACAATTTTGCTACTTACCTATAAGACCTATGATGCAATAGTATTGTGACAGCTGTTGAAAAGTAAATATCTCCTGTTGCCTAGAACCATATTATACAGAACTAACTATAAATTTAACTTTAACACTGTTTTATAGTACTTACTAACGACATTGAATATTGTCTGTCGACCTTCTTATTAGCACCGTCTTGTTAAAGTTTGAATTCCGATTCTAGGACAAAATTAGTTTAGTTAGTTATTTGACATGTCATTTAAGCCTCAGAAATTAGTTGAATTAGAAATAATACATGTAAACAAATGACACCCAGTAATATAAAAAAGCGTTAATTTAAAAAAATACTGTTTTAAGTATTTTTTTAAATCGAATTACACGAATTATGTAATAAGTATATATAAATTGGCGATCAATATGATTATATTGTAATGTAGCACAATCTAGTTATGATCTCGTCAGGCCCTCCACCTGTTTCGATACAAAGAGCGCGGGCGCGGGCTGGCCCAGTGCGCGGCCTGAGCTTGCGCTCGCGCTGCCTAGCGACCAAATTTACGATTCGACCACACACCCATTCTCGGCGAGATCCGTGCTCGCGTGTCAATGTAGGGTTGGTACAGCGAGCTGTGTTATCCATGGAGAAATGTTCTGATAATTCAAAAAAAATAAAAGAAGAACTAAATTAAATAATCATCTTTTCTCATAATTCTGGCAAGTACTAAATATAATAGGTATGAACGTGTTATTTTAATCAAAACCAATATCACATAAGCTATGCTCACAAAATCACCATATAGTTTGTAATTATTTGTTGCACAAGAAAAATAGTCAGTTCAATTGTTGAACACATAATTATTAAAACGCTAGTCAGGATCCTTAGTTCTGAAAAATAACATTTTACAATTATGTAGTGTCTTAAAATTATCCTTAGATTCTATTGGAAATTGTTCATTTTGTTTTGCAAGACAAGTCCATCGTTTAACTGTAAGTATTTTTTCTGCCATTTCTTTGCGCGTCTTGACTTCAGTTCACCTTAATCATACTATAAGCCTTTACACAGCCCTGTGTCTTGACTCGTCCTCGATGCATTACGTCCGACAGCTATACGAGTACGAGTGCCCCTGTTTTATGAAATAGCCCCGCAGATTCATGGCGAAGAAAACCCTAATTTACTGTTTATTAAAGTTCGCTTTATTAGCCGTATATCCCGGCGCAAGTATGGTCTGGTTACCCATATGATGTTTAAAGGTGGTGTGAAATATGTGCGCTAGTTTGTAAGACTTGGAGTATAACGTTGCACTTGCGTTATGGCTTATGATTATAGTTTTATAAGCTCTTACTTTTAATTGCTTAGTAACTGTAATCCCGGTGTTTAGTACGGTGAAGGATTATTTTTAAACAGTCCTAATAAACAAAATATGGGCAGAATTTTTCAGGCTATTCGATTCTCTTTGCCTACCCCGCTAGGGAAGTGGCGTGAAGTTAAGTTAGTGAGGCAGAAATTTTGGTGCATAAAATGTATACATAAAAAGATGCAAAGCATTTAAGGTGAAAACCCTATTTACGACAATCGCTAATCGTAAGTTAGCCAGCGCTTGTATTGGCACAACTTGTAATTTGTAATTATGACGAACGGAATGGCTCATTGTCTTCAAGCATCCAGTAGTTGTCTCCACTGTGTATAATAATATTATTTTCTAAGCTTAGCTTCAGAGAGTATAGGGTAGGGACGGAGAACCTTTGTAAATAGACGTGCTAAATATCTGAAGTTCAATTTGATTGATTCTTCAAATACCAGGGGAACGATTTAAGTGAATGTTATTGTAAATCATACATACATAGATACATAACAACACGCCCATAATCCCCGAAGGGGTAGGCAGAGTCAAAGAGGCAGCATGCCCCTTCAACCACATTCAGCCAAAAATAAAGCCGGGCTGGGTAAGATGGAAAATTGTGAAAAAGCAGTGACAAGCGGCTAACCTGTCGCCTACACAATCACACACCCAAAACCCGATATACCATTAGTCGCCTTTTACAACATGCTAGGCAAGAACCCCAGTTGGCGTATTCTTTTTAAGTCCCAGACCAACATGGGACAGTGGGCTGGGTTGGATGGAAAGCTGTGAAAAAGGAGTGACAAGTGGCTAGCTCGTCGCCTACTCAGTCACATACCCAAAAGCCCGTAAACCATTTTACGACATGTTAGGCAAGAACCACAGTTGGAACATTCTTTTTTTTGTCACAGATCAACATGGGCCAAGTCCCAGACCAACATGAGACACTATTGTCAATCGTTGATGATTTTGTTATCTCAAAGAAAATGCGTGCTCAACTATGTATTGTATTACGTGCCACCTATGGCACGCGTGCCAATGGTTGGGCATCGCTGGTATAGGGTGACTGGAGAAACTTGGCCGTGCCTATCGGGCGTCCAGCACAGTTATCAGCAGGAGCCGTAAAGTACGATGAACGATGTTTCCTCCAAGTTCACTTCGATCAGATAAGTTAACTGTTTTACTTTATTGGCGCAGCGGACGAGTGTTTGCTCGGCCCGTCTCTGTTCACTTTAATGAAAGGTACGAGTTAGGCAACGATTGAGGCAGCTTACACGACATGTTCAGATGTTTGGAAGAAGTTTAGCTCAGATATGATTTTTTTTGGAATGAATCAACAAAACTATAGAATAAATACCATATTTTTTCTTAATGGTTATAAATTTGACATCAATGGTTTACGGGCTTTTAAGGAGGATAAAAAGATACTAACATGTTAATCGAATCAGTGTCATATTTGCAAACATTCATGTGTGATGTACGCTAGATAAAGTCATAAACAAATAAATACCAAACAAAATTATATACATCTCAAGATAATATAAAAGTAAGTAGCTGAAACACTCATATAATGGAAATTTCATCAATAAGCATGTGTCCCGGCGGAATACAACTCGCGCCCTTGCCTTTGACGTGAAGTCTGAACCATCTGAACCAAGTCATGCACCACATGCAAAACATTTACTGACCTAATTGAAGATCATAATAAGAGTGTGTAATAACAGCCGCATAAAAATGAAAGAGCAGGTTAATGTGTAAGCTAATACGGAGTCATTGATTCCTATCAGGTCATGGGTCACGCTCGACCGCCTCTGAAAGAGATCGCGCAGAACATACGCGCCCGCAGCCAGGCGGCTTTGTAAAGAAACGAGGCACGCAGCCGGCTTCACAGAGGGCTTATTATCTAATTAGCAGCCGGTTCAATTGGACGTCTCATAGACGCAAAACCTGCAGCCGCCATCAAGCTTCGATAACTACTTTAATTACAGTTATACCCACAGCTGGACGCACGTATTGGCGTTATTGATGCGAAAGAATTCGCTAATTTGAGGAGATTAATCAACAGTTGGAGGTTTGAGTAGCGTCGATTTTTATCAACTGTGTAGATAAAATCTAAGGAATTCTTTAGAAGAAATGACACATCCTCTTTGTTGTATTAATGTTGTTAGTGACAGGATGAGAAGGTATTATTTGATTTGTGAAATGAGGTTCTTTATTGGAATCAATTGGTCAAGATCAGATAATGCGCAATTGACAAGTGCACGTTAATTGTGCTCAATGGAGACAAACAAAGCAGCAAGTAAACAGTTTCGGCACGGTCCGTTTGAGCGATGCTGTTCTGCGGGCAGATGGTTAGCAAACCGGGTTAGAGCTGTTTGCCTCCGAGGAGCGTCGTCTGTTTGTTAAGCACGCCGCAACGGGACCACGCGCACCCATCCATCACGGTGATCGACGCAGGCTCGATCATATGAGATATCCGCCTGCTGATTTATGGCAATTTCGTATTCCTTGCGGCGAGGTTCCCAGCCTTCCGCGGACTGTTCGAACCCGAAACAGGTTTCGTTGGATGATCTTGTCCGGACTGGAGTTTATTTACGGTGCGTCACCCGTATGACGTCAATTAAATTTTCAAAAAATTTGGTTTACAAGACAAAACCTAGAATGTTAAGCATATTTAGTGGTAAAGTTACATTTTAATTATGATTGTTTTCTTAATTGCATTAACTTGGATACTATATATCTAAACATGGACAGGTCTTGTCGAAGAAAAGGGAGGAAAAAATTTAACTTCTACAACTACACTCAACAGCCGCTAATGAATCGACTAGTAATGATGCGGATAGACAGGATAGTTCCTACATGCATTCGCGGAAAAAGCGCATAATCAACATTCTTCAGAGCCACCCTCTAGCGATAGTGAGATCGAACAATTAAATTCCTCGTTACGCATTCATTTCTGCAACAAAACGTCATTACAACTATCGCAAGAATTTCACATTGCTTTAAATAACACTATTCAATCGCAACCAGTTCTCAAGGATACGTGCAATCTGGGTTCAATCACATCGTCTCGGTGAATGAAACACAATCCGGCCGTGTGCGGGAGGCACATTCTTTGTTCCCGGAGCGGGTGCTCTGGGTCCTCTCCACGCGACCACGGTCCTGCCGAGGAGACGGCCACCGGCTCGCTCGGCCACTTTTTGCAATAACAATCGATCGGGCGAAAGTGAATCCATTGTGGCCATCGTTCACCGCGCAGTTCAGATACTCGTAATAGAAAAAATATTTCGTTCATATTGAAGCGTTTAAAAGATTTCATCTTCAAGTCGATGGATGATTTTGCTTTATTATTTTTAACTGATTATTGCAAAGCCAAGACGACTTTAGCAGTCTGTCTTTGTATTTACGTATGTTCTAACATAGCGACTTTAAAATACGTAAGTTGCAATTGTTTCGGGTAAGAGGCTATACTGTAATCAGTTTCAGAAAAGACGGATTTGCTTTTTAATCGCGTTTTTTAAACTCATTGCTTGTTTATATAACTTTATCGAGAACTGCTGGCTTGATTCCAAGCAATGCACATTCTACTTTTTGCAATGTTTCCGAGCTTAATCAATATTCAATGAATCTCTGTCACTGGTAGAATAGATATATTTATCGCTGTTATCTATAAAAATAACGCTTTGACTGTGAAAAGACGGCAATGAACTTTTTACTTTTTATGAATCTATGACAACATAATATGTTGTCAATGATTATCTTTGGCATTACGTATTTATTACATCGTTTTTCGATGCGTTATCTCTTTATCGTCATTAAAGACTTTTATGGGGACGTAAATGCAATTACTTTGCCGTCACCCCGCGGCTTCAAGAAGCATTCCCTAAGGCTAATAAAACTGCGAAGAGCCGTAAGCAGAAATTGATTGCGAAGTAAAACGATCACTTATATGGTGACGATAGCACGAGTAATTCTCAGTTGATTACAAGTCGAGCAAAAAACAATCCGTTGAGGAGTCGCCCATCCTCGCTGCCTTAGTGAGAGCATCTGTGATCTTTAATTAATCGTACCGGTATAATCAAAGGCAATTGACTTAATTAATACCTCAGTTGACTGTCGGGGGCACAAATCATGTTAAACTTGTTTGCTTGTAGCTCTTCGTTGATGCAAAGCCGTTTAATAGGTGGGGCACGCGAATCCCTTACTGGACCAAGTCTGGCTTTAACGAGCTGATCGGCTATGCAGTATTCATGAGAGAAACATCTAGGAAATGCTCGTTTGGTTTTATAATTGCACTTTTTACGAAAAGCGGTGCGGGTTTCCTTCTTGTAATTTATTTAATGAGGAGTCATCTCCGTAATGTGATTTACTGTTGATTCACTTTGCACAATTTTGAGAGCTTTTAACCTTTGGTAGCTTAGAGTCGGTACATTCATGTATTTTTACTTGCACCAGTGCAAGCGTTATTTCATTAAGATATGTTTATTATTTACCTGTCTGTCTGTACACCATCTACGCTAAATTACTACCGAGTAGATTGCAAAAAAATGTTTTTTTTTCCTAAATTAACTTATAAGGGCTTTCTTCAGTTTGTAAAATGCATTCTGCATAATGGGTGTCGTTTTTTATTTGACGTAATCAAACTATAAAGAAGTTCAGAGATTAGTACATTTTAGCAATTTACAGTAGCTTAACTAATGTTCAGTCACTTAATTTTGCAGGGAATGCCTCTAAAACCCAACTTGACCTACTTTAGATCTACTGAAATAGCTCTTGCAAATGCCACAGCTAGCTACTGCTGTCTTGAATGTAATATCTCCGGAGAGGCGATTAACTGTCTTTACTTTAGTTAAGCCGCCATTAATATGAAAGAAATACCTGTACTAAGTAATAGCCAGTTATTACGCATCTTAGAACCGTTATTATTCATCAAGTGGGCTTTTGGTGGCTGTATTACGAACGAGTAACTTAATTCATTTGGTAGGGTTTATACGACACGATTTATGCGAATCGGTAAGATGTATGTATGTATGTACACACGACAGCACTTCAGACGAGTGGACTAAAAAAATCTATTTAGTCCGTCAGTTAGATTATAAAAAAATATTTAACACGTATTTTTTCATTTATTTATCAAACACCTACCTGGCGAAGATAAAGCGGATTCGAGTTGCGCGTGACGTCACACTTAGGTACAATTTTTACTTACAAGTGACGTCGCAACTTCATAACTTTGTTCTTTTTAGCTTTGTGATTTTTTGATAATTGATAAGCAGAAAATATGTGTCTTATATTTTTGTATAATCTAACTGACGGACTAAATAGAATGATAGTTTTTTGACCCAGTATTGTCCCCTATTGCTCGACGATGGTTACACACTAGTAGTTATGTGATTGTAAAAAAAAAATGTTTTGTTGTCTCTTTTTGTTACTATCTATCTAAGGTTATATTTATTTAAAAGTTCGTGAATCCCAATCGTGCCCTGTAAATCCCAACTTACGGTCGGTGGTGCGACTGGTTTCTGCATTAGCTTTGACACAGAAGCCTTATTAGCCGGATAAATAACCCACGCGGGCTGCGCTTGCGCATCATCGACGCATGCGCTTGCGCTTATGAGTTAACTAATCGTATTGAGCGTGCGGCCCCGCGCCTCTAATTGCCACTTAATGATTCTCGATTGGGATTTATTTGAGGTACATCTTCTATCGTAGTATCGTTTGTTGCGGCAGATTCGGTTAGTGACCTTATATAAGGACGTATTCAGAAGTTTTCTCATATATTTTTGTATCATTAGAAATACATATTGTTTTAAGTGCTTATTAAGAAAATTGATTTAATAAAAAATAGCGGAGTTCCATGTTGATTTTAACATTCAAACAGCTCGGCATTTAGATTGTTAGCAATGTTGAATTATATTATTTTTCTATTTAATCATGTTGCTATATAAACACAACAATATACAGGCATTAAATCAAGACTAATTAACAAACTCTCTGCCTCTCCATAGTCCATCTTACATTTACCATGTTCTCAGCTATCACTTATAACGTGGGAAATCATAATTTAACGCGTCTGCTGTATGTAAAAGTAACAGCCATGCGGCCGGGTCAGAGTTGTAAAAAATAATGATGTGTATTCAAATATCAGATGTTTCGAGACACCGATAGACACCTGGACAGACATGCCGAAAGCGGGTGATCAATCGCCATTCGATTTCATATTATGAAGTTGATTCAGCGAGGATTATTTTGAAACTAAAACCACACTTCAGGGTCGTTTCATTACATTTTTCAAGATAAAACTGTCCTAATCTTAACCTGTACAAATTTTTATTGTACTGTGTATTACTATTTCGGATTTAGGAGTAAAAGCAAGGCGAATTTAGTTACTTTAGAATTTATGACTTAAACATTACTCTCACTACGAGTAACAGAAATTGATGCTTATTAGTATAGTGGAGTGTACGCAATAGTTTGTAAGCTATTTAATAAATATAAGACTATATCACATACTTTGATCTGACTCCGAGGTAATTAGCTTAAGCACTTGTGTTACGGATATCAGAAACAACAGTGGTATTACAAATATATACTTAAATATTGGATATTAACACCCAGACACAGAACAAACACAAGTACATCATACGAATATTTGTCCAGGGTGGGGATCGAACCCACAACTCTTGGCGCATGGGGCAGGGTCACTACCGAATGCGTCATCGAGCTTGTCAAAATATTTGGACTATTATTGACTCGACTCATCATTCAATATCAAAACATTCCTACAAAGATGTTCCTCCCTCGACCGATTACAGATGTTTATTCCGTTCGTAAACCAATACGGGCAAGGGCATTAAGCCCTACCCTGGGTACGCCCCTGTGCATACATCCGATACTTTATCTGGTTGGATAGTGCGAGTTATGAGCGTGTTCGCGAGTGCGGACCACCCTCGCCGAGTCGTTAATGTCTTGAGGCTATGTACACAGTGTAAGGGAGATGCAGTAAGATTTACTTCACTACTGCTAGTTGGAGTGGAGCAGGCCACTAAGTGTTTGTATTCTGGGTGCACCTCTGTTCATAAATTCGATACTTTTGTTTTCATACTACGAGTTATGACATTGGGAATGAATAAAGCCACCCTCGTGGCGTGTTGGCATTGGCTGGCTACATGCATGGTGTAGAAGAGACAGTAAGATTGACTTAATTGCTACGGGTTGAAGTAGAGTAGGGCAGTACGTGGCTGCACTGTAGGTGAGCGTACATATATTTGATATTTTATTTGTAATTTGGGGCTCGCCCTCACTGAATTATTATTATTTTCTTGCGACTACAAAAAATAAAATATTTTCTTTATTTACTACAAGTAAAGTAAAAATATACTATGTCTACGGACATGTATATTTTTACTTGTAGTAAATAAAGAATGTAGTAATGTGTATGTAGGGAAAACAGTATCATTTACATAAGTAATAAACATATACATTGGGGCGTAGCAGGTGGCAAGCACTTTGATCTGTAAGGAGGGAATGTGTGTAGTTAAGTGAGATTATCTTTGGGTGTCTTTGCATAGAACGTACATACATACATACATACATACATAACATCACGCCCATAATCCCCGAAGGGCTAGGCAGAGTCAAATTTAAAATTAAATATCAGTATTATAATAACCATAATTGGTATTGGTAGACATTTATGTCTAATAATGCATTGCAGTTTCCTCACTGCCGTGTATTTAATTGTGGTTGTTCAGACTTATATCAAGGCTTATTTCTAAGATATAAACTATAAGTACATGTTGGAATATTTTTTGTTGTTAAGCATACGAGTATTTTGAAACGGAATAAATTGATAATTATGCCTTCGACAAAATATTAGTAATAGTCGTTTTGCTTTGTTTAGTATGAGGTTTTGCATTGATTGATCAGGATTACTTGAGGTCAATCTTTGAGTCTTTGAGTATATCAGAAGCGTGGTTGAAATAAATGGTTGTCTTTTAGAAAGACATAAAATAACAGAAAATTGTTGTAGATAGGCGACGAGATCAAACATATGATTTTAAATACTAATAATTTTTTTCATGGGCATAGTTAAAATCGTCCATTATTTATGATAATTTTTATACTGATAAGAGTATATGACCGACAATTACGGAAGTAAATTACACATGGTAGGCAAATGTTGCACAATAATTATCATTATGTGCAATATAATATTATTTATTTCTTAATCCTTATTTTTTTATTACAACCGATTAATTACTAACACTGGTGAGTTGAAATAATAAAAAAATGCAATAGCTTTTATTATAATTTCTTTAAATGCAGATATTATTAACGTGAGCTATTACGGAACGCGGCCTTCGGCGTAATGACGTCATTAGTAGACTCAATGTAATTGTTTTGTTTTTGCCCGGCTGTGATTGATGCGAGATGAGCTAACATTATCAACGGCGGAGTCCGTTCCGGTCACCGTTTCCTCATTCGAATTGTTTCCGGTCAAACAATGTGTGCAGCCGTGTTGAATTTTATTGTATGCGTGTTTGTTTGAAATTTTTGCAAGAGTAATTTAATTATAAATGGGTATTTTTTTGAAAAATATTAATATTATCATTCAATTGAATGCAGTCACGCAGTTTGTGATGGAGCAGACAAACCGTAAGTCTGACGACTGAACTTTTGTAATACATAAACGGTTAGGTAACAACAATAATCAATTAATTGTTATTAAATAGTGCACTTCAATAGATTTATACCTATTGCAATGTTATAGAAATCGTATTTAATTCGTTTGCCTCTAGTAACCCTAACTAAAAGTGCACTATCCGTTCCACAACTTAACTTGGATAATCAGAGCAACATTTTTCTAAACATTAACATATTAGAATTCCTTTTGGCCGAGTACAAAATCTACTCAAGGATAATTTACCCGAAAGCAATGCTTGGGTAGTAGCATAAATAAATAATAAATTCGCTAGACTGACACACCAATTCCTTAGTTCCAAACTAAGCTTTAGCTTGTGCTATGGATACTAGGTGAATGGATTGACATATTTAAATACGTTTATAAACATCCATGACTCAAGTACAAGTGTTCATGTTCATCACACGAAACATTTGCCTCTAGCGGGATTCGAACTCGCAACCCTCGGTTTCGTGGCCAGGGTCTCTGACCACTCGACCAACGGGCCTGTCAACAATGAATTAATCATTCCGAAAATAATTAAAATCACTCACCATATCAAACGGCTTCAATGAATAGAGTACCGCAATACTCTTGTTTGTGAGAACACGAATTATTCGCTGCGCGTCAAGAGGCGTAAGTGTTTAATTGGGCGGTGTTGTCACGGTATCATCCCACGGTCCCGATTCGCGCCCCAAATGATGTTTAAACAGCCTCTTAGGGATTGGTTGTTGTTAATATCGCTGTTGCATGTTATGCTGTGCTTGTTCGTTATTGTGTGCAGTGGATTTTGGGCAATGGTCACCGTGTGTGATGTGCGTTTGTTGGACGTAAGTTAGTTAAGAGCGATGGTGATGTTCATTTGTTTTTATATAGTTAAGTAATATAGTGGCTTTTAGAAGTTAAAGATTTAATCTTGACTAGCTTTATATATATTAGCCATTTGCGAATATACACAATGTATCGATATCAGTTGATATCTATAAACTTCAATGAATATTCGCTTAGTTTAGACATTTTACGGAAATAAAACCAGCCGCAGTAACGTTACATAGGAAAGCGTTAGAAGCCTAGCTGAGCCTAGATTTGTTAAGACATTGGTATGGCTCTTTAATCGAAATCAGAAGATGCTGTTCATTTTGACTTTAAATGTTAATAGCATGTGCCAGTGCACTAACCATTCGGTGCAAGACGTCCTTTTATTCTGTCGATGAACATCGATACACATTACATCGATATCGCATTAGCGAGCGTTACATCTGACTCGTCACAATGTCTGCTCACCGCATTCCGCCGATTCCGCAGATCTAGCAGCCCATCGCTTGCAGACGCCGGAAGCGTTCGTGCGCTAAATCCGACCGTTTAACAAATACCTGTGTATTCTTCGTTTGAAATATATTCTACAGATTCTATAACTAACTAACTTCACGCCATTTCCCTAGCGGGGTAGGCAGAGAGACAGTTTCTCGTCTCCTCAGTCAATATACAAGTATATGGTGTAAACGTGTGTGTGTTGTGTACTATTAAAGTGTTACAATATATCTACCCAATAATATGTATAATACAATTTTGATGTAATCACTATAGGTGTTCATCGAACCCTTTAGATATTAGCAATGCTACGGGTATCACAAGCCCGTGGACGACCGTAAATTGAAGGAATAAATATTGTATATGAATTCGTAAAGAAATACTGTTAATCCTTATAGAACTGTATCAATTTTAAAGAATAAAATATCCCTTATATTCTACTTTAAATTACTATTTATTTCAATCTGATCAACTTTATCGTACTCGCATATTCAAGCAGATCAATGTTATTGAAGATGCAGTTAAGTTTTATTTACTCGGATCAAGCGGTTGTGGTTTGTGGTCGCGTTACCTAGACAAGTCGCTTGAGCTAAAATTCTAATGCTAGAATATAGTTATTGTAAAAACTTTCCATTTAACATACCGAGTAAATTCCTATTGTTGAAGTAGGGACTTTATATACTAAGATGGGTCGCGAGACAAGTACCTCTCCTGTAATTCTTCCATTAACAATCAAGATGAGCTTATCTCATTCGGCAATCAGTTGGCAATTAGTCAATTAAACATCGACGAAGCCACATTCGCAGTTCGTGATTAATCCACGACATAAACCGCTAGTTTTCGAACCTGTCGCGCCAATTCGGGCCACCTTTAGTTTCTGATTAAGTCCTATCACAAGAGTCCAGAGGCAGATAATTTACTTGTGGCTATTACATTTTACGATTAGTTGAGGATACTGCGATTGCGTATAAACACAGTACAGGCAGGCTTCATAGTGAAGTGACGATAAATCGAGCTGTACACGCTAAGCAATGTCTTCGAAGACGAATTTAAATTTTCAATGTATCTGAAACTGTTGCTGAGATTCGTTTCGAAAGGTCTCGCATGCACACTCCAATATATGTAAAGGTTATTTATGAGTATAATTATGATATTGACTGAACTACACATATACATATCTATGTTTTTATGTCTTATTTCTGAAGTGGAGCATATTTATTGCCTTTTCACCTCTTTCGTCTTATTTATTTCTGATCATTTACTAAGCTTTCTAGTATATTAGCATGAGGAGCAGATGTCTCACTGTTGAGTGTTCGTCTAAGGCGCGGCCGCTGTTGCGGCGCCCGCGGCGGCGGCTGAACTTGACACTGATTCCACGCTTCTAACTCCAGTTCACGATTCGTTCTCGCCTCGGCTTCGGCGGCTCGTTATCGATCTTTTGCGAACAACTCCAACCATGTTCAACTCTCAGCAATTTTAATTGCGCACGCATAAATATGTGACACGATAATTTGAGCTTCGCAAATTGTAATTTTACTCGAAGATCGTTTAATTGATTCCTTGTATAATTTTTACGACGATAAATTCAACACAGATTATGACGCGAAATTGGCTTTAACCAATTTGCGGTGTTTACGTTTATCTTAAATCATGGATGTTAATGTCAATTTAATAATATGTATATATTGAGTAATTAAAAAAAAGTGTAATGTAAATATTATCTGTGAAAACAGTGTTTTTTTAACAATTTTCATTCATTTCAAACGTGCAGACGGTCGGGAATCCACGGTACGGTCTGTAGTAGGCTTTCCCGCTCATAGCAAAACGTAATAGTGCTAACACCGTTAGGCTCTGATAGGAAATTTCTAATAAGTTCTAGGGAATGTTTTGCAATCATGCGACCAGTTATACTGTTTTTGTACTCATGGACAATCGACCAACCGACTGACTCTTCAAAACTAGTTACACGTGTTCTTATAAAAAGTAAAATTTACAAGCGGATAAATAGATTGGCGATTGCGGTTTGTATAGAAGAAATCGTGAGCCGGGTCAAGTCGTTCGTCAACGAATCGTGTCAAAATGAACCTCATATTTTCTTGAATGACTAATTGAGCGCCAAAATCTGCGCATCGTATCTCATTGTCGCATTTGTCAGACAGGCAGTAAAGTTAATTGAGTTCCAAACACGATCACCATGTTTAGCATCATTCAATATCATGCCGACATCTTCGCATCTGACCGTCTCGATCTTTCATTGTCGCTGATTTCTGTCCTAGTTTTCTGACGTAGAGTTTATAGGTATCTTTTTACGAGCGATAAATAAGAGTGCTCTGATGTGGTTTAGTACGCCATTGTTGGAAGTTTTGTCTAAGACTCTCAAAGATCACTCCCACGATTCTGACTGTAAATGGTACCCTATTGTCCGTTCCAAAGCCCCCTGAGACATTTCTTGACCTTGTTCTAAATTTTGTGTCATTATTTGTTGGTTTTTGATTAGCATCTTTTGATGATTCTTTAAGGTTATTGATAATATCTGTGTACACTGGAATTGTTAACGTTTGTTTATTAATATAAAAAATTGTGCTCAATATTGCCAGTTATTTTTTATTTATAAAAGTTTAAGACTTGAAAAGTTACGATAATTCTGCATACATAGAATCAATTAAGCGAGCTCGTAAAAGGGTTTCGGACTTATCCCGAGGAGCTCCTCGCTATTTACGTGTTTCGAGTTAGCCCTTTAATCCCAACGTACACACGTCTAATTACGTAGACGGTAGCCGTTAAAATTCCCGGAACCTCCAGTCTTATTAGCCTCGGCGTAATTAATGTACTGTCAGCAGTATGTGCCTCCTCTTCGACGGGCATCTCATTATCGGCCTCGCAGGTGCTCTCTGGAGATTTCACCCTGATAGCTTATGCTTTTAGAAACTACTAGATTAGATTTACATTCAGTTCTTATGTAAACATCTTATTAACTATTAAAGTGTTACGAAGGTTATGTCTATTACTATTATTTGCTTGTTCAAGTTTATCTCGTCTAATATCTATAATTTACACGTCTCTGATTTCTACACTTGAAAAGAGCTACAATGATCTATTCCGTTTTTATGACTTAGCACATATTGTTATTGATAAACGTTTTAGTAATGTTTAGAAATTAAGTCAATGATGATTTCTATTACTTTCTTCAACATCGTTATAAGTTTCATTAAGAAAGTACTTTAGGTAGGTATTTATTTAGATAAAAAGTTCTTCACTACGTAATAAACGCACTTAAAACAAGTCTTATAAACGTATATTGAAAATTTATCATAACTTGTCTCCCATTTTGGTATTAACTTGACATCTAACAAGGAAAGATATGGGTATGCCAGTGTGAACTTTATTTTTATTTAGTGACATTGAATTACTTGTTAGGAGAAGTATTTTTACTTGTACGTGTTATAACGACGATCCCAAAATGGCAGTTATAGAAATCGTCTTTTTTATCAACAACGACAACAATCGCAGCGTGATGCCGATAGCAAAAAGCGCACGTGAAGTCGCTCCTTCATAGAGAGCGGTGAACTTTCGCGGGCCGATAAAAAGCGAACGGTTAGCCTTGACCGGCGCCCGCGCTGCTACGCGCGTAGCTCATTACCGTCGTAGCGCCGTGCTCGCGAACGATGCCACGCGCTTAGATGACGACAACATTATGCAAGTAATGACTTATGTCATCCGTGAGCTTGCCATTTGCTGAGATATGGGTAGCGGCATTGATATTGAAATGCCTTTTTATCTATCCGCTCAAGGTTGCCTCGAGGTCCATTAAAATCGCGTAATACTCTTTCTGTCGATTTGTGACTTGCTTCAGTGTTTCGATTTGTTGTGCTTGATAAACAAACTGTTTCCCATTTATTGTACTTACATGCGATTTGCACAGGAAGCGTATATTTTCAAATAATCAGAGTATCACTTTGTTCACCCGCTACTAACATAATTTCCAAATTAGGACATTTGTGCTGGCTGTTTAAAAATACGTACGTTCGTTCTTAAAAAAAATAACCCATATAATTATTATATTATATTATATTTCTCCAAAACAGAATCTTTTTAATACTTGTCATGTAATACAATAAATTTTAATCAATTGTGTAATATTTGTGCACCTTAGAATAACAATTTAGTCACAAATAAATAGGTACCTATTTTATATATATTTTTTTATCAGACTTATCGAATGACTGTTTCCGTGATATCGCTGTTTTTTTAAACATATTAACTGGGGAATTACAATGCGTGGACGAAACATTGTTTTTTTCCTTGATATAAAGATAGTTAGAGCAAAGTTGATTAGGTCTGGCATGTGGGTGGCTTATCAAAACTACCATAAAACAGAATCTACCATAAAGGTATTTAAGTTTGAACAGTTTATTCTCAGCTAATCTAGAGTTGATGTTATTGGTTCACTTTTTATCAGGCTTCGTCGTAAGTATTCATAATGTGACTCCTTGTTTCAAAATTGGAAAAATCATACTTCCATCAGGAGTTATTTGAACGTGTTGATTGAAAACATGCGATCGCAATATTATTTCGTCACCGTACACGCGGCCACGTCCGCCCGTGATTACAGATTACATGGAGATGCGCGTGCGACGGTCCCGAGACTTTTGCGATGGAAAACTAGTGGATGAAAGGAGTAATGCGGCTGACGTGCGTGAAAATGATTCCATACATATATTATGTACATGATAATGTCGGAAGAGAAAATGTATGACATGGATAACATGATCTATTTAAGAACAGAACATTTAAGCAAGTCCAAACATTAAGGCATAATTCGAGTTGAGTTTTGTAGGGACGTTTATCTGGTTTAGCTAAGAGCTAAGAGGTCTTTATAATGTTTTTTTTCAAAACATTTGAATTCGGAAATTTTCCTAGTACCAAGTACCTATCTCGTAAAAAAACATTTTATTTTAATAAATTAAAATATTCTATTTTGCATTGTATGATTGTTATACAAGATGTTATATTAAATTATACAGTACATCATGTAACTTATTTAGGCATAGCAATATACATTATGTTAATGAACGTGTGACTATACTAATTATTTATTGTTATTTATATTAGATTGTTATTATTACTACTTTTTAAATGAATGTATCGTTTTCGTATATCGTTTAAGTTGTAATAAAATTTATTAATAACCATTAATTTAAGTTTTTTTTTAAAGGAATTTACATTAGGTTCTAAACCTAATTCTAGAGGTAAATTATTTTGTATATTTTTGCAGTACAGTAGGAACTAGATTTATACATTTCCATGTAGCTTTACCGTATTTTAATTTTATTTTTGTGTAGTTCTGGGTATTCTCTGACTAGTAGATATTGCACAATTGGAGATTGGAGGGTTCTTTTTCAACCGACTTTTAAATCATAAAAGATTTTAAGAACAATAAAATTACGTTTGCTTGAAGTCCATGCCACCGATGTTCTCAATTATTCTTATGCACTTTTTTGTAGCACAAAGAGATCTCATACGTCGGTATTATTACCTGATTATTTCTCGTACATCTGTAATATACTTATAGATTGTGAAGCCAGTATTAAAGTTAGCTAGCACTTGTGTTACTAAATAGCACCGCTTGCTCCGTTTCTTTTTATTCGAGATTGTTCTAAATGTTTTGATTGAACGATACACTCTACTATTTATTACTATCCTGGTACTAATGAATGCGGCTTTACGTGATTATGGCACGGTGGCTACTAAGAAGTGCGTATGAGAAGCTAATAACGCACTTGTATCACTGACTCCGTGAACTCGGAAACCGCAGGCCCACCAAGGTACCTACATATCTACATTTCTGATATATGTCAGTGTTGGGAGATTTCGATGGAATTTTTATTATTGATAGTAAAGTTAAGACAAAAGAAAATCTGGTAGGTCAGTTTGTTCTGCTTTGCTTCTGTCTTTGTCTTTTCTTTGTTTTTTATTTTAATCTTAAATAAAATTAATTTTCTGTTTTTTTTTTTTTATGTTTTATCGGATAGTTCTTTCCATATAAACTTTATACAGACTTTATAATCAACATTTTATTTGCCACATCGCTTCCATATTTTATCTTTCCCTTATAATTCCGCATCTTGATTAATCATTCGATAGGATATACTGTTTTAGTATGTGTGTGTGTGGTTTAGGTACTTACCTCAGCTACGTCACATAATTTAAAAATTTTACGAGTCTACATACGGTACTAAGGCATTGAATCATGGGATGTGCCATAACACGCGGTCCGTGTCCGATCGCGGGCGGGCACCGTTAGGACGATCTTCTGATGCTCTGGATCTGTTCCCTGCGCACGCGCAGCCCGAGCCCGTCTTTGGTATTTTGTAAATATGGCATAAATCATTTGGTTTATTGGCCGTTTTTGGAGTGTACAGTTATATGGGGGGGGGGGGGGGGGATTGATTCTCAAACTCTTTTTTTTCCCTTATGACATGATCCACTACTATTAAGGTCAATCTGATATTACAGTTTTCAAACCATTATTGCATATGGTCAACAGTTTTACGTTTTCCAAAATACAATGAAAGCGGCGATATTTGTACCCACCCTGATTATGGTGACAGTTGTTTGATTTTACAAACGAATCGTTAAACCAATAGAATAAAAAAATAGATAAACTACAAAACGAAATTACATGGAACTCGTTCCCGATAAATTATTCCAGGCATTCAGGCTATCTGTCTAATCGTCTATAGCGTGGAACGAAAGGGATTCGAAAGATTTTACTAGCTATCCATAGAATGCTACGGCACTTCGGGATGCTATTCAGAACCCTATTGAAATCAATGGTTAAGGCAAATTCACTTCGGCTTTCATTAAGTTTTTGTAAGAAATATTAGATTTCTAGTAAGCAGGACATTAAAACGGAGAAAATGTATAGGTCTGGTATTAGTCACTCAACGATAGGTAGCATTTAAATAAAGCGAAGAGCCTATTAAAACCGTTATAGGAAATGATATAACATAGGTAAATACTGGACAACGTTGAAACCGATCGTAGCCTTCCGCACACATGTGGCTGACATGCGCGCGACGCGGCCGCAACGATCTAATGCATTCGTCATATCATATCGCGATCGACCGCAACCCTCGCTTCCTTGTAATTTTTTTTTTATTATTTACATGACGTGCCTAAGGAATCGCTATTTTGTGATGCCGGCACCGTTTTATCATATGTGTATAAATTAAATTAAAAACAACCGTGTTTTCACTGCTACATTTGGACGTTTGTCACTGTGATTAGATTTTCAATTCACGTGATACGAGGATTTAAAATTAAAAACTTCTGGGATTTGTGTTTGTTTCTTTCACTTAATTGTAACATACTGTGATTGGATTGTTGAGTCACGTGATTACTTGGACAAAAAAATTGTGAAATTCTTTATTTTGAATAGTTTATTTACAACCATGGAATCTCTGTTATAGAACCTTTTGTAAGTTTTTGAATAAATATCACCACGGCTAGTTTAATTTTCCGTGCCGAGTCGAGATCGTGACAGACTTGAAACAGTTTTAGTCCATTGATTCCACCTCGGATCGCACCTAGCACTGTTCCACCACAGTAATTACTTTCTTTTTACCCGTGCGTTTCTCGGTAAACTATTCTAGGAGATGCATCTTACATTCGCATACGAACTGCGGTATTATTCCTCAAATTCAACTGCGCCAGTGCAATTACCCGGCAAAAAGTCTAATAAGAAGTTCCGTATGGCACGCCTTTATTATTAGTTTGCTGCATTACACCCGTTCATCATTTTAACAACGTATGGGTATTAATTTTATTCTGCTGCATTTCAAACTACCATGTGAATTACAGTTTCTATCAGATAAGCTGAAATAATAATCTAGTTTTTTCTTTCTCTACGGCATTGTCGACTGTCGATTTCAACGCAGCCAGCTAGAAATACGAAATGCGAAACACACCCAAACATTTTTCAATCTCGGATTTTAAAGAGATCAGCTTTCATATTTCTTTTGAATCAGACACAGAACATTCTTTTATCCATTTCATGTATGCCACATTTGGCATATTTACATTTATCGTAACAAATATCTAACATTCTAACCGACTTTTTCTGTATCATCATACCGCATGACCAATTTAAAATTCTAACTTGTTCCACTTAAATTCACGGAACCTGTTTCATCGGATTGAACTTATTAGCTTTTGTTAATGCTACCAAACGTGTTACCCCGATGATTTGTGTACGCACCATTAAAAAGACTTTTATCGACAAAATCAAAACGCTCGAACCGGTTAAGGTTATTGATATAACGTCGATGGTCGTATTATCTGTGATTGGACGCGAAAACTTGTTTTAACTGAGCACCGTTAAAGTTCGTTTTGCGGTGGTGTTAGCGTGTGAGCGATAATTCGTAAATGTTTGATCGGTTTTCGCATGTGTTCGGTAATCTGCAAATGTTGGTATTGAGTCATTGTCATTGAGCCCATTCATTGGGTGTGCTTGTTTAATATCGATTGCACGCTAATGCGATACTCCAATGACGTTATTGATAACGGGAATGTTAATATTGATTTAAAAGTGGGTGCGATTTGAAAAACAAATACATCTCCAAGTGATTCTTTTCAAATAACGACGGGGTTTAATCCTGCTAATGATGTACATATGTTTTGATGTGTGCAATTAAAAATATTTAATAACTCCATCCAAGTCAACGCGGCAGTCATGAGTCCATTTGCAATAAAAAATTCTATCGGATCGTAAATATAAACCTCTTCCTTTGATAGCTGTTTTACATTAACACCGCTCTCGCATCCATTTCCTGCTATTTTATGATTGCCGTTCGCCCACTGGTGTATTTATTACATCAGTGGTAGTACATACTGTAATATGCAGTAAATATGTGTATGAATAATACATTGTCCTGTCTTGTGGTCAACCACTCAGGGTTATCCTCTAGTGTCATCCACTCATTGGCCTGTCTAGGCATCTGTGAACTCCGTTTCAGTAAACACTCTCACTTCTAATGCACAATGTGCGGACAGGCCATCAACATTACTTACTGAAGTCTTGGCTTTCCATTATTTTGCATTCTAAAGGTTGAACAGTAAACTTTCTATCGAATTATTGTGTGTCGTCGGAGCGCCGGCGTGAGGCGACAGTATCGGCTTATCTGACGGTGCCTGCCTCGCGTGCCGTGCCTTTGTCTAGGGCTATCGTTAAATCAGTGAGTCATTAGGAAGTAACCACATATCTATTTACTTGACTGCCTCGATGCCTAATAGAAGGAGGATCTTTTCGGCTGGTACTACTTCTTTTGACTGATTGTCTTCTGTTTTTCGATCTGCTATGGTGCCGTAATTATTATTACTTCTTCTTCTTCTTCTGAAGATGAAGTTATTTCGATTTATAATCTAATTTAGATTTTTAAATAATTTGGTTAACTCTGTTTTTGTTGTCTAAAAAAATGCACTTATGCTTAAAATTAATTAATAAATTGACGATTTATAAGTGCTTTTTTAAGGCCTACATAAATAAAGATATTTTGAATTTGAATTTGAATTTAATTAGATGTCAGCGCAATTGTGGACCTCCAATTCTTGTTTGATCATTTCACACACACATTTAGTTCAATGGCGAGAAATTATAACATATTTGACTGCATAAATTATTATTTTCACAAGAGCCGTTAAGTTTGTACAGTCGACATGTGTTTTAGAGACCCGTGAATGGCTTTTGAGTAATTTATCAGCTGCCCTACTAATACAGTCTGCGCCTGCGCACGCGCCGTTTATCTTTACTGCCGCTGTAAACCTTACTATCATGTTTTATAGTGGTTTGCACTAGCATTATTTATGGCGTTACATGCTCGATTATCTAGTGTGCTTGCTACGATCATGGCACCTATTGAGTAAGATGCTTTTAAGAGCTTTCATCGGAGTGAATCATAATGTTTTGTCTGGTTTGCGTCGATAATAAACTTGGTCCATTGCTGTGTGTATGTAATTTTTGCGTTGACTTATTTATGTTAGCTTTGGAATTTTGAACAAAAAATTTGCATGGGAATAATTCCAACGCCAATTTTTTTTGCAAAAGCTAAATTTAGTTTTACACATAGGATTTATGTAATAGTGTAATAAATTATGAATTAAGGATAGTAACGAAGGGAACTTCCAATTTCTTTTTTACGGACGTAGTATGTTTTTCATCGAGCTGTCTACTCTAACCTTTTTACCTCATAATAAACGACACATGATGTAATTTGTTGCTATTTCACGGCAGGATAATGCCAGTGGATGGTTTGCATACCCCGACGACATGTGGCGCGTTCGGTTTTTGCAAATGTCCGGCAGGTGAGGTGCAGGAATGTCGCGACACGAGCGGCCCGGTGACCGCGCACCTGCAATTCGGCATTTGGCAAATTAATTGCGATGCACTTATTAGCGCATCTTTGGTCTAAGTGCTGGTCTAGGTCGTGAAGTATCAGCTGAGCTCATTGTTGATGTTATTGATGTTATTTTTAACGTTGCTCTTAAAATAGATATGTTGAATATGAATGACCTGCTGCTCTTCACAAATTATTTTTTCTCTTGAATGAGTTATTGGTTTGTGACTACGTTGTTTTTACTGATAGTATTATTCATCTTCATTATCCTGTGTGACGTCCTCTATAATTATGTAAAGTCTTGTTCCCCCAACAGTTCTAAGTATATTTTTAAACGCTTGTAGTAGGTACCTATATGTAAAACATAAAATTATTTCAGTTACATTCGTATTTGATAGAAAGTTCATGATGGTTTAATTTATTGAATTCTCTTCTTGGGAAGGAAAAAACTGATAAAGAGTTTATGCCAAACTGAAAGTAAAAGTACAAGGTAACCGTTTGAAATAATTTTGAGTAACGCAGAAAGCGAAATTAGAAACCTCATTGTAAAAACAGATGTTAATGCCGCTGTCATATCTATGTTCTCGTTATGGTCAGAGCAAAACGCAAAACTGACATATGTAGAACGAGATGCAAGAGTGCTTGGCCAGTGGGCGGGAGGAAGATCACTCGCTCCCCCCTTTCTTAGTGTTCCTCATTTGTCATGTCATTGTGTTTAATACTTTCGAAATCCAATTGAGCAGTATTTCCTTTCCCGTCTCATTCCACTTTCGTTCGGTTTCGTGTCCGAGAATGTTCATTAACAATTACAAGCTCTCGTACAGATCAGCGCGTGCGCATGTGTTTAATTCAATGAGGTTGAACGAATATCCACCGGTCGATTTGCATTCCGCGTCGTGGAAATCTAACTGGCTATTTATGGGGACTCGATACAACATTTAGCAATTAACACAGAATACTGAGGTTGGTGACACGTCACTGATGGCATCGCGTACGTTCAAACCCGGATCGGTAGCCAAAGTACAGTTTTCCAGATATTTTTTGTAAAAAATGTTTAGCTATATTCTAATGCGGCCGAGCTAACCATTTTATTAATTCAATCTACGGTTTATGGAGCGTAAAAGGCCCAAGACAAGATACAGATCTTAAAGATAAAAGCTTTTTATTAATATGAGCTTAAAGGTGTAAGAAAGAAATTGTATTGCATTTTATAATGCAAGTGATCGTATACGAAGATGCTTCTTATTCTTGACAGTGGTGCAAGTATGCAGCCTTGAAGGCGACAAGCTTATTATCAGTTAACTTATAGTGTCGAGAAACTTTGTATCGCTAGTCCGTACTAGACCTCAATCGTATCCGTTCGTTTAATCGTTTAGAAATCGAGCGGGGGGCGTCTGCGCTCAGGCAACACTCGTAACTAAACCGAGTGATCGCAGCCCCCGGTGCCTTCATTATTGATATTAGCCGACTCATTTACCGTAATGGTTTGTCTTGCTCGGCGTCACCCGTTTTCCTACATTTTACATTATTTTACACAGCTGTGTACCTTGTTTATTATTTTACCTGCTACGCCGAAGGGACAGGCTGCATTCCAGGCGGAAATAACTTGTGTTTTGCACGCGAAAGTCATGTTTACGGAGTTATGTATCTTTGTAAATACTGCGTATAAACCGCTTGGCTTAGTGACCTAATGATTTTGGATTTTGAATGAATTGTGTTAGTTGGCCATCATAACATCGTTCACTTTTAATATTCCAATCTATTTTCCATCGTTTCTAATCGATAAAGCGAATGATATGTCGCGTATTTATTTATATATTTCGCTTTACTTCATAATCTACTTTATATCTTTCTAACGACCATTATTGTCGTCATGTATGTAAAAGGTAATTTATCACCGCAGAACTAATACATTTCAAATGAGTTTTACTTTCTTTATGTTATATATATCGAAATGGCAGCAGTATTATGCATTGTTCTGCTAGGGTAGGGATTATTACGATTATCATAATGAAGAATTTGTAAGAACATTTAATATTTTCGCAGCCCTTCTTACTTATCCAATTAAAATTTTCAAATGTAAATATTTGTACATGGTAGTTACATGTTTCCTTTTTAAAATATTTAGATAAATACGACATACATACATAACATCATAATCCCCGAAGGAATAGGCAGAGTCAAAGGGGCAGCATGCCCCTTCAACCACATTCAGCCAAAAATAAAGCCGGGCTGGGTTAGATGGAAAATTGTGATAAAGCAGTGACAAGCGGCTAACCTGTCGCTTACACAATCACACACCCAAAACCCGATATACCATTAGTCGCCTTTTACGACATGCTAGGCAAGAACCACAGTTGGTTGGCATATTCCTTTTAAGTCCCAGACCAACATGGGACAGTGGGCTGGGTTGGATGGAAATATATATAAATACGATATTCCGGAAAAATAAAGTTCTGTGCTATTCGTATTAATGATATGAAACAGTTCGTATCCGAAGAATGTCTATTTTAGTTTCATCGACTTCAAATCTTATAGGTATACTTATTTTTTCATGTAAACTTTCTTTCTTATAAATTTTGCTCTTTTTACTTCTGGTTGCAACTGGTTTTCCTGTTTAATAAATGCTTCCTAATACTAATTGGACTCTCACTGTCAATTAGTTCGGTAAGCACTTTCAATGAGCGTTAAAATAATATGAAGTGTGTACCAAAAAAGGCAAAGTGCGAATTGATCTGCGCACTAACGGTTCCCGACCGTTTTAATTTATTTACCTTATATTGTTGTTTTATACATGAACTTGTTAAAATAATGCATTTTCAGTGTCACGGATAACAAATTAATGGATATTTTTAGATTACCGATCCGCAACTTGAGCGCAGTGGGTTACTTAACTTTGTGATTCGTTATTAACGATATAACACTAGCCACTGCGTAATGAAGCTCCTTGAATCATTTAAAAGGATAAACTGAATGATAGAGCTCGCTGTCATCCTGTCTAGGGAACCCTAAAAACGTGAAAGTCAGTTAAAACTGGCACTTTGTGTATTCCGGTGTTTGTATCCGAGCCGTGTGCATTTGCATCCGTCTATATTGGGCCCCGTAACGGTTGTGCTTGTAGGTACTTCATGAATCGCCGCCGGGGCCCGTACTAAGTGTTTCCATTATCGTTTAAACGGGTTTTTCACCAACTCGACACAAGAGACTGGGCACACGTGTGTCGAGTTGGTGAAACTGAAAGTTAGTATAACTTATTATTTTGTCTTCTGAACACGATAAGATTTTTACGTGCGTCCACATAGCGAAACTTAAATTAATTCACTTTTATGTTTTCACCAACTGGACACACATTCGCATTTTCCCCGAATTCACAACAAAGTACAGTCACTTAGATACACACTGTTGATAAAATTATTTACTTGTTTTTGAGGATTACTTATGATTGGTGATATCAGAGATCTCATTCGGTCGCAAGAATTTATTCTGGCTCTATTTGAGATTTTTACAAAATATAGTTGAGCAAACTAAAGATTTTTAAATTAAAATCGCGATGCTATAAAATTAAAATTCTTAGCTCACTTTGAAACTAGACTTTCCCAGAGGCCTACGAATGGTAGATCCTTTTTTCAGGTGTAATGGAAAAAACCGGGGCATACTCAATTAAGATAGCATTTTTCATCGCTCAAGTGACATAGCTGTGAATGAAAGCTACTATCAGCACCATCAGT
The DNA here is from genome assembly GCA_951394215.1 of Glyphodes perspectalis. Classification (NCBI taxonomy): domain Eukaryota; kingdom Metazoa; phylum Arthropoda; class Insecta; order Lepidoptera; family Crambidae; genus Glyphodes; species Glyphodes perspectalis. Next base: position 15,901,128 of record OX596202.1, on the reverse strand, counting down.
AATGATCCAGCTTATACATTTGGATAGGGATATGGTCAGTAGTGAGACTATTGGTGACCGGTATACCTTGCCCCCAGATTAATATTACTGATTGAAGACCACGGTATAAAGAGGTATATTTTATTTCATAATATATTTCATGGGCTACATCTTAAAATTCATTATTTACATCACATGGCCAGTCCGCCACAGCTCATTCCAATATTAAAGACACCAACGACACAGATCTCATTTCAAATGCATTTTAAATGTTAAAACTAGAGGAAAAAGAAAGCACACCACATGTAAAATGCTACTCAATAAAATCTGTGGTGTATATCTGATCCCATAAATATTAAAATGTGACATTTCGAGCGGTGCATTCAAGATTTAAACGGGACCGTGGTAGGGGTCCCCGCGTACTCAGTAGTGTGAGATGAGAATTTATGGCATAATTCTGTGTCCGTTGGATGTGTGTCACTCGTATATTACCATTTAACTTAAAAATAAGTTTGACCTAATTAATAGTCTATCGGAAAGCGATGCAAGTTAAGAGTCAACGATAGTGTCTTGTTTTTTTTTCTTTGTTATATTACTCAAATGCAAATGGCATTTGAGTAATGAATGTAGGTATTGGTAAAATTGTCTCCAAGATCCCTACGAATATTATAAATGCGAAAGTTTGTAAGTATGGATGGATGTTTGTTACGCTTTCACGTAAAAACTACTGAATGGATTTTAATGAAACTTTACAATAATACAGCTTATACTCCCGAATAACATATAGGCTATGTTTTATCGACGTACCACGCGAGCAAAGCCGCGGGCAGAAGCTAGTATACATATATAGACGTTTAAAAGACGTGGATTATTCTTAAATAAATGACTTTGTACCTACATCGTTTGTAACTTAAGTTCATTAATTAAAAGGTTGATAAATCGACTTCACGAATTATTATTCTATTAATATTAAAGGTGTTTGTATTAATAACATTTCTTTTATGTTTTTTTCAGGTAAGCTATTTTTGGAGTCACTATTGCTACTGGTAAGATAAATTAATACATTAGCAAAGTAAGTATAGCAGGTACAGATTTCGATAATACAATCTACGGTGAGTGAGTCTTATAATAGTTTTGTTACGCCTCACATGTGCACCTGCCCACATGAGTTAGATGTGAAGTGAAAAAAGAACAAAAAGGCGTTAATTTTTAATGACTCTTAATGTGTGTCCGCCCTTTAATACCCTCATCATAATAAGCGGAACGAAGGAAAAAACTTGGAATACCTCTAAAAGTGGCCGTGTCGAATCAAATTATAACTATTCGATATGAATTAAGGCGTGGGAATGTGATTTTTTGTCCGTTGTAGAGCAGTTTTTATCGTGAATTAGCACTGCCGAGGCCTTTGTAACGATAGGTTGAATAGATATAATTAACTAAGTCCACTTCAATCACTTTTGTTGCGGTAAAAACTGTGGTGAATAAGTGCGGAAAAAACCTTTTGCTGATGTCTTCTTTTATTATGAAGTAGTTGGTATAATGTGGCTGTTTTTTTTTTTTTTCAAAAACATAACCTTAAACGTAACACGACCGCGCCGATTTTATTGTTACAGGTTTTTATTTAACTTCCAGTGTTAGTATATTTGTTGTCCTTTTGAAAAATTAAATATGTTTTGATTATGAATTGTGACATGTTTCCTTTTATGTTGTTCGGAAGCCATGGAATGTTATGGTACATAGGTATAACATCCCATGGCTAATGAAATACCTATAAATAATGAAATACCTACATATTTCTTTTGTACAAAGAAATGAAGATATTTTAAATATACTAATACTAGTAACGTCAAATCTTATAAAATATTTCCTGTTTATAATCGGACATACGAACTGGCCATGAAACATCGTGTTATGGTTCCACAATATAATTTGGTCCAAAAGGTAAATAAGAGTGTTGATAAGAAAAACAACCAAAAGCAAGATCTGTTAACAAGTTCGTAACTATTCTTTAATCATGACAAGCGGAATGGAGTAGGACGATTCATCTTTAAAGTAATCATCCCTTGTCAATTATTTTTTATCTGCGCGTTCTTGTAAAGGATCAGCTAAAAAGCGATTGGAAAATTTATTTTGTTAACGAGTCTATCAAGTTGTGTTTTTAAATTATAAAGAAGAGGTATTTATTATTTGAGTTTATTTTTCGTGTCGAGTGGAACTTAGTGACTTGTATGAGTTTAGTGGATTTTTTTACATTTTGTTTCTAAATGTCAATAGAAATTTGTAAGATTGTCTACATATTCTAGAAATATAATGTGTAGTATATTGTATTTACATTTCTTACTCGCACTCGCAAATATAAATTACGAACCCAACATATGAGAATTCACATAATAAGTTTTATTGAATTTAAAAATCTTATGATTCCGCCCCCACAATGACCTCCCTCTACGTCATTCATTGCCTTCTATTTTGATGCATACTAACATTATGTAAATATTAAGCAAATAAATAGTGAGGTCGTTCAGCCATCGAGCATATAACTTACAGACTGTTAATGTAGTCGCTCAAATTCGAAATATGTCAGTGATTTGTCACTGATACGATATCAAATGATGTCCAATCGAATTCTATTGTTCGATGGCACTATGTATCCGTCAAATGTATTAAGACATTTTTTATTGGCTGACTGCAGAGACAGCAATCGTTTAGACGTAATTATCCTTAGATAATATCACATTACCACTTTTATTGGTTAAAAGCTCGGTGGTTTCCGCCACCATGTCTTGGCTTGCGCCGCTTCGCCCAGTGACCGGGTGCCCAAATATCGAACAGGTTATAAGTTGTCCGGACCACTTCCGCGCCGGTCGGGCCACTTGTCCGCGCGTTCGGAACTATCGGTTGCACCGCGCGCTGCGTGGGCGCAGTAATGCACTTGACGTGTTTTACGCGCGAATTAGGTCGCCGCATATACATTCATGCGTATATACCGTCACGCACGCAATCCCCGAAGGGGTAGGTAGAAAGGAGCGATAAGTCGCCTTAATCAGGCAAAAAAAAAAATGAGTTAGTTACGATGAAATATTGTGAAAAGTATTAACAAATGCCTGCATAATACTTAATAACATAACAAACCCGATATACAATTTGTCGCTTTTTATTATAACATGCTAGGCAGGACACAATTGGCACATTCTTTCTTTAATTCACATTCCCACATTCCTAATAGATTAAGTAAATGAGATTTTCCAGTAAAGTTTGTATTACTTTGCTAGAATGTACAAAAATTTTAAGTCTACTCGTAGGTAATAGATAAGTTTAAGACATATATGTATATGAAATTCATTAAAATCGCTTGTTATAAAAAGTTTAATGATTACTCTTAAAGTTAGTAAAAGTACAGTTGGCAACAGAATTGCTGAACAAAATTTATCTAATGTCTTTAGTAATGCAATAAAAGTGATTAGCTACTTTGGTTGCTGTCGTATCTGCTTTAAAAGAGATTGTACTTGTTTACTGCTTTTTATATATACATATATACATAACATCACGCCCGCAATCCCCGAAGGGGTAGGCAGAGTAAAGTCAAAGGGACAGCAAGTCCTTTTTCATTCAGCTAAAAATGAAACTGGGCTGGGTTCGATGGAAAACTGTGAAAAAGTAGTGATAAGTGGCTGGCTCATCGCCTACACAATCACATACCCAAAACCTGATATGCCATTAGGTGCCTTTTATGACATGCTAGGAAAGGAACACAATTGGCACATTCTTTTTAAGTGCCAGACAAACATGGGCTAATGTTTAAAATCGATTTCGAATTCTAACTGAGATTAGAAGTTGTGATGCCAATTGCTTTATGGCTAGGGTCAGGAGTTCCTTTTTCAATTGTACCATATTTATTGGGAGAAACGGTTATCCCTTTGTCTTATCGATTTATAAGTCGGTACTAACGGCAAGTAATTGTATTTATTTGACATTGCGATCTTATATTTCAATGAATCTAAGAGAAGTATTCTCTATTGCAATGATTGTCCATTTAAGAAGAGACATGGCTTATTTGTATTTCGGAAATACCTAATTTGTTTTAGATTAGTCGATGCGACATCATTCAATTAAAATTGTCTTGATAAGGTTGTATTTTGTAGGATGAGTTGTATATTTTTTTTTATTACCATCAAGGACAGACAGAAGTGGAAAAAATTGGGGGAGATCTTTGCCCAGCAGTACTATAGGTTAATAAAATGATTGGCATACATAAATGTATGTCACGAAATTCTATACTATGGAATCGCACCAAATATGAGAGTGACTCGTTCAAGAGAGCTGTGTGCTCGGGGATTAAGATTAACTGCCTTGGTTTGAGAGAAAAACATCGTCAGCGCGTTGTAGAATGTAAGGCGAGACCTCAACAGGTCAATCAACGTCATCAGTTGACACGCTTATTGGAATCACAGGCTTGACTGTCTCGTAGAATACTGATGTCTGTAGATGTCGTCATAATAACATAGCTACATGCGTTTATTAAGCAAACGCTATTTTCTGCCATCTTAATTTGCTGAACAGTAAAATGCAGTTACAAGTTTCATATATGGTCGCGTCTGATAGGAAATTCTAAAACCTTGTGAGAATGTTAGGTACACGTCATAATTCAGACGCACCTCAGGATTTCATCTCAGGTATTTAGGTTTCGTCTTGAGTAGGTTCACTCATCTCATGCCGCACTCAGATGAGATTGGGCGCTATATTGCTTTCATGCGGAATACTCATTATATTAATGTCTCAGCCGTGAATCATAGTCATTTAGTGTAGTTAATGTTCATTTTGATCATGAGCTGTAAATGTGCAGCATAGAGAATTTAATGGAATTTCATTAAGGACGCATACATTTACGTCATGGTCGTGTTTTACGCGACTATGGCAGGGGGTTATGATTTTAGCAATAAATCCGATGTTATAGCAATAGAAAAAGTTAATTATTAATATAATTTATTGTATTTATTTATTTACTTACAATTTAAATATCTACACAATATGACCGTCATTTAGACTCGTTTTACATGTTTGAATTTAGGTTCGCTATACCGTTTACAATAATATGACGGCTATTTTGATGAATGAGGTCAATTGAGATTGCTGTAATTATTTTGCAGTCGAATTTAAGTTTTTAAATAGGTATATTTAACATTTAAACACCTCAAGTATTGGAATTTTGTTCGAGTGATGGCACTTTGGTTAGCTGCCGAGTTGTTGTGTACGAGAGTATATTTATCAAGTTTATTCTGTCTCCTTTCAGTGTTGCTCTGCTGCGGGAATATATTCTGTTTCTATAATCTATACCTTGCTTATTTTTATGGTTATTCTGATTACTATAACAACGTATAAAAGTGAATGTTGTAAATCATACGCCGCCGTTTGAACACTTGGCATACGCAGTGGAATCCAGTGGCATACAATTTGCGCGGCGTGTTCACCTGCAACTTGTCATTGTACAAGCAATGATTTCATGGTTGGTTACGACGGACTGCATTCATGCCGCATAAAAGTTGCCACGGACACTTTGATTGAGCAGCCTTTTATGAAGTAAAAGAGCACTGGCTATTCCTTATGGCTTATTAAGTGCCCCTCGTAAAATGACTTTCCATATTTATTGTTGATTTCGAGTGAAACTCTCTCCGGAATCCGCGGACGACCGGTAAGGTGATCTGGGTTAGCGGGTCGCGTGAATTCTGCTGGATATAAGTATTGGCTAATAGGTCCTTAGTGCCGGTCCACACTTGTGACTGTTGCGTTTCTGGCCATTAGGGTCTACTAGCGTCAGCTTTTGGGTAGGCCGCGTTAGCCTAAGATGTCGAAACACGGAGGCCAAACTTATGTTGCGTCCAACTTTTTTAACTGGTTATGTATCGTTTCACGTAGCATATATAGGACTTAAAGTACTCCAAGTATAGGATTGTTTTGACTCAGAAAGAGCGGCGTTTATTTAGCACATGAATAGGTATGTCCTACACCCATTACACTCTGCCAGGTATACTGAAATGGCTACTCGCTACCCTCGAGTTATCAATGAAAGGGTAACGCTTTAATGAGTATATGAGAATAGCTCACACGGCGATTGCGTCTTTCCCACGCTGAAACTTTTGCAACGCGCAGGATTAGTGTGAACAGGCACTTAGAGTCACTGGACGCGGATCGCCTGTTGGGCGCGACACGCCACTTACGGCTGGATTTATGCGACTATTAACCATCGGCCGGACAGAGCAATGGTTGATGGAGAAGTTTCACCCCACCGTCGATTCTTCCGTGACGTACGCTATTACGGTCTGCAAATAGCCGTGTGGCATACTAAAGTGTAGGTCCGTCTAGAATCATCTTATTTTTGTTGACGATTAAAATAATTGTCACTGTGCTATAAAAGTTAGGTAAGATACAAGGTTTGGAGTATTTCCAACGATCGTTCTATTCATACTTGTGAGCTCACTTGTGAGCTAGAGCCAAAGTGAGGAACAAGTTCACTATTTTAAATACGTCATGTTTAAACAAAGTAATAAGAACTCTCGTGACGTTGTGTTTTAAGAATAGCCTTTTTTTAACAATGTTGCGTCTGACTGAATTAAGTTGAATGCAATTTGTTTCATCCTCACAAACTTTCCACCCACTTTCCATTTCGCATCGAGGCAAGTGCAAGGCTTCCTTTCTCGACGATGTTTGTTTATACCTACTCGTAAAGTTGAAAGATCATCTATCATCTAATCAGGGCCGGGCCGAACAACATTTTTTGTGCACTTTCGATCATAGACAGATGAGTCACGCAAACTTTGTGTAGTGTTGCTCGAATAAATCATTTATCGATAGTTTTCCGATCTCTTATTATGGATAGAATACTATAATTTCTAGATTATTATCTTTTACCTCGACTTAGCATTCAATGCATCGTTTTATGCATATGCAAGCCACTTAGGTTGGCCTCCTATATTTTAACGATATCACTGTAACGTCAATGTAAAGTAATTTATATGTTTAGTCTGAATCATTTCACTTTAAAAAGTGATATGAACCATTTCACTTTTGATTTAATATAATGTAAACTGTCATGTCAACAAAATAGTGACTTACGTTGTATTTAATCACCAGTATTGTAATTTAACAGTTAAAGTATCCCAATCCTCCCTTCCCAAGAGATACTCCAAGTCGTCTCGAAAAAAGTAAAACATGGAAAATAAAGTTGGACTGCTATTCAAATTGATATTTAAATAACAGAATCATCGACAACTTTTCCTCGGCACTCGCATACAATGCGAATGTGTGTCGCGGATCGGTGTCAATACCCTAGGGTGCGCGGGCGCAGGTCGCCGGTCGCGGGACCTTGCGCGCTTCCGCCGCACCGCACGCGATGGGCTGGCCCGTGATGCGCGAGGATACGCTGAAAGGTGCAGGCCTGTCTATTGTACGTCTCTTTGGAGATTGGTGGCCACGCTAAACAACTGTCTTCAAACTGGAGCTATGATGACTTTAATTTAATTAAATTGACTTACTTTTTTAAGTTACACTCTATTAAAAGCAAAGAAGGATTCTAATTGTAAGCTAATCTTATCTACGATTTCTAAAGATTTATCTCGTATACATTCATTTAAGCGCCAGTTCATAATTATTTGCTAAAAAAGTTTAAGTAACTTGAGTAAGTGATATGCTTTAGCCTATGGTACAGATATGTATTGTCAGACAGTCATACGAGCTCATCTAACCAGGCCAAACACTCGTACGTTTTAGTACTCAGAATATCGTAAATTTTGTTCAATATAACCACAATAGTATGACAGAATGTGTGCCACTAGTCTAGGGTGCGCAAGCGCCGGTCGTCGGTCGCACAATGACGCACGCGTGTCAAAGGATGCGCGACAGGTTGGTAACGTGTCATTGTGTCTCGTTTGATGTCGCTTCACAGGCCACGCCGATCATTGGTACTTAAAGTAGGACAGGGATGGGCTTTTATACAAACGTGCGAATTTGCTGAGAATGAGGTTATATGCAAGTAAAGATAATGTTAAATTGAGGTTTTGCCGTTAATTTTTGACCAAAAATGTACGTATGTTGCCAATTGTACGTTATGTTATGTATTTTGATCTACGTAGTAAGCCCGGAATCAATACAATTGAAACTAATAACAAGTTACGACAGGATATTAAACAATTTTAAGTTTTTATTTACCGACTTCAAAATAAAAGGAGGAGGTTCTCAATTCTACTTCTTTTTTTTGTATGTATGTTATTTACTGATATCTATTGAATTGAAGCCAGTGTGGCTTCAGACCAGTAAATATCATATAATAAAAATTAAGTAAGCAGCAGAGGTTCAAAAATGGAGTCTTGAGCATAATCTTATTTAACATATTTATGACAATGCAATGGGTAAATACATTCGAAGTCAAAGTCAAAATATTCTTTATTTATATAGGTTTCAAGGAAACACTTATAAATCGTCAAATACAGGTAAAGTCACAGCTATATGATTCTACCACCGGTTCGGAATGTTGTATCTACCGAGAAGAATCCGGCAAGAAACTCATTAACTATACTACAACATTATTTTGAAGATAATGACTAATGACGAAGCTACATCAAATTTAAATATTTTAATTGCCAATGACCAAACTACATTCAATGTATGGAAGTTAAAAACAATGACAAAACTCCACTAACCCTTGTCAAATACTAATGTATGACGCTGACTTCACTGATTTAAACGAAAGTTTTTCTTGTAATACCCATTTATATATATGTAGAAATTTTAATGCCTTCAGCCAAAACACGGTTTCACATAAATGTAAATAAAAAAATGTAAACGCACTTTCTAAGCAAAATGTAATGTCATAACTTTAATATATTTCCGATGCCTATCGCTTCATTGTTTACAAATGTCACAACAATTTCCATTAAGCAAATTGAATTACAGCTTACATTCGCTTTTGTTTTCCATCAGCGAATTGTATTGAGCGACGCATTTGTATACATACCTTTCATTTTGAGCCAACAAAAAAAAAACATCGGCGTCCTGACATTGAAACAAGTGAAATTGTAACCTTCGCACGAACTGTCAATAACTACATACAGAATACGCTCGTCTGTCCGTCCGCTCGAAAGCGAACTCAATCACTTTCATCTCTGCGCGAGTAATGAACGGCACAAAAAGATATTTGCATCTATGTGGTACATCGCACGTTTTTTGCTCCTAAAAATTTGGGCACCTTGATAGGCGGTTGGGTCGGTGCCGTTGTGAAAGCGAAGCGGCAATGGCGCGCTACATATTTTTTTGTGTAGTATTTGCATATATTTGTCGTGGGTGTCCAAAGTATATAACAACGCCCGCTATCTATATAATATGTCTTTCAAACTACGCAAGGGATGTTAATGCGGTTTTCACTAATAGATAATGAAATTATTATAAATGAAAATTCAAGAGAAAGATTTTTTTTTGCTCACCTTGCGAGGTCGGGGTGGCTCGCTAGTGCCAGATATATTTAATTAGCATTACACACAGGATCAAAACTCTAACTAACTCAACCAAATTAAAACTTAAACCTAACTTGAGCTTTAACTCTCTTAATAATCTAATTAGGTATTCTATACTATATTTTGCACATTACACTTTGGCTACGAACATATTATCGCTTGCACTAGTCGCCGGGCGAGCACTGGAACCTGTTTTCTCTCAGACCTGCGCCTGCGCCGCGTCGCCGCTCGATCAATCACTCGCCGAATAAAAACATCTAATTTGATTACTCATCGTTGCGCTTGCGTTCCTGCGAGATCGTGACTATCGCGATTCGGATGCATTCTGTTTATTTAGCTCTTTTATTGCTATCAATTGCTGTATTATGGTCTTTAATAGACTCCGCTGATGAGTTAAATGGATTTTGGTTGTAATACTTTATATTAGTTTTTTTTTAATACCTTAAGGATATAAAGTGTCATAGTGGTTATTGCAATATTTAACGGATTATAATATTTTAATTATCGTTCGTTCTGTTTGTCGGTAAAATTGGCAGTGATGTCGATAATTATTTTCGTGTATTGATGATTGAAATTTATAAAAATACTTTTATTGAATAAGGTAAATTTTATGTCATTTTATATGAATGTCAAATAACCATTTCAATTGGTTTCCCTCAGCAAATTATTTTACATACATACATACTTACTTATCACCTAACCCGTAATTCCCGACGTGCCATTACCTGCGAGGTTATTCTTGTCTCATATATAATACAGTAAAATCGTCATCTAGCTATTACGGTCAATAACTTACGGACAAAACTTCGGAGACATTTGTGAAAACGCACTGTCCAGAGTACACATTAGGCAGATAAAATGTTTACTCAATTTAAATGCAATCTATAAAAAAAACACACGTCATCCAATTTAAAAACCTTATTGAAGCAAAACGACGCGAAGTACTCGGGTCACTTGCTCTCGCGAAAGTTTCATACGTACCTAGAAAATTACAGCGTGCTTTGTAAAAATGGTTGTTTTGTTTGCAGAAATTGCTTTTATTGTAACTTTCGAAGGCTCGCTACCGCGGCGTGATCGCTCGTTTGCTTTCGACCACTTGTTACTGCGTTGGACGGTTGGTGCTTCGATCAACACCACTTGCCTGGACGCGGAGTGATAGATAGATTTGTCAAATTTATATTTAGAAAAAAAAACTGCGTTTTATGCCTCATCATGGCTGTTAAATGCTGAAAAAAATTATGTCCTACTACGAGTACTAACTAAATTGCAGTCTATATATATATATTAATTCCATAATAGATTTAATGTGAATTGTTTTGACATGATGTCTTAAGTAATTCTATTTATTCTAATGTAGTCTTTTCATACAGAATAGATGTCTTTTGACGATGTACGGGTCGAATATTTAAAATCCACGAAATGTTTGTAAATTGTTCACTATACCGCCATTTTGTTCATAACAGTCATAATGATTGTCAGGCCCTTTTTGAAACGTAGACATTTTATCCAGTGCGATACACTTGATCGAAGGCTCGGTGCGTGATATTGCGCGCGCGCCGCGTTGATAACTGCTAACCGTTCGCTTTGCGGCGGGGGCTTTTACGATAAGTGCTGATTCTCGCTTATTTGCTCGAAGATATAACGTGTATATTCTTTTATTATGTATTTACGGGAAGTACTCTAATTTTGGCTTACCTGTCTCGCCGATAAAGCGCTTGCGAAATTGTTTTAATTCTCTCACGCATGTAGTTTGGTATGTGAAAATGCTAAGTTGAAGATGATTCTTTCAAATTAAATCTCTTTACTTGGCTTTTAAGAATATATCTTGACAATCATAATGAATGATTAAGTTCGCAGTTACAAAGTTGACACAGTCAAACACAAGTGCTGTGGAGTGTTTGCGGGGGGGCCTGCATTCACTTCGTTAAGCAGCCCCAGAGAAAATGACGACACGTGGATCCTCGTCCGTTAAATAGGATGGGGTGACACTGTGGTCTGTGCCGTCATAAGCACCGCAAGGTGTTCTGGGGGCAAGGTTGCCTCTCCCTCGAGATGGGCCGCATGGATCGGCAGCGGCGTAGACGTAGATTTCGCGTAGAGTCCCGCAGCGGGGAGCCCGGAATCTGCGCCAACGCCCGAAGAACGACCACCGTGAGGTTTAGTCGGTAGTAGAGTGCTTTCCCCGCCTCTGAGCCCGACACATCCCTCGTAGGCCGAATCTAGGTTTACTTGGACGGTGCGTAAATGCATTCCTCACGTAAAAAAAAAAAAAAGTCAAACACAAGTGAAGTGTTTGTCTGATGCAATATTGTCTTGATACCTACTATTATAGCTATGGTAAGAGTTGCACTCTCATTAAGCGAATAGTGCGTAATGTAATTTCCCACAAGTTCATTCGTAGAGCAAGCTTGGTCATATCGACATAAGCCTATTACGTCACTCGAAAGTTTTAATTATCACCAGCTAATACAAATTTTGAACCTCATTAATTTCATCTCCGAAATACCAAGTCTTTATATCTTCGGGCTAGGGTTCAAATTCCAACTTCCGATTACGATTGTTTAATACGATTGGTTTAATATTGGTATCGAAAGTATTCACGTAACGTGACTATCGGCTTTGTCCGCGACTTTCTTCGCGACTATTGTGTCTAAATCGAGATAATGAGTAACAACTGCCCCGGGCGGTTTGTCTGTTTGTCTGGCTCAGTTTAAGAATGGCTTTAATTAGTGGTGGTTCCTATTAAATATTACATTACATTGTTGTTATTCCGAATGATTCGATTTCTACTTGGCGTGATAATTGTTTAAATTTCTAAGCAGGAAAACCATACATACATAACATCACGGCCATAATCCCCGAAGGGGTAGGCAGAGTCAAAGGAGCAGCAGGCTCCTTTAACCACATTCAGCCAAAAACAAAATTGGAATGGGTTAAATGGAAAATTGTGAAAAGGTAGTGACAAGTGGCTAGCAATACACAATCACATATCCAAAACCCGATATACCATTAGTCGTCTATTACGACATGCTAGGCAAGAACCACAGGAAAAATCATAATCCATAGCAAACATATGTTTACCTATCAACTGCCTTTATTTTAAATTAAACATAATATAGTCAATTATTAACGACTGACATTCTCCTAGTAAAAATACGTAGGCATTATATACTTATAATTACTTATTACTAGCTCTACCCAACCACGCTTCGCTCTCCATCAATCATCAGTCATCCGGTAGTTATTATTTACAATTTTTACTTAACGTGGGAATTCTGGTACGGTTAAGGAAATCGTACCTCAAATCCGAGACAAATAACCATTTCTATATATCAGTGCGCATAATCTTATTCTTATGCGCAGATTGAACCCGTGAGTTTTGCGTTCAACGCCAAGTCTGGACTATTGGCCCAATGGGCCTTTTACTGCGACAAATGTGACAAACAAGCATACGTCACTGTCCCATGTTGGTCTGGGACTTAAAAAGAATATGCCAACTGTGATTCTGGCCTAGCATGTCGTAAAAGGCGACTAATGGTATATCGGGTTTTGGGTGTGTGATTGTGTAGGCGACAGCCGCTTGTCACTGCTTTTTCACAATTTTCCATCTAACCCAGCCCGGCTTTATTTTTGGCTGAATGTGGTTAAAGGGGCATGCTGAGGCTGCCCCTTTGACTCTGCCTACCCCTTCGGGGATTATGGGGGTCATGTTATGTATGTATGAAAGCATACGTCTCGCTTGATGGTAGGTAGGCATAGTTCAGCTTTTATGCGACTAACTTGACAAATAAGCATAATCGGTTGTAAGCATAGCATATAGACGCTTGCCACACAAGGCGTGTCACTCGCACGTTGCACGTTGTTCTATGTTTTAAATTTTCCCTTCGTAACCATAACCATATCTTAAGAGTATCGCAGAGGGTAAAGTCAAATTCACACTGCAACCTGCCGCGAGATAAGGGCTTACGTGACGCTGACGTTGTTTAATACTTAGTCTACACGTGGCTTACAGCTTTCCCATGTAGACCCGGGCTTAATAGTTAATCGAAAGTGATACGAGTGTGATGTCGATGCGCCGATAACAAAGGTCGTTTAACCGAGCCCGGTGCTTGTCTTGTTAGCCCGGGGTTATTTGGAAATTTAACTCTCGATTACAGATTGAATTATGGTAATGACTTTCGAATTGAACAGCATTGTAATAAGTTGTTGTGGTCGTGACATTTTAATTACATGTCGTTAATGATTTGACTCGAGAAATTTAGCACGTGATGTTTTATGTTTGTTATGCAAATGCGTATGATGAGATGACTAACCGCTGAGGCAATTGTAAACACTTTAAATAACGCACATTATCAAATTAGTTTATTAAGTGTACTTAAGTGTTGTTTCAAATACATTATAAATTGTTTAGTGCACCGTTTCTTGACGTTCATTCACTTGCATTTTTAACGATACAATTTCACCGAAAAAAAATTATGCAATCTATAGAAACCAACTTAATTTTAATTTGCCATCCTGTTTATTAATATAAAGTTAGTTTGTATATTTGGAAGAACAAGAAAAACACACTAGTCCTCCGATCGTCTTGAATTTTTTTCATACATTTTTCTAGAGATACCTACAGTTCCATATTAACGTTTTATTTTAAAAGATATTATTTATAGAAACAGAGCGGTGGTAGCTCAATGGTAAGGACACGCGCTTCTTAACCGAGGAGTGCGGGTTCAAACCCGGGCACGTACCTCTGGATTTTTCAAGTTTATGTACGTATTAATACCACTAGCTCGACGGTGAGGGAAAACATCGTGATGAAACCTGCAAATTCAAACAACTTTGGATTTGTAACCATGATCGAAAAGTTGTCTGGTTCCCCTATCTTAGAGTTACGAAGGTCAGATCGGCAGTCGCTTCAATGTAATTACCAGACTCGCTAAATCCTGGATCATGGTCTAAGCGGACCCCGTCTAAGCACGGGACATAACGCTAGGATGATGATGACTATTTATAGAAACAAAATTTATATTACCCAATGCGGGCAAACTCGTGGGAACTACTAGTTATTATCCTTTCCCGCGCGGATGTGGGCTTATTTATAATCGAAAGTGATATGATGTCGATGAATCGATAACAGAGGTTAGTAGTTAGTTAGCGTGGTCTAATGCTATCTCGTTAGCCCGGGGTTATTCGTAACTCTTGATCGGTAACTGCACTAAATTATGGTAATGACTTTCTAATCTGTTATCGGTTGTATTAAGATTTTTAGATGAAATTTAATTACGAGTCGTCGTGATTTAGAATAATAGGTATATGAAAAAGTTATTATTATGTTGTATTCCTATTTGAGTTTAAATCGCTCCACTCTTTTCAGAAAACGAACTGTTTGTTTCATGAGTTTTTTTAATTAAACATTTAATTGCTAATATAATTCCTAAACGTTTTTAATGAATCTATATAATAAAAGATAGTATATATTGAACAAAATGTTTATAATTTCAATGCCTTTTTAGTAATTTGTTATGATCTAGTGCCCTTTTTGTTATATCATTGGAATGAGGCAGCCATTGTACCGCGAGTCCAATTACAACAAAGTCCAGTTACAACTGTTTCTCTCCACATGTCATTGCATTCTTCAAAATGGCAGTTTCGTCACCCGCCACTCGAAGATGTTCCGAAGGAGACCGCATTAGTAGGGAGATGACAAGTTCGCGTGACGCCTGTGCGCCTTTCTAATCATTTTTAAATAGGATTATGTGAAAATAGCGGTTTTCGTGAGGTGTCTCTGACACCCGGTCTGTTACGGCGTTAAAGGTTAGCGGCCGTCACGACGGCGATGCTATCTGATTCAGGTGAACACCGCTTTATGAATTTTACTATTAAATTACGCTTAGGGCCTCAAACTGCGCGGTACGATGTGAAACCTACTTAACACTCGTTGTAGGTATGTCTAATGAGCGCTATTTATCGTGCGTATAGTTAAATTTATCCTACATATTATTGCAGCTGCATTTCTTCAAAAACTAAGACTTAATTGATCCGCTCATGAGTAGAACTTTTCAATCTCGCAAGGGACATAGTAAGGGTTATGAAACTGGCTTATAACATTTGAATGAGTAGATGGTGTCTACTGATGACATTTATGACATTGCTGCAATTTTATGTACGTTTTCCAATTTCAACTATATTAAGGTAATGGTAGAAAATTTTGATACGATTACGTAACACAAGCTTCCTTCATTTTGTGTCATAACAAGTAGTTTTTATTTGACGCGGAAAATTCGTTTAAATCCTGGCTCATTAGTTCCTTAAGGACATGAATATTCAGTGAGCCCCCCTTTCATAGTTTAATTAGTGGAGGGACCCATTTATAGCATTCCCATGCACGCACTATGCGTAATTCCGGAGTTACGTTTGCCCTCTTCCCACAAATTGATAACCCACTTTCTATAACTGGGCTAAGTTTAATAGTCGACGGTTGCTTGATAAAAGTAATATTTTTATTGTCGGTTATAAACGTAGTTATGCAAAAGTCATGCGGTCCACCGACAAATGCTTCGTAGCTTTTGTTGCCGCGAGAATGTCATTTTGCTAAAAGATTTTATGCAATTTCGGTGATTGGGAGTGGCAAATGGTATTTAGGTATTCATGCCGAGGCGTTTTGCTCTTCCTCGTTTCATACGAGTTAATAAAATTTTATTAGGCATTTTGTTTACATATGTTTCTGTAACTTTTCGAATGTAATTTTGTCGATAAAAAGGAGAAAGCCTTTTTTCGAAAGCTATGTGGTTTATTTAACATTTTTAATTATTGCAGTTATATAAAAACACACAAGTGTAACAAGATTTTATTTATTTAAAGTACTTAAGTACTTATTTTTAACTCTAGACTGAGGAAATAATTCGATATCTAATATATTTTGTTAAGTAATAACATCTCATGTAACAGTGTAATGCTTCGCCCACACACAAACATATCCATCACCTTTGTATTTAATCCTTTCTAAATTACTCATAAAATCAAATACATAATACTTGTTACACCGGTGCACTTAGGATATGTAAATAAGTTTTCGTTATTTGCATAATCCATGAATTACAAACTGTGTTGCGTAAGTTTACAATATTATAATCGCAAATTGTATCAGCACTGCGGAATTCAAGTTTCAGCCTGTCATATAAACAATCTGAGTAGATTAAACGGTAGAATGTCTCATTCAGATTCCGCGAGAGTATGGGCCGTGTTCGTATTGTTTATGCGACGTCCGCCTGCGCAGAAATTCTGTAGCGTTTCCGCAACACGGTTGAACAGACTCGGACGTTCTGACGTTAAAGTGGTTGCAAGTTTTAGCTTCCTGTTTTCAGAGGCTTTAGGCCCGTTGTTCGTATCAAATAGTAGATATACTAGATCATAATTATAACACTAAGTAACTAAATTTCACGCCACTTCCCTTACGGGGCAGGCAGAGAGAATAATTATAAGACGAAAAAGTAAAAGGCCATACATATAGCTAAACATCGATATCATCGATATTGTAAATAATATTATCAATGTTTTGTTGCCTGAATCACATGTTTGTAATCTTTTATGTTTATCTAATCGTGTGACATCTTAAATGAAGTATTTGTTATGAACGATGGGTTTACGTTTTTGATTTAGAATTTTGCACTGGGCGTTGTTAACATGATCTTTGCCAGACAGTATAAGGTTTAAGATTTTTTTTTAACTATAATCAGATGCAATGTTTTGTACTATACATATGAATTGATGCTATAGAGATTTGTATCGATTATAAGATCGATACCTTTTTACTCAAAATCGATATTACGCTCGCACGCATTGTACGCATTGTATTTAGCTATCCCTGTTAGGTGAGCGATTCGCGAGGACATCGGTTATGGCCTGCATCGATTCTCAAGTCGCCACCCACCTGATACTGCGATTATCGGTTTACGTTTTAGGTTAGAAAGCGAAATCCACTTTCGCCATGTTTAAAATTTGTAAATTGTCCACATGAAGGCGGCCGCCTTGTGTAGGTAGCGTCTAACAACAATCGTTAAACTAGAATTGTTATAAATTGGCCTCTTATAATAATATACGATTATTGCTTTTGTTCTTCCATTAAAGAGAATATCGATTTCTATATTGCAGTGATATGTATCATGTAGGATATAATTTAGTATACGTATTATATATTCTTAACGTTGGGTGGCTTTAAAACATTTAACTACAAATATATGGAATTAGTAAATGTTATCAAGAAGGTATAATTAATGCCTATTAAGATTAGTCTAATGATAATTAAATGTATGAGTGTTAAACAAAGTTATAAAGCCCAAAATTATATTAGAGGTTGTATTCTGAGACTGAAAGAATGAAAAATATTTGACGTTTATTGCTATAGTCAAGATTTTAAGCTATTTGCTTGAGATTTCTCTCAGGATTGACTACTTTTCAATAGTTGAAAGGAGAAAAACGAACCTTCTAACTCTTGCACTTCATTCTTAAATGTACTTTTCAATACCTACCTTAGTATTGTACCAATGATAACAATGTCTCGTCCCACATCACTATCGTGATCGATTACGTATGTGTGATCTAGTTCCATCGGTAACAATATCGCTAGAAGTTACAAAAACGTCACCTGTACCTTGCGCAACCTCCGAAATAGATGGATTTGCATAACGGCACGATGTGTTTGTGTGGCGTTACTCCTGATTGCGAAACCGTGTAATGTATAAAGCCTGGGCTTCATTGTTGGTTTCCTTTGGAACTCTTGTGTCTACATGATGGTAATGAGGTCTGTTCTTTACTGGATCCCACGCTGATGGCCTTGGAAGTATGGGCCGTAGCGATCCATTGTAGCTTTGTAGTACCTCTTTATTTCAATCACCTTTTCTATAGAAGAATACTGAAGTTTGAATTAACGAACATATAATATACCCTAAATCACCAAACATTGATTAAAAGTAAATAGGATGACTAATAGAAAAAAAAAAACATTTTTTACCCATTGCACACAATTTGGTAGTCATTATTTACCAGACTTTCGGAATTCATCGATCATAATTAAGCAAAATGAACCAATAGAACTGTCAGCCCGAAACAAAAGCTAGCAACAATTATTTCGACATCGATTGAAATCTCGCAGCTCGCGGCCAATTAAGTTGTAATTAAAACGTAATCTTGTTTAGAAAAATTGCGTCCGCAACAAATGGGAAAGTGCGCATGCGGCGTCGCCGCCATCAAAATTTTCGTAACTCAAAAGTGAATACGATCTTGATAGTTCGCGGTGTGTAAATTAATAAATAAACATTAATTTCACATTCATTCACCTTTCCCTAGAGCATTGTTGCACAACATTTTCGCCGCGGCAGTCGTGGGAAGCTCAATAATGCCAGGGAAATGAGATATTGTTGTCCGCTGCTCATTTGCCTTTATTTTGAACTGTTCATTGTGTTCGCGCGATTACGAAACGCATTTCTCTCGAAGAATACAGTTTTTAATTGAAATGCCCTTTCGGGGCGGAAATGTTGCGGATTTTTTTTCGCCTGTTATTGTTATTGTTTTGTGGTGATTTAGATTGCCGGTTTGTCGTGGAATGTATGTAATTTCATTGATGTCAATAGTAGAGTGCTGGAGAAAGGGAAATTGACTTTGTCTTCTTTGGTATACTCACAATGCGATTTTAAAGAAGTTAATTTCTTAATTGAAGTAATCGAATATCGTACACATCCAATTCCATTTCGCTGTAACAACGTGATTAAATCACAATCGATTACAAGATTTTACATCAGAAACCAATTTTATAATCATCTACATTTTAATCTGTTACTTTTTACTTGGCTCTTGAAAAATCACTCAATCGGCAAGTCTAGTTACTAAACTGTTATAGCAAAAGGTCAAAAATCGTCATTACCGTAACAAACGTAATTTGGGATTTCCCAAAAGTTTAAACTACTGTGACAGCAAAGTGAAGCGCAGTGGCGCGTGTAAATGCACCTTGTTTGCGGCCACTACTCCACATCCTCTGGTTTCGTTGCTAAAATCAATTCTATTGTTTCAACCGTAGCACTGCGTCTTCCCGCGATCACGCTCACTGAAGAGTAATTGAAACGTCACGTTGAAATGTAGCTAAATAAATTGAGACTGCCTGTGAGGTGTTATGTCTATTCAATTCTATTGTTTGCCTATGTCAAACTTATGAGACTTTGAGAGCTATTTAATTAAAGTTTATAGAAGTATGTTTTATTATTTCGTTTCGTAAAATGCCGATTTTATAAGTAAAGTACAGTACATAAATTGTTGTTGTTTTAGCATTTGGTTCATCTTGAGGAATCTTTCAAGGCAACCTCTGCCAACTGGCAGGTGACTGATATTTCTAATCTATGCTTTAGCAATTTACACGAAATTAAAAATCAAATTCGAAGATCTGATAATTATTTGATTAGCCGTTGTCACACCGCAGCATACCAAGACCACTTCCCATATTTTATCAGTTTCCCCGAACGAACATTCTGAATGGTAAACCACGACGTGTGTATGCCGTGTCACGCGGGGCTAACGGCGGGCGGCAGCAGCGTTTGGTTGACGTTCGGTTTAGGGACTATGCACACGACGTAATCTAGCGTGCCGACGATGCGTACATGGCGTTGAAGCAGTAAGCGGTAGCGCATGTACTCCTCGAGTGCACCGGCGTCGCCCAGATCCGCAAGGAGACTCTGGGTTCATCAGGATCACTCGCGGATGCCCTGAGAAGACTGGGAAGATTAATCTGCTTTTGGAGGGAGGTGGGCTGGCTGGAATAACCAGCCACCACGGCTCACGTACAATGGTCCACTCCAAGGACTAAGTGCGGAAACCATCCCCGTTAAGAAGCTGTAAGCCTTTGCAGACGACGATCCTTAACATGCTTTAATGATGAAAATCGAAATCAAGTGCAGACAGTAAGCCGGTGCAAAAAAATAAATATTTAGTATCGCCGCAAACGCTCTTTATTTGGTTACAAAAGCGCGTTTGCGACGAACGGGCTATGTTCGCGCGTATGTATTACAATTCACCAACTTCAGACCTCACTAAACTGCTAACAGTCGGTAATATGCGATATAAACGCGCTTTGAACGCATTTGGATTGCTTTGTACGCGTATTTGAATCAATACAAATGCAACAATTAATTTCTCAACACCTTGAGTGCTCGTTCGAGAAACTGGCGTTATCGTATCGGCGCCGTGTGCAGAGTCCCTTGCGGGCTGCGTTCGCGTTTAAATTGCAAATGAGGCGAGACTTGCTTGTTTGTTACATTGTCGACGATCTGGCGGTCATGTACAGTTTAGTGATGGACAGGAATCAAATAAGTACTTTATTTTCCCTTGCGTTCCAACGTGATTAGGGCCGAATTTCGTCATAAACATGCAAGACAAAATTTATTGGTGTTACGATGACGATATTAGTCATAAAACTTTAGATGGATTTAGAAGCTATTATTTACAATATAAGAAAGACAAACTATTTAGAAATAAATTTCATCGATAATGCTGCCGTTATGTAAACCTATCTAATTTGATTAATTGAAAACAATTTAAATTGTTGGGCTATTCTTTAGACTGGATATGAACGAAATGCTACTCCTTTTTCTAATGAGGCTTAAATTCAACAAATAATGTTTTCTTCTACTGTTAAAAAGGCCTTAAAATGTTTAGTAAATGGCAACAATCGTTTAATTGACAGCCTGACTGCAAGCTCGCGGTTACGTTTACATTGCAAATGAGCTAGCGGACTCGTAGCGAGCAGTGTTGGCGATCAGGTGTGAATGGAACGATGCGATTTTGTTTCTATTTTACTGTGTGTTTACTTATTTTTTATTCGAAATAGTCGTTCTTTTTTTTTCTTAACATTGCTCGTTTATAGTAAAATGTGTTGTTTATATTTACGCTCCAAAATAAAGTGGTTGGGAGAGAGAATATAATTGCAAAAGCACGGACACTGAATTTACTTATTTCGTTAGAGAAATAATTTTGAATTGGAATTATGTGATTAACTTTTCTTTTATCTTAAATATTTTTATTTAAAATGTTAGGAATTTGGATTTTACTGTTATCATTTTTTTTTTTATCTTAACTAGCCTTTGACAACAGACTACACAGAATTTGGTTTAAAGCAGGAACTCCATATCGTACATCCCGCTGGATCTATGATTCTTTACTGGATAAAAAGAAGCCAAATTGTCACAACATGTTATAAGTATTTGAAGTTTCAAATCTTAACAGATTTGATTTCGGCGTAAAAACGTATCAAAGTAACAACTTTCGAATATGAACATTTATAACATTACAGAGAATGTAACGTCAAGCGTTGCTTAATATAAAGATTTGCGCTATAGTTAAATTTTTGACTAATAAAAATCAAGAAAGTCAGTTCACAAAAGCATAACAATTACTTAACTGAAATATGTAACGTTGATATTTTCCCATGTGCACATTGCACTATTGTTTTCTCCTCAGCCACAATGGTAAGTAAATTAGTAATAAACGGAATTGTTGGTGCGTAATTGATACAGATATGAATCTTGACAAATGGCCCGGGTAGCGTTAATGAGTCTCGTAAATAACGGTTTACGGGCAAATGAGGCATGCCTTAGTGGAGCACATGGCGTAGGACTCAAGGTAAACTGACTGTAGATTCTGAATAGAGATCTTAAATCTTATTTAGTCCCATGTTGGGACATAACAATAATGTGGCAACTGTGTTTCTTGCATGTCGTAAAAGGCGACTAATGGTATATGGGCTTTTGGGTATGTGATTGTGTAGGCGACGAGCTAGCCACTTGTCACTACTTTTTATAATTTTCCATCTAACCCAGTCTAGTTTTATTTTAAGTTGAATGCCAGTTAAAGGGGCCTGCTTCCCCTTTGACTCTGCCTACCCCTTCGGGGATTATAGGCGTGATGTTATGTTGTTATTTGTAATCTTAAATCCACTTGTAGCAAGGTATTAAATATTGTCGCAAGTATGTAACTATATGGCGCATCTACGATAACGTATCGATCTTTATAACGACGGTAACTTTAATTGGTTTACCGAGTTATGTCAAATGGTATAAAAAAAATACAAAATTAGTATTATTTATTAGAAAATGTTGCCTAGTAAATTTTTTAATTCGGTAAAGCTCTCAGTTAATTTTTGTTAACTATTTGTCAGCAGTTATTTATTCGCGTTTTGATGCAAAAGTTATTTATTTTAACTTTGAATGTATACCTAATTATGTCAAACATTAGAAAATAATTGGACATTATATTACATTCTTGAAGTGTGCATGCATTATATTTTTAATCTCTAAATTATTTCCGCTTGAAACGGTAAAAAACGAATTATTAACCAAGCTATCGTGATATAACCAAATTGCCATTATTCAAGTGTTGGGCAACTTTTAAATTAGTTAGCATAACTAGACTAGAGTAGATAAACGTTTAGGTATCGTTGTAGACTTAATGCGTGCAAAAAGAGCGGCCCGACAAAAAACTAATGCAAATACCTAGTTTGAAAAACTGCGGCCAAGCGTAAGTTGCGATTGTGTATTGAGTGTACTAACTTTGTATATGTGGTGATTCGAATGGCCCGATGGCGCATTCGGTAGTGACCCTGCCCCATACGCCAAGAGTTGTGGGTTCGATGCCCATCCATGACAAACATTCGTGTGATGAATACTTGTGTGTGTTCTGTGTTGATTACCACTGTTGATTCTGATATCCGTAACACAAGTGCTTAAGCTACTTACCTCGGAGCCAGATCAATGTGATGTAGTCTGATATTTGTGGTTCGTGTGGTCGAATTTGTGATGTTGATTCTGGTTTAAATAACACAACTAAGGTCTACTAAGCTGTTTTTTTAGAGCTTATTTAAGATGCTTTATGTTATCTAAGGACTTGTTTTAGTATGAGCAGCTTTTTACTATAAACATACATACATAACATCACGCCCATAGTGCCCGAAGGGGTAGCTAGAGTCAAACATAAACATAATACTAGATTACTATCAGGCAGATCGTGTCCTTGTCTGCTTATAAAGTACAATTAAAAAAAAACTATTTAGAGTTCTCAGCATGCTAGCGTTCAATATACATTGTATTAAATATATAGTAAAATATCACTTAATAGTTAAGGCAAGTACGCCAGACCTATATTAAAAAAAAAATTAATGACAGAACTTAATAAGTTTATTGCGAAAGTTCTTGTTTATCATTTTAGCGCGTAACCCTAAAAGCTAGCCGTTGGCTGAAGTGTTAGTAACGGACAATTCGTCTATTGACTTATTATACCCGATAACTTTTTGTTGAACTATTTTAAATTGATTTTGGGTTGTTAAATACTTGCAAGATTAATATTTTAAAATAAGATAGTGACTTCAATTTCTCTGTGAGTTCAAAATAAGCAAAAAGTTTCAAGTTATCATCTCAGATAGGTTCTTAAATAGGTATACTTCTATAATTGGATTTCCTTATATCTAAAAAAAATCAAATAATCTATATGTATAGTTCGATGGACAGTTATGTGTCAATAAAATATGATAATCAATATGATTTGTATCACTTGTTTCAGGATTGCATATCAGGATCATAGCATAACTTTTAATTTTGGATGATTCGATTTACTGGCTTTCTTTTGAAGTATATAGGTATATAACCTATATACTTCAAAAGAAAGCCTATGAATTAGCTAAAACTAGTTAATAATAAACATCTTACTTAATAGATAATTTCCACAAGGCTATACTTTTAGTTTTGATAAAATAATAAATAAAATAACAATATACAATTTATAGTATAAATTTTAGGTATATTTTGTTATTTTATCGTTTTCTTATTAGTGTATTACGAGTGCAACTAAACTAAAGTGCAACTAAAGTATACCTAAATGTCGGAGGGCGGCAGGAACAAGCCGCTAAGTGTTTCTTCGCGACGCGACGTCGAGCGCGGATGGCGGAGGGCGGCAGGAACAAGCCGCTAAGTGTTTCTCCGCGACGCGACGTCGAGCGCGGATGTCTTCGCGGCTCGCTTGCACCGCTTACGTAATTCAAGCCCGTTGAGACCTACGGACATAACGCAAGTAAGATTAGTAGACCATCTTCGGATTAATGGGAAATCAGTCTGGAAAAAATCGTATCTGTTAGCTAAAACTGTAGGATTCTAATGGGTTTGGTATTGATGAATATTAATTGAACAGATTATTATTAATTGTTTATTATTATTGTTAATTATCCGTCAGACCCTGCCTGGATGAAATTACCTACTACAATGGTACATCATTAGATATGATCTTAAAATATAGTTGTTTAAAAACTACTAATATTTTCTGATGTAATCAAATCTTTGATAATATCTGTAACCCCACAATAAAACAAAAAATATTTATCTAAATTCTATGCAAATTACGTATTCTTAAGTTGGCACGCAATTCTCGAATTAGAATGGTGAAGTCTCTAGCTTTAAGGCGCTTACTAACTAAGGACATATCTTTGGGTTTAACTGGTATCTCTTGCAATTCGATATTGCACTGTAAGTATAAAGCAAAAGCCTCGTTTTTAACGAATATTACATTAGTTGAGGAATGGTAGCAAGATCTGTCGATTTAGACCATGCGAACTTATCAACCTGTCAACTTGTTCTCTAAATTACTTTCGCATATTTGTACTACGGTCCGCTTGTCACCAGGGTTGACAAGGTGCGTCGAATAAAACACTAGACATGTCGTCTTTTTCTTGTCAATTGAACAAGGCACTGAACTTATTCAGAACAATGAGCTCGCATGCGGATGTTTTTGTGTTACGTCATTTACGTAACTAAAAGCTCGCTGAAAACGGAACGAAAGTGAGGGCTGCCTGCCGTAATTGTGCGGGGTTTGTATGGAACAACAAAGCGAATTCACAACATTAAGTGTATAGACTATAGATTAGATTAGAGTATAATAGTGAAGATTAATGATTTCACGCGTAGGTACACTGGTCTATGATTTACGCAATGGGAGACTAAAACTGTCCTCTGAGGGTTGTCGGTTGAAAACTTTTAATTTCAACTTAATGTAAAAAGCAGCAAAGTATGCCTTATCTTATATTTTTTGTTGGCTATTAAAAAGGAACAACGTGTTATAATGTCTGTAAACATATACTCAAACTCCTGAACGGATTGGAATGAAAATTGGTACGCAGATTAGTTAAATGACGTGTGCACTTGTAAATAAGAATGGATAATTTATACATCACTTTAAAGGTACTGTAAGACATATGTATTGATGAAATTAATATAAGTGTATCTACTATTTTTTTTTAAATTTATCACATATGAACAACAAAACAGTACTTTTATATAATTGTACGTACAAGTATGTCGTTGCAATGCCTCCGGGGCGGCCCTGTCGTGGCTTGCGTCGCGGGCGGCGCGCGCGCTGCACGCACCTCTTGCATTGTTTACTTAGTCGCGTGAGTTCCGTTCCGCGGGATTAGCGGGCTAGTTCGCAAGTCGAGAGAACAAGCGATTGCTTTTTGTTTTAAAAAGTGAGATACTAACTACATATATGGTTATAGCATAAGTAGCAAAGGTAAGGAATGCTATGGCAATAGGGAATATGCATGGAAAATTGTACTATTTGTCGACAAGTAACATTGATTGAAACAGAGGCGAGGTACACAGTTTTGATTTTATATTTTACAAAAACGGATTTTTATTTTTTTAAACGGATATTAACGTCACTGATCGTGTTGGATATCTCTATTTATGTGAACATTTACGCTATAAACTGCTCTGTAATAATTCAAGTTTCCCTATTCCCTCCCATGTTTTATTTTATCGTACACTTGTTATTATTCCTGCGATAAATTCTAATTTACTCTATCTAATCAATTCAAAGAAATCTTAAAGCCATTTTTCTATAAATAAAGCTGCTGATTATGATCTTAACATTAAAGATACTCTGTTTACAATTTCCAGTAATAAATGCAAATTATTTTATAATATTTGTCTAAACCCCTGTTTATGGTCAGTTGAAACGTTCACGGTTGCTCTGAATTAATAGCTAGGTATAGGCCTTAATTACTTGACCGACCAGTAACTCAGGCACACGGTCGCCAGTTGTTATATAAATTTTCAAGGTCTTACAATTTTGGTCAAATAAAGAACCTTGTTTCAGGTTTTACAACCAAAATAATTAGATACACAGGACGAAATTCCCACCTGTTTAAATGGCCTCGTAAATCCGAGTTCGGTATACATCCAGTGGAATTAGACACCCGGTTAGATGGACTTCGAATACGTTTGGAAGGTCTTGTAATTTTGGTGGTTGCACTAACTCCGCTTGTAGTTTGTGCCAACGCCGTTACCTCTCAATTTGCATTTATTAAACGCTAGTATTTAAGGCAGAGGTTGTTTGGTTAACTTATGTCTAGCGCAGTTCGAGTGCTGAAGTTTTCAATTTGCACCAGGAAGCGTGTCTTTGATAGGGCTGGTGCCTTGGAATCAGAACTTAATGGACAATGTCAGAAATGCCTGATTAATAAAATCTGCGCTACCTGATAAATGAACAATTTTTGAAGATAATGTGGAAAAAGAAAAGCCTGTAGAAAATCTTTTAAGTATCTGTCATAAACTCTCTCGTTGCTGAATTTTAATAACAATTGGGAAAAGTTGATATTCATGTGAACGTCAAAACGAGACTGGAAATATTTTAAAAATAAGTTTGAAAATTATTTATAAAATAAGTACGTATTTTTAAAATAAGTTATTTCTGTAAAATTGAAATTTAGTCAATATGTGAAATGATTCGTATTTGAAAATGGTACGTAAGTAATCTAAATTTAGAAATGAAGTCTAGATTCTTACGGACCACCCACGTAATTAGAGGTGACCCCGTAAAGTGTCAGCCCTGTCTAACTATTCTGCTCTTGTCATTTGCATAGCACTTTCTATTTCCGCTAGATGGCGTTGTCCAGGACCCTGGTTGCGCAAGCGCTCGTTAGCTCGCTTACCATATTCAGCCACGGTAATGAAACCCGATATCTCAAAAAGAAAACTAAAGGAAATCTTTGTGAAATATCTCGGAGTACCTATATTAATCACTTGTCACTACTTGTGGGTATGTGGTTGTGTATGCGACGAGCTAGCCGTTTGTCACTACTTTTTCACAATTTTCCATCTAACCCAGCCCACTTTTGTTTTTGGCAGAATGTGGTTAAAGGGGCTTGCTGCCCCTTTGACTCTGCCTACCCCTTCGGGGATTATGGACGTGATGCTCAGTTTATGTTGTGTTTGTTTACATAAATTAAGTGCCATATGGCTTTCGGTTCTTTCTGCCTACCCCGCTAGGGAAGTGGCGTAAAGTTTAGTTACTTAGTTATGTCTCTCATTTTATGGTATGTTAAATGTTAACGCGTCTGTCAAAGATGTAGTATCTTGTTATTAGAAATACATAAAAACATTAAATTGGTAACAATATATTATTCGTGAAGCAAGGAAAATGGCATGCACAATATTGTACGAAATTAGCAACAATAAATTAGAATTTTTTATTTTTATGGTAGCATATTATAGCTACTGCGTTTTTTTATATTTGGATTTTCAAAATTTCTGTAAAATTACAGTTTCTGTCTATTAATTAAATAGGCTTACACAAAACGCATAAACCCGAGTTGTGGCATTTTCACAAAAGGAAGCAGTATTGTCTTGTGTCAACCGCGTGCTTTAATATGGTTAATTTCGAGAAATGCGACCGGTTGACGCGGGCCCACTGATGGGTGACGTAATGGTTGTATGCATAAGTAATCTGACTTAGATATTTCAGTTACTGTTATGGCTTAATCTGTGAGGCGGGTTCAGTGTAGGCATCTGTGGGAATGATTTGTTTTATTTTTTGTTTTGCTACCTATGATGTAGATGAGCATTTTTTTTATTACGAAACGATATAGTGATTGATGACAATAATCTGTGAACAAATGTAGAGGAACTAGGAGGAGATGCCTAGTTGTGTATACATTGAGAGATGGTGGAAAAAATTATAAACACAGCTCATTGACTATTTAGTTGAAATGAAAATACCATATTTAATTATAAGGATTATACATACAATGAGGTATGTGGCTAATATTATTTGAAAGTATATAATTAAACTGGGCTGGTTTAAAATTTTTTTGGAAATTTTGAGATAACGACTTTTACGTTTCAGCGTCCATCCAAACGGGAATGGCATCGGAAAGGAGGACATTAGTAACTTCTAAACAGACACTTGCCTTTGATAAAGCGACCACCTATATATGGGAGGGCCATTGTCCCGGGCTGTCGCCGCCCTCCTCGTGACACGGGTTGCATAAACTACGTCAGTGTTTTTCAATCTGTGGGTCGCGACTCCTAGGAGGGTCGCGCGTTTCTCGGAGGTCGCTGGCAAAAGGAAAACGGTAAAACTTCACCCATTTGAATGAGAAACTTTTTCTGTCTATTGGCCAAAGGGGTCGCGAATTGTTTTAACCTGTAACGGGGTCGCGTATCCAAATAGATTGAAAAACACTGAACTACATACACCGCGTCTCGACTGACACCATATTGTCTCAATTTCCCGCGCCGCCATCCCGGGCATTGTGTCCGTATCTCGTTATTACGCATTCAATCACGGACTATTGTATAAAACATAAGCTTCCTAGACTCCGTCTGTGGCAGCTACAGCCTCGTCGTGAGTTACTTCCTCTGAATATTTACCAGACATAGTACTTTCAAATGTCGGAGCCTCCATGCGGCAACGAGTGGAGGTCTTTTTCCACATGTTACGTTGCGAGTGCAGGAATGTTATTGTCCTTTTCTTCTGGCTACAGATATAAAAGATTATCTGTTTTTTTTTTCATTGGCACGTGAAGAGGTGTCAGCGTTGACAACACACACACTGGTTAAATAAAAGCTTTGATTAAATGATCGAATTTTTTAAGGCAAGGTTAAAGATCAGAATGTCTACTTACCGAACTGAAAAAAAATGTTTTTTTTAACTATTTATTTTTTTAATAATGTATAATATAAGTTGTGTCAGAGAATTAAATAAAATTATCGAGAGTCTTAACTCTATCCTACCATGCAACGTTTAAGAAAGACCGTGTAAACAACACTTACCAGTAAAATATGGCCTGCTCAGTTACGGTTTCATGAGCGCGATGTTAATAAAAAATGTCAAAAATATACAAAAAAGACACCGAAAGCGAGAGCATGAGTTACATTAACATGCCCATTCATGAGTGTTTACTCGCACATAATAACCGACTTATGAATAAAGATAACGCGGGCTCGTAAAAGTCATCTTAATTTAAGCATGCATCCGATTACCGGATACGCTTGTCGCCGTGAAACAAAAAGTTATTTACGAGCAACAGACGCTTCTGTTTTGACGGTCGTCAACTTGCAAATCGTTTGGGCCGTGTTTGAACGGGTCGTTTGCATTACAATGACGGAGAAAAGTGGGGACGATTACGGAGCGTTTGGAGGAACTGGGCTTGAGTCACTTCTAATGAAGCTGGCGATTCTCAGTAATTTAGAGGATTGATAGTTTTCCAATGTATTAGTTCTGCCTATCAGGTGTACGTTCATGAAGAGGATTAAATATTAATCATTGTTCTTATGTAAACTTCACTTCAGATGGACATTGCAATTATAGTGTAAAAGTGTTCTGCATTTCTACGTGCATACATACATACATAACGAAAACATACACCGACATACATAAAAACCCTAAAGGGGTAGGCAGAGTCGAAGGGGTGGCCCACTTTAATCACATTCAGCCAAAAAAAATAAACTGGGCTGGGTTAGATGGAACATTATGAAAAAGTAGTGAGGCTAGCTTGTCGCCTACACAATCACATACCCAAAACCCGAATCCCGATATCCCGCGAGTAATGGTATACATTACTCGCCTTTTTAAAATATGAAGTATGTACTTCATGAGTCTATTCTTCCATGTTTTAAAAGCCATAGTGTCGATAAATCCTTTAGTGGTGCAAACGCAATATGTCCGAAACTTTATTTCTACGTGTGTTAACAAAATGTTTACTAATGCGCAAAATCATGGGTTAATTAAAAAACTATTTGAGATATAAATTAATTAATATAGAACTTGAACCTGGCTTAACATTCTACTGAGCGTCTAGTTAAAGGTCCATTGAAACAACACATTTGAATTCTCCTAATGAGAAAACTTCGTAGGTTCGAAAATCAAATTTAGGACTTGTGAATATTCAACGGTAGCCCAAATAAATTGGTCGTGTTTGTACAAGGCAGTACGTTGATCATCTCACGTAGTTGTCTGCGTTATTGGGTATTGTTTAAAGCGTGTTTGCCCTACTAGTGACCACTTTAGGGCAACTCAATTAGATCGCCGGCGACTCGCATACAGGGAGTTTGTTATTAGTTCAGAACAAACATTTTGTTTGCGATAACAATTCGCGTTTACTCGCCCGCTGTCGAAGGGTCTTACTTGCTATTATTAGAATAATTATCGATACGATAATTTGATTTTGTATTAGAGTCAAGTTAACGCTATCTTGCTAATAGAATGTATTTCCTTCTTGATATTAAAAGTTTATAATAATATACAAATAAAATTTATCATGTTACTTTGGTCACGTAATGAGAATGAAAGCTGTGTTTTGTTTTAGAATTTGTCCGATCCGAACCTTAGTCAACCTTGACCGAGCTGGTAATAGATAGAGACATACATTATAATAAATATAGTATAATAAAAAATATATTAAAAATGGGTTGGCAAAAAAATCCTAAACTGACTATTTTTAATCATTTAAAAATTTTTTTTTTTTTAATGTTGCCTTCGCAAATATAGAATTAGTAGCATAAAGCTACATATAATTTATATATCCATTATATATTTTATCCTGACTTAAACGTATCGTACTCTAGACATATAATGCTGAAGCTGGAGTATTTGATTTAGGCGGCATGACTCTTATATGCAACCTGAACAGTCAACCTCACTCCTTCATCGTTGTTATTCAATTTTCAAAACTTTAAGCGATTCAAAACTTCAAAAATAGAATAGCAATTCCATCCAGGTGTTCAGTAACACTTCTTCTTGTTTTTGTTTTTTATTTTATTGCACATACTGTAGAGTGGCCAGGCAATAATGGTGGCCGACAGGCGACAAATCAAATTAATTGACCGCCGCGCCGGGTCGCGCTATTGCATTAGCCAATTGGGAACGAGCCGCTGTGTCTTCGGAGCTGATACTGTGTCAAGGGAATGCTGTACTTATTCGAGCCGTTTTCTATATTTCATTTGGATAATTACTGGTCCTAATAAGCAAAGGCTGTCAAAATCAAATGCTCAATTATGATTATAATATTTTGAAAAGTACCAGTTTTTCGTTTGTTTAACATAGAATCTAGTCAGTGACTAGATTGAAATGATTTTGTTTCACTCGATCTAACCCTTAGATAATGGACTTTACCGTTGAGCTAATATCGTTTGTCGTCTTTATCTTTTCCATCAATACTTAGGCTTTGATTCATACTCAGAATGATTTCCGGAAAATGATATCCGCGACAATACGAGGACCATATACTTAGTTTAGTTATAGAACTAAGAAAATAGGGACTACGCAGAAAAGCCAGAAGCAAAACTCGAAAAGAAAAGGAAAGGTATATCTAACTAACTAACTAAACTTCACACGACGCTAAAAGTATACCTACATGTCGTAAAGTAACACTACACTATATATTTGTTTTGTCGCAATCCCTTAATGGATTTCCGATATTGTCGGATGGAAGCCGCCCGCTGGAGACGGATGGCGAGCCTGAAGGTTTACGTACGGCCGTAAACCGTGTTGATTCAATGTCAAGGTGCGATTGAATGTTAATGCGTTTTCGTAAAGCGATCTAGCGTACGGCAATCATTAAAAAAATAATTATACTACATCATGATGATGTGACGATTTGGACGTCTTCGTCCAAGATTGGCAGAGTGCCAACTTATCTGGTGGTTTATATGGATTTCGGGAACTTGTCTAACAGTGGACAGCGCAGACTATATAAAAACAATATACTATATTTACTTTTTTAAGTGATGATGTTGGTCTGGGACTTGGCCCATGTTGATCTGGGACAAAAAAAAAGAATGTGCCAACTGTGGTTCTACCCTAGCATGTCGTAAAAGGCGACTAATGGTTTACGGGTTTTTGGGTTTGTGTCTGAGTAGGCGACGAGCTAGCCACATGTCACTCCTTTTTCACAGCTTTCCATCCAACCCAGCCCACTGTCCCGTGTTGGTTTGGGACTTAAAAAGAATATGCCAACTGTGGTTCTTGCCTAGCATGTCGTAAAAAGCGACTAATGGTATATCGGGTTTTGGGTGTGTGATTGTGTAGGCGACAGGTTAGCCACTTGTGACTGCTTTTTCACAGTTTTCTATCTAACCCAGCCCGACTTTATTTTTGACTGAATGTGGTTGAAGGGACACGCTGCCCCTTTGACTCTGCCTAGCCCTTCGGGGATTATGGGCGTGATGTTATGTATGTGTTGTAAGTGATAGTTATCTTATTTTTCCTTAGAATAAATAAATTGGTCGTGTATAGATAAAAAGGTTAAGGTTGTCCCGAACCAATAAATAAAATATCATTCATTAAGTAGCGAAGGTTACAAATCAATGGAAAAATACTGTCATAAAGCCAAAAAAATATTTTCTCGTACTCTTAAATTGCTATCTCATTTGGACTGGTTCATTTGAATAATATTTATGGCACGAATATGCTACAAAATAAAATAAGGGCTTATAAATTAGCATTTATAATTAAAGAATTTAGATTAGTTTAAATATTACAAGTAACATTGAAAAGGTCAAAATAATATTACGCACGAAAAACTGGATATTTGCCGAAAATATTATGAGAAATCCGGGTTAGGTTTGTGACCTTCACCTTTCGTGCGTTTAAACAGCGGATAATTAAAAAATATAGGGTAATTTTTTTAATTTATTAGTTAATAAATGTATATATTTTTTTATAATACATGCACATAATTAACGCGATGTTTTTTAACATATTAAAGTGATTCTAGTTCATTGAAGTGCCAAACTACCGGTGGCCTAGTTTTTATTTGTATTTGTATTAGAACATGATAAATATTAGCAAAATGTATAAGCGTTTAGATTTATAACTTCTGGTTTGGTATTTGTTATAACAAAAAGTATATATCAAATTGTGATTACCTCTGTTTTGATTTAAAAAAAAAAGCTTAAGTTACTTAGTTTTATTACCCTAGACGTATTTCTGTTGGGAAAAAAAAAATTCAAGATTGTCCCTACTTGTGTTGTGGTGCCATTACAAAAAACTCTGGATCAAACGTTTTTGAAGGCTCTTTTTTTGTTATTCTTTACAAACACTTTATTATTCAAAATGACATACAAGACAAGGGCATATAGGGCGATCATAAAGAATTTATATTACTGATCACTCCACGTTAACACTGCAATGATATCTTATACATCCAATCGCACCATCAACAAGCGTACTAGTTTCCCAACAACCATTGGTGGTGTCAACATAACAATAACCCGTGCCCTGTTTCGATCGCCATCTTGTTTGGTACAAGATGGCGGCGATAACCTTAGCTCTCTAGGTGAGGTTCAGTCGGCCGGCGGACAGGAGGAGCGCCCGAATAAGGACCGGGGAAAGTCTGCCCATCGGGTCAGACGTCACGCCCTGAACTAGATTTGAGGCAGGTGGGAGATTTGTTTGGACCTCGTTATGAACTTTTTATTGGGAGAAGGGAACCCTATTATCATACGAAACAACTTTTCCTAGGATTATCCCGATACCAGTCGGAGTCCGCTATGGCCGTAATCGTGAATATAGCAGGCTTCATTATTGCCTCAAATATGAGATTTAACTGCGATAATCAAACTAAATAAATTAGAACCTTTTCGTATCCTTAATGAATTGAAGGTTTTGTTCAGCTGTTTTGGAGCTGTTGAGCTAGTAGTATAAATTCGTGTCTTAAATTTTTTATACAGCAGAGGCACTTCTAATTGAACCAAGAAACCCCTTCTATGTAAATAAAACTTTATCCACTGAGTTATGATGTATCGCAAATTGTGGTTCGTCCAAATATTCTTGAAGAATTGCTATGTTTCTCACCTCCATATAAAGAAGCCAGGTAATATTTTCAACGACCTCCATCGTTCAACATTGAAGTACAGGCACCGCAGCGGCCCATAAATTATCAAGTCTCGTTATAACTGTTATTAAAATGGCATAAACGGCTTGCCTTGATTTACGTAGCCCGGAGGAAGAGTGGGT
This sequence comes from Glyphodes perspectalis, assembly GCA_951394215.1. NCBI lineage: Eukaryota > Metazoa > Arthropoda > Insecta > Lepidoptera > Crambidae > Glyphodes > Glyphodes perspectalis. The sequence goes on along the minus strand of OX596202.1, from coordinate 15,866,332 downwards.
TCATACCCTGTGCTCTTTTATTTTTACAAATAGTGGTTGCTGTTCCGGAAATGTGTTTATTCAAGATCCATCATCATTTAAAGAAACTGGAAGAGAAAATTAGCCCTGAACCAGATAAACACAGACACTTTTGTTGTGTGTGTGTTGATACAACGCTCACGCGTTGAAGTTGATACACAGACATGGAGTATGAATATTCTATTTCAAACTTATATCTCAAATGGTCTTGCAGTAAAACGTTCTATCAATAGTAATAAACATGAGCGGTGCGGATAAAATTAAATTTTTAATCGCTTCTAATCAGCGTATCTTATTAACGAGCCGAAGTATCTTAGTCCGACGAATAGAAGTTAGACACAGCAAGTACTCGCGTTGAAGAAGTGGTCAATGCTAATTCTCGCGTCAGCGTCACTGAATCAGTGTCAATTGGCGCGCCTCGCGCTAACCGTGTCAATGAATACCAACATGATTAACTTGAAGTGTGTCATCTGTCACTTCAGATTTGCGGATTTCTTAACGCAACTCATGCGTTCGGGGTCAAAGGTTGTTTGGTTAGCTACTGTTAAATCGATTTTTAGGCGAATGAAATGTTTTATGTTCATCATGTCCAGATTTGTATTGTTGATCGGTCAATACATAATCATTGATCATATTTTTTACGAATGTAGTATATTTTCATAATTTTCTATTTCAGCAGCTATAACAAAATCTGGATACGATCTACTAAGAAGACTATTAATATGCAAATGAATATGTTACTTAAATTTCTCAAAAATTTATTTCGAATTAAAAGCAAAGTAAACATGCTAGTCTCCCATGCCTATTTTATTTTGTTATTCATAAAGAAAAAGCAAAATACTTTCACTAGATATTGTTAATCACGTGCCATAAAACGTGCTATCTTTCAGGCAGTAAATGAATCACTTGCAAAGCGATAGTGAAACTGAAAGATAACTCGACGAAAATAAAGCGCATCGATCAAAATCACTCTCAAGTGTCAATGACGTAGGGAAAAAAAGCGATAAATAATGCAGATACTGGTCGTCAGGTTCATTGTCAATGTCTGAATGTTCTTGGTCGACGCAAGAAAATTTCATCGGAAAATATCCACACTATCCATTATGCTTGTGTAAATATTTATCTCATGATTACATTAAATAAGAGCCATTGTTGTCAAGTGTGCTGCTTCACGTTCATATCGCATAGAACAACATTTCTTATTAAAGATTTGCAGCAAATAGGAAACTATGAGCGACATTGGTTACATTACCGTAAAACCATTTACTGACGGAAGAGTGAGGATTGGTCAGCCTGTCACAAATAAGAATCTTATGAAGACTGAGTCTGCATGGATGTCGTTTATTTTATAATGTTTGGGTAGATCAGGATTAGTACGCCTTACCTTAATACTATAGTAATATAGTTGATGCATAGAGGTATCATTAACATTGGCCTAGTAATGACTATGGACACATGTGTGTTCAGCGAATATCTAATACATTCATTACCGCTAATGTTATCTTTCTACTTATCACATTTATAATTATCATCACTATCTAGCTGATGATATTACTGGCGACAGCAATTCCACAGTACACCATTGAGCGATTGTGTCATTAGATTTCATCGCGAAGAATAAACGTGGGGAATGCCAGCAGAATGTTACTTTACGACCACCATCGTTTATCGGTAAAAAGATAAATCAGTGTGCGAAAAGGAAATAACTAATTGCTTTGAAAGAATCATTGTGTACCCCATGCCGCATGATGGTTGCGATCCCCAGCATTGAAGCACTTGAGCTAAGTGAGAGAATCTAAATCATGGACAAATAGCTGGCTCATTATTGCATAATGCATTCCCACGGCCACTTGATTGATATATGCAGATATTTTATAAGTACATAACATTGCTCTCAGAGCCACACCGCCTGCTTGAATGCGTTTTTACTAACATTAGTGTCGCATCTTTCAAAGTGAACGCAACTACAAAAAGTAACTTAGCTATAGATAAATTGGTTAGAATATGGTAATTTCCATCATGGGAAACCAGAATGTAATGTGCATAAGGTCGGATAATTGATTTTGTCTAGTAATGACATTATAGAGGATGGAATGTGTGTTTTGTCGTTTGCAAGGTCGGCGACCGAACTAATGTCGTGTTTTGTGGGCTCTTTAATCAATCAACTTGGTCTATCAACGTCCCCCGGTGTTAGGCATTTCAAATATGCCTTCCGGGTGCAGATTACCCCACCTTCAGTTGGTTGGTTCATATAACTTGATCGTATATTGCAGATCAGTTCTGTGGTGCTTATGAAGATTTTAGAGTTGTGACTAGATTTTCTACAAGTCATCTTAAATTTTTGTTACCCTGTATCGTCAGTTCCAAAAGTCGCAAAACATTCTTGTTAATTTATGCTTAAATTTTGTAAACATCGTTATTTTATATTTTCGTGTCTGACAAGCCGACTTCACGACATGGTTCAAATGCAAATATGATCTATACCCCTGTAAAATATGTTGTTGAAAAGAGTAACTACCGAGTTTCTTGCCGATTTCTTCTCGGTAGAAGCAACATTCCGAACCGGTGGTAGATTCATATTATTAGTTGATTTTCCTATTGAATTGACGATTTATAAGTGTTTGTTTCAAGCCTATATAAATAAAGAGTATTTTGACTTTGACTTTGACTTTGACTTTGACACCTTTGACTAGCAGCAATAAAGTGCACCGACTGTCGAATATGAGTGTCTGTTTTAGATGCTAACCTATCATTATTACATTACACCTCTCCTGCAAAACCGGTCATCATAGTTTCAATTGAGTATGCCAGAGGAAAAAAAAACACGTTCTCGCACGAACTTCATCTCTCCTTCTATCTAAGTAGGTCATTATCTCATTAGCACTGAATGATCGGAAATAATTCCTCTTGTTTGTTACCCATTAAGTCTGGTACACATCCTGCGAACATGAGATGCAATCTATCAATTTGCAAATAGCCTCAAATAGGCGTTTGACCCTACTCAGAGAAGTAGGGTTGGCAAGTGCATATTTCTATTGGGTGTTTTTTTTTTAAAGTCAGATACTTTTTCGAATTATATTACACTATTGATACGAATGAAAAATCCGGATATTTGGCAGTTATGTTAAAATAATTAGAATCAAAATAAAAAGTTCTATAGTGTTAGATTTTATTATAAATGTTGCACATCTAAAAATAGCTTATTAGTATTCTCTTTCAATTTATGTCACAATTGTTTTAATTAGAATACAATACATGACATGTTACTTTTACCTCAGAAAACATAGTTAATTAAATGAACGCACGGGAAAACGTGAACTGCGTGACAAAGTGTTCGTGTAACATATTATGTATCTTGAATATCAATGTCCGCGCTTTGTGCCGACTTTACATAATGTCAACGTAGCGTGGTATGCGTGAAATAAAGGCAGTGCTTTAGGGCGAAGTGTTGTTAAATTCTGATTTTATCCGGATCGCTGAAACAGGGTGTAGCGTAAAGCTGACTTGTGTGAATTTGGAAAATACTTGCTATGGATCAGATTGTAAGAGTATTCAGTTCAGTAAGGGGCAATATATTTCAAAGTATCTATGGACGGTATTTTTTTAACAATTAAACGATATCTTATAGTCGTACAGATAAGGGATAAGTTCTTTTTGAGTTCCCTGTAGGTAAAGCGCGAAAATAATTGGATTCGATAAATAACTCAATGTAATATTACCAACTAATTTACCTTTTTTCAAGTCCTAGGAAGGTTTTTAAATTTTGGGATCATCCGCGAAATTCACCTGTGAAATGCTGGACACAAATACCAGCAGCTATAAATAAAAAACAAAACCTGTCAACAAATAATCTCTTAAAGTATCTCATTCCATTTATAAAATCAAAAAAAAAACCCTGTATATATTTGGAATTCTATATTTCGTTGTGGCAATGACAACCCTATGGTGGAGCGTTTAAGGACTCTCATTGTGCAGCGCTAGACCGGCGGTGTTATTGTTACCGTTTCAGTTGCGTGCGCTTACGCAACCCGCTGCAACACCATATTGCACGCGATTTGCATACAATGCCCCATCGGAGATGCCCGATATTCGGCTATCGGGTTGCGGTGAGTGATGCTTATTACCATTTAAGTTATGGTGATCTGATTTTTATGGGCTTTGTTTCGTAAGGACTTTCGAAGGTTGATTACGTCACGCTGAAGAGGAACTATATTTTACGTTCGTATCCGTTGCACATGGGTGTGTTTCTAATTATTAGTTGGGTTGGCTCGATGTAATATTTCGATAGTGACCGATATTAGTAGATAGCGCAGTATGATCAATCAGAATTAAGAATTGGTTATTTACGTGCATTTTTTTTATTGTGGATAGGCTCTATAATGGCTCACTTTTATTACACTATCAGTATAAAGTATGCGGGGCTCCACCGGATCCAACATGTTCTTTGAGAACATGTAAATAAACAAAAAGTGCATGGCATGTGTTTCTGTGGCTTGCGCCCAATGAGGTGAAAAAATGAGGACTAGTTGTTGCGTGTGGTCTAGTTTTAGATTATACTCAAAAGTAAGGTCGCCTATATTATCTCCAGCTTTTTTGGCATCCTTGCATCAATCGCGGGAACATCGTAATAGGCGACTAATGGTGTTTGTGTCGTTGTTAGTTTGTAGGCGATGAACTAGCACAACACTTCTTTATCACAATTTTCATAAAACACAACTCTATTTTTTTTTCGACTGAATGTAGTTTAAGGAGCTTACCGCTCTTTGGATTCTGCCTACCCCTTCGGGGTTTACGGGCGATACCATCTCCCCTTCTGGCATCCCCGCATCAATCTCGTTTCCTCACACGCGATGGAGTGTGTCGTTGCGGGAGCGGTTGCGCCGGCGCAGCGCAACAATGGCGCCGGTCACGCCGGCTGCGCTGATAGTCATGGTCTTTGGTCTGCCTCTATGCTCTCAAGTGTGGTCTTGTTGCTCCATAGCGGCTGCGACTGAGATCTTCTATGTTCACATACCATGCGATAAATTATGGATTTTACTGTGATTGCTTATCATCAGTTTGGCTATGCTTTTTATTCCCTTTGGTTGTGCAAAAAAAAAAGTATTTAAGAACTGTCTCAATACGCACAATAATTGGGATCGGTGAGAAATTTATATTAAAAAAGTTTTTTTTAATTAGTTCTTCCTAAACCTTATAAAATTTTAAATTTGGTATCAAATTAACTTATCTGTAAATTTCTCATAGGCCCCTTTAACCACATTCAACCAAAAAATGTAAAAAGGTAGTGACAAGTGGCTAGCTCGTCGCCTACACAATCACATACCCAAAACCCTTTATACCATTAGTCACCTTTTACGACATGCTAGACAAGAAACACAGTTGGCACATTATTATTAAGTCCCAGACCAACATGGGACAATGGGCTGAATTAGATGGAAAATTGTGAAAATCATTTATTTAAATGGTTAAGTTTGATTGCTAAAGCCTAACAATGTCCCATTAGTAGTTGTATTTAAGTCTTTTAACTGAATTATCCTAGCCCCCTCAAAAATACTAAAATGTATGAATGGAAATGTGTGTAGATATGCTAATTTTGTATAACTAAAGTTTATTGCTATTGTTTATTTTCGTTACGCATAATAACTTGTACACATTTAGTCACAATTTGTGGTGTGACATTCGCTTCCGTGCGTGTTTTGTGCCACATAAGGGTGCGTCACGTTACGCAAGAGTAGCCCGTGACAGTATCCCGCTTTGTATAGAAAGATCAGCAAAAGTAGCGGCACATATTCGGTCTTATGTCTTAGGGATAAAGGTGAAAGTGTTCAGCCGCGTATGTGCCGACTTTACTAGAAACAATTTATTTAATCGACGTCGTCTGCTACTAAATTATTCGGCATTGTTTACTGAATTAATTCTCGATCTAAAACGTTTCAAACGTCTTTTATTAGTTTTATGTCAGGCTATACTAATGACTTACATTTATGTTGTGCTATTATGAAAGTGAAAAATGCGCGTTGAAGGACGATCAAAATAGTTACGTGGAAATATGTAATTGATTGAAATAATTATTATAAATAAATAAATGAATAAATATCCCACAACATCACATTTATTGATTTGACTCCGAGCTAAGTAGCTTAAGCACTTGTGTTACGGATATCAGATTCAACAGTGGTATTACAAATATATACTTAAATATTGAATATTAACACCCAGACACAGAGCAAACACAAGTATTCATCACACGAATGTTTGTCCTGGGTGGGGATCGAACCCAACCAACCAACCAACCAACTCTTGGTGCATAGGGCAGGGTCACTACCAAATGCGCCATCGAACCAGTCGCCTTATTTACATTACATGCACATTATATACATGAAGGCTACCTGAAGGTTGTCTAGAATAGATCACTTTAAGTGATAAGTCCGCCAAAATTATTGTACTGTAACTGTTGCCCTGTAATTGTCTATCTATAAAATATTATTTTTTCATTGTTCCAGTTGGTGGTGAACTTGGCGCTAGTGATCTACCATGCCTTAGACTACCAGCACGCCGAGGACGAGGAGCGTCTCATCTCGCCGGACCTCGAGGGGCTCATCACCGAGATGACAGCTTGCGATGTCGCCGGTAAGTTCAGTTAAACTAGTTCACCCCTAATAAAGGCCGGTAACATATGCATAAGATTTACCTAGTACTGCGATTGGCTAAAGGCGACGATTCTTCTGCTAGTTTGTCACTTTTCTCATCTATACTTATAATAAATCTGTAGAGAGGTCAATTCTGTACATGAAATATATTTTCAAAATAACTATCAGGGGGTGATTAGTGATCGATACTGATGCCAAAAATTCAATCAGTAAAATTTTTGTCTGTCTGTCTGTCTGTATGTTCCATATAGAAACAAAAACTACTCGACGGATTTTAACGAAACTTGGTACAATTATTCTTCATACTCCTGGGCAGGTTATAGTATACTTTTCATCACGCTACAATCAATAGGAGCAGAGTAGTGAAGGGAAATTTTGGGAAAACGGGAGAAGTTACTCCATTTTTTAAGCTTCCGTCGCGTGTGCAGCCTTAATGGTTAAAGTTACATAGAAATCATGTATGACGGAAATAATTTTTATAATATTAACCATAAACGCGGGTGACACCGCTGGTACAGCTATAAAAAATAAACAGCAATCCACTGCTGGCAGTGAATGCAATAGTAGTCCGACGTGCGTCATATATATTCCGCCTACTATCATCTTAAATGGAGAGTCCTTCTAATGCAACCGAAGACCCTGGGAGCCCAATATTCTCCGCTGAGGCCTGGGGGACCGGTGCGTAACGCATTCCCCTGAGTCAAATGAAGAAGAAACTGTCTGTCCCTCATATGGTTTAGGCCCGTGAAGCGAAGCTTAGGTACCCATAGTGTATGTAGCAGCAATTATGTCCTATACAAAGATATGAAATTCCTAGAAGTTAAGACAAGACATGACCAGCTTAACCTCTGTATTATCTGACTAACATTGTAATGAGCAATTTTATTTTAAGTAATACATATTTGTAATTTCGCTGTGCGTCGAAAACTCTAACGATTTTGGTAAAATAAATTTTCGCTAACACCATTGTTCATAATATACCCTTATTATGATATACTGTTATAGAAACCCACTGATAATATTAGTATTCTAGAATCGACTGAATTTACCTGCTCATAATAAACGACCTATAAAATGAATGGGGCCTTGAGCTCTATAAGACGTGTTATGCTTTAAACACCCAGAAATTGTTAGGCTATTTACCGATGCGTCTGCATAAATTGGTAAATAGCTATAATATAAAATATAATATACAAATTTGTTGTATAATACAAAATCGTTAATGCAAATTTTCTAAGCAACCTTCATTTTAAATATTGGAAATAATATTTAGTAGATATGTGGAGATCTTTACTCTCAGTCCCATTGTCAATTTATTATGGCGTGATTGATAATGCAAATGTGTATTTTGATTGACGCACACTTAAGATACAGATAGCTACTTGTTTAAACAAATCCTATTGAAAGAAGTGTGATAAATTACTGCAAGCGCCTGGTGTGCGCTTATCACTGGGATTAATGGTTAGCGGTCCCGTATCGGTTGTGATTACGATACAGGGATTTGCGGCTTTACGTCAGTGATACGTAATTTAACAATCTAATCAGTTCAAGCAATGCTTACATTACAGAACTCTTTTTGCTCATCTTTTAGCATTATAGTGTAGCGGTGATAGTTCAGGGCATAAGTATGGTGCTTCGCATATAGAATTATTTTCTATACATATACATATTTTTCACAATTTAGCTTGATGACTGTTTATTACGGTTGTCACAAAAATATGCTTGGTCGATATTATTATCTCATATTTTGATGCTCCATCGTAATATAGGTTTTGCAAGTAGGTAGCTTTCATTGTAAAAACCAATCGCACATGTAATAAAAGATAATTAACATATTAATGAATATGTCGAACAAAGGTACCGGCTTCACGAATCATCAGGGGAATTAATTAAATGTAATGCTTAACGGTTTCTTAATGAACATCTTTGTTTATGAACTTTCATATCTTATTTATTGATAATGTTTATCACTTCAAGTCTTTAATACTATTTTATTTCATAGTGAAATTCAATTCGTTTTCATATTAAATCTATTGTGTTCTATTAACACTTTACCAAAGAAATCTTGAGTCAAAAACGTGATGGAAAGTTGATAGGAAAATAATATTACTCCACAGACTTGTAAAGTTGATGTCTTTTTGTTTTAAACTGTTCATCCAGAATAGTTAAATGCCTGCAGATGTACTTTAATGCGTTAAGTGCTAAATATGCAGTTGAAAGCGAATTCAAATAACTTATGCAACGTAAAGCGATATTGTAGCAAAACGGCTATCACAATGCCGTTTAGAGTGAAGTAAGCCACAGTGCAATTTAGTTTTCTCCGGTGGCTGTACTGAACTTTCACCTTATTGACCTTTTTGTTCTGTCACGTCGCCGGAGAAACACGTTGCCCTCGGATCGGTCGCGATTTACAGCGGCTTACGCTCTGGACCATAGGTTGTCCAACCTAATCTATCTACTGCCTAACTTTGTCATTCCATATTACTTTATAAACATACATACTATCACTCTCGCAACCCCCGAAGGGGCAGCCGTAGTCCAAGGAGCAGCTGGTTATCCAACCGCGACTTGGGTGGATGAACATTTGTAAAGATTTTAAACTTTTGCGTTGCATTATATTATCACTAGAAGTCCGTAATGCATATCGCGTTTTGTCCCGTCAGCATTATTTCTAGTGATTTGTAAAGTAGAAGTGGCAAGTGGCGAGCTCATCGCCGATACAATAACAAACCCAATCGCTAAATACAATATTACTTGCCTTTTATGTTAGGTAAGGAATAAAGTTGGTATACTCTTTTTTTTTATATATTTTTAGAGGCCCTGGTTTAAAATGGCCTAACGACTGAAACCGGCCCGATTTTAATGTCTTATATTTATTTGAGAACCAGAAATCTAAATTATTTAATTTTTAATTTGACTTTTCTTCTTAGTGTCACTTGTTAGAGTTATATGTCCAAGAAGTGACTTTGTGGATCACATGTATTTAAAAAAAAGTATTTTGGAACAGCTATTTCCATTTATTGCGTGAAATGTATGGTTATTCATTTATAATCGCCACTTTGAGAAACATTGGTGTAGAGTAACAGCCCATTAATGTCGCATGCGGGGCAAAGGGCTTCGTAATTGAAATCAAGTCAACGTAAGCGTGGACAATTATAATGGGAAAACGACTGGTATGCCACGCGTCCTCGCCAAACAAGTCCTTGCAAACTCAAGTTTGTTGTCTTCAGAGAAACTTATAGTATTGTGACTACAACCGCTGTGCTGCCTTAGGCTGCTGCTGTTGCGTGGTGTACGGCGGGCGAAAAAACTGTTTGCAACTGTTCTAGAAATTAGATTACAGAGAATCAAAATAACGGCACCAAATCTATAGTTGACAATCCTCCGACATCATCTGAAAACATCTTTCGGATAACATGGCTATGAAGTAATCGGTAACTATCAGTATTAGAGTGGCCTCAGGCAGGTTATTTCTGGGTAATACTATGGCATTAGTTAGGTATCAAAATTGAATTCAAGATCTATGACCGGAGAATTCTAAGTCTGCATTATGAAACTTGTATTTGTTTTGATTGCAGTGGTTTCGTGAATGCTTACACACAATCGAATTACCGATGAATGACCCTTGTTATAAAACGAGCGAGTTATAACAATTTCATGCTTACATTGTGAAGTTTGAACTTTGCGCTGTCAAATTACGGGCTTACATAAGTTTAATGGGTCGTAATCGATATGAATGGTAACTGCCTGTTCGATAATTTGATAAGTGTTTTTGGTAAGATCAAATAGTAACCATTTCTTTGGTCAGTAAATATGGGGCCTCTGACCCAACCATGAATCGTTCGTTTAAAATAAATTAGAATGCTACGATTTTATTATCAATTCGTAATTTATTGATGACCTGACTCACGGTGCTCCCGCTGAGATATAAACAACGATGCACAAAGGCCGATTTTGTAACGAAATCCGATCATAACCTCCGAAGGTGTCAATGCTTTCGTGGCATCCATGTATAATTATGATAAAATGCTCATAATTTTTCTATTTTCGTCGATTTGTTTTGGTACAGAACCGACCGACGAATTAATTCGATGTTGTTTTTTCGACATAACGCATGTAATTGAAATGTTATTTGTATCACGCTGCGAGTCTGATAGAGCGTCGTGCGTGGCGACTCGTTTTGAGCAAGCCCACTGCCCAGCCATCGACTGTTCCGTTAGCCTGCTATTAACGTGAAATTATTTGGAAATCACCATGACCGCCTGCGTTGGTACTCACAGATCCCTCATTGAATCTTTTGGGATGGGCAAATAGAGGCCGTATACTATTATCTGAACAATAGCTTTGCTGTTATTAGGAAAGGATACGATGGTGATTGGGTCTGTAATTCGTTATAATTAGTGGATCTAATAGTTTATTTAGATGTTTATAGATTAACTGTTATTATAGTTTAATGGGTTTGTAACCCTTGATTATCCGAAACGAAAATGAATAAACTAATAATTTTCTACAAATTTAACTGTTAGTGAGCTTTTTCTTAACGTAGCTATGTCAGAATGAAAATCTGTCTTTGTGATAAAACTCGGACTCCGAATGTATTTATACGAAACGATCCATTTTATTACAATTTGTAATAGTATTTTAAGGGCCTTCATACAAGTACTGCGGGTTTTGGCGATTTTAATAATGAGCAGACGCTTGAAAGTCGCATATTGTGTGTCACGGATCACTTCGTAAGCATAACCGACTCACCCCTGGCCGTTTTTTAGTTATTTCAAAGTCTAATCCATTTACTTTCATTCATTATTACTGCTAGACTATCTCAACATTGACTGTACGTCTAATCCCATCTCGTGAGACAAGTCACGTTTGGCAGAAGGATGCCTGTTCGGCATAAACTTCACGTATTTAATTAGAGATCTGTCGTTATCGCGGTCACGTGTGCGCGGTACTTGCGTGTGCGCCGAGTTATCTGTTACAAATTGAACATGTGAAATGCATTATGCACTTAGTTTTGATCGCGAGATTTAGGTTTAGTATATGACTTAAAATATTTTGTGCGTTTAACTTAACATATTTTATAGGCAAGTCCAATAGTTATATCTTTGACCCTAATTGAAGTTTGACTGGCTCGATGGCGCATTCGGTAGTGAACCTGCCCCATGCGTCAAGAGTTGTGGGTTCGATCCCCACCTAGGACAAAAATTCGTATGATGAATACTTGTGTTCGTTCTATGTCTGGGTGTTAATATCCATTATTTAAGTATATATTTGTAATACCACTGTCGATTCTGATATCCGTAATACAAGAGCTTAAGCTACTTACTTCGGAGTCAGATCAATGTATGTGATGTCCTCGGATATTAATTATTTTTTTATTTATTAAGTAATCGCTTTATAGCGCTTTTGACAGTCCCGTTGGTCGAGTGGTCAGAGACTCTGGCCACGAAACCAAGGGTCGCGGGTTCGAATCCCGCTTGGGGCAAATGTTTTGTGTGATAAACATGGACATTTGTACTCGAGTCATGGATGTTTATAAAAACGTATTGAGGTATGTCTATCCGTTCACCTAGTATCCAAAGCACAAGCATAAGCTTAGTTTGGAACTAGGGAGTAGGTGTGTCAGTCTGTAGAATTTATTTTTTATTTATTTTATATTCATAAACTCTGATGATTTTATATTTTCATAGACAATATGAAGGAGTATTATTAGCATTTTTTTGTTCTTATCCTTCTTATGGTATCTTGTTATTTATACATGGAATATTAACCCATTTGAAGCACAACATTGCAGCTAGCTAATTTATTAATTTATTTAGCTTTTTCTCGCGGCTCAGCTGGCTGGCATTAAATTCTCTGTTAGAGCTTCTGTTGTTCATGTATCCTGTACAAACTTATGACGTATCATTCAACACAATTTGTCAAGAAGTAAATACGTGCCAGATTAATACAGACAGACTGTTACTATAGCATTTATAATATTACGAGCATTTATATTATAAGCGTAGCGGTTATACATAATATTGTAAGTTTGCTACGTTACGTTATGTACATAATTACATAACGCCAAATTGAATCATGCCCTTAATCTCCGAAAGGGTAGGCAGAGTTAAAGGGGCAGCTGGCCCTTTTAACCACACTCAGTCAAAAATAAAACTGGGCTAGATTAGAAGGAAAATTGTGAAAAAATGTACCTACATTTTAGGCAGAAAGCTCTTTCGTATAGACATAATCATATTCCTTATTTCGTTACTGTATTTCGTACATATTTTTAGGACGTTACCTCTCAGGCCTATGATTGAATTTCATCAAAGGTCATGGTCCTTTCTCGCTTCGTGATATTCGGTTGTTGCCCTGGGAACTTCAACCTTAAGGGATTCAGGGTGATTTCGGACGTCACTTGAGTTCATTAGGGTTGTGCTTTTTTTATTGGAACTAATACTTGTGACTGATTTCTTCCTTCAAACTGCTATCTTAGAAATATTTTAAGGCCAAAGTTTGTTAGAGTGAGTGAGTGTTTGTTAGACATTGTCGTAAAAAGTGTTGATCGGATTTTATGAATTGAAATATTTTAGTTAAGTTTATTTAACACAATAATACATAGACTTTAATTTATAAGCATTATTGTGTGCATTGGTGATTGGCATCTGTGAACGTGTGTATAAATAATTATTCGTATTAGCTGAGTAATAGAGATAAGGTCGTTGTATGTATTTAAAATCCTAATACTTTATTTTCAATCCTAATACTTTAGTTTAAACGTGTAAAACTCTTTCAAACCTTTTTAATTCGTCACCTGAAAAGCTTAACGCGATAACCTTCCTAGCTAAGTATATAGCTTTTATCCGAGCTAACTTGCATTCATCATATTTCTCTCCTTCTTTTAAGTGTGTAAATCCAGGTCGACTTTTCTAATTAAACATCCCAGCGTTTTCAATTAAAATAACTACGCGTACTGCATGCGTTAGGATCTCTCTGAGCGTACTTAGTAATGCTTTAAGTCATTATGATATAAGACCTTTTCCTACGGACATCTCTCGAGATGTTCGGATCTTTCACCCGCAACTCAAGGCTCGTGTATGCCGTATGTATACCTTGTTAATGGTTATACATAATTTATGTTATTAATGCCCCTACATCGGCCGTGTAATGTACGGGAGTGGTCCATGGGAACTTTCTACGTACATCGAGTACCGGTGCGTAGTTTTGTTCCTTCCATTGTGGCGGTGCGGCTTCGAATCCAGGTCTGGGTTAATTGTGCTTTTGCTGGTAATTATCGTATTGTGCGTATTCTGAGAGCGCGGTCAAGCGTGTGTCGTTGGGAATTATGTAAATTAAGTGCTGTTTAGTGGAGTAAGAGCAGTTGACATGTGTATCTTATTTATGGAAGTCTATCAAGAGGTTAATTTACCGCTATGGACTTACAAGCGTTCTCAGATAGCTTGATGTTTCTTCCTTATGTCAAGTGTCAATTTGAGAGATTCTCAATAAAAAAAAATCTTTAAAAAAACTGGTTATAAACGCATTTTTTGGATGAACTTACTTAGTTTGTTTGTAAAAAGCTGAAGTAGAGATATTTTTATTCACAAAAAGAATAAAATAGGCAAGAGGCAAAATATCAAGTAATAAAAAAAGAAAAAAGTATGAAAATGATCACGAATGTTGAAGAAGCAAATGAGATGCTATATGGCGTTCGGTTCTCTCTGCCTATCCCGCTAGAGAAGAAGCGTAAAGTTTGGTTAGTTAGTTAGTTAGAAAAAGAAAATTGTCTAAAAATTATTCATTTACAAAAGCAAACCCTTTTTTAAAACGATATGAATTTCAGTCAATCAGCACAATAGTAAAGCAACTCTAGGTTGAAACCAACGGCAAACACTGCAATGTGTGAATTCTGTCAGCTTTTACAGTAACTTTTATTTTGTATTGAAGAGTTTTTATTACACTGACCCATACATACTGGCTAGTGTTAAGGATTCTTCATGTATCGCGTTCAGAGTTAATTGTTTTGAAGCCAAACAGTCCAGATATAATCTCCACCTCGGCGATTAGGAAGGCACCTGATTGTCCAGTAGATAAAGTTATAACGTGTAAATTGTTAACGCCGGAATAGAACCGTAATTAAGAATACACAGGCAACAATGGCGGGAAAATTTCACTATTTACATATTAATATTCCCATCGCATTCCGGAGCGCGCAGTTATTTTGAACTTTTTTACTACAGGTGACATACAAACTTGGTTATGTACTTAAATTTGGGTCTATATTTCGTTTGTGATGGGTAACATTTTAATTAATAGAGTCTCTAGTTCCCGATTTAATTGCAATAAGTATTTCACAAAAAAAAAACAGATAATGGTAGAATAAAAAATAAAAAAATTACCTTATGTAAAACGTATTACACATAATTTAGCATTTCAGAAATAAGATTCCCAATTTATGATGCAAATCCGTTTCATTCCCATATTAAGTGTTTGGTTAACGTTTTGCGTCATCATAACGTTCAACGTCTTAAAAAGCGTTACATTCAATCGCTACATCATCGCTTTGACTTGACTTTACTGGCGGCTTGTTAACAAATCCCTGCCGATTCATTGTCGCTTTCTACAAAGCGCCCAACACTTGTCTCCGGCGAGCATGACATTTTCGTTCCCGACGCTTACCGCTTCCATCGAGACCTTTGCTCTCGGGCGCCTCCCAGCACGCTTAGCCCACAATGAAATGAGACGATTCGTTCCGCCTGTCTTTCACCTCCCTTTCCAACTCGCAGAGTCTCACTCAATCTAAATTAACTTGTCATATTTTCTGCTTTTCCTAGGAGCTGGCAGTTTTTGCTCTCGAACACCGTCGCCAGTTATAATCGAGTAATTTCTACACCAGCGCGTTTAGAGCTTCCACGGCGCTTCCTAGATGGCGCGGGGGCGCGTGGATTCATTGCGTTTTAATCGCCCGCGCCGGAAAGTGTACCGTTTTATATGGCCAGTAATTTTATGCCAATCTGCGGGAGATAGTTAGAAAAATAATAAAAAAAGAGCGGCGTAACACAAACTTTGATTATGGCGTTGTGTAAAGTTCCGTTTTCTTCTGCTATTTCATTTGGATGACTGCCGTTCGTCCTCTGATTAGTCTATTTGTATATGAGGTCTCTAGGGCAGTCGTCATTTAGTCGACCGTTTCTGTAGTAAATACGATTCTTCTTGTTTTTTTTGTTGGTGGAATTTTTCTGAAAATGGGTGTTTTGTATGGTCTTGGTAGCCTAATTTTTTATTAATTTGGTAAATACTCATTTGGAGCAATAGGTTTTTGTACTTATGATACTTAAAAAATACCTTAAAATAAATCGACAACATGTTATCTGCGTTAAATTCATATATATGGTCGATAAACCGGAATTGCTAAGATGTACAAGAAACGTATTTTGTTTATCGTATTATGCGTATCTGATTCAGCGCATTACGTCCAACATTATCCAACACACCAACACCGTCTTTCCGGAAATCTTTAATCACGAATATGGTTATGGTTCAGATGTAAAGGTAATTTGTTTTAATAGGCCAATATAATCGCGAGAAAGCACTTTTAATGGTGACTTGGTGTAATAATCCATACAGCACATTTAAAGCTAGACTATATTTTGTTATGTAATGCTTGTGATATAATACTTCGGCACCCGAATAGCTCCTGCTATAGCTTCTACAATAGTGATATTAATTACATACATACGTACATACTTACAATCACTCCCATCATCGATATCAATAAATTTATTTAAATTAGGTTTAAGTTTCTTTGTGATGCGCACTGCCAAGGAATGGAACATCTTACTGCGTCTGTTTTCCCGCCTGACTACAACCCTAACATTTTTAAAGCTAGAGTGAATAGGCTGTTTCTGGGTAAGCTGGCTTCATCGTAGGCTTCTTTTCAATCCTATGGTTCAGTGTGAAGCCAAGAGCAAACCCATCTTACCATAAAAAAAATGTAAGAATTACACCTTTTTGGTAAAGGTTGAGAGTAGTTAAGTATTATTTGTAACTGCGAAAACAGCTGATGGTCTTAACACGTACAAAAACTGTCCCGCAGAGGCGGTGTTATCGACAAATCGATTTAATTGAAAGGGCTTGCGATCGATCGTGGCGGGTTCACGGTCGGGCCGATAGCGATCGTGGGCGACCGATCGAAACGTCGATCGGTCGAGATGCGCGGTCGAATCGGGTCACTGGGTCGGATCGGGCAGGTGAGCGAACAATGGCTGATATGACATATATGGCTGCTATTGTTTACAAGTTGGTGCACCCGTATCTCCCGTTACACGTGCAAGCTGCGTACTATTGTAGTCGTTTGTTGCTCAATGAGGAAAAAATAAAAAAAAAAACATCCGTGAGATTAATCGTGACTGTTTCACTACGACCTTATCTGTTAAAAGTAAAGATTATTAAGATAGCACACGAATTTAAATAGTACGAAGGCATTATTCTTTAACTTTGCAGATTCCTTAGTGGAGCAAAACTGTTCAATAGATTCGATGATTTGACGATAGAATTTTTCAAGCAATCACGTTGTGAGTGGCTGAATATAATACGTATTTGCACGCATGTCAATATAGATTATTAATAATTTATAAATGTGCGCGTGTAAATATAGTAATCAGATCTGTGAAAGCGTTTACAATTACGTATTGTGACCAATTACTTTACTTTTTTTTATTATTAGATAGACTATTAGATAGAGTCATCATTCACATGTCATCTGCGTGACATGTTATTGTAGATTATTTATGTTATTATTGAGAGATTATGAGATTATGAAAGTGTAAGCTGTATTGCGATTAATAGCATTATATCTTTAGGATTTCTGTTAACTAGTCTTATATTTTTTCCTCTCACAGCCAAGACGGATCTATCTTGTTGACATAATGGATTGCAGTAGCTCATCTAATTTGTTAGAAGACTCCGTTTATCGTTGCTTTACTCTCTCGACTAATTGAAAACAGTCACTTTCGAGCGACTTGGCGCTTTCAGAAGTTTTACTCGTGCCTAATAGTGCTGAGAAATTATGAATCCGGGAAGGTAAAGGCCAAGTTGCGGAATAACTAATTATGCAGCTGTTGCTGACTGAACTATATTGTTTAATTGATTGGACTGGCCTGATGGCGCATTCGGTACTGACCCTACGCCAAGCGCCAAGAGTCGTGGGTTCGATTCCCACCCAGGACAAACATTCGTGTGATGAATACTTGTGTTTGTTCTGTGTCTGGGTGTTAATATCCAATATTTAAGTATATATTTGTAATTCCACTGTTGATTCTGATATCTGTAACACAAGTGCTTATGCTACTTACCACGGAGTCAGATCAATGTATGTGACGTAAAAAAAAAAAGACTTAGTTTATGGACATAGGTACATAGGTAGGAAGTACTGTTGGAAGAAGAATGGTTACAATGGCAAATGTGATTGTGCCGTCTATGAATTTAATGATGGGAGGCCTCTCCTATACTAGTCCATTTTTCTTTTTACTACAAACACAAAAAGACGTGACACACATAGCAGTACGAGCCTAATGTGAATCAAAAATGTTTCCGATGTGTCGGCTGCGCGTGCGCTGATGGCGGCCGCGTGCGCCGGCGCACAAAGCAACAAGGCCGCAAGGCCGCCCAACAAAGCCACGAAAAGAAAGTATTCCACAGCTTTTACATGCAGATCTAGGAAAATCTCACGATATTCCCACGGCCGCCGCACACTCGGACGAGATTATGATAAAATCGGCACTGTTTTTATGGTGCTTGGAATTGATGCGAAATGGTTGCCGAATTTTTTTTGCTATGCTGCAGATCTGCGTTGAAGGTGAATGGTGTTTGTTTAGCTTTCCGGTCCAATTGTATCATTAGTTACTTACTATCATTGACGATATAAAGAGGGTTATGTTTTTTTAAGCAATGTTGTTTTCAGTTACATCATTTTCATTCTTTTTTATTACGGTCTTTTGAATGTTTTCTTTTAAATGAAGCATAGTTTTGTTTGTGCAGACCTAATGCTATTTTCAGAAGAATGTAGGTACGTTTTTTATTCTTTTGAGTTAGCAAAACGTTGGTTCGTTAAAATATTGCAGATTGTTTAATTATCTACATTCCAAATGAAAATGTTGAATTTCAAAAACAAAACTTATCTCTTACATGAAATATTCTAATATTTAATTCAGTAGATAACAAGTTTTTGCGATTTCTCTTTCGTAACAAAGTCAATGTGTCAAGTAGCTGCTCTCGTAGTAAAAAAAAACTGAAAGAGTTATTCTAATTGCTGGAACATCAATAAACATTGAGAATTCAGGTTGCAATTCGCTACTGTTTAATTTTTTTTACTTTTTTACATTCGTGTCTATGCGCAGGTTAGAGTTGTATCAAGACGTTTCCTCGGGTGATTGTACGGGAACTGTACTGTTTAGTTACGAGCAATCTCGAATCTACAACGGTTCACTATGGAATCGCGTTGTGTGCAGTATGGTGTTATAGCATAATGTTCAGACTCAGACATAAAGGTTTGTCAGTTTCTGTATCGTGTTATTTGACGGCGGAAAAGGTACGAATATACGTGTTTGTATAAATCGCCGATATTGATCAGATATTGCTTTTAGCTGTGCCGTCTAATCAATTGTATGGATTATTGCACGTTTTCTTACAAAATCGTACTATTTTAAGGATATTACTCTAAAATTTTGTCTGCAAGAGTCAACACGTGAAAGTATGTAAACAATATATAAATATATATACGTATCAAATATTGTTTTCTTTACTAATTGCAGCACTTAACCCTTTTTATATATACACATAAAAAATCAATTCCAACTCGTTCCATTAAAAATACAATTCAGATATAAGTACTCATATAATTATTACTCTTTCTGATATGCTTAAATCCCTTTTACCATAAAGTTATGTCAATTAAGGCAAATCGTTAAGACTTAAGTGCTGCTTGAAGTGTCATCAAAATTATATGACACTTTCACCTGGAACGATTTTAAAATGCGCTGACAGGCGATAGCTGCTCACTTATAATTAGTGCTGTTTACTTTATTGGTGATTACCGTAAGATAAATATTTTGGAGTCGACATAATCGGCGCATAACTTGTGCGCTAATTGTACGTGACGTTTATAAAGAGCGGTTATGATTTCACCGTCAACATTCGGTCTTTGAGTATTTATTTTATTGTGAGAACACGGTGTTTTACGATGGGTTCGGATTGCTTTCTTATTAACGATGTTTAAAATTTGACGTCATAGATGTTGGTGAATGATGGATGAAACTGGAAATTTTAACCTTAAATTACATACATACATCACATCACGCCCATAATCCCCGAAGGGGTAGGCAGAGTCAAAAGGGAAGCAGGGCCCTTTAACCACATTCAGCCAAAAATAAAACTGGGCTGGGCTAAATGGAAACCTGTGAAAAAGTAGTAATAAGTGGCTAGCTCGTCGCCTACACAATCACATACCCAAAACCCCATATACCATTAGTCACCTTTTACGACATGCTAGGCAAGAAACACAGATGGCACATTCTTTTTAAGTCTCAGATCAACATGGGCCAATTGGGCTGGGAGAGATGGAAACCTGTGAAAAAGTAGTGACAAGTGGCATGCTCGTCGCCTACACAATCACACACCAAAAAACCGATATATCATTAGTTGCCTTTTACGACATGCTAGGCAAAAAACACAGTTGGTACATTATTTTTAAGTTCCAGACCAACATGGGACAACATGGGTTCATAAAAGTATCACTTAAAATAGACCATACAGAGACCCAAGAATTATGTAAATTACTGACAGAAACATATGCACTATCATCACTGACCTACTTGTGTGTAGGTTATTAAACTTGTTCCATCTCCTTGCCCTATACAAGCAAATGATCTACTGAGCTGGTGTTGTATGCTAATATGATTCAGCATAACATTTGGCGAACATATCAATCTTGTTCGAGAGGCGGCCCTCACCATTGTGGGTGGTTGATAACCCCGCCTTTGTTGTGCTTTTCAAGACACGCTGTGTAATTTCACGAAGATCGAAGGGGAACTTGCGAAAAAATTTACCTACGATGTCTGTCTAGCGGGTAATTGTTTGGGTAATTTGAGAAAATGATTAGGTATTGTATTTGAGATTGGTTATGAGGAGTTAGGCGGTTTTGGTATTAGTCTTGGGGACTTCCGCAATCGTTCCTCAATGTTGCCTTAATGATTTTTAACATAGAGTAAATAGTGGCATATTACGATAAAAAAATACCTATTGTGAAGATCATGATGTACTTTTTTCACTGCTCAAATGTATTTATTTATTGTATTTTTAAACACGAGACGTACATAACCTGCATTGCCTCTCACACAAACTTCAATGACTTTCAAATATAATCATCATCATCCTCTTGCCCTTCTCCCAGGTCATCTGGGGTCGGCGCAGCATGCCTTCCGCTTCCATACGTCCCAGTCAGCCGTCATCAAGCTATCTACTCCCATTTCACTCATATCATCTTTCACACAATCCATCCATCTCTTATTTGGCCTTCCTCTCCATCCACTAACATTCATACTCATCACTCTCTTTGTCAAATGTCCTTCCTCTTCTCATCACATGCCCCTATCAAGATAAACGGTTTCCTCTTATCTTTCACTGGTGCTACTTTCTTACTTCCTCTTATATATTTATTTCTTACATTGTCCATTCGCGTCACTCCACACATCCATCTTAACATCCTCATTTCCTTCTTTCAAATATAATGATCTTATATATTTCAAACAATAGAGCGGTGGTAGCTCAATGGTAAGGACACGCGCCTCTTAACCGAGGAGTGCGGGTTCAAACCCGGCACGTTCCTCTGGACTTTTCAAATCCTTGTTCGTATTTATTCCACTAGCTCGGCGGTGAGGGTAAACATCGTGATATAACCTGCAAATTCAAACAACTTTGGATTTGTAACCATGGTCCAAAAATTGTCTGGTTCCCCTGTCTTAGGGTTACGAAGGTAAGATAGGCAGTCGCTTCAATGTAATTACCCGACTCGCTAAATCCTGGATCATGGTCTAAGCGGACCCCGTCTAAACACGGGACATAACGCTAGGGAGATGATATTTAAAACAATAAGCAGATTTTCACGTAGCACTGAGTCCCCACCAAAAGCTTTTCTCTTCACTTCGCGTTACCTAACACGCACGTGATGATCTAAATAATACCATTGTCTCGAACCATTGTGCAGGTAAAGTTATCTTATCTTAGCCTATGATAAGTGTTCATTCTTCGCGAATTCACGAAAAGCCTTACGGAAGTTGCGAAATAGGATATGAATGGAGTTTGAAGTACATTCAGAAACATTGGGGAACAGACATTGTACTACGGTTTTATGTGCGTAATATGATTTTATTGATCAATTAGTTTTTACTCGCTCGCTTGGGTAGTAGCTATAAGTTTGGTTGGTGTTAAGAAGTAACTATTATTATATAACTATATCGTAGTTTAGGTTTTTTGAAAGAGGTGAGAATTGGCGTCAATTATATAGTTAGAAAAATACTCACTTCTGATGTTGTATGACGATACTCATATCTCAGAAATTTACAATAGCTAGTTTTAAACTGTTTTATACTGTATAAGTTAGAATTCTCTATATTTCTATATAGTAAGTAATGTAAGTAATATACTTGTTTTACGGACACGTTACAAATGTTACAATCGACATAAAGTAAGACGACTTTAGCTCGAGTTGGCGTCAGTCTGTTTTGTAGGGATACTGTTTATCGAAGAATCGATGGCACTGGCTGAAACAAACCACCGAATGTATGTACTAAATTATGATATGGAAAAATAGTCGAAATTCAAACGTCTTTGTTACACTTCATCAATCCAAATTCAATGCAATCTCATATCAAAAAATAAAAAAAGATAATGTAATTTTAAGAAATATTCTTGTTTTTAAAGGAATAAGCATTATATTTGCCTAAAGTAGAGTTTGTAAAGCCATTAAAGTAAACGTTTCGATTTAAGTAATTATAATTCATCTAACTTTACGTTGCTACTCCTATCGATTTCAATATATGTGGAGAAGGAATCCACATCTCTACAAGAACATCTCGTGTACCTATAAAACGCATGTGCTTGCTGACATAACAGCTATCTATATAATCCTTCAGGTCTGGCTTTGGGAGATACAGGCAAAGATCTCGACCTTCTGTATAATTTTCTTCTTCAATATGTAGACTCGATCAACGTGTCTTAGCAGTTATAGGACTACATTTTCCCAGATGAATATCTTTCGGAATTTGTGTTTTGGTAATAATAATTGTTGCACTATTGTGAATAAGTCATCTATTGTCGTAGAAATTAGTAGAATCGTAGGAATGAACTGAGAGACTTTCAGACGAGGCGTCTATCATTTGAAAATGTAGGTTATCCGAGACAAGAAACTTGTATTATTACGTCATTGTGTTGAAGGATTTAATCGATCTTTAGTACACTGTGAGGTACCTTTATTATTGAGTGTAAGGATTGTGTTAAGGATTTTCATTTAATCATTAATGTTTTCTTCGAGACTTTTAAATTGTAATAAAGATGTCTTGATTAAGCAGTATACTAGCAAGGTTACCATTTTTGCTATAACTACCAGACTACCAAAATACATGCCCAACTAAGTAACTAACTGACTTGCTCGATGGCGCATTCGGTAGTGACCCTGCCCTATGCGCCAAGAGTTGTGGGTTCGATCTCCACCCAGGACAAACATTTGTGTGATAAATACTTGAGTTTGTTCTGTGTCTGGGTGTTAATATCTTATATTCAAGTATATATTTGTAATACCACTGTTGTTTCTGATATCCGTAACACAAGTGCATTAGCTACTTAGCTCGGAGTCAGTTCAATGTATGTGATGTCGTCGTCAGATATATATCTATTTTACTACCAGCTAATTTCTTACACGTATATTCGTAAGTAGGTACATTTGAACAGTAGTCAACTTATTGTGGTCACCGTGTAAGGGGCATGGTGAAAGCTGTAGCAGTGTATGGTAATGGTCCAGACAATGATATCAAATTGTTATTAATGGCTTGAACACATTACCAGAGCCTTTGATGTATGGGAAAGGTTTTAACGTTGGTGAACTTTTGTATGGCGTACCTACCTTACATTAAGAAGTTGGATCTGACCACTTCGTTCGTATAAGCAATATCTATTTAGGATTATGTGTTGATTATCGGTTATTAGATAGTCCTATAAAGAAATAAGACATTATGTATGTGAATTTGTAATTAATTAGTTTTATTTATTACTGTAGCTTTTGATACATCGATTCCGCTATTTCAATGCACACTTTCTTTCTCAATGTCGGTTTCGAATGTCAATTACAAATAGTTTCCTGTCAAATATTTGGTTAAAGTGATTTATTATGGCTACATGACATGTCCGGTCCATTTCATCGCGGTAGGTAGGTCTCAATGATAGGCATTGAACTAGTTCAAGTGTTGTTTCTTAAATGCTTTTGGATGAATTGGCTCTACTTTTAAGTCATTAATAACTGAAGGCTTCCGTCGATGTATGGGGCCCTAAAATCATCTTTATTCCCTTACATTTAAATGCTTATTTGCAACTTGATACGCATTTAGTGTTCCCCAATGCTGAATAATGCAAGCCGGACATAGCTCTAAATAGGACGTCCGCGTCGTGTAGAGAATATTTTGTACTATGATTAATCATAGCGACCAATATATTTTATAGCACTTAAAATACTGTCGGTAGCTTTTGCTATGAAGACTAACAATGACTTAGATAATATTGAAAATTAGTTTGTGAAGTAATGTAACGTGAAGTTGAGTTAGTTAGTTAGTTATGATCAAGTATAGTTAAGATCGTTGAAATTGGCCTGAACTGTAGTGACCACTCGAATGTTAGGTAGAATTTTAAATTAGTCCCTGAACATACGCTCACCTGTAGGCCCTGTAGCCCAGCGCACACGTACGAGCGCAGTTAATGAACCGGTAGTCTGCGCGCACGCAGCCTCCATGGGAAGCCAGCCTTATCTCAGACAACAGACAACGGTTAACAGTTATTTATTGTCTCCCACGAGTAACGTGCGCCGGCGACTGTTACACGGGACCGATTAAATGTACTATTGCGAACCGTTCCCGAGTGTAATGCGCTTTTTCAAACTTCTTGCAGTGTTGTCCGGGGCTGGAGATTGGTGTGATTGAAGATATCTAGAGCTTTATGACGTTGGCTATAAACCTTCGCAGCAAGGGTTTTCAAATAGTATATTGCCTGAATTGGATATCTTTGCGGCTTATAACCTTTATTTTATGTAAATCATCACATAGCAGCTTCGTTTTTGCGAAATTAGTTTAAATTGAAATGCACACTGACATTAGTCTTTTTTTATTAGTTTTATGCTTAATAGCAATATTTTATGTTGCTACTAAAATTCCTGTGCATCATATAAAACGAATTCATAAGTACTAAAATACAAATTCATATGTTGGCATTCGCATAATCTACCCGATGCTTGATTAATAATTTTATCATAAAAGAATTTGGGTATTACTCACTATCCCACCCGATGGAATCCACACAATGCATATTGCAAAGATAATTTTCATTCTGATCTCGCTCCGCGAACGTGGACGATTTATCAATAAGATTGTTTGAATTTCTCAAATGCTCGTTTTGATCTCGAATTTTTTAGTTAATACGGTATTATTGAAATGCATTTATTGTTCTCAAAAGTGTTTTTATTTATGAGTAAACTAAATCAAATATTCGTTACCTTAGCTAACTTTTACTCTATAATTGTCTTTTCTTTTTTTTTTTATAGCAAGGCTTCGTAAGTACCTATTTTTTTTATTTCGGGATTTTTTTTTCTGGGAAATCTTTTCTAATTCCTGGTAAAAAAAATTTACCATTTGAGTTTTTAAGAGTAGAAGTAGCAAACAAAGAAATCCACTTTGGCATAATATTAATTAGAATTATCTAAGACGCTGTTTGTAGTTTGTGCTTTAAGTACAAATTACCCCTTAAATTTAAATAGAACTATTGCATTCACACGTAAAATTACTATTTTATGGAAACCTTGTTCTTCCACAAGCACACAAAATCAATTGTCAGTTACTAAGCATTGCAAATCGACAGTGCCGGGCCTGCGCTGGCGCGTCACCATTGAGTAGTGGCGTACCTGCTATGGAAAAAAACATCGATAGTTCGATGTATGGATTTTTTTAAAATAGGTATATGTATAGAAGAAATATTAAATTCTTTAGACAGAAATTCTTTTGACAGACACACCAATTCCCTAGTCCCAAACTAAGCTTATGCTTGTGCTATGGATTCTAGGTGAACGGATAGACATACTTAAATACGTTTATAAACATCCATAACTCGAGTACAAATGTCCATGTTCATCACACGAAACATTTTGCCCCTAGCGGGATTCGAACCCGCGACCCTTGGTTTCGTGGCCAGGGCCTCTGACCACTCAACCAACGGGCCAGTCTAATAATATTGAATCCACATTTGGCCATTTCTAAATTAATTTGTTCGTATGTGGCAAAAAACATTTTAAAAAAATGAAACAAGCGGGTAAGGAGATCAATTAAATTCTTAATTATAATTGAGTATTTAGTTCGTTAAATTCTGGGGAAATTACAAAAAATTATGGAAAAAAAACCGTATTAATCCGGGGAACCGCGGGAGAAGATAGCGAATTAATCCCAAGCATCGGTGGAAATTGTTGTAGTAACATCGATAAATTGAAATAAAATATCGATGTTTGTTATAAATCGATATATCGTTTACATCCCTACCGCCGGCGCCAGGCTGGCCGTTTATTGAATAATGTCCGCGTCGGCTCGGAACGCATTCGCGGCTACAAATTGGCCGCGAGCCTGTTAAATATCGCGGCGACGCTCGCAAATACGGGTTACTTTAACTCACTTGGAGGCCCGCTCAGGCGGGCTTAGGCTTGCACCACGCGACACACGGCAACAGTTTCGTAAACATTAATATTGTAACCTCTCTTTAAACAAAAGCTTCTTCTTAACATAACTGTGTTTCTTGCCTAGCATATAGTAAAAGGCGATTAATGGTTTATCGGGTTTTGGGTATGTGATTGTGTAGGTGAAAAGCTAGCCACTTGTCACTACTTTTTCACAATTTTCCATCTAACTCAGCCCAGTTTTGTTTTTGGCTGTAAGTGGTTAAATAGGCCTGCTGTCCCTTTGACTCTGCCTACCCCTTCGGGGATTATGGGCGTGATGTTATCTTATGTTATTTTATGTTATGTACCTTCTTCATAAGCCCTCTTTTTATAAGTCAGACAACCGTTCAGATATGGTCCGAATAGCGGGCAATCGTAGTAACACAGCATATTCGTAGCGTTATGTTCTTAGTCGAGGTCCGCTTATAAAGCGACTCTGGTTTTTACGTTAAAGCAACTGCTCATACGAACGTTCTATTCTTGTATAAGGGAACCTATTAGATCATAGTTGCACGTTATAGTTATTTAAATAAAAACTTTTTTTACGTTTCAGCTTGCCGCTAAGGTGTAAAAATAAAAACCTAAAGAACCTCGTATGTAAATTCAAAGTAAAAAGTCAGACTATTCTTTATTCATATATGTTTCAAAGAAACACTTATAAATCGAAAGGCTCGTGTCCTTATCATTCAGCTGTCATTGCTATTTAGTCTAAAGACCAATTAGAACTTAATGTAAGAGAGCGCAACTCCAATCAGTCTACATACAGTCAGTGCATTATAACAGATGATTATAGGCTATAAGACTTAAGTATATGTATATAACACGGGTGAAGTCGTGGCGGGTCATTAGGCGGTAATAAAGCGATAATTAACAAATCAACAGAGCCTAAATCAAGCGTAACGAAGGCGCGAAATCGCTCTCAGAGCTTCGGCGTAACCTCTGAACCTCGACTTATGAACTCGAACACATGCGAGTCCCTCCATGAAAACCAAGAGTGTCGATTTTCTGCATTTGGTAACGTCTATAGAGTAATGATTATATAGAACCAGTGTCGTAGGTCTCCCGATGGGCATGAGAAGTACTTTAATTTGCGTCATCTATTAAGGAATCTCCTTGTCTTAGAGCCATCATTACTATTCCTGTATTCGTGGAGATTAGTTTTCGTCTCTTTCATTTCACCTACTGTAGAGGATAAGGCGTTCGCTGTGAGATTTTACTCGAAACTCGCGCTAATCAATTTTTTTTGTCACTTATAATGGTAATTTAACTCAATAACCTTGTATGTAACCCTGCTGACGTGTATGTAAAGTTCCACGGAATCTACTAGTCATTGGAGGAGGAATTCTGTCTTTGAACGTTGATTTAGGTATGCTTATCGACCCGCATGCGTTGACCCTTACGCAGGCCCGTTGATAGGCGCAAATGATCTTTGTGTTTATTCCCAGCGCCGTGTCCTCTAGGAAAGACTTGGCATTAGGTATTTGTGACGCAACCGGCGCATGCGACCGCCTTCACTCAGTGAGTCACTCTGGACGCCGCTTTGAACTTTGGCCTCGTGCGAAATGTTATGTAACTGTTTGGTGATTTGACACAGCTAAGTGGGGTGGCTTAGTACCTCAATCTATTTTAAGATTGTTCTTAACACTTATACATACTGCTTATTGGGTATATGTATTAATATATAAAAAGTCAACATGCCCGTTATCCTCGTAAGAATAGGTATATGTTATCTGCTAAGGGTATGCCCGGTCTAAGAACTGACCTACACTTTCGGGTATGATGCTCATTTATGTGCATGCATGTACATGAGCATCATGTGTACATGTCAAATATTTTCTTAAAGCCAGTTTGCTTATTAGTAATTTCATTTTATTTCAATTATCATAGTTTTTCTTGAAGCATTAATAGAAAACTACAGGTAGACCCTTGTAATTGTACATGTGCATTTAGGAGCACTCCGTACGAATTACTGATTACAGTATTGAAGATCAGATAGCATTGACCGGACTCTTGAGAGGGCCCATTCTAACTGTATTAACAAATCTAACTATCTCAATGATAAAGAGTTACAATATTTTCTTCCTTTTGTTTGTAATAACTTTAGAAACCAGCACACCCGTTTTTTAGCTTCTACTTGTAAATCCTTTGTCATTATTGGCTATCAACACCCAGCTAAAACAACGACATTAAATAATCCCAGGTTAAAATTAAACCAGGTTAAAAAAATCCTGGCACCATACCCAAGGGCAGTGTTTTTCAACCTGTGGGTCGCGACACCCAGGGGGATCGCTGAGCCATACTAGGGGGGTCGCCGCCAAAAGGAAAACAGCAAAGTTCTACAAACTATTAGTGAGAAACTGTTTTCTGTCAATGACCCAGGGGGTCGCGAAATTTTTTGAAACCTGTTAAGGGGTCGCGTATTTATAAAGGTTAAAAAACACTTCCAAGGAAAACGACTCTTCGACGCTTTTCACGTCAAAAACACTAAGACAGTATATTTTTGTTTTGTTCGCCAAAACTGATTAATGGTGTAAACATTGAGCTATTTTTATACGCTAGTAATAATAGTTCAATGGGTGTAAAGAGCTTTGAAATTTCACCGTTAAACTACAGTCGCCTACCTAGTAGCGCATTAGCCTATCATGAACCCTTCCACGCACACGGGCTTCTCAAGTCATTATTTACCTAACTGTCTTTACTAAATCTATTGGCTGCATATATTTGACCTAATTACGACAACAGTTCCAAAGTAGATTAATTACATTCGAGTTTAAGAGTACCAACGCGAGGACAGGTATTTCTTTGGGTCAGTCAACCAGCGTCAATCAATTAAAAGTGGATAATTAATGAACAATGGCCCCTGTGCCGCGATCAATGTCAAGAATGAAGTTCGCGGCGCGCGCGCACAAAGCGCCCGCTAATATGCGCAATGTACATAGTACACCAATTACCTTAAAGTTCGTTTTTTACATAATTAAAAAAAAAATACACAATTTTTCCTAAACCTGTTCATTAATCAGTCCGTCTAAACGGACGAATATTAAGTAAACATTTATTATTTATAAAGAGCTAGTAAACATGTTATACATACATACATACAAATGTATGTTATATTAATCTATAAATTTTATTGATGTGATCAAATCCCGAAGAGCATTAATTTACGTTGCATCAGTATAAATATTTAATATACTATATACATGCATCTAGCGTGAAACATTTTGATGTATGAGTAGTTAAACGTTAAAGTACATTAACAGCAGCCACATGATGTATAATTTTAATGTGCAAATATATTATATAATTTTATACCTTTTCTGACATATAACATATTGATACGTTTGTCTTGGCATTTATACTATTTTATAATATAACTGTTTTGTTTTGGGCCAATAACTATAAAAGACATCATCAATCCATCAACGATGAGTCCTTAAATTTTACAAGCTTTAGAGTTGAGAAACTATTTAGGGTTTATTTAAGACAAAAAATCTATAGCGAATTTTATCTATTCTATTCTTGTCAAGGAACGTGGAAACCAGGGAGCCTTTTTAATGGACACTGAGAGTTGAATTTGCATGAAAATAAACTACCAATCCTGCTTGTACTATGGTCGGTATGCGTTTGCGCAAGCCGGCGCTGTGCGGGCGTCACCGTGTCAGCGACTGCGGCGGTCGTGAGCGACGCGACGCCCAATCGGACCACACGTGCCGATCAAGGCCTTCGGGCTGAACAGCTGAGAGATTGCGATCACTCGATAACTTCGACAATGATGTTGACATCACTTACATATCATATGTACATATATACCATCACGTGAAAAGATCCCAAAATCTGCCTTTAGTATTAATATTTAGACAAATATTAACATAAAGTTGAGTTAGATGGAAAATTGTGGAAAAGTGGCCAGTTTGTCGCCTTCATTATCATACAAATCCATTAAAAATTACCTGTTTGAGTTATTTTATATTCAAATCAAACTACAGCTTCTACAAAGCAAGCACGGGAAAACACGTTATAATGATTACAAAAGAAAAATAATATGTACTTACACAATTAGGAATATCTACTTCTCTATATTCTTTATTGAAAGTACAATCAATTTGAATGAAAAGTAAAAGTAAAAAATTTCTTAATGACACATTTTCACTCGTTGTTATTACAACTTTGCAATACGTTTGAAAAAACTTAAAAAACATAACTGTTACATACAGCTAAAAACAAATAACGGTAGCATTTTTGCTAAATGAAAGATCGTAACCCCGCAAGCTAGTCGCATTTCTATAGAGAAATCTCTGTATTAAAAATAGGAATGTTTGCAATAAGAAATAATACAGCGTTTTGTGTTGCTCGTATTCTTTCTGAAGTTCATAACTGTACCTAAGAATGAAAATGGTTTGAAATTTTAAATCAGAATTAAAACTACGAGACACGTTACTATTGTACCTGAGACAAGATTAGAATTTCTGAATAAAATGTGAATTGACATCCAAATATAATTGGGGATTTCGACAAATAGCGCAAAATTTGGTGACTTAGTTGGGTCATTTGATGGAAATTTTATTTCTTAATTTAAAACAAAAAGTCATACAATAAGGTCAGTATGAATAATAAATAATAAAAAAAATGTGCTGACTGACACAACAATTCCCTAGTTTCAAACTAAGCTTATACTTGTACTATGGATACGAGGCAAACGGACAGACATACTTAAATACGTTTAGAAACATCCATGACTCAAGTACAAATGTCCATTTTCATCACATGAAACATTTCTGATCTCTCACCACTCGACCAACGGGCTAGTGAAAATAGGTATGTACAAG
The DNA here is from genome assembly GCA_951394215.1 of Glyphodes perspectalis. Lineage (NCBI taxonomy): Eukaryota > Metazoa > Arthropoda > Insecta > Lepidoptera > Crambidae > Glyphodes > Glyphodes perspectalis. The sequence continues at coordinate 15,834,839 of OX596202.1, read as the reverse complement.
TTTAAGTGTAAGCCCTATGAAATTAATAAGCGGTTTTCCTGTAAAATACGAAAGCGTACAGCAAAAATATTGAAAGGCTTTGCTACTATTCATAAAGGAGTTTACGTTGTGTAACCGAAGCTGTTCGATAAATTATTCGTAGGCCTGTGTTTACCAGAATTTTACCAGTATTTATCTACTCGTTATGAATATAAATAGGGCGCCTTTAGCCCCAAAATCGACGGTAGTAAGGTAACGTGAGGAATTTGCGATTAAGCCGGAGGAATGTAGGCGAAACTATGTATATGCAGTTGAACCGTGAAATTGAGTCGAAAGCTTACGTGGAGTTCGCGTGCTGCTTATTAAATACTAGTTTTGCCTGCGTTTTCGTTCGCGCGAATTTCAACCCGTCACAAAGCTTCTGTCCTGATTCCTTGGAGATCTTCTATTTGAGATTGCATCCAGGAGTTGTCCTGAATTTAATCAATGAATCCCCCCAAAGTTTTATCTTTATAAGGAAATTAAATGGAATAAAAGTCTGTAACCGTCCCTAGAGTCAATTATGAATATGAATATCAGATAAAAATTTCACATAAAACTTTAGAGAATGGTTACATAAAATGACACAAACAAAAATACACTCTGAGAATAGTTTGAGATTCTCAGCTCAGTATTTCATTTGTGTCTTTTTCAGCCCAGAGCGCTGATAAATAAACACAAAATCTATAGTGAACTTATTAAGATACTCTCATCTACAGCCGACTTGGCAGCGGTTCAAATGTCTAACATATTTCTTTGTACGAGAAATGATCTTTGTTATTACATTTCCTCATTTCAGCAATTGGTTCATTTGTTAGATTTTATTGACACAGAACAAACACAAGTATTCATCACACGAATATTTGTCCTGGGTGGGGTTTGAACCCACAACTCTTGGCGCATGGGTCACTACCGAATGCGCCATCGTGCCAGTCAAGTCGTCTTGCTGACATAATATTTCTTGAATCGTTGTTGCAGATGATGACGAGGAGTGTGGCATCCTCTCGGAGGGCTCAGAGACGTCGGAGGGCGGCCGCGCCGACACGGACGACGAGGGCATCGAGAGGGACGCGGAACCCGCGCCGCGGCGCCGGCGCAGGCGGCGGAGGTTCATGCTTAGAGACGTCATCGAGGTAAGTCGCACGATATTTGGTTTACTTTGTTAATTATTTAAATTTTTATTACTTAATTTACTGCAAAACTAATTAATGAAAATTTTCAATATTGAATGCAGTGTGCATTAAATTTTTTATATAGGCGCAGATGCGTCACTAAAATAAGTTTAATATTCAAATTCGACTATGAATGAATCGCGCTGTAAAAAGTTTTTTTAGTGATCTAAGCGTAAAGTTTAGTCCGTTAGCATACTTTTCACATTGATGTATCGTCATGTATAGTTAGCGATACCACTTTAATTAACATCTTCTTCATTGATGTTTCCCTCAAGATATCTCCTCCTTCCTCCTTATTTTTTATTAAACCAGTAAGTTAAAGTTCTCTCCCACCTGACACTTTATATCTATACTAATAAATACTAATATTATAAAGAGGAAAGATTTGATTGTTTGTTTGTTTGTATTGAATAGGCTCCGAAACTACTGGGCCGATTTGAAAAAATATTTCACCAATGAAAAGCTACTTTATCAGCGAGTAACATAGGCTATATTTTATCCTCGTATTCCCACGGGAACGGGAACTTCGCGGGTGAAACCGCGGTAATAGTAAATATACTGGGTAATATTATATTGCCAAGCTTTAGCTTTGCGCGCAATGCAGTGGTCTTAGCGTTAGTATCCACCATTAATTTTATTGCGTCGATCACTTCGATACACCGGCCAAATAGCTTTCAATTAACTGCAATGGGACGGTCCCGTTTAGCAAAGTTGTTCTCATTACAATTGACTGGCTCGTTAGGCCGAGTGGTTAGTCTGTGGCCACGAAACCAAGGGTCGCGGGTTCGAATGCCGCTAGGGGAAAATATTTCGTATGATGAACATGGACATTTGTACTTGAGCCATGGATGTTTATAAACGTATTTAAGTATGCCTGTCCGTTCACCTAGTATCGATAGCACAAGCATATATGCTTAGTTTGGAACTATGGAATTTGGAATCCGTGTGTTAGTCTGGAGAATTTATTGATTTATTTATTAGAAATTATGACAGAAATTTTATTAACTCTGAAGGCCATCTTTCGATGTTTACAAGATGACTGAATCATGTTATTTCGAAATGAATGTGCCAGAAAAAACAATACGACGGAACAGGAAATAGATACAAGAAAGTAATTTGTTTGGAAATGGTTTTGCTTTTATTAGGGCACGGCTGTGTCCTTGTGAGTAATAAATTGTGGAATTTATTGTTATAGCGGTTGGCGCCATGGGTACTTGATACAATTTTATTAGGCCAGATCTTCGGCTTTCTCTTGGGACTATCCCACTAAGTATGTACCTATTAGATGCTCAACTAGATTATAACGATTCATAAACTTTGCGGTAGTTTTATTCGGGCTATGAAAGTGGTTGAACGTTTTCACGGGTAATTACTTTAGTGATTATGATGAAATTGGGAATGTCAAATGTTAACAAATATAAAAGAACCAGCCACAAATACAAAATGTACATTTTAAATATACTTTTTATCCTGGGAGAACTCATTTCTTACAAAACACACAACCTACAATTATTATGTCCCTAACAGCAAGTAACTGCGGATGTATACATTTGAACCTATTTCCAAAAAGAACTCCGTTATGTTTAACTACATCGATTGCAAATCTTTGGTATTCTTTGTACCCAAACCGGTGACATCATTTTCAAGACCTGCCCTCATTCCATTCTATAGTTATAATGGCTTCCTCAATGTGTCGACACCATCACGTTTCTGCACTTTTTCACCCTGTAACTACGATGTGTTATGCAACGTAGGCCGCGTACATTGTGTTGTGTGCTCAAACTGCAATTTAGGTCTGGTCCATCTGTCAGTACCCACATAGATGGAGAAGCCCTTATGTGGTGACATTGTTATACCTATTGCGTCACGAAAACTTGTGGGCGTCTATTATAACATCTGCTTTCACTGGGGATTATACCATAGGGCAGGGGAAGCGAACCTTTTCGACCGTAAGTCCTGAACAATATTGTTGAGTACCTACATATCCATGATTTTTATTTTTACTCGTAAAGAGAAGAGGTCGAATGAAAGATGAAGGTTCCTTTAAGTAAAAACCGAGGCTTGGAATTTCAGAAACGAGAAAGAATGAATCCTCTTTTACAGCGCTTTAGGCGAACAATAATAAACAAAAAGTAAGAAAATGTACGAAAAAGATATTGGTTGCTTCTCTCACAAAAGCTTTTAAAATGCAAACTTGAAAACATTGCTTAATCTTTCTCTTATTATGTGAATGGACTGGCCTATAGTTTTTCATTGAGACCTACTACTTGAATTTTAAACTTTTCGAACATGATTTTATTTACACTGATGATAAAAATATTCACCTTTAAGAAAAAAATACTTAAATAATTAAAATAATAGTAGAGATTTGATATTTGGATTATAACCAAAATAAAGAGCCTGCGTCAATTAGACCAAATATAAAAGATACAATATTATTTTCATACTTGTGATGATGGTGCTTATACTTTTACGAGCCATCTAATACGGCACAACCATAGGTTGTCTATACCTGCCAAGGGTCTAATCTTAGGATAACACCGGCCGCTCCAGGTTTACGACTGACGGCTTCGTTAAGTGAATCTGGTGTGATGATGGGCTCACCGCGAGAGGTGACGAGATCCACTTTCTATTTTATGATTTGATGATAGATTATCGCTGCAAGCACTTTCGGGTAAGGATGTTATTGGATTTGTTACTTACGAGCCCTTTGCTTTAACCCAAAACTACTGTTGAATTTTCAAGCATGATTTTTAATCGTCAAAGCATTTTTTTTAATTTATATATTTAATAGTCAAAGTTATAAATAAATAGATATTAGTTGTTGCCTTGTTTTGTCAATACAAAATTAGGAGAGTATTGTGTTTATTTTTTTTAATACGTTATTTCAGTTTTTTATCAGTTTATTTTTATCAACTAAATTATAAGAAAAAAATCTGCTTATAAAGTAGCAGGTTTTTCTTAGTTTTAGAACAACGGTTTAAAAAGGTTTATAAATTAAAACACCACCTACTTGAAGTACAAAAATTACACATTCCGATGTCGTTCGCTGAATTTCGGTTGTTGTCCCTCACTGGTTAAACATGTATCGGTCTATCGTCTGTAATTACTATTATTATTTTCAATTATTTTCTCCTGTTATTCTTGTCTTCCTATGTTTTTCGTATGTATGATTATTTATTTGTTTATTATTTGCACTCTCACTATATAGTATTATTATTAATTTATTTAGTTTAACCACTCTTACACTAACCTTAATGATGATTCTTTTTATTTATTTTAATTTTTTATTTGTGTACCCGCGCAGCCTCTGGGTGACGGCTGAAAACCAGTGTTTTCGCCTTTGGCGGATGCCTACACTGAGCCATGACCTAATTCTTTCTGCAGCAGACATGCATCTTTTTTTTTTTTTTAATGTATTATTAATTTGTTTGCTTATTATTTTTTTTTGTATTAATTGGTTTTTGTTTTTGTTTATAATTTTTGTGTGTAATGTGAATGTAATGTCAAATATGTGTGTTTGTTGTTTTAAAGAATAAACATCTATCTATCTATCTATCTATCTACTCTATAGCTGCAGATTCAAAGTATGTGGTACAAATAAATGTCTCCATTGTCAAAGAACAGGTTCAAAACGAAACTAGTAGAAGATAAGACGCTTTCAATCCTTTTAGGTATATATATACAGATTTGCAACACCAAAGACAACATTGATTTTTGAGATCTTGGGATCGCGTTGGAACATTGTTGTATCCAACGCGATCCCAAGATAATCGCATTGAACGATATCATTTCTAAGCTAGCATTGAACGGAATAGCACTGAACCATTTCTCAGCCAAAGATAGTAAATAAATATTCGATCAAGCAATCCCTTTGTCCTATTGAGTGGTGAACATTCGATTTTATTTTACGAGCATGGTTCCATCTAGAGCGTCTGCAAACAGTTTGAGTACAGAGCATATGGACGCCTGTGGTAACTTTTGTTTCACGAGGCTGGGAGTGGGCACTCGAAATAGGACACTTTGGTATATCGGCAATATTACGTAACTGATATCGAGCTTCTACAAACTTGATACTTGTAAACGTACCAGTGCTCTTCATATTCTTGAGTGTTTACTCTGCAATACAGTTTTTAGAGTTCCGTACCTAAAGGGTAAAACGGGACCCTATTACTAAGAAACTGCTATCCGTCTACGTAGCCGTCACTAGGCTCTACCTCAGGAACCGTGATAGTCAGACAGTTGAAATTTTCACAGATGGTGTATTTATGTCTAAAAATCAGAATCAAATAAATATTAAAGGGGCTCCCATACAACAAACGTGTTTTTTTGCCCGATATTCATAACGGTAACGTCGCCGCTATAACAACAACTAAGAAACAGAATAAAATCAATATTTAAGGGGGCTCCCAAACAACAAACGTGTTTTATTTTTTTTTCGATATTAGTAACGGCAACAGGTAGACGCTTGAAATATTGACAGAATATTTAATTGTAGATATATTGACTTTAAAAATAAATAATGAAATTAAAATAAAATTAATATGTAAGAAGGGCTCCCATACAACAAACGTGATTTTAATGCCGTTTTTTGCTCGATATTGGTACGGAACTATTCATGCGCAAGTCCGACTCGCACTTAGCCGGTTTTTACTTTATTAGCTAGATGACTTTTCTCGGAGATGAGTGCTTCAAAAGGTAGGATACTTTGAATATTGAGTTGTAATATACAACTAGTCTAAAGCAAATACGATATTGTGTATATACAGCGTCCTTTATATGCTCGAGTGTGTATTTACTTTGGTGCTGTATAAATGTAATTTGTTTTATCTCTGTTCTCGGAAAGTAAGCGAAAGCGCTTAAAAGGATGAAAGCACTTGTTAATTAACAATATTTATACAGCAAAAGATGTAATCTGTAGTCTTTGTATGCGACAGGTAAATTTTTGGGTTATTTATTTTTAATTTCTGCTTCAAAACGTTTACAAGTTGGAAAAATAAACAGATGAAACGCATCTGACAAGATCTTATGTGGGTGGAATTAATAATGGTTATATAAAGCATTGCTTCTACTGACATTATGATTAAAATGTGACTTTCTATAATAAGTCGTCCTACATTATTTGTCGTTGAATCGGTTTGTTAATTGTCAAATTTTTTTATATAAATTGGTTATCAAATCGTTAGGTAAATTAAAAAATTATGGTATATTTGGATTAATGGATTACTGTCCAGCCTTAATAAGAAAAACTATGTACGTATTTAGTCATATTTTGATTCTAATAAGCAAAATTTTTAAAAATTAATTAATCGACTAGCATTATTATATATAGTTAAAAACAACATAACTTAACATCACGCCCATAATCCCCCAAGGGGTAGGCAGATTCAAAGGGACAGAAGGCCCCTTAAACCACATTCAGCCAAAAATAAAACTAGGCTAGGTTAGATGGAAAATTGTGAAAAAGTAGTGCCAAGTGGTTAGCTCGTCGCCTACATAATCACATACCCATAACCCGATATACCATTAGTCGCCTTTTACGGCATGCTAGGCAAGAAACACTGTTGGCACATTCTTTTTAAGTCCCAGACCAACCCGGGACAATTGGCTGGGTTAGATAGAAAACTGATTATAATATTTTGATTTTAAGAGAATTATAAGCTACCCACTTTGCCACGTTGCCTAGGTATTCAGCCGGCGCAAAATGTTCTATCATCTATTATTATTTTCTTCAACATTCCAAACATACTCTTATAACTACATATGTCTGGTAAATAGCGTTGGTATTAAATCTTTTACCAACGGAAAGATGCGTTAACTTACAAAAGAAAGCGCCTCGGCATAATTCCAACTGAAGTGGGTCAAGCTGGCGCATCAATAATAAAGTGTGCACCCCAGATACGGGGTGGGTTTAGCGGGGGTGCTACGTGGTAGGCACTAATGCACTAGACTAACGACCTGTGGGCGTAACATGAGCTTTGATCTTGTGGGGTGCTTCTGAAGATTAATTTTGGATAATGTTAGTAAAGGTGCATCATTTCGTTGAAACTATTGCATTTATTTATTACTAGCTGTGCCAGCGGTGTTACCCGCGTTTATGGTTAATATTATAAAGACTATTTCCGTCATACATGATTTCAATGTAACTTTAACCATTAAGGATGCACACGCGACGGAAGCTTAAAAAATGGAGTAACTTCTCCCGTTTTCCCAACATTTCCCTTCACTACTCTGCTCCTATTGATTGTAGCGTGATGAAAAGTATACTATAACCTGTCCAGGAGTATGAAGAATAATTGTACCAAGTTTCGTTAAAATCTGTCGAGTAGTTTTTGTTTCTATAAGGAACATACAGACAGACAGACAGACAAAAATTTGATTGTGTGACCACAATGAATAATTTCCCGGGTCCATTGAAAGCGGCGACAAAGCCGCATTAAGCGAGAGGCTACGGCGCGTTTGTGAACCTGTGGTTTCACGCACAAATGGGCTACAATTAAGAGTTGTCAAATTGTCGGATACCAACGCGCCGTAAATCGCTGTTGATTTGCGATAAGAGTCGCGCGCCCGCGCCGATCGGCCGACAATCGCGAGCGCAAGGATGGCGACTGGGTCTTTTAAAACTCTAAGTTTGGTTATAGTAGGTAATTTTGTAAGCTGCGATTTTATTGATCTGTTTAATTAGTTACTTAAAAGATGATGATATTTTTTAGCAATTTCAATTTCCAAACATTATCAGAACATAAATCTAATCTAAATCTCTTCAGAAGAAGAACATAAATCTAAAGTGGTCACGATCAGACGACGTTGCAGGACGTACGTGAGTTCGGATAAATATAAATGGCGTATTGAAGAACCAGCCTTTACTAATCAGAGAATAAGTGTTCGTCGAAAGTATAAGACGGTATTATGTGCTGAGTTTTGGTAAATTACGGCGATAGTCATTATATTTGTACAATGTCTGATTAAGCTGGATGTTAAAGAGATAGCTTCTTTGCAGCTCTGTGTGCATATTGCATATTGTGAAGATTAGCCATGTTTCAATAAATAGATGTATTCAGTTTCGTTATTTGAAGTATCAAACTATGTATTTACTTACAAGAAACCATAGATTTCTGAGGAGATAGCCCTAATCGCCGTTGCGAAGATCAGCCGACAAATGCACACCGTGCCATTTGCAGTCCACTGAAGTATCTAACGTTGCCGCCATAACTCATATTTGTCGAGGCATAACTCACTGTTCGAGTCGAGGTGGGAGCGGAGGCGAGGTAATGATAGCTCACTGCGCCAAGTGTCGGTCGCGTGCCGCGGACTTTATTTTGAAGGTGAGGTGAGGTACGGCGGTGGAAAAGTCTCGGTAGATCTTGGAAGCGAATTGCAACCAACGAGCAAAGTAAGAAATAGTAATATTCAGTTAACTTGAATAGTTTATCATCCATTTATATATGTACGAGTACATGTTTCGTGTCATCGTTAATAGAAGGTCAGATTTTAGTCTGGGACTTAAAAATAATGTGCCAACTGTGTTTCTTGCCTAGCATGTCGTAAAAGGATAGTATAGCTGGTTTTGGATATGTGATTGTGTAGGCGACGAGCTAGCCACTTACTTTTTTACTACATTTTCCATCTAACCCTCCCAGTTTTACTTCTGGCTGAATATTCTGTTTCTTTTTCTGTTGAATAAGATATTTCAATTTCTATAACAATTGTGCTTATTTAAGTTCATCTATCCATACAATAATTTAATTCATTTAATTCATTTCATCCATACAATTAATAAAATTTCGAGTGATAATGGTGCTCTGAATAGAAATTACGTCTTAACACATTTTTTAATTGTATTAGATATTTTAAGATTTTTCTAAGCTAATTTTTTGATATTGGTTTACGTTCGACATTATAATATAAATATATTCAGCATCATCATCAATCACTTTGATGGGCTTAACAACATAGTATCTATAATGCTATTGGGATGATGAACAATTTTTGTTAGATAAAATTCGTCAATGTTATTATTTTATTTACATTAGTTAGAGTAATAGAATAAATATGTAACTGAAAATGGTTATTAATAATTCAAACGGGCATAAAATGTTTTATAGCCCACAATTAATAAAACGACAAATTTGAACAGAAGCGAGACTATCTGCTTTGCAATGTAAATTATTCTTATTACAAGCTTCTAAAGTTTTATTACAATCTGGTGATTGTTGTCGTAAATGGCACAATTTTTTTTTTTTTGTAATGATTTCAATTAAATATTACATTTACAAATAATTTGACCCGTGTTGGTCTGGACTTAAAAAGAACGTGCCAACTGTGTTCCTTGCCTAGCATGTCGTGAAGGGGGCTAACGGGTTGGGTATGTGATTGGTGTAGGTGACGAGCAAGCCAACTCAGCCCAGTTGGATTTGGCTGAAAGTGGTTACTGCCCCTTTGACGCTGCCTACCCATTCTGGCATTACAGGCGTGATGGTACAATTAAATGTATCAGGGTCAATTTTAATGTATTAATTAAATTTAGTATAATTTCATTTTCCTAAGTAAGCCATTGTGTTTAAATTTTCCCCAAAATCGACTCTGAATTATATTAAACTAAACTTCATACCACTTCCCTAGTGGGGTAGGCAGAGAGAACCGAACGCCATATGGCACGATCCTTACAATGAATTATATTAATTGACTAAATAGGCTTATTATATCTTTATTACCAATAAACTTAGTCCGAACAACAACCAGTTTCAAATATATTTCACCATGATGGTGACAATATTTTAAATAGTTTGGCTAAACAGGGTTTAAACAAGTACGAACTAATTGCAATATCTTTTTTTTTTGTTATAAAACCAATCGTACTCAGGGGGAGTGGGGAGTTCCTACTATTTGAAATAATTAAAATCAATTTACGTTTTTCTTAAGAAATCACGTTCTTAATATGGAATTGGCTGCAATTATTTCCATGATTGGCGTTGGAATATGTTATTTCTACATATCTTGAACCTTGGCGTGAGATGTCGGCGCAGCAACGTGAAAGTGTACAGATGTAGCTGAACGATAAAATTTTAATTCGATTACGATTTACGGCACACAAAACTGGTCATGAAATTGGCAGCGTTTCGAAATTACTCGCAATCGAATCAATTAGGTAAGAAGCGATTAAATTTTAATAACATGTCACGTTAGCGACACTTTCGTGTGTTAAGACCTTGGAGTAACTGCTTATTTATTGGCCGTGGATAATCTTACAAAGATTGATTTTTAGGTTCTACAAGTTTCCGTGATGCTGCGAATTGTTGTTTAGTTTGCGTACATTTCTCGACTAAGATATTTGAATCCTAGTCTCTCATTCCTACTTACATAGTTTTCGTTAAAATTGGATGTAAAGAGAAATTCTACATATCCAACCATATACAATTTTTGTAACGAGTTTGATTCAACCCTTGCTGCGTGCCATTAAGCGTAAGCACTTAATAATTCATAATCTGCGTTTAATGTAATTGTACCCTAGAGAGGGTACAACACAAACCATTTTCCTCATTATAATGTTGGTGCGGATACTATACTTTAAAAATTATATAGGCATATTAATAATTTGGTCTTAAACTAAAAATTCACTTATAAGATAGAAAAATGTCGCTCTTCTTTAAGCTCAACTTCGAATTAATAACCAATTCAGATTGTTCGATATCCTGAATTGGCAAATTGGAAATAAGCCTTTCGCGTTCGCCACCAAACAAATAATGTTACGATAGATATTACATCTCGGAGGACACTATCGAGATTGATGTATTTTATTCCTAATGCTAGCGTAACATGGTCTGGATAGGTGCTTTATTTCTCTAGTATAATGCTCACCGACTGTCAGAGATTGACGGGGTCTTAGTAACATGGTATGTATCGCTTGGTGCATTGCAACAGTGCAACGCGTAGGTGCCTCACAGGAATTCGGTGGATGCAATTTTAAGTGTACTAGATTAAACTACTTTCAATGGATTATGTTACTCAGTTAATAATCGGAAAGATTTATTGTACAGATATACATTTTATAACTGCTACTTATTTACTTTTTGCGTTTTAGTTACGACTCCATTAAAAAGTTGAAAGATTAAAGACTGAATTGCCATTTGTCACGCTACTTAACAATTAATTATGTGGGCTTTCTTTATTACCCACTTCACATCTTATCTTATCTGAATGATCAATCAATATCTATACTAATATTATAAAGCTGAAGAGTTTTTATGTTTATTTGCTTTAACAAGCTTATCTCAGGTCCGATTTGAAAAATTCTTTCAGTGTTAGATAGCCCATTTATCAAGGAAGGCTATAGGCTACATAAACAACAACAAACGCAGGCGAAACCGCGGACACAACTATTAGTTAATATTTTAACAATTAGTTTTTCTTTTTCATTTAGTGGATTTTTTGAATTTTAGGGATAACTCTGTGTTGGACGGCAGTTACTTACTTGATATAAGAGTTCCTTAAAGATATCAATTTGTTCTTATCTTCGCATGTCTCCTCATGCAGGTTCATTTTAACAGCCTTCTATCAAGAAAGCAACATCTGTAGAGATTGTGGTAACCAAGTCTACTGAAGGAGATTCTATTTAATACTAATAAAATTTGCCGCGACAGTTGCAAGATTCGGAGGAGCTACCTCTCAAGGAATTATTTTATTTTTCTGAACCCTTATATTAATGTTGACTTGTTTCTTGGTCCTCAGCGATGCGTGTGGCACTGCGGCGGCGGCGGGCGCAGCGTGCGCGAGGCGGCGGCTGCGCACTACCGCGCTGTGTGTCGGGCGCTCGTCGCCGAGGCGCTCGAGCTGGCGTCCTTCCTCGCCAGGGTGCGCGTCGGCGGCGCGAGGGACCTCGGTGCTGCTGAAGACTCCGTCACGCATCTCGATACACTGCAGTTTTCTGATTGGGTTAGTTACTGGTCAATCAGGAATGAGAAGCGTGGGAGAACGAATATCGGTGGAGGCATGGATTTTGGAGAAGTGATGGATCACTACGGAATGAAATTCCGTAGTGATCCATCACTTAGTGATTGTCAACAACGAAAAGTTTACAATTTAGGTGCAGTTATAGGAACTCCTTAAATGCAGATAGCCTTCCAGTTATTTGTCTCACTGGTTATATTCAACAGTATGGCCGTAAGTGATGAGAGGGGCAACGTCTTTCCAACTTGCGGATTATTTTAAGAACATTGCATTGCGTCCCCAAAATGCTATCTAGGAACCTAATGACGAAACCTGGACGTTTACTATGCGGAATAGTACTGACGTAAATTTTCAATTGAGTATGTGTTATTCATAATTAAATGTGACTCGTTACGAATACTATAAGATATAATCTAAGATATAATCGTATGTATGCGAGTGATTGCATCGGTTTTTTCTCGGAGCATTATTGGGCCATATCTTATTACATATACTAGCTTGCCAAGTTTAAAGAGCTTTGTCAACCGTAGAAATGTATGGGAAAATTCTTGAGGTTCTAATGCCCGAATATCTCATCTAACAGTATATAACGCAGACCATAGGTGGGTACTTGCTCAATAAGGGTACACAAAGACACGCACAATGCAGTTCCCCTAAAGGGCATAACGGAAAAGCATTCTCCACGATAGAAAAAAGTCATAATTCACAAAAAATTAGGTAAGCAACAAGATGCCGAACTCGGTAGTTATTTCAATTTGTTTTATAATATTAACTTATACTTAAGTTGAATATCATAATGTAAAATTCGTATTTTGAGAACGATTCTTTTATTCCATGTTCCATATTAGTCTGGGACATAAAAGAATGCGCTTGGGTTTTCGCCTACCATGTCGTATAAGGCAAATGGTGTAATGGTGTGCTTGTGATTGTGTAGGTAACGGACTAGGTGCTTGACACTACTTTTTCTGATTTAGTGATTAGGGGAACTTACTTACTTAGCTTATTGGACTATTATTATATCTTCGGGAAATGCGGTCGTGATGATATTTATTCATGAGAGCAAAAAAGTATTTCCACTTGATAGTTACATTGTGATTGTGTGGGCGACAGGATAGCCACTCGTCACCACTTTTTACAATTTTCCATCCAACCCAGCCCAGTTTTGTTTCTGGCTGAATGTGGTTAAAGGGGCCTGCTGTCCCTTTGACTCTGCCTACCCCTTCGGGGATTATGGGCGTGATGTTATGTTTGTAGTTACATTGTACACACGTTGTAATCATCACCATCAATAACGTTGAGTGGCATACACAAATGATCGAGTGCCTGTGCTTTGGCAATCGAATTATTTGCGGGCCTAATGCACAAATATGCCGTCTGGCCTGCATAGGAATTGCACCCGAGTGCAACGGGCCCGACGTTACGCATGCAGATTGCGGGTTACCTAATGTGCGATGTATTATTAATGTCGTCCCACCGGCATGGAATTTAGACTTGAATTAATTGCATTAGGGAACTGTATGCAAATAACTGTGGCACCTAGTTTGAGTGCAATGGAAAGATTTCGTGCAACAGACATAGGTTATTCGTATATGTAATTGAAAGAAGGAAAAATAAGTCGAAGAAAAAAGGTCTACTATTTCATGATCAAATTATGTAAACTGGTCCTGAATAAAATAAAAGAAATAACTACCTATCATATTGAAATTCGAAAATTTAAATAATTTTTTAGAAGAATTTAATGGTGGCCTTCGTCATATGTTGCAGAAAGGCGAAATATGTTATTTATGATAATACATGGTATGGTGGGTGTAGTACACTGAAGTATGTTCGTATGTCCACTACGAAAGCACGTAATTGCAATGTCCACATACTTATTGATATTGACACTGATACTGATCAATCTAATATTGTATAACTTTTTCAATCATAGTCTAACCGAAGGATCTGGAGAGCTCTGCAAGTACGTAGATATTGGAAAAGATAAGCTCGCTTTATATTTATATCATTGTTGTAAACACTTATTCTCATAATGGTAGGTTAGTTAGATATTTTTTTATTTCCATGACAATGATACAAACCATTTCCATATCTAGTGCATGTTTTCGATAGTATTTTTCTTGGGCTCTTCGATTCATATATTTGTACGATTTGTAGAATTAAAACTAATTCGACTTATGCTTAACACTAGCTTATTCGACAATAGCTAGCGTAAAAGTAACAGAAAAATATTTTGAGTTTATTTAACAAAATATATTTTTATAATTTTTACGTTTTGCAGCTAGTGATTGACAATAATACTTTCAGATATCTTTACAAAGTCTCGTCAAATTATGCTGTTGTAATGGTGTTAACACAGCTATCATTACATTAAATAACTAACTAAACTTCACGCCACTTTCTTAGCGGGAAGATGTAATTTCCCATTACATTAAATGATCTCGTAATATATTATAAAACTGGTTATCTTTATTGAACATCGTTACAATAGCAACTTGGACGATATTATGGCTGATCCGTGATCCCTTTAATTTTCTGTGCACATAGCGCCTGTTGCTTTCTATATAGCAATGTTGAATAAACAAAACTGATTGCTTCTTCAATTTTACAGGCGCGGTTTTGGATGCAAGTTATCGGAGAACTGAGAATGGGAGTAAAATTAAAGAAAGTTAACTACTCAAGGACACCAATAGAATATGAACTGACCCCGTACGAAATTTTAATGGATGATATCAGATCTAGAAGATATACGTTGAGGAAGGTGGATGGGGCGATACCTCAAAGGTAGGAGTCTAATCGAAATATATCTTACTCAATTTTGTTTCTTGTTAAATATAAAATATAAATATCAGACTACATCACATACATTGATCTGACTCCGAGGTAATTAGCCTAAGTACTTAGTTACTGGCGTGTTACGGAGATCAGAATCAACAGCGGTAATACAAATATATACCTACTTAAATATTTGATATTACCACCAAGGCACAGAACAAACACAGCATTTATCAACACGAATGTTTGTCCTGGGTGGGGATCGAACCCACAACTCTTGGCGCATGGGGCAGGGTCACTACCGCATGAGCCATCCAGCTTGTTGAAAGTGGTTAAAGAAGCTTGCTGCTCATTGGACTACCTACCCCTTCGGGGATTGCGGGCGTGACAGTAGATATGTACGTGTGTATGGTATCCACAAGTTCCCAACATATTATGATTTTTCTCAAAAAATAAATTTTCTCATTAATTTTGATATTTTTTGCAGTGTGAAGAAGGATGCGCACGCCATGATTCTCGAATTTATTAGAAGTAGACCTCCACTTAAAAAGGTAAGATCTATCTTTTGTGATTTTATTATACATATTCAGGTTTTGTTTATTATTTTTTCCGTCATTTTAATAAGGAAAGGCTAAGACCAAGGCTTTTCTTATTATTATTTTTTTCCTTAAATTGTTCAAAATCGCCAAAATATTAACTTATTTTTTAAACAATATAGAATCAGCTCAATTAAAATTATTAAACGACTTACAAGGAACTTATTAACTTATTCCACGGAAATATTGTAACTTCAATAAAAGTACTAGTTTTACGTGTACAATTGAGTTTCTATTGAGATTATTTGATGGATTATGTTTAGGTGGAATTATGGCAACAGAATGATAATTATGTTTGAAAACAAATATCCAATATTTTCAAATAGTGAATAACTTATTTTGATTTTAAAAAGAAAGTAATCATAAATCTAGACATGTAGTTATGTTGCTTGTTTGAGACTAGTCGTGATTAGGCTTTTTGGGCATGTCCAACTAGTTTCCCTGCATACCAAGTAATCCACTGGTTCCCTTGTCCATAGGCGTCAGAGCGCAAGCTACCGCCCCCCAGGCGGGAGACCACGCCACGAGAGCAGCTCCTCGCCTCCATCCAGGTCGGCCGGCAACTGAGGCCGACGCCATACTCTAGAAGATTATGTGAGTACCATATCTGTAATTTTAATCAAATATTTCAGAAATGTCGTTTTTGGTCCTTTTCTGGTTCAAAAAATACACTGTCCTTCCAATACTGGGCGGAGTCAGAGGAATGTATGAGGGCCAGACCTTCGATGTAGTGAAAGACCACTCTGTCGAAGATAGCAGAGAATTTATACCGACTAAAACTGTGGGATTTAGCGTCAGTATGTAATACGCTGATCAGTTCACATGTAGTCCTCGTGGGTATTAAGTTAGGCTCTGTCAATAAAGATTGACAAGATTGACTGATTGATTAATTTCGGGGTGGAATCAAAATTTATTTTACATTTGAGGGATATACACCAAGAACAGCTAGTAATACTTTTCCAACTTAGCGTAGCCTTGGTCTTAGCGTGAGTTATAGAAAATTCATATTAGAAGGCGGCCGGATCATAATTTTTTTTTTGTCTTCCATTTCTTATCTTTTACGAGTAATGTAACCATGATTTTTGGCACAATATTAGGAGTACCTTTTTATCTGTTAGAGGACAAATCTACTGTAGAAGTTCCTTATAAAGCAAGCCTCGAGTTGGGTGTTTTGTAGTACCTACGTCATTGTTAATGACAACTAATGGTCAAGCTATATATTTATAGTACCTACTATGGAGTCAGATCTATCTGATGTGTATTGCACATGTCAAATGTGAAATTTCTTTTAAAAACGAAGGTGTAATTTCTGCATCAACGCTTGATTTTTTAAATCTATGTTTCCAGATACCTAACCTTTCCTGTATTTTCCTTCCCCAACTGATCCCGCTCCCCAAAACAGAAGGAAGTGGCAATTGTCTATATATACTGTGTTTGGATCTGTTTATTTGTTTGTTATTCACCCTTTGTGTCAGTAAATCAGTTTCAAACTTTTTCTTGATCATTTATTTTGTAGCTGTAGTTTTTTAAAACAATAGGTTAATTATAAAGCACGGCTTTCTCTTTTTTTTTTTTGAAATAGATAATTCCAGGAACATTAAATAACGGCATAGTTTAAGTTTCAATCTATAGGAATAGGATATTTGTCGTATCTGACAATAACTGGCTCGATGGCGCATTCGGTAGTGACCCTGCCCCATGCACCAAGAGTTGTGTGTTTGATTCCCACCCAGTTCAAACATTCGTATGATGAATACTTGTTTGTTCTGTGTGGTAATATCCAATATGTATATGTGTAATTCCCCTGTTGTTTCTGATATCCGTAACACAAGCTAGTTAATTAACTTTTTAGAATTTCGGAATTTATGGATACGATCAAATTAAATTTCCGATGTCCGGTCTTGGTCTGGGACTTAAAAGAACGTGTCTACTGTGTTTTTTGCCTAGCATGTCGTAAAAGGCGACTAATGGTATATGGGGTTTTGGGTGTGTGATTTTGTATGCGACGAGCTAGCCACTTGTCACTACTTTTTCACAATTTTCCATCTAACCCAGCCCAGTTGTGATTTTGGCTAAATGTGGTTAAAGGGGCTTGCTGTACCTTTGACTGCCTACCCTTTAGGGTATTATGGGCATAATGTTGTGAATGTATGTATCAAATTAAAATGATTACAAATAGCCCCTGATAAGTCGCAATAGCAATATCACGCCGCCTCGTGTAAAGGCGCTCGCCTCGCTTGTGGCATCGGCTTGCGTATTTCATATTGCAGGTCTTATGATTGTGATACTTGGAGTATTGCTAAACCTTATGTTATAATATTCCTTCTGTTACAGTTGCTATATTGCAATTAATATAAGAGGTCAACAATGGTTTTGTAAAAACATTTTAAACTTAAATAAACTTTATTTATTATTTATTTTATTTGTTTTTTAATTATAAAGATGAAATCATTCGCGAAAGAATTTTGTATATACGTTTTTCTAAATAGGTTAATATAGTGTGAATACCAATTACAATATTTATGAGGTTATTACGAATGATTTTACCTGTAATTTATACGAAGTTGTTGATAAATATTCATTGACGGGACAA
Source organism: Glyphodes perspectalis (assembly GCA_951394215.1). Classification (NCBI taxonomy): domain Eukaryota; kingdom Metazoa; phylum Arthropoda; class Insecta; order Lepidoptera; family Crambidae; genus Glyphodes; species Glyphodes perspectalis. Next base: position 15,816,741 of record OX596202.1, on the reverse strand, counting down.
AATACTACTTTAAATACATTTATATTTAGCATCACGCCCGCAATTCTTGATGGGGTGGGCAGAGTCAAAGGGGCAGCAAGCCCCGTAAACCACATTCAGCCTAGAAAAAAAACTGGGCTGGGTTAGATAGATTACTGAAAAAAAAGTGACTAGCTTGTCGCATATACAATCATAAATATGAAATATCCTTTAACTTAATGGTCAAAATAGACGTCATAGGTATCAATAGTAATAATTTAGGATACACAATATATTTTAATTCATACAACTTTTTTATTGGGTGACGACACTTGCGTTATCATGCAATATGTAGCGCATTATCGAATCCCAAAGTAGCAACTCTTCTTAGTGGAGCAACAGTGGGCTCGCACCTCCGCACCTATCTCAGACATGGTCCAGTTTCACAACCGCACTCCACACAATGTGCGCGAGTGATATATTGTATGGCTTGACTATGGTATAACGAGTGTTCGGCCGCTCACACAACTAAATTGGACCAGTATGATTAGACCTACAAGCCCAAATGTTACGGTTCTATAAAAGTCTCTTGTTAAGTTTGGTGTCAATATTGGCCTTGAGAAATATCATTTTATAAAGCTTTCATTCATAGTTGAGAAATGAAAAGGGATGTCTTAACGCTGTATGAAGATTTAATTAAAACCAAATTTGAATAAGAAATAGATATAAAGAATACATTTTAAGGGTACTTGTGGGAATATCATGGGTAGGTTAAGCACATAAAATTATTCCATATACCGAAAATAAATCTTTTACAAAACATTGATACTTTACAGACGGTACACTAATGTACGACTCTCTTCTAAGAATACAAATACTAAATTTTAACCCTATTAATACCTACTAAAACAAAAATAATTAAGAATCACACGCTTTTGAAACTGATTTTAATACCCAAACTTTTTCATGCAAATAATTGTTTGCCAATAAATGTGGCAAACGATAATTTGCAACGCCGATCAAACATTGTGAAATAAAATTGTAAAAAGTGGTTCAGTAAACAGACTGTGCTTTGCATATTTATGGCAGAAAAATAAAAATGCAAAGACAAGCAGAAACGCTTACAACTTTCATACGTTTGGTACATATTCGAACAGTCCATTCGTTGTCACGTCTTCGCGTTAGGCATACGAGAATTGGTCTCGCAACAAAAAAAAATACCTACTTTGAAACTGAATAATTCTTTATGTAGGTGTCCCAGCTGCTCGGAACATCCGTGGACTGAATATATTGTATCTGTGTTACATTGAGATAAAGAACAGTTTCGCTAAATTATTGCAGTCAACTGTACTTTTCTAAATCCTGATGTAGGCTAGACCTAGATCTGCTGCAAGAGTTTTTTTCAAAGAAGACAAATGTTGTATGTTCATATAACTTTTATCTCAATCATCTGAAATTTGAAAATCATAAACATACCTTAAAAGAAGTGCGATAATATTTATACTGAATTCAAAGTAGCATAAGCACTTATTTAATAGAAAATCAGACACAAAAAAGTAAGTTAACACAACATTCAAAACCAAAAAATACGTATATTCTAATCAACAAGGTATAGAAACTATTAAGTAGATTAAAACAATATAAAATGCTTGTTTTATTATTAAATATAGATAATTCTAGCTACATATTTGTAGCAATTGATATTTTAATTACTGAATCGTGACAAGAATTCTGCAATGAGGCTTATGTGCCTTGGAATACTTATATGCATATTTTCCAAAGATTGCAACTCTTAGTTCAGTCAAGTAACTAAAGTGACTCCTGAAAACTAGGTTAGCGCCGTAATGATCCACCGCCAGGATGTTTGAAATATAGTCAACGCTCGGGGCTATTAGTGTATATTATCCATATAGGACAAACATAACATCACGCCCATAATCCCCGAAGGGGTAGGCAGAGTCAGCCAAAAACAAATTTGGGCCGGGTTAGACAGAAAACGTGAAAAGCTAGCCCCTTGTCTAGTGACAAGGGGCTAGCTTTTCACGTTGTCGCCTACACAATCACATACCCAAAATCTGATATACCATTAGTCGCCTTTTACAACATGCTAGGTAAGAAACACAGTTAGCACATTATTTTTAAGTCCCAGTCCAATATAGGACATTTTAACAATTCAATTGAATTCCATTTGTGCATGAATATTATGCGAAACGTTATGTTGAAGGTGCCACGGTGTAAGGTGTATGAGCTAGCCAATTGTCAAAAAGTAGGTCACTACTTTTTCATAATTTTCCATCTAAACCAATCCATTTTAATTTTTGGCCAAATATGGTTAAAGGGTCTGGTAGCACCGACTATCCTTGAGGGGTTGCGGGCGAATTGTGTGTGTTCAACAAAACCAGCGAATGTGTATTGGCATCTGAGGTGCCAGTGCCAATTAAACGAGTATTAGGAGCAGCATGCGCTTTTGGGGTCACTTTCATCAAGGGACTCTTACATAACATAAATAAATAAATATCAGATATCCGACTACATTCCATACATTGATCTGACTCCGAGGTAAGTAGCTTAAGCACTTGTGTTACGGATATCAGAATCAACAGTGGTATTACAAATATATACTTAATATAGTGGATAATAACACCCAGACACAGAACAAACACAAGCATTCATCATACGAATGTTTGTCCCGGGTGGGGATCGAACACACAACTCTTGACGCATGGGGCAGGGTCACTACCGAATGCGCCATCGAGCCAGTCAAACGACTCAAAAGAACTGCAACACCCCCTTAGTAGTAGGCTATGAAACGTGTTTGAAGCCCAAGGCCGTTTACTTCAGACTTCAGGATTGCTAGTGACGTCACTGGTACCCTTGCGAAAGTAATCAAGGCCTGGAATGTAGGTCAGAGACCGAACCGCGGCGCCCGTCCGTCTGCGAGATAAATCCGGTCTAGGGTAGGATCGATCAGGGACCATCCGCGTTATGTAACTGGTCCGAGCTTGACGGTGCGCTGCGGGGTTTCGTAACCCGGGGTCCGTGGGAAAAAGTAACGTAGGGCAAGTAACGCGTAAGGGTCCTCAACCTGCAGTCTTCGGACCCTGACATATGTTAATTCCGGCTTAAGTTTATAAGATCTGCTATTGATTGACTATTGACTATTTGATTCTGCCTACACCTTCTAGGTTTATGAGCGTGTTGTTATGTATGTATGTATGTATGGTTGTATGTTTAATTATAAAAGCTCTTGCAAAAATATGTAGTAAGAAGTTACCAGTTTCAAGGTATTCATATCTTTATTTTAGTACTAAATTAGAGCGGGCAACATGCCTTAGACGGAAAAAGGTAAGCTACTTAACTTGTTAAGGTCCGTAAATTCAAAGTCAATAGGTACTACCTAAAGGTTCATACTAAAAAAACCGTTTCACGTCTACTCTTACTTTTTTGCGATAGTTGATTAAAGTTTTCCGAGATAAATCCGGTGTAGGTCGGAGTCGGTAACGTCCGCGTTATGTGAAGCTGCGGCTTCCGCGCTATGAAAACTATGGAGTGCCTACTTCTCTTCTGAAGTCAGTTAAATGTAGGATTTGTTACTAGATCGGATTAATTAATCGATGAACATTTTATTGATCAAATCCGATGAGTTCCTTTTGACCGTAGTTGCAGTAGATTTTCAACCGGTTTTTATTTATCATTGTTTATCATAAACAAACATCGCGCCTGCAATCCCCGAAGGGGTAGGCAGAGTCAAAGGGGCAGCAAGCCCCAGCAAAATTCAGTCGAATTGAGAACCTCCTCCTTTTTTTTGAAGTCGGTTAAAAAACTGCACTTTGTTTTTATCTGGAGAATTTAAAAAAAATCTACGTAGTTAGTGACAGAAAATAAAAAAGTAGGTATTAAAGTACCTTTCGTTACGATTAAATTATTATTGGAGCATGAGCAGAGCAGGTTTTATTTTCATGTCAAAATACAAACAAAAAAGTCAGCGGTTCTCAACACAATGGTTGTACTATTCCTACACACTTTTTTAGTAAAAAATATCCGAGAATGCTCTTGAAGTTTACAAAAAGAGAAGTTGGTACATATTTGTCTGACTCGTATTATTAAAAAGAAAATTGAAAATGTATAGTCGTTTGTGAACTACAATAGGTGCGTGAGCGGAGAGCAAAATGAATAATGAGAGGGTCGCATAAAACAGGTTTAGTGGTCTCAGGTTTGATAACTTTTATGTTGTTGGAGCGATTTTTGTAAAATATAGTTAAATTGAATTGTTTTTTTTTTAATTAGGACACATAACCACTAACTCCTAGATTATGAAATAGATACCCAATATTAAATTGATGAAAGAGCTCATTCATTCAATTAGCTTATTAAATATATAATTATTTGTTATCAACATTTATCCTTTCTTACTTATAGCTTTATTAATGTGATGATTATCTGTCTAATAATCATGATTTTTTATTATTATGAATTGTTTGTCTCAATTCCATAGTTCTCAGTTGTTAATAAAGATATCTTACTAAGGGCTAAGCGATACTGGATCTTAAACAACAGAGCACTTTAACTTTAATGTAGAATAAATAGTCAAAGTAAACAATCTACGTTATAGCTTAATTACCCTCATTAAATGTTGTTGTTATTTCAAACCTGTAAAGTGAAAACCCAGCATAAACGATGCAAACAAAACCACAATTAGAATCAGCAAACCAAACATGGCAACTGTTAATTGAGAGTTATTAATCGCAAAAACAGATTTGCTCAGAAACCCGCTGAAGTTTGAGAGCCGGTCGCCGCAAAGCAAGACGTAATCTTGTGTTTGCCGCAGTCTCTATCGTACTTCACTCACGCGCGGTAGTACTGCGCGCTTTTTAAATTCGTATTTCGAATTACAACCGTTTGAAATTTACCAATTTCTTTTTAAAAGTGTATGTAGTGTTTTATTATTTTAGAAGCATAATTTTTTAAATTCATTAAAGAGTTTTTCGTACTTTTTTTTTGTAAATGGAATGTGAACGTTAATTAGATTGCGAGGAAACGTCATGTCCGGCTTCCTTTCAACCCTTGCCGTGAGGTTACATTTGTGCTAATGGGATTTAGTTTTATGTAAAGTGTGCGTACCGTGCCTCTTATGAGGTACGCGATTTGTGCTACGCGGATTTTGTGTCAGTCCGATTTGACCTTTGACACTGAGTGCTAAGTTCCGTTTTCGGTTGCGTGTTTTAATTTTGATAATTGACTTACTTTTCTGCGATGGGTGTTTGTGTTACCAATACGTTGGCGATGGAAATCAGCCGTAAGTACACCATAAATTGCATAAATATTTTAATGTGTAAACCATGGTATTGATTTAATGGTATAAGAATATCAGAAATACGCCTTTTTATTGAAATTTGATGTATGCTTTTGAAATTTGCCATTATTTTTAAATGGAATGTGCTAATTTTATTATAGACTTCTAAAATTCATATTGGAAAACAATACAAGGTTTACTTATCCTAAAATGTATGTCCTAATTAACATTGACCATCCATATGAGTAGCAGATGGTAGGGCATATTTTTCATTAATAGAAAGACGGAGTAAATGTGTTCTTAAATTAAGAAAAGTACTATGAAACCGATTTGACAGGCCCGTTGGTCGAGTGGTCAGAGACCCTGGCCACGAAATCGAGGGTCGGGTTCGAATCCTGCTAGGGGCAAATGTTTCGTGTGATGAACATGGCCAATTGTACTCGAGTCATTAGGCCTCCATTAGGTAAAAGAGGGCTCTGCTCTGATGATGGTAAAATTACTGGTTATTATCCGTTCTTCCAAAAATTACTTTGTTCTTTATTTTAAACTAAAGCCCGCCCCTGCATCACAGGGTGGATTTATTCACATATATTTTTTTTTATTATACACTTATATTTTAAAGAGGAAAGCTTTGATTTTCTGTTTGTTTGTATCGAATAGTTTCCGAAACTACTGGACCGATTTGAATTATTCTTTTACCAATGGAAAGCTACTTTATCAGCGAGTAACATAGGCTATATTTTATCCTCGTGTTCCCACGGGAATGGGAACTACGCGAATGTAACCGCGGGGCGCCGCTAGTCATAAATATAGCCCATATTATTCAGGGATCACGGCGGGCTCTAGTTTAAAATAAGGAAACTAACGGTGAAAGAATTGTTGAAATCGGTCCAGTAGTTTTTGAGTTTAATCATTACAAACATACAAGAAAACAAATCTTTCCTCTTTATAATATTAGTGTATATTACATTACGAGGCTTCCGGCGACTGGAACCACAATCAACTGGAACCGCGGTTCCAGTTGCCGGATACATTTAATTTTAATATTTTCTTCCGGCGACTGGTACCACTTAAAAATAAATAAGAACATATTACAATATTTGTTGCAGTTGTGCAATAAGAAAAATGTAATAAGTTCGTGTCTTTATTATTTTGCGTAGTATTTGTGCAGCACACCGTATCGGGGTTAACCGATTTCAGTATCATTGATCGTTGGTCCCCAAACAGATTAAATTGAATTTCATAAAACGGTAATAAGAAGTTATGGCGGACCGTGCTCTATCTTACGCCTCGTCAATTTTATCGCAGATAACAAGAACGTGGTCTGATCAAATTCTATTACTATTCCTACTATATCTACGTTATACTATTGACAAGCTCGATGGCGCATTCGGTAGTGACCCTGCCCCATGCGCCAAGAGTTGTGGGTTGATCCCCACCCAGGACAAATATTCGTATGATGAATACTTGTGTTTGTTCTGTGTCAGGGTGTTAATATTCAATATTTAAGTATATATTTGTAATAACACTGTTGTTTCTGATACCCGTAACACAAGTGCATAAGCTACTTACCTCGGAGTCAGATCAATGTATGTGATGTATTCTGTTATTTATTTATTTATTTACTACTATCAAATAAAATATTTTTGTAGTCCCATATTGGTCTGGGACTTAAAAAAAAATTGGCCAACTGTGGTTCTTGCCTAGCATGTCGTAAAAGGCGACTAATGGTATATCGGGTTTTGGTTATGTGATTGTGTAGGCGACGAGCTAGCCGCTTGTCACTACTTTTTCACAGTTTTCCATCTAGCCCAGCCCAGTTTTGTTTTTGGCTGAATACGATTAGAGGGGATTGCGGCCCCGTTAACATAGGATACCCCTTTGGGGATTATGGGCGTGATGTTATGTATGTATGTACATTTTTCTACGCAATTTGTTTGTGGTTATTCTTAGTCTTCCGTCGCTACGCTTATAATATAAATGTTCGTAATATTATAAATGCTATAGTAACAGTCTGTATTTGTCTGGCACGTTTTTACTTCTTCACAAATTGTGTTGAATAATACGCCATAAGTTTGTACTCTATGTGTCTATACACAGGCAATTGTTTGTCTTAAATGTAACATACTCCGCAAGGATAAATAAACAATAGAATCTCTAAGGTAGAATTTCATGCCAGCTGAGCCGCGAGGAAAAGCTAAATAATGAATAAATTAGCAAGCTGCAATGTTGTGTTCCAAACCGACTATAGGAATGGGAATTACGGGAGTGATGTTATAAAAAAAAATATCATGGTATTGATATTTGTTTTCTTTCACGCAAAAAACTCCTTAACGGCATTACGTGAAAATTGGTAGATACACATAGATATTTAACTGAAGACATGGGATACTTCTTATGCTACCGACTAATTAACTTGTTTTGTTTGTTAGGTTAGTTTGTTGGCGATGTCAGGGTGCTTCATCCAGAACTTACTGTATCTTTGCAATAGTTACGTAAACATTTGTTTACTTATAGTTATATCTAATCAGTAGTGTGATAAATCAAGATATACTTTGGTTGAATGTAGATTACTATGAGATGGGAACTGAAACGAATGTGTGCTCGTGTGTAGAAAATTTGATTTATGGACGTTTTAGCGATTAAAATGGATTACAATACAAATAACTATGTCAAACCAAGGTCCAGTTTGTCTGGACCAGGGATCTGGTCAGGGTGGCAAACGCTTCAATACCTAAAAAGGTATCTAGGATTGAGAGCTTCCCGCTTCCCCGCCAGTCCGGTAGGTAGTAAAGGCCGCCTCCGGCAACTACCAATAGTCTCTTCAAAAAAAAATAGGTATAACGACTCTGGCTAAATTGATGATCAACCTTTCTGCATACCAGGAATCCAACCAGGAAGTAGACTTAAGGGTAGGAGGATAATCATGAGATCATTCATGGATAAGTTATACGTTCTCCCAGCGGTTCGCTGTCTATCACTATTTCTACTGAGAAATTGCTCCGTGCCGAACGATTACCAAGATTCCGAGTGATTTCATCAGCGGAAAGATGCGACGAAGACTTTCAATGAAATTATGATTTATTACGCTTTTGACTCTGTGGTTAACCGACCATCTTTCGTGGACACGGCGATGGATTCGATCGTCGATCTCTCGTTAAATGGCGCGGTGAAATGTAATTTTTTTTTAATTTTTTCCTAACTTGAGTCTTAAATATTTATATTGGGTCCTTATTCCGTACTTACACAGCTGCTGTTCAAAATTTTACTTGAATATAACACATTTTGTTGCGTTTCTAGAATTGACCGATTGCTTGTAATAATGCACCAATTTGTGTTCACATTGTGTCGAAGTTACAAAATGCTCGTCTTTCCTTACACAATACCAATAGCTGTGCATTGACATCGATGGACTTAATGAAGTAGTAATCATGTGTATGGTGTCAGCGTATTCGCCGCCCGTACAGACGGTAATTGGCCAATCGATTTTATGTAATAGACATTCACTTAGACAGACATGCAAAAGTGACCGCGTCCTTGTACACTCTGTTTTGAATATCATAAATAGAATAGCTTTTAGTTTAGAAATCACGATTGCTACTTAATTTAGTTCCTTTGTGAGTATAAATGACTAGAAGTCTTAAAAACAATATATGGAGAAAAAAAGCATTGCAACTTATTAGCAGTATAAACAATATGTTAATTTATCGTCGTATTTAGAATGTTGATACTATTCAAACCGGCGAGTTACTAATAGCATACCGCTAGTAGTAGTTTTTTTTAATCTTTATTAATACCTACATGAAGTAATAGTCTATTTTCTATTATTAAACTTCTTGACAGGCAATGTCCACTTTTCCAAGATTAATGTACTTCGTAAGTAAAAGTGGAAGAGTGAGGTTGTTGTAAATCTTGTACGAGTGGTACCACATATGACCTTTTAAATTAATATTTCAAGTTACTTATTCTTAAAGTTTATATAGATTGATAAGTAGTTAACAACTATTTTATACAAACATGATACATATATATCTCTTTAATAAAAAATGCCTGGTTAAAAAATTAAAATCACTTAAAAATATCAATAAGCTTAACGTTAAATTTTAGGTAAGTAGGTACTCTTGTTGTATGTTGTTATTTTCAGATTAAGAATGTCACACAAATGATAACAATGCATTTACCAAATTAAGAATGGCGTGTTGCAATAACGACAAATTGATTGAAAAAAGCAATTAGTCGCTTATAAGGTAGCCGAATATACAAACCTTTTACGGCGTGCAATATTTTTTTTACTTAACTCACAACAAAGGCGGTATATCTCCCAGCCGCCATTACGCCGGCTATACGTTAACCTACTTTTTTCCGTCATATCTTTTTTTCCTGCGTCGTGACCGCAGACGGCGCCTTTCCCGACTGACGAAATGACGCCGAACAGCAAGGTATGCGTTTTGGAGTCTTATTGGGCTGCGGTTAGACTAAGACGTTTGTCACGACCTTCGATTTTAGAGATAGTCAAAGCTAAAGTCTGGTAAAATAAAACGGCATGGTATAAAATCTCTTAACATTAAATTTTATGAGAAAAAAGCATATCTTTTGCGAATTTTCTTCGGATGCTAATGACAAAGAAACACAATCTTATACGTATATCTACGTATAAGTTTATTAGCCCCTTACCTTAAATTTTATTAAACTGTCAACAAAGGTGAATTTTCCATAGTCTACACCACTTCACCTACATACTTCACACCCGTAATCACCGAAGGGGTAGGCAGAATCAAAGGGACAGTAGGCTCTTTAACCACATTCAGCCAAAAATGCAACTGGCTGGGTTAGATGCAAAATTGTGAATACGTGTATGGCGAGTTCGTCGTTACACAATTACAGACCCAAAACCCGATAAACCATTAATCGTCTTTTACGACATGCTAGGCAAGGAACACAGCTGGCATATTCGTTGAGAATCCCAGACCAAAATAGGATAAACCACTGTACCTAATCCAATATATCATTAGTTCTACCTGAATCGTTTAATATTTTCCAAACATGACAGTTTAACAAATATCCTGTTAATCGCATCACTCCGACTAGAGCTTTATTCTCGCATAGATTGTAGCGCGTGAGACACGCAAAAGACGAGTCACGATAACTGGTGATAACTGCATCTTCGAATAACATTCTTCATTTGGTTTGTAGAATAATGTTGTGGACTTAAACGCGAATATTGGGTAGCGCTCAATATTCGCTTTAGTATCATATCAGACTTCATCACATACATTGATCTGACTCCGAGTGGAAGTAGCTTAAGCACTTGTGTTACGTTATCTGAATCAACAGTGGTATTACAAATATATACATAAATATTAGATATTAACATCCAGACACAGAACAAACACAAGTGAATACTTGTGTTTGTTCTGTGTCTGGATTGTTGTTCATGTCATTCGGATGATGAATATCATACGAATGTTTGTCCTGGGTTGAGATCGAACCCACAACTCTTGGCGCATGGGGCAGGGTCACTACCGAATGAGCCATCGAGCCAGTCCAATTCTTCGCTGTCAGCTAATCTGTAGATTGTGCAGCTTGCATTGGTATGCAATGTTATGATATTTTATAACAAGAATGGTTCCTTGTTATGTTAAACAAAATATTATAATATAGCACTGTTGTTACTGTTGCTTCTAGCATTATTTTACGGCCTGGTAATTGCTGACAAATTTTAATATACAACCTTATTTTAGTTTATGGATTTTTTTTTTTTACTTTCCGTACAAAGGTACGGAAAGTAAAAAAAAATCTTCACATTAGTTCCTAAGAATGATGAGCTAAATTAATAGCTAAGTAGTTTTGCATAAACTAAAAATAAACTTACACATCTTGTATTGTTGAAAGTGTTTTTTTTAATGATCAATAGATGTTGTTTTTTTTTTAAATGATCAAAATATATTTCCACGATAGGTCATTACTGTGATTTATCGTGTATATTTTAAAATCCACGAACTGGGGTCGTCGCTTACTGACCTGGCTAAAAAGGAAGCCTAGTTCCAATAATAAATAATTATTTAGATAGAAACATATAGATATGGTACATAGTTCTTTAGGTCAACGTCGACTGACTAAGCTAAAAGTGAAGGTATATTTTGATATACCTGTAATACCTTTCTTGGCATGTCTCGCAAATACCGCGAAGTTAGTTCTTGAGGTCACCGCTGAAAGTGAAGGCTCAGCAGAACGTGTTCTCCAACCATAGGTATTCGTACGTGACTGTACGAGCTGTTAAAAGCAGGAAGCGCTGTATAATACTGTAAATAAAAGACAATTATTATGGATACTGTTAAAAAGCCTTGACTTTGGACATTTACCGACTTTTTATGGATAGTATAACATTTGAGTATGTGAATTATGCGTGTTTTGTTAATACAATAAATGTATATTGAACATTTTAAAGACCGCCAAGAGCCATTTTGTTTATGTGATTTTTGTGTTTATTAAAATAGTTTGAGGTTTTGTTTGGAGTAGTTAGCCAATCCCTCTTCATTTGCGTAAAATTCGTATTTTATAAACTCTTAAGGACCCACAGTATTTCTACATTTTTCCGGTTTATAAGTAACCTCTGCCTTTATTAGGGTAAGACTAAATTTTAAAACACAAAAAAATTGAGAAGCGTACTGTCATAACAATCAGTTAAACTATTTTACTAAGGTATGAAAACGTAACAAACAGAAAGATAGTTACTTTCGAATTTTTACTATTCGTAAGGACAAAGCGATTTGTTTTGAACAACTCTACAACAAAATTACATAGGTGTGAGTACTATGGACGTACAACTGTAACAAATAACACAAAGAAACATACAAAACATACCTCAAGTCTCATTGATTTACCTGTACATAAGTTTAAATTATATATTATGAATGGTTTGATTAAAAAGGGCTACTACAAGATAGAATACTATTTAAATGATAAAAATATAGGATTAGTCCCAGAATAGGCTGTTCACCTGCACTGCAAAATTTTCATTGACTAAGAAATTGTAACTAATAGCTCTTAAGACTGGACATAAAAAAGAGTAACTATCGAGTTTCTTGCCGTTTCTCCTCGGTAGAATTGACTTTTTGAACCGGTAGATATAGATATTGATCTTGTTCTGGCGATTTATAAGTGCTTTATGGAAGCCTATGTAAATAAAGACAATTCATTTAAAAATATTTGCTTGTAGATTCTCTTGCCGTAAGACTACTTTGATACGACAGACGACATTGTATATGAGAAGCGAGACATTGAACTTTCCGGCGTTTTGTAAACGTTTTTGCCGAGCCTTTGAACAGAAACTAGACTTCGTGCTTGTTATCCGTTGCACAAACGTACGGACTCCATTCTAATCATGCTTGACACAGTTTAAGGTTTAGAGGTCGCTAGATATAGATCGTTATTGTTGAGTTTATTCGCGAGTGCATTATAAAACAAATGCTAAAACAACTCGGCCAATCTTTTAATGCATTTGAAGTACAAAATCGATTTAGCTGAACTATTGGAGGGAGTAAGATTGAATCCCAAGAAAGATCAAAAGTTCCATTCCCATTAAAAATATTAACTTTACTACAGGTGAAACAGGGGTTCAAAATTAAAAAACTTTTTTTTTTGAACACATAAGTATATACCAATTACTGTTGTAATATTAAAAAAATATATATGTTAATGCTGGCGCCAAAAATTAATTCCATGAAGTATATGGACATATTTTTACTTTCCCTTCTACAACCATTATTGTTGAAACTACCAACCAAGGTTGTCGAAGCAACTAAGAACCATCAATTTTACCAAAAGATTTATACCTATTATACTCATTTGAAATCGTGATCGACAAATCGATAGAATTGCTTGTCAATCCGAGAGGTCGTGAGCATAAGCGACCTTGAGCTAATGAAAATGCTATCGCCTGCCTTCATGGTCAGCTCTATAACTCAGTTTATAGCCACTGAGCTTTAGTCAAGGGGATAATCTTGGAACATCGCCAAGTTTCAGCCCTTTATAGGGTGGCCTGGTCTTGAATCATAATAGCCAGATAGAACAATCAGTTTTCCGGAACGTATTTGTTAAAGGCCGGACACACCAAATTATAATAGGTTTTCAGTTCGAGCTACTCTATTAATGGTAAGAATTTCAACGTCAATCCAGGCTTTAAAGACTATTGACTTTGGAGTCAAGTACGCACGTAAACTCATAAATAATCAGACTAAACAAAAAACGCTTAATTTTTCCGGACGCGTTTTCAAAATCACTCCGGTTTTATACGTACTGCTACCAATCTTAAATTCCCTGAGAACCTTTGGTTCGCAATTTTTACGCCATTTAATTCTTTACCCGCTCAATAATTTAGCCGCCGTTAAATCCGCCTTCAATGTATGTTTTTTTACGATGAAACTTCCAAACATGAAATTGATTAAAAGCAAAACTTCGAGTTTTTACTACATTCACGTTCATAAAACTGCGAGAATGTAAGAAAACGTTTTTCCCCTAATAAAGGTTGAAGTTATGGCCAATTATGGCAGCGCAAGAATTCGCTAGTATATAAAACAAAACTAACTTTCTTAGATTCTTCATACATCACGCCTGCAATCCCCAAAGGGGTGGGTAAGGTTTTACTCTGTTTTAACCACTTTCCCTAACAATTAGTTGGGTTAGATGGATGCGAAATATACAAGTATATAATATACAAGAGGTTGACTCGTCGTCTACGTCAATGACAAAGCCAATAGCCGACATACTTTAGTCACCTATTACGCCATATTGGACAAGAAATACATACATACATAACATCACGCCCATAATCCCAGAAGGAGTAGGCAGAGTCAACCACATTCAGCTAAAAAACAAAACTGGGCTGGGTTAGATGGAAAATTGAGAAAAAGTAGTGATAAGAAACACAATAGGTTCATTATTAAGTCCCAGGCAACACCAACATGACACAAAGTAAATTATTTATACAGACAATGATAAGTGTTTATAAATACTAAGGTAATAGATTCTATCTTGATCTAGATAATGAGTGCAGTGTCAATTTCTTGTCTGGGTGACTTCAATTTCTTAATTCAATAGTCTGGGAGTAATTATGATCAATGATTATATAAAAAAGGTATTCACGCGAGTAACACAAATCTCTGTGAAGTTTACATGCATTGCCATGCAGGGCCTTCAATTACACAAGTGAAGCTCTCACCTCGAATATAATATTAATCAGAACTAGTGATCGCCCACTGGTCAAAATTCGAACATTATAAGTTTGATTTTTTTAAAATTATTTATTGAAATATTACCTTTCTGCACTTCTTCTCCATATAAACTTTAACTGTGCCAAATCTCATACTCCTCCGTCCGCGTGATTCTCATAAAAATGAGTACAAAGTTTTTGCTTCACGTATTAATATATAGAAGATTACTGTCATCTGAATCTACGCTGGTTTGCCACTTGCAAAAAGGCAATCACTTGATATCCAGTTTATTAAGCCTTGATATTAAGTGCATTCGGAATGTTCGTAATCCAGTTTCTTTGATATAATATGTATTAACAATTACTCTTTACGGTATTGATATCCGCGAATATGGTAATTACACATGTAATGCCTTAACTAATGAGTACAATTTTTATTGGATTACTTTTTTAACTCGTTCAATACCAATATTAAATGTTAATTAACTCAATGTATTTAAATTGTATTCGAATTTTGTGTTCAAAAATTCATGTCAAAATTGTACTCTGTAAATGTTATTCTTACGATTTTTGGCGGTAAATACGAGTAGGTTTACTTTACTACGTTCATTGTCACTGCTTTTTCAGTTTTCCATCCAACCGAACTCAATTTTATTTTTGGCTAAATTAGTGCAACCTAAACCACAGTTAGTTTTTTTAATAATAAGCATTTATCAGTTACTTGGACTTTGGGTATTCTGTCAGGGATTGCAGGCATGATAGTATGTATACATACATACATAATGTTACACCTTTTTCCCATGGGGATAGGCAGAGATCACATGCTTCCATTAGCTACGATCCTGACACGCCTTTCGCTTCTTCTACATTCATAAGTCTATGTATACAAGTAGGTATTTTAATTCTGTCTGCAGCAGTAATCTTAGTAGACTCGTAAACTCCGCTCACTTTGAGCCAGTCGGACCACAACGTGATGATTTGCAACCGATGTGCACTTTATTAGTATCTATGTTGCAACTCAGCCATGTTGAACGTTTGTGATCGCAGCACTATCGGATTTCGAAACTGAATGTTTTCTTGATTGGATTTTGCCCTATTAAAATGGCATGTGAATAGGTATTATGAAACTATTAAGTTTGCTGTAAACAAGATTGTAATTAATGTTTTGATTAAGCTTTAACGAAAAACATACAATCGAATAGATTAGTCATGTTTAGGTATTATTTACGGAACATTAATTTACGGAATAATACAAAAAAAAACAATTTATTCTAAAAGTTCCACTTTAAAGATAAGTTCTGTCCCTATTTATAAACTCTATGTATTTATACCATAAAGTGCTAAGTTTGTTTCTACATTTTAAAATTAACTAAAAACTGTTGGTGCAGTAATTTTCTTTGGTAAGTTAATTGGTGTTATGATGAGCATCCTTCGGCCTGCAGTCAGTTGATTGCTCAACTATAATTACTTTAAGGCCGTTGTTAGATCTGTAATTTAAAGAACTGTACAAAATCACATAGAACCACACGATGATGGGTTTTAGTAAATACTGTCATTTACTTTGAGATTTAATATGTACTCTCGCCTGGATCTCTATCACATCTCTGGTAAATATGATTTCGATTCATGATTACACATGATTCAGTCTGTACTTTTAATGGGTTCAGAGCCCTGTCAGTGTAATAAATATCTGCGAGTCATATTGAATTGATTTAATGTTAAAAAATTATTGTATTATTAAAGATTTGCTAGTCTTAGTATTTCTATTCTGCGTTTTGTAAACTCATCATGCTTTGAAATGTCATGATCACGTCTAATAACAAATTGGGTTTTTCAGCTACAGCGTGCGTTTAATCGTTATAATCTGTCGTCTATCTTCTAAGATAAAGAATTCGGTATTCACTATCATTAGGTATACATTCGAACTAACATAATATGAATATGCGAGCGTTTAGTACGAAAAAGAACACAAACACTCAAGAACGTTTAGACGAAATTCGTAATTTTTTTCTCGAAACTTTCCAACGTGAAATTCACAGCCTATTATTAATTTTATAACATTCACTCAATAATCATTGGACTGGCGGTTTTTAGAGAGTTGCATCACACGGTTGCATCACGCTAGCGATGCAACGGCGTATTGTTCGATCGTCGATTATTTTAATTGTCACACTTCGTAATGTTGATGTGTGACAAATTGTTTATAGACGTGAGAGTGTGGCTTTGCTTTTACAACATTACAATACGGATGCTATTGTAAACGTTGCCGTAGTAGTATTTTGATTAAGTGTTGAATGGCCAGTGCGTGTATTGAAAAGATTTAAAGAGTCTCAAGGTTTTTTTACAACGAAATAGTCGTAACTACTATATATACTCCTTTTGGATTTGCCACAAAAATTACGTTTAAAAAGGGGCAGCCTTTAACCACATTCAGCCAAAAATAAAACTTTTTTATTTTTGGCTGAATGTGGTGGTTAGATGGAAAATTGTGAAAAAGTAGTGACAAGTGACTAGCTCGTCGCCTACACAATCACACACCCAAAACCCGATACCATTAGTCGCCTTTTACGACATGCTAGGCAAGAAACACAATTGGCACATTCTTTTTAAGTCCCAGACCAACATGGGTCTAACATATTATGTGCGAACACATATATATGTGTTCTAATAAGGTTTTTTTATTACCTGAGTCCCGTACACAGGACCCTAACATACGCTTACGAACGGTATTTATGATAAGATTAACGGAAGCGTTTTTGCAGTAGCTAATTAAGTAGTGCATATTTTTCACTTCCTCTTGACCTAGCCAGTTCAATAGCTGGATGTATGTAGCACGCACGTAAAAGATTTTATGGAGTCATCAATACCGGTTATTACTTAGTTACGAAGCACTTAATAAGTCTAACCCTGAAAGCTTTTGTTTGAGTCAGACACGATTAGATGTTATTTAAAAACGTTTAACGTCTATTAATGCTTTAAGCAAATTGCTTATTGATGACATTTTGATCAGCGGTCTTGAACGACAAATTAACAGGTTCATTATGCTCTCATATTGCATTGTGCGACCTTGCACTTTTTGTTGTTATATTATTAAATCCGTTTTTCGACAACGTTGCGACATAGATTTGCAGTAATTTTTCGAATAATACAAACATTTTGTTTCGACATCCGATTATCTCATGGAAGATAACACGATCTCACGATTCGGCGATTTTATGTTTGACTTCAAATGGGCATGTACGGAGTGCAAATTTCGTAAAAAATAAGCTGTAAATTATATTCTTAACATACAGCTACAATACGTTTGCAGTGTATGATAATTTGTGAATGACGTCGATTTTGACAGTATTGTGAGAGTAATGTGTAATTGGGGAAATCAAATGTTATGTAATTTTTTTTCTATTATCGGGAAAATTTTAAAATATATCACTGTTTAATTAAATAAAATAATGCCAAATTAAATTTCAAATATATTAGTTGTTATTTAAATTTTAACCGAATAAAACTTTTTACTCACCTTTTGTCTTAAGGCCGCAAATTTCAAAAATTTTGGCTCTGTCTAGATTGAAGCATTTATTTGTTAGTGTACATACTAATTTTAACATGTGTTTTTATTGTAAAAAAATATACTTTTTCGGGGGCTGATCAATTTCGGTATCTAAAAGATTGCATGCTATTACACGGCGTCTTCAATCAGTCGAGAAGGCGCACAGTAATTGTGTCTGCGCGTGCGTGGGCGCATTTTAAAATAACGGTACCGTGTTTTGTCGGCCATACGCGCCCTGGTTGTTTGACCGACAAATTGCGCTAACAGATGAATAAAAGGTCAGTTCGGATGATGCTGTACATTTGTTACGCTTCTGTGTATTTGTTAAAGAATATTGACATGTATCTGATGTATCGATTCATCAATCTATCTCTTTCGGAAAAGGCGCGACGTGATTTGCATGCACGAGTCATTAATATTATGATTAACTTAGTTTGGGTGGCTTGTTCGTAACAATAGATAATATTAATTGCTTATTTGTTTTTGCACCTAAAATTTTTCAAAAAGTTGCAAAACTTTTATCATTTAGAATTTTAATATACTTTACTATTCGAAAAAAGAAATTAACTACGACTAAATAAAACGGTTACCCTTGTAGTGTTGTCAACATTTTAATATGTATTTAATAATAATATGCTCAATGCATTTATTACACAGATATGTTAATTAGCGTATTGATTGTGTAAAATAAACAAAATTAAGATAATTATAAACGCAATCCAAGACGGCAGCTTTTCAATAATATCCTTTCATATTTATTTGTTGTTTACAATTGGTAATAAATAATGTCAATTACCCAATCGTTTTACATGCTGCTTGTGTCAGAAATTCAAGTCAATGTCACATTCTTAAACTATAAAGTTGGACGACAAACAATGCAGCCGGCGTTCCTTGAGCTAAAAGATCCAATATAAAAATGTTTAAATCCTTAAGAGCGGAGTACAGTCAGCAACCGATTTAGCTGAACATACTCTATTTGTGTGCACAGGCTTATCTAAAAAACTGTCCATATGGAAGGGGTGAGCCCTTCCACAGTAAAATTACGTTTTGGTTTCCTTTTGCTTGCAATCAATGAAAAAAAAAAGTATAAATATAATAGTAAAAAAAAAACCTCCTTTCTATTTGTCTAGATCTTAGCTCTAAGTGTATCAACGCCTTTGATAGCCCACAACAATAACTATTAACTCTGCTGACTGTACCTAAATGCCAGCACTGGGTCAGGCAAGGTTAGCCAGCTATTAGCCTCTCGCGGAACTGCCGACCACAATGGGGAACTGGTTGTGTGCTCCGCAGAGATACCAATACAAGCTAACCTTTTGAAGTGCCGTCTGATAATGGTCTGGCGATGAAGGCCTTGGGACTGGAATATTGTAAGAATTCTATATAATAGATGCACTGATACGTTTTAATCAGTAGCAATAAGAGTTTAATATAATGTGTATTGTTTTGTCACATATCAATTAGCAGGTTTTGTTGTGCCTAAATATTTTAGAGAAAGAGCCATCCTTCTTACTTGTTATTGTATATATGAAAAAAAGTACGTTTCTTTGTTAACCGACTTCAAAAAAAAGGAGGATTTTCTCAAATCGACTGATTTTTTTTTCTTTCATGTAGTCTAGTCAGCCAATCATCATGAAATGATGCAGTTTTTAATTTTACTTTTTTAAAATAAGAATTCACGGTCTCAAATGAATATTGTGCAATGATTAGGAACGGCAAGTAATTGTCGATCTATTCAGTTACTCTTCGAATTTCAAACTGTGAAAGTGTTTGATTTTCAAATACATACACAATACATACAATTTTAAAAAGAGAAGCCCGTTTTTATTTAATTTTCAAATACATATTCCGAAATTAACTACAAAAAAACACATGTTTCATTGTTAAAGAATTGCAAAGTTATATTATTTATTACCCAATAAAAAAAGATTTCGCTTTGTTCATTCCCGATTCCGAGCTCACTTATTGTTATTTTACAGTATTCTAAATGTTAATGGCCCTGTCAATTAAAACCAATAAAACATGAGATTATCACAATTCCGTCTGGCGACTATAAGAAATCGTGGTTGCTAACTGTTATGTTATAAACGTAAAGAGGAAATCGTAGACAGATCAAATCGTAGTCATGACGAGATCTTGTTTTGCAACTCCATAATATTCAATCAGTATTTACTATTATGTATTAATTTTTTCGACAGGAAGCAAGACTATTATGGGAGAGTACATTTAATATACATCTCACTGATAAATAGCTTCCGCGCTTCGGGCGATGTTGTAGTTGGTGATGAACGCCATATCGAACCATATGCCATTGTTTTAAGGACCGAAATTGTGTAAATGTATACGACAATTCTATTGCTCACGTTCTTACGTTTTGAATTTTATTACTGTCTTACATATTATAAAACGTCCCGAAAAATTAAGACCAGCATTTAAACTTTTATCGAGCGGTGTAATGTATTTATCAGATCCACTTACTTAAGTAGTTACATTGTTAAAATAGTTATCGGCAACTTATTTATCTTTGTTGCAAAACATAATGTCCAATCATAGTTTAGTAAAGACTAGTGTCCCTAAATTAGACGCAAAATAGTATGTACTATAAACAATTCAATTTATATTCATAAATATAATTATATTTATAAAAATCTATCCTAAGTTATTACAAATTTCACAGTATCGTGCATATTTTCTCTTAATACCCATCGCATTATTTACTTACTACACATCCGCGTTATAAACGCTAATACGACGTTGAAAAATCGGAATCTCAGTAAGCTCACTCTAAGAAGATGCTAATCAACATGATTACGGCTATTATAAGACAACCATTATGCAGAGCTGGTTAACCGTCTATCATTCAGTACGATCCCATTGATTCAAGTGAACGTCTCAATGTACTTTCTCCCGTGGCATGTTCAAGACATGAGAACATTGCAAAATCTTTTTATGAGTTCATTTCAATTTGCTTCCTCGTAGATAAGATGTAGATTTTCCCAAGCGCAATTGGCCTTATTCTAGTGAGACAATGCAATACCTACATTTCAATATACGTTATTAAATGTCATAATAGGGATTTGTGGAAGACTGTTAACTGCATATCAAACAGTTTTTGTTCCCAGTAAATTGCACGGTCGTATTTTAATCGGAAAGTTTGCATGGCCAGATTATCCGTTCAATAATTTACATCTGAGAGATAGAAACTTGTTACTGGGCATTTTACTAGCGACAAAGATTTACGAGCTCTTATAAAAACTGCTAAAGTGTTTTATTTAATTATAGCAAAAGCATTAAAATAAAATTATTTTCTTCAAATGATTGCATACATTAATGGCTAGATTGTATTTCTCATCATCATCCTAGCGTTATGTCCCGTGCTTACATGGGGTCCGCTAAGACCATGATCCTGCATTTAGCGAGTCTGGTAATTACATTGAAGCGACTGCCGACCTGACCTTCATAACCCTAAGATAGGGGAACCAGTCAATTTTTGGATTACGGTTACAAATCCAAAGCTGTTTATTAATTGCAGGTTTCCCCGATGTTTTCCCTCACCGCCGAGCTAGTGGTATTAACACGTACATATATTTGAAAAATCGTACGTAATCGTATCGTATAGACTATAGAGGTACGTGCTCGGATTTAAACCCGCACTTCTCGATTATGAGGTGCGTGTCCCTACCATTGAGCTACCACTGCTCCCCTAGATTAGCTTGATTGTAATTTCTAAATACTTACTAATAAAAGTTTTTAATATCAAAAGTCACAATACAATTTTGTATGCAAAATAGATATTTATTAACCGTGGCTTGTTACAATCGAAAATTATGATGAATGAATCTTCGCGTCTCTAAATTGACTATTGTATCTGTTTACATTTTTTGCGGTCTGTTTCCTAGAGCTCAGATTTTCATTGATGATGAATAATGATGATGGATGAATGTTATTTGTTTTTTTCTTAGTATGACTAGTCAGTTTATTGCCTAAGAGACGTTCACGGCCTACATTACACGCTCGCAAGGTCGCTCCGCAGTTATTGTTGAAGATGCAAATCTTGTTTATTTTGATGGGGACATTCATAAGCAGGAATTGAAATCATCGTCAGAAACCTTACAACCGAAAAGTGATCACAAAACTCATTTTGATCAGAAATAAATAGACATATCTCTTAGACTTCAAAGTCCACATTCAGCTAAAAATTAAATTAAGTTAGGCTCGATGGAAAATTGTGACAAACCAAATTGGTAGATGGAGTGTGAGGTGGCTAGACATAGTGTTCTAATTTAGTGTTTAAGTATACAAGTTTATTAAAGTATCAGTTTGTAAGACTTCTTAACGTTCTTCTTTCTTTAAGACTATCCCGTTGGTCGAGTGGTCAGAAACCCTGGCCACGAAACCAAGGGTCGCAGGTTCGAATGCTGCTAGGGGCAAATGTTTCGTGTGATGAACATGGACATTTGTACTCGAGTCATGGATGTTTATGAAACGTATTTAAGTATGTCTATCCATAGTACAAGCATAAGCTTAGTTTGGAACTAGGGAATTGGTGTGTCAGTTTGGAGAATTTATTTATTTATTTATTTTATTTTACAGTATTCACACACAGCGTATGTTCTTAATGAAGAAACTTGTGAATATTTATGCCTTTTGCCGTTAACTGGGTTAAAAGATTTAACATCATACACCTCGTGCGTGTGGGAATTTCCACGAGGCTTGGAGTATTATATATGGATTTATGTACATAGCGCAATTAAGACGGTGCGTGTCTTCTAGCGGAGGTACATAGCGAATGTTGCGTGTGCATCAGTAACAATAGTTGCATGTTTCAGTTGCGTATCACGCGGATTCCCTGTATATACCTATTAACGTATGTATATAGGTCAGATAGGGCATGGGTTGTCTATAGATTACGACTCAAGGATTTCATGATTTACACTGTTTTTTTAGACTCTGTGTGACGTCACATGTTTGTAGTTTAAGGAGTTACTTTTATAAATTTCAGATTTTAATACATTATAAACCTTATCATGTTACTAGTCACACGTTGTCACACTGTATTGATTCCCTCCCATATTTTACTGTGGGGAGTCCCTATTCATAGATAATAGTTTAGAACAAATTCATAAAAAATACACAAATATACGGTACTGTCTTCGCTCGCCAGAGCTCTTCGCTAGTTTCTCACCGACATAATCCCTGGTCGAGTAGATTAATCACAGTTTTTGCGGGCCCTCGGAAGCCGCAACGGGACACGTTGTTTGTCTCGTTGGCGCGTAAACGATGATTCTTAAAAAATAACCACAGACTAGCTACTTTTTGTGACCCCAACGGCTCTGTTGACAAATATAAAAAAAAGTACAGGCAAATTTAAGTTAGTTAATTAAAGTTAAGAAAATAGAAAAGCTGTGGGAATAACCGATAAATATTCATTTACCGTTGGTTCGTATACCTACTTTATAGGTAGATAGTTGTTTTGATTAGTCACTGAGAAACAAAACTGAAAACTGTACTAAAATAATGTCTATTATAGCAATTACCTTGTCCTTAATACCAACGTGTAAATAACGTTTCATTCATCATCCTGGAGTGTTCCGCCCATCGCCACAACACAATACCCAATTACAATATCAAAACGATTCTTATTACGTTACCCGGCACAATGAGGTGAAAAAGTTACATACAAAACAAGCAAACTACATTGAACTGCGGTAAAAGTCCACCGCTCAAGGTCCTTTGCGTATTGTGGTCCCAACTAACCCATTCTTATCTAGTTGGCGCAATGACGCGAAACCAAGCAGCTCAGCTGTTCCAATGACGAAATGTGCCACTTTCGTCATTGTGAGAATGTCCGATGCTATCGGCAGATTTGCGCTCTGATCCGGCTAAATGGTCTCGTTAGGTGCAACACGCGTCCCACGGACTGAGTAAATGGTCGCGATTACGAATGTTGTCGTAAACATTGTTGGTTAATATAAGTGAGAAATGGCTAGTATAAGTGGATTTGTAAGAAACGGCATTAGCATGAATGGATTCATTCAAGAAGAACATATGTTTCAGTTGTGAAATATGAAAGTATTAATTTTTGTTACGTGAAATGGAATATAATAATGGTTGGTTTTTTTATATATATTTACCACGCGTAGAATTTAACAGGGACAATTCTTTTTGTAAGTGACGCAAGCAGTGGCCTTGGAAAATGTACTGCATCTGAATTCTAAATTAAGCATGTCTCCGAAGTTTACTTTGATTGACGTAGGTCCGAGGGTCTGAATAAATAGATCGAGACGCGCTCTCGCAATTTATGACGTCAGTCAGGCCCTTTACAGAGCGGAGAAAAATGTGTTTTGCCATCCAAAGCCACCGATGTACACACGCGAACCATTTCCCTCTAAACAAACCCGCAATAGATACCTACTATAATACCGTATCGTAGTAGTCTACGAGGTGGCATTTTGAATAAAGAACCCTCAACGTTTACAGCGCATGCGTCAATTAGAACAACCAACCCTCGCTTTCCAATATGGCGACGACCGCCACAAGTCAAGCACGCGCTTGCTTCTATTTACAATAACTTGCGTTCAAAATTTTTTGCTTATTATTAAGTCTTTATGAATTAATACTTTCGCCTCTTTAGCGATTTTTATCTGCGCTGTGATTCTTAGTTGAAATTTAAAAGTTACCGTTTGTTTTTTTAATCGTCAGACGTGTTAATGGTGACGCAGTGCGATCAGATGTGTTGTTGTATGTGGTAGTGTGTATTTATTAGTTGCGGGTCAATGGTGTATTGAGTTGTCTTAAGTGTCAATTAATTAGCCAATTCGTTACAACCTAACTAAGTAAATCTCAGCACAATCAACTTTGCAAGTTTTCGTATTAGTGTAGAATGGTTAATCGGTGACCAATACGCTAAATATAGCTAGTTTAATTCATGAATTAATTACATACTTTATTGATTATACGATTTTTCAAATTGCACCACACAATCTTCGTTAATTAAATCACAATCTCTTTAAATAAAACACAACCATTTTAAATAAAATTTTCCCGCGTCGATAAACAAAAGCAAAAAGATATAAATCTCAATTCTAAATTCAAAACATTCTCGCGCGCTCTTCGTTTTGTGAAGAGAGTCAACACATCAGTCAAGCTGCGTCGGTCGCGGGTGTCGCCGGCAGCGCTGCTGCTGGGCACGCGGCCGGTGTCGGGCCTCGTGGAGCCGGTGCGGAGCCCTGAGGAGCCGGCGCTGGACGTCGCGCAGGACAAGGCTTACTGGGGCAGCGTCGCTACCGCTATGACCAGTAACTATACCTACCTAACCGATTTAAATTTGGAACTTCCGTTTTTCGGAAGGCACGTTAGTTTTTTAACTGGTTATTTTCGCGGAAGAATGCTACGTATTAAAGGTCAATACAAATAAAACAAACTCTAAATTTCCTTAGTGTTAAATAAGAAAAATCTCAATACATAACTTTCAACTCTGTTGCAATGTTAAAGCTTATTAATCCCACAGAACTCATTTCTACAAAATACCTCAAATAGTTCTTAATGCTTCTGTTAGACATTTTATGAGTGGCACGTGATATCATTGATTCTTAGTTTTAGACTTAAAATAAGAAAGTATACTTGTGCCATTTTCTTAATGAGGCGTTTTTACTATTGCAATTAGCTCATTTAAAGTTATTATCTTAAATGCGATGCGGCCGAAGTCAAAGTACCAATTATAAGCTATTAAATCTTAGAGCTAGTTGGTAGCTAATCACGTCTATCCTTAGTTTATTTTTAGCATCTGATAGTTCTTAGATAAGTTACTCATGTAAAGGTCAACCCTTATAACATATATTTATTTAGCGGCCCTTTGATGTGTTTTCTACTCTTGTAAAGTTATTATATAAAACAATACCTAGTAACTATGAAACGTATCTATGTATATGTAGCATTTTATTATCGGTTAAACGGGACATCTACCTATAAAACCGCAGTTATGGTAAATTAAAAAAGTTACGAAGCGTACTAAGGAGCAGTTCATATAACGAGCACACCAACATCGTAACGATAAAATAATCAACAAAAGTTCAAAACAATTTTCTTACATCGTAATGTCCCGTTCGTTTACGAAATGGAACGAGATTGGGAGGCGAAACTATTTTCATTTGAAAGTTGGCCGGTAATTCTTTATTCAATTACGACGTTGCCGATACGATACTCCAGTGTATAAGTTGTTTCGCCTCTTGGAGAAGAAATTGGCTTATAACGTAATACCTATTCGCGTGAATTGTTTTGGCAAACGTTCCAAAACTAAATCTTGCCGAGGGGGCTCTCCGATAAAATCTAAAGAAATACAGGTTGAGTGTGAAGTAGTTTTCTCGAAATTTTGTGAATTTTTGACGAGAAGAGAGAAAACAGTCTATCAGAGCAAGAGTTCAGATTAAAAAAGTACTAACTGGTAAAATAAATATGGTCTTAACCGTGACGTTTAAATTAAGTAATATACAAATGCCCATTTTTATACAATATAATGTAGATACATGTATACCTATATGTATAGGACAAGCTATAAATAGTTTCGCGATTCCACATTTGCTGTTAAAAGTTTGGAACTACGGAACTAGTTTCCACATTTTGAGCTGGAACATATATTCTGGATTTTACAGCTCCCAGAGCATGTGGTAAAACCTGCTTGATAATTGCATTCTAAATTCTGTTCTGTGTTAAAGTTGAAATTAAGCTTACTACATGGATATTGTTTGAGATTAGCATACATTCAAACACACTTATAGTAGCATAGATGTAACCAGTGCTCTATTTATAGAAGCAGAAATAAACAGTAATGTCGTGTTATAATAATCTTCACTTCTACACGGAATCCAAGACCCTCTTCAATGGAAATCGGACAGGGTGTAATAGGCATTATTATGGGCGCAGATGGAATTCTCTGAACTAATTTGCGTTAGTTAAATGAGTTGATTATGACGAGCCCTTTGGCGCTAGGGTGTGAAACTGAGTTTGGGATTCCGTGATGAGAAATTAAAATAGGATACCATGGATTTTTAAAGTAATTTACATACATAACATCACGCCGGTAATCCCCGAAAGGGTACGCAGTGTCAAAAGGACAGCAAGCCTCTTTAACCACATTCAGCCAAAAATAAAATTGGGACGGGTCAGATGGGAAATTGTGAAGAAGTAGTGACAAGTGGCTAACTCGTCGCCCACATAATCATACACCCAAAACCCGATATAGGTACCATTAGTCGCCGTTTATGACATGCTAGGCAAGAAACACAGTTGGCACATTCTTTTTCAGTCCCAGACAAACATGGGACGGTTTACATAGAGCATCTTTATCAAAAATTCCAGTTACCTTGCGGCTTTCCCAAGAACAGTACTCTTTTCTGATTACTTAATATCCTTATCGGTACCTCTGACAACGCAGTTGCGCAATTTCATGGCGGTCGGTTGAGTACTGAGAATCGTGAAATATTAAGTAGGAAGAAATCATTAGTAATCTATTATCTTTGCGTGGGTACGTACTTACGTGTATGTAAACTGTGGAAAAATTTCATAAACAAAAATGTATATTTTGCAGGCCACTTGAAGTGTAGATGGCATTCATTCAATTATTTTTGTCATGCTTTTTTTGATAAACTAAACGTTGGCTGTAAAAAGGGTAGGGTAACTAACAATTACCACCAGAAATAGACGGGGAACACCACCTCAGACGGGTCGTGACTCACCCGTCTCCTAGCAACAAATTGAAGCACTGTACCAGGGGTGGCGAACCTTTTCACACAAACGTGGCAAAGTTTCTAAAACATCAATGTAATAGGTTCTTTAAGTGTCCGGGGAGCGGTTGAAGTAGATGTTTTTGTCAAATTGTTCATACATTTGTGATTCCAAAAATATGCGTGCCCACTATTTTGTATAACGTGCCACCTATGGCACGTTCGCCATCCTATACCTACCTTAGTACGAACAAAGTGAAAATGTCCATCAGCTAATAATGCTGGAACGTGAACAATCAACCGGTTCAGAAAGCCGATAAAATTTTGTAGCAATGCGTCTGAATCATAACTGACTGCACAAGATCGAGTTTCTTTTAAAGGTGAGGCATTTTTAATGGCTTTTACTAATTGGGTTTTTTTTTATTGTTTGCACGAATTTGTACTATAAAATGTGACTTTAAGTTTGTTTTTTAATAAAGTTCCTTTCCAGAAAAAAGTGAAGAGGAATTCACTTTTAAACCCCGTTAGTTTAATAATTGCCTTTACCATTTATTTTGATTTATATATGATTGTCGTTATATTCAAATTACTTTTAAAATGTGAACAACACATTGTTAATCACGCTGCTTGGAAGACTTATCAACATGACATCTTACATCATTTTGTCATTCACAATTAGCGGAACTTATACTGAAATCGAATTTTCGCACAATTCACATGAGTGTTCTCCCTTTATAATAGCCGATGTTTATATTTCAACATCGTCTGTCACAAAATATTTATGCTCAAAAGTGTTTTGTACATTCATTACGATTTTATTTATTCTGAAAAGATCTTTAACATCGTCAAAGAAGATTTAATTGGGCGGAGGCATTCAAATTCTAAGACAGACCCTAACGTGGTTTCCCTCAAAGAAAACATCTTTGTCCGTGGCCATGGCACAAATCGTGCAGAGCCAAAAAAAAAAAAAAACATCTTTTGTATTTATCTTTTCGGTTGGGGCGTACGTACGTCCCTACTTTTAAATTATGACGGGAGATTTATCGTTATGCGGTAAGTAATTTTTTGCATAGATAAATACAGTTCAAAGATTCATCGCAAACATTAATAAATACATTTTTTTATAATTTCTCGTAGTTGAAATTTTTGGTCTTTTCCTATGATGCCTATTTACATTTACTCTACATACATCTTTTTGAATTGCACAAAGTTTATTTAATATTGTTTTATCTATTTTCTAGTTTTGGGTTGGGGTTTTCTGGTGTGCCTGTATCTACTTACCCGTCGCCATGATTTTGTCTATTCCTTATAATTTTAATTTTAAAATATAGCTAGGATAGCATCTTGATCAATATGATTATAATTCTGACTGACTCGTCGGTCTAGTGGTAGCATGCGCCGCCTAGTCCTGGGTCGGGCCAAAATATTATTTATTTCAGTACTGAAATTACTCAGTAACAGTCCGGAGTCAAGAGAAGTTAGCGGTTTAATCACCCCCGTGCCTCGGAATGCACGTTAAGCCGTTGGTCCTGCGCCTGACCTCTCACCGGTCATGTCGAATTACCGTCTCACCGGACTATGAGAATGAAGGAATAGAGTGTGCACCTGTGTTTGCGCACACACTTGTGCACTATAATATTTTCTGCGCAGTTGGCAAATCTTCGTTGAGATGCCGCCGTGACCGATATCGGTTAGGAGGACATTATTAATTTTTACTAAACCTTTTTCTGGTTCTATTCCACATTTACCAAAGCAAAGAGCTCTTAAACGCAAAACTTAATAAAGCTATTTTTTGGATATTCTAGCGTCTTTTGTGAGGATTCGCTAATTTGTGAACGTTCGGAATGTTCATTCGTTAGCTGAGGAAAGTTTTAATTGGTTCTGCTGTTCGTCTCGCGATAACGTGAAGTCGAGTTGAGTAACTTTTGAGATCGGAAACTGCATGGTTTCGTTTGAATCAATTCAATTACTCGTAAGTTTTAATGCAGTCTGTTATCTTTGGTAGAAGACCTCAGAATGTTCTTTTTGTTATAAGCGTTGGAAATTGAGCTCTAGAACTAGAGTTTGATTTTCGCGACGTATCTAGAATTATAGTTGACTGACAAATATTTCGTTCCAGAAGTAAACTGGTATACAAAAGAATTGCCGAATGATTTAAGTGCGGTCTTTGTTAATTCAAAATAATGACATAGCATTCAATTTAGATCTTGTCCTATTTTTTTTTAATAAGACCGTTGACAATAACTCATAAATATTTGTGAAAAAGCCTAGAAAAAGTTTTACGCAGTTATTAAATAACGTAATATTTGCAAACTATTACAGTTCATAAACAAGTTGATAACTTACCTATTGGAGTAGTGATATATATTGCGCAAATGGGCTTTGTAACGATCGCTGTAAAAGTTGGCACAAGTTCACCCTTAGACTAGGAATAGCATATGGAAATCATTTAGTTCAGTTCTCCCCATCGCTCCCCTAGATATTAATCAAATATATTGCATATAGTAATTGCCTAACAGATATACAACAGGTTCTTTGAAATGTCTTTTTAACGATTAAAGCCATCATAACTATACTCAGATTTGACTTAAAATTAAAAACAATTTGTTAGTTAGTTTTTGTTATAGGAAAACAATTACCTTCTAATATATCTTTGGTGAAGTTGAAGTGAAGAATTATTATGTATAAAACACTCATAGATATATTAACGTTAAGACAACAATTACTAACCTACGCATATACCTACTTAACTAAACATTAATATCCATTTCACAATGAAATGACCTTTAACAAAATCCGAGAGCGCATGTCAAAAAAAACATAACGAATTAAAAACAGTGAAACAGTAAAACCATTCCCTGAATCCCGGCTGAAGTGATTAAAACATTGTCGAAAAGTATAACTGCGCAATGTGGCGTTACGTCACCCGGGGGTTGTCTGCAAATGCCAGGGTTCATTTTAATTTGCGTCACCACCCTCGCCCCATTACGAGCGTAACCAGTCTGTAATAATCAAAACTCGCGCCTACCTGGAACCCGAGACGGCTATTAATAAATCTTCCAGAAACGCGAGTGGTAAAAGCGAGCCAAGTTCTCCTAGAGAAATATATCTTTAAAGAAAGGTTTAAGGTAACAGATTTTTGGGCCGACGATATTCAATATTTAATTCACAATTATTGACGTCAAACTTAGTAAATTGTGGTGTCTTATAACCCTAATTCGATCATCACGTGTAATTAAATGTGCATCTCTGGATTTTATAAAACCTAAATCCATATACAAATATACATATCATCAGGCCCGCAATCCGCGAAAGGGTAGACAGAGTCAAAGAGGCAGCTAGCCTTTAGGCTAGCCTAAAAAATAAAACTGGTCTGGGCAACTTACAAAATTGTATAAAAGTAGTAACAAGTGGCTAGCTCGTCGCCTACACAATCACATACCCAAAACCCCATATACCATCAATTGCTTTTTTTGCAAGTAGCACAGTTGGCAAATTCTTTTTAAGTCCTAGACCAACATCATCGGTTATGATCTAAGTACAGATTCATACTATTAGCTCGAGGGTAAAAGTAAGTTTCTACAAATTCCTATCTATGTTAATATAGTTTCACATTCTATACTGCTGATATCGGAGAAAAGGCAAAACGAATCTCTTTCGGTGTTGATACTATCTATAAAGCGTCCCAGTTTCGGGTAACGGATGATAAGTCGAACTAAGCCACAGTGACTTCTATTTGTGTATTAAAATAAGCGTTACTAAAATAAATGTTACAAAAAAACCCATTTGTCCCATGTTGGTCTGGGACTTGGCCCATGTTGATCTGGGAAAAAAAAAAGAATGTGCCAACTGTGGTTCTTGCCTAGCATGTCGTAAGAGGCGACTAATGGTTTACGGGCTTTTGGGTATGTGACTGAGTAGGCGACGAGCTAGCCACTTGTCACTCCTTTTTCACAGCTTTCCATCCAACCCAGCCCACTGTCCCATATTGGTCTGGGACTTAAAAAGAATATGCCAACTGTGGTTCTTGCCTTGTCACTGCTTTTTCACAATTGTCCATCTGACCCAGCCCGGCTTTCTTTTTGGCTGAATGTGGTTGAAGGGGCTTGCTGCCCCTTCGACTCTGCCTACCCCTTCGGGATCGTGGGCGTGATGTTATGTATGTATGTTACAAGAACATATTCAATATTTTATGTATTTGACCCGAACTTTGACACAAGTAGCCATATCCTTCGTACAAAGGTCGAATATTAAAACCGTGGATGCTAGTGAGTGTTCGATGCTAACGATGTAGTCGTGAAGCAGACGAAGATGGATTGGACGGCTGTATTGAAACTTTTGCAGGAGACAAAAGAAGGCCTTGACTCGCAATGACTTGGCGCTATTAGTAGTAATAAACGTGCACTCTCGTTATTAGCCACACAAATTAAAATGGATTCTGCTTCGTGTTAATGCTTACAAAGGCATAAACTATTCTTTGTGAAACTCTGAAGAAGGTTTGCATGAACGTTAATTAGATAAAGAGTAACTAAAACTATTACAAAGCATAGAAAATAATGTTTGCATAACATTTATTTGAACCGTTATCTTTTATGCAAAAAATTGCCGAACAGAATTTTTAACCTACCGATATGTAGGCTATTTTTATACAATTTTATTTGGCTTTCAAGGTGGCATGAAGCTCGTAGCCCAGTGAACCTTTTCTATAAGCGTATATCACGGCAAATGTTTATAAATTCGCATGTTTAAATATTTAAATTACATATTAAAAAATATCTATCGGATATCTGTCGCAAGTACGAGACGTCTACATATGTATTTTTGCCATTAATTGTAGAAAAACGTTGGGCTCTTATAAAATAAATAAATTTGAACGTTGTATTGAATATCTCAATGTCTATTAGTGGAATCCGACATCGATATTTATTCCTGTATAAATTTACGTATTTTCTCCCATTTGGAAAATTGGTACCAGCATCTTTTAACTTGTACCAACAAACATTGTTTATGTAAATATACTCGTATGTACATGTATTAATGAAATGTTCAGACAACAATGAGCCTGGAAGCAAAAGGACAGTGAAAGTAAACAGCTAGTTAGTTGTCATTTTGTATTTTGGTGTCGGTATACAATACAGTGTCGGCTCTGTATTGTATACCGACTTAACCCAGAAACTAACTGACCACTTTTGTGCTTTCGATAATGAGGTGTTCACTGTCACCGAGGGAGTGGTGCTCTTAGGTGCCTCTGATACGGAGACCTCCAGCCAGGATGGGAGCCAACCTGAACTCAATTTATGCATTGACTTCTGATCTGTTTGCAAGAAATACAAAATGTTTGATGGATTATGTGGGTTTTACGGATATCGAAAGAAATTGAGATTTTTATAAATCCTGTTAGGAAATTTTTGGATTTATAACCGGAACATAAACTAGAAGAGTTTTTTCCATTAAATATAAAACCAGGACGTCCTACTCAATTTTGTATATTATTTTATACAAACCAAGTATTTGGTTCACTGAACCAGGCACTGGAGTATATGCTGAAAGACAAACCTTACTAGTTTCCATTTTGGCAAAAGGTATAGCATTCGAGGCTAAAATTAATATAACTGAGTATGCTATTAATAATGTATTACCTTAATTGTCTGTTACGTTCCCTGGAAGTCCTGTTTCCAATATAACGACATTTCTATAATATCGTGACGTGTAACAGCTTTGGCCCGTCAATTAATTGGCGAGGGTGGCAGGTAAATCCTCACGCATCGTTTTCATGGGCCACGCAACCCAATAAATCATTGTTATATAACTTTCTTTTATATTTAAAGGGATCCATTTGAGGCAGCACTTTCTCGTACTTGTAATCAATGACGGTAAACCTTCATTATGCAACGCTAAATCTTGAACGTGTTGCGGTTAACTATGCAATTATACTTTATTATGGTTTTACTCAGAAAAGAAACATGATACAACAAACAGTTGTAATCGTGTATCTTTTCCTTGATCCAATAACAGATGAGTTTTATTCATTGCTTGTGAAATACCTATCGTAAAAGTGATTTCAGCTAGCGGCAATGGCTTTTCAGTATGATTCGTATAACTACTAGCCAGTTTTTTACACTGTATCAACATTATAATCATATTTTGCATAAAGGCTTTTCACGTGGGGGTAGGCAGTGACATCTTACCACTGACAACTAGTTCACAACTTTCGCGTCTTCTGTTCATATTTTTCAGTCTTGCCATGAAATGTCTGTCTAGTTTTTCCTCTCCCATCCTCCATCGATAACGGTGATATTATTAACTCATATAGTGATATTCATAATACTATCAGTATTTGTGTTTCTTGATTGAGCTTTAAATTAGAGTCTTAGTTCCCAGTGTAGAGCTTGTATGAAAAGGATTATGAATGTTGAAGAGGCAAGTGAGGTATGTAAGGATCGTACCATATGGCGTTCGGTTCTCTCTGCCTACCCCGCTAGGGAAGTCGCGTTAAGTTTAGTTAGTTAGTTAGTTCCCAGTGTAGTGTTCCTAGTAACCTAGTGACACTCAAAACTGTAGGCCCTGAAACTCGGTTACGTAAGGCTACCCGTGTGTCAGAGGTTGTGTTGCGGTCAGCTGTGGTTGTTTATTTTTAGATTCGCGCGAAGGCTCCGTCATTTACACGCAACCTTTTCCTCGGTAAGCGAAGATTACAATGCGGCAACTTAAATCGTGGTGTCTAGTTCTGATTTATGTTATTACCGCGTAATTCTTTAAGAGATTATTTTTATTTCAGTGTAAATTGTATATAGCTATTTTAAAATAGTACTGTTCTTGGTTATTGATAAAGGCACTGATAACAACCCTCAAAATACTAGGTAAGTTACATTTTGGCAGGTCTAATTTGTTCTTAGTAAATGAAATGTTATTGTGGATTGAAAGTTTTCCTTATTCCCGTTGTCCCCGTACGCCTTGTCACGTCACGGGGACAGAGGGACGTGATTAAATGTCTAACCCGTTGTCCCATAACGTAGATTCGGGTAACGGGGGAAATGTTTACTAAATTTAAATACAATCGGTGATTGATAAATAATCAAAAATTTATATCCTCTTTAGACTTTCAACGACAAAGTCATCGTTTAAATTATTTCAAAGTCAAAAGTCAAAGTCAAAAATATCTTTATTTAAGTAGGCCTCAAAAAAGCACTTGTGAATCGTCAAGTAATAGGTACAAAGTGGAACAATTTGTATCTACCACCGGTTCGGAATGTCGCATCTACCGAGAGAAAGAACATATTTAGACTGGATAATCTGTACATGTATGTATGTTTAGGATACATGGCTGATACATGTAAGAACAAAATATACTATACTAAACCCTTCTCAGTTCTACGTAACAGCCAATTCGATACATATACTCTTTTATTGTGCCATCTGCTGTGTATGACGCGTTTACGGTCCATTTATTCTTGTTATCGATATAACAGAGTTTATGTGCCTCCGAAAATGTAGCGGATAAATTACATACGCGTTTTTGAACCTTCCTGAGTGAACATACGTGCGTATTAACTGTACCTACTTACTCGAAAAAATAACGAAAATACCCCCGTGGAATTTATGTTTTTAGACATCAAATGATTCTGATACCTTTGACAGTATTGAGGTATTAAAAAAAAATTAATGCTTGCATTTATTCAAACATCTTTACGTGGAAAATTAGACACTTGTGACTATTATTGAATTAATTAATTATTGAACTTATTTTATTATGATTGATGGTATATATAAAACCAATTATATATCGCGAGCTTTAGGACGTTTATATTATTTTTACATTACATACATACATACATAACATCACGCCCATAATCCTTCAACCACATTCAGCCAAAAATAAAGCTGGGTTAGATGGAAAATTGTGAAAAAGCCGTGACAAGCGGCTAACCTGTCGCCTACACAATCACACACCCAAAACCCGATATACCATTAGTCGCCTTTTACGACATGCTAGGCAAGAACCACAGTTGGCATATTCTTTTTAAGTCCCAGACCAACATGGGACAGTGGGTTGGATGGAAAGCTGTGAAAACGGAGTGACAAGTGGCTAGCTCGTCGCCTACTCAGTCGCATACCCAAAAGCCCGTAAACCATTAGTCGCCTTTTACGACATGCTAGGCAAGAACCACAAATGGCACATTCTTTTTTTTTTACATTACATTAGATTTAAGGGACGGCAATAACATCCTCGTATCTTCCTGTGTCATGTCGTGTACTTAGTCGGGGTCTGCTCAAGCCATAATCCAGGATTTATCGAGTCTGGTATTTATGACACCTGTCCTTCGTTCGTAACACTAGGGATATCAGATCACTCTGAAAAGGAGCACTTTGTATAATGCGTTATTTCGTAGGTATTTGTAATGTTTTTGCAAGCTGCAGGCAACTTCAATTGTATCTTAGTTAACATTAATGTTAGTAAACTAAAATAGTGATAAAAACGTGCGAGTTAATTACACGTGAATGGAGGTAGTGCGAATAATGCGGGCTCGCGTAATTATGATAGAAATTAACGAGTCGTTGCTGGAACGACATCTCATACAATAGTCTTGCGGATTCCATGTGTAATTATGTGAATCCTTATCTCGCATTTTCTGGGTTGAGGCTGGTGATTATTCGCAAAAAGTTTGTATTACATTCTCAGTATCGTATTTCGTATTTGTATTGGTCCATTAGTTTGTATTAAAGTTGAAATCAACAAGTGCTTTAAAAATTAAATTTTTTGAGGAAAACCGTTTTTATCCTGATATTGATCATTACAGCCTTGTCCTTTGTTCATCGTTAAAAATACATACAAATACCTTTGACATTTTTTGGTAGAGTTTTCCTGAATAATGCTTATAATAGCAGATGTAATTGTAATGACAGATCTTGTCATCGTGATGATTGGTTTATTTTTGTGAGGATCTGACTTGACCCTCCATTTCACAACGCAAATAAGTGCGAAAGATAATTTGATAAGAATTGGATATAAATATTTTATATTCGTAGACTCTACTCAGAATACCGGAGTGAATTACACTTATATTTGCACGTAATACCTATGCTGCTGAAGCAATATCGTTAAGAGAAATTTAATTCCGGAACAGAACGCCTTTGTTTAAAACGTCGTTCGGCAGTGAAAACCTGGGAAGTCGCATTTTCTTCTTTTTTTTTCAAGTCTTATCAGTCAGACTATATAGCCACGAGATATTTTAATTCTTACGATTATGTATCATTGATTACAATCATTTAAAAAAAAAACAGTAAACAGTACTATTTCGGAGAGCGGTGGTAGCTCAATGGTGAGGACACGCCCCTCTTAACCGAGGAGTGCGGGTCAAATCCGGGCACGTACCGCTGGATTTTTCAAATCTATGTACGTATTTATACCACTAGCTCGACGGTGAAGGAAAACATCGTGACGAAACCTGCAAATTCAAACAACTTTGGTTTGTAATCATGATGCAAAAATTGTCTGGTTCCCCTATCTTAGGATTACGAAGGTCAGATCGGCAGTCGCTTCAATGTAATTACCAGACGCGCTAAATCTGTATCGTGGTCTAAGCGGACCCCGTCTAAACGCGGGACATAACGCTAAGAAGATGATGATAAACGTAGCGACTAAAAAAGTTCTCTTTGTATCGATGAACGGCGAACAGTGATTTCTATTTACAATTATATAGCTCAAGAGTTATTCTGCATACAGTACGGAGCTCATTCCGAGAGCTCCATTTTTTTTTTTCAGGAGGCAGTGTTTTCTTCCTTCCTGTAAAATTTTGCCAAAACTATTTACGAGGTTTTCACTGCCGAACGACGGTAAATATTATCTGGCAATTCAAACTGTAGCGGCGTACTCGTATTATTCAGTCATAGTATTTGACTCGTATTTGCTCCGCTGTTTGTTTGTATAAGGAATGAGGGCGCCTGTATTTGCTGCCGCTGAAATCTGGCAAAATGTGGAGTTCAATACGAGAGCTGTACGCGTATTGATATCTGGTGGATTACGTTTCATCGGAACCTATGACGCGAAACGGCGTCATGTTGTGTTTGAACAGCCGTTACTAATAATGCGTGATTCGTTTGTTAACATTTTGGGTGGAAATGGAATGCGAATGGAACAATGGTGATTAATATACAGCTCCTGAAAAGTATACGTGTTTTATACGATTTTAAACTTTCGCGTTGCATTATCACTAGAAATAATACTGACGGGACTAAACGCGATATGCATTATGTAGTACATGAGTACTACATAATGCATACAACATAATGTACAGCTTGACGTTTCGGCCGTGTTGCACCGACCGTGGTCACAAGCGGACTGGGGGTGCGCGACGTTTTCGTTTGTTTGGGCGAGTTAATTCTTCTTCTACCCCCGAATTGTCTTTTATTGAGTCCACAGTAAAAACACAGTCAGTGAAATCACTCCGACACACTACACTCACAGTATCCGGGTTTGTTTTGAACGGCAATTCGCGCGGTTTGTATGTATTTATAACTGGATTCCATGCTGACGATAGTTTAAATCCATCCTCCCGATTGAAATTTTACTATATATATATAGTACTCATGTACTACATAATGCATATCGCGTTTAGTCCCGTCAGTATTATTTCTAGTATACGTGTTTTATCTGAACTCATATGTCTGCTCATCTTGACTAGATGTTCTAATGTAAGTTAGTCTCGTGCTGGTCTCAAACTTCAAAGAATGTACCAAATGTGTTTTATTGGTAATATGCTAAAGGTAATTATTGGTGGATTATGTAGGCGACGGGCTAGGCACTTGTTACAGCTAGCAGCAGCTTCTTCACAAATTTCCATCTTACTCAAAGTGGTAAAAGCAGCTTATTTCTTGGACTCTGCCTCCCCCTTTAAGGATTGCAGTGTCATAGTATGTATATAGTTCTGCCATACTTATGTTAAAT
Source organism: Glyphodes perspectalis (assembly GCA_951394215.1). NCBI lineage: Eukaryota > Metazoa > Arthropoda > Insecta > Lepidoptera > Crambidae > Glyphodes > Glyphodes perspectalis. Next base: position 15,778,065 of record OX596202.1, on the reverse strand, counting down.
ATGTTCTTTTGTTGCAGCAACCAGTGGGTCTGGCAGCGGGCCCGGAGGGGGCGAGTCGCGGCGGGGCGGTGACGTCACGCCGCACGCACAGCCCCAGAGAAGGCTCATCAAAGTCGACTTTGACAACCTTGAGGTTAGTGCGCAAAGAAAGATTTGGATTTTAGTCTTTGTTTTGTTGAAATATGATACCCACGGACTAATAAAAAAAAGGGCTCCGCGTCACTAAGACGTTGAAGCTCCTTCAACTTGAAATACAAAAATGGCAGATTTCCGATATCTGGTATCCTTGAAAATCTTATTCACACATGCATAAGCTATAACGCTGTAGTATGACAGCGCGGAGTCCTTCTTTTTTACTAGTCCGTGATGATACTTAACTTTTTGTCTCACATGTTAAGATCGACAAAACATAATTATTATTGAAATAGAAATGTATTTGATACATAATAATTTATTCACACAATGTATTAGGTGAGTTTTAAAGGAGCTTGTAACTATTATAAGAGAAGGTACCTAATGGTTCACACTTCAACAGCTCGACGGAATCAGCTGTGATATAATGTTCATTTTACAGACCTAACAAATTAAATCATGTTAGTATTCTTATGATAGGCAAATGTTACGACACTTAGCTTCCAATAATCAAGAAAAGGTATTATACTTACTATATAAGGAAAAGTTTTCTGTTATAATTTCAAACACTGCGTGCCCCATCATCACAAACTCTAAAGCAGTATAATTGATATTTGTAAGTGTATATCTTACTTACGTCATGGCATTTGTCAGGTGTAATAGTGGAGCGGCCTAAAAAATTAGACTAAATCCGTTATTTAGATTATAAAAAAAAAAATAAGCACGTATTTTTTCATTTATTTGTCAAACCTTGGCGAAGATACAGCGGATTCAAATTGCGCGTGACGTCACACGTAGGTACAATTTTTACTTAAAAGTGACGTCGCAAGCCCCCACTCCAAAACTTTAATGTTCTTTATCCTTGTAATTTTTTGTTATTTTGATAAAGCAAGAAATGTGTCTTGTATAATCTAACTGACGGACTAAATAGAATGTTAGATTTTTGACCCAGTATTGCCCCCTATTATTTACCCGCATCGACCGATTTGTCCCTATAAGGGTCCTGAACTAACCGCAGACGTTTATACATGATAACATGTTTCAAGAATACTTTTTAATATGTAGGTACTAGTTTACTTTACTAAGGGCTTTCTCTTGTCTTTTAAATGCAGTCGAAACTCCGTTAGCAGATTATGCGCGGTGTCGTCTTGCATATATTTTAGCATTTTCTTCGTAGAATTTGCAGATCCTGCCAAGACGCGTTGCATATTTCAGTGCGCTTGGCCTCTGCACTCAAAACAACATAGACAGAAAGAGATAGATGTGTTAGAGCTGTAAAGACGACCTATTGTGACTCGTTCTTGTTCTTTTATACCACTAGATTGTGAATTAATAAATTAATAAACTGGATCAACAAAACTTGAGTTTCTGTATAACGTCTACAGAAGAGCAGCATCAAAGTTAAACTTTAAAGTTTGCACAAAATGTGCGAAGTAATTTATTTATTCTTACTTGTTTACGTGGTATTACCGTGCACTAGCAAACTGAATATAGAAATATATCGAGGTATGTTGAAAGAGCCGGCATATCTTTCCCAATTCAAAATAAAAGTCAATAACAATATTTAATGGCGCATCTTAAAACAAGATGAAGATCTCCGTTTATATGAAAGTGTCAGTTGAAATTGATTGAGAGCATCGTTTTTCCGCAGACTTTTAAAAAGCAAGTAAAATAAAAAAATTATCCACCTACTGGTATGGTAGGTAAGTAGTTGTTTTGTAACAAGCCCTTTTCTTAAGTGGTTATGTTCATAATAGGGAACTAAGAACTATGCAATGCCAAGGGCACTATCAACGCTCTACTCAGAATGAAAGCCATGTCACTAGACCAGAATCTTGGCAGGTAAGTAATTACTGCTCTGAACAAGTCACGTCCGTTCCTTAAAAGTAACTGGAATATATAAGAAAAGCTTTTAATTCATTTAGTACGGTAGTGTGAATTTTTTGAGCGATGTTCCTTCTGTAGGTATAATACGGAATATGTGGCACGGTTACTCACCTTCAATCTCTTACAAAGGCTTTGTATCTGGGTGCTTTACTCGTATACACTTTTTGCGTATAAAAAAAGTCTAATTATGCCAAAGAAAAAGAAACATAATAACGTCTCATGTTTTTCTGGGACTGGCTAATAACGTTTTATGTTTTTCTGGGTTCAGAGGACTGTTTGCCCCTTTAACTCTGCCTACCTCTTCAGGGATTACTATCGTGATGTTATCTATGTATATATGTATAAAGCAACATATTATATATAGACGAAACCTAATTTAAACATAAGTTTATATTGTACTCATATTCACAGTTGAATAGGAGCATTAAGTTGAAGGATAAGGACATACAAACTATCACGTTCGCAATTCCCTGAGGGGAGGGCGTCCGAGGAGTAGTGAGCTCCTTCAACAACGTTAAAGGCGAATAGCGCAGTAAAATTACATCAAGCAAGTTTATGAAAAATACGTGCTGTCCAACAGCGCAGCGAAACTGCGCGGAAATTGCTTCACGCTGCGTTTTTCGCTGTAACGTCCCATAAAGCGCTCCGGAATTTGAGAATTGGGTCAGGTGGTCCGAGCGCCTGTCGGCTCACACCCGGCTTCATATGTAGCCTTAGGTGCTATTACTGCCGGGCGGAGCTCCAATCAATCTTATGGCTGGTTGCATATTTGGGGTCAGCTCTCTTTCGCTACATTGGGAAAAGTGTCAATTGAAAAGTGTTCCTGAACTTCGCCCATGTTTTGTTTGAAGCTGTCGCATAGTATGTCTGGAGCTCCAATCAATCTAATAGCTGATTGCGTTTTTGGGTTCAATCCTCTTTCGCTACATTAGGAACGGTGTCAATTGAAAAGTGTTCCCATACTCCGCCGTATTGTCTAGAGTTTATTATTAAAAGTCAAAGGTCTTCAAAATTTTCCTGTGAGACGTTTTCGTAAAGATTGTGAAATGATTTCCAAAAAAAATCGTTGCTTTTTAAAATGTTCCGACTAAATTTATTCAGTTGGCTACCACGACGATCTTTGATTGTTTTTTAATGTAATGAATCTACTTAACTGCACTTGAAATTTCTATACCTAGAATAGTGAATTTTACCATAGAATTAATTTACCTAATTTCCTGTAGCAATTAAACCGGATCTGTACGTAATAAAAATTATAGTCTTTCTTACTTTCTGTCTGTCTGTTTGGGTTCAAAAAATTATAGAATTGCATGCAGTTTTTATTAATATGCAGATTACGTTTATACTACTGATTGAAACGATCAAGACATATGCTCTTTATATCCTATTATATTATATAAATGGCTTAAATATATATACACAGCCGAATTAATCTTACCCGCCCGTAGCAGGGGCCAGTCACTAGTTATTTATAAAGGAAATAGGTTCATTCAAGTGTAACGTTTGAGCAAGAAATAAATTAGTTTCAGCTTCCACACTGACAGGGTCAATGACTCCGTGTTTTCAATCGGCAGCCGCAAAAAGCTTCACAACATAAAGCCTTATTACGAAATTGTAAGAGTAAAATTATACTTTTCTTTTTGGGTAGACTGTACACTGACTGACTGGGAGAAGCGATCGTGCGGAAATTCAGTACTACAATGTGGAACCTATTTGAATTGTTACCTTAAATTCTATAGCTTTTAAACTAACTTCACGCCAATTCCCTCGCGGGCTAGGCAGAGAGAACCGAACGTTATAATGGCACGGTCCTTACGCACCTCACTTGTCTGATATAACAACTGTTTGAGATAAAAATAGATTACTTAGTTTCTTGAATGTTATGAACCAAATAAAACACAAACTGGATCTATTACGGACACTTGATAATTTTTAATGAGTCATCGTTATATCTTTTTAGTAGTTTCGGTTCTCTCTGCCTACCCCGCTAGGGAAGTGTCGTGAAGTTTAGTTAGTTAGTTAGTTGGTTAGTTTCCGAGATAACGGGATAACAGACCGACATGTTTGAATTTTATCGCAGTCCTAAGCAAAAGCCTCGAAGGGTTTACAGGCTTTGTGGCCAAAAGCAGTACTTTACAGCCGCTGCCATTAACTTCGAGCTCACACTCTCTCAGTAAAACCTTTAGTCAAGCGCTTTCAAGCAGCAGAAAGCTAGTTTTTATGGAGTTAACCTGTATGATGTAATCCCTACTGCTTGTGTGTCTTATGTAGGTATTCATAAGATGGGAAATTGCTTGACATTGTTATTGGTTTTTGTCGATACAGTCAAAATAGAATGAATAAAGCATTTTATAGTTAGTATGTCGTCATGAATAATAACAGTACCCAAATGTAATAACTATGCAAATGTAATTTTGATTCTGCAAGTTGTTTGAAATAAAATAGATATGTTTTTTTCAAGACATATCTATTTGATAGAATGTCTTGAAAAATATAGAAAAAACGTCTTATGTGTAAACTCGAAGAAAAAATACTTTTTTATTTAATTCTTAACACGAGAATCGGCTATTTTCTAAGATTTTATATTTAGAATGAGAGTAAATGAAAGTTTGCTCATAATAAAATTCTCGCAATTCATGTATGAAATCGCGGGTGGTCGCCAACATTTCATGTTTCACTTAGACGTTGACCCACGAAGTAAACCGGTTTTTCTGTCTCATACCGAAGTATTTCCCTCAAAAATTAATAATATCTTGTTTTCCTCCCCTTAAAATTTATATCCTAACTTTATTTTAAGGCAACATTTATTTGCGTATTTCATAAACGCTGCATTATCAGGAGTCAGGCTGGAAGCCAAAGTTTCAAAGGTAGTTTAGATTAGATTAGGTTTAGGTATTTAGATTAGGTAGAATTGCTTGTGTGAAAATACCATTTTAAAATTTCACCCCTTCTTTTATTTGAAAACTTAGACCACTTTCGCTTTTTCTTTTTACTTGTCACTGTAGCTTTGCTCGCGCTAGTCTCTAATGACGGTAATGTGACCCAATTAGTATTCATTATACTATGCAAGAAGCCGACATTAACCTCAGAATTTTCATATAAATGGCACTTGTAGCAAGAATAGTAGGACTTTACTGTCCTATTACAGCTTGTTATTACCACAATGGTTCTCTAACGGCACCTGAATATCCTTCAGAAAGAAAACCACACTTGTGCAAACTACACAAGGCTTCTGTGGCCCAGTTTTGTGGGAACGAGAATAGCGGCCTTGTGACTCACGATACAGGACCGTTATTTCCGTGAAACGTCAGGGGTCCCGCCGGGGGGCGTCTTGGCGCCACCTTTTTTTAAAGTTATGCAAGTTTACACTTGGCAATACCGATGGGTACTGCTGCAAACGTAACTTTGCTCTTTAAACGAGGAAGAATTTTAAATAAGTTTTGTACTGCTTGGTCACTTGGGGACTTAACACTAAGTTAGACCTAAGACTAGCATCTGGGGAAATTAGTTTTATACTGAAAACTTAAGCCGTTCCAAATGAAATTTTATTTCGATTACGTGGTCTCCATTTGAGAATTTTCTCTCAAGTTAATGTACTTTACTCAATGCCTCCTAATACAGGTACATTATTTACTCACAGCTAAGTGCTTTATAATGAAATGATGCAAATAATTTATCTAATGACTTGTTTAACACATTATCCACATTTGACTTAATCAACAGCTGCTGTAAATATGGAATAATGCCTTCCCACTTTATAATTTATATTGAGATTGTGTTCCATCTTTCGGCAAACGGCTTTTAGTGCCAAGTAAGGTTTATTAATGTTCGTTAGGCAGGCTATCTTGGTCGCAAATATTTCATTTTTCAAATAAAGTTTGGTACATACACGTCGTATTGAACAAGTTGCTTTTGCAACATAGATGACTTCATCGCAATACTTGACCAAAGTCTTGGGATAAGTGGTATAACGCTCATCAATTTAATTCATCATTTATTACTTGTCACTAGTTTTTCACAATTATCTATCTAACCCAGTTTTGTTTTTTGCTGAATGTGGTTAAGGGGGCCTACTGCCCTTTTGACTCTGCCTACCCCTTCGGGGATTATGGGCGTGATGTTATTTTTGTTTGATGTAATTTTATTTATCATTTACCCTCAATGTAGGTTTTGCTAATACATCTTAGCTATTCTTAATCCTCGACCTTTCAAATGCATTTGTTCTGTGTTTATTTTTATTTGAATTCCTACATCAAAGAAGCATAGATAATTGCCTGTATTGTTTTACTACAATTAATTGAAAAGTCACTTCAAAGGAAACCCTTCCAGCTGCTGTGTAAGTTGTTTCAATACTCGGCTTGTTTAGTTCACCAACTTGTGTAGAATACGAGACGCCTACGGGCATTATAGTTACTCTTGGCAGATAGAAGGACGCCCCGAGCGATAACTGTAAACGAGAGAGGTAGGATGACATGTTATCTTAAAATTAAATGTTGAAACAAGTGATACACGACGTTTTTTTACACTGTGTCGTTTTTTGGTGATATCTGATAAACAGTTGTTGTAAATATTAATGGGAAACCCCTAAAAACAGTTCTAGGGTGTAGATTATTTCTTATTTTTTTAGCTGTAGCGCCAAAATTTACCATCACAATCCAGCATCTGCATATTCCATTGATAGGACAATTTAAATATTTTATTATTTGTCTGGTAGACACTTAATTCTTCCAATCGTCGGCAGATGGTAAGTTCTCAAATCCATTATAGTCAGTCCATATCTAAAACGGAAGAGCTATAAAGCAAAGGCGAATTAATTTGGCTGTAAATAAATTATACTCAATACTCAATACTCAATCATTTATTGCTTCCATAATGTTTACAAGGTGTTGGTGGTTATTAATAAAGTACATTATAGACCCTGTAAGGGGCACTGCAATTGAAGAGAGGACGCATTATTTACATACTATGTATAATATTAAATTATAATACTACCCACTGAATTAATATTTAGTTCAAAGATTTTTATCAATTTGAACAAATAGAAGTATGTAGTTCAGTTATTTATTATTATATTTTTTATTTTATTTATTTATGCTTATGTATTTATTGTTATTTATATTTTTGTATTTTAGATATCATATTTATTTAATTGAAAAATATCTTATTAGCTTGTGTAAGTATACATTTTATTAAGCTTTTTAAATTTAAATTTTATCGGTAAAATATTCATTTAGATTGTAATATGATTTGTTAATAAGGAATTGTTTAAGAGATTTTATGAATATCTTGTCACTTGTTTCTTTTTTTATAATATCAGGTAGTTTATTGTAGATTTTTATAGACATTACAAAAGGGCTTTTAGTATGAAGGGTCATCTGGGAGGTTGGTAAGTTAAGTTTATCTCTATGGCGCAGGTGATATGTAGAAGGATTATCTTTGCGTTTTGTATAATAATTAGGGTATTTTCTAACGAATTTACAAGTTTCTAATATATATATGCATGGGAGGGTTAGAATTAGATATTTTTGGAAATATGGTTTACAACTTTCTGTCTGGTCTATGTTTGCTATAATTCTGATTAGTTTTTTTTGGAGTGTAAAAAGGGTATGTATATCGGTACTATTTCCCCATAAAGAGACACCATAGCTTAGCCATGCATATGCATAGGCATAGTATGTTACTATTGCAGTTTCATGATTTATTGTTTTTTTTATTTCTTTAAGGGCATAGCAAAAACTTGATAATTTACTTCTAATTTTTTTGATATGGGACTTCCAATTAAGGTGTGTATCGATAACTAAGCCAAGAAGGGTGTACTCATTAACTACCTCCAATTTGATATTGTTAAAACTGGGACTAATTGTAAGGGGGGTTTTCTGATATGGATAGAATGTTATTAGTTTTGTTTTTGTTAAATTTATCTGTAAGTTATGGTCGTTCATCCACTTTGATGTTTTGTTTAGGATATGCACCAGTCTCTCATCTAGATCAATGTTGTCCAGCCTAGATGTAATTATAGAGATATCGTCAGCAAATAAACACACTGGTTGTTTGAAACCCTGTTAGCATTAAGTTAATAATAAATGAAATTTTAAAATTTCCCTTGGGATCGTAGAACAAATTATTATCATATATAAGATACATATACGTATTTGCGTGCTTGTGGGCGTAAACTATAATTAAAACTCTATTTATGTATAACGAATGACCGCATTAGTTTTAGCTCTATTAAACCGTTACTCTTTAATTGATCGTGCCATCGTCTAATTGCCTAAACGCTAAAAAACAAAACGTCAAACACTTTCAAATCTTTGCGCAATCACTGTTTTATCGCAGTTCTTGTTATTTTATTTTACTTTCATTCGTTTTTTTGCTTTTTCCTGATAAACTTGCGTGTGTTTTCCTGTGTGTTTAGTACTAGCTTCTGCCCGCGGCTTTGCTCGCGTGGTACATCGATAAAAATAACCTATATGTTATTCGGGTATATAAGCTATATTATTGTAAAGTTTCATTAAAATCCATTTAGTAGTTTTTGCGTGAAAGAGTAACAAACATCCATATATCCTCACAAACTTTCGCGTTTATAATATTAGTAGGATTTATTAAAGAGGTTGTGTGCTCAGAAGGATAATAAACATGGGGATACATGTACTTAGGTGGCTAAGTATGTTCCTAATAACCCTGTTGACTTTGTTAGTATTTATGTACATTACATTACGTGGGTGGAGATCACACCCCTCCATTTGCTACGTTTCTCGTACCTTTCATGTGCTACGTTTGATGGTGCTTCTGACAAAACCTTTGATATATATTTCTAAAGAACTTCTATCTGGATCTTCCCATTCTCAGAGTTCTATTTCTTCATTTGTTTATCTATTTATTTTTACATTATGAATTTTAGTAAGCACATCTTTCTCATTGCAATTTTATGGTCTATTCTGTCACTCAATTTAACTTCTAACATATATTAGTATGTACATATATTGTATTTAATGTTATGAAAATTGTTTATTTTGCAGTTTTATTTGAGACTAGCTGTGCCCGCGGTTTCAACTACCTTTATAGCCTAGCCTTCCTCGATAAATGGGCTATCTAACACTGAAAGAATGTTCCAAATGGGACCAGTAGTTCCTGAGATTAGCGTGTTCCAGCAAACAAACCATCAAAGTCTTCAGCTCTTTAGTAATAGTATAGAGGTTACGTTATGAATAGAAGATATACGATTTATTTGAACTAAGATTAGTCGTTTTGCAAAAGGTCAGCGAAGCAGGACTGTGCTCACTCATGCTGAGTAAGCCTTTTATGTGAGGCGATACAATAGAACCTATTTCATCTTAACAAGGAGGATGTATTGAAAGAAAATTATTTGTATTCTATTTAAGTCTACAACTTAGTTTAAAATTTACGAGATTCAAGTTATTTTAGTACATTTCTCACTAATCTAAACTGCTATACCTATTTACGCGATGTTACGTCGACTTGTACATAGGTACCTACTTGGCTTGATGAATATAATAAATCCTGTTGTAACTGTTGTTAATAATAATGCCTATAAACATTGAAAAGTCACCTCGTTACGGTAATTACGACTTTCTTTTAGAACAACTAATATGGAAATCGGGTACACAATCGTCTGGCCGTATGTGCCTCACCCAGTTTGGCTTCGTTCCATCTCATTAGCTAAATACTAGCTCCAAACGGGATTACTCGCGTTTCCACGCTTCGGGAGAGGTGTTGGAATTTATAACAATAATATTTTCAATGTGCTTGCAGAAATTTTGCGTTTCAAAATGAGGCTTATTACGAGCGCTGTAGGGGATATATTCATTGGGGTGTGTTGGACTGAAGTAGACCGTGCAAAATTAATTTCCGATCGCGTCAGCGGCTCAAAAACTATTGTTCGTAAATCTGGTTGCGTTAAGCTTTCCACTAGTGGCCCGTCCCAGTTTCGCATGAATAGGCGTTTATTTTTTAAATATTTTGCGATAAATATAGCCTATGTTATTCAGTGATAATGTAGTATTCTAATGATGAAATCATTTTTCAAATTGGTCCAGTAGTTTTTAAGTTTATTCGTTGCAAACATACAAAAATAAAAATCTATTCCTTGTGCTTGTTCTGTCGCGTTTGTGTTAGGTAGAGCGGAATTGAGTTACGGAGTCTATGACCGATTCAATTGCTGTGACTTAATGAATTAGCGGCAAAAACAGATGAACTGTGTTCTGTCATGCTTTTTAGCTTTGCTATGATCAATTTTGCATAAATTAATGGGTAAAAATTATTTATGGTGAATAATGTTTTAAATTGCTCAATATCACCATCATAGAAGATTTAAGAATGTCCAAAATTTGGTTTTTGCTTATTAAAGCGAAGCATATACCATAAGATAAGATAGTTGATAATTCGGAAAAAAAAAACTTAGGTCTTAGCCATAATGATAATCTTTATAATCATTGGCTTGTATTATAGTATCTAGCTTACTTTTAACAAAATCGCATAATAGTTAGATATCCTTGTTTATTGATATCTAAAGGCCTACTTCAATAATTACAAATTATTAAATAACGTCTCTACACTAATTATCGAAATAATTATAGTATTTTCTAGAAGAAATGTACCTTCACTAAATAGAACTTCTCATCTTTGCCATTGCTCCTTTGATGTTGTACGAATTAATGATTTATGAAGACGGAGGCCTTTCGTAAAGGTCAAAGTGCCAAGCGGTTCAGCTGAACTTCGGTAGGTATACGAGTAACTAACTACCTAGGAAAGAGACTATTTTATATAGTAAAGCTCAAGTCAAAGTAACAGACGACGTTATTTGTCATGATAGATAAGAAATTTAAAACAGGTGATTATGTATAAACATTTAATAATTGCAACCTTTACATAGGTATATCTCCTTGTCGCAGCGGCAAAATGTTAGTTCATAGATTTTTTTAGACTATCACATCTATCCGAGTCCAATATCATTATCTGGTTTCGAAGTAAGTAGTTTAAGCTCTTGTATCATGTTAATCAAAATGACTAATATAACTAATAACCTGGAGCGGAGATTGCCGCTCGACGCGAATTCTAAACTGGTAAATTAAGCAATTTTATTTTATGTACAACCCACATCTTTCAGCTGAAGAAATCCTTCCTTACACAAACTACTGCATACAACCACAAAACTATCTTATCTTGAACTCGTGACCAAATGATATCTTTACTCATCCAATGCTCATAGCTTGACGTGAATAGGTCAAACCTTTTACGTGTTAGGACATAAAATAGCATTGTGAATGGCAGGCTATAGTGATCATTCAGATGCTGATATGCAATCAGCCGATGCGTTGTGCAACTGCAGTGGACTGCATAAGTGCGGCATACTGCAGTGTTTTGTAGCTGGCATTTGGCCCTCCATTGCTTTCACTTCGTTAATGATATGCTTGACTACACAATTAATATTTAACGGGCCTGTATGTTTTATGGAAAACTTTATTTGAACATAATTCTTAGGTAAAATCACATACGTGAATTACCTGTTTTGATTGCGCCATCTTGATACAATTGGTGTTTACTTAGAGGACATATTTATTATATTTATTTATATGTTCTCTTAATTTAAGCTGCATCTCTTAAGCTAGGGCTACTAAAAGTCGACATCTAATATGCTCAAGTCAACGCCGAAGTTATACTTAAATATTTAATAAGTTACAAACCTGCAACATGCTGTGAGATAAAAGCTTTCGATAAAATCCACAACTTAACTATAACGTACTTACTACATTGCTACTGGATTTGTATTTGACACCGTAGTAATTTTTGAAGACTTGTCTATAATTATGCTCAATATCCTGACGATTACTACTGCACCATAATATTTAACATATTTCCCTAAAATCAGGTGAAGTATTTAGAGCAAATAAATCAAAAGTCGCTGCAATTTCCTGCCGCGGTGCTCCGTCGCGTTCCACACGCGACCAATGTAATCCGCTGCCAATATTTGTGCCAATGTTGGTGTTTATTTATCTTCGCGGGTCATCGTTCATCGCATTGCTATCGTTGAGTGTACAGATAAACAAGTATGTGTACTTTATTGCCGTTGAATGAAATTGCAGGTCTGTGCGCTTAGTACTTTCTCATCGTTAGGTCTTAACCTTAGGTTCTCTTAGCCTGCGGTATTTGGAAAATGTTGTTTATTGTGTGTTGGGTATCATTTGAACGTTTTCACATTTTAGGAAGTAGATGGAAGACCGTTTTCTAGGATGAGGAATAGCTTTAATTTTTATTGAAATTTGATTAAGTGCAAAACGATTTACATATTTAGGAACAGCGCCGCAAAAAATCATGATATTATTTTTTATATCGGCCTAATATTTTTAACGCTAGTATCAGTTTGCATCTTGCACGACCAACATTATACGAGTTTATTTATTAAGTATAATCTTGAATATCATCAGTATTGTCGCTATCTCATGTTAATGATTATGTCGCATTGATCCAATTCCCCTTTTTTACGTGATGTGGTAAAAATCTCACCGCGGAACTAGTAGAACAAAAATTAGGAAGTCATTTATAAAATTGTAAAGGAATTACCTAATTCCTTCTCAGTGTCGTTAGATGCCTGGTTTCCAAGTTGGTGTCACAATGACGCCTATTTTGTTATGTAAGGAAGGAAGCCGCGACCACAGTTCTGCGGTGGCATGTTCCGCCTGTTACGCCTCCACTTGCTGTGAGCGAGTCACTGAATGTGGTCTGTTATTTGTGTTCTAGTTCTCCTGTTTTTATTTTGCATTTATGTCATGCATGTGGGGAACCAACTTCTTTAGATTAGGTGCCTCTAGCATTGTTTTAAACAACGTATTATTTTCTGAGGGACTGTATAACAACAGATAATGTACCTTTGGTTGAGATTGGCCATCGTGACAGAAATCGGTTAGGAGGAGTGTATCTACATATATTCTTTGATATATTTTTTCTGTCATTCTATGACCAGAAAAATAAACTTTTTATGAATTACGCACCTCAAAAATTACGCACCTTTTTGTAAATTGAGTTAACTTAAAGGTTTTGACTAAGTTTTTAGTTACTTTTTAACCTTCAACAAATGTAACACATAACATAAACATAACAACAAATGTAATTTCTAAATAAGAAGTTTTATTTGTTCTTCTTTATGATAAATGTACCTACTAAGTAAAAGTCTGAACGAATTGCATTTTCCATGGGATTTAATGCTTACCATGGTGTAAATATAGCAGTGTTGAGAATTAGGTCGAGAATGCCATGAACCGTTTTCATTGCGAATAATTGTTTGTGATGGACTTGTCAATCACGACTTTTGGAAATTACCTCGATGACTACGAAAACAATGTTACGGTTATTTTAAATGCTTTCTATTAAATTAAGTACTAGTACTATAGCCAGGGTATTAACTATGATATTTAAAAATAAACCGTTCCTACAGATGGAAAATACTAATTTATAATTGTTGTCCTGAGAGGAATAAGTATGTTAAAGAAAATAAAATAACATTTATTACTTAGGTAACTCCCAAGGTGCATAAAATTGTCTTACGCGTAATTGTGCTAAATAAGAGTATTTTTTTACAAACCGGAGGTTAATATTTTAAGGATATTAAGATTCATAATAAAACTGAGGGTTTTTTTTCGATTAGGAATAATGACATTTTATCTTGATCTGAAAAATAAACTGCCGGTACCTTATACTAGACCGACCATCTTCCAGTAGAAACAATAATCGATAGCACCAAATCATTTGGTGTACAAAGTAATTTTGGTACTCAAATTTTCAATAACGATTTTGGTCGAATTCTCGACTTTGCTCTGTCACAGAGAAGTGAAACAATATTGAATGATCTGCAGCCATTTACCTCAGAATTGTATTTTCACTGTTATTGTTTTATTGTTTTAGGATGACGAAGATGAGGACGACACAGAGACCTGCACCAGTCCCGAGGTGTGTGCGCCCCAGCCCTTCCCGAGGCATACAGCGCCGCAGCAGCCGGCCCCCAAGCCTTGGAAGAGAACCGGTATGCATAGACATGTATAGACGTATAACAAATTATGACCACCCCTAAAACCAGTAACTGATGAACTGTGATCTGTGTTGTGGAGAAAGTTTTCTAGGATACTTGGAACTACGAGTATAATTTAGCTACGGAAATCTTTAAAAGATTCACAGAAATGAAAAAAAAAATTGATGTCATATCAAAAATTAAGCTTCCTATTTGAAAGCGGGAAAATACTCTTTATATCTTCTACATTAATGCATATCATAACAATAAAAGTTATTTGGACGTATTAGAAATACGTTACAAAAACTATGAACATTATGGTTTTTACATCGTTGTATATGAAAATATTATTTTAATACTCGTATTGACTATTAACATTTAACTTTATATGCCTATAATAACGTTACTACTACTTCTACAGCCCGTATGGTCCCTTACAAATCTGTGTAAATTGTTCCACTGATGTACTAAACGATGACTACCAATTCTAAAGTCAGCGATGATTGAATTGTAGTCTTAAGCACTTTCTCCTTCCCCATGCACGCCATGACGCCGTTATCACCGTCATTGATGACGTTGGTAACGTCATTACAGAGGAGATGCCGCCGCGCGCGCCGCCACGCACGCGCATCTCGCACGACGAATACCACCAGTTCTGCGACGAGACCCTGGAATGTATGACGCATGTTGTGTCGCATAGCATGGTGTCACGCTTTTTTTGTTGCAATTCCAGTGTTAGGTAGACGATCTATGTGAAAACTTTGAGGTTCCTATTCTAAAGTTGAGCCTAAATTTGAGTTTACTTTTGATTACGGATTGAGGTCAAGTTAATTTATACTTTATAATTTTTGAGTTAGAACGCAAATTGGCTTGCTCAATCTTTAGTTGAAAGTGAATTCACTCTTAGGCTAGTTTGAGAATAGGGCTCCTATAATGGTTATTGTTTTGATTTGCTTGAATCGTTTCAGCCTACGGAGTCTTACTACGTACTCCGTTGGTCTACTATTAGAGTTAACTTATTATTTATCATGACCGTTTCATCTTTTCCATGTAATTTAATGTCATTCATATAATTATTAATTGAAGTATCTTTATTTATTTCTTCAGTAAATACTTTATTCTTAATGTTTACATAAATTTTCATGTTGTAATCTTTGTGTTCTTAGATATTTATTATTCGATTTAGGTACACTTTCCAATGTAAATTTAAGATGTTTCTGCTTTGTATTTTAGACATTGTTTAACCTTGGTCAACAGTCTTCTTTATTTTATCGTTTCTCATAATTTTAAGACACTCTTCACTATAATGATATCACCAAACGGTTGTACCATGTTTATCACGTGTGATCTAACAAGCATCGTCTTATCTCTTATAACTCGTTCTTATCTTCAGTCATCGGCAATGTGTGGTGTTTTAGTTGAGAACACTTTGTGATTCACTATTTATATAATCAAAGTACTTACACTAACACACTTATATAAATTTACTGACCTTGCTCCTTACAGAAAAATATAACTCGACATCTTTTCAGTTTTTTCAAAAATTTCTCAGCGATCTTAACGAATAACGTTATTATTTAAATTCTTTGATGTTTAAAATACCTATACTTTTCATACGATGAAATAAAAACTGGATGTTGCTCTGAGAATATCTGACGATGTCGAAACGCAAGGGATTTAAAAATATTTACAGTTCATATATTATTTTTATGTATTGGTAACTTAGGCCTAAATTTACCTTAACCTGACAGCGATCGCGTACATTGTCAGCATAAGGGAAACTATGTACGTAGAACTAAACTCGACTCAAGAAGAACTCAGGTATAACGTGTTAATAGGTCGTTGACTATTTCGGGGAAGATATAAATAAGCCTCTGAACAGAGGCTTCGTTTTTGTAATTTCGTAAAAATCCACAAAGACAAAATAATGATTTATTTTGTCTTATATACAATATGTTAAGGCATCAGATTTATCTCTCTGATGTGTGCTCATACAGATGCATAGCCCATGTTTCATCTCACTGTCATTATTAGGTCTGTCAGTCTTAAAGTCAAAGTTGTAGAAGTTAAAGATTTGGTGTGTTCCAGCATACGACCTGGCGACCCAGTGCCCGTCGCGGCGCGCCTCCATGCGCCGCCACACCGTCACGCACGCGGCCTGCCCCCCCACCGATGGCGCTCACTCGTTGCCACACTCAAGGTATGCTTTACAAAATTAATATGATGAAGGATGATGAAGGAGGATGGCTGATCGTTTTAGACATCTAAGGAATACTACAACCTCCTTGTCTTAAAGGTAACCGAAGTCAACATTGAGGACTTTACATAAACTCTCTTTTCTACGTACATAAGGGTTTGTAGCTTTTGACCTAATGGGTTGCCGCCCCCCAAATACTTGGGTGGATCAGAAATATGCCATGCAACTGGACGAATCAGACTCCTCTGTCCTCTACTCTGCAAGAGATCGGCAATAATTTAAATTCAGGGGTAGCAGCCCTTGCGTTCGCCCATGTCTACGCATACTTTTGCAAGTGGAAGTAGCCAAACGTGCAATATATGACACATCTAGGGATTAAAATCCAGCGATAGCAGAGCTAAAATTTATACAGATGGATTGCTTGATCCATTCCAATCTCTAGTAGAGATTAAAATCCAGCGGCATTGAACCAGATCATTTCGCTGGATCCAGCTTAATTCTGGGCCCAGCTCGATTGATACAGCATTGCAATCCCTAGACACATCGTTACTGTTTCTTGCAGGCCAGGTTCGCGCGCATCGTGCGCCGGCGCAGCGTCGCTCGCGAGCAGCGACGCGGACGTCCAGCTCGGTGAGCTGTCGTGGTCCCGCTCGTCTCTGCAGGACGAGCTCATCAAGTCGGTTAGTGGCAGCCCCACAAACGGCTCGCATGTGAGTAGAGTAGACTAGTGTGTGTAGTGGGAGGGGAGATTTGTCAGCATTGAACTGGCTTTCCGATTTAGGTGTACCTATTGATGCAAACATAAACGCATACATTGTTTTAACTAAAACAAGCATTATCACAACCTTTTCAAACTTGTTGCGTTTATGATGTGGGATGTACATCCCACACAGAATCTACACTGTGTGGTTGCATTCGAGAGTAAATATGTATCCTATATTGTTAGATTTGAAACGGTTTGATCAGTGGCGTAGCTAGGTGACAAAGGCCCCGGGGGCAAAAAATAAACTAGGGTCCCTGGGCGTACGCAGCTTTGGGTCCGGCCCCCCCTACTGCAGGGAGGGCACTTACATTTTTCTTCCTACGTTAGATAGAGTCAAATGAAGAGATGTGCTTATCAGGTTTTAGGCCCCCCCAAGCTTAGGGCCCCGGGGCACTGCCCCGCCTTGCCCCGGGGTAGCTACACCACTGGGTTTGATTCTTAAGTAAATAAATCACATGAAAACCAAAGGCTGCTTTCAACTACTGCTTTATAGTTTCAGTATTTAAGGCAGCTTCACCTCATTTTTGCGATTATAAGATGATTAACAGACACATTATGTTATTAGTATATCACATTAAGGTATCACGCTGTCACATTTATGCAAAAACATTTCGGTACGAAAAGCAGATCGATGCTGGCAAATACTGATCAGCGCACAATATACCTACTTTGGTAACTAGACCGTACGTAATTAATTTTGGGACAATTTATCACTTTTTTTATTAGTAGCTGTATAGAAGTAGTTACAATTGTTATTTGTTCGTAAAACTAGACTAGCTTGCAGTGTTTATACGTAAACAGGCTAGGATACGTCCTAGCCTGCGCTTCAAAAGTTCTCAGGAACCAAACAGCAGTTTTGTTTACTGCTAATTACTCATAACTTGTACGGGAAAACCAGTTTATTCAAAACTGGGGCAACGAACATAATTCTCTTGGAGACTAAAGTTGAGTAAGTAATAAGAGTAGATATCGTATGCCAGAGGTTTTAGTAATTAGATCTGTTGGCGCTACAACGTAAACTATTTTGAAGTTAGATATCACATTTAATATTGTTTTGCATGCGTTATTAGCTGATAGTCTTGTAGCGAGTAAACAGAAACCAAACAAATGTCTAGTTGCTTTGATATTTAATTGAAATCCCTAACTAAATTAAGTGGGCGACTCTATTTATAGAATCTCCACAGCTTTAGCTTTCCTGACTATGTTTGTTACTGACTACAACGATATTTTAAAGATACCTAATTTGCTTTAGACAAACCATATTTTCATTCACCGTCTTCTTAGCTTTCTAATGTAACGAATTTGTAAGCAATCCACCTAAAAAGCCTGTCCAGGGTTCTTAACCAAATGCGCGCCAGCGATTCCATAACGAACTTCGCTAACGCTCGTATCGCGCTTGTTTACTAAGAACTCATAGTACGGAATTTGGAGTTAGTTCTCGATTTGTCCACCCGAATAGGTCTGTGGCGTGATACGAGCGATAGCGAAGTTCGTTATGGAATCGCTGGCGCGCATTTGTCTCAGCACCCTGACTGGCCCACTATTGGGAGATATGCTTACTGATACCTATTTTTTAGGCTTTATGTATTTATCTATTGTAATTTCGTCCACCTAGCACTGCAATGCAACTGCGAAAAATGAAATATAAGTTTTTTAAGTTCTTTTTGTACTTCTGTGCCTGTCTGCGGCAAGTCACCAACGAATAAACCGATTTTAGCGCTGTTAAAATGTAATATTTAAGTATATACTTATTTGTAATACCACTGTTGAATCTGATATCCGCAATACAAGTGCTTAAGCTACTTACCTCGGATTCAGATCAATATGTGATGCAGTCAAATATTTATATTTATATAATTATTTATATTATTTCCAGAAACAGTGGCAAGACGCGATAATGTCGGACGACCGGCTATCGCTGACACTGGAAGAGATCGTGCATATCAGGTCGGTGTTGACGAAGGCTGAGCTCGAGGTGCTGCCCGTGGAGGGGAGGGTCAAGGAGGACGTGGAGAAAAGAAGGGTGAGTGCCGTCTTTTTTATTATGATAGGACACTTGGTCTGGCCTCGGATGTAGACAGATTTTGCAGATTTTTTTTTGTCTGATAGACATGGTCATTTAAACTTGAGCAATGGTTTTCTATACTAATATTATAAAGATGAAAGATTTGTATTTTTGTGTGTGTGTATGTTTGTAATGTATAAACTCAAAAACTACTGTGCCGATTTCAAAAATTCTTTCACCATTGGAAAGCTACTTTATCAGCAAGTAACATAGGCTATATATTTTATCCCCGTATTCCCACGGGAACGGGTACTACGCGGGTGAAACTGCGGGACGCTGCTATTAATAATAAACGTAATTAAGTATTTCCGTTATCTATGATTTATACTCTAAATTGGACAGCGATAGGTTCATAAAACTGTTTAAAATACTTACTTATATATTACACATTTGTTCCAGGTATGCTTCCTATGTTTGAAGACCAGATTCGGCATTTTTGGCCCTTGGGGCCAGAAGTGCAAGCTATGCAAAAAGACTGTCTGTCAAAAGTGTTGTTCAAAGGTGAGTACCTTATATGATAAATCACTATCATTGGCATTGCTGGTTTACATGAACCACGTTATTAATACGTAGATGGTTCACAAGGAGCACATAGGTACATCGTTATCCGCATAAAATGGAATTATCCGAGTAAAATTAGGTAATATACTTCAGTAGGTAATACTCAAGAAATAAACCTTAGGACATAACATGCCTATAATATTGACGTATACCAGCTTATGTATTTCCATTTTGTAAAACCCGACATACAAATCACTTAAGCCTATGCTATATTAGTTAGATAGTATTTATATAGCTACTCATTATGATTTATAATCATCAAAGAAATCGTGAACCAAACTCACGAACGCTAACACAAATTCTCAGTGCCCTTATCCTTCCGATAACGCCTTCTAAAAAATGATGGCTGCTTGGAGAAAATAGTTTATCATTTTCAGTACTTCCCATACTTACAAAACTTTTTCGTTTCTCCTAAGGCTTAGAATCTAAGGAACATTGTGTAGGCGACCAGCTAGCCAGTTGTCACTACTTTTTCACAATTTTTCATCTAACCCAGCCCAGTTTTGCTTTTTGGCTGAAAGTGGTTAAAGGGGCCTGCTGCCCCTTTGACTCTGCCTACCCCTTCGGGGATTACGGGCGTGATGTTATGTACGTTTGTATTGTGAACCATATACATGGATCCTTCAATGCGTCGTCATACGTAAATCCTAAATACGTAATCCTTTCGCCTGGCAGATGCGCATCCCGACGGAGCACTTCGCACACGTGCCGGTGGTGCTGCTGAGCCCGTCGCTGCTGCCGTCGCCGGAGGAGGAACACTCCTCCTTCCCGCGGAGCCTCATGTCGCGCCTTGTTTCGCCAGACCACACCGTGAGTTGCGTTGAACTGATTTAGTTGTGACGCACGAAACGAGCAACGAGCTGCAGAGTGCACGAAACGTGCAGATGCCAATGTTATAGAATATTTCATTGAAGTGTATGGAAATAATTTATCTTGTGGTTAAAGGGGTAAATTTTGGTATATTGCACGTATTCAATATTAAATGTGCTCCTGGCATGTATTTCGTAATAATTATCAATTACATACTGTGTAGAATTTCGATTGGTAATTCTGCAACACTACATACTTAGGATAAAATAACCCAATGTGCCTTCCAAGCATATTAATGTGATTTTGGAAGGACAAAGTAAATTCACCAACGTTTGTTAACTAGATCTTATTGAGGTATTAAGATTTTCAGTCCGTCCCAGATAAACTATTAGACATACCTATGACGAATTACAGACCAGTAAAAAAAGAAGGACTCTGCGCCACTAACTGGACGTTAAGGCATCTGCGGAGCTCCAACTTGACACGCAACTCACATCACACATTGACGTACATAAGCGCTCTAAATTTCCGTTATCTGTTATACGTAAGTTTCACTCACACATGCATAAAGGTGGCTTCACGCTGTAGTATGACAACGCAGAGTCCTACTTTTTTACTAGTCCGTGTGTAGAATAAACAGGTTAACTTACATGATAAACGCGTGCGCAGAGTTTGGTGGAGAACAGCGTGGGCAGCGCGCCGAGCAGCCCGAGCAGCGTGCGGCGAAGCGCGGCGCACGCGCACAGCGCGCCGGGCTCGCGCGGCGGCTCGGCGCTCGGCTTCAGCGACGCCGCCGCCGCCATGTCGCGCAGCATCGACGGGCCCGGCAGCATGCCGCTGCATCTCGCGCCGCAGGAGCGCAGGTACGACATGAGTGATTCCGAGATGCCTTATCCAATATTCACTTTACAAAACTAAGTCTAACCAGTCAACACGCTTCATTCTATATTCCTGACAAAAAATACTAATATGAATAAATTATTCTCTTAGTCACTATATTACTTAATTGGTAAATTGTTTGAGACGTTATTTGGGCAACAATGGTAACTTAGTGTTTAAGTCGGTCCCTAATTCAATATAAGTATATGCGAGTTATATTGATGTAAACTACTAAATACATTTTTGCTATTTTATGGCGGAGTATAACGTTTGGTACGTTAAATACGTAAAAAATCCGAAGTCCATTCATATTAGGAAGTAGACTTTAGTATGTTTGATCCAAGATCTATATTACTTATAGGCATCTCCATTTTGATGGTTTCTAAGGTATTCATGTATTCAAACTTAGTTTGAAGAACCCGGTGGCTGAACTCTCAATGACGGAGCTAACGTTTCTTGTTGTTTCGGCAGTAGAGTGCGCTGCGGGTACGGGTCGGGGCGCAACACGCTGGCGGGCGCGGCGGCGGCGGAGCGGCTGCGCGGCGTGCAGATGGCGGTGTGCCACGACTGCAAGGCGATGGTGCTGCAGATCATCAAGTCGTCGCGCGCCGCGCGCTCCGCCAGCCGCGACCGCGCGCTGCGACACCTCACGCTCGACCTCGCGCCCGTCTACACCGCCGACTGCTAGGCGCCTGGTGCCAGCGTGGCTCTGTGCCAATGTCTCATGTAACAGTATTGCGTAGACGTGCGTAAGAACGTGTCAAGTAACATCGTTCGGTATAAACGAGCCATTTATTAACGTGCACGTGAGAAAGCTAAGGTGTTGATGCTCGTAAAAAGTCTAGTTCCAAATTTTGAGAAGAGTTTGAGCTAATTTGTGTATCTAACTACCTACAAGGTTAAACATTAATAGGTGTCAGATTATACTTATTTAATTATAATTTTAATTAAATCAATCAATATTTCGTGTTTATTACATGTACATTTTCATCTACAAAACTTTAAAAATACTCGACATAGGTAATTTAAATATTTTGACATTTTATTTTATTGGTTTTTCATTTTATAGTTTAATCTAAAATCTATTAATCATAAAAAAATATATGAATGTTCCCGTTCACTTGGTTAACTCGGAGGATACACGACACGTGTCAAACACGCACGAAAGGTACAGTAAAGCTCGTTGTTACGCACGAACTACGCAATAATGTAGAGGCGCGACGCATCGCATCGCAGTCAGGACGAGGGGTCTTGTCACACGACACTCGATTGGAGCTCGATCTGGGTCACAACTCGTTTGGGGTCACGGACGACGTTTGGGTCACCTGAGGGGTGAGATTACATGTGGCAGTCACCAATATTACTGAATCTGAGCAAGGTAGTTCCAAAGTTAACGATAGTACCTACTTTCTGACTGAAATTAATCACCAAACATCTATCTTCCCGCTATTTGCCTAGAGGAATAGGCAGAGAGAACTGATACATAGTCCTTGTAATCTGTAATACTGGTGAATTCTAAACGTACTTGCCAATAGGTGTTGCCATTCGGTAAAAATAAAAAAAATACGTTTCAGAATTAACGGACTGAACATTTGACGGCCAACTTCTTTGGACCCAACAACAACAACAACAGACTTACAGACATGAATACATATAAAAATTGTTGCCACATTTTATGAAACGATTTCCATTAATTTTTATTTTGACATTGACTAAAATAATTTGACATGTTACAATTAATGCAATTGCAATATTTTCGGCTGTTTTCTGTGCAACAATATAACATTATATAGAACCATAATTCCAAACATTAAAATGCAATATTATGAACTTTAATTGATATCCTAATACTATTAGATTTATAACTACAGTTAAAATCCTCAACTCCCAGACCAGAGTTCAGTCCATACTCTTGGAATAAAGATCTGAATAGTGTATTTTGTCATGATGCGTTCGTCACATCGTGAGGTTATGTTCGTCACGAACGACTGCTGAGTAGTGAAACCAAGAACTTATAAGAGCTTCCGAGGTTGTGTAGTAGGTATGTGTTGTGGATCGTAGTGGACCATTTCGTTTTAAAAAAGACAACTGTACCTTCGGCGGGAAGCATCCAACAGTTTGGAAAACTAAAATAACTTTCCAATATAACGCATATACCCTGAGAATCCCATTACGCCTATAATGCGAACATATTAGAAATATAATTTAGTTTTCATTAGTTTTCAGCTCCCACTGAAAGTACTGACCTTTTGACAATACTCAACCTTTGACAGACGCGATAATTTTTTTAAACAGCACAAAATGATATTAACGGAAAACTGTTACAACTATTTACCTTAGGTACATTGTATCAAAATCATGCTACCTATATTGAATTATAAAGAAATATCTACCTATATAAAATTTAATGATATATTCCACGAAATTAATATTTTCTCACTGTATTGTAATAGATGTATTTATATTTTTCCCGAATGATAGTATGTTTAATATGTCTACAATTTGAATGTGAATCAAGATAATCTGTGTTCAAGAGAATTGATGTACTATGGATGTTATGGTATTAAGAATATTTATATGAATGTTAAAAACTTCACCTAGACTCTGTGTAACATAAAACTTTCAAACATGAAGCATACCACCGCTTTCCCTTGACTATAGGCTGGTTTCACAGTCAGGCTTGCGCCGGCGCGAGCAGTAAGCGACGCGGGCCAAGAGCTAGGTGTAGCCTTGTCGTTTCATAGTGAGAAACTGCCCGCGCTTATCACCCGCGCTGATTACAAAAGTCTTTAGGAGACGCGCGTGCCGCCCGCGCGGGCGAACAGCGTGACTCTGAAACCAGCTTACGATAGTTTAGATTTTTCTTTAATGTAAAGCTGGGTTCATAATGGGTATAACTTATTCACTGTAGAAGAAAAAAATGTTCCATGTGAACCCAGTTAGACAGGATTGTAATGTTGTTTTATTTTTCAAATGACATTTATTGCAAATTGATTTTGTTTCAAACGATTACGAAGGTAAGTTTCTGTGCCATAAAAGAAAATGTTTAAATTACCTGCTCCACTGGCGAATTTTACTCAGCTATTTTCCATTTGCATGATTTGTGAACTACTACGCCTAGACTACGCATTTTTTGATTATCTGTATAAAAAAAAACTTACACATTTTTTTAGTTATTTTTAGATAAATCATCAAGCCATAATTTTTTATTTATTATGTACGATACTGAGAACTCTTGATTTGGTTGTACATTTTCAACTCATCATTCCAGTGTAAAAATAATGTCGATAATGTACATCCAGGTCAAACATTTGATTGATTGGTGTCTGTTTGCTTGAATCATCCATGGTTTAATTCTACTTAGGTGTAATTAAATTATTTTGCCAAATATATAACCCTTCCCGTAATTCCTTGTAAATATAGATACGTTATAATTAGTGTCATTCTTAAATCGGTTACTTAATCCTATTTAGTGATAAGTTTCAATGTTTATAAATTAATGAGATAGATTTACAGCATTCCAGAGCTGAACTCCCATTGATGTTTTCAATTTATGTTCCCTCCGTTTTTACATAACATTCCATTTATTTAGAGCATTTTATTTTTGTATTAATATCAAACGAAATCAGGCCTAATTGTATTTTGTTAATTTACATTTAATAACATCGGCAAAGTTACTATTCTGGCATTTATTCAATTATTATTTATTCCAAATTATTTTACAAATTAAATTGTATAAAAACCTAATCCCAGTTGCGAGTATTTTGTAAATGTGTGTAAATTTTAGTAGTCTATATTAGATGTTACGTAGATTGTACACGTCTAAAGCATATTATAAAGTAAAAATAAAAAGAAATAAAAGATGAACGATAATAAAAATAATTACAAATCGTTGCTGTATTGTTTTATTAACACCTACTCTAAAACAGTTTAGAATGGACCTACATGACACATGGTTTATCTTATTCGTTCAAAATTCTGTTCATCGGCTGCATTACTGTGCGCTCTTTCCGAATAAAGGTAATAATTTCTTTATTTAATATTTACTTAAAGCAATATTTGAAAATTAAGAAAAAATGTGACAAAAATAACAAACTGGCAACACTGATGACTTAAAGACAATCTCAACTTCAATCGAGATCGAATAAGTTTGAAAACAACTAAAAACAATCGAATCACATTTATTGATTGATCACTATTGATGTACAGTTGTCCTTAATAAATAAATTGTCTAATAAATAACTCGTTCGTCTAGCCGACAACCAGGAGGCTGTCGATGAAGGTGTGCGGGGGGACCTCGAGGTTGAGGGGGGCGGGGCCCTTGCGGATGCGGCCGGAGGCGTCGTAGTGCGAGCCGTGGCAGGGGCAGTAGTAGCCGCCGAAGTCGCCCGAGTTGGCGACGGGCACGCAGCCCAGGTGCGTGCACACGCCGATCACGACCAGCCACTTGGGGTCCTGCGTGCGCTGGTCGTCCGCCTGCGGGTCGCGCAGCTCATCGATAGGAACGGCCTTCTCGGTCGCAATCTCTTCGGGCGTCCTGGAGATTAATTTAAATGAAGTAAAGTTTAAATTCCTCGTTAAAACCTTTGATTGTTTAATCATTGAACAAGGCTAATATTCACCAAATGGTACAACGGTGCGATCTCGTCGCTATTATGTCATAAACATTAGTGCCGGTCACGTTTATTTAAGTTGGCTGGAGATACAATTTCGACGCTCCCTCCGTCGCATCGTATAAGCCCCTTAACTGTTTGAAATGTTGGTTGGTATGCGTTCAGTGGCCCCTAGTTTTGGAGCAAACCTTCCATTCACTCTATGGATGGGCAGGCCTTGATTGTGATTTTAATAGATGTAATTTCTCCTACAAATGGACCAAATATTTCGTAGATTGTTGTATGTTTGAATAAAAAAATTATTTAAATTGCAATAAAAGAGGGGTTGAATGAATCATTAATGTATGGAAATGTTTACACCCACCTCAGATTACAGAACAAAAGGCAGATAGACCCGTCACGGACACGAGAGTGCGGCCGGCAAAGCAAATACAAAATCGAAAGCAAACAAACTCAAGACGGTTCGAAACAAAGCGTTGCGTTGACAGTACGTCACATCTGTGTTTTAAATTAATTCTTAAAAATGGCGTCTTGTGTGTTTAAACATTGTAAAAATTGTTCCAAAAATCAAAACGAGAAAACGGAGTACCGTTGCATAGTTAAGTAATAATTATCTAAATATTTTGATATTTTTTCGTATTATTTGTTTCTCATTACTTGGAACACATAACTTCAATGAAATTTAGATAATGTTGCTAGATTACATTGAAATATTTTCCTTGAAGTAAAGGTAATATGAAAATACTCGTAATCTACACATTATTATAAAGATGAAAGATTATTTGTATGTATGTAATCAAAAATAAACTACTAACACTACTAGGAGCATTACGTAAAGTATCTAACTGCATTCCGAAAAGAGTAGGTACCATAATTTACAATTCTTTGGTAAAATCACATTTAGAATATTTAGTGGAAATTCGGGGCTCGGCCGCTATTTCTAACGTAAATCCATTGCAAAGGATTCAAAATAAAATAATAAAAGTGTTATTCCATTATTCCTACTTAACCCCAACAAAATAACTGTACAAAAAAACCGAACAACTAAATATAAACAACTTTACGCCTATTGTACTTGTACGCTAATTCAAAAAATAACCAATAACTTAATCCAAACAAACATACAATTTTGTAAAAAACCGCAACGCATCATTTTAGAAATAAAAATAAACTGCAGCTTACAAGCCCGCGCACTAACTGCGGCAAGAGCATCATACTTTTCGAGGGAGTACAGCCTTTTAACTCATTGCCAAATGAAATTAAAGATTGTGGTAGTATATATACATTTAAAAAAAACTTAGGAACTATTTAAAAGAACTGTCTTGAGAAATCTTTTGTTGAGGCCCCAGAGGTAAAATATGTAATAAATAACTAAGTACGTTCATGTAATATCTCATTGTAAATGAATTATTTAAGTTCGTATGAGAAATAAATATCTTTGAACCGTATGTAACGAATAAACTACTAGGTATATATTTTATCCCCTTATTCCCACGAACAGGAACTACACGAGTGAAACCGCGGGGTGCTGCTAGTATGAGTCTCATGTATAGATGCCAAAAGGCCATATTTCAAGAAATTGGTGCAAAATAAAGGCTGCTAAGATTGCATGTTTTGTATGTCGATTATAATTAGCTACAAAGTTTTATATTTCAAAAAATAAATTTTGGATGTTTTTTTTAAATATAAATAATTAAATACATGTTACAATACCAACCAATATTATATTACTCGAGCATTAAACACAAAAAATAGTAGGACTTTTTTCATTACCCTGGCAAACTTACACACACACTAGGATACAATGTTCCTAAAGTGTGTCACGCACTCATAGCTTCATTTTTGCCTCACATCTTTGTTCCGAGCGGTCCATCTGCCTTTTACTCTGTAATCTGAGACACCCACATTAAAAGTTTAATTAAAAATATAATAGATCATACCTGTGGCGGATGAACAGGGGTTTGCCTCTCCACTTGAAAGTAACAGACTTGCCCTCGGGGATGTCTCCAAGGTTGACCTCGATCTTGGCCAGCGCCAAGACGTCAGCGGCGGCGGCCATCGACGACACGAATTGGGTGACCACCGACTTGGCGGCGTACGCGCCGGCCATGCTGCCCGCTGCGAAATAAATCAATATAAATAAATTAATATTAAATTTACGTTTCTCTTATTCCGAAAAAACTAGCTTAAGTACTTGTGTAACGGAATCAGAATCAAAGGATGTACAAACACACATACAGAAACAAATACCTCTTCCATTAAAAAAATATTTATTTTATTTTATAATATTTGTCCTAGTGTGGAGATTGAACTCTTGTGTTCGAAACAAAGTACGGACTGACAATACTAAAACATTATTGTGTGAGAAGAGATAGAGTAAAACGCATAGAGTATCTTTGTGTACATTATAAGGTATATTTGCACAAATTAGTTTGAATTTTGCTTTTCAAAGAGAATATCTGATTTGATCAAACACATCTAGGCAATCAATAGCAAATTGATATCATTGGTTAAAAAACAACTAAAGAACTAAAAGAACTAAAAACTAAAGAAGGCATTCAATATGTTCTGTATATTATGATCAACAATGTGATCCAATCAAGATCAAATTAACCAATACTCAACGAATCAGTATCTTATTATAACAAAGTTCTTGGGGGACAGTCAAAATGCAGTATCTGCAACTCAACTTTAATATTAATATTGTATATTCTCCAAACTATTTTATAAACAAATAAGTACATATATCCGACTACATCACATACATTGATCAGATTCCGAGTTAAGTAGCTCAAGCAGTGTAGTGTTATCAGAATGAAAAGTGGTATAACAAAGTATAATTAACACCCAGACACAGAACTAACACAAGTATTAATCACACAATGTTCGTCCTATGTGCGACCTACAACTCTTGGTCCATGGGGCAGAGTCATTACTGAATCCATTGAGGCAGTCAAATTTATGACTTACCACACTATTATTTTGTATACATACATAACATCACGCCCGTAATCCCCGAAGGGGCAGCAAGCAATTTAGTTAATTAAATAAGAGATATGTAATTACATAAATAATAAGTAATTGAAACACTTTTTGACATTGCACTGTTCTTACACAACAATGGATAACTGTACAATTTACTTAAGTAAAATAGATATTATAATTAACAAGAAATATTTGGGTACTGTTTGTTTTATGATTTATATAACAAAACTCTTTTCCACATCCTAAGTCAAATATTCTATGGTTTAACTATTTCATAATAGTTCTAGCCTTAGTGCATTGTTTAATGAGATGACTGTTTCATTGGTCTAGTGGTAGAATGCGCCTCCTAAGGACCAAGAGGACCCGGGTTCAAATCCCGGGTTATGCCAAAAATTCGTGGCTGGTTATTTCAATATTGAAATTACTGAGTAACAGCCCCTTAATCACACCTGTACCTCGGAAAGCATGTTAAGCCGTTGGTTGCTGACCTCGCTCCGGTCATGTCAAATTGCCGTCTCACCAGACTATGAGAGTGAAGGAACAGAGAGTGCACCTGTGTTTGTGCACACACTTGTGCACTATAATATCTCCTGGGCAGGGGGCTAATCCTCATTAAGATTGGCCACTGTGACCAATATTGGTTAGGAGAACATAAACTGTCAAAATAACTGCATTTGTTTAAAATCACAATTTATTTTTCTATTTCTCTTGCGAGTATTCACTAGTATTTAATAGCTTGATTTGTCTATCTTTAAAAGAAAATAGTTACACATATAAAATAGTAAATTATCATAAATTTTTATATTAATACAAAATTTATATTCAACATAACAAAAAAAAAAAAATTCAAAAATATTAAGTAATTTCACCAATGAGAATATCTAAGTTTGAAAATGTATTAAAATGCATTAAAACTTAGTTGCGATGCAGCGTTTCTCACAAACAATACATTTTCCTTGTCTAGAGTCTACACTGGTGTTAAATAATGAATTAAGAAACAATTAACACTCAATCTTACTTAATTCTCTCTGTACATGCATATGGAGCATTAAACTTAGTTGTTAGTTAGTTAGTTGTCTTCCAAGAAGCGCCACTAGATACCAAAACTAACCTCCAGCAATAAGGTAAGTGAAGGAATTGCGTCCATCTACGCTCTCCTCGGCCTTCACCCGGGGGTCCTGCGTCTCCTTGCGGCGGTACGCCGAGAAGTCCGGCACCCCGACATCGGTATGAGCGAATCGCACTTGAACTGGCACTGAAATTGACATGTGTTATGTAACGTAATTTTCCTCGTCATAATCACAAGTAGGAAACTTCTACGCGCCACTAAGATTACGACGGAAGACACTCACCCTTGTTACCAGCTTTGACCTTGCCTTGGATGGCCAGCGCACCGTGCATAGACTCAACGGTGGAAGTCTTTGGCAGAGGCTTCACAACCAACTTTTCATTTGTAGTTGGAACCGCCGCTGCTACTTTGAGCCCATTGGATACTACGGGGGTCGAAGCCTTGAAGTAAGGGGCTAAATGCCCAGCCCGAAACACAGAATTCATTTTGGTAACCTTTTGAAGCGCAATAAAATCGCTTTTTATTTTCTGAAAGGGCTGGTTCCAAGATACGTGAAATCTTGACGTAAAACGTCAAAACCCATATTGCCATGTAAGAGAAAGATAAGTACCCTCTTTTTATAATAATAATTAGACTCAAGTCATAAAGGCCCGGGGCGACGCGCTCAGCCTACTATGGTTTTGTCTTGCACTTAATCCATTATTTATTCTAAAGTTCCAAAATATTTCTACTAAACTCTATCTTTACTCAATTAAATGAGTGTTACACTGTAAAAAAATAAATACCATATTACATATTAATTTGGCATTATTCCTTAGAGCGAAACAGATATCAAATCTGCAGTGCAGCGAATCATTAATTCTAGCATGACTAAATTCATGCGTCCAAAGGTTAACTCTACCCAGAAAAGAAGGCGAGAGAGGACTTACTGATAAGTAATTAACCTATACAATAAACAGATTTTCTCTCTGAGGCAATATTTTCATCATAAATCAAATTCATCCAAGATTCACGAAGCTATAGTACAGAATGATCTCAAACTCACTCTTTGAAATTTACATGATAATTCACAAAATAGCAGAATAGAGCGCGAAATTGCTACACGGAAGACACCGCCATGATTTGAGCCACTCTAATGTCGACAAAGCAATCTCGAACGCATGGCAGTAAGCCATGCGTTCAGTTCGTAAGCACCAATGAACATAACACCCACAAACGACACGACACTACCAAATCCTTACTGAAATACACTTAGCTTAGGCCTGTGGATTCCAGTGGATTCCACATTTTTTTTCCATTCTGTTAAGAAGTTATCTAAAAGCCTTTGTTACCTTTATTATTATATTTATTATTTAGTATCTATTATTAACATACCATAATTTCCACTTTTACATTTACTTAATTTTGTTCAAGTCAGTTTACCATTGAATTCTAGACAATCTGCAGCCTGAAAAGGTGAAAATGTTTAAAACTTGCTTATTCTAAGATGACAAACAAAATAAGTATTCGAAAAAAATAAGACAATTGTATAAACTGATTCATAAGTGCCTATTAAATTTTAAGTGCGTTTAAAAAAGGCGTAAATTGTAATTGAAAATAGGTTACCCTATTTTATTTGATTACCCAACAATTAATATATTTTATTTTACTGGTAAGAATATCATATAACGTTCCTTTTCACGTCTCGCATGCAGTTAATAATAAAACTGATTAAAAAATATTTTATTACTTGTGGCTTCTGTTAATATTTCTATGATGTTTAATTAGTAAAAATATAAATAAAATGAATTTAAAAAAGTATGTAATGAAAGTACTTTAGTTATAGATTCTCAGTCTATTTTTTTATAAATATACAAATGAGATTGTCAAATTGACAGCTATCTACTTTTTGGTGGAAACTTTTGAAATAGTGTGGGACATTTTTAATAAAAAACAAACAAAAAAGGCGTCTTGGTCTTCGGTGAGTGTTTCATTTTAATTATTGTTGACACACAATTCAATTAAATTCGCTTGTTACCTTCTTTTGTTACTATAAGTTAGTTACTGTTTACAAATTGTAACAACATTCTAGGCTTTAGAAATCCGTTTAAAAACTTTAAGAACTAAATAATTCACGCTGTTCTATAATACGGAACAGGTTTTATTGCTGTAAAGAGTCTCATTCAGGCAATATTAAGAATATTCAGTAATTTATACATGAAATAAAAATCATTACCTACTTGTAATTAATTACTTTGGCATCTTACCTGCCTAACTAATTCGTGGCTGACCAATGAACTGACTTAGTATCAAGTAGTTACTTGTACTTACTGTTGTTTAGATGTGAACTTGAATAGTAATTATAATTTATAAAGTAGTGTTACATAACTTGGACTCCTACTTCTTCTGACCATGGCCACGTTCAATTATAATATATGTACAATGCGAATTTTGTTTAAGGAACAATTTCTTTTTTTTTTCAAGGATTAGGTGCTTATGTTACACTCTATTTGCGTGGTCAAGATCAACTTGTTTAATCAAATATCTATGCATGTGGGCTTCTTCTAATTTGACTTATTTTTTATCTATTTAAATTCTTTCAAATTAACTGTGATTACATCTCATTTCACTCCGTACCAAAAAGGTTTTCTAAATTTAAAAAAAATAATCCAATAATATAATTGACTAGCTAGACTAAACTGTTTGACTACCTATGCGTATGGATTCTGTACAATATTCTTCTGATAATGTTTTTTACTTTCGGTCCTTTATAATGATGTAGAAGCTATCCCTAGGGGTTTAATTACTATTAATTATGCTTACAAGCATGATACAGATGCATAATTGTTTGCTTTTCAACCATACAAAGTCATCAATGAGAAAGTCAATACTTTTTCAAAGTGCATGGGTTGTATATGCAAATTATTTACATAAAACGGATTATTCAGGGTCTGAAAAAGTTTGACAAAGCTGTTGTTTACAAAAAAAAAAAACAGTCAAATTGAGAACCTTCTTTTAAAAAGTATATCTTGAATAAAGATAATCAATGATGACAAAATTTAATACTGTCCAGTTACTAATGGAAATGGCAATGACACATGTGAGATACTGACACACTAATTTTACAGGTACAATTTATACAGACATTATTATAACCTATATAATAAGTTACTACATTAAGATAAGTTTTTGTTTAGTGGGAAAATGCAGATAGGTCATGTGTCTAGCTAGTAATTAAAAAAAAAAATTCAGACGAATTGAGAAGGAACCTCCTTTTTTTGAAGTCGGTTATAATCTTTAAATAGTAGTATCAGGTTAGTAGATAGGTGATTGGTCATCATTATTGTTTATTTTTAACTAACTAACTAACTTAAACTTCTTGCCACTTCCCTAGCGGGGTAGGCAGAGAGAACTGAACGCCATCATATGGCACGATCCTTTCACTTGCTTCTTCAACATTCATGATCCTTTTCATGTTCTACGGTTTTTATGACTCCTAACATCACCCTCTGTTAACACACGACCAATCTGGCCGTGGTAGGTGAGCCTGGGGCTTCCGCGGCTCCTAAGTCCTTTCACTTTCGCATATATATTTTTTATTAATAACTCAGCTTCATTTTTCATAACTTTCGTTCGGGATTTCGAACATAGAAGAAACAAACTTGAAAAATTCGATTCCTCAAAATAAAACGCTCTCTTGTTTACCTATTCAGTTGTGCAAAATATTTAATAGAAA
Source organism: Glyphodes perspectalis (assembly GCA_951394215.1). Classification (NCBI taxonomy): domain Eukaryota; kingdom Metazoa; phylum Arthropoda; class Insecta; order Lepidoptera; family Crambidae; genus Glyphodes; species Glyphodes perspectalis. The sequence goes on along the minus strand of OX596202.1, from coordinate 15,744,367 downwards.
CAGCTGAACGTGATGACCTTAGTACTCGTAGTTTATGCAATCGAAGTTCGATCGAAATCAACCCATATAATTACATACATAGATACATAACATCACGCCCACAATCCCCGAAGGGGTAGGTAGAGTCAAAGTGACAGCAGACCCTTGAACCACATTCAGCCAAAAATAAAACTGGGCTGGGTTATATGGAAAATTGTGGAAAAGTAGTGACAAGTGGCTAGTTTCTCGCCTACACAATCACATACCCGAAACCTGGTATACCATTCATCGCCTTTTACGACATGCTAGGCAAGAAGCACAGTTGGCACATTCTTTATAAGTCCCAGACCAACACCGGACGCAACATATGGTTGGCAAATCTGCCTACTATAGGTACCTATATGGTTGATCAAAATAAAACTTTCGTCGCCTGAAGTTAAGTTTTTGGTCCTGTGTGCATCGTCAAAAATTCCTTAAATTTCTGATAGTCTAAACTTTATCTGGAGCAGCATTTGGTTGAAGAAGAGAGCTGCGTGTTAAGATGGGTATAACCATTGCTTTAGGATAGGTTGGTCCTACACACAGCCTTTCCACTGTACGTGACAGAGCGCTAGGCGTATGTAAACTTATCCCGGAATAAATCTCATGTTCGTCTGGGACTTAAAAATAATGTGCCAATTGTGTTCCTTGCGTATCATATCGTGTACCGGGTATTTTGTTTCTGATCGAAACACTTCTTCACAATTTTCCATCTACCCAAGCCACTTACATTTTTGTCTATAAGTGGATAAAGAGGCTTGCTGCACGTTAAACTTTGTGGGGATTGTGGGCGTGATAGAACAATTAAATAAGACGTAATCTAAGAAATTTTGCTGCTTGACAAGCGTTTACCCAATACTGAGAAAGAAGAATTTAAAGAAAGAAGAAAACTAGGAAAATGTCACCGATTTCACTTTTGTCTGGCGTTTTCTCATCGCGATGGCCCTGATTGGGCCTATCTTACTAGACACACCTACTAGCCAGGCTAGCCGCCAGTTCCGTCGCGAAAGTTACTCGGCCAACTTTGAGCAGCCTTGGTAGGCAAATAAATATTCATTGATAGCAAATTTAGTGCCAGCCTGATCATTGGCATTCAGGCGGCTTTGGCAACCTGTTCCGTAACGAATAAACCACCATAATTATGCGCGGGCTTCGCACGACTTGTAAAATACGCTTTTTATAGGCATTATAATTTATACAATACTAAACTTAAACTCATGTACTGGTGGGAGATAAAAGTTCTAGTTTTTGAGAGTTTGTGCAGAGGTTTTGTGGGACGAGGCCAGTTATCGAAAGATTGTTAAAAGGGTGGTAGCCTATCTCACTAACTACTTGCGCTACTGTTACGCAATTAGGGATTTATCTAGATAAGCATGACTATCCTTGCTTTCTTAATCCAGTCAAATTAGATGCGACGGAGTCTTTTTCTTAAGGAAAGAAATGCAATTCCTAATGTTACGTAACACGAAACGACACAAGATCCCTCGCTAGATTCACAGTAAATCTTTCTTTATGTTGGTTGGCAAAGTTTGGGTAGAATACACAAATATTTGTTGCAATGGATTTTATGGAAGATTTTTTCTTTAAAATTGCCTTTGTCTTTGTATTAGCGTATAGTTTTGTCGCCGCCGTATAATTTTGTCTTTAAACATAGTTTTTTTTTGTAGTGTATTTTCTGTAACTAGTATTAATTTTTAGTGCATTTGGTATATTATTTTATTGCATATTCCTGAAAGCCATTTTGTAATAATGGTTCGGCCATGTAATTACTAATTAGCGCTGTTTGTAAAGCTGTCAAGTTTATATTTCTGTTGAAAGTGTCGTCGCTCCAAGCTAAAATAAGCTAACAACTTGTTGCACAATTTTTGCAACGTAGAATCAAGGTTTGGACGAGGACATTTTTAAATCAATTTCTACAATAGCATTTACCTTTAAATTTTGTTTTTTTTTTTTTCGTTTTTGACCAATTTTTCTCCCAGCCTAGGAAATAAATAGACTTGAGCAGATGAAAGTGAGGCATCATCCGATTTCGAAGTCGGTTCACGCTGAGTGACCGTGGTAGGTTTTGTTAAACTTCGACATACAGAAAAAGTGACTTACGTATTCATAATTATTGATTTAATAGACACCGCTTTGAATATTGATTAAGCACTTGCATAGATTTTTGTATGCGCGGCACCTTTCATAAAAGGCCTACTGTCTCATTATTTCCCGAGAAGTTTATGTAAGTCCATTACAGAGTATGACAAGCGGCCCCGGATGCGTCGGATACGTGATAATAGTGAAGACTGCCTTATTTTGGTCAGTTTCTATTCCGAACGCGATACTTGATTTGTTATTTTGACTAATATACTGTTCATTATTTCCCCCGCCCAACCTGTAATGAGGAATGTTGAGATAAGTGAAAACTTACTGTCCTTATCAAGGCTAAGTAAACTGTTTTCTTTTAATGTGAAATGATTCTCATCATCGTCCTAGCGTTATGTCCCGTGCTTAGACGGGGTCCGCTTAGACCATGATCCAGGATTTAGCGAGTCTGGTAATTACATTGAAGCGACTGCCGATCTGACCTTCGTAACCCTAAGATAGGGGAACCAGACAATTTTTGGATCATGGTTACAAATTCAAAGTTGTTTGAATTTGTAGGTTTCATCACGATGTTTTCCCTCACCGTCGAGCTAGTGGTATAAATATGTACATAGATTTTTTAAAATCTAGAGGTACATGCCGGGGTTTGAACCCGCACTCCTCGGTTAAGAGGCGCGTGTCCTTACCATTGAGCTACCACCGCTCCGCTTAATGTGAAATGATTCTTTTTGTTATTAAATCTGCGTTATTCTGTAAGTGTAAAGAACAATGCACTGTTGGATTTGCCTTGTTGTGACAATAATGTTTTTCTTGATAACTAATAAATTAATGCCAAGTCACCGCATAGATTTAACATAGGATATAGTTTAACTCTATTGAATACACTTTGTTTACCCTATTAGTATATTAAACAGAATTGTGCCTGGTACAGCACTGTATATAAATCTATATATACTTATTTATTCATAATATATTAAATAGTTATGGTAATAATAATAGACATGAGTTCGTCTAGTAATAAACCTTGTTACCTATATAAGGATAATATTTATTCTATAATGATTTTCATTTATTATTTGAATATTAGTTTCCTGTAGTTACGATAACAGTTTAGTTGCTAATTACGATGTTGATCTAATTTTGAGGGTCACGAATTAAAATCTGCTGTAAATATAAATAGGCTTTCAAACATTAAACTTATTTAATCAAACTAAATATTTACTGATAACTCCAAGTATATTTACTTGGATGATAGGTATTCATATGTTCAGACTGCTATAATTGCTCCTTTACTTGTGAAGAATGATCCGGCTCCTCTTGTTTGGGTATAAACGGTTTTTTTTTTCAGAAATAGATACATACTAACATTTTAAATGCGTTTTTATTTGTTTGTAATTTTTCCTAGATAATCCCACCTAGCCGATTGCAAATTTCCAAAAAATCGCTCGTTTCAAAGTTTTATAACGAATCAATTACACTCAGGTAAAGCCACAGGCTATATCTAGCTCACTGTAAACGAAAGTGGCACTAAAGTGTTTCTTCAAGGATTCTCGCACCGCGGCAACAGATGGCAGTGAAGTCAGCAGGCGCACCGCGTTACCAACCAACGAATATTTTCGATAAAACTAAGTTATTAGCATAAATTAATTTTTAAACGGCCACCTATTCAACGCGACCTCGAGATATTGCTCTATGTAGGTACCTAACAGTTCTATAAACAATTTCATGGTCACCGCTGCGCTTTGTTCGCGTGTGTGTTTGTCCGTGAGCGTCGCATCACGCACACACTTGTAGCGATGCGTGTACCAAAACTACCAAATCCCACATCACTAGGGCTTCCAAACAAAAGTGAGGTTTGCGGATTTTTCCTCGGACCAGAGATTTTTATTTTGTACAGTGCATTTACATATTTTGTATATCATAAAATACAAGGTAAGAATAAAAAACTTGTAAGAGCAATCTTCTTAATAGGAATATCACTTCTTAATAGAAATATAAAGTATTTCTTACAAAATGTAGGCCAAACGATAAAGGCTGGATTTACGTAGCAAAAATCTGAATAATGTAATCATTTCGTAATGTTGTAGCATATGGCGTTGTCGTAGCAAAATGTAGCAATACTAAAATCTGTAGCGAATTCGTAGCAGAAACTATGTATTGTCAAATAAAATTAGACACATCTTTTTCAAATGACGATAAGTTATGCCTATAGGTATGTTATATACATACGAACCTATATATACTATTTATACAGGGTCATTTGTAAAACATCAACAACATCGCAGGAGTAGATTACTGACTATATAAACAAAAACATTTGTTCTACGATTTTTCTTAAATAGACAAAAAAAACTAATTTTCATACAAACTACATCAGCTAGGTCATTTACTCCTGCGAGGTTGTCGATGTTTTACAAATGACCCTGTATAATTCAGACAAGTCGCAATTTTTTTTATTATTATATTATATTTATATAGCCATGATTATTATACGGTTGTTTTTTATTTGTTGAAGTCCAGTACATCAATTCCTGGTGTCTTAAGCTGGAATGTATTAAATGACAGCAAGAATATTTTTCTACTATGTATTATTTGTCGGATAACCGTGATGAAAAATAATAAGTACTTGTTAGCTCGGGTAGTTTATTTAATAAATTTGTAGTGTCTAGTGGCCTGCCCCGCTCACGGATTTTAATTGCGGCTACAAAATATTCGCTTTGAGAAGTGTCAGAGACTGGTGGCAAAAATTGAGTACCCGTTCCCTCGGTGTTTTATAATGTTTAGTTTGCTCTGTAAATTGTTTTCTATTTTATTTTTATGTTATTTTTGCATAATACTGTAGCTTAGGCGTCTATCGATAATAATTATCTTTTCACACGTTGTAGTTTAAACACTTTTATTATACTTCAGCCAAATTTTAGTGGTCGATCAGTAATATAAATATAAATAAATAAATATCTAACGACATCACATACATTGATCTGACTCCGAGGTAAGTAGCTAAAACACTTGTGTTTCGGATATCAGAATCAACAGTGGTATTACAAATATATACTTAAATAATGGATATATATAAACACCCTGACACAGAACAAACACAAGTATTCATCATACGAATGTTTGTCCTGGGTGGGGATCAAACCCACAACTCTTGGCGCATGGGGCAGGGTCACTACCGAATGCGCCATCGAGCCAGTCAAAATCAAATCAAAGATATATAAACGAGTATAGGCCTGTCCGGCTCTAGCCGGCCGCGTGGCGTCCCTAAGCCCTACGCACACATCCGCACACGCCGAATAATCCTTGACAACTCAACTGGCACTAGCAGCAATAAATAACGCAGTTGTGTTGCGTTGCGTGCTTCACGTAGATACGACACTGGGCTCCGGTTATTTTGCATACAATTACGTATTTCGTTGTTGCTATCATCGAGGTCTTAATTGGCGTTTTTGGCTTCCGAATAATAAATAAGCCTGATGGATTTTTTTTGTACAAAAAAGGGTTTCTTTTTTCTTTTCACAGGTTAGAATTGACGGGATGTTTTTTGTTTGTCATATCTATTATTATATATTTATTTATTACTCTTTTATGATAGTATACGTTACATAATGCGCATAAAATAAACTAAAACATCTACCACCTAATCCAAAAATCATTATAGCATAAGTCATCTAATGAATTACCGTTTTGTAGTAAGCCTTACCTCATAATTACCCAAAAAGCCATGAACACCTATGATGACCTTTACATGCAACTGATTTCCGCGGTACCAAACTATGATGGCGTCACGCACAATTTTATAAGTACATGTGTGAGTGTGAGTGTGTGTGCGTTGCGTACACTGATAAAGTGACTCCGGAGTGAGAGGACAGATGGCGCTGTGAGGTAGAAGATCGTTAGACTAGCCTGCGTTTAGAAGCGTTGCCAGGTACATGCGTTTTGTACGTATTCGGTGGCTTTCGACCTTGGCAGTACAAGGAAAAAGCTACATCTTTTTGAAGGTCAGAGAGTAAGTATAAGCTTATACACCACTACTGTATACTACACTTCGGTTATTTCAGATTCACAAATATTGTATTGTATGTGTACCCATACAAAAATTGACCTGATTGTACTCCAAGCTGCTGAAACCTTAAATATGAAGTCCTAGTATGTGTTATATTTCATCGAAATTCAACTGACATGTAGTTTTTTATGTAATGCTGAGCTTAACTAAAAAACTCATAATGTTTTTCGGCCATGAAAAATAATAAAATTTTTATACTTACTATACATACATACATACATAACATCACGCCCATAATCCCCGAAGGGGTAGGCAGAGTCAAAGGGGCAGCATGCCCCTTCAACCACATTCAGTCAAAACTAAAGCCGGGTTGGGTTAGATGGAAAATTGTGAAAAAGCAGTGACAAGCGGCTAACCTGTCGCCTAAACAATCACACAACCAAAACCCGATAAACCATTAGTCGCCTTTTACGACATGCTAGGCAAGAACCACAGTTGACATATTCTTTTTAAGTCCCAGACCAACACGGGACAGTGGGCTGGATTGGATGGAAAGCTGTGAAAAAAGAGTGACAAGTGGCTAGCTCGTAGTCTACTCAGACACATACACAAAAGCCCGTAAACCATTACTATAAGGTTTGCAATTTTTATCGACAAGAAAGACGCGAATCATGTTTCAAATATTGTCCGGTTAATGTTTTTTTTCTTACAAAGTGTAGGTTCAAGTATATGTATTTAACGTAAAAGTAATAGTTATTCATACCACAAGGAATTACTAGTTTTACTCAAAAGAAAGGATGTAGTTTAACTCTGGCATTATGAGTATTTACGTCATGACCACACCGACGAAATTATCGCTCCAGCTTAAATGTGCGTATCGATTTTATTAACCGTCGCAGCTGTACTTTTGAGTAGCTGGCAACACATTTCCTAAGATGCGTTTCAGAACTGAATAGAGCGCGTATATTATAGATAGCGTGATGCGCGCGAGGCGCTCTTGGGAGGGACGGCCCAATTCTGCCGGTGCCCATTACACAATGAATTTATAGCCGCATACGACTGACACATATTGCTTGCATGACATGTGCGCCGTACGACAGGAATGTTAGGGCAATTAGGTACTTAGGATGGCTCGTTGGTTGTCGAGTTGCATGTTGAGTTCTGTGAGATTTGATCGTCTAGGAGGAGTATTTTGTTGAATCATTTGAGTGGCACATAGAATAGCTGCTTTATAGAATTGAAATGAAAGTGGTAGGAAGTAGTCCCTAGTAAATATCATTTATTTTGGTCTAAAACGAAAATTAAGTACATCAAAATATATACCTAATATGTGGCTTTTGTTAGGTACGGGCCATATGTACAAATGAATTAAAAATAACCAAGACCACTAATGTCAAATTCGGTCTTTAATAATGTTTAAAGGGAGGTTCCCTGTAAACCAATAAAAAAGTGTTTGCTTAATATTTCAATTCCACATATTCTACAAGGTTCTGAAGTTGCATCAGATGATGATGGGGCAACATTACGTACGATATTGTTCTGATTCCGAGTTAAGAAGCTTACATTTGTGTTACGGATATCTGAATGAACCATAATATCACAAATATATACTAAAATATTATGGATTGACACCTAGACACAGAATAAACACAGTAATTCATCACACGAATCTTTGGTCGGTGAGAATCGAACACTCTATTAGGCGCATAGGTCACTCGCGAATGCGCCATCGAACAAAAAGATTTTACAGTTGGATTTAATCTGTCAGTATTTCATCAGTTGAAGTCTAGATCAGGACTTCCCAACCGGGGGGGCACGCCCCCTACGGGGGCGTAGGGAAATGTTAGGGGGGGCATAACAGATAAGTTTGCTTTTCCGAAAACAGAAATCTATTCAATGCGTAGGTAAATTAAAAAATAAAACAGTAAAATTATTATTTTTGAGGGGGGGAGCCTCCGTGGAATAAAGGTTGGGAAACCCTGGTCTAGATGAACCAGTGCCGTCTACGAAGTAGCACTGACACAGACAAACACAAATATTCATCACACGAAGTTTGTCTTGGGTGAGGATCGGCACGATCGGCCACAACTCTTGGCGCGTAAAGCAGGGTCACTACCGAATGCGCTATTGAACCAGTCAAGTTATAAAGATAGATTTTATCTGCCAGTAAAAATTAGGTATTTCATCAATCGAAGTCTAAATGAAGACACTTAGCGTCGTCTACGAAGCAGCGCCGAGGTCGTCCCACTGAAATGTTAATGGCGTCCATTGTCAGTTTGACACGTGCGGAGAACTGCAGTCGGCGGACAAATGTTTAATGTTCGATTTTGTTTTGGCGCGAGTCCAAATCGACCGGTCATTTTGTGTAATTTGGCAAATGGCGTCTCTATCCGTGGACACCTGTCGTCATAGAGTTCATTTTGTGAGTTCACGCCGGGGTTTCTCTTACTGGGACGCGGGGTTTGTCATCGCTCACAGAGTGGGTGGTATGAATATTTTTGCTTCGTATCATCAAAGAACTACGTCATCTTTTGGGTCCAGATACTCATATAGTCAGTTTATGGACGAGTTGTCTGAAGAGTAAAGAGGTTGAAGAGTTGTCAAAAAATTACTGTAACGGAACATTTTAACATTTAAGTGTGAAAGAAATCTAGCATGTTTCCCCTAGTTATGTGCTCTAATAAGTGTAAAGGTAAATCACTAATATATGATATATGAAGTAATCACACTTGGATATAATATATTATGTCGAGAATACTACGAAAATATGTAGAGTTCAAATGGCTAATTTCATATATCAACAGAGATTTATCCAGTGATAATCAGCACAGGTTTTTTAGTAATATATGCAACAACTTGTGAGAAAACTCTAATTATGTAAATGTATATGCAAATAAATAATATGATATCCTAATAAAATGTGATAAATAATTACGTAATGTTTCGGCTTCTTTTAGGACTTTAATAAATATTTACTTAATGTATTCGATTTTTGTGAACCACATGAATTTTCGGCAAATCCTTAACAAAAATTTAATAGAGACAGAATTTGCATTGCAATCGCTACACGCTGCGGTAGCCACCACTATCGTGGTATATATCTGTATAAATCGAGTTGAAAACTACAAATTTTCCATCTAACCTAACTTTTTGGCTTCATGAAGTTTAAGGAGCTATTCGCTTCTTGGCCTCTGCCCATCCCATCGAATATTGCGGGCGTTATGATGATGTGCTAAATAACTAAAGTCATTTATTTAGCTAACAGTCCAAGTGAGACAAGCCCTTACGTGCTCTTTGTCACGAGTTAACCCGTGCACGTTTGTAAGTTGCCGATATTATCCATTCCAAGGCAAAGGGCGAGGAGGCCCGTTCGATATTGTACTAATTCACTCGGTGACATTGTAACGTGAACTTGAGTTTTTCTGACGCCCCGATTGGTTGAATCATGGACGTTTAATTAAACGCGATCGTCGACTTCCTTCTATGTTATTTCACAATAACGCGAGGTTTACGATTGAGATCGTTGGGACAATCTGCTTGATTTATTTCGACCAATAAATATTAACTTGAGAAAGTTAAAATACACGCATATGTTATATATTAATGGATTGAATCAATTTGATACGGAATAACCACTTATGAGTGCACCTGTCAGATTGTATTTTCAAAACTTTAAGCTTTTTAAACGACAGGGTACGGTGCTCTATGGAACTTGTGAAATAGTTTGTCGGAGATCATAAGGCATATGGTTAACCATGCCTGTTTTTTACGCTGAGACCATAAAATACTGAAATTTTAGTACACAAAAAATGTTTACTGGTACACGACCATTTTTCTAAATCGACGAACTTCAGAAGACGGACGACACTGCGACAATGATATGACATAATTTATCGATCAAGAAAGAGTTAGTTACCCTTCTTATATGTGTAGCTATATTGGCTACGTTAAAACTAAAGATATTTTAAACCCTATAAATGATATTTCTATACTTACATCTCACATTAACTGTAAAATATAGTTAAAATTAATCTGTTGGAAGAAGTTAAGATAGATAATATTTTTCATCCAAATTTCATTAACAAAAGATATAAATAAACAAATCGGTACCTCAAATTTTGACCCAGGGTATGGATAGGTAGGAAAATAGATATACGTACACTACAGTTACTAAAGTAAGTAAGTAGGTATACTTGCTACTTTTAATCCTATAAAATGTAATGGTTACTACAAAACTGCCTTGCCATTTTGACTTAAAAATGTCATCTATCCCTATTCAACTCAATACATTCCACGTCTAATAAACAACGTCAATCAAATATATCCAATCATCTATACGATATAAACTTTTTATTTGCAGCGAAACTGGTTTTTCCAGTTTATTCTGTTTCACAAAAGCGTACTGAGGGTAGGATGATAAAGAGAATGCTAAAGCATCGGCGAGGTCCGTCTTTTGTACGTCTTCTATCTACAAGTACATACATAAGTAGATCACAATTGGGCTGGCGCATTGTCCTTCGGAGCCCACGCTTCCTACTCGCATCAGGATGCCAATCCGAGTACCGATATTATAAATGTAGTATCTACAGGCGATTCCAGAAGGATTTCGTTCCTCTTTGTTGATTGGCAAATTACTTCTTGTATTTTCAAGGGTTTTTTTGCTTAAAGTTAAAAATAACAGATTGTATTGTTAATATTGAATTCGTTAGAAATGCAAAATATTATACAGTATTGTACTTATGATTCCGAGTTTTAGTTAACTACTGTAACCCTTTGTTAAAATTTGTGAATTTATGAAGAGGAATGATGACAATTATTTTTTAAGAAAATAAAATACATATAAATAAATTGAAAATGCATTCTTGTGTATATTAAGCAATGAGCATACTCCCTCCTTGCTGTGCTTTTAATTTAATAATAGTCAATTATAAAATTAGATATGTGTATTTCTACATATAAACCATCACTCCAGCAATCCCCGAGGCGGTAGTTTTCAGAGTTCAAGGTGAAATAAGGTCCTTAAACCACATTTATTAACCAAAAACCAAATTAGATAATTAGGTTTGTTGTTTAGAAGGTTGCGTAGTGACATCTATCTAGCGTTAGTTTGTTGCAATTAGTGATGTTCCGGATATCCGTATCCTTATCCGCGGATCTTGACACCAAATATTCGTAATCAGATCCGTATATAGAAGACAAAGATTATGGTGTTTGAAAGAGATAAAACCATAACGGAAACAAGGATAACGGTTGTAATGTAGTGCTGAAACAGGTGAATGAATTTGTATATCTAGGATGTGCATTTAGCAGAGATGGAAGTACTCCGCTTATATAGAAGGAAGAGTGAATGCAGGGAATAGAGTGAATGAAGGTCTTGTCCTGAAGGCCCAGCTTGCATACACAATGCGGTGCTGATTCCTACGCTAACATATGAAAGCGAGAGTTTGGTATGGCAGAAAGAGCATGAAAGTAGAATAAACGCGGTCGGGATGCGTGTGCTGCGGAAAATATGCGGTGTATCACTCACAGACTACGTTCGGAATGATGATGTAAGAAAGAGAGTCAGTCTGAAAGACAGCGTTGGAGTTAAGGTAAGAATAGGCATGCTCCGGCGGTTTGGACATGTGGAAAGAATAGTTGACGAAAGATAAACAGATATACATTGTGGAAGTGGAAGGACGTAGGAGCCGCGGATGTTAGAAGTCATAAAAACCGTAGACCTTGCATGAAAAGGATCATGAATGATGAAGAGGCGAGTGAGGTGTGAAAGGATCGTGCCATATGGCGTTCGGTTCTCTCTGCCTACCACGCTAGGGAAGTAGCGTGAAGTTTAGTTAGATCCCTATCCACGAATATACATTTTTAACAATCCGGCACATCACTAGTTGCAATGAAAAAAAATCAACATTAATTTAACCTCAGCTGGTTTAAAATAAACAGTAATTTTTGCATTTATCACTGACCTAATCCATTTAAAAGTAGAGTACTTTATCCGTATAACCTTGTGACTCATGAATGTAATTGGAATTAAACATAGCGAATATCATTTGGATATAATTTAAATGACTTGTCTTTACAAAGGATTTTTCAAAATTACCTGATTAAAATCATTGTAAACTACAATAAGGCCGATATCATTCCGTAAGTATCTACTGACGAGTCACATTATAAAATGCATAATTAGCGTTTACCTGCCTACTAAGGGTTATAATTTTAGCTGGCTAAATATATACATGTATCTTTGTACATGTAAGTATCTATGTTTTTATTTGACACCCGTGGTCCTGGCCCGTTGGTCGAGTGGTCTGAGACCCTGGCCACGAAACCAAGGGTCGCGGGTTCGAATTCCGCTTGGGGCAAATGTTTCGTGTGATGAACATGGACATTTGTACTCGAGTCATGGATGTTTATAAACATATTTAAGTATATATACCCGTTCGCCTAGTATGCATAGTACAAGCATAAGCTTAGTTTGGAACTAGGGAGTTGGTGTGTTAGTCTGGAGAATGTATTATTTATTTATTTACACTGTTCTATCGCGCCGCGTCAACTGCTTATCTGATTTTGTTAAATGAGCAAATCAATTGATATTATGGCCAGAGTTTTCATTTAAATGGACTTGTAAGAAGCAATAGTGAGTTTTAATATCACGGTCTTTTCCTAGTCAGATTTTGTTTTTAAAATTCCGTGTATATTTAATGGGTCGTCGACTTATTATGCAAATAAAAGTCAGCACTTAGAGCATGAGGCGTCGTTTAATCAGCAAATTACTGACCTAACCTACTAAGAAGTAAGTAGGTTATTTTATCGCTTCAACTTTGCAGTTTTATGATGGATGCTAAGATAAAAATGCAATAATCTGCGTTGAAATAAGGTCAACCGAAATGAAAAGAGTGTTTAAACGGGACATGATACGTGGATTAATAATAGCGGTTAGTAGATAATATTTGTTGATATGTGATAAAATTATTATCTCCAGACATATCTATCGTTCTCGTGAAGGGAAAACAGGCAGTCATTCTTTCGCGCCATAAATGTTACCTGACCTGGATTTTTTTTATTATCATCTGTGGTTGTTACTAGAATGGGTAACGCTAAGAATAATTTTTTTGGTCATTAGAGTCATTCTGCTATACGAGGGCATTAACTTCCAAACTTGAAATCCTTTATTATGTCATATTTCACAGTGATTGACATTAGATTGCTGAAAGACGCTGTGGAAGTAGGATTTCAAGTTAGGAATTTGATAGCCTCAAGAAAGGACTTTAATCATACTAAAATACGTCCCTTGTCGATCTCATCCACGTTCCAACATTTACAGAGTACCTATTCCTAGTTATTTTTACATTCACATTCCGTTCCTTGAGTACATACGTAAATGCATAGATAAAACTCGGTAAATGTTTGCAAACGTCCTTTAATTATTTCTACTTTATTGACTTAAATGATGCTTGGACGTTGTTAACTGAATCATCGCATAGTCGGAAGGGCCCTTTGATTTAATAGTTGCAAGCGGCTTGTACCAGTCAAGCACGTACTGGGGTACTCGAAACCTTCCACGGAGCCAAGGCCACAGAACCAGTTTGGGACCGGTACCATCAAATCGCCGCCCTGCCCGATAACGGATGCCATAAGAGGCTGACAAAATATTTAAAATATTTTCGGTTATATTATAAAAATATTACTTAGTACTACTAATCAAATAATATTTCATTTATATCAGGCAACGTACAAATAAATGTTAGCCCATATAATATTTACCTTATAAAACTAACATGTACATATATTATAATATGTTTTACTACCTGCATACACCTTTGATGGATCAAAAATCACACACACACACAATCGAAGAAAAGGTAGGCAGAGTTAAAGAATCAACCATATTTATACATTTTATTGTGTTGGGTTACATGGAAAATTATAAAAAAGTAGTGACAAGTGGCTATCTCGCCTACATAGTCACGAACTCAATAAACAATAAAAAATCAGCCGACTAATTAATGGTAAAATTATTGTATTATTCTTTGACCGACATAGAACTAAATTTAATTATATCACATACAAAATAGGTGATGTCATTCTAAAATTAGTCGTTCTACTTTATTGGGCCACATTAATTCTTATCAATGCATTGTCGACTGGCCCGTTGGTCGAGTGGTCAAAGACCCTGGCCACGAAATTAAGGGTCGCGGGTTCGAATCCCGCTTGTGGCGAACGTTTCGTGTGATGAACATGGACATTTGTAATCGAGTCATGGAAGTTTATAAACATATTTAAGTATGTTTATCCGTTTACCTAGTATCTATACCACAAGCTAGCTTAGTTAGCTAGGCTTATTTTGGAATAAGGGAATTGGTGTGTCAGTCTTGAGAATTTATTTATTTATTTGCATTTGTTGCGTTGTAGATTGAGTTAGCGCAGTTCCGTAGCGCAGCGTTAAACATGTATTGTATAATTTGTATATATACTGAAACATGTACGTATTCGAACTGCGTGCCCGATGGGTTCACACTTACCATCAACATCTGCTGTGCACATTGCTTCCCGACTTCCTGACAGCAGTCCCGATGTTGCCCAAGTCGCGAGACACGTGAATGATTGATTACTTTGTGATTTTGTAATCCAGTTGTGCTAATTCCGATGTCTGTAATCATTATGTCAAATTAAACGAAACATTAGGTTTCTATGTATAATATTTTAATAATATATTTTAACAAACTTACATATATTTAATGTGTTTGTTCTGTGTCTGGGTGTTAATATCCAATATTTAAGTATATATTTGTAATACCATTGTTGATTCTGATATCCGTAACACAAGTGCTTAAGCTACTTACCTCGGAGTCAGATCAATGTATGTGATGTAGTCGGATATTTATTTATTTATTAAATACATTTGGAATCGGTGGCTTTTTCATTGTAAAATTAAAGTTCAAATGACTGATTTTGTTTACTACGATAGTGAATATTATTAGATAATAGCTGAAACAGTTTTAAATAAGATTTCTAAAATTTTATAGTAGGTAGGTACATCGTAAAATTAACACATTTTTTTACTCCTTTCATTACAAGAAGATGCAATATATTAATAAACTTTTTGGCGCTCCTAAATAGTTAAGTAAACGTGTAATTGGACCTCAAAATTAATTTAATCTAATTAAATTCTGTGGAATGTAAACAAAGTTCATAGTTCAATGAGGTTATCTGTGTACTTTATTACATAATCCAGTGCGAGATTTCTGTTCGTCTTCTCCATTACACATTACAACTTATTAATAATTTATATTATTAAATAATATTGCTAAATATATTTTAAAAATTATATATATATATATATATATATATATATATATATATCAAAGGTAAGTGACTTGGTTTGAACCTGCACCTAGTATTTAAAGCGCGAGTCGTTACCACTAAACAATCATCGCTAGATTAAAATCCACTAAGAGACAGTTCTATTCAATGTATTATGCCAGGTCCAATGCCTAAATACTGTGTGATTATTATCAATGGTCCAGTTTTACTTATCAGGTATAAAGTTTTTGAACTAAACCTCTTAGTATTCGCTTATTATGTTCGGTCATTAGTTTATTCTAAGGCAGTCTAATAACAAATTCCCTTTGAGATCCTTCGGGTACTATAGGAGCTAACGATTTGATCAAGTTGTAAGTACTTAAATCCTTTTACAGATTGGAGAACTTGGGCGTTAGTAATTATGTTCAGGAGAGGTGTAACGACTTCTAATTTATGAATAAATAAGAAAATGTAAAGTATATTTTCTTATTTATTCATAAGCTTGTGAAAATAAAGGTACATTTTTGTTTGATTTCGTATGTATCATTCAATTGTATGCGTACAAATGTAGAAACGACAAATCATACTTGTAATTTTAATTGAATAAGTGAGACATGTAATTTAATAGCTTTTTATACATTTTATTAGGACAGGTTGAACATTTATTTTATATATTTTACATAAATTGTATATGTGAAAAAATAGGACGGAAATAAAGTTAACTAGGAGGCAAAAACATCCTAAATAGGGCTTATCATAGTTACGAGTTATTCCTGCAAACAATAAGGAAATAAACTATGAAATTACTTTTTAATTTTCCTGTATGGCTTAATCTAATACACAGTTCAGTGTAAAAAGAGGGACTATATATAACCACAGAGATAAAACCCCTCAAAGATTGATAGAATCGCGTCAAGTCGTTCCGTTGCAAATATTTTGCATGTGCAATTTGTAGCATGCTACGTCTCGTAGTCCGTAGCTGCATTGCTACGGTGCATCGGTGCAGGCGTAGCGTGTAGTCGTAGTATCAATTCGTATGCGTTTCGTAGCGGCAGTTACTGTTATTATGCAGTTTATATACTAACTATATTTAAGTACATACTGATTGTATACAACCTTATTGCCTATTTTGAAGGACTAATAATTTCACATGCTATAATAATAATCATTATATTTCATGGGAATTTAGTTTTGGCCGAATGTTTTCATTTACTCAAACGGATTTCTCAATAATAATAAAGTATTTAAATATATCTAATGCAAGCACTAATAAAATAACAGTATCGTAATACAACTCAAAATATGTTCTGTACTGGAGCATTTGTTTCAAAACGTACACAAAAACAAGTCTAATTGCACACATTTCAGCCATGCCTAAGCACTCAATTCTAAATATAGCACTGCCCCCACACGCGATAGCAAAAAGCTAATGCACTAGAACGCTCGTCAGAAAAGAGCTATAATTAATAGTATAGGTTCAGCGCAGGCGCAGCCGCCGTGACATAATGCGCGCGTGAGAACGCCGGCCGACGACCGGCGATGCTTCGCCGTTTATTTTCATTCCTGTGTTTTGGCCAGTACGTATGTACCTATCTACACGATCTACTGTATGTTTGGCAAGTAGACTCTATGGCACGTTGATAATACTGGAATATTGTAAACTGAAGACTGTGTTAAGGCTTTTATTTTAGTATTGATAATTGAAAACGTAAGTTGATAATTGAAGTTAATAAATGTAATAATTATTAGATAACATGGAAATGTTAATTATGATATTTTACAAAATCGACATTTTTTTTTTCAATTTGAATTGGTATTTACCTACCTAATTTAAATAACGTTTCTGCGAAACACATGTTTACTTTTTTTTGTACAAGGTATAAAAACTATGAAGTATCTTTAAAATAAACTATCTGTGCGTTTTATATTTCACATTGCCTATGCATGGAAATACGAGACAGAAATACTTAGACTAAAGATTTAATGAGGAAACTATCTAGTTATGATTTGTTTTAATAAATTATTTGCTGCAGTGCACTGTGTTGGTCGGTGTCTAAGATGAGAAAGCTTAACAAACAAATAAACACTCACTGTTGCATTTATAATGTTAGACAGGATTGCATCAAGATCTTATACACAAACCACGAAGTCAATGCTGTTTTTATGCTGATTAAAATAGAAGATTTGCTATCGGCAATCCACCGCCAAGCTGTCTATGACTAAGCATGACTCAAATAGTTTTATTTGAAAACAACTGCATAGTGATTTGAAGCAGATTTTGTTCTCGGAAACGTTTTCCGTGTACTTACTTACGGGAAACATTTTCTTTTTTTTTAAATACATTTTTACGTTCAGCTTGTAGGATTATGTAGGTACATTGGCTAGTGTTGATAATTCAAACTCTGGCTTTGGAAATCTAAGTACTTATTTTACTTGTAGTTAGACGGTGGTGGAACAAACATGTTGAGAAAATCTGCACATTTATATAACTACTATTTTCATATAAGAGATCTAAATTATCCAAAGAAGTTCATTAAAGATGTACCTATTTATAATTTAAAGGTTATGGTTACGGGTAGTTTAGATGGTAGTTGCTTCAATGTTATCCTGTCAAGGCTATTAACTGATAATTTCACTCTTGGAAGAAGAAAAATTTATTGTGAAAAGGTGAAAAAATAATTACCTCCACCATACACATCAGGTGAATCCTCTCAGGTGAATGCTTTTCCTTTGTTATTTTCTTGGCATTTTCCATTACAATAAACATACATTCTGCATTTTAATTGTATAATTATTTAAATTCAATAACATTTAAGAGCACAAGATGGAATTGTTTTGCTTCGCACTTTGCGGTTTTTACTTTTATTTGTTCAGTTTAATCTTGCAAGTCATCTTGGTATCAATAATGACATTCATTGAAGCTGAATTGTGGGAACCAAATTGAAAAATATAGCCACTAGAATCTTGAAAAATAGACAATTATTGTAAAATAATTAAATCTTTATTACCGTTGAGGTTAATTTATCAGCGGGGTCAGATAAGTGATTAATTTTGCAAGAACCACTAACTTATTTAGTAGAAGTAGTAAATAATATAAGTAGATGATATCTTAAGATTTTTTAAGTTATGTAGATATCTATTATCGTCTCATGTTGGTTTGTGACTTAAAAAGAATGTCCTAACTGTATTTCTTGCCTAGCATGTCGTAAAAGGCGACTTGGTAATAGTATATCGGGCTTTGGGTATGTGATTGTGTGAGCCCATTGTACCATGTTGGTCTGGGACTTAAAAATAATTAGACGTTTTGTCCTACCCAATGTAACATAGTATATTATTATCCTTATAGATAGCAGAATCGCATTCTCCTGAAAGCTTTAAACATTTTGCGTCGTAAATTACGTTGACAGCTCTAAGTTGATTGTCGCAGCTGTGAAATAATTTAGTTGATATCAATTCGCTTCACTTTCAGTCGTATTAAACATTCAAACAATGGCAGAAATATGATTGACTCAATTACCGAATTCTTGATTTGAAATGTGTTGTATTTTTAAGGACATAATATGTAATGTACCTACTTTTTTGCAAGCTATAATTTAAACAACTATATTTTAATTTTAAAATATTTTAAAACTTTAATTAAATCTGAATAATAATCGATAATATGATTTTCGTTTCCAAGGAAATCAGATTAATTTATGGTTACTGAAAAAATTGTCATAACATTTAAATTTCATGGTTTGTGCTATGGGTCTAGGTAACGGATAGACATTTATAATTCATGACTCGAGTACAAATGTCCATCTTTATCACACGAAATATTTGCCCCTAGCGGGATTCGATCCCGCGAACCTTGGTTTCGTGGCGAGGATCTTTAACCACTCGACGACCTACGGGCCTGTGAAATACTGAATAAAATAAAAATAAAAATACTCAAATACTACTACGATTGATTTGGAAATTTACGCCACCGTTGTTTATTAAATAGAATACCACAAGTTCTGATAATGTTATGCATATGCTCATTTTTAAACAATGCATAATTTGGACTCGTAACAATGTATCATTTATATTTGGCGAATACCTCCTAGTCAGTTTAACACATGTTTGTAGACGCACAATGTGCGAGTTCGTTGACCCCGTCCAAATTAGTATTACGTGCATGATTGTGAGTTGCAAGTAGAGTCACCAAGATCAGGGATTTACGCAGGACTTCTCTGATTTTCCCGCAATATTCCGTATGGTTTTACGACGGTTGAGTAGCAATAAGATCTATTAGACCTTAAAATGCTACGATGGCCTTATATTTTATTTATATTTACTTACCTATGTACGTATAATCTATGATCTATGTACATAATTATACCACTAGCTCGGCGGTGAGGGAAAATATCATGATGAAACCTGTACATTCCAATTGATATGAATGTGATCCATGATCAACCATGACCAACCATGATCTAAAAATTGACTGATTCCCTATCTAACGGTTACGAAGGTTAGATCGGCAGTCACTTTAATATTATTACCAGGCTCGCTAAATCCTGGATCATGGTCTAAGCGGACCCAGACTAAGCACGGTACATAACGCTAGGTAGGAGGATGATGATTATTACCCTTTTTAAGACTTTATCTTATCAATTTGTTAAATATATTTTTTTGACATTTCTTACTGTAAAATGTAACATTTGGCTTTCTCGGAACTATGTTTACTCCTAACGCCTCCGAATTAATCTAGGAGTTTGTCGGAGCTTCTAGCTATTTCAATTAAATAGCTTTTTTGCTATAAATTTAACACGCGTTTTCATTTTTGTTTTGTTAGAATAGAAAATAATACAATATTTAAAAAGCCTAAGTACTTACAGTTTGAGCAAAAGCATGCAAACTACAACAGTTCTGTATATGATCATAATGAGAATGATTCAATACCGTGCTTCCGTATTTTGAAAATCTTCGTACCTATTGTACCACTAAATAATAAAATTAGTGATGAGTATCAACAGAACGCGCCTAATCACACGAAAATGTTACAGATCTTGTTGAGCCCGTCTAATAACACTGCATAACGCTTTGTATAACGTGAATTATTAAATTTATTACACAATAAAAGTCCTAATAAACATGACAGCAAGATTGGTGGCATTAGTTGCAAGCATGAAAATATATATGTGCGTCCGCGCGTGAAACGGATCTGTGTAGTGTATTTGACCCATGTGCCTACGATCGATAGCTCTAAGAGTACCTCAGGGGTCAAGTTCAAGATGATACGGGTTGTTATTTACAATCGCTGCACCCGGTTTCGCTGTAAGATTATTATTTATGACGTTTTGACAAGAGTTTTGTGCGAAATGTTAATTTGATTATGGGGTTTTTGATGGTTATTTAATGAAATGTAGGGCATTTCATATCGCGCGTTTTCCTGTTGTGCGCAAGTGATAGAATGTGTGATATTAAATGTAACAGCTCATTGCATACAACAGCGAACTAAGGCGTATACCTTTTGATGTTATACTAATTCTATATTCTACTAACTATATTCTAGTCTAAAGCACTATTCATTGAAATAGGCCAAAATATAACTTTTGCGATAAACTTAAAATTAATGACTACATTCTTGTAAGAAAACTAAATTTTTCGTGATGTTTTATGACTTTGAAAAATAAAGTTATTACTATTCGATTTTAAACCAGTTTTATAGCTTCATGATAAAAGTTTAAATAGCATAAATTGTATACTTATTTTTCGCAGGTCTATGATAATTAAGTGCAGCAAAATTTCGAAAATTTCTACTTTATTTTCAATACACTCATAATATACTAGTAGGTGATTCAGACATCTCCTGTTTGCGGTCAATACACCTCGTAAAATCGGAGACAGAATAGAGGTAATTAATATTCATGATCTCTGAATGTATTGTGCAAAATGCACTGAGAAGTTAGAAAAAGAAGATATACTCTGCTACCTAAATGTTTTTTATGTATTAAAGTATACATTACACGTGTAAGTTTTCATAATGATATTGTTAATTTTGTTGATTGTCTCTCGTTTGGTTTCAAAAAACCATAAAATGGCAATAAAGTATAGGTATTTATTGCTTGATATGTTTTACATTTGTGTATGACGCATTATTAATTTCGAACACTTTCTTTTTTCTTTCTTTTTTATCCGACTGCATCGCATACATTAATATGATTTCGAGTTAAATATCTTAAGC
Organism: Glyphodes perspectalis; assembly: GCA_951394215.1. Classification (NCBI taxonomy): domain Eukaryota; kingdom Metazoa; phylum Arthropoda; class Insecta; order Lepidoptera; family Crambidae; genus Glyphodes; species Glyphodes perspectalis. The sequence goes on along the minus strand of OX596202.1, from coordinate 15,722,744 downwards.
ACTTGTGTTACGAATATCAGATACAACAGTGGTATTACAAATATATATTTAAATATTGAATATTAATACCCAGACACAGATCAAACATAAGTATTCATCACAAAAATTTGTCCTGGTTGGGGATCGAACCCACAACTCTTGGCAGGGTTACTACCGAATGCTCCATCGAGCCTGTCATCAGGATTGTAACGGAGAAACAGTTAAAAGTGTTTTTTTTCAAGTTTTGTTGGAGGGCTGATTAGAAACATAAACCATCTACCCAGAAACGTTTTGTTAACGTAAAAGATCTGTTTAAAGTTCTGACCATGAAATGTTGCCTTTACGATCAAGTAGCAAAAATATAGTGACTGCTAATTTGATTACCAAATTTTCAGTTATGTTTAATTAATCGTTTATGTGCTTGTATTAAGTTATATACAATACAACTTTACTTTTTAAAAATGATTTTTACCAGTTCAACCTTTGACTAAAACGTAGTTAGTAAATGGTACCAAAGGCTCCAAGTCACTTTTGTCGCGTTCATCATGAATTTCACAACTGATACAACACCCGAAACTAACAATGGGTGTCTTTGACATCGCGGTTTTAACTTAGCCGTCCATTGAAATTGTTATCGCAATGCTCAGTTGCAAGCTCTACGCCACTGCGCACCTGAAAGAAACTGCTTATCTTGCTGTATTTATTTTGCAAAGTTACTAACCTTTCCTTACCGAACTGTAGATAAAGGAGTGCGTTTTAATTCCATCGAACTATGTTGCTAGGGGCGTCGCTCACGCATAATTGGTCCTCAGAGGCACCATTACGTCATCACAATGTGTTATCGGAATATTTTGAACGCAGTGGGCTCTTGACAGTATGCGTTGAATTGAATGCGTACGTTCGGGTACTGTCAATAGGACTAAGCTATTTCTATTCGCTTATTATGGGCGGTTAGTAGCGCAGTGGCTGCGTAGTGTTGTAAGCTTGCCGTTGTTGCATAAGGAATGGCGATAAGAAATATGTTGTCACCAAACTTGTGGTCTAATGTTCGCATTTACTCAGATTGCGCGTATTCATACAAGTCTGGAAAAAGCCAAAGTTACATCGTTCTGGGAAACTTCAGCAGGTTTTACTTTGACTTTTACGTTATAAAGGAGTTTTGGAAGCGTTTAGTTCGTCCGGGTGGAATATCAACGACGTAGGTGTGGTAACCGTTTGGCACACGCTTGTCTGATATTACTTAATTCATGGGTCTGTTACGAACTGGTGTTTGCATTCCATGAACATATAGCATTTGCGGGCCTTGTGAAATTTTTGTGTGTCAATTAAATTCGGACAACTTGAACTTGAGCTTATAAAGGGAAATCTATTCGTAGAACGTTGAAATTAAACTTGATAAACCGTCTAAATAGATTTAGTAATACAAGAGAATACTAGGAAATTAATTAGGCGGAATCTTAAGATAGAAGTTATAAATCTATATGCCTTGTTTTTCTAATAAGTAAAAGTCTTGTGATTAAATCTTTCTCGTAGAATCTGTTAAACAAATTTGGTATAAGGATTAACCTTGACGCGAATTACTCTATGGACTAATTCGTCGAAGACATAAAATAAAGAAGAAGAAAGCTTTATTTTGCGGAATTTTACATATACAAAGCCGCACACACTATCTTGTCTATGCGGTTAATAAGTTACACAAAGTTGTCATGTTAAGGATAAATTTAACTACGAAGATGATATGAAATAATAATGTATGCTTGCGTCAAAGCAATGAGATCTAAACAATACAATTTTACAGCAAGCTTAATTTTTAGAGACTAACTGAAAATCAATGCACGAATACGTAAATAGAGACGATATTTTTTAAACATAACGATATCTGTTCTCCACACGTGCAGTGTAACCTTTGCACGTGTAGAGTCCATTCGCCCTAGCCTTAATATATTTAATGCTCTACATCGTTGATCAAGGGCGATTTTTTTTGTTTTATTTCATGAACAAATTGTGTGTAGGTATAGGTTGCGTTTATTTATTTTCCATTAAACGTTTTCTTTTGTATCAACAGCGGTGCTTTGCCGCTCTACTAAGTTCTAATTGGCGTTTACTTGTGCAGATAACATACTTTTTTTTGTAAATGGGACAGTTTTCTGCCTCATAATATTTTTATAATGAAAAATTTACGAGGTTTTATTATTTATGATATTCTACGTAATCTATGTTTTACTAATAATGATATTAGCTAAGTTAGTATTTTTCTAGAGTCGTTTGTACTCTTACAAAATTGTCATATATTTCACTTAATTATCGAATCACTCAAATGCTATATCAATATATTCGTCCAATCTGATAGACACACTTTTAAACTGACGAATTCGTACTTTCCATATATGTTCTTTGAAAATTCAACATTATAAATATTTAGTGCTTTTTGTAAAAAAATATTATCTGTATGAACGATCAGTTTTATTTTCTGAGTAAATTATTAATATCGTGTACAGTTCGATAGAGCAGTCCCTCACTATATCGTACCTAATATCGAATCTAATAAACTGAATGTATCTAACGATTGTAGCAACGTAACACAAAAAGGTCTTTGTTTTAGGGGGAGGTGGGCACTCGTCCCCGATTCGGAATCCGAACATGATTACTGCACAAAGCAACTGGGCACCATCAATGGCTTCTTCATTTGCAGCCGCCGGTGACACCTGAATGAGGGCTGCTTTTGATCGCGCCCAAAGAACCTCACACAAAGACCCGAGAACTCGCCAAAACTTTCCAACTCCAGAGGTGATTAGGCTAAGGAATTTCGGGGTCGTTTGCCCTCAATTCAAACGGCTAGGCTTTGAGACTTTTTTTATTCATCCCAGACGACTAAACATGGATTTTTACATTACCGAGTTTAATAAAGACGGATTTCTATACAAAGTTTCGCCACCCGTTTTACTCATTCATCTTCCTGTATCTATTCTGGTTTTCGAAAATTTGTTCCCTTTGCGTGTCAAATTTTCTGCCTTCTTTGATTTAATTTTTAATGCTACTGAGTTTTGGAGTGAGGTCGATAATGACGTAGAAGGATAGTTTAGAAAATGCTATTTTTACTATGGCTTCGTGTCATCTAGAACTTCTACCAATATTCCTTAGTGATGCATCAAGGGATCATGTTGCGGTCGCGGTCCTTAAGAATTAGGCGAGTCTAATGGTTAATTTGTTATCCTTTTACTGTGATGATTTATGTAAGTGCACACGAATGTCGATCTCTAAAGATGAGTGAGACTATTTCTATAGGGTCATAGTCAAATGTTTCTCTAGATACTTTACATTCTACTTAACGAAGATTTGTAATATATTTGGAAAAAAAGGTTACTATCTTACCCTGACAATATATACGTATGTAATATTTGATGATTCGTTTTATGCGACCTCATATAGTGCCTGTTATAAAGTCCGCCTCAATCGTCATCCCTTTCGAGGCTGCAGGCTAAGCTTCGATAAATTTTTATCTATATTACCAAAGTGTGAATTATTAGGTAAATTTTAAAATAACGCGGTTCATGAAATAAGGCCTTAATTTCAACCTTAATAAAGCTCAGTACACTCGAAATCATGAGGAGGCTTTTAATTTGCTTCATAATTGCTGCCGTTCGGATAGGCAGATGATGTTTAAGTGCTTTTAATGTTTGGTGCCCGTAATATTATGTCGGGGATATCAGCCGGGTCCCGGCGGAGGCGCGCTGGTGGATTAGGCCGCCGGTGGGGTTGCACAGCTCCCGACTCACCTTGGAGAGTAATTATAATGATCGGCGCCGGAACCCTAGTCTGGGACGGGAGTCCTTCCTGGAGAGGCGTGCCGGGCGCCGGGTGGCGCAGCGGAGGTACGCCCACGCTTCCGCATCCCTCTCGCACCCTGGCGCCCGCACGGAACTGCGAGCAACCCTCTCGCTCGCACGTCCCGTCTCGCCCCCCACGCCCCCACGCACCGTAATAACCCAATTTGTAAGAACCCCCCATTTTCAAGGACGGCCGTCGGTCTTTATGGCGGCGGCGACGGCGACGTTGATTCCCCGACCTTGTTTATTTCAGTTTCTTTTTGTTTAGGAACTGGCTGAACTTATTTTCGTACGTCTGTACCGGGCCAGGTCCCGCTTGTTTTTGTAATGAAAACTCGATGAAGATTTGAAATGTTGATCACAAAGGCGGCCGTTTGAGACCGTAGCCTTTATACACATTGCCGTTCAATATCAATTATTCAGGTCTCTTCAAATTCTGAAACATAGCATTTCTATTCCTTTAGGCGTGCTACTATAAGTAATTGGATGTATTTTGTTGAATGTCGATCAGTAGCCCGTGAATTTGTTCGTTACCCTGAGTAAATACAAAGTTTTAATAGATTTTAATGTGAATGCTTTGGAAATTAACCTATCTATTTTAGTTTGCGTATGGGCCGGTGTACATGAGGTTTTGGGTTTGAGATTTATTAGGGGATGTGAAAAAAAGCGGTGTACATATGTACATGTTAAATGCGGGGCAGCCTCATTTGTTTAAGCCGTTACAAAGTTCAAGGTCGTCGACAACACCCTTATCAAAACCCGTCGTGTTGGGCCGTCTAGACGGGTTCACACCTCCAGCGCTGTAAGGGTCCAGATCAATTTGAATTGTTTTATTGTTCCTATTTTTCACAAACTCGTTTCCTTTCATCTTTCAAGTGTGATTCTAGTGATGTTTGATGTGGTCGTTGTATTGATTGTTTTGATCGTCAGGTAACGCTTTCTCTTTTATTTGTTTTGTTATTTTACGTTATACCTCTGACATTGTCCTATCGGATTATTTGCGTAAACCTTGAAAATTTTCAAAGCAAGGGATCGTGGTGTTTTCGTATTTCCTGTTATTATTTTGTTCTTGACCGAAGACACGTTTATGTTATTTGTTATATTTTTCCTGCTTAGTGGCACATGTCTTTTCCAAATCACAACAACATTTTTGGGATGGGGTATGGTTTTTTTTCCTTTCTCTTCGTTGGCTCCATATTTTACCCTTATAATATAAACAAACATTTGTGTGCATTTTTCAATGCACAAAGATCCAAATGTAAGAATCGCCCCCTCTGAGAAACTTTATACATTTCTTTATTCCCCCTATTCCGTCGTTCTAGTTAGGGAATTGCCAAATTGCAAAATGGACCGGCAAGGCCAATGTTCCCATCCGCCCCAACTTAACAATATCGAATATTAATCCAAAGCAAACGTTGATGTTAGGGAACCTAACACCGAACCCTAACTATGTTATTAAATGAAATGTAAACTATTGGAGGCGGAATATTAAATCCGGCGAAGTCTACGTGAGAATTGAATTTTTAATAAAGACGGCTACCGAGTTACTCGTGGATGCCTAAATACGAGTCTAGAAAATGAAAAGAAAGCCTTGGGCGGGCCGAACCAGCAATACACGTGTTTGATCCTGACTGACACAGTTTAGAACTCTTATTCCAGGAATTTTCCAGGGAGGGTCCTTTGATCGCCGCCCACCCGCTCCCCGTCGTTATAATTTCTAACAACGGGCTCGGGCAGAAAAATCTTTAGTGTCATGTGAAGTCCGGCAGAAAGGTCAAAGGTGCCAACTGTCACTCCGGCAAGTATGATTTTGCCAGCTCGGCAGCAGAAGACGGCCTGTTGGAACTATGGGGCAGGCGTGCTGAAGGATGGGAGGGGAGGGGTACGTCACGCCAGCTTCCCTCCTTATTCCCAGCCGGCGCATAGAAAGTAAAATGTGTCTCCGATAAGCAGGACGAAAACATGGACTTGAATTTTTCGTCGCGGTCGCCTATTGGTAACTGGCGTGTCCTAAATTCTGTATCGATTATATTTATTTTTAAAAAATGTACTCCTCAGTCAAACCAACCAGAGTGCCGGAACAAGGCCTCGATAAATAAAATAAACATTTTTCTTCCATTTCAGTCAGTTTTACATTTGCACAAAACAGGTTATCATTAGGTGGCTGTGATCTAAATATCAGACATAATATACATTAAACAAACAGAACCCAATTTACAAAAGCGTCGAAAACACAAGAGAATTTAATTTAATTCCAAGGTTTATTATCAGTTACTTGGCATATTTCAATGTCCATATTCTAAATAACTTAATTTACTAAGGAAATAACAGAAACCTGGTACCTTTTAGTTAATGCAAATGAATTCCCATTGCACCGTCCGGACTAATTTCATAAAAGCGAAGAAATAGGACGTTGTTTCTCGTCCAAGTAATCCATGTCGACCTCTCGTTCTATAAAATGAACACGCATTTGTTTCTAAGGCAAAATACTGCCGGCGGAACAATTTAAAAGTCTGCGTTGTATGCAGGGCGGGATAAGTTATAGTGGCATAGCGCTGAAAATCGAGGCCGCCCAGTCTGATATTGAGGAAAACTGGCTACCGGCACGCACCGCAACGCACGCAGTCCACTTCGCGTCTCTAACACGATATACCCACGATGCAGTTCTTCATCTACATCATCGTTTTGGACGCAGCCTATTTCCCGCCCAACATTATACCCTCATACAAAACCTCTTTACAGGCAGCAATGTACAGCTCGCAGTCTCGAAATCCCTTCAACAGTCCGCTTTATTGCGTACGTCCACAATAATCTGATATTCTTCGCCTTTTCTGAGCAAGCGATTGTGCAGCGTAATAACGAGCCATAAGATCTGGATTCCTGTGATTGATGATCAGTATCAACGCTTGTTATAAGGTTTCGTAGAAGCTATTGGAGCTATTGTAAAGGAGGGTTTCATTGTCACCTAGATATAGTCTATGGTTTTGTCTACACGCAATCTCGAGTTCCGTTCGCGTTCAGGATAAGCGGGCTTGAATGGACAATCTGTCAAGTTCATCATGTGAAAACTATTGAATTTGTGTGGTGAATAACCCGTAGCAGAATGGATTTTGTAATCTTTGTTATAGATGTTGATTTAAAAGATCTTATTCTACTTTCTGCCTTGGTATGCTAAGTAAAGAGTTTTTTCACTATTAGAATACGCGTAGTACTTGACTTAGAGCCCAAATAAATGATAAGGGAATATAAAATTTACGTTTTATAGTACTTCAAAATAACTCAATTGCCTTTTTGCTTTATTCGGCTCATCAATCAGTTCTTGCAGTGAATTCGCAAGTCTACATCCAATAACACTACAATGGTGAGTAACGAGCAGTTTCCAGATAATCAGAGTGAGATATAAGTATAACCAAAAAAAAGTAAAACTAATTTTACAATGGAGCCGGAATAAAAACTGTTGAATCAACCGCCGCGGTCACGTTCTGTCCAAATGCAATCGCCAGCGACCTTGAAAATTCACTCTTCTAGCTCTGTGTACATTAACGCGGAAAACGCTCGGGCTGTTTAGACTTTTAGAGCGTCGCCAGAATGTTGGCGAGCGCGAATTGATAGCGGCTTGCAAGTAGACGGGGCTATTGCCCTCCCCATACCAATGCAAGGCCACCCAGGGCCGCATTCGACGCCGAGCCTCCGTAGCCATGGCGATCGTGTGGGCGCGGGCCCGTTGCGATAGTGACGTGTCGCCCTCCCCCCACGCCCCGAGGCCCGCACGTGTTGAGCTCCGCTTATTTGGAGCTCTTTTCAATTTCCCTCAATGGCGGCCGAGAGATTGAAGGTCGACTGAATATTTCGCCAGGTATTTGAGCTTAATATTAGATGTTTCTAGAGCTTTATTGATTAACGCGTTTAAGACCATCAAAATACCTTTTGGCGATAGAATGTAGTATGCACTCACTTTTGTGTATACAGGATACTACGTGCATGGATGTTGTTAACTTAATCGAACATCTTTTGTTTAAACTTAAATAGGTAAGTATCGCCCGCATCCCGGCACAATGGGAATTTAGGGCAGCCTTCCGAGAATCTCCCCGTGGGAACAGTGCCTCATTTCCGAGAATTTTGTGTCCGACTTGATTTTCGCTAGACGACTGGATGATGTGTTTGCCTTTGTGTGAACCGTATCGTTAACAGATACGTTTCAACTTGTTTGATATGTTGTCCTGACTGTTTGTAAAATACATGTTTGTGATTAAAACTGGATGGGTGGTTACATTTAAATATTTGGTTCTGATCGAGCTTTATCTTTAGCTGAGTTAATTCTAAATAAAGAGACAAGGGATTATTACATCAAATGTGCTTTATGTTCAGGAATGGTCAAGTTCTCTTAATACGTATTTTTAATAAGACTTGGAAGAAGTAAGCATTTACAAAAGTTTTCTCTGTAGTGTAATAACGTTGAGAAATTCATGAATTTATGGCTTGAGATGAACGTGTATTTTCTGATTTTGGCTAATTAAGGGTAGGTAAGCTATGTTTTGTTGGTAAGTTGTTTTGTTTTGTATCCATATTATTATATTTGTAGATAATGTAATGTGACTTGAGCCTAGTCCTGAAAATATGCTACACTCTAACTATTATGGTAATCTGCCTTCTAATATTAGTTAGATATTAATATTAACTTCATGCAATGTGTCATCGTATTAATAATAATAGTTTTAAATATTACAATACTTATAGAAAAATCTTAAATATTTATGAGCCGCATGACTAATACACTAATAGTGAGGAGATAGATATTTACTTGACTTTTTTTTAAATTATTTTATTTACTCAGATGATTCCATAATGGTCCAACCTTTAAAGAATATAATACTCATAGCCTGCATAGGCTGATACCTTGAAACTGAAGTATAAAAAAGTAAAGTAGTCAAAGCTACTTAAAGTTTTAAAATAAGATGTTGAGAATGTAATCTAATTAATTTCAAGTATTTTGATGCCAATTATGCAAATTTATAAATATGTTTCAGCTGCTCCACACATTTTTCTACACACAATCGTTAGGCATCTAGAATTCGCGAGTTAAATCCTAGACCTGCGCTGTAGTGCGGCCCTGGCTGGGAAGTACACTGTATGCCAAGTCGCAGCTTGCTATTTGTGAGCGCCGGGCCTCCGAACTTCGTACCTACCTCCGCCCCCGCGTCGCCCCTCCCTCACACCTCCCTAGAACTACTAGCGATACTCACATATCGCGATGTTCGTCTATGATTTTGGCAGTGGATGCGACAGTTTCGAATCCATTTATGCCCGTTTTTATTTAGATGCCACAGTTCGTAGGCGGACGGATTTCTATACGTTTCTCTACGGAATGGTGTGGGTTAGGCTGGATTCGGGTACGTTTTTGTTTTCGCTTTCAAGTCCTCCCCATCGGGGTTTATATGTAAGGGCTCAGGATCGTAGGCTGCCTATGATTTTAGAAGCACTTTGATAACTTTATGGGCCAATGTAGCCCAATATTCTATTCGCTGCTTGTCTAAAGGATCTTTCTATTCGTTTGCGCCCGTAAATACTAAACGATTGCTAGAGATCAGCTGTGTCGTTTGTTATTGTTTCGTATTAGATGGTGTAGTTTTATCCTTGTCTCGAAGCAGCAATTTGTTTTGTGTTAAAGGTTCAAACGGTTCAAAATAAAGAATAAATTATACGTATTTTGTGTTTCTGTAATGACATTTTACGTATTTACGTTAATGCAAAAGTGGGACTGATAAAATAAAATAATACTTGAATATATTACTGATTTCTGTGTTAAACAGAGAATACAGACCTATCTTCAGAGTATTGGTTTGAGAAGAGGAAATAATATTTATCATGTTTATGGAGTGAAAATACAGCTGAAATTCTTTGGTCATTTTGTTTTCTTAACATGACAAATTGGATCAGACTTCTGATTACATAGTTATTTTTATTACAAATAAAAACAATGGAAATATAATTACAAAAGGTTATTATTACTAACAATGTTAGTCTACGTTCCCGTTAGTGAAAGCCTCTTCGGTACCTGGACCCATATGGATCTAGAAAGATTCCGTAAAAATACAAAATATAGGTACGTACAATTTATATTGCAATTAATTCTCATATATATTTGGTTTCTATCGAGTATATAAATTTCCAAGTTGGTTTGGAATAAAAAAATAAGGTACCAAACACAGTTGATCTCCTCGCCTAGCGCGTCGTTTGATAGGCTCGTTGGTCGAATGGTCAGAGACTCTGGCCACGAAACCAAGGGTCGCGGGTTCGAGTTCCGCAAGGGGAAAATGTTTCGTTTGATTAACATGGACATTTGTACTCAAGTCATGGATGTGTATAAAACGTATTTAAGTATGTCTATCCGTTCACCTAGTATCCATAGCACAAGCTTATAAGCTTAGTTTGGAACTAGGGAATTGGTGTGTCAGTCTGGAGGATTTATTATTATTATAGCATGTCGTAAAGGCGACTAATGATCTATCGGATATTTATGTGATTTTGTAGGAGACGAGCTAGCCACTTATAACTAGTTTTGCACAATTTTCCATCTTACTTAACCCAGTTTTACTTTTGGCTAAAATGTAATCTAGAAATCCTACATTTACTTATTTGCGGCTTCTTGCTATCAGACTGGCTTTATTTTGCAATAGATCATTAATCATAAGAATTACAACAGCCTACATTGTACCGACCTAAAATGCCTAAGTCTGACCTATTTTCTGTACACGTGTATCTGAGTAACCGACTCTGTTTTTCTTTACCTACTTATTTAAACATAATATTATAAATAAATATATATTCTATATCATTTCGTTAATATTCTTCAGGTTGGGACAGAAGTGTCCACATGCGACGAACATGTAATTACACATCAATGTGTATAAATAAATATAAGACTACACCACACTAGCTGTAGTAGTTACGGATTATCAGAATCAACAGTGTTATTACAAATAAATAAATACTTAAATATTAAATACTAACACCCAGACACAGAACAAACATAAGTATTCATCATACGAATGTTTGTCCTGTGTGGGGATCGAACGCACAACTCTTGGCGCATGGGGCAGGGTCACTACCGAATGAGCCATCGAGCTAGTATACAAAGAAGTGAGAAAGAAAGAAAGAAAGAAAGAAAGAAATAACATTTATTGGACGCACAATTGTTAATACGTACACAGGAAAACGAAATTTGACACAGGACAAAATAGTACAAAAAAAGGAAAACCAGGAAAAAAAAAGAAAATAGAAAGTAGATTGGCGCCAATTGGGTCCCTGCCTCAGCATTATGCTACTGCGGCGTCAAACTAACGCCGCAGGAGCGCTGGTATTACTGGTATCTGCCCATCACTATGGGAAAAGAAAACGATGTCATGTTATGTTACATTCCTTAATACTCGTTGTTTTACTCCGAACTTGAGTACTCAACATTACATAGGATACCGAGCTCTTCAAAGATTGGTTAATTGGTTACGTGGAAATAGATACGATTGTACCTAAGTATTGTAGATGTATTAGTGAAATTGATGAGGAAAGAGGTTTCAGTTGAAATGATCTCATTTCAAGTTCTAAATTAGTCAGTGGGTTGCGTCCCTGCGCCGCTCAGAGGGATCGTTGCTATAGGAACGTTCAGGTCCCGATTTTGTTCGCCCTATTGATTATGTGGATCAAAATGTATGTACTAACTTCATTGTAATTCGGCACATACATTATGTATTAACTACAGAGTTGAGAGGCGGTACGGTATTTTTTCGGAGGTCAATCCGTTCGCTAGGTTAGTTAATATCTAGTTTTTATTGTATAAAAATGTATTTTAGCTAGTAATATAATACATTCTAAAGAGATTTACGTTTCATTGTTGGTTTCAATCGTAAATAATTATTTTTACCAAATCAGTGGTATTTTTTTTGTAGACTATTCGTCTATTAGGTCTTGGTCTAAGTGAACCAATTTTATATTATATTTACAATTCATATTTTGTTGCCCTTAAGCCTATTGTTGCGAAAAATAAACTTCATTTACTTATTACGTTATTTTTAAAGTAACCTTCTTATTTTAATCTGACTTATTAATAACCGTTATTAACCACATTATCTATAAATGACATGCTGAAATGGAGTCTAAACGTTTAGTTTAAATTCGGTGCAGTATGTTAGTGAGTCAGTATTTTCCTTGTACTAATATGCATTTTAGTATATAAAATACCTCATTAGTCACTATTACAAGCTCATATTAAGACTAATTAACGTTCTGACTGCAAGGATAATCTTTTACCTTGTTTTCTTTTCATAGTTATATTGTTACTAAGGTGTGACCTAATATGCTTACTTTAAGCTAGCAGATGGATTAGAGAAATAGGCTCAGTACCTATTACCCTCAGTACCGCTTGTAGTCATGAAATGCACTGAGGCCGCTTAAAATTTGAGGGTGAGTACCACTTTAGACTGCAAGTACATTTTTTCCTCAGTTAGTTACGAGAAACTGGTTCTTCGCGTTTCCTCGTCCCGCGTCAGCTGCGGTCCACAGCCATGACCGTGAACATTGATTCAAGCGCATTACGTAACTATGCGCTCATCTTTCCTCGTCAACCGCCACGCGAATATCGCCCATGCGCGTAAACTACTTAAGAAACAAAACTTATCATCTGATTATATTGTCCCCGCATTCTTGTCATACGATTATTTTCACGAGTTCCTTATTGCTGTATTGAATTAACAACGCAGTTTTGGGTATACATATATTGTTGTAGGTAAGTTACTAGGAAGTGTTTTGTTAATCTTATGCAACCTGGTCGGTTGGGTGACGTAAGCCCCCGGGTTCATGGTCGCAGCCAAGTTCACACATTTGATCAAGACAATAAAGCGAATACATGTGTTATTATTATTTCTTATCAGACCGCGAATGTTAATTTTATGCACAATATATTAACATATGAAATTTTTGTGCGTACGCTCTCGCGGTTCTGAAACATCAGTGCGCAGTTTTTTCAGTTCAACTGTTTCAACCAGTTAGGAATAACAATGTATACTAATGTTACTACGAACTTAGACTAGTCGATTGTGGTATCGTAAATTTGTATTTGTTAACAGTTTCTTACTTATATGCTCGAAACCAAACACCGCAATTCACATCACAATAAAAGTAGATAATGGTTATTAATACGGTCTAACTAGAATTGTTTTTTTTTTCTAACGACATACCATTTACATGTTAACTTTTTTCGTGAATAGTGCAACTAGTGAAAATACTCTTCAGCAGAAAAATAGAGTCGTTAAGTTTAGTAGGTGTCTTGTAAAGAACATGTAAATTAATGTTAAAATTGGAATACTTCAAGGACATACGCTTATTAACAGGCTCTGTAAATTTAATTAGCGTTTTTGTATGCCTTGTGATCATAATATTATTGATTTATTCAACATCTCTTAATAAAGATGTTGTCTGTCTAAAGCCGGACTTATGGACAAGACAAAAAGATTGCATTAAAAAAACTCATGATTTAAATCAATTATAGGAATAAAAGAGACTTTTAATGTAAACATTATTATATTTCTGAATATGTCATAATGACATATTATTGATTTGTTTTTTTTTTTAATGAACATTGCTCCCTGAAAATAATTTTAATACCATAATAATTTTGTCTCAAAATAAAGTTTTAATTAGCTTGCTAGCTATACAAACAAGTATACCTATAAATATTTTATCATTCAAGTGTGTTTCTCGTTCTCAGCCAGGGTCCTATTACATGGCTGCTTTTGCCATCTGATCCCAGCAACCTTTAGATAGGGCATGTACAAATCAAGTACAAGCAAGGCGCCGGCAAGACTTGGTTTTCTTTGGCACTATTTCTGAAAAATTTCTTAAGAATTTTAAATTTCTTCTCACATAGCCCAACCCAAATTAGCATTTTGTGCCTAAAGTATAAGACGTTTAAGTTGATTCTCAGGAACAGAATTAAATTGTGGTCTGTCATGAAAACGAAGGTTCGCATTTCTATCTGTCTTCTCCTGCATCTCATTAAAAATTAATACTATACGTACAGATAGCGCGCGAGTTGAATGCAGAGCTCAGGTATGTCTCGCCTCAGGCCCCGACTGCATACATATCATCACGGCTGCAATCCTCAAAGGGGTAGGCAGAGACAAAATGTACAGCAAGCCCTTTTAACCACTTTTAGCAAAAATAAAACTGGGTTCGGTAATATGGAAAATTTTGAAAGAGTAGTGGCTAACTGGTTGCCTTTTTTTACCGCGTGGAATGCCTTAGGCACCGTCACGCCATCCGGGGGAAGATGACGTGGTGTGGACTCACAGTGCCCTCTGAAACGGAGGACCCCTCTCCGGCCAAGATGGAGTGTCCTGGGTATACCCATAAACCTCGCGGCACCCTTCATCGCCAGAGTGGGGTTAACTCGTCGCCTGCACAATCACAAACCATAAACCCAATACACCGTTCACGACGTGCTAGGTACAGCTTGGACATTCTTTTTAAGTCCCAGACCAACATGGGAATGATTAATACCTTTGTCAAAATACGGCTGGTGCTTATTTACTTCTGTGTTTGACAGCTGCCTCGCTTTAGTTCGTGGTTCGATCCTCTTTTTGCAACCTTGATGGGCCGGAGAGCTCGGTCAGGGTTAAATAAACCCCAGCCTATTGATTTAATTAATTTTGTTAACCTTTGTTATTTCAACGGGCTCCCAGTATCGTCCGTCTGATACTCGTGCTTCGTTTCGGAAGTATTAAATAATTTAATGAGTTCGCAAAAATATACGAGATATTCGTTTAATTTTTTAGTCATTATAATTGGGTCATGTATTTCAAATTGATGTATGATTCTAGTATTATTTATGATTTTCAATGTTTACCTCTACGTATATTTATGGAACTATGAAAGGTAAAGGTGTGGTTAAAGTTATGCTTTGTTTGATTATTGTATTTTTGATGTTTGCGGTTTTATTTCTATTAGGAAGACCTAATCTAAATTAATAATTTTTGATAGTGTAACATTATCAATGAATTATGACGGGTTCATCAACTTGTTCAACTATCACAAACCATCCAAAATATATAAATGTGTTCGTAACACATCTTATAATACCCGGTTATTAAAATATCTTCAATTAAATAGCAAGTTTTTAGTCACAACTAGTTCCACGAATTGGAACGTGCTTTGAAGTTATAATAAGTAGGGTATAAGTTATATTTAAGTCATGCGAAGCGTGCTTGTTAGTTTAGCTATTTATTAAAGGCAGAAATTGCGTGTCTACCAGGTGGAAGAGGGTTCAATCAGGGGTGCCTCTTAAGGGAAATGCTGAGAATGCATCGGGAATTAAAATTATGAAAGTATGAATAGATAATGGAAGATGAAATTCAATACAGATTTGCTTATGAAAGACAATAGAAGTATGAAGTCTATGGAAATTAGCGACATACGTTCAAAAAGAATGAATTAAATTTCCTCGGGGGAAAGAGACGGCCGCCTCGTAATTTTTTAAACAAAAACGCTGTTTTCCTTCATGCCGAAAGCACAAAGAATCAAAATTAATTACAAAGAATTTCAAAGGCTCTTACTACATACTTGCTTTGATTGAAATCGACATAAAAAGTAATGATTTTTTTATGTCTATAATAGATAAGTAAATATTCTCAGAGTACAATGACCCAGACTACCATTCTTTCATCATTACCCAATCAATAAATAAATTGAGCGAAAATTAAGTGAATATTTGATTTTTACTATCATCTCGTTTGAAAAAATTATTGAATGAGTGACAAGCCATTTTAAGACAAAAACACACATAGCAATATCGGGACTTAGAACAAAGGCTTTTCTAAGCCTAAGCAAAATACCAAAGAATCTGCTTTTTTAAGGCTCAATAAAGCAATTTTGGGATAAACGGCCACCTGGCAATTCCATTTTTAATAGGTATCTATCCATCAAATAGGTACTATTAGCGTACAACGTACAATTAGAGTTTGAACAAGGTTGTAAGCAAACCGGACATTGGATAAATTCTTTAGTTTGCTATTTAGATGCCTTCGATTTATAATTATCTTACTAAGCATTCAGATCTCACGCAGTTGGATATAAAGATCTCTTAGGTATAGCTAGTTTCTCACGAAGAAATGTCTAGTTAAAAAAGTTTTTCTATCGATATTGGTGTAGGTATTTGAAGTAATAATTTTATCAGGATAATGAAATTGATGTAAATTAATATTTACCTGTTATAAAAGCTGAATTTTATACTAAATATAAAATTAACGGATGTTAGATATATATGTAGAATATGTGATGCCCTACCACCGCTTGTGCTGAATCAAATATGCTAATATTTGTCTACTTATGATGTGAAAAGTCAAAGTCAAAATATTCTTTATTTATATAGGTTTCAAGGAAACACTTTTAAATCGTCAAATACAGGTAAAGCCACAGCTATATGATTCTACCTAAGTAAGTAAGTAATTAATAAACCAATAAAACAAATAAACTTCTAAGTAAGTAATAAACCAATATAAATAGATATTTTCGATTATGTAAATGCCAATTCTGAAAAACGCAAGCCTAATGCACGACTAAAAACATTGAAAAAAGACTTGTAAGGTCAGCCAGATGACCCTGACTTCGTGTGTGTTCGCATCAATACTAAGCCAGTCAATAACAAGCAAGTGAATCATTTACTTCTTCAGGTTGCTGCTTTTTATTTTATTTTATGCATACCGTAAAAAAGCACAAGGTCTACTGAAGCCTACACGTTATCATTTGCAGTAGGGTTTCTAACGTATCGGAATAGTGAATTGTTTAAGATATCTTAAATGGAGTTGTTACAGTCGGCTATTGTCTGTTAAAGGTGCATGATAGAATCTCCTCTGCTGATATCAGTTAAGAACCTAAGAAGCTAAGACAAAATAACCAACTTAGCTGCATTCTTCACTAAAATTTACAAATATTTGGTTAATATATGGTAAATATTTGACGGACGAACTTGTCTTTCTTGCATCTCAGCTAAACCGAATTGACTACATGTTAAGTAACTATTACTTACATAGCTTGAATGTGTAGACTAGATAAGGTTTGAGTCCAGAAGGATGACTAATATAAACACATTTGTATACCTAAGAACTGCAATTGGCGTATATAAATTAATAACGATCAATATTTGATACAAAATGCAGGTACTTGTAATGTAGAGAAGGAAGACAGAACAGGCCTGGAAATCATATAAGCCAATTGATTTAATCTTTCTATTTTATTGCCACGTATGATACCAAAGAAGCAGTATCTACAACTTGAAATCTAGTTTAGCCGTAGCAGTGTTTCGTTTAGTGTTCCAAAATCCTACCAGCTGGTGCTTGACCGCACGTCAAGAAGAAAAACCATCGTTAGCCGTCGTCAAAAAAGTAACCAAGTCGGGTATGCGAGACGCGGAAAGCCAGCCACCTGGCAACCCTGTTTCTAGTATCTAGTATCTTATACGTTCAGCGTGCAGCGATCCAGCGGAGGCCGCCCACATTTGATCAGTGCAAAATTCGTTCGCTGGGATCACTGTCCGCGCTCAGGGTCGCACTGCCGTATCTCTCAATTTTTGCCTGTTAATTATAAAAATAATGCGTTATATAACTAGGCATGCACCTCTCGCTCGCTCGCACGCACCCACGCGTAGCGCCGTCCCGCTCGCGCCGCAGCTACGACGCACACAGCAACGATATCTAGAAAAATACATCCGTGAAATTCGGCTATGCGTTTTTCGTGTGTGAGTGAATGACGTTATCGCACAATGCGATTACAGGGCCGTATTAGAAAATTTCCGTTGACGCATAGGCTGATTTTTTATGCACAGCGAGTGAAGATAGATCAGATAGGCTGAACCAGTTTTGTTTTTCTATTTTATTACAGGCGTGTCGAATGCAAGAGTAATAATGGTTTTGTACAGTAGGCGAGTTCTTTCGGGTATTATATAGGCTTCTGTATTTAAGAATTGAAATTAGAAACAGTACCCGCTCATTTATAGGTACAAGTGCCCACGCCTATATGCATTTTTATAAAAGTTCTATTGTTTGTTAATTTCCCTATTTGCTATTTTACGATAAAAAAATCTAGTTTGTATTTGTTTTATGATATGATATAATATACAATGAACTATTCCAGTGAAATTTATGTATTGTTTTTATTATTTGAGATAAGTTTATGCGTATTTATTTAAACTTATAGCAATGAGCATTCAAATAAAAGAAACTTAAGTTAATACTTGCGTTGAGTTAATCATCTGGCTGCAATTCCGGCTTCTATATTGTATATCTACTCATAACAGCCAAGTTTACTAAAAATAAAATTTGTATAAAAAAAAGAATTGCACAAAGTTGCATAGGTAGGCAGAAATGGTTCAAATTCGGCACTGCGCTTACACGTGCCGCACTCTGTCCCAGGATGCGATCTTTAGCAGTCATTGTGTGCTTGCACCGCGTATTTGCGCACTGCTCCCCCCCCCCACGCCGCGTGATGCCCCCCCCCTCACCCTGACTTTATTTTGAACGCATGCACGCCCGACCATAGATAAACCGCGCAAAGCTTGATTCATACACGATGGAACAACGAAATATATAATTTGTTTTTTTTTCTCAATTAGGTTTTACGATTGAAATCTGAAACACGTTTGTTTAAACAGTTAAGAGCGTGATTTAGATATGTTTTAAATGCGTACAAATTAAAGATTGCTCATTAATTTCTCAATTTTTCCTTGCAGTAAGCTGGCTGTTCCGTAGCTTGCAATTGCGTCTATATATGTTTATCTTGTCTTATCATGATAATTACAAAGATGTCTGTAATATGACAGTATTCGCTGAACTGATAACGTATCTAAAGACTCGACGGCAAGTGCGTTTTCTACTAACACAACATAACGCTTTTTTTCCCTTTACTCATATCATACATACATAACATCACTCGATGGCGCATGACTGGCTCGATGGCGCATTCGGTGGTGACCCTGCTCCTCTCCATGCGCCAAGAGTTGTGGGTTCGATCCCCACCCAGGACAAAAATTCGTATGATGAATACTTGTGTTTGTTCTGTGTCTGGGTGCTAATATCCAATATTTAAGTATATATATTTGTAATAGCACTGTTGATTCTGATTTCCGTAACACAAGTGTAGTTGTCCCATGTTGGTCTGGAACTTAAAAAGAATGTGCCGACTGTGTTACTTGCCTAGCATGTCGTAAAAGGCGACTAATGGTATATCGGGTTTTGGGTATGTGATTATGTAGGCGACAAGCTAGCCACTTGTCCCTAGCCACTTGTCACTTGTCCTTCACAATTTTCCATCTAACCCAGCCCAGTTTTGTTATTGGCTATACGGTTGGCTATTCGATCTATCCGGTAAATTTAAGCTCGTCGTTATGTTATAATAGTATCGAATTTAAAAAATCAAACGATTTGCTTAATCAGGAATACACAATATTATACAGTTTCAATGTAACCTTGGTTTTAAAAGATGATACTTCAGAAGCTAAATCATTATATCAGATTTTATTTTTTTATATACATAGTCGTATGCGATCGGTAATGTACCATACAATGCAACACGTTTGTAATCCCCAAAGGGGTAGGCAGAGTCCAAGGGGCAATAAGGTACCTAAACCACATACAGTGAAAAATTGAATTTAGGGAGTTAAAAATGAAATGCAAGCTCAATCGCTTACACGATCACAAGGCTAATACACAATACACTATTTCTCCTTTTAAGACATGTTAGGCAAGGAGCCCAATTGAATCGTTATTATTGAGTTCCAGACTGACATGGGACCGTTCCAGGCAAACATGGGAATGATTAATACCTGTGTTTGGTCATGTAATCTTTAATAAAGTCATGTAGTAAATATCTTCCAAGTTGTCATAGCGCGATTGTTAATAATACAATTCGAAATGATGGCGCTTACTGTACTTTTACACAGGTGCTATCATTTATCATGAGATTTACAAACGTTTTACGATTTTTGGACCTATTTTGCAGTTCTGTGTATTGGTGAATTGGTTGGTTTATAAAGAGATAAACGCTAAACTTATTTTTGTTAACGATAAGTTGGATAAAAATATTAATTTTAGTTATTATTTCATTAATAATAATATTAGAGATATTTTATTTATTTACACACATAAAAACATAAATAATAAAGACAAAATATCCCTTCAAATATTATTGTCATAAAATCAATCTGGCAAAGAATTCCTCATTTAAAAATTTATATTAATTTAATATCGATACATAAAGAAAAGATACAATGAATTGTAGTAATTCCGTAGACAATTTAAACTAAAATATCCTTAAACCAATTTAATATAATCTTTATCATCATATACCTTTTTTATTAATTAAATAGTGCATGATAAATATAGAAAATAAAAATATTATTTCCTTTTACAGTCGTCCTAATTGCCTACGTCACATTATGGCCAATCTTCACGTCAGGTTCCGCATAGGCTTATGTTCGTGCCACTACCTTAAAACCAAAATACCTAGACTCTAGGATAGCTTACAAAAGCTTACAATTCACAGTTCAAATAAAAATAGTCACTCTCTTATGTGGGGCGGCTAAATCGCACTTTTTGGTCCTGTTAACATTTAATTACAATTTTATTGCATTATAATTAATGCGTGTCGCTTTAATGGGCAGTGTTCAAATGCTAACCGGTATTCTAATGTGATCGAGAATAGTATTTCGAAAATTATGTTTCCGTTCCCTTTGCTAATAGATCTGTTTGTGACGTTTGGACAAAGCCAGCTTCTTTACTTGTTGACGAACTATTCAGGCAAACTTCGTTTTTTAAACATTGTATAGTATAGACTATACAATGTTTAAAAAACGGAGTTTTGAACGAACTTCAATATCGTATAGACAATCGATAGCGATTGTCTATACGATATTGAAGAACAATACTATCGTTAGTTTATACGATATTAAGGAGCAATACTATCGATAGTTCATTGGTTGGCAGCGATCGAAACTATCGATAGTATTGCTATTAACGAATAGTAGGTATTGCACTAACAGAGACATCGATACTATCGATTGTCCTATTGATCGTATAGATGATTTGGCCGTTAAACTATCGATTTTTCGGCAACACTACCCATTACCATCACAGGAAGACTAAGTAAACACCAGACTTCTAGTGAATTACTTTATTTGCACTTTGTACTTTATCACTTGTATTGCGTAATAGACTACACGTCTTTCTCTAGATTTCTGTTCGGTAAAACGAAATGCCACCGCGTGGCAATCTACACCCAACGCCATCTTTTGGTGAGAGATTTGTACTACACATTAAGTAGTAGCTCAAACAAATATATTTGGTGAAATGCTGCCCAGGGGATCAAAAAGACTAGAACTGTATGAAATTGGCAATTGGCTTATGCTATAATACGTTATAGATACGCATTGGCGTATCGTTATCCTGTTTATTGTTTTAGGTTATTATGTTCAATGCCTTTTCGAAATTGTTTATAATTTTTCTAATACATGCTATATTGCGAAGTACAGAAATGCACATGTGGCTTGAAACTGAAAATTAATTCGTGTTTTATTAAAGAAAACTTAAAAGAAATATTTTTTTTAAAAGCTGTAATTTTGCAATAATTTTTAGCTAAAAAAACGACTTACAGATAACACTAGAAAGATGATTAAGTAACTTAAGGATAACATGTATTTACGGATTATAAGTTGCCACTAAAGTTTTCTTGATTCATTTGAGGATTGATGTCTAACCCAACAGATACGAGTATTAGTTTATTTGATGATGACTTTCGAATCACAGATGATTAGCCCATAGAGCTTGAAGCCATTAGGTCGCCTACTCTCATATACAATGATTTATATATATATATTATTATTTTACAATAATATAAGAGTATAACTCAAGCATATAGATTTAAAAAGTCAGAGTCATCAGGTAAGTATTTCGGTAGAAGTACTACTTCGTACCTTCAATAACCGCCACAAAAGGAATGAATGGAAGAATGAATGACTTAATAAACTTTTATTTGGCACTAAAATAAAACAATACACACAACACATAACAAAATATAACATAAACAAACAAACACAAACATAACATCACGCTCATAATCCCCGAAGGGGTAGGCAAAGTTAAAGAGGCAGCAGGCCCCTTTAACCACTTTTAGTCAAAAACAAAACTGGGCTGGGATAGATGGAAAATTGTGAAAAGGTAGTGACAAGTGGCTAGCTCGTCGCCTATACAATTACACGCCCAAAACCCCACTTATCAGTCGCCCTTTAAGACATTCTAGGCAAGAAATACAGTTGGTACATTCTTTTTAAGTCCCAGACCAAATGGGCCCCGCTCAGCTCAAAATCTGCAAAGTTCGATCTGTAAGTGACTAAACAAAGCTTACAGGTATGTCCTGGCATCTAATCACACATCCAATTTCAGTCTCATTCTCGCAAAAAAGTTAAACCTCAATCCGGTGAATAAGTTTACCCTGATCCGTACCTACATTGCAAACAAAGAAATGTTAGTCGGCGAAAATCCATTGTTTGGTTTGAAATTAGTTTGACAGCTGCTATCAGGGCTTTGGGGGAACTTCAGAAATCTAACGAGCCGGGTGCCACAAGCATTACCGTTGGTTCTAGAATATTAACTCTGATTTGTCTATGTCAAGGTTTTGGATGTTGTAGGTACTCTTGAAGTTGGCAGAATTGATTGATATGAATAAGAATTAATATTTACGTCAAAAAGTAATTTATCCGTGAATGGCTATGATAGGAATACCAATCATCAAAATAAATCGTATATACATACATTTATAGCAAATACATTATACGTTATTCCTATGTGTCTTTGAGATTTAAAAATGATGTAGCGACTGTGTCTTGCCTAGCATGTCATGAAAGGTGACTAATGGTGTATTGGGTATTGAGTTTCTTTGCTCTGTTGACTATGAAGATAAGATATAAATAAATAAATAAATCGTTCGGACTGAGACACCAATTCCCTAGTTTTAAACTAAGCTATTAGCTTGTCCTATGGATACTAGGTGAACGGACAGACATACTTAGATACGTCTATATACATCCATAGCTGACCCGGCGAAGTTTGTTCCGAATAACAGTCAATGACACATAATCGGGTTAAATAAATTGAGATGTAAGCTATCCGATCTTTAATGGTTGGATCAAACTGCACACGGTGTGCAAATTTGATTAAAATCGGTTAAGTAGTTTCGGAGTCCATCGCGGATAAACAACGTGACGCGTAATTTATATATACATATATTAAGATGACTCGAGAACAAGAGTCCATGTTCATCACAAGAAACATTTGAAACGAGCCTAAGGCTTATATAAATGATTTACTAAATGTTTTATTATTTACAGTATACAATCTTCAAGACGCATCCGAAGTTTACTTATAACTTACTCCGAGACTAATTTAATTTAAAGGAACCAAAGTAAATGAAACGGGTCACCTCCAAAAAAATACTACTCTTTCATGTTTATTTGTAATACTGACACTAAATTGTAGCAAAATGCTTATAAGTAGTGTTGCCGAACTATCGATAGTTTGACATAGTTGACCTCGAAAATCATCTATAATATTGATAGGCCTATCGATAGTATCGATAGCATCGATAGCTCAGTTTGATAAAATAGTATCAGTATACTGCAATACTATCGATAGTATCGATAGTATTGATATGTTTGCGCGGTCGATTTTCTGTCATCCACTAGACAATTATTGTATTAGCAATACTATTGAGGAAAAGGTCACTATCGATAGGGCTATCGATACTATTGCTTTTACCCTACTATAGTGGACTATCGAGCGGCAACACTACTTGTAAGATTCATCACTTCTTCAGTATTATGTTAGGTTCCTAGTCGGAAACGATGATACTAATTTAACAAACGAACATTTCATCATGCCCGTAGTCCCCGAAAGAGTAGACAGAGTCAAAAGGGGAACTGGCTCCCTTGACCACATTAATTCAAAAATAAAACTAGGCTGGAATCGTAAGAAAGCAGTGACAAGTGGCTAGCTCGTCGTCTACACAATCACAATTCCCAAAACCCGATATATCATTAGTCGCATTTTACGACATGCTAGGCAAGAACCACAGTCGGCACATTCTTTTAAGTCCCAGACCAACATGGGAAAATGGGCTGGGTTAGATGGAAAATTGTGAAAAAGTAGTAACAAGTGGCTAGCTCGTCGCCTACACAATAACATAGCCAAAACACCATATAACATTAATTGCTTTTTACGACATGCTAGGTAAGAAACACAGTTGGCACATTCTTTTTTAGTTCCGGACCAACATTGGGCTAATTTAACGAGTTGAAGATAGAAGAGGTAGGTGAGTGTAAACCAACATCGGCCCACCTCGCGTGGCGGTGGTCGATGCTGTGCAGCCCACGTCGTCAGTCGTCGGATGCACAGTACCGAGCACGCGCGCACGTCGAGACATGCCAGGCAACCCAGCATGTTTCAACTACTTCGCCCAGGAATCAGACGCCGGTTGTCCCCGCGACCGGCGTCGTGGGCCCACTCTCGCGCTGTGCACGCGGAGAGTGTCTCGTCAGGGGGGGGGCGCCTTCCGCCCGGCGGCCCAAATTGAGGGCAGAGTACTGTCGACGCGGAGGGAGAGAAGATCCCTCCGCGACCCACCACAACGCAACCCAGTGCGCCCCTGTCGGGTTGCCGAGGATAGGAAGACGAGCAACGACACACTCAGCTTTTCCTCTTCCTCGGCAATCCTGGTCCGGCAAGTTGCGGCACCGGCCGCAGCCCCCTGCGGCCGGTGCTGCAACTGACTCGTCCCAATTCGAGCAGTTGCGGCCCATCTCGGGGTCTCTCTTAGCTTCGGCCCTGTCCGGGTAACCAGGGCCTACTAAGCCCCCCCGGTGCGTCAAACTGAAGACCCTGGCGGGGGGGGGGGGGGGGAAACCAACATAACCTAAACCAACATAATACCAATATTTCTTGGAGTCACTTGGTCGAATCGTTAGGGACTCTGGCCACGAAACCAAAGGTACGAATCCAGTCGGAGCTAATTTGTGTGATGAATATGGACATTTGTACTGAAGTCATGGATATTTATAAAAATAAATTTAAGTATATCAGTCCTGTGTCTATCCATAGTACAAGCTTTAATTTTTAGTATGAAGCTAGGGAATTGGTGTGTTAGCCTGAGTAATTAAAAGAAATACCTCGCATGTGAGGCTTGTGTCCTTACTATCAACTATAGAGCTAGCTTGACTGGCTCGATGGCGCATTCGGTAATGATTCTGCCCCATGCGCCAAGAGTTGTGGGTTTGATCCCCAATTCCCCACCCAGGACAAATATTCGTGTGATGACTACTTGTGTTTGTTTTTTGTCTGGGTGTTAATATTCAGTATTTTAGTATATATTTCTAATACCACTGTGGTTTCTGATATCTGTAACACAAGTGCTTAAGCTACTTACCACGGAGTCAGATCAATGTATGTGATGTAGTCTGAATATATTTATATTTATCTTTACTTGTAATATTGCAGTCGTTAATATAAGTTATATTATAGACCTGAAAAGCAGCTATATCAAGACTATATTTAATGTAATAATTCTGACCTTCAATAACGATTTACTATAGCAAAATATGAGTTTCGTGAGAAAATCCTGTTCATGTGGAAATCCCATATTCGTTGTGTTCAAACCGCAAGCGGAAACGATAAAGAGGAATAATCAAGACCCAAAAATCTATTTAGTGCGTGAAATGAACGTTGCATCGGTCGAGTAGACTGCGCAGTAGGTCACACTTGCGTCCCCATTCAAGAAAGATTCATAGATATGGGCGAATGTGGGTCATCTGCTTGACACAGTGTTGATCCTTACAGTGAGTCAATTGATGCGTTTGTGCAGTGTCGATTGCGACATCGCTGACTTTGTAATGAAAGGGAGTTGTTGTTAGATCAGTGGCCGATTTACAGTCTTGGCCGCTCTAGCCCCAGGCTATAATTCTCAGAACTAAAAGTCATCACTTAATTTTTATTACGATTGGCCGCCTCTAATACCTGGCCGCCCTAGGCCCGGGCCTACTGGGCCTTAGGGTAAATCCGCCACTGTGTTAGATGTTGATGAATTCACGGATTTGAGTTGATATTTGCTCAGAGGGTAACAGTGCGTTGGACATTAGGTCAGAGACTGATATCTTTTGGACGAGTGTTAAATGATGATTGCGTTCGAGAATAATATCGAGGTGATTAAAATGATAAAGCATCCATTACTGCATATAGGATTAACATGCTTTGCTTATAGCTGGAAATTCAATTTAATCTGAATTCTTATTAACCTTGAACAGAGAACTGTGATGTAACAGTAACAGCAATTCTTTTTTGGATATGATTACGATAATTTGTTCGGTTCTCTCTGCCTATCCCGCTAGGGAAGTGACATGAAGTTAGTTAGTTAGTTAAATTGTCATACCGCGAATTTCCTTCGTACTGTGACCGAAAAGTACATTACTAAAAATCGCACGCCCGGCCCACTTTCTATCGCGTACTATTTTGAGATCGGATGATTCGCAGATGCATTCTTTGTTGGGATAATCATTGATTTATCGGTGGATAATGTACTGGGAAACTAAAAGGTAGCCCCGGGATTTCTAACGAAAATAAATAGTGCGTGCGAGTAACAATATTTCAGATTGTAAACTTGTTTTTGCATACCTTGCGATACTTAGTGTAGAGTTAAAAACATTGCTTATTGGTAACGAGAACTTTTTCATTGAATAGACTAATCGTTTTGAGAGCGGTGGTAGCTCAATGGTAAGGACACGCACCTCTTAACCGAGGAGTGCGGGTTCAAACCTGGGCACGCACCTCTGGATTTTTCAAATCTATGTACGTATTTATACAACTAGCTTGACGGTGAAGGAAAACATCGTGATGAAACCTGCAAATTCAAATAACTTTGGATTTGTAACCATGATCTAATAATTGTCTGGTTCCCCTATCTTAGGGATACGAAGGTCAGATCGGCAGTCGCTTCAATGTCATTACTAGACTCGCAAAATCCTGGATCATGGTCTAAGCGGACCTAATTAAATGTCTAAAAAGAGTCTTATTCATAATTTTTGCCTTCAACTTTATTTTCTAGAATCTGACTGACTGACAAAATCGATTAAGTTTAATATTATGTTAAATTTAAAAAGTAACGAAATCTGTCTTTGCATTGTTTTATTACTGCAAATATGTAGGTACATACTTAAGACTTACTAACTAACTAAACTTCACGCCGATTCCCTAGCAAGGTAGGCCGCATGGGGGAGTGTCATTTTCATATAAGCTGTACGGTTTTTATGGCTGCTAACATCACCTTTTGTTAATACACGAAACTAGTCGTGGTAGGTGAGCCTACTAAAGAAATAAATTTATGTCATCACGCCCGTAATCCCCGAAGGGGTAGGCAGAATCGAAGGATCAGTAAGACCCTTTAACTACTATGAGCCAGAATGAAAACTGAGATAAGTAATTATGTTAGATGGAATTTTGTAAAAAGAAATTGGCTAGCTCGTTGCCTACATAATCACAAATCCTAAAAGTCGATAAATCATAGATCGCCTTTACAACATGCTAGACAAGGAACACAGTTGGAACATTATTTTTTAATCCCAGACCAACATGGGATAGGTACCTAATAATCCCCCCCGCCGGGGTCCTCGGTTTGTCGTACCGGGGGGGCTTAGTAGGCCCTGACATGACAGGGCCGAAGCGAAGAAGGACCCCGAGGTGAGCCGCAACTGCACGACTTGCTACCGGGTAGTTGCGGCGGTCCGGCTGTGACCCACTGCGTCGGACCAGGGTTGCCGAGGAAGAGGAGGAGCTGAGTGTTGTCGTTGCTCGCCTCCCTATCCTCGGCAACCCGACAGGGGCGCGCTGGGTCGTGCTGTGGTGGGTCGCAGAGGGATTGAGCGTCTCGATGCTCTCCCTCTGCGACGACAGGGCTAAGCCCTCAATCTGGGTCGCCGGGAGGAAGGCGGCCCCTTCGACGAGGCGCTCTCCGCGTGCCCCTCTGGCTTAGCAGAGGGCACAGCGCGAGAGTGGGCCCACGACGCCGGTCACGGGGATGATCGGCGTCTGAATCCTGGGCGGAGTGGTTGAGACATGCTGGGTGGCCTGGCATGTCTCGACGAGCGCGCGTGCTCGGTGCTGTGCATCCGACGACTGTTGTCGTAGGCTGCACAGCATCGACCACCGCCGCGCGAGGTGGGCCGCGTAGCGCGGCACGCGCATCACCGGAGGAGCTGTCGTATAGTCCCGACAGTGGGGATACAGGCTCCTCCGGGACTGCGCCGCTGGAGGCCACGTTGGGGTTTTAGTCGGTTCGAGTCCGACACACCGCCCTCTGCTTCCCCGAGTAGAGGGTGACGGCTCGTGGGAGTTTCCCCAAATAAAAAAAAAAAAAATAAAAAAAAGTACCTAATAATAAAAAAAAAAAGTATCACCTTTCTTAGAACCACTCAGAATAGAAGAAATTTACAAATGTGCACAAATTTTGCGTATGTTTCTAAAGAATAAAAAATATTTATATCAATATTATTTATACTTACTATACTTTTTATTTGAGCAGTAGTGTTTAGTTTAAATCATACACAGAGAATTTTCTGTATTTGAATGAAGAACATTTAATTGTTTTGGTATAATATTTATTAGATATTAAAAAACTAAGTCTTAGAACTTTTGAAAATTACTAATTTAAACGATTCCCAGGTTTCAAATATTCATTATCGTAAAACATTTACTGTCGCCACCAAATCAATATCGAACACCAAATTAAACTGTTAATAACGAATCACTATCATTTAATTCAAGAATATACCAAGGACGACGCAATGTTTTCATTATATTATTCAAATCTCCCGACAACGGCTGACCGATCGTTTCTATTACCACCGCGTAAGGTCTATAATTGCCGAGTGCGCCCTAAGAAATAGCGAAATGTATCGAATTGAGCGCGTCGCATCGTTCGACCTATTTGTCGGTCTGGTTTCTATTTCGGCAGGAGACTGGCAGCTGCATTATTTTTTGGCCGGCAGTACTGACCCGGTTTCACTGGGCGCTCCGTCCTTTGTCTAGTAACGATTGAGGTTATGTAGAATGCCTTAGTGTCAAAAGATTACGCCGGAGTCGGTTGAATGGCGCGCAGTTTACGCAAGGGATCACTACGCTACTAGGATATAAGTATGAATATTCTTTTGATTCTTGTCAACGTAAAGTGATTGGTTTGGATTGTTCATAATGGTGACGCTATTATGATAGTATGAGTATAGGCTGTATAATATCTTACATGATATATCAGCTTCAGACATAGTCAGGGCCGGATTTAAATTTGTGCCGCCCTGGGGCACTGAAGAAAATGCCGCCCTATGACTTAAATTTTATTTTAATAGTTTTGATATCTTATTTCTTAAAAATTAGAATAACTAATTAATTGCAAGAAATTTATTATGTATTATATATTATTTATTATATATTATGTTTAATTTATATTTATTCTTCATTTACTCATATATTATATATATTATTTATTATATACTATGGTAATATAAAATAAATATTTGTATTTTTCTTAGAATTATAAATTTTGCACTAAGAACGACTTATATTAATATTGCATTATTTTTTTCACAGGCAACCTCGCCTCACTTTTTTAATTGCAAACTGGTCAATTAAATCTTCACAATATAAACGTTGAAGCACATCTGATTCCATGCATAGAATAGCTAAGCTATTGAGCTTATTTGCACCCATTGTAGAACGTAAGTAATTTTTAACTCGTTTTAAACAAGAAAACGATGGTTCTGCGCTATGTTACAGCTAAAGTTGTAAATATTCGATAAGCGATTATTTCAAACCTTTATGGAAATAAATAAATTAAGCTATTTGAATAGTTTTCACTTAAATTTCCTATATTATAGTATATAACATTTTAATTTAATACATAATGCATAATTTATATTCCTTGAAAGATAAAATGTTTATTTAAAAAAATTTGTTAATTATATATTGTAAAGAAACTTTATTCTCAGTTTCCAAATTTTGCCGCCTTAGAAAATTTGCCGCCCTGGGCACTAGCCTCGACTGCCCCTAGTGTAAATCCACCACTGGACATAGTGAGAGTGATTGATTGATAATCTTTTTAGCGAAAAGTGCGAACTTTTTTTATTTTACCTACTAAAGGCGGCAAGTATATTACCTGCCCATGTGTAATCACTAATCAGTCAGTGATAGACACTCGTAACATCAGAGGTATCATTATGATTAGTAGAACACTATGACTGGCCTGTTGGTCGAGTGACCCTGGCCACGAAACCGAGCGTCGCGGGTTCGAATCCCGCTAAAGGCAAATGTTTCGTATGATGGAACATGACATTTGTACTCAAGTCATGTTTATAAACGTACTTAAGTATGTCTATCCGTACACCTACTATCATAGGACAAGCTTATAGCTTAGTTTGGAACTAGGGAATTGCTGTGTCAGTCCAGAGAATTTATTATTTTTATTTATATGTTATACAAGAAAAACATTGTAGTTGAGTATTTTATCACTAAAATGTATCATTACCAACCCGGAGTCAGGAAGGCGGCATCACTCCCATGCCTCGGAAAGCATGTTAAGCCGTTGGTGTTGCTGCTGATCTTCGGTCACACCGGGACGCCGTCTCACCGGACTATGAGAGTGAAGAAACAGAGAGAGCACCTGTGTTTGCGCACACACTTGTGCGCTATAATATTCCTAAGTATCTCGTAGTAAATCGGTAAGGAAGGTCTAATATATAAAATTCACGTGTCGCGGTGTTTGTAATCAAACTCCTCCGAAACGGTTTTTATGAAATTTTATATGTATATTCGGTAGGTCTGAGAATCCGCCGTAATCTATTTTTAATACCCCTTAGAGATAAGAGTGGTCCACTCCAAAGCTATAACATAAGAACGGCTTTACCGATTCCGCTATTCTTTTTTAGTTGTGTTTGTTATTGTCAAGTGAAGGTTCTTATTAAAGAAAAAAAATTAAAAGTGGCGCGGTAAATAAAAAAATGAGTATTGAAAAGCCGAGAACGGGGCGTTACGTAGTGCGCCGGGTCAGCTAGTATTATTGTATAAATTAAATAACTTGTAGCACAGTTAAGGTATTTATCCAAACAAAGAAGTTCTTAGGGCCATACTGCGATACGTGTGATGAGAATTTTCGGTTTGTAGAACTGTGCAGTTTCGTAAAGCCAAAACTTTAATAATATAAAATAATAACAATAACTATTCTCCAGACTCTCACAACAAATTCTTTAGTTCCAAACTAAGCTTAAGCTTGTGCTGTGGATACTAGGTGAACGGATAGAATGGTAGATGTTTATGTTCATCACACGAAACATCTGCCCCTGGCGAGGTTCGAACCCGCGACCCTTGGTTGCGTGGCCAGGCTCTCTGACCACTTAACCCCGTGATGGATTGTACAGAACCCTTGGCGAGCGAGTTGGACTTGCATTGAGCAGCTTTTTTTAAATATTCTAATTATTACTTAAAAGATTTTATATGTTAACAACATATTTGTCCCATGCTGGTCTAGGACTTAAATAGAATGTGCCAACTGTGTTCCTTACCTAGCATATCGTAATAGGCGACTAGTGGTATGTACTTATATTGGGTTTTGGGTATGTGATTGTGTAGGCGATGAGCTAGCCACAACTTTTTAACCGACTTCAAAATAAGGAGGAGGTTTTGAATTCGATTGATTTTTTTCAATTGTCAATCTAACTCAGCCTAGTCTGATTTGGCTGAAAGTGGTTAAAGGGGCTAGCTGTCCCTTTAACTCTGCCTAACCCTTGGGAATTACAGGCATGATGGTACAGTAAATAAAATTTAACTTTTGTGTTTTTTCTAACATGGTAATATAGAATATACTATTAACGAAATCGACTGAATAATTCGAAAATTAGGATGCCATCGTATCTATTCAGAATTGCCTTACCGGTTCTATTTATTATGTAAAGCGTGTTCTGTTAATGCAAATTAAGAGTTATGCGTTAAACATACAAACGAGATGGCGATATAGTTTGCTGTTGTTGGAGCGAGACGGATGCATAGTGAGTTTTGAAAGCGTCTTTGGAATCAGGAAATAGGCATAGATTGCTGTTTTGCAGTGTAACGTATTACGATACGACCTTGTCCCGCTGTGTTATCGGGATATAAGATTAATACATACATACATACATACATACATAACATCACGCCCATTAAGGTTAATGATTCATTTAATCTTCGTTTTACTGTTGTAGATCGAAAACGATGCTCAGCAATACTTTTTAGGATATATATTAATTTTAATGAATAAAACGCCGGTGGAACATAGACGTATTATAATACAACCAAAAAACAGCCTAATAATGACACAATGTCAAATTAAAAAGCAAAACTATTTAAAATTACAATTATAAACCAAGGAGGTTTCCGGGACATTTACAATGTAGAAGAGTGACGATTAGAGTTTTATGTCATAATTATTATCTATTGTCTATTGAAATGCGATGCGTACCACAGAATACGTGATAGGGTCATATAAGACTCACTTTGTAACTCTTTTAATCAGCCTTTTGAAGAGCATTTACTTAGAAGAACTTGTTCCTTTTAATATTTTAGTATTATCAACTTATCAATGGAGTGTAAGCTGCTTAACAAGTACAATTAAGGTTAACATGATACACAAATTACTATTTTTTTCATATTATTTTATGATTCAGCTATTGCACAATACAGTTCAATAGTATGTATAAGGTTTAATAAAATACAGTGAACAAATATGCCGGGCCGGTTTCAGATTAATTGTTACGAATCGCCATACACACACAGTTGTTAATCACGACAAATCACGTTCAAACTTTACAGATATCGTGATAAAAATGTTCAGCTTGGCGATGTTTTGAATAAAGCTTATTTTACATAGCGGATAATTATATTATTTGAAACGTGACCCAAATGTCAGGGTCACACTTTGCACACGTTGGGTATTCGTAATGTCATTGGTTTTTACGCCTATTATTTTATTGGTTTTGTATGATAGTGGGAAAAATTTAATATACTTATGTAGTTATTTAGTGCCCTATAATAGGTACTGAATAGCTACACGTGTTAATTGGTGTGTTTAGCCTTTACATTAATTAGGTTTTGAATAAATGGGACATATTTTAATTAGAATCCTTTCGGGGATTGCTGACGTGATGGTATTTACTATGAAGGGGTAGACCAGCTATACTCAAAATGTGTTTCGCGAAGCCCTAGGCAAAGCCTTTCTGGGAGGTCCCCGAAAATAGGTTATAATTAATCATAAATATAAATTAGTGTTTGATAATTCTAAGGTTCCGTCAAATATTCCGCTTTCCAAAAGGGTTTCGCAGCCAAAAAAGTTTGAGGACCGCTGGGGTAGACAGATTCAAAATAGCAGCAGGCTATTGTTCTAACGTTTTTACCCAAAAGTTGGTGGGTTAGGTCGGATAGAAAATGGTTTGTAAGTTAATTAAGAGTAGGAAAAGTCGTCATAAGGCCAATCGTCTACCTACACAATCACGACCTCATTACACCGTTAGTTACTTTTTACGACATATGAAGCTAGGAACACAGTGAGCAAATTATTTGTAAGTCCCAGACCAACATGTGACTAAATTGTATTCAAATTCAAATTCAAAATGTCTTTATTTACGTAGGCTTCAAGAAAGCACTTATAAATCGTCAAATTTACAAAGGAGAATCTACCACCGGTTTGGAATGTCGATTTAACCGAGAAGAAACCGGCCAGCAACTTGGTAGTTACTCTTTTCAGCGTCAAAGTAGTAGTTTACAACATTCCTTGAGGTTAAGACCAACCCATATCATAAATGTCCGTTGGAGGTACGGGTAATCACGATTAAATATAGATAATCAAATTGGTATTGGTATGGTACCAAGCAATAAATAGCTAAAAAAAAAATCAAGAAAAATAAAATTATCAAACAGATCACTAATCGTATGAGAAAGTGTACAATGTTTTAGTATATAATTCAAATATATATATGATAATAAAATACGAGCTCTCGGTGGTTATTAAAAACAATTCATTAATATTAAATTCAGCTTACAAATTCCTATCAAGGAAATAATCTTCAATTTTGTAGTAGCCCTTGTAGCAACCTATATACAAGTAAATCGTAAGTATTTTTTTTGTGTAATTAATATTTTTTTAATTCTATTTTGATTTTGTGCTTTTTGGTCAATTTCATTTTGTATGTTACAGCAATTTTGAAATAGGTAACTTTTTTAATGCGATTTTTTTTCATCTTTTTTGCGTTTGTGGGTTTAAATGACAAAAACTAATGTAAAATGGTGTAGTTCAAATAATATATGACATTTGTGGACGGTTGCGACCTAGATCTGAGTGAGAAGTAAGATTTTCCACTATATTGCACTATAACGCTAATGCTACGGCCACACTATCGTGACAACGCGAAGATATGATTTTCTATCCTGCTCTACAAAACGCAGATTGACAGAGACAAACTTGTTTCTTTACAATAATTAATTTAGATTCTGTGGCATTCTATTATTTTAACTAGTGGTCGCTCAATGGTAGAACTTTAACCATAATTCGTTATTATTATGTTAAATATTTGAAATATTTGTCCCGTGTTGGTCTGGGCCTTGGCCCATGTTGATCTGGGACAAAAAAAAGGAATGTGCCTACTGTGGTTCTTGCCTAGCATGTCGTAAGAGGCGACTAATGGTTTACGGGCTTTTCGGTATGTGACTGAGTAGGCGACGAGCTAGCCACTTGTCACTCCTTTTTCACAGCTCTTCATCCAACCCAGCCCACTGTCCCATGTTGGTCTGGGACTTAAAAAGAATATTTCAACTGTGGTTCTTATCTAGCATGTCGTAAAAGGCGATTAATGGTATATCGAGTTTTGGGTGTGTGATTGTGTAGGCGACAGGTTACCCGCTTGTCACTGCTTTTTCACAATTTTCCATCTAACCCTGCCCGGCTTTATTTTTGGCTGAATGTTGTTGAAGGGGCATGCTGCCCCTTTGACTCTGCCTACCCCTTCAGGGATTGTTGGCGTGATGTTATGTATGTATATATATTTGATCTACTTATTTGCTGCACTTCTTTCTTCTTCATATACACTTTAACTGTGCCAAATCGCATACTCCTCCGACCACGTAATTTTCAAAAAACGTAGGTATTTATTTGACTGGCCCGTTGGTCGAGTGGTCAGAGACCCTGGCCACGAAACCGAGGTTCGCGGGTTTGAATCCCGCTAGGGGCAAATGTTTCGTGTGATGAACATGGACATTTGTACTCGAGTCATGGATGTTTATAAACATATTTAAGTACGTCTATCCGTTCACCTAGTATCCATAGCATAAGCACAAGCTTAGTTTGGGACTAGGGAATTGGTGTGTCAGTCTGGAGAATTTATTTATTATTATTATTATTATTTTATTTCTATCTTCCTAAATTGTTCGAGATAGATTTGTAAAATTACTAGACTTTGTCGGACACCTAATTAGCTACAACCTAATAGACAGAAATAGAATTGTGATCAAAGAGACATTTAATTAGCAAGTCTTGGCTGGATATCTACCTTTTAAAAATTTCAAATTGTTTACACGTGTAATAATGTTAGTTCTTTCTAGCAGCGGTAATTAATAAAATATCGGATGTTGGATATTCTCATATCGAAGTAAAAATCCGATGTGCTAAAATGTCAAGACTTTAGTGAGACTCAATGTACTTTAGTGATATCAATAATAAACATGTTAAAATCAAATTTTTTTACAAAGTTATCTATTTAAAAAAAGTTATTTTAAGTTATTTTTAATCAAATTATTTTAAAATTTCAACAAATATTATAAATCACACGGTCAATATTTTTGTGCACTGCACGAAATAAACAGCGTATCGCACTTTTAAATACTACACAGTTAAATACTACTCTAGTAAATTTTCCTAATTTTCTTAAAATCGAATAATATCGATCATAAAAATTTATCGAAAATATATCGATTCTTCCAAATGGAGTTAAATATTTTTTTTTTGCACAGACAACTTAATAATAGATAGGCAGCATACCGCAGTATCTACATGTGTCTACATGGGCTGAACTTTTTATACTAATGTATATATCAGGAGACCGGTGTAAGCTATTGTCCCCAGCTGAGCTTAAAATACCGTTTTCCTCTTACGTACAAGTGATCCCCCTTTTGAAAGTTAATTGACTAGGTAATATCATGATCAAGTTATTTAATATTATCCGTCACCCAAATACCGTATGAGTTACTTACACAAAAATGATTTTTGTTACAAAAAGTATCATTAAAAAGTTGTCGAAGAAAGGCTATTTACGTAGGGTTTTCTTCGTAAAATGTTCTCAGCGGTACCGCGAAATTCCGGTCAAATACGAAGAACACATCGCGCTATTAGAATCGGAATAAATAAAACTTTCACGGCCTTAGAATTAACTTGAACACACCGAAACCCGTAGACCGCAATTACCTCTAACTGATTACAGGCTATTGTCTCAGCCCGATCGCAGTACAGGTGGATAATTGATTGGACAAACAGTAGACGGGAATTTATAAAACCGTTACGCAATGCATTTTTTAGGGTCGCGAGGCAGTCAGCGCTTTTCAGAAATTACAGCGGGCGGGGTGGCGGTGCGAACGGTGGCGGGATATGACGTTCGATTTAAAGGGTAGGCGCGTGGGGTGGGCGGCCCCGGCTCCCCTCGCTGGCTGTTGACGGGCGCTCGGCGCACGCGTACTGGGGTCGCCGGCGCCCGCCGCCGCCC
Organism: Glyphodes perspectalis; assembly: GCA_951394215.1. Classification (NCBI taxonomy): domain Eukaryota; kingdom Metazoa; phylum Arthropoda; class Insecta; order Lepidoptera; family Crambidae; genus Glyphodes; species Glyphodes perspectalis. Next base: position 15,686,036 of record OX596202.1, on the reverse strand, counting down.
GATTTCCGTACCGTTGACAGTTAGCCCGGACTTACTTCCTCGAACTCGCGTGTCCGCGGCTCCGCTGCATCAGGGCCGAGTCCCGTGTACCAGCCCTCGCCTGGTCGCCGCCAGCCCGTGCCCTCGCGTCCTCCGAGTGACGTCGCCGATGGCAGATTAACGCATCACACGTAAGTACGCACTTGCACGCCGGACGCCGGCTGCACTCACTGTGTTTAGTACGTGCCGGTTAGATTTTAACAAATTAACGCTTTCTTTATCGAGGTTAAACGAGTACGTGTCGTGGCCGGTGTCTATTTTGGGAACTACGCACTTTTGGAGCTGGAAGTGTGCGTTTCCTTTGTCTCTAGTTCCTTGCCGATGTCATCGATTCATGGGCACAGGTAAATCAATCGGTGGATTTGGTTCGATCACCTATAACATACCTACTCTACTTTGAGTGAAACTTTAGAAGCTCTCTTCCAAATTATATTCGTTTATTAGGGGAGGTTAGTAGTTAAGATGTAAATGTTAAGTTATTGTTATATGCAGTCAATGATGTGATAAATAGTCAATCGGGCACTAGATTTTTCCCATTGTTTGATAAAATGCTTATCCGGCTTTAGCATAAAGTTAATTACGCTTAAATATTGTTTCGTATCGCACTTAGTTAAGTGGAATGTTATTTGTTTGTGACAAAATATGTAAATTTCTATGACAAGATGAAGGCTTTTATACAGTTTTCATGACATTCAAGGTTATTACCGGCAAAATAAATTACTGCACACGATATGCTAATACATACATTGTATTAAAAGTATATAGGTACGTACGTCCTTCTGTAATAAAAAATTGTCGAAAACATGGCTATAGGTGACTAAAATAGTTGGTATTTAACAGAATAAAAAGACCCCAATTTTGCAATTTTTTTGATCTTGTAATAATCGATACTTTAGACAATAGCACTTTGACAGTTTTCATATTACACGGCTGTCACGATTGACATTTATAAGATCTGTCAATCGGAAATCGAAAGTTGGTCATTATCGTAATTAGAATATAAGTTGGAAATAAATATATGTTTGCAAGTCTATAAAAGTATTGTTTAAATGAAGTAGTTAAGTACTAAGTACTATCTAACTGAACCTTTATCTATACATCAGTAGGCAGTTTGCGGTTTCTACACAACAAGGAAAGCTATTAATTTGTCATCACGTGGCAGCGCCCCCTGTAACAGGTTGAGTTAGCGAACTTATATCTCGATGTGTTGTGTTCGTGTCGAGTCTATTCTGAAACAATACTTCATATTTTTACGAGTAAGTTGCGAAGCTATTTTATGCTCTATCGTATGGGGATAAAGTGCCGAATCAGTTGCGGTCAATCTGGATTTAACTGACGGCTTAAGAGTAAAATTTCATATTAATAAATAAAAGAGACACTATCCTCTTTTTAACCGACTTCAAAAAAAAGGAGGAGGTTCTCAATTCGACTGAATTTTTTTTTAGTTATATATTTTCAGGAGCTTTTAGCTGGACTCTTTTTTTTTGTCTCATAGATTAAATGATGCAAACCAATCTAATCCCGTTTCTATTATGTATATATGTTTAAGACTTTCTTAACGAAAGATACTCAATTCAGAAAGCATGCTGCTATTCATATACTTAGTTCTTGAAGAAGGCAACTTGAGACGATCAGAAAACTGATTAAACTTGCTGACTATTCTAGTTAGTCCATTTAGCATTATAGATGAAAAAAAAACTATGTTATATTGAGTTCAGGTTAACTATTACTATCACTTATTAAGTGGAAATACTCCATTTCATTATACCAAAATTTCGTAGGAAAATCTTTATCAGTTTAGTTCCCGATAGGCAAATAGATCGCAGTATGGTGTCAATTAAATTAAATTACCATCACATACGCTACAGACTGTACACCCTTCTCATTTCCTTACTCGTCCCGGCTCATAAGAGTGCGCATAATGCAATTCGGCTCTGCCGTACCACCCTTTTCTCTTAATGACGTTGATGTGAATCTGGGAGTTACCCATTTTGGTCAATATCCTGTTGCAATAAGGTTCAAGCTGGCATAAGTGTACCTCTAAATTTGAGTATCGTTTTCAAAACGCCGGTATAGTTTACGAAAATAGAAAATGCTGTAATGACATTTTCATCATCAGCATATTTTGATATAAATGTACTATCTACGTATACATCAGTAGGTAATAAAAGAGATTGAATTACTTGATGATCGGATCAAGACGTAATTTGATGTAAGGACATCAAAGTCCCGCTTATGAAGATGCTACAAGTCATACTTGTGTACACGCTCGTAAATCTTATATACATACATAATATCATCACGCCCATAATCCCCAAAGGGGTAGGCAGAATCAAAGGGTCAGCATCCTTAACCAAATTCAGCCAAAACATAAAACTGGGCTGAGATAGATGGAAAGCTGTGTAAAAGTAGTGACAAGGGCCTATCTTGTTGCCTACATAATCACACACCCACACAACATCACGCCCATAGTCCCCGAAAGAGTAGGCAGAGTCAAAGGGGCAGCTGTGCCGCTTTAACCACATTCAGCCAAAAATAAAACTTGGCTGGGTTAGATGGATATTTGTAAAAAAACATCTAATTGAGACCCTACTCCTTTGAAGTCGGTTAAAAGTAGTGACAAGTGGCTAGCTTGTCGCCTACACATTCACATACCCAAAACACCATATACCATTAGGCGCATTCTACGACATGCTAGACAAGAAACACAGTTGGCACATTTTTTTTTTAGTTCCAGACTAACATGGGACACACACCCAAAACTCGATATACCATTAGTCGTCTTGTACAATATGCTAGGCATGGAACACAGTTGGCACATTATTTTTATGTATTTATATTTACTTCATTTATTTATACTTAGATAGAAAACTGAAAAGTAACTAGTTAATGTTTCACATGACAATTTTATGACATTTCTCTGTTCAGCCAATCGCGATCAGAGCGCAACATAACAACATCAGTTTGAAGCTTAACAAATAGGAATTTATTTGCGATAAATAAGAAAATATGAAAAAGCGTTTATTATTACAACACGTAGTTTACAGATTTTCCTATTTTCCAAAAGCGTGTCCATTTATCAAGCCGAATGCAAGGCTTTGGCATTGAGCAGTGTGCGTTGCGTCTACGCATGCGTCAACATTTACCCAGATGTGTTGGCGAAATACGTATGTATGTATGTACTGATACTGAGTTTCGTCAAGCGTACAGTTTCAATAGTTCAATGCTAATATTATGGTTGTACATACAGTGTTATACAATACTCTATATTAAATTGCCTTTGTTATTTGAAATTGCTGGAGTAACAGAAATAAGCTGTTTAGAATCAGGATATAAATAAATGATCTCTTATCTAGCGTATCTATAATGTTGAGATTGTAATAAAATTGTTACTTAAATTCTAGTATTTACGACACTTATCAGCTTGCACGTGTAATATGCATAACAAGTTGCCAAGTTAAAAACTGACTGGACAAAAGTTAATTAATAAATCGGCATTTCCATGACATTTATGAGGCTTGCTATATTGAAGCAGAAGTTCTATAATCTACATTAATAAGTAGTTTTTTTAATGCATGATTTGGAGCTTTAACGCGTAGATCAACAGCTGCCATGCTATATTCGGATTTCGGTGATTAATTATTTTTTACGTCTTTGGATGTGCACACATCAAAAACAACCAAGCCAGAGAAAAATAGCCTTGCAATTTTGACCCCTGAAAACATTCGTACACCTACACCTAATTATTAATTCTTCTATAGCATACTAAAATATTTTATATTAGACACATATAAATACATTTGAACAACGTCTAATAAAGTAGATTTAGTGACAATGGCGAGGTAGGCGTACCCTGTCCCATTAATAAGAACAAAGCTCATTATGACATACATAGATATAGACAATACGAACGTTATTAGGGAATCGAAAATAACCGAAACAGCTGTTTTTGTATTCCGTTCAGCGCGAGGCGACGTCTACAAAACAGTAATCTTGATACGGGTGTTTTTGTTAAACGCCTCCTTTACGTAAATCTCATTTCAATTTGATAACTACCACGATGCAGTCATGTGCGTGCGCGCTGATTAGATAACCCTGCAAGGATTTTATTGGCCCTAAACGTTTACAGGTTGAGGTTTTTCAGCGAATCGTTTGCAGTTTTATGAGCTTTTCGTTTTGGTGAAAGAATTTTTTGGAGTTGGAGGGCATTTGCAGAATCGTAATTGGGCTTTGTCGTATATATTTGGGTATTATCGACTGTGTGTAGGAAAGAGGAGGATTTTGTGTTGACTAGAGTAGACATAATGAGATATGAATATATATGAGTAATTATGTAGAGGCTGGTACCGGAAAAATTCACTTTTGTCTTAGACATGCCATCGGGTAAATTGTTTATTCAGTTCCGATTTGACTTCGCTATGAAGGATCATTAATTTTTTTCATAACCGAAGAAATTACATTTAAATGTCGGATGCGAATATATAATGCAAAGCTACTTAAAAATAAAGTTTCTTAATACGGTTACAAATATGGCTCTGGCTCATTTCGGGTTTAGGTCTTTGAACTAAACTTCACGCCACTTCCCTAGCGGGGTAGGCAGAGAGAACCGAACGCCATATAGCACGATCCTTACACACCTCTCTCGCCTCTTCAAATCGTCTCGTCTTTGAAATCAAAAAATGCTTTTGCTCTATAGACGTTTTTACTTGAAGCATTTCACCGGGGCGTCTATCTAGTATCTAGAAAGTAAAAATGTGTAGACAAAGCATAATACTATAATTTGGTTTTTGCATCGCTGTCACAAAACAAAATACCCAAGACAAACAGAGCACATTAGCCAGAACCACAATGGAAATGTCAGAAAAATACATTGAATCACTCTAAATAGAAAACAAAAAAACTAAGGCCTAGAAAAGCACCTGAAAGTGCTCGAAATATACTAATATCGTTTTTACTATTAATTATCGTATCATCCCATTGTTTTTTTATTTGTTAAGAATCTGGTAAAAACTACCTATCTATACCTATGATAAAACAAACGTATAATGCTTTGGCTATTGCACACGCACTGTAAGTTTATCAGTTTTCAAAAAAAATCTTGCAAAATCCTTAGAAAGACTTCTTCCAAACGAAGTCGCAAGCAAATCTCGTTACAAATAAATAATTCAAGAAAACGCTCGGACGCTGCTTAGGCGCGAGCCGACATAACTACGTTACATATACATTAAATTATTTCAAATACATTCGATTCGGAGCCTCACACAAATGTATCAGTGTATACTTATCTTAATCTTAGTGCTTAACTACCCGACCCTTATTCTACAAGGCTGTTGTTTTATGTTTATTAGTAGGCTCCAATAGCTCTAAAAATCGTCAAACGTTCTAAGGCAGTGCCTTGACCACTGGTTGACCTTGAAGTCCCAGGTTCGATTTCTGGGTAAAGTGTCCTTGTAATTTTTGAGAGATCGTGACCCCCAAGTTGGAGAGGATATTATTTTTCGTTGCCGACGTTTTTAGTTGTGGAATTCAACTTCGATTCTTTCTATAACAATGGAGTAGTAAATTCAGCTGCAGTTCATTCGAGCTTTTGTAACTTTACTTTTTAATTTTTTCGATACCATGATAGATTCTACCAAAACCTTTTTTTGTAAAACTTTGACAAAAATTATAGGAAAATAATAGGAAGTAAACAAGAACGGAAGGATTTTTCATCTAAACATTTAACATACCTTGTGTTTTTCTTCTGAAAAAGTCAAGCTATCGGGTATGTCGATATGAGTAGCTTAAGATGAGACTTTGTCGTGAGATATCAAGTGACTTGATTGTCTCTATTATTACATGACTGGCCTTGGAGGAATCAATAATTTCACGCAACATGTTTATCTTACGGGCTTTTGTTTTGATGGTAATACAGTAGGACATTTTGTTACGCAATTAGTGACAGTTGGCCTTGAATGGGATGGTTTTGTTAACCACCTAACACATATCATATTTACTTTCTTTTCCGAAGGTTATCTAATATATATAGACTACTAGCTATCCCGGCGAACTTCGTATCGCCCAGTAAATGAAAATTGACATTGATTTGTCGATTGACATTTAACATTGACAGATACGAATCCCACCGTTTTATATGAGAAAATACTTTTGCTTTTATTTTGTTTTATCGTCAATTTTTCAATGTTTTTAATAGTTATTCTGTTATTCTGGACGAAGACAAATCCAACAAATCAAAAACAACGTAAATCGGTTCAGCCGTTCTCGACTTATAAGTGGTGTAACAAACACGACTTTGTTTTATTTATATAAATAGAAAGGTGTTAAATAAGAAAATCTTGAGGAGAAGACCTTAGAAGATCAGATATTGCTAGTACTTAGAGAATTGAGAATTGATGGCGACTGCCTTTCATCAGAAGTTCTCCTGATCAGCATAAAATACATTAATATATTGTTTGATAAATTATTTACACTGACTTCCTCTATTTAATGGTATACTATGTGTTATATATATACAATTACGCTAGTCCAGTTTGGTTTGATGAGGTTCGTTTAATTCAAGTGATCTGCCTTACCTATTATCGGATGTTATATAGTCATTATTTATCAGCGCATTCAGTTTAACTAAAGACGTTGAAAATTAGATTAAATACAACGATTTGAGTAGCTTTTGAGCACAAATATGCTTATAATAAATGTATCACTTGACGTGGTTAAACTGAATGCATGTGTGAAGATAAATATATCGATTACAACATTTACAGGCGTTATCATAAAAAAGAAAATTGAATTGCTTCGATCAATTCAAGTTTAAGCTCGCTAAATTCGAGTTCTGACCGTTTGCTTTGTCACCACTGGAGATAAACATGAAAAAACCAGTACGTGCGAATCTAATTGCCTAAACATAAACAAGGTAAATAGTTGAAATATATAGTAGCATTTCTTTGTAGAGCGGCTAAGTACGCACGGGACTGGTAAATTCTACAAAAAGTAGGTACAAAGAAGAAAGTCAGCCTCCCAACATCTTTTGTGGATCTCAAAACAATTTTCTTATTGAACTGTATCGTCTAATGAATAATTTATCGCAGGGCTACCCTGTTTTCAACATCCTGTAGTCTAATGCTAAGCGTTATCACAATTCGGGTGGCCTTGCCGGCTTGATAAGCCGAGTGTGAGCCTATCGTTCTGTTTTTTTTCTGTATGTATTTCGGAATCACGTTGCACATTGGAACTAATTAATTATATTTCCTGACAATGTAATATTTATAATATTTTCCAGTAAACACATACAAAATAGCTCTAAATGGTCCGTGTGCTATCCGCTTTCCAACTTGTCGGACACACTGCCGTGTGATACGAAATTATTTCTTTGAAGTATTTTTGTATTTAGTCCCTCAAATTACGTTAGTATATTGCCTTATAATTTGATATATCCTTCAGTTCCAAAATTGTTACCTTTAATCATAGTTAATTTTATATAAATGTTGTTACATGAAACCAACACGTATGGTTGTCCGTTTAAGCACTTAAAATAGGACACAAAAAAGGTGTCAAGCTCCTCAAATAGAAAATTTGACAGCTCACGTGACGTTGTAAGAAAATTCGTGCAAAGTGTAAAAAATTCAATAAATTTTTGAGGGTGTGGCTAGGTACATTGTAGGTGCTTACTAGGAACTGGTGAATCATGTATAAATAGGCATGTTGAAAGTGATGAGGTTTTGAGTCACCCTGCTGTATGAAAGTTATGGGTAGTAGAATGCTTTACCATAAACCTTTTCAGTTAAAAAGTTCTTACATCGAGTGCATCAACATGACGACTATTGTTAGAACATAGTCTTCATGTTGACATTGTGCACAAATTCTAAAATAATTTAATTTCAAAATATACATTACTAGTTTCAGCCCGCGGCTTTGATCGCGTGGTACAACGATAAAACATAGCCTATATGTTATTCGGGTGTATGAGCTATATTATTGTAAAGTTTCATTGAAATCCATTCAGTAGTTTTTGCGGGAAAGAGTAACAAACATCCATACATCCTTATTTCTTAATTTTAATTTATTTGTTAGACATTATTTGGTTGCTTTTTTATCCTTAAATACCTATTCAAACATGGGAAACATTAGTGTCGTAAATGATTATTGTTTTAATTTTGGATTATTTTTTGTTACCTACAGGCGATATATTTTATGTTAAATATACCTATGTATATGCGACTAGAATTTAATGTATTATCAGACCAACTAAATATGTATGAAGTTTTCAACATTTATTTGGTTTCTAATTTACAATCGGAATGACATAACCGCGTCTTAATTAATGAAAGGCCATAAAGGAAGTGAATAAACCGAGGCCGAATTATTTGTGGTTCATTTGTATGCGCCGACTCAGTACTAGGTTCCACAGGCAAAGCCTACGAAATTTCATCAGCGCTACAAGAATTTATTAATGTACTAGCTTCTGCCCGCGTTTTTGCTTACGTAAACTTCGGAATTAGGCCAAAGAGGAATGTTATCTCGATAATTATTGAACCGGATCAAATTTATAGATTAAAAGTGATTCTATGTGCTAGATCAATATACCGTGAGATAGATCAAATCAATACGTTAATTAATTTTGATGAGTAGTTTTTGCGTGAAAGAAAAACAAATATTTAAACTTTCGCGTATATAATATTGTTAAGATTACGTTAAATTATATAATAATTGTATTTGTTTATTTTGCATAAGTTGATGAATATTCTACAGATAGCTTATGTATAATATCTATGTATGATATTCCAATACACATGAGCCTTTTTTTCCAAACGTATTAATTTTTTTACTAAATATCTTCGATTGTTTCATTAAAATCCGCCTTTATATAATGTCCCGTTTTGTAATTTTTAAAAAGAAGTGAAGACGGAAGCGCTTATTAGCTAAAATAAAAGTTTTGCAAATCACCAAGTTTCTTAGTTTTTTTCTGGTACTGATTTTAATCTTTCGTGTAAGAAAAGTCATTAGTCCCAAGATAATCCGTCACACTGCCTATTAAAAGTAGGAACGTGCTTAAAAAATCATAAATCGTCCCTCAAGAAACTAATTTTCAGATCTAGACCAAGTCAGGGCGATGTCTGAACACGGCTAATCTTCGTGACCCGGCCGTTTCTTAAGATTGAATGCGCAAGTTATCAAAAAAAGGTCATTTTGGCTTCCTCGAGGTAAACTGTGATGTTATGATAACGCGCTTGCCCTATTTTTTTATGAGTCTTAGATACATTTTTAGACCTCGCCAGCTTATAAGGCTTAACTCGTTAAGGCTACATTGAGTAAAATGGACTTTTTGTTCACGTTTAATTATTTTGCTGGAGCCTAACTAATTAGATAAAAGGATAACTTAATAATAAGTGAAGATTTTTTGTCTTCCTTTTCATAAGGCGACATTTACTATTAATTATATATCTATTTATGCTTAAGTATAAACATGGAATATAAGTAATATTTAATAAAATACTGATTTTATACTCGATAAATCATTCAGTGTGTTTTGCTCATATACTTATCTGGAAAACCTATTTTAATTATACCAAGAACGTGACACACTTACTTATCTAGTAAAACAAAATACCAGTTCACCTGTTGCCCAAGTTTACGTATGGGCTTAAAATTCTATCACTGTCTCGCCAAAGACTCAAGATCAAGGCCAGAGAGTACCTGTAATTAGTCATTAATGTCAATAACCTTGAATAAAAACATAATACGCGACGGGAGCGTCCGAAACTCCGGGGCATGCGCGAAGCACTCGCAACATCCAGTGCGCGGCGTGCGTACGCGCCTGCACAGCGCTGCACCAGAGGGCCCTCATGGGGCGTCGCTCTAGCCGTCTTTTTTCATTTTGCGTGTCTTTTTTTGGCATCGCGCGTTAACCTTGGATTTTTTTCATAGCGAAGCGCAGCACGTACGCGCACAAGTATCGGATAGTCGTAGAGCGTCCCCCACTCGGCGCGTCCGAATTTTCTGCATTCGGGCGGAGCAAAGAGTTTTCGGCGGTCGCATTCGCGAGCGAGGCTCCCGACCTAGCGGAGCGACGCGCTACCACGTACCAGGCAGCGGCGCGCGCGCTGCAATTATGCGGAAGTGAAGCAGCGGACACGCTGATGATACTTACAGTGTAGCTCAAGTGTAACAGTGAACACGCACGCTCCCAGTGATACAAACAAACTATGATAGTTGTGCATAGCTCACAAGAGCACTGATGGTTTTCTGTTAACGATACAAAAGGACTGTGGAATTTACGACATGGAATCGAGGAAAGTATTGTTTTTCTTTACTTATCAGTAAGCACGTGTGCCGTCGACAATTATTATTTTAAGATACGCACATAGTGACTACCAGACGGGTGTGACTACCAGGAAGTTGCTATGAGAAAAATGCGTAGCGCGTAACCTCATTTGGGAGGCGTTCTGGATAATTTTAAAATAAGTTTCGTGATACAATGTCATTGATAAATATGTTTTGATGCTCAACGGTATACGATAAATTTTAAGTATATATTTGTGCACAGAAGTTTGCACCTTAAAATCTTCTTGTGAGAAGATAATTTTGCACACTGGTGCGCCGTCTACGAGTTTTTGCATACACGTGCTGTCGTTTTGGGGCTATTGAACTTGATAATGAGACGGCCGTATCTCTAAAGTTTTTTGTCCGAAAATATTGCATCACTGTTCTTTTCGCTAAAGCCGCAACCGGTTCCCTAACATTTCACTGTGTCTATCTACGATGAATCACGTGGGCCGCACTGTAGCACGTTGCTTGGCTACAGTAACGAATCTCGCCTGTTTCGTAAAATGTGTTTAATGAATCCGTGGTGAAATCCTGTTTAGCAGCATAGGCAGTGCGAGTGCCGAGAAGTAATTTATGGGCGTGAATAGATCGTGGCCGAGTAGGCCCGGAACCGCGGGGCCGAAACTGGTCTCGCAACGAATTAACATTTGCATAGAAACTGTCAAAGCGTTGGTCCGCGGCCGGCGATTAGCACCTACCATCGCGTTTGGACCGGCGCTTTGTACTCGCGCCTGCGTTTCTGCACACACCACTCTCGTGACGTCTATTCTAGTTCATTTAGCTCCAAGTTCCGCCCGTCTCGAAAATTCATAACTTACACATCACACATCTAACATTTAAAACCATCAAAACGCTAAAGCTATGTATCTTGTAGCTATTTTTAAACAAGATTTCAAAATATAAGTTATGCATAACCGCCGGATCTAAGCAGAATCCTATAATAAAAAAGTTTCGTATTCAAATACGTGACTGAACTGACGCCATTTTTAAACACGCAAGAAATAGGTATTTAGTAAATTAATGCCTCTGCATTGTTTAGACTTAAGTTGAGTGACCTGCAGCTGTTTAATTTAAAACTACACAAACTTTTGTAATGTCATCCATTTCACTACCTACTGAAAATGTTAGTGTTTAAGATTGATAGCGCTCTAGAAAAAAATCTTAGAAATGTGTTCGTGAAGCAGCAATTGACGTTACGACGAAGGTCAAAGTTACGATTTATTGTTACCTACTAAATACAATCTTCGTATTGCGTTGTCGATTCCGTCCGCACTGATAAAAAAAACGCGATTTTTTTTTTAATGCAAGCGCTTTTTCATTTGTCTCTATTATTATAGATTAATTATGTCAAACTGGTTTATTTATTTTTTATTGATCAAACTACTTTTTTTAAGTAATTAGTTGAATATAGCATCTGTCCCGTAACAACTAACAACGTCTAGAAAGATTTTTCTTTCAAACTTTTAGTTTAGTTTAAGGTTTTAAATTTAAAAATCAGTCGATATAAAGAATGATACTTTGTTGCATAAAACCGTCGTCTTTCCAAACACATTCGTGGTGTTAAGATAAAACGGTGATGCATTGAATTTACGTTTATTTCCAAGATTTTTAGACTAAATTACGTAGTAATATTTGGGTGGGTCTGAAGATAGATTTTGTGTTAATTCAAGAAGACGTGTCACGTGACTTGTAAACTCAAGCGATATAAATCATTTTATACGGTACGGTACGGTACCGTATGCGCCATTGTACTCGTGTATACAAGTAAACAAATATTCGTCTATTTTTTTATTCCATTGTATTCATAGTCCATACATACCTACGAATTATGTAAACACGACTGACTTCAGTCAGTTCAAAATCAGTACTATTTTATACTAATAATATAATACTAGTGTCTTACTTCGTCATCCTAAGCAACTTAAGTAAAACAAAAATTGTTATTATATTATTTTTCCAAATTGTTATCTAAATAAATAACATTAATAAATACCAAAGAAGTAATAATATTTTTTAGATTGGCTCGAACAGAAAAATCGATGCAACGACTTCAACTTATCCTTATATAACTTATAAATTCATATCAGACTTCCTATATTTCTATCTAAAAACGCCTCTGATTAGATATAGATTTAAGAACGTTTTGTCTAAATAGGAATTTTAGTTATCTCGATTGAAAAATAAGTAAACTACATAATATATCACGATATAGTGTATATGTTAACTTCTGACTAGCTGCTATAGTGAGATAAATGTTTTTAAGTACATTTTCAAACCGCATCTTTGTTACCTAGAGATGTTACCGCTCTAAAATTAGGATCAGGGCTTAAATTGTGGACGATTGAAAGAATAAATGCTTGGGGTATTGCCCTGTAGACCAATATATCACCTCGTTCCATTCTCACATACGGCTCTCGGATCTTCTAGTTCCATGGCCTTGGATGGAGTGTCAAGTAGCAACAAGTTTTCAGTAAACTGCTCTTGCGCAAATCACTGTCACTTTACAGTGAGTGAATGATAAAAAAACTTCCGCGATTGTAGCGGCCGATGCGACTGACGCCTGCGGCTGTGACGTCACAGTTTTTGAACCCAATACGACGTCATACTGAGATGCGTTGAGGGGTATTGACAATGCACAAGAACATACATTTTTTTATCATCCTAATACTGTAGCGACATATTGACATTCGTTTGGGAATATGGACAATGCACAATATTACTAACTATCAGTAAAGAGATCAAGACAAATTGCATCATAATTACATATCCATGTTGTTTACATGTGCTGTTTTTTTTGCAATGTTTTCGGTTATCGCCGACATAGTGGGTAAATACGTTCTTACATTGGAATATCTAGAAGTCTGAGCTCGGGTTTGAATTATACCCCTATGAGAGGTGCCTGCCATTCCTCTTTTTCCTAGTCGGATAATAGTGACTATAACTATTGTAAGTTCAGTAAAATTGGTATTTTATGTATTGAGCGCATGTTTCCTCCTGGCCTCGTTAGTTGGAATCGCCTTTTAAAATATAATTTACTAATACTGTTACAATGGGTTTTTATGCACTTATGCGGTTTGTCATTCAGAAATTATTTGTGATGGATTTTTGCTAGTTGCCCAGTGAAATCAAACGCCGCGCGTAAAACTTAAGTACGCCAGTTCTATCCACATCAAAACAAATAAAAAAAAAATTATACTATTTCCTTAGGGTAGGCAGAGACGGCTGACCGGGACGTATGGAAAAGGAAGACGTGCTGCGCCGACCCCAGATGAGCTGGGAGAAGGGCAAGAGGATGATGATGATGATTAGGGTAGGCAGAGAGAACCGAGCGCCAGATGGCACGATCCTTGCACACATCACTCGTTTATTTGACTTTCAAAACAAATCTAGATCTGATATTTGCTTCAGTTCCTTCGTTGATTCTCATTTCAGTAACAACAGCACTACTTACTTTGGAATCGGTTCTATGTATTTTTCAATATAAACTGCTCTTAACCTATTGTGTAGGTTTTCCTTAATATGTCAAGCTGCTAATGGTGCTGTGAACTACTAGTTCGTAGGTATAAACCTACGAAGGACGTTAAAACAGTGTGACCGTATAGTTATCTATACGTTTACTTCTTATCACTTATTCGACTATATTGGATGCGTAAATCCGTATTTTTTTTATTTATATATTTTTTTTATATATACATTTATAGCTGTGCCCGCGGTTTCGCTCGCGTTTATAGTTAATGTTGTATAGTCTAGCCTTTCTCGATAAATGAAGAACACGAAAATATTTTTTTCAATTCGGACCTAGTTCCTGAGATTAGCGCGTTCAAGCAAACAAATAAACATACTCTTCAGCTTTATGTATTAAGTAAGTATCGAGTATAGATTTCAAGCAACAAATTATTATATAAAATTTTTGGACTATATGCTACTCCGTTTGAGAACATTAATTTACTTGACGTACAAAGTCAAAGTCAAAGTCAAAATATTCTTTATTTATATAGGTTTCAAAGAAACACTTATAAATCGTACGACGAACTACATACAGGGCCATATCCAGCAAGCTATTTGTGTTATCCTTTTAATATGTTCGATGTTGTACAAAATAATCATTGTTTCAAAGCGATAGTGCTAACTGATAGGACTTGCAATTGTATCAATCGTGTATTCATATCGGACTAGAAATATTGAATTTTGTGACACATCTTTTATCAGGTATTTTACTTTTACCTAAATATCGTGTTGTAGTAATTGTACTGCAATCTGTCAAGATGTTTTCAATTTAGTATAATTATACTAAGAAGTAGTTACGTCCTAAGAATAGAATAGTTTTATTGTTTAACACACCGGGCGCTTATATTGCGCTGCGTTCAATGAAATCTAAATCAATGCCCTTTGAACGCGTAATATTAACGTTATTCTGTAAAGTACTACAATGGAATTCGGACAAAATTCTACGTAGCTATTAGAAATCGTATACTGAATACTGACACGATATCTGCAAGGGAGATAACCTTACATTGGTAGGCCTACCGCACGATACGCGGCGATAACGATTAGACGAGCGTAATATTAAGCGGATGCTATCGAGTTGCAAGGCAATTGGTTATATTGGATCTAGGCTTTTTTTGTGTACCGACAGATTTGCTAGAGGTTATTTGGCGACGGTAAAACTGCAAGACGCAGTAGAGACGACAATTCTTTGACTAATTGCCAGTTGTATGTAGTGCATTGTTATTTGTTGCGAATATTTGTTTTGTCTTTAAAAAGTTGGGTTATTAAATATCTTGCGAGATATGTAAGGCTATTTTTAGTTTATGTGAAACCACTTACCGGCCTATTTCACTCATTATTCTAAGGAACTAATTTAAAGGATTTTATAAAATTAGAAAAACTGTACTTTTTTATACAAAAAAAAAAAAATCAGTCGAATTGAGAACCTCCTTCTTTTTTTGAAGTCGGTTAAAAATTATACTTTCCTTACAAAAGTTGATCAGCTGATTGGCTATTTTATATGCAACGAAAAAATTTTTTGCTTATTTTCTTTAGTCCTTCAAATTAGTTCTTTAGAATAATGAGTTCAATTAGGTAAGAGGTTTCGCATGTATTAAAAATAATCTTGTATACTAATGTGAAGTATGAATAGATAAAAAAAGAAAAGAGTAAGCTGAAGGATATTCCATAGACATCTGTATTATTATAGTAATATAACCATCAAATTGTGCATCATAATACGTTAGGATTCATACATTTTAAAACAGATCAATAAAAAAGGTAACCAAAAATTAATAAATTTTCTACAAAGACAACTTGTTGTTAGAACCTCTTGAACATGGATATGGCCCATACATGGCCCTAGTTTGGGATTCTCCCGAACACAACTCCACTTTAGGTATTACTATTATGACTAATATTCAGTAAAAGGTGCTATTAGTCATTTAATTACATATTAGGTAAAATAATAATTAGGGTTCTCGAAAATAGGATCACAGGATGAATAGTTTTAACAACAGAAAAAAAACATTTCAATCCTCGTAAACTTGGGAAAAAATCAAATTCCAGGCTCAACCGACGTTTTTTGAAACATTACTGTATTGATCTAGAATATTCCAAATTTGAGTTTTAATCATCAACTTGATGATTCTTGCAAGTTTTTTCTCTTATGTACGAGTATATTACGTATAGGAAGGAGTACTTATATTAAGTTTTCCAGAAGACATTTATAATTCCGAATGGAGCTTTAACGCTAGGGTCGTACAAGCAAGCCTACATAAGGCATTGCACGCACTGACGCATAAAGACTGGCCTTGGTTACATAAGCGTCGCGCCTTCAAGGCCTGGGCGTCCTTGGCACCCGCCCGCCCCGCCGACGCCCGCCGACGCCCGTCGGAGGCGCGTGTAGACCACGCTCAAAGAGTAATTACCTAGTCTGCACTCGAAAATTTTAACGTCACTTCGCTGAGTAGGCACTTGACTCGTGTAGTGCCTAAATGAGCATTGGGCACACGAGTCAAGTTAATTTCTGCTTTATTGCGCTCAGTAGTGGTGTTATCTGATCGTGTCGATTTTGTTTGTTGGCCAGCTAGCTATTTACTTAATCTTGAAAGATAAAAGATTAATTAAATAGCTAGTTTATTAGTATATGACGCCGAAAAAGACTTCGATTATTAAATATAATTCCATTTGTACGGAAAAGCTAAATACTGAGGCGTATATAACAGCTTATTTATTCAGCGTTTTTGTCGATGAATAATCCATGACAACATAGATAAGTTTTGCATCTCATCAATTTCATCAGATTTTCCGGAATTTTAAAAACGCTTATAAAATAACATGTTACTGATGACCGAAATCGGAAGTGTTTTTTGACTAATCGATATTCTTTGCTCACTTCTGTCTTTTTTAGGGAGATGGCTTACAAAGCGACGGCACAAGGTAGTTTATCGTCTCTCATTCACAGAACCAAGGATGGACTTATTACAATTGTGCGTAATGTCTGGCGCATATCTGAGCATTGACCTTCCTAAAATGTTCTACGTCATGATTAGTCTATGTCTTTGACTAATTCTCGAGCTGAACTTTGCTGATGGGTGCAATTATGGATCCTCAACTTGACCACAGACAAATTATGATTGTTTCTGGGATATTTACACTTCAGGCATACTTAAGGATTGTTTTGGTAACTACGATAATATAACAATGTTCTAAGTTTTCGTATGGCATGTGCTTCGAGATATATAATATTACTAAAGTTTGAGAGTGAAGTAAATAGAAACATAGATTAGATACTTATGTTATTTGTGGAACTATATATTGAGGCCATCCTAGTCCTTTCCTACAACTAAGTATACAAGTAATTACCTGTTCAGGATTTGTAATCGAACAATTTTGATTATGTTGAAATGTTTGATTGGTTTCATAAATTGGTTCATTTCGGAAAAGTGTGAGTAAAAATAATGATTGTATTTCAATAAAATTAAACTGTTTTCGTTGATCTCTACACTAGACTTATACAATTATAAACACGATACTCACTTTACACGATCTTGAGACTATATGACTAAAATATTTGAAGCGCATTTTTTCATCACAGCAGCCATATTGAATTTGTCACGTGTCTCGTATTCATTAGCATACGGACGTGGAAAAAGTATTGACACATAATGGCAATCTAACGTCACCTAAATATGGTTAGTGGCTATATTTCTGTGGTCTGTGGTGGCTATGTTTCGGGATGACATGTGTCAGATTTTTTTTATTAAAATTATATTTTTTCACATCCTTACATGTTTTAAATAGACATCTGGCTGTGTTAGCTTGTTTAGGTACTGAGCTATCAACCACTGTTAAGAGTATTAATTAATCATACACATTTTTCCTAACCTATTTACGGGTATTTCTAACCCATAAATACCCATTTCGATATTTGTAGACAAATCTTACAGGTATTTGTTGATATATTTGCATAGTTACACTCTTCTGTATTATTCACATTGCATACTAAATACCTTGTCTAAGAAATAAAGCCTATACCTAGTTTTTTTTTAAATCATATCAATCGTCTCCGCAGTAAGATTGTACACAACGTTCGATATGTGGTTTGACAGAAACATTATTGTCTGTTATTGCGTAAATTTTTTAAATGTCTTTTTTTTTGCATTTTATGTTACGCATATAACTTTAAAACGTTTCGGTGTAAAATTTCGTACTCCTATGAGTGAATTTAAAAAAATACTACTTTGAAATATAAAAATAAACACATGAACTCTTGCAAAACGTTTCTTCTTCACTATTTTGACGTAGACTACATTGTTTTGCGAAGATAGTCTGGTCCTACCTTAACTTGTGATTACAAAACCGACTATGTACGATAAGTAGTTGGCATTGTCGACCCTAGTGCCTAACTTACAAATAAGTGAAGGCCTTATGTTCCGTTATCGTCGAAACTTCTTGTAGCGATAATACCATCTAATTTTAAGTAAGCTAATTGTGTATATCCATTGGGGAATTGTACTTGCAAATAGACAATACTATCGCCAAGTAGGTATGCCCTTGCACATCCGAATTGACGTCATTCTAAGGGTGAACAATGTTAAGTCACGTGCGAGCGCCAGTATTGCGTTGAACGTTAGTGTAAACGAAATAAGGTTGATAGTTGAATGTGATACAATTGATTTGGTGTAGTTTAGTGCACGTGATTCGAGTCAGTGAGGTATTATGTGCGTGTACCAAAATATTAGTATAGAAACGAACGATAACGCTATGCTACAGATAAGACATTTTGTTCCTGACCTAGTGACGATTTTGTTCTGTGTTCACTAGACAGGTTGAAAACAGATGTTATTTTTTACTCTGAATGGACTTACACGCCTGAGAATAAAATTAATGTTTCAATTGTGTACCTTGTCTAGCATATCCAGTGGCGAAACTATGCCGTTTGAGGCCAGTGGCAATTTCATCGATTGTGGCCCTCGTTTTGAACAATAATCAATTTCAATTCTGTAGCATATGGGGGTTCCCCGTGCTCACGGGATCTAAGGGACGCTTTCAGGCGGGGGCCCGTGGCTTTTTGCCACTTCTGACACCCTATAATTTGACAAGCTCGATGGCGCATTCGGTAGTGAACCTGCCCGATGCGCCAAGAGTTGTGGGTTCGATCCCCATCCAGGACAAATATTCTTATGATGAATACTTGTGTTTGTTATGTGTCTGGGTGTTATATCCAATATTTAAGTATATATTTGTAATACCACCGTTGTTTCTGATATAGCACAAGCACAAGCTTAGTTTGGGACTAGGGTATTGGTGTGTCAGTCTGGAGAATTTATTTATTTATAGTAGTCCTTATAGATCGTTGCCTGAATTAGTCAAAAAAAAAATATTGTACCACCACGCCCGTTATCCCGGAAGGGGTTGACAGAGTCAAAGGGACAGCTAGCCCCATTTCAACCAATTCAGACTTGGCTGTAAAAAAGTGTAAATACAAAAAAAAAAAGTTGTGTACTTTTTCCTGTTATTTATAATATCTTGGAGGCGTATAACTAATACATAGACAATGTGCCAGTGGCAACATTGGATCAAATACCTACTGTTTGTTCAAGTTTTTCTGTTCGCATTGTAATACTTATGTTCTTGTCAAATATTCCTAATAAAATTGAAGGTAGGTTTGTTCCGTGTTCAATTTAAATTATGCTGTTTAGTTATACTTATGTATCATTGATGAGCTTGGTGCTATTTAATAATTTAAATTAATCGCTATAAAGCGCTCGGAAATTCTATTCATTGTAAATATCTAGTAAAATAAATATGTTTTTTAATATTAATGGGTCACTTTAATACAGTTAACATAATGCTAAATTTTAAAATGAATAAGACGTAGGGTAACAATTTATTACAAATATAACTAATTAAAATAACTACTTCACACAACTAACGTAGAATCAATTACGTTTGGTTATTTTACAGGAAAATTTAATGTCATCATTTACCTGTGTCCGAAACTATTTATATGATTGGATTACCAATGATGCCATGGTAAAGTTCTATAAAATATGTGGTTGGAATGAGTATTTGGGAAAACTTCACTTTAATTGTGTATTTAGGTATCGCTATTTAAGGAAACATTTGAAAACAACTTCTTTTTTATGTTGTAATAACAAAGTTGACGATGTGAATGTTCTGTGATCATTAGAGATCAATTAAATGATGGTGTTACGAATTCGCTAATTACAAATTCACCATCTCTAAATTTACCAGAAAGAACTACTTTCTTTTTACAACTTAATTACGATTTTTGACTTCGAAAAAAGGAACAAATAGTTGTTTTAAGGATATCCTGATTCAAAAGCAAATAAAAGAGGGTTTCAACATTTAAGTATTTAAATTAATGTAAAATTATGCAATATTAACAAAAGTCTATTATATGACTAGAATAAAATTATCTTTACAAAGAAAATCTGTACGCCAATACGATTGTTACCCATACATTAGTATTAAATTTTGAATTTACCGAAAAAAAAAAACATTGAATTTACTGAAAAAAAATTTTTTTTTCAATGTCTAAATGTTACTTAGTTTTATCGTATCCAAATTACAAAAGCAGGACGTAATCCTTTCGGTTTTGCCTACAATCTGGTACCCATCTCTTTCCCTATTGACAACAATAAGTAATTTAAACTGTGTGGGACAGGCGAGCAAGGAAGAACTGGTCTGCTTTTGCTTTCGCTTATTTGGGTCAAGGATTATTCCTTACAACAAAAAGACGCAATCCGGTTGTTGCATTACTAATCGTCCCTACGCGGAATCGGCGAGTTTGGGCTTTTTATCCCTTCTTATTATTCCTTGAATAAGTGGGACGGGGGATGTTTAAGGAAATCGAAACTGGCCATTGTATGTTAGAAACATGCTAACGTGTGAGTCGCTGAAATAAATACAGATGCTCAGTGTTTCCAGTTGGCTATATGTCGAAGTATCAGAGAAGCTTGGATAAAACACAGAACGTTAAGTTAATCTGATTATAGAATAAAAAGTGTAAAATGTATGAAATACCAAAAAATCACCTAACGTATCGATTATACACATATAATTGATAAGTTTTGTATTATTTTTGTTAGAACCTTTGCGTGAAGGTAATTTTTTTTTATATTATTTGACTTATCGGAATGGAGAAGGTTCATATATTGGTTTGTAAGTGACTGTTACTCTATTTAATATTTTGTCTAACTTTTCATATTAAACGTTCTATATTAACTATAGTTAGTATAGGTTGTCATTGTAGCATCAGAAAATGTATCGCTTTGTCATCTACTAATGGGAAGGCAATTGAAGTCAGTAAGTCTAATTGACTTGAATAAAAAATAACATTGTGTATGACCACTGAAATTGATAAGCGATGAATGAATCTTCAATGAAACTTCAGAAATGGAAGATGCAATATGAATCTTGATAAGAAAGACTGTATAACTTAGAAGAGTCGGTCTATATCTAACTATACTTACTTTAAGTTAAGTTAAGTTTGTTTATTTGTTCGTTTGGTTGATCGCACTAATCTCAGGAACTAATGGTCCGAATTGAAAAAATGTGCTATAAAGGAAGGCTATATAACATTACGTTACGATACACTAACCATAAAAGCGGGAGAAACCGCGCGTTTTAGTTTTAAAAATAAAGTAAAATAAATGCTTCTATTGAGATAGAGATATCAATAGTTTACGAAAGAGGCCCTCAAGTATTACAACTATGCGATTATGATTATATAGCCATGAAGTGACTCTTATCGTGAATAATTAAATACATAATTTCGTTGAAATAATTACATTGTACTTACATGGTGTTGCCGTCATTTCAATATTAATGGCAATATTATGCAACCAAACGAAAGTTGTCATCCGTGAATCTGGTACCGATTCTAAACAAGTTTCAGTGAACGCATTTAGATTTAACGACCAACAGTTTATTACATTCGTTTGACCATTAATTACGTGGGTAAATTGCCTCCGAATGATTTGGGAATAACGTCGTCCTTGTTTTAACTAGTATAAATTGTGATTGTGCTGAAAGGTAAAACGGAAATCGCTATTTCGAAACTAATTTGATTTGGAGTGTGCAGTACGTGTTATCTTTTACCCACATGGAAAAACATGAGGTAGCGATACTAATTTAAATATAAACACTATGAAAATGCTTTCGGTTATACATTTAAAAAATTAAACACATGTGTCGAGTATACGACACAAATCAGGAAATGGCGTAGGCTACTTAAAATTTTATCAGCTGATAAAATTTTGAACGATATTTTATCTATAGTAGTTGTCGTCCCATCTAAATAATTGCTAATAAGTCATATTAGGTGTGTATATGTGGCATCAATTCTGATTATAAAGTGAAGTAAAGTAAGTAAATTCTTCAGACTGACACACCAATTCGCTAGTCCCAAACTAAGCTTATGCTTGTGCTATGGATACTAGGTGAACGGATAGACATACTTAAATACGTTTATAAGCATCCATGACTCGAGTACAAATGTCAATGTTCATCACACGAAACATTTGCCCCTAGCGGAATTCGAACACGGGACCCTTGGTTTCGTGGCCAGGGTCTCTGACCACTCGACCAACGGGCCAGTCAATCTTATATCATGTAGGTCTGGGACTTAAGGATAATGTATAAACTGTGTTCTTTGTCTAGAATGTCGTCAAAGACTAATAGTCATTAGGGTATTGGGTATATGATTGCGTAGGCGACGAGCTAGCCATCTGTGAATATTTTTTTTACAATTTTTATTGGTTAAATGTGGTTATATGAGCTTTTTGCTCATTGGACTATACCCCTTCGGGGATTGCGGGTGTAAAGGCGTGTATGTATGTAACTCTAGCTAGCTAGCTAGCTACTCTAACCAGCTATACTCAAAGTGTGTTCTGCAGAGTCCTGGGGCTCCCGGGGCTTCTGGGGCTCGGGCCAAAGCCTTTCTGGGGGGACCACGAAAATAGATATTGATCATAATTAATAAAAAACTAAAGGAGCACTATAAGGCTTCAGGAAAAAAATCCGTCAAAATTTTAATATCTACGACTACGCGGGTTCGATACTGTTCAATTATTCTAGGGTTCCCTAAAATACTTCGCTTCCCAAAAGGGTTCCGTAGACAAAAAGGTTTGAGAACCGCTGCTCTAGACATATAGACACACTATGTTCAACATAATTTATTTGCAAGTCTTCTCTCAAAGAAATCTTGTGCTGAAACACATTTTCACACTTGTCCAGTGTCTGCCGGTGTTATTGCATCGTTGCAATCTGTGTTTGGTTGCAGCTTTATTACTGTTGAAGATACTATTTACAATGTAATGTTTGGAGAAAGCTTAAACACGCGGTTCAAATTGTGTAACTAAAGTGGATGTAAACAACTCAGTCAAGATGAAAAATGTTACTAAGATTTTCCGTTTTGACCAGTCTCCGGTTATGTGAATAACAGTTTTGTTGACGCGTGTAATATATTTATTTATAGTATGGCATGCTGCATGCGGTAGCTGCATTCATTTATTTAGGTCAATAAGGATAAACCAAAGTTCAATAATAGTGATAATGTTTTACGTAGAAATGTCAGAAAATGTGTCATACGGCTGATAAGAAGTATGTATTTGTGTGTAAGGGTGTATACAATTACGTGATAGATTACATAATGCATTTTTTAAAGATAAAATTTGTAATTTTACATAAAATATAACCAAAATTTCTTACTTTGCTGACATTAAGAGACATCGGTGTGTTATGTCATAAAATATTGTGTATATTTATTTACGATCGAGAATCTTTATAGACCTAGAAATCTAGAATCTACACGAGTCTAATAAAGTTTTCAAGATGCTTCTCTAGCACTTGTGCGTCTACTTCTATTTACGTAGACACATTTATCTTGATTCATATTGCTGACTCATTACACGTCTGGTTATTCACCTTAGGATCTTTGTTAATATGCGTTATTTAAACAAACAAATTTAAACATGATTGATAAGTTGATTCCTTAAAAAAGTTGGTCGGCCAGAAGTTTATCGAGGCTGATCTTGAGGAAAAATAAGAATACCAGTCATGCACTGATCCTCTGAAAATAAGAGTCTCAAGTAATTTGAATGCAGTAATTAGACCCGCTAAATCTAAAATTATAAGCTAATCAAACTCTTAAACTTACTACACCGGGGTTTCCATTTTTTTTGTGATTGCGGACTACTTTGATTTCATTGTTGTTATGAGGGATCACTTGGTCCAATGTAAACTATGTAAATTTTTTTTTTTTTTTCGCGGCCTAAATGATATATCTTGCGGACCACCGGTAGTCCGTGGACCACTGTTTGAAAACCACTGTACTACACAGAGACCAAATTCTATTTTAGTAAAAAGAAGATTATTGATTGTTTCATCTACATTTTTCTATTTTAATCTTGTGGTTGAGTTAAGTAACGATAGTTATCATCTTCTTATGTCCGGTTTCTAGTCTAGGTTCGCTTGGCGTCATATTTGAGCTCCATAAATACTGATTAATACATTGACAAGCAGTTGCTTTAATGTAATATCCAGATTTAATATGCAGTCGGATATTAAATCCGCAATTTGTATGATTGATTGATGTGATGTCTGTATTTGCAGTATAAATTAAAAATATTATGTCCTTTTATACATACCATACATACAAGCACGCCCATAATCCCCGAGGGGGTAGGCAAAGAACGATAAGCGACTTAAACCACATTCAGCCAAAAATTTAGTTTGGTTAGATAAATTGTAAAAAAGCAGTGACAAGTGGCTAGTTCGTCGCCTACGTTATCAAAAATCCAGAACCATACACAATTACTCGCCTTTTACGACATGCTAGGCAAGAAACACAGTTGGTACATTATTTTTAAGTCCCAGACCAACATGGGACAAATAAAATATGTCCTTTAAATGCAGCAATTTGACGGAAATAGATTAAAGTAAAGTATTATCGTATTAATCATATTTTTATTTAGGCTTCTACCGATATGGTGCAAGATAAACACATTTTGTAGATACAGACAACTATTTTTATCATTGAAAGTGTTATAACTAGTTATAACAACACAAACTTCAGCGTTTATGTACTTATATATACCTACTTGGTATATGGAAATATATGACTAATTCCTATATCTGATATCTTTGAGTTTGGTAGAGACTGCTTGACTTAAGGCAACAACGTATGTGCAGGTTATGACTTTACTAGCGAGCCTGCGGTTTCACCCGCGTATTTTCCGTTCCCGTACGGATACGGGGATGAAATATAGCCTATGTCACTCGCTGATAGAGTAGCTTTCTATTGGTGAAAGATTTTTTCAACTTGGTTAGTAGTTTCGGAGCCTATTTAATTAAAATAAACAAAAAATCAATCAAATATTTCCTCTTTAAAATATTAGTATGATAGGCATAATTATATAGCTTAAAGCTTAGAATGATGCTAGATACAAATTGAGGAGTAATTATTATTTGTTATTATCACATGAAAATTGCCTAATTTGCTAAAATATAAACAATCATTAAAAAGAACAATACCATAAATGTTTACTTTGACGAAATAGCTTTATCTCCTAATTAGAAGAAATTTGACCACAGTACACATTTAGTTAAGTAATATTACGACAAAACTCATGCATTGAAATACTTCGCTGGCAGTAGAACGATGAATTTTTACATTCGTCGTGGAATGTGGTACATACTTGGTACACTCATTTTAGGTCACCGAATAGCTAGCCATTGTCAAAAAACGCAGTGACTGTGACACAGTGTAGGCGGGTAACAGTGAAGAAGTAAAGTGTTCAACGTAAATACACAGTACACACGCTTAATAGAAATGTTTTTGATAATACAGAATTAATGTCTTTGACTTAATTAAAGGGAATTGAATAATAAACAATCTAGGGGGTTCATAATTTTAGAGTTTAAAGATATTAGCTACTATTGTTCAACAATAAATAGGCATGCGTTTTTATACAAAACTAATTTCTTAGTGTCATCTATTTTTCGCACATAACTTTCGAAAAGATAAACTAAGAGAGAGAGAGAGAGAGTTATAAATACTTATGTAATTTTTAAGTATCGTTATTAAATAAACTCAGGCTATGGTTAATTATCATATAAGGTGACTGAGGTTTTAAAGAATCGAAAATAGTGGGTAAATTTTAGCGTATTACTCGCTTCTACCCTTGGGTGTGCAGTTTCAATAAACTATCTCACTGTTGATCGATGACTTGTGCGTGTGCGCAGTGGCAAGCACCGTTATATAAGAACGCCATGAATGGCGCGCTGTCACGGTGCACCGCAGTGAAAGGTGCCGCCATACTGCACGCACGGTGCCATAGATCTTTATCACAGTATAACTCTTAACAGTATTACGATTTTCTGGATCATCGCACTTTTTCAATTAATAAAAAGGATCAGTAATTTGTACAAAACTAGGTGGGAAATTTTGCTAATGGAATTTTCAAGTATCGTTTACAATACGTAGTTAATTAATGGTAAGATAATGTGACAAATTTATTTATTTAGAAATATAATTCGGTTTTGCATAATTTGTCTAAATATTGTAAATTATATTTTTAAAATATAATTTACAATATTTAGACAAATTATAATATCGTATTACTAGATTTCGTCGCAAATACTACCACACATGTAAATTTCGATTGCGTAGTATTCAATATAGCCAACAATGTAAATATACACAAAGAATAAAGCGTTCGGTGATCTTCACTGTTCCCCTTTATATTGTTGCCAATGCACGCCCAAAACGGATTATACGTTGCGCCTGCGCACTCCACTGCGTTTCGTGCCTAGTTTCAGGGTCGTGTGTCGTGGCCTTTTTGGCAAACGGAAGTTTAATTTTTTTATACGCATGACATTGTGAGTTCACTTGTATAGTTTTAGAGATTCGTGCCAACTGCAAAGCTTGCAAAAAAAATTCTAGGTTATGTAACGACGTAACGTTAAGGAGATTGCATCTCGTAATTAGTTTCTTAAGCTATTTTCAGAATATATTTGCAATAGATTGGGCGTTTTACAAAATATGATCGACAAAGTGAAATATGTTGTTCAACTGGTGAATTGAACTGGTTTTTAGGTTATGGCCAATTTATATGCTCTATTCTAAAAGATTTTTTCACTGTTAGATAGCTACATTAACATCTTAACATAGTATAAAACAAAATCGCCACTTCTGTCTGTTTGCTTAGATCTTTCAAACTGCGCTAAGGATTTTGATGTGGTTTTCATCAACAGATTGAGTAAATAAAGAGGAAGGTTTATATTTATAGTTTAAAACTTTTTGTCGGGTCGCTAGTTGCTATAAAATATGACATTAAATTGAATAAAGCTGTTAGCAGACGCTAGTCTTGAATAACTGCTCTATAGTTAAGTGTACCTACTACTTACCGATGCCGCGAGCAACGCAGCGCAGACGCAATTCCGGAACGCAGCGGCGTACGCTGCAACCTCTTGCAACTTTCTATTTTGACGGGCCGGCCTGCGGGCCCAGCACGTTTCTTCTATTAGAAAATTGTTGCATTAGAAAGTTTTTTTTTACTTGCATTGTTACGTTACAATTGCTACTAGTAAGTAGGCTGTGGTAAACTAATTTGTTTGAGGACATTTTGGTGGCAAAATAAAAAAAAAATTGTAACTTTTAATTAATAAAAGAATTTTGTTCATCGTCATAAATTATATATTCTTTCTAGTCGCGGCTATTTGTACCATGATAACCCTGGAGGAGAATCTGGAAAATTGTCAAGATTAGAAAAGTTTTTAAAGTTGACAATATTACAAATAGAATTAGGTAATGAATGAAACAAATAAAAACAATAAGTTTTGTCAGTCCGAAATTTTGGTCAACAGTGCAGTGCAGATGGATATAATATCAGCACTACAGAGTGACAAAATATAAGTCAATTATCACAATGTCACATACAATGGAAAATTTATGGAATACGAAGTCACAAATGTTGTATCTTTCACTGAACATTCTATGTAGGTACATTGCAAGCCTACAAATAAAAAATATTTTAAATCTATTTTTATGTCAAATCATAAGATGTAGAGTTCATCTCATTTGTATTCAAGTGTACAAGGTTTTCTTCCTATTATCATATTTTATTCAGCAGCACCAACAATATATTATCTACATGCATTCGTCACATAGTATTGTCTAGCTATAAAAACCCTTCGACTCAACCAAGGGCAAGGCCGCGTGTGTCTGAAGTCACGTTTTTGGACTTTACTGGCGTTTACGTGTACCATTGTTGAGAAGCATGGAAAAAATACATGTACTTATCTTAATTTTTTTTCTCATGCTTACTACTTTTTTTCCAATTTAGAAATGATGTAACATAAACTTACTTTAGCTATAACTAAGTGACTGATGTCCATTAGATTGATAAGGTATAAATTTCTATTGAACACATACATATTGTGATTGCAATATTAAAGAGCTTCATTTCAGAAAGTTATATTTTTAAAAGCTTATCTGTAAATTTAAAATAACAATGACGTCCGTTCGATATTTTCTCTTTTCTAGAATTGCTTGATTCTATCATCCTATACGGTCAGTAAGAAATCTACTACCATCGGTCCGTCGAGCCAGATAATGTCTTGCACATCGTTCTCCAAATCTCAAAATGTACTATTGCAATATGGGTAATGCCTAAATACTTTACTTAATAACTGACGAATTGGACTGCAGTTCGTGTACTGAGTAAGTGGTTTCCCCATTAGCATCATATCACAGCGCGTGTAATTTGATCACGCCACCTACAAATAGAGTCTGTTCGCATCTCAGCCGGCATGGGAAACAAAGACTCACATAATTACGAGCACTCGAAGCGTGCACCGACGCGAAACGGCTGCACTAAGATAAGCCCGCGAGAATTTAGAAAACCCGTTTGCGCGAGAGCAGTGCGTCGGATTTCGACATTCGGTTACGTAACAAAATGCCGAATCTACGCACTGCGCATCGGTCATCCGGCCCCGCCTATCTTTCACAACCGAACCGCCGATGCATTTTCTATCTTTGTTGTCCACAGTACGGGGAGACCGCCAGTTAATCTTGTAAATACCTTACGACTTAAGAACCATGTCCTGTTTCTAGCCAGGGTCTGCTTAGATTAGTTAGAATTGTGTGGAAAGATTTCCTAAAAAAACGCTCGTAGAAAGTAAAGTTAAAGGAATAGTTATAATTTTTTAGTTTTGTTATCATTGTTCTATGAACTATCTGATAAGTTGATATAAATATTACAAATAAGTACATATATTTACTCTAACGATTGAACATGGGAAGTTAATAATTTGTTGATCAGGTTCGATCAGGATTTTAAAATATTTCTTACTGATTACTAATTTTGAGGCCTCAAATTAAATAATATTATATCTATTTATGCAATGCAAATTTGAATCTACCGGGTATAAAATTGTGTCATTTACATGCCATTCTATATAGCTAATATTTAAATTTAAATTATTCATTTTCGCCAAATGTCATCACATACAACCACTTGCAAAAGTTTGTTTTTACTACAAATTTGTATATAATAATATATAAAAGCGTATAGTATATTCAAACTGTGGCAGTCGGTAGCAAGCTGCGTTGTATTTAATCGTTTCGCACGCATTGCATCATGCATTACGACGGAGATGAATTACTTTATCTGCCTACACTGTGTCTCTCGGTATACCAGCATTTGAATATTGTCGTCAATGTAAAAGTCACGCGGCAACCCAGATTTCGGTTTCCTCTGCTCGTCTTGTGCTCCACGAATACGCAATAAGTCAGTTTGGTTTTCTCACAAAAAGCTCTTGAGGTAAGAAAGTGAAGATTTTACTTTATTTAGTTTATAAGCAAACACGTCAGATTAATTAGGATTATGAAATACTAGCTTCCTGTGGCAAACAGAGTGTTTGCTGAAAATTGTGTTAACAGCTTTCGCGTGGAATAGTGAGTGGCATGTCTCATATTTTATAATTTACATTCGATTAAGTCACAAACATGTAGATAAAATATCTACTTCGTTTATTTCGTTACGGACTCTCCTATAAGTCGTTTATAATAAATAGACATTACGATTTTTAGGTTTTACTAATTCGTACTTGTATTGATTTGAATCACAACCAAAATAAATAAATATTACCAAAATATTATCAAAATGTGAATAATTCATTTCAATCATTGTATTATAAAAGTGGATAATGGCGTATAGTTGACTAGCTCCTGCCTGCGGCTTCGCTCGCGTGGTACATCGATTAAACATAGCCTATATGTTATTCGAGTGTATGAGCTATACTTATTATTCAAAAGTTTCTTAAAATCCATTCAGTAGTTTTTTTGTGAAAGAGTAACAAACATCCATCCATACATACAAACTTTCGCATTTATAATATTAGTAGGATGATCGTATCGTAGGTGGTGAATTAGCTACATGTCGTTTATTACAATTTACAATTTCGGCACACGAAATACATAGACGTTGAAAATAAAGAGATAATAAAAATATATATTTGTGAAATACCATGCACTATGAATTGTGTCATCCTAACAATCGTACCGCTATTTACAAATAAAGAAAAAAATTTAGAACCGCAGAAAACTACGAGCACTCGCGCCACGAAATCACAAAGATGCTCAATCTCAAACAACGTAAGCGCTCTCCCGAGGCCCGAAAAGCAAACGCAGCGATACTACATCATAGTTGTAGATGTGTATCGTAGCCCGGGAGGGGTCCGGGGTATCGGGAGGGGAGGGGGGGATTCGGTGAATGTGCAGCGGTCGATGCAAGCCTTTGTTTGGGCCCCGTTACGCGCTTCCACTTGCGTGCATTCGCCCGAACTTCGCGTAGAAAGCGTTGTTTACGTAGTATGCATCTGACGTCAGCACGAGACGAAACAAAAGCGAATCAGCTTCTAAAGTGTACACACACATTAGTAAGAATTAGACTTGGAAATATCCATGTGTACTAACCCTTACGTGAAAAATATTTCTATTATCATAAAAACGCCACCTTCTCTTCACTTGATCAACTATTTATTTACTGTAACATTTTTAACATTTTCAATTACTTAAGCCGCGATTTAGACCTAACTTATTTTATTTTTTAGGTTTCAGTAATAATCTTTATTTCCGCGAGAAATTTAATATCATTCAGTCACTTTGAGAAAGATA
Organism: Glyphodes perspectalis; assembly: GCA_951394215.1. Taxonomy (NCBI): domain Eukaryota; kingdom Metazoa; phylum Arthropoda; class Insecta; order Lepidoptera; family Crambidae; genus Glyphodes; species Glyphodes perspectalis. The sequence continues at coordinate 15,654,976 of OX596202.1, read as the reverse complement.
TAAATATTAAATTAGTGTTTAAACTTGGGTATAGCGATTATTTACAGCAAAATGTGATTTACAGTATGATCCTATAATAAAGAAATACGAGCTATTAATCAATATTAAAACGTATAAATGTGCAGCAATATAATTTGTTATGACGACAACATGTGCTAGCGATTAATAAAATAAAATAGGTAACTATAATTATATAGTGATATGTATATATCTGTATATTTGGAAGCACGCTGAATGTACTGAAATTTGTTGCAACACATAAGCTACTTATCACCAGCCAAATAATTATTTATACACACATACACTAACATATTTTTCAATTTGCATGTTAGTGAGACTATTTTGATGAATATTATTGATATCAACATCAAAATTATTATGAATATTGAAATAAATGTACTTTAAAAAGTATCACTAATACACTATTGACACTTTTTTTGATGTTAATGTCATTTTGATATCATTTAAATATGACTTTTATTAGATATTATAAATATAACTTCACGAGCTTGGAAATTCACAGTTATCGGTTTTATTTCTTATTAACATATAAATTCCATATTGTTGCACATCATTAAAATGTGGACGAGTTTTTGCCAAACTATTTGTTGAATGTTTGAAATATTTTAATTGAAATAGGTATATGTTTTGTTTCAATACACTCAAATTAATGCACTAAGTTTGTTTTACATATAATATTATCGTCACTGTTATATTATGAACAAACAATTTGTTAAAACCGGTGTTTTTGTTTTATCGGTCTTTTAATTTTTGAAAGTAAATTTAGATATTAACTTTAATGCGTTTGTTGCCTGACTGCATTTGTCGTTACAAGCCGTAATTTATATAATAACCAAAATGGTTGCCGGTTTCAACATCCGCTGATTATGATGTTGTATGCTACGGCCGCTTTCCCACCGCGCTTTCTGCCGATGCAGAGTGACCGTTGCGGCAGTTTGCGCAACTCGGTGCAACCTCCCTTCCCCTCCGCCCCTCAGACCCTACTACGCCTGCGCGCCGACTGCAAGCCGGAACCAGGTCGCAGCCAAAATTCCTCTTTAACCGGCCTAACTAGACCTACCTCCGCTCCCGAGCCGTCCGTCAAACAAGCGGACACCGACGCCGGTCGCCCCACTGCCTGAGCTCTCGATAAAATGGCCGCGTATACCTGCACGTATGCAAATACAGTTAGGCTGTAACGGCCGGGATCTAATCGATACCGTATCGAGTCGATGCAACTGCATTACCTATGAATATAACCATTGCAGATGCGTGGCTGCCCCTGTGAGGGACTGCGTTCTGTGTTCCAATAAATTTGCATATTGTTTGGTCATCTCTGTGCACCGTTAACCTGTGAACGCTACGATGGTATCGAACTTCAAAGCTTTCAAAAATTACGGTCTTCGCGACCCCCGTGCCCATCGCTATCAGTATAAGAGATGGTATATATTTTTTGAAATAATATCGATGTTGTATTTTTTTATTTTCTTTTTAATGTTTTATGTTCTGTTCCTGTCTGATGTATCTGTAGTTTTTTATCACTTGTTTTCTAAATCTGTCACAATCTGTGTATGTTTTCCCCTATGCAATGTCTTATAACCCAACTCCTAATATCTTAAATGAGTTACATTTGTTGGTAATTCGTTTCCTTTTTACCTAATAGTTTTATGACTGTAAAATACTATCTTTACTATGAATGTATCCTTGTCGTACTTTTTATTAGTCATTTTAAATATTCTATGCTTTAAGTGTCGTTCTTTAAAAAATGTGAATTTAGTTGCTGACCCTTTTAAAATCTATTACGTAATACTCGGTTAAAAGTGCGTGTGGTTTTTACTGTCAAAGACAAAACTTCAAATTTTTCATCAATATCCGTTTAAATCGTATTTAGACGTGAAATCACGATTCAAAATTTTAAAATATTCACCTATCAGTTACCAGTGGCCCACTGACCCACCCCGCTCCCATGACACTACGCCCTTCGCCCCCCGCCGCCGTATGCTGCCTTCCTATTCCGTAGGCAACTTATCGATTGGTTGTTTAATGCAACCAGATATAGAGGTACTAGTCACGTATATGTATGTAGGTAGCTACCTATAGCGCGATTCGACAAAGGTGTTACGTAACAACGACGGTCGTTTAGACCAAATCGCCGAAAAACTGGTCGTTTTCCTTGCTACGGGTTAGTATCAACGTTAGTACGTTGTACCTAGGTGCGCTGTGCTACGAATCTGATATCTAGACCGCTACGAAGTAAGATCGTGCTACGAAACGTTGATGAATATGTAAACATATTGCGTACGTAGTTCGGAGTATTCTTTCAATTTTATTTTGGCAATTTATTGGGAGCTATGTTGCGGTAAAATATGTATAAAAATGAGCGTTCAAATTATACTGGTGGTTAGAATTGATAAGTTGGTTATAGATTGCGGAACTTAAAAATTAAAATATACTTTCGAGTCTTATGATTAGTTATGACTATAATGACTCCAAATTTATGCGGCGTCATAAATCAAGTTACTTGGGTAATATAAAAAAAAAAAATACGTAATAAATTTACGTAATTTATGTTATTTATCTTAATATACACGGATTTATTTTTTTATTTGTTATTTAAAGATATTAGCGATATATTATTTTGTTAAGAACTATAAAAGCTTGATTTTAGTTTGATGAAGGATTATACTGGAAATTCACTTTTAATTATGCACACACTTACACACACACACACATAAATAAATAATTATACTTTTACGCCCGCAATCCTCGAATGGGTCGGGAGAGTCCAAAGATGAAGTATGTAAAGTATGTAGAAGTAGAAGTATGTAAAGTACGTTAATACATACATAACATCACGCCCTTAATCCCCGAAGTGGTAGGCAGAGACAAAGGGGCAGCAGGCTCCTCTAACCACATTTAGCCAAAAATAATACTGAGCTTGGTTACATCGAAAACTGTAAAAAGTAGTCACTTGTCACTACTTTTTACATAGCTAGCTCGTCGCCTACTAAATCCCATACCCAAAACCCCATACACCATTTGTCGGTTATAACTAATTTTAGCCAATATTCAAATTTGATCGGGATATATGAAATATTGTGAAAAAGTGAACCGCTAACTCGTCGCCTACGCAATCACAAAACTAATAAACAATCGCCTTTAACGACATGTTAGGCAAGAAACATAGTTTGGGCATTTTCAGGTCAGGCATTTAATTATGCATTGGATTATAATTTAATTTTTTTAAATTACATATTGACGTGATTCAAGTCCTGTAAACGTTTCACGGAACGGTTGTATAATGAAAAAAAATCAAATTTAATCAATTTACGTAAAAAATTAAACAGCTTTGCTTTTTCTGCTTACAAGTAAATAATATATTTTATAAGTGCTACTCACATAATCTATTAAGTTGATTAAATTATCTCTTGTCATGGACAGTAATTTAAAGTTTTGGGCGAACGTTGGTCCACAGACAATAAATAAATATGTCAAGGAAGAATTTTTGATTTCATATCTTTTTTCATAATTATTTTAAGTTTAAAAAAAAACTGTTTTTATTTTTTGTTTATGGTGTAGTAGTACGCCGTTAACTTTCGTAGCGTACTTACAACAAAACCATCTATTAATCTATCTAGTTTAAAATTTAAATAAGGCTAACATTTCCCGATCTATATAAAGGTGGGTATCGATTCCCCATGGCAGGTGGCATTTCCCGGCGCCGTGGGAACGCGCCAGTGGTCAATGGCATTACATATTCATGGTGGTGTGGTAGTGGTGGGGCATCGATCATGCCGGTTGTTCACCCGACCTTGGGGCTTACGCCATAGGGTTGGTTCGTGAGTGGTGTCGATGTTTCAGAATATTGTTATCGAAACTGGATTATGGAAATAATGCGGTCCGAATTTAGGAAGTTTTGTACATCGTAAACACATGTGTAAATAAATATACTTAGCATACAAACACTGTTTTGTATTCAATATTAGATATACTATTATCTAATAGAAATGATAATTTAATCTGACTCTATTTCCTGAGATTAGGGCTTGAAACTGTTCTATCGCTTTGTTTTATAAGTAGTCAAGTCATTTTGCATTCTATATAATTGTAATAAATAAAAATATAATATACTATTTATACTAGCAGTGCCCCGCGGTTTCATTCGCATAGTTCCCGTTCCTGTAGGAATATGGGGATAAAGTATAGCCTATGTTACTTCCGGATAATGTAGCTTTTCAATGGTGAAATAATTTTTGAAATCGGTTCAGTAGTTTTTGAGCTTTTTCATTACAAACATACACACACAAAAATACAAATCTTTCCTCTTTATAATATTAGTACAGATTAACTCGTAGGTACCTCTAACGCGAACAAAGTTTATCTTATATGGCTGTTACTCAAATACATGAGAACCATAGTTCACGAGAAATGCGCAGACATAAAACATCGCTTTTTACCCATTTAACTTAAAAAAGTCGCAGGATCAATGTGAAAATGAAATATTTTCAGTGGTTACCTTAATTTGTTTGTTTAACAATAAACGAGTCTCAAAACATGAAAAGTATTACTTAGCTCAGGTCTCCAAAAAGTCACTCTTTATCGATATATTTTTGTAGTATACCAATCCTATTCAATAAAGCGTTGTAATCGTTATATTATTCCACCCTTAGTTACCCAGTAGTAATTTTATTAAAGACTAGGTGAAAATTTATGGGCTTTAAAATGTCGGCGTTTTGGAAAATTACGTCATGATTATTAAACTCAGAGCATAGACTTACTTTAACACCACATGCGTTTTAAGTTGGAAATAATAATAGACGTATAAAAACTATGTGTATATTTTTTATTTTAGAAAGAAGTTCAACGCGGGCGGAAATATATACATACATACATACATAATGTCACGCCTTAAATTATATGCAGTTTTAAATGGGAAGAAACGGTACAAGAGATAGATGCTACTTTTGGGTTCCAACGGGAATTAAAATATAATTTTATCTTATTTTCTAATAATTTTGTAAGTAAAAAGTACCGAACTAAATTATCTGAATTTATGTAGGCATACAGATGTTAATAAATTGATCTAACTTATAAATAAATATAAATATCCGACGACATCACATACATTGATCTGATTCCGAGGTAAGTAGCTTAAGCACTTGTGTTATCAGAATCAACAATGGTATTACAAATATATACTTAAATATTGGATATTAACAGGCCCGATGTTCGAGTGGTCAGAGACCCTGGCCACGAAACCGAGAGTCGCGGGTTCGAATCCCGCTAGGGGCAAATGTTTCGCGTGATGAACATGGGCATTTGTACTCGAGTCATGGATGTTTATAAACGTATTTAAGTATGTCTATCCGTTCACCTAGTTTCCATAATACAAGCATATGCTTAGTTTGGGACTAGGGAATTGGTGTGTCAGTCTTGAGAATTTATTTATGAATTTATTTATAACACCCAGACACAGAACAAACACAAGTATTCATCATACGAATGTTTGTCCTGGGTGGGGCTCGAATCCACAACTCTTGGCGCATGGGGCAGAGTCACTACCGAATGCGCCATCGAGCCAGTCGAATATATTTCAATAGTTTCTATTAGCGAGCATCACCGATTCTTTATATCTTATGCACAAATAAGTTAAACATATTGACTTAACCCTGCAGTTTAAACTTACCTAACTTAAAACATAATATCCGGAATAAGAATCCCCTGTGGCTTAATTCTACGGGTCTACACAGACGAAATCGCTGGCAGAAGCTGCTTATTAATATAAATAGAAAATATCCACCTTCTTATTGAACTTTTTACACGATAGGTATGTACTTTGTGTGCAGTTTAGTATATTATCAGTATTGTTTCGTTATCTTGCACTGTAATACATATATGCGTGAGATATCTTGATAACATGGAGATAAAGACCGAAATATTACGCAGAATAACGCACTCGCGAAAAACAAAATTGTGGGATGCAATTAGTTGATTTGGTTTAGGCTTTAAAATAGCTTATACGCGTCTTCCTAGCGTTATGTCCCGTGCTTAGACGGGGTACGCTTAGACCAAGATGCGAAATTTAGCGAGTCTGGTAATTACGTTGAAGCGACTGCTGATCGGACCTTCGTTACCCAATGATAGGAGAACCAGACATTTTCTTTGGTCATGGTTACAAATCCAAAGTTGTTTTAAGGTTTCACCACGAAAAATCTAGATGTACGTGCTCGGGCTTGAACCCGCATTCCTCGGTTATGGGGCGCGTGTGCATACCATTGAGCTACCAGCTGATTTAGTTTAGGATTATAATGGCTTATACTGATATATGTAGATAAATAGACGAATATATTATAGAACATCACGTACATTCTGGTTCCCAAGTAGATTTTGGGCAAATAAATGTTAGCCAAAAATATTTAGCTAGGTTAAGCGGTTAGCTCATCGTGTACACAATCACAAACCTAATACCTAGTGCACTATTAGTCGCCTTTACGACATGCTAGACAAGAAACCAGTTAACACATCCTTTTTAAGTCCTAGACAGATGAGGCTTGGTGAAAATAATTTGATTGACACATTATTTTAAGTCAGAGGCACGGGATTGTGGACTTTGAAAATAATTTTTATTATTTTGTACAGGGCAGGTATCCGAGGCGGCCCGGGCATGGACTCCCAGCAGCAGCAGTACTGCCTGAAATGGAACAGCTTCGGCTCCAACCTGGCTACCTCCTTCGCGAACCTCTGGAATTCGGAGAGTCTCGCAGACGTCACACTCTTCTGCGAAGGTAAGTCCTTGCTCTTATTCTGCTGTATTATATCAGCGGTACTTTCTGTTTATAACCTTTTCAGGTCGTACGATAAAACTAACTAACTAACTAAACTTAACGCCACTTCCCTAGCGGGGTAGGCGGAGAGATTACGATAAAACTCTTCCTGGATATTTCAGCTAATCCAGATTGTTTTGATTGATACAGATTGGCTCTAGGCCTCTAGGTCGTAGCATAAAGCTCTTTCTATATCGGGGCAGCACTGTAGTTCCTCTACGCCTCATGGTAAGCTAAGCCAAAGTCGTCACGATATCTGACAAGAATATACCAATCAACAGCCAATTAACGCCAATTAATTATGTTGGCCTGCAAGGTGCTTCATACTTCTTTTGAAGGACCCTAAATGCACACACTGGTATTTTAGTTGCGACGGAAAAATAAGTCGCGATGCAAATGCAAGGCATTTGCTTATCTTACGTACTTTTCTCATAGGTTTTAATACAGAGCTTACGCTCGTACGAGCTTTTGCATAGGCTCTCAGGTTGCACACATATTTCGACTATATTGCAATATTTTGACTGGCCCGTTGGTCGAGTGGTCAGAGACCCTGGCCACAAACCGAGGGTCGCGGGTTCGAATCCCGCTAGGGAAAAATGTTTCGTGTGATGAACATGGACATTTGTATTCGAGTCATGGATGTATTTTAGTATGTCTATCCGTTGACCTAGTATACATAGCACAAGCATAAGCTTAGTTTGGAAATAGGGAATTGGTGTGTCAGTCTGGAGAATTTATTCAATTTATTTATTTATATTAAACTAAAGGGAGGGAATGAATCACCTCTACCTCCGCCTCTTCGTATGAATCAGTGGAACTCGAGGGTACATTCTGAGCAATGTAAAACTTATGTGCTGCTAGCCTTAGGGTATTGAACATATACACAACAGTACTTGTATACTATGTAAATAGTTTGCGCATCTCTCAAATGTACCATTGCAGATAAATTTTTAAAAGGTGAATTATTTGCATATCCTCTAACATCGACAATCATCCGGTGTTTATGTGGTTATTAAGTTGGACTTTGAGGTGAAGCCTCTTATGAATGAGATTACTATTGTTTCTAACATACATCTTAAATATTCATAATATACATAATGTATAGTTACGCTTTTGAATTAATCCGTGAACCATTCAAAATGAAGACATTTCAAGGTGCGTAGTTTAGTTAACTCGTTTGGCACATGCTCGGCAATGTGTTGTTATCGCTTGAAGATGCATAAATTGTTACATAGTCAATTAAACACTTAAGCATAATAGATTATTAAGGTATAAATACATCTCTTCCAAATAAAAAACTTACTAAATAATTCGGACTATCGCCGCAATACATCTAATACCAAACTTAGCCTACCTATAGCTTGTATTACTAATACTAAGGTAACAGAAAGAAATATGCGTTATAGAAACCCATAACTTAAGTGCAAATAGCGATGTTTATCAGACAATCATTTGGGAATCATTAAAATCCTTTGGTTTTCGCCAAGGTCTCCAACCGAAACAAAGCCAGTCGAAGAAAAACAAATGGTCAACTTGTCCTCAGCAGCTTTGTTACCAACCAAAAATGTATGAATTGTATTTAAATTTTCAATGTGAAGTAAATAAATAAATAGCCAGGAACAGGACGTTTCGTTTCTTTGTCCAAAGTCAGCGGATTCTTTGCGAGGTTTCAGTCAGAAGTTGGCATAAACTTCTGTTTTGAAAACTCGGCAATGTGAAACGGTTGCTTCAATTGTGCGGTTGCGGTAATTATTTGTACACCCCTTGACCTGACTCCGACGTAAGTCTGGAAATTTTTATTTACTCGTGGCTTAGTCGAAGAAAGTTTTATTTTTTAACCTTGAACTGATTGCGTGATGTACTGTTGGAATTTGTCGCAATTTTCTTATTTTTACGTTACTTTTAGCATTTGATGGAAAACTTGAAATATTGGACAATTGTAAAAATCAGCCACTTCAAATTAGGTACGAACAAAAAGAGAAATAAATATCTTACATCGAGTACTTGAATAAAATGTCTTCGTATTTTTAATTTGTTTTCAACGATATATGCATTAGCCTATGTAAGCAAAGAAAACACAGATAAAATACTTGTACTCAGGTATCTACTTATTTTTTATGTATCAATTAGAAATCGAAAGTGAATTAATTATCAAAAAAGAAATTAATTACGGAATAAATTACTACACATGCTTTACATTGCTTCAACTATATCTGACGCTCAAGATGATTTACAGAAAAATAATCAGTTTATAATTTTTTTTTCACTCGTCTTAGAGGCTTATAAATAAGGTTACAAGCTTTTTGCGAAAACAAAAGTTAACCGCCCATTTTAGCTGAACTGTGTTTGTCGTGGATGCAACTTGAAAATTAAAAATACAGTTAATTTGAATTAAGAAACTAAAACAATACCATTCACCAAAATCCATTCTGATAAGAACTGACGACTTGAGACAAATAATATTAGGAAGAACACCTATTTCATTTTTGTACCTACTCCAGAGTATAGTTCCGCGCTTGGAATGCTGCCAAGAGCTGGCCTATATAAAAGTTTCTCTATCTTATTTTGATTGTCTGTCTGTGCTGAGTTTTTCTCTCTTATCGATGGCAACTGGAGTCTAAAGGACGACTTTGTCTAGAATTTATAGCTAGGCTCTTCCTTTTATTTATCTATAATATGTCTACACGTTTATTTGTTGGAAAAGTTCAAATTGAGAAATCATCATCTTTCTAGCGTTATGTCCCGTGCTTAGGCGAGGTCCGCTTAGACCATGATCCAGAATTTAGCGAGTCTGGTAGTTACATTGAAGCGACTACTGATCTGACCTTTGTGACCCTAAAATAAGGAAACCAGTAAATTTTTGGATAATAGTTACAAATCCAAAGTTTGAATTTGCAGGTTTCATTACGATGTTTTCCCTCACCGCCGAGCTAGTGGTATAATACGTACATAGATATGAAAAATCCAGAGGTACGTGCTCGCGTTTGAACCCGCACCCCTCGGTTATGAGGCGCGTATCCTTACCATTAAGCTAACACTGCTCTTAAATTTGAGAAATGTTTTATATTTCTAGTGAACGGAATAAATAATTCACAATAATAAATGACAATTCAGAAGTACTTAATTGATAGCCAGTAAATTACCGCTTGTTTTACGTTCAAGTTTCAAACGTTTTCAAGGTTTCAAAACTCTTACAAAAAAAAATCGGATGCCTATGCTAATTGGGGCACTGAATTTTTTTATTTACTTCGCATTTTGGTATGCACATAGATTAAATGCAAATGTAGTTGTTAGATAAATTGATTGTATTGAAATTCAGGGGTTTTTCCCTATTAAACAAGTAGTATTTGCTTTTGATAGGGACATTAAGTGCAATATTTGCATATTAGGCATTTATTTATCTTCTAAGATAACGTTTAAAATGTAACCTGACGTCAAACGTTTACTAGTTTTTAAATTATTCCTTTTAAGCGCAATACCAATGTACCTAACATTTGCAATCTGAATGTAATTCATCTTGTCATACATGTTTTACCTAAATGGTTTGATGATTCTTTCTAGTAACAGAATGACCTTCATGGTTTTAGTTTTAATAGGATCCGATCAAGATATAAATTTTAAATATACTACCGTGTCTGGTCAGTCATATGCACTTTAAATTTCGTATAGACTTGGCACAAACAGATGTCGCTACAGGCATCATTTAGACTAATTGAGAGATAAAGCCGAATAAAAACGTTATTATTTCACTTTTAAAAAATTTTCATAAAATAAGTTATTGACGACTTGGTCCTTAGGCGGCTCACGCTACCACTAGACCATCCCGGGTCGGGCCAAAAATTTGTGGCTGTGTATTTTAATATTCAAATTACTCAGTAACAGCCCCGAGTCAGGAAGTTGGCGGTTTAATCATCCCTGTGCCTCGGAAAGCACATAAAGCCGTTGGTCCTGCGCCTGACCTCTCTCCGGTCATGTCGAATTGCCGTCTCACCGGACTATGAGAGTGAAGGAATAGAGAGTGCACCTGTGTTTGCGCACATACTTGTGCACTATAATATCTCCTGCGCAGATGGCTAATCCTCGTTGAGATTGGCCGCCGTGGCCGATATCGGTTAGAAGGACATTAGTATTATGATCTGTATTGAAAAATTAAAAAATTCCAACGTTCAGGTTTGATCCAGCACCCTTGCATTCGAGACAGGTATCCTAACCATTGAGCGACTATCGCTCACTATAGTGTAATAATGGGTGGTTAACTATTATTACCCTAGTCATTTACAAATACAAATACAATTGATTATACCTTCCAAGGCTCCTGCGCGGGTGTACAACTGTTCGCGTTCCGTACAAATAATTTATTTACGATCCGATGTCGAGTATTGATCGAGTAGCCCAGTAGAATGAAGTTATTACACACTAATCTGGCGTTTACAACTGTGCGTGTAATGTGGGACTGCCAGGTCCGCACCGAGGGAGTTGTAATATGAATTTGTGACATAGATCACGGGAGAAATCTTCGGAGTTCAGCGGTTCTCGCTATATGGCATAGCTATTTTTAAGGTTACCTACCTATATTGATATTTAAGCTTATTATATCTGGGCTTACAAATCGGTGTGTAATATTTTTGTTTTCTTAATCGTTCGAGAGCCGTTTCGTAAATATGGTATTTGAGGATCTTATGTTAAAATAATATGCTAAAAGTTAAAGTGAGTATGTGTGCTTGTACTTGAGATTTCACATTTACATATTTCATAGGTACATTAAATAATGTGTTATATTGGTATTCCGTTTGAAATGATGAACATATTTCTATTATATATAATTTTCAATATATACCTATTATAGATATTTTTAATATACGAGTATAATAATCAGAAGTGGCATTATATAATTTACTACGAAATGAGTAACAGCAGTTTTTTTTTCATAAGTTCTGCGATATTTTCACCACACACATGAAAAACGTCACTTTGTATACATTAATATTACGATAAGGCATAACGCTTTCGTATAAAGAATATGCCCTAACTACGTCCCTGGCTTACCTACGTGTGACTGAACGCTTATCCATATCATAGGCAAATGGCTCGAAGTTATGGCTGGGACATTCTCACGAGTCCGACATAAAACAAGTCTAAACCAATGTAACTAAGCACTGGAGCGATGTATCTCAGCTGAAAAGGCATCATTAGTGTACCTGAGAGGTACTTTAGCAGTTTTCGGCTCTTTTTTTCTGTTCTGTGAAATATATTTAGAGAAAGATAGCACCATGATTAATGTTTCTGTTTGCGATCGGTATATATTTTTTAGAGTTTTATTGGTATTTTTAAATTTTACACTTTTTGTAATAATTGTGTACTAAACAGTGTTAGTAAATACATACATACAATGATAGTAAATATATACAGTTCAGAAATAAAGGGTAAAATATAAATTTTACCCTTTATTTCTGAACTGCATGGTGAAGTGTTGGTAAAAATGGACATCACACGAATGTTTATCCTGAGTGGGGATCGAACCCACAACTCTTGGCGCATGAGGCAGGGTCACTACCGAATGCGCCATCGAGCCAGTCAAATATATTTCAATAGTTTCTATTAGCGAGCATCACCGATTCTTTATATCTTATGCACAAATAAGTTAAACATATTGACTCAACCCTGCAGTTTTAGTTTCAAATAACCACTGTTATTCACTATTGTTTCAAACGCATCCATTTAAATAAATTACTCATATCTACACAAACATGTTTATATTTCATGGCAATGTTTAAATTTTAGTAGGTACCTACCGGTGACATAGAATTGCAGTTGTATTTGTGTGATTTTCCGTCAATTTATTTTTATAACAATGCAGTGTTGGAGTGTGTTTATTATATTTTATTTATTGCATAAAATAAATAAAGCTGCAGGTCAACGTACTCCAGGAAAATGATAATATGGCAAATGAGTGAGATCTGCTCTTAGCTGTAAATGTAATTTAGTAATTTTATATTAATTTATGCTAGAGCATATGATGGTTAAGGATGGCGTTTGTCGTTGAACGTAAGCACGCATTTACTCTGAAATTAATTAAAATAAATATTAGATAACTGTTAAATACGACTGTTTCACAGATTTTATGGTAAGAGACGTGTTATTTTCTTGTCAGTTAACAGATACTCAATGTTCTCGTTCATTTACGACCACGTTATTTGAAAACATCTCTTATCTTATTAGTTCTGCATAATAATTCTACTGTTAATGTGAATTCGGTATTTATTTTTATTGCGTTTTCCTTTACAGAATTATAAAAACGAACGAAAAACGCAGAAAATAATGTCACAGCAAAAACTTTGTAGTTGTATCTGAAGTTGAGAATGGCCTTCGTTAATTCCTTTCGCCCCGTTAACAGTTTGAACTGTTTATTCAGATGCGCGTGCGTTCACGAAGGCAGTGCGAATCAAATCGCGGCCTTGAGTTCGAAGACGCCATATTGCAGCTGTCTCAAGTGATGCAGATTGTACTTTGTTTAGCACTAGAATATTATCTAATCTATTATATATACATGGCTTTATTGGTCGAACTACTCCTGAACAGCCCGACCGATTTCAATGTTTTTTTTTGTGTATTTGTTGAGTATGAGAATAGGTAGTAAAGTATTTTTCACCATTCCTATCGCCACCCCGCCATTTTTATCGAGAACGGGGTGGTACGACGTAGGAGGTCGCAGGGACAGCTAGTAAATAAATAAAATCACCTCCCAAATCCGGCCCCGAGGACCATGTTAGTCTCGGACTTAGAAAAATGTATCAACCTTGTTCCTAGCGTCGTAAAGGCGACTAACTGTGTGTTGGGTGACTTGTAATTGTTCAGGCAATGAGCTAGTCACTCAACCTTCCTGTTTTTATCTAACTCTATTCATTTTACATTTTTTTTGGTTGAAAGTGGTTAAAGATGCGTGATGCATGTTTGTGTAAAAATATCTTATCTTACAATGATTCCCAAGCTCAGCTGAACACAGGCAATCAGTCCGTAATTTTAATCTCCGAAGTTCACATTACTTCACAGTAAAAAACCCAAGTTGATTTAATCGGAAACGTAAAAAATATTTTATGATGTTGTAAAAAATTGCACAAACATTATTAATTTGCACGTGATTGTCAGAAAAATAATATGTTTTTGTTTTTTAACTGATAAAATATGTAAAGCAAGTATTGTAAATTCTAATAAATACTATGAATGTTAGACTTATAACCGACAGTCACAAAATTTTGCATGCAGGTTGTCAAGAATACAATAAAGGACTCTCTATTTTACCTTCTGTTCTACACAAAAAATACTATTCTCTGAAGATTAAGTAAAAATAAAATCTACGAATAAATAGATTAAGTCGAAAATCCGTTGAAAAGACGCAATGTATTTATGAACGCATCGAAATTAGACTTTCTTGGCGAGAATTCTATGCTCACAGATCTCTATGCAACTTTTTTATAATCTCCCACGGAACCCAGTAAAATATAATGATGCAACTAAAGCCCGGTACACTGCCAAATGTCGTAACAGGCGCCGCGGATTTCATTATCGCCATTTATCAAGTGGCCAATAACCAGCATAATGTCACGAATGCAAACGCGTGTCCTCGAAAATTCGCTAAATTGATAAACGGGTCATTGACTCGCGCGATAAATTTTGGCACTACATTTAGGTACGTGATGCTTAACTTATCGGCGCTAGTAGGAATGCAGCAAGCGATAACGCTCACACGTACGCATTTGCATCTGTTTGCTATGCAAATATCGGTTTGAGGCGATTTGATATATTTTTTTGTTTCCTCCTTTATTATTAGTCATATTTTCAAGTACGTTAAAATGCGTATTGCGTATTTATTTTTATGACGAGAATGCGAATGAGTTGTGTAACCATGATCCAATTTAAATGGTCCTGTAATATTAAACCCTGGAGGGTTACGATGTTCAGCTCAGAGGCTTCAAATATTATCGTAGATTTGTTATTTAGGTTGCAAGCGGACGCTTAATAAAATCTAAGCGAACATTGAAACGAAAAAGGTGAATACGGTTTATTAACAATGAAAAAAATTGGATTGGACATATTCTTGATATTAGTATATACGAACGATCATTCATCTCGATGTACAGATAGCGCGCGAGTTGAATGCAGTCGGGGCCTAAGACGAGACATACCTGAGCTCTGCATTAACTCGCGCGCTATCGTAAAGTCCAGAACAATTTAAATACCTAATTATGAAAAGCAAATAACTTGCATTTGTAATTAAGGAACTCGACCAAATGACACATAAAGATATCAAAACAAAACTGCTGTTAGGGGTTGGGCGAGGCCCGAGCGGGACAAAACTGCCGACCTGAAGTCTATGGGTTCATTCGCTCAGCTATTGGGCCGACAGCCAACGGCGATACTGGAGATTTATATTATTCCCACGGAGCTATTAGATTGATTAAACAGCGTTTTAGTTCGAATGAGACTTCGCAAACCAAACACATTTCAGACAGCGACCAGCTCGGATTGAACAACATTCGGTGGGACGTGAATTTTTTTGTAGTGTTAATTTGATACGGCTTCTCAAAATTCTCAACCTGACGGTGTATTTTATTGTAAAGTATGAGTTTCACCTCATGTCATGTTAACTGCCAGCCATGTATGGCTTACACACATAAACTGCAATTCGGTTGAAACAAGTTTTATCCTAATAAAAATGATAGATGCCTACCATAAGAGAGATTATAATGACTTCACTAAAAGCACATGTTCATTGCGAAATTTTTAAACTAAAAGTATATTTAATAATGTTGATGGATATGAAATTAATAAATTATAAATACATAAATGTAGAGTTTGAATGAGAGAAAAGTGGAAAGACACTCGACGTATATCTCAAATGCAAACTATGTCAATAAAAGTTCATCTACATTACTTAACAAGTTCGTTATAGTTCATTCGATATATTAATATACTGGAGATAGTTCGATATAATAATATATTAAAAAAAACTAATATACATCCGACAAACCACCATCTACGGAATCCCCAAATAAACATTGTTTGTAAAAAGTGACTTTTTTGTTTGGGTTATTGTGCAAAAGAGAGGCCCCTGCAAAAGTTAGGCCCCCAGGCATCGCCCCGCCTGTTAATCCTGAGGCCATTTACGAAATATACACGTACACACCTCCACAATAGTTGTAAACATAATAATGTCCTCCTAACCGATATCGGTCACGGCGGCCTCAACGAGGATTAGTCAACTGCGCAGGAGATATTATAGTGCACAAGTGTGCGCGCAAACATGGGTGCACACTGTTCCTTCACTCTCATAGTCTGGTGAGACGGCAAAAAAGAGGTCAGGCGCAGGACCAACGGCTTAACGTGCTTTCCGAGGCACTGGGGTGATTAAACCGCCAACTTCCTGACTCCGGACTGTTATTAAATAATTTCAATATTGAAATAACCAGCCACAATTTTTTTGCCCGACCCGGGATTTGATTCCCGCCTAAGGACCAAGAGGTTCCGCCTCTTGGACTTAGGCGGAGCATGCTACCACTAGACCAACGAGACAGTCAAACTTACCTACTACTGAAGACGTGTGTATGTTCTATAGTCTATAGTCTATATAGTCCATTAATACGGAAAATCCGGTATCTACGGTAGTACCGTAGGTACGATAAAGAAGCGTAATTCCAAAATTCATAATGGTAGTGGAATTGCCATTTGAAATAAATATAATCGCAGTAATAGCATGCTACACGCGCCGACAAATTCTTGCACTATCTAAACGGAATCAGCTAAATCATTCAACATTCGACAAAAACATATGACGAATGCATATTTTATCAGTTTGCTTTAATTTACTTGCGGTGGCTTGGAGTGAACTTTTTTACCCGAAAAGTATAATCGTATCAGTCATAAATATGTATTTTGCTCTGAATGTGTCAGAGGATATATTTAAGTCACCGCGCGAATTTACAGATCATTCGGTTTCTTACATTTTACTAGCTTTTACCCACAACTTCGTTCGCGTAGAAGTGAATTCGGTTAAAAAAAAATTAAGCAGAATTTTAAGTAGATTGAACTAAGGCTGCAAACTGGAGGCCCGCGGGTGCGTGCGCGGCGGCTCGCGCGGGGCGGGGGCGGCTAGTACAAACTTAAGCATTTCTATCAAGTCGTGCGAGCCGCGGGAAGTGGCGTAGCGTGTCTTGGCGGGGCCCCGTATACAATTCTTTTGGGGGCCCTTATGAAGGGTAATGATTTCTCACAAAATAAAAAAAAATGTTTGCATAAAATTAATAGAAATATTTATTCATCATAATTATCTATACGTCACTTTTTCAAAATGTCAGTCATTCATTATATGTATAAATTAAACAGCTTAGTTTGGTAAACCTTAGATCTAAGATTTTTTGAATATACGTCAATTGTAACTGTTATATTTAATTTTATGTTAATTTATCATTCGCATTTATTAAGTTAAAGCTTATTTAAATATTTTTATCACGGATATTCATAAATCTAATATTTTCTTATCTTGAACCTTAACCCTTAACCTTTTATTAAGTGTATGTATCAAAAAAATACTCCTACCATTACTAAATATCAATGAGAGCGGTGGTAGCTCAATGGTAAGGACACGCGCCTCTTAACCAAGGAGTGCAGGTTCAAACCCGGGCATGTACCTCTGGATTTTTCAAATCTATGTACGTATTTATACCACTAGCTCGACGGTGAGGGAAAACATCGTGATGAAACCTGCAAATTCAAACAACTTTGGATTTGTAACCATGATCCAAAAATTGTCTGGTTCCCCTATCTTAGGGTTACGAAGGTCAGATCGGCAGTCGCTTCAATGTAATTACCAGACTCGCTAAATCCTGGATCATGGTCTAAGCGGACCCCGTCTAGACACGGGACATAACGCTAGGAAGATGATGATTACTAAATATCAATGTAAAAATGATCACTACTATGATGGCAAATAACAAAAGATTAAAATGATACTATGTACTCCGTACACCCACCTAAATACGTAATCACAAAATTGTAGCTTTATTATCGTAGATATAATTTTATGATATGTTCAAATGAATGAATCTGAAATCTGAAATCTACTATATCCTTTTTTCAAAGTATATTAAGTGTAATATTATGTAGTTATAATGACATTACTGCTATTTTTTAATAGTGCTGGACAATAGTATAGTAAGCCATGGACTTGATAGTTGACCTAAATAGGTTATAAATAGGTTGTAAACATATCAAATACAAATTAATTTATACGGCAATTAGTGTTTTGCCATAATAAGGCGACCTTCTAAAGAAAGTCATTATATCCAAAATCGAACAGTCACCGAACGTTCATTATCTAGAAACGGCTGACCTGATTCTAGACTATGACGCAAGCTCAGGTCATATTTTCACTTTCATACTCGGAGATGCTATGGTTTCGAGTCCCAGATTTTCGAGGTCATATCGAACAAGTGTGCTAGACGCAGCGGGCGGGGGTGGGGCCCCGGGGTGGGTGCCACCCTCGGGGTGGAGTGCGCGGTACGTGAAGATTCGAGGTTAGGAAGTTTGCAGTGAAGAGTGCCTGCTGGTAACGGCCTGTTTGTTTCTCGATGCGTTATCTTAAGCGAATTTCGGCTTTACGATTATCGATGCTGAACTAGCATTAAGGTATTCTCAAGTTAAAAAGCGCCCGTTTTCAGTTATTTTTAAGTATATTTTTCCACAGCCTACTACCCACTTGAAATAAAACATTTCATTTACTCGTATTTTCTACGGCCCACTCCATATGATTCATATTCCTAGTTCTGAAATACTCTCGTCTAAAGTACTTTTCTTTTTTAAGATATATACAATACAGGCCACTGAAGTAAATTTTAGTATTGGTTTTCGTCATACAATTTTGCGAATACCTAGATGCTGTCTAGAATTCTAAATGGCATATCGCTGTTCGCAGCCTAGATCAAATGTTACATAAATTCGCACGTGAGTCAATTCCTAAGTTGGTAACCAACCGTAGACAATTTTTCCATATATCGTTTTTTTGTGTAACTCCGTTTTAGCATTGTCAAATATGACCCCGAAAGATGCTAGTTTTAGGAGTAAGTTTTGAGGGAAGCTATATAAATTAATGAATCTATTGTAAAACGTATTTCATTAAGTAACTTATACTACAGGGATAGTGACAGTTTTCATCATACAATATCATTTGGCTGTTTTATCCATATATGTGAATTTTAATAGGTATAATCGATGTCTAATATTTTAACTATAAACCTGTATATTTAGATATTTTCAGATTTTCTTTCCTTTTGGTATTATTTGAGTCAAAGCCATTCCACTTGTGTTTGAAAAATACGAGAATGAATTGCGTTTTCAAAGCTGGAGTCTCTTTGAAAAGATAACGATGAGAAAAGTTCTTGAAAAAAAGTTTGAATCCTATGCAAGTTACTAGACTTAGACTACTTTTTGATCGATACCTCGGGACGCCTGGTAGTTTCCAAAGACCGAATTCATTGCGGGAGGAGCTGCGGGCAAAATCTACTCCACCATAAAGTATAACGCCGTACGCGCAAACGCACCGCTCTCGCTCGAAAGATAAGTACGTCTCAATTAGAAGGAAACGTAACAAGCAGAGGATGCCCGGGAGTGCCGGGATCCATTCTGCTCACCTCGAGGGTGAATCTCGTTTTCTGCGTCGCCGAGCCGAGTTCTCGTTACGGGGCGCCTGTGGAGCGTGTTTCACGTCATAGTACACGCTGGAATAGTAGTCCATCTTCACGTAAAATATATGGAAAATTAGGCCAGTAAGTAGACGACGGATTTCAGCAGACTCGACATTTTATTGTTCTTAATAGAGGAAATTGATTTCTGAGAAGATCATAAGACTTAAGGAATCTTCAAAATTAGTTCATTTTTGTATTGATAACGTAATGAAATGATTATTGTTACCTTTAAAATTTTACTGTTTTCATAGTTTAGAAAACGCTAAGCTTATTAAATTGTTATTAATAAATTTAAAATCCCCCACTAATGTTTAAGAATTGCTACACGTAACGTCCATCCTTTATCAGAGCCGTGATTGAATAAAGGTCAAGCAAGATATTTACAGAGCGAGCCGTGCTAAATATAAAGGAACATCATATGTTGAACATGAATAAAGCTGATTGTCTCGTGAAGTGTTATCTTTAGCGCCGATTGTGATAATTACACATTTCTCATAACGTAGCGTATTTAATAATCTCGTTTTTGCGACATTGCTGTCATAAAGTTTGCTTAAAGAAACGAACTTCGTTATAGGCAATCTCGTCGATACGTCATTATAAAGATGTACTACTTTTAAATGTTGTACTGTATCAACTTGCAGGAGACTATTCCAATAAAGCCTTACTTCCTCTTTCTGTAATGCCCGATGTTTTGAGACAGATTTTGTTTTATTTACCAACTTATATTTTCAGTCTTAACTTAATAGACTGTTACAGCTTCATTACTGAAAGGTCAGTACTTGGTTTGAATCGACTTAAAGAATAACCGAGTTGAAATGTGGTCTTTGTACGATAAAATAATGACACATACATTTGAAATTGCCGGTGTTTTTATTTAGACCCAGATAAGGTAAGGTAATTATAGTCTTAAAGAACCATTCATGATTCTAAAATAATTAAATTTAAAAAAACACCTTAAAGGTACTAAGATTAGCTTATTATTTTTGAATGTGAATTTTCGCAAATGTTAAAATCTCATGACCACAGTTAGTTTACACTGTAGTGCCAAAAAGTAACTTAACGATCATTTTTGTTTGTCAATTAGCAATAATAATCAATTATAAAAAAAGATAAAATATAGAGATGGGCTGTCGTGTGACATATATATTATGCGCGTTTTTAAAAGTGCTTTTATATTTGTTTTTTTTTTTACCCTCCAAAACTTAAGGCAGAGGTATCGCACCTCTTTAAGGCCTTACTCTGCAAGGTATTAATAGGCTGTTCAGTTTACCTTTAGGGAAGGGGGGCGAATATAGTTTTCTGCGCCGATGGTCTCAGTTCTCGTTAGGTGACATACGTGCTTGCGATTTACCCACGCTTTGATTTTCCTTGTCTCCTCAATGGGAACTAATCCTGTCGTCAAAGTTGTGACGTGATTTGTACGGAAATAGATAATTTTAATATATGTACTTTCCGATGATTTCATTTGCCACAATTCTATAGTTTATGATGATTACTAAAATATTTAGGTCAAACTTTTTAATTGTTTGGTTGTTTTCAACCTTTGTTAATCGAATGATTTATTGTGTCACATGTAGTTTTTGTAATTATATTAATAGAGTGACTAAAGTACTATTTGCTTTATTTGTTTGGAGTTAGGGAAAAGCGGAGTATCCTGGCATCAGGCATTTATATGCTTAAAATAAGACTTCGAACCCTAGATTTACTGTATCTGAAGTAACAAATAAACTTTATAATGAATTTATTTATTTATTTGCAAAAAGAAGTTTATCTTCCCCAATATCTAGAGTAATTTGTAGAACTAGGTTATAATACCACTAAAACTCTCAAAATCGACGATTACAAAATCGCTAATCGATATAGCAGCATTGGTGTCCGGAGCGTCCCGCAATCGATCCGAAAAAACGCGATTAGCTACTTCTCGAATTGATGACAGTTCCAAATGCGGGCCCCCACCTCGTGAAATATAATTTCGTGACGTCATCGCTAACGATACGGACACAAATAGAGGCTACATTGTCAGGGTGAAGGTCGATTCTACTTCCTCTTTGTTTCTTAGTAAGTAATGAACTCTCCTCAACGCTTCACTGGCTTACGCTGATTAGGTGTTTTTGTTATTCTTGCACTTTGAGGGATAGATTAAATATTATGCGGAGTATGCGGATGATAGGGTTTGTTCTGGGTTGGAGCCGTTTTCGTCTGTACACAGTCTGATAACTTTTGTTTGTCTCTGGCAACCCTATACATGTGTAAGTACTAATTTACCTAATAGTTTTAGCGTTTGAAACTGGAAATGTTCAGTTAATTGTGTAGTTGAACTTGGGATAGTTAGGAATCTCCTAAGCGTATCTATGGCAACCATAGATTTAGGATGTACAAGATACACAAAGACGGCTCGGAGACATGACCAAAATAAATTTAAGCATGTGTTGGTTGACGTCTATGTGTGAGTTAAAAATAGTGTTGTCAATGACGCACTTTCACATTATCGACTGATTCAGTTGTACACTAATAATATAGGTATTTAATACGCTTTTTTATACTTTTGATTAATTATTTATGGCATTGACTGAAATCAGTAGTTGTATATATTAGGTAAATTGGAATAAGTCGGTAAGAAATCTTATTCTAAGCAGTTCTATAAACAATGAGATGGTAAAATTCTTCGTATATTCAGCGTGTAAAAAATTAAAAAAATAGAAATATGTTCTATGATTTATACTAAGACAAAAAGATATATATGACTTTTGCTTTGACTGATGGAATGAAATGGAATAAATAATATATTAGCAACTTTTAATTTGGTGTCATTTAGTTATTTAAAAATAATATGTAGTGCAACAAATTTTTTGCTGCCGTCATTTGCCGTCAAAATGTTTGCTGCAGATAGTGGAGTTCTTACTGGAACTCCAATCTGGTCTGTCTTTAGTCCGCATCCACTTTTTACACAATGCTGGGTTGCTTGGAAACCTAGAAAAATTATCAGTTACTTAACTAACAAATTTACGGAGATAATGAGTTCCCAATGTGAATATAATTATATTTCAACATAACTTGGCTAAATAACTTTGTATGCATGTCATGATGTCGCTAAAAGACGATTAAGTTTTTATCGATACTCGTGACGTCACCGCTTTGTCAAGCACTAGCGTAACCAAACTATTTACAATTTTACACAATATTTTCCCCAATTCTGATTATAATCACGATGTATACTTAGAAAGATCAATTATAATCAATATACTATTGTAAACATATTTTTCTAAACTGATTAATAGCAACAATTCGACAAAATTTGGTTTGAAAAAATCTAATGATAAAATCGTATTTACCTGTTAAAAGTGTATTTATTCGGATTATTCCGTCGTGTAACCTCACAATCACGTACAGAACAAGTCACCTCAATTGCACATTTAATATTCTCGATTATAATCCAAGGTTTAATACATAAATGCACAAATTTCACTGCGACGTTGAATAGATCCGGACGCTATGGCCTCTTACTCGCAAAAACATTGACATATAGGTACTTCATTCGCTGTCTCTTTTTCTCTCGGGCGGTTTGTATTTCAGCAGGATTTCTCGCTCCCACGCTTTATGTATCTTTTGCGTAGTCAAAAAATTCTAAATCTATGATGGCAACTTTTACCATTGTAGAGAGGGTGAGCCAATTATTAGGGCAATTATTGATCGCTTGAAGTACTGACGTTTTCAGTTCGTATGCTTCACAAGATATTGCTTTTTGGTATAAAATCAAAAGGTTGTTCAAATGATGGTGAAGTAAATCTTGTTGTTTACAGCTAAGTGTCATGTCACTTAATTATCATGCTTACTAAACTACTTTGATTTTTACTTAAACAATTTGCCTCGGGTAAAACTAAGTTCTTTGGTTATAATTATGCAATGGTATCTTCGTATGTAAGTCTGATAAGCATGTGTAAGTATCCTTATCACAGAGAAGAGCGACCTTGTCTGGGCTTTCGAGAAGATCGCTCAGTGAATACATAATTTTGTCTAACAAAAGTACAAAGGTACCTACAGGTTAGCCGCTTGTCACTTTTTCACAATTTTCCATCTAACCCAGCCCGGCTTTATTCTTGGCTGAATGTGGTTGAAGGGACATGCTGCCCCTTTGACTGCCTACCCCTTTGGGGATTATGGGTGTGATGTTATGTATGTATGTATGTCTGTAAAAGTACAAAGGTGACGTTACAGTTATATGGGCTAGCGAATCGCCCATTGCTGTAACCTCTATATATCTCCAGTTATGTCGAGAAGCCCTAGAAATTTCGGCACAGCTAGTCGCATTGGGTGCGTTTCCAAACTCGGCGGAACGCATCGCGCGCCCACTTTCCTTATCGACCGGCGCTACGCATGTCGCCCACCGCCCGCCACCCGCCACCCCAGGGGCGTTTTCCAGCAGCTGACACTGTGTTGTGTCGCACATTTTTATTTATAACAAACGACCTAATAGGCCAGACGATAAACAGACAGTCCTGTCAAGCTAGGCCGGCCGTTTGAAAGGGAAATTTTGTTCGTGACAGTTTAACCGTCCTGAACTATTTTATCTGAGATAAAATTGTGTAAAAGTGTGCCTTTGGTAGTCAATAGTATAAAACTGATTTTGTTTTACTTTGTTTTTTTTTTTTCATGAAATGGATGTAAAAGATGAAGTTTTTTTGAAGATTCGGCCAACGGGTATTTTACCAATATTGTTGTCGTAAATCATTAACAATAGATAAGAAATTATAATACATATACAAAAATATGCTTATTCTTAATGTGTGCGGAGCGCACAACCGCTGTATATATAGTCGAAATACGCACACAAGGCGCCACAATTAGTGGCGCCTTATTTGTCGCAATGTTATTCCGTGACGTTTAACAGTTTTATGCTTCAAAAAAAGGTAAAAGTCAAAAATAGTTTTCATAATAATACGTTGGATAATTGGCTCTAGGTAGGTTATGGTCGGTAGACAAAGCGGTCAATTTGAATACGTAATAAGGCAATGGTAACTACGGTTTTTAAATAAACTGTGTATTGTTCACACAGAAGGACATTTAAGGTTGCCTTTTTTTGCTGGCATTGCAATTAAAATTCAAGCCTATATAGATCGTCTTTTGTTTTCTTCGCCAGAATTCCAAGCGAATAACGTAATACGTTCGAATCGAGTTTTGTTTATACAAGACTCCACCGGCTTGTCGGATTTCGCAGCGATATTTAATATTGGGGAGTGAAAGATGGCACGGTTACTCCGAGGGTTTGGCATGATTCTTTTGCATGGTTTTATGGCTTCGGCCCGAGACCGGCCTTGCACTCCGAACGAGATTGAGGAGGGATAACGTATTTTATTCACAACAAAAAATGTATTTGGTGCGCTCGATTTTTTCAATTATTTACTTCTTAAAACTGTGTATCCATTATTTGTATTGGACAGTTTAAAAGTCATTTACTTAATCTTTATTATAAATAAAAAATAAATCAGTTATTTAATTCTCCAGACCGACACCAATTAGTTCCAAACTAAACTTATGCTTGTGCTATGGATACTAGGTGAACAGATAGACATACTTTAATAAGTTTATTAACATTCACTCGAGTACAAATGTCCATGTTCATCACACGAAATATTTGCCCCTAGCGGGATTGGAACCCGAGACTCTTGATTTAGTGGCCAGGGTCCCTGACCACTCGACCAACGGGCCAGCCAATATACTTTTACTTTTATAAACTTCTGTGTGTTTGTATTTAAAGCTGTGAAAATGTTTTATTCAAAGATAACAATATCAGTCTAACCATCTGATTAAGAAATCGCTTTTTTAGTAGTAACTCTTTATTTATCTTTATTTTATAATCCTGGCAACACTTTGATAGCATTATTTTAGGTATAAAAGAGAAGAAACCAGAACGGAAACAAGGATAATGGTTGATGATGTATACAGGTGAAATTTTGCAGGGATGGATGGAATGTACTCCGCTGATCAAGACAGAAAAGTGAATGGAGGGTATAGGGTGAATTGAGCGTCAGGAACACTTCTAGGCAGTAAAGTCTTAGGCCAGAAGGTTCAGCTCGCTTTACACAATACGGTGCTGATTCCTACGCTAATATGGAAGCGAGACTTGGGTATGGCAGAAAGAGCATGAAAGTAGAATAATAGCGGTCGAGATGCGTGCGCTGCGGAAAATCTGCGGTGTATCGCACACAGACTGCGTTCAGAAAAACGATTTAAGAAAGAGAGTCAGTCAGAAAGACAGCGTCGGAGTCAAGCTAAGAAGAGACATTCTCTTATGGTTCGGACATGTGGAAAGAATGGATGACAAAATATTGACTAAACAAATATACAATGCAAAAGTGGAAGGATGTAGGAGCCGCGGAAGGCTAGGCTCACCTACCACAACCAGATTGGTCGCGTGTTAACAGAAAGTGATGTTAGGAGTCATAAAAACCTTGTATGAAAATGAATGTTGCAAGTGAGGTGTGTAAGAATCGTGCCATATGGCGTTCGGTTCTCTCTGCCTACCCCGCTAGGGAAATGGCGTGAAGTTTAGTTAGTTATTTTTGGCATGGTTATTAAATAAAGTTTATCAGCACTGAAATATAGTTCGATATTGTGAAGTAATAATATCACACGTAACTTCGTCACCGATATACACATAGGAATTTAAGCGAATGCTTGTTATATAACCATGGCATAGCTCTATTTGTTTCCTTATTATTTGACTAATGCTCATATCTTAAATGATTGGTGATAACACTGCACGCCTTATATGTGTTTCAAACATATTTTTACGCAAGTAGTAAAAATTACTAACTTTTATCAGGTTATATGTATTTTTACGTTATCATAGGCCACTGATAAGCCAGACGTACTATGATAAATTCGATAGTGCATAGTACTTTGCAGGGAATCTATTGATTTTTATTAAATACTTGGTGTGCAGTTGAGTTATGTAATAGTATTTTTGATCGTCAAAAGTATTTACACAACCGTACGTTTGCCTTCTAGAAACTATGTTGATTTTTTTGGACGCAATAATAGATTGAATGTTTACTTAACATAAAATGGGCTAGAAAGATGAAAGTATGCTGATATTTTATAAACTTGGAAAAGGTATTTTATTTGTATTCCAAAGTTAAATAATATTTATTTAAACAACCTAGTAGGTTTTGGAGACATGATACATATTTACGTCGACATTTTTACATATTTAATGAAGTCTGTAGCATATTTTTTTACGACGAGTACCTACCTATCAGAAATTGAATACTTCCCATATTATAAATTTATGAATCTGTTGTGTTTTTACGTCGAAACCACTTAACCGATTGGAATTAAACATTGGACGGAAAATGTTTGAATAATGTTCAAAAGAGGGTTCTAAAGACAAGTGCTACTTTTTATTCCGAAAGTAATTAATTGATCTTAGTTTTTTTTTTATAAATATAATTAATAATACATGTTTGAAACCGTGGGAAACAGCTGGTGACTAATAAATAATGCACAAAAACTGGTTGCAAAAAATATTGGACGATATACTCGATGTACATATATGAAATATGAATAGATAAACCTTTTTTGTCTTGCAATAGATAACATCTGATGGAAAATTACCTTCGATATAGGCCTTCATTTAATGTCGTTTAAATAAACTTTGGCCCTACTTATTTTGTTTACTATGTCATGTTATATTGGTACAAGTTTCATTTAAAATATGTAGTATTAAGATTAACACCGTATTTTGATATATTGTTGATTTTTTTTAACAAATTGGGACTTTGGTTTGAAATTTATGTATATTGTTAAATGTTTTGAGCTATGTATTTGAAAAATCTATGAATGTTGA
Organism: Glyphodes perspectalis; assembly: GCA_951394215.1. Classification (NCBI taxonomy): domain Eukaryota; kingdom Metazoa; phylum Arthropoda; class Insecta; order Lepidoptera; family Crambidae; genus Glyphodes; species Glyphodes perspectalis. The sequence continues at coordinate 15,627,569 of OX596202.1, read as the reverse complement.
ATAGTTCAAAATTGAGCTACTATAATACACTGTTGTTTTGATATATTCAGATGTTATCTTGATTATTTCTAGCTTATTGTATAATTATCATTTTCTACAGTATATTACATTAGTAAGGACTTATAGTTTGTAAATTTTTCTTGTAAAGTAATTCTTACCATGTCCACATTTATCAAAGTAATTAGTTTACATTCTTCTATTGTCACTTCCATCGTGTAAGACGTCATGTTTTTAAACTCCATACAAAACCGAATTTCAGCATTGCCTTTGACATAGAAGCCATAATTGTGAACTAATTACACCATAGCTCGAAACCTACAATTCACTTCCAAGAAGTTTATTATTTAATCTCGCATTGTCACTATCGACCTGTCTATACCAAGGTTGTTCTAGAATAGTTGATAAGCCGTTTAACATTTCGATTTTATGCCTAATAAAAGGGTTTTATGCCGTGTTTCAATGTCGATAGATGATTTTATGTATCGATTCGGGTTCTTGATGAAGCTCTTTGGAAATTGATTGACTAGAAGTAAAGAATTGAGCGAGATAGCTAATTTTAGTCGTAAAGTTGATTTTCGCGTCGGATTTCATTAGCTATTACTTTAATATTATTTGTGTGTTTTTCATTCAATCGCTAATGTATGAGATATGGTTCATGCATACATATTCATAAATTTGAGGATGAAATTTAATTCTTAAGACCTTATCATATTAGTATAGACCATTGACATGGTTATGATTTGAAGCGTAGTTATGACATAGCAGCATGGTTTTGTTTGCGATAGAATCAATGAATTGAAATAGGGTCTTTTCACGACAGACATTGAAATAAATGCTGTATGTATATAAAATATATGAAGTGTCATACACAAATCAAATATTAAAATAAGCACGCTGTTTTAAAATATGAGATATGTGAAACAGTAAATGTAGTATATTCGTTGAAAAAGTATGAGTAATATAACAAAACAAGACAAGACAAGCTCGATGGCGCATTCGGTAGTGACCCTGCCCCATGCGCCAAGAGTTGTGGGTTCGGGTTGACCAGGACAAATATTCGAATGATGAATACTTGTGTTTGTTCTTTTTCTGGGTGTTAATATCCAATATTTAAGTATATATTTTTAATACCACTGCTGTTTCTGATATCTGTAACACAAGTGCTTGATCTACTTACCTCGGAGTCAGATCAATGTATGTGATAGTCTGATATATTTATTATTTATTTATATTGATGGATACTAGACAAATAGGATAACGACAATGAAAAATCCTTTTTTTGAACTCTTTACTGTAATTAATCTGGAACTCTGGATCGTTTGAAAAAGGGTATTTTTGACCGAAATCTCTTTGAACCTGCGATTTAATCGCAGAACAAGCTAATGGGCGGTCGTTGTGGCCGCTATGATTTTTAATCCGCACGCGTTGTTCGACAAACATTAAACCTACATTTATCACGCAGGCCGTTTTTAGTTAACGTTAAAAAATCAGGTACCTACACACGCGGCGGGGCGGGGGCGAGGGTAGGGTTGTTGATACGTTAAAGGCATTTATTTTAACTTATTCTGTTATGTGCGACGCATGACTCTTAAATCGATTGCAATATTTTGTACGCTTACAGTGTGAAAGCACGATAGTTTTTGCGAATCCCACGGGCGTAGAACTGCGAGTAGTAATAGCTAGAACAAAAGACAACATAGTACATACTTTTTAAAATTTAAAAAATATATATTTTTTTAAATAGTATGTATTTTTTTCGTCAACATAATGTCTACTAAAATGAGGGCTATATTAAACGATTTTCTAACATTATAAAACGTTAAGTGACAGAAAAGTACAATAACGTCTGGCTCAGAAAAAACGAATATAACTCGAGTACAATTACTTAGTAACTACTAAATAAACTCAGTTAGGCATAAGAACTTGTGAATCGAATCGAAACCGACTTGATATAATTTGTGCAAAACTGTTAATATACGTCGTTTCGACGATCTCAGCTAGATAAATTCTCCCTTTCACCCTTTGACAGCCCTAGCCTCAGGGCGGAGGGCGCCATTGCCGCAGCCCTCCCCACGCACTCCCTTCTATAATCGAGTGCATTATACGTGAAACAAAACCACCCCAACGCCCAAATTTTCGCTCCTCTAGTTGTGCATACCATGGAGGTTTAATTTGTACCCCACGAGGGTCGTGCAGGGATGTATCTATTGATTGGGCCCGCGGAAGGGTTGAGTTTACCTTTATGCCGTCAGTTCGTTAGTCATCATGATTGAGCTGTTTCGGGAGTGCCGAATTGATTTGTGTGGATGCGGCGTTATTGCTTTTTGTGTAGAGAATGGTATTGTGACTTTTTTGTTCAGTTATCAGTGTTTTTACTTTGAAAATTGTTGAGGAATAACTGCATATTTTTTAAATTACTATTGAATGAGAATTAACTCGTAAAGTTTATAGTATGAAACAAAAAGTAGTTCACAACTGCCATTCATCCATTTTATAATTGTTATGCTAAGTTTTAAAAAATGTTTTAAAGTAGGTAGGTACTAGAGAAGTATTTGACTTCCCAGGTATTCTTTCATATCTCCAAAAAAAATGTTAAATGACTTCACAATGTACCCATTTAAAAGATTTTCTACTTCCTACTTGATCCATACAAAAACGATGTTACTTGCCAAAGAATTGGTATTTTTGATGATGCTGTTGCTATTGTTGTCTATTGTGGTTATTTTTGTATAGAAAGGTGTTTTTTGTCTAAAAACCTAACGATTAACATACAGGTCACCCAGAAAAACTGATTATAAAAACAAAAACATAACATCACGTCAATAATCCCCGAAGGGGAAGGCAGATTCAAAGGAACAGCATGCCCTTTTAACAGTGTAACACATTCAGTCAAAAATAAAACTGGGCTGGGCTAGATGGCAAATAGTGAAAAAGTAGTAATAAGTGGCTAGCTCGTCGCCTACACAATCACATACCCATAAACCAATATACTATTAGTCGCTTTACGACATGCTAGGCAAGAAACACAGTTGGTACATTATTTTTAAGTCCCAGACCAACTTGGACAATGGACTGGGTTAGATGGAAAACTGATTATAATAGTTCTTAAAATGCTTAGTTTTGCCTTCACTTTTCGTATATTTTGATGCAGTTTGACGATAGAACGTACAATGACAATAATATTAAAAAACAGAGGTCTAGTCAAATATCTATGCTTATCTAATATGATAAAGAAGTGATCGGATTTTAAACGCGTATGTGATAAAGTTAATTCAAATGAATTGAGATTTAATCGATGAAAATGCCAGATTTTGTCATTTCCTTCAACAGCCTTCCATTGGTAGATGATTTGTTACTTTTGATTATATTACGGTTCTTCTGAAACAAAGCCAGTATTTGGTTATAAGAACTACCTATTTCCATTATGCATTAATATTGTGTCCTCATTATAATTAAAATACAGTAACCGTTTACGTCAGACAGAGTGAATGCTCTCTTCTTTTCATTTAGAGATAATATAAAATAAATCATCATAGTTTCCACTTTAAAACAACATTTTAAGATGACAGATATTCCGTGTACTTATAAAAACATACAGCAGTTTATTTTATTGTTTTATCCAAAATTTGTGACAACTTTAACTTTAATTCAAACGTGGCTTTGAATTAAAAGTGAAGTTGTCTCATCCATTTTGATTTATGCTCTCTGACATGTCACTATAAATCTGTACGTAGGGTAGGTATGTTTGAATGAGTAGGGGCGGTTCACGTTTCGCGAGCCTCTTTCACATATTAGGCTTGCTTTTAAATATTTAGTCGGACCATTTGTATTTTGAATTCGAAAGGATGGAAAAATTAACAATTTTTATAGAGCCGATCTTTAGTGTTGTCCTTTGTCAATGATTTTGATGTTTTTTATGTAAATTTTTGTAACACTGATATGAAATCTCATATGTTCTAAGTTATGATTTGTTCTCATGTAACTTGTTTGCTGATGTAAATGTCTGGTCGACAGGCAGACAAAGTTCATAAGATCCTTAGTTGGCTTCATAAATAATGAACGTGAGTTTATTGTGTAAAAATAAAATTATTGGCATAAGAAAAACATTCCACATCGTTGTTGATAGAATATTTCATATTGCTCAATGTTTCGAATCATCGCAATATTCAGGTGGAAAAATATTAAGAAACTTCGTATTGGTTCAGGTAAACGCTCCCGTTAGACTCAGAACAATGAGAAAGTACAATATGAATTTTGTTTGTTTAACCTCTTTATTATAATAGTGTTCCATTTTCTACATTTTTATAGAACAAGATGGTGAAACCTGCGAAAGACTAGCTATTGAACAGTATTTTTTTAACCAAAATTACCTATAACGTATTATCTTATGGGCCGGCGGTTAAACAGCGCGTTTCGTAACAAATACTACCTCAATGAGAAAAGAGAACTAGCTATAGGTATATAGCACCTATATTATATGAAAATGTAATCACGAATGTACTTTACTGCGATTTCGAAGTTAGATATGTTAGTATTTGCGTCTATCATATGAGTCGAATAGCCAAAAAGGCTTGAAGCAAGAATACAAAAGTGGAAACTCCGAATCCGCAGACGTTATCGATGCAGGCCGCACCCCGTAGCATCAATTCCGATCCGGCTGCAATATTAAAAACGCGCGCATCCGTAATCTGGGCACGTACCGATGCCGAAAGTCCGAAAACGGTTCACCTAGTTTTTCAGTCTCCCCACTCCGTGCAAGATTGATTTTCTCTCGCGCATTTCGCTTGCACTTTCGGTAGGGGTGCGTCGCGCTCTCCCTTTCTAGCCCACCCGGGCCGACCTTGAAAGGGCGAGCGCACACAATCGTCTAGCGATGCGTTGTCATCTGTGTACACGCCGCCTACGCGTGTCTGCGTGGCGGGGTGGCTGACGCGTGGGCGGCGTGGCTGGGCTGGCGCGGTGGAGACGCCGAAACGGGGTTAGTCGGCCCCCCCCGATGTCGTTTTCACTTGCATCCGGGCCGTAGCTATACTCGTAGGAATAGGCACGGTCCCATAGAACGATTTTCAATTTGATTTCGGTTTCGCGACGAATTTTCGCGCCGATTGAGCCGTGAGGGGAGTTCGGGCGTGTTTTGCGCCGCTTCATGGGCTTATATTGCTATTTCTGTGCATCTGTTTTACTGATAAGGTCAGATGGCGAGGACGTTTTCCTGCTTCGAGAGTGTTGTGACAGTAACAGGTTTTGTTTGGCGTTACGTAGTGGGCGTTTAATATGTTATATAACTTGTATTCAAATATTTTGTTATGCACTAAAAATGTTTGATAAAGCGCAAGATAAGACAATTAATTCAGTAATACTTACCTATATTTATTTTAATGTATTTCTGATACAATGTACCTACAATAGATTTTCGCACTTATTGCAATCAGTATCTTTCAGCATTCATTAATTTCTAGTTATAGTACATCTATGAAGACTAGGTCACTCACAATTCTACACAAAAATCGCAATAAAATCGTCGCCATACTATTTTTCGTTTAATAGCAATTACCTCATTTGATTACATTACGAACTAACACAAAAAAAAAAAATCTCCAGACTGCAACACCAATTCCCTAGTCCCAAACTAAGCTTATGCTTCTGCTGTGGATACTATGTGAACGGATAGACATACTTCAATGAGTTTATAAACATCCATGACTCGAGTACAAATGTCCATGTTCATTACACGAAACATTTGCCCCTAGCGGGATTTGAACCCACGACCCTCGATTTCGTGGCCAGGGTCTCTAACTACTCGACTACCGGGCCAGTCAATGACGTCATACAAGCAGTACTTTACTGAGTAAGAATGAATGTAGAGATTCGTTTCGTTAAAGCAAAATGTCAGTGTGTAAGGTTAACAACACAATGCTGAGTACATAAGTTCGTCTTATCACACCTTATTTTAACACACCGCTCGGCATCAAACGTGTTTGCATAACAAAAGGCATATTGAAAACTTCAATTATGTGTGAAGGACCAGCCCGAGTTAGTTGTTTTAGGTAATTACTTTACTCGTGTGCCTCTTCAGGTTGGGACGGTGAAATAGTTGTTGTCAAAAGGGACATTTTTACGTAATATGATTTTTTTTACGTTTTATAAATGAATGATGAATAAAAAAATTAAATCAAATATGATTTTGAAAAGAGAGCAGTAGGTATGTTACGAGTTGAAGATCTAAATTGATTTGACAAAGGTTTTTGTGTTTAAAGGTTTGCATATTGAATTGTCCTAATCGACACTTCCAGATTGACGAGTATAGTTTTAGTAAATGAGATGACAAATTACAAGCCTTATTTAAAAACTGAGTAACTTTTAAATTAGGTGATTCGTATCTACTTATTTTTCTGTCTTAATACTATTTATTATAGTACTGCTAGCTACTAAAAATACTACTAGCAATTTATGCAGGTACTAGCGTGGCGTGGTACATCGATGAAACATAGCTTATGTGTTATTATTATGTATGTATAAGCTATCATTAAAATCCATGCAGTAATTTTTGCGTGAAAGAGTAACATCCATACAAACTTTCGCGTTTATAATATTAGTAAAAATCCTAAGTAAAAGAGATCACAAAATTCATATGTAAATCATGAATTTGAACTAAGGTAGTAACTTATACATTTTGCATACAATACTTACATAAAAAGTAATGTTTTGTTGAAAAAAAGTGTACTTCTTGCCCTTACATAGACAGAGCTGGCGTACATAGTCCATAGTCCCAGTAAATACTCTTGTCAACATAGTGAGTGACGAGCGAATGCATAGATTAATGTTTGTGTTTCTATGAAAACATAACACATAACATCACGCCCTTAATCCCCGAAGGGGTAGGCAGAGTCCAAGGGACAGCCCCCTTTCACCACATTCAGCCAAAAATAAAACTGGGCTAAATGGAAAATTGTGAGAAAGTAGGGACAATTGGCTAGCTCGTCGCCTATACAAACACCCAAAACCCGATATACCATTAGTCGCCTTTTACGACATGCTAGGCAAGAAACACAGTTGGTACATTATTTTTAAGTCCCAGACCAACATTGGAATGATGTCTTTTAAAAATTTAGTCATAAATGGTGAAGAGAAAGGTCTATTCGAATGTGATTTAGCAGGTTTAATACCTGCAGATAGCGCGCGAGTTGAATGCAGTGGGGGCCTAAGACGAGACATACCTGAGCTCTGCATTCAACTCGCGCGCTATCTGTATGCACATATATGTTATGACGATGTTATGTCATAATAACAAATGATACATTCCGGTGACAGATTCACCACTTTTGTTATGCGTAATTGCATATTTTAATAAAGTTGTGACACAGGAAACAACTGGTTTGAAATAAAAATAATATGCTATATTGCTAATATTGCTATTGCAGGAGTTATATCTCTAACCGAAGCTAATTCTAGATAGCTTGTTACAAAAATTGTCATGATGCGGCAGTGACATTTTTCATAATACCAGCTTGCTTCACCATTACAGCAAGTAAAGAAAATGAAACAATAATAAATTAAACACAGTTTTATAACTATGGTCTGCTGAGATCTCAACGCAACGCCTTCGTCCCTTTGCTACAACAACACTTTAAAGCAACATAGATCCTCAGATAAAGAAATCGGTCACAAACTCATACGGCGTCTATCCCATTCGAAATAACAAAGCCAGAATTAAAGATAGCAGCCATTGCTGCAGCCCCCCTCCCGGCCCCCCCGTAACGAGGAAATGGGCGAGCGACATTGGTCGGCGCGGGCGCAGCTTGCAACACCGACATTGGCCCACTTACCAGACCTACTAACGCTTATCTACTCGGGTTTGGGAGCGCGATGCGTTGCGCTACTATTTTGATGATCTGGAGTTTTGTACTCTGCCAATTCCGTGTTATTCGCGTCGCTGGAGAAATGTCACTTTGACACTTAGATACCTACACGCAGTGTGTGTAACAGTACGAAAAAAAAAATTACAGCCTTTTATTTTATACATACATACATATATATCATTACGCAACTGAAAACGTGGTTAGAGTGAAACAGGTAGCCAGCTCCTTTAACTCACTAACACTTTTGGCCAACAACAAAACTGGGCTGCGTCAGATGGAAAACTGTGAAAAAGTAGTGACAAGTGGCCAGCTAGTCGCCTACACAATCACATACCCAGAACACGATACACCAATAATCGCCTTTTACGATCTGGCATGCCGTGCTAGGCAAAGAACACAGTTGGCCAATTCTTTTTAAGTTCCAGATCATTGTGTGATATCAGACGAATTTTGAAATAATTCAATTTTGCTTTGACTTAGGGTTTAGAGTTGGGAGGTATTAACACTTCATCGTCGTTTTCTGATTTTTAATAATGTTCTTCTTGAGTTATTTCTTATCGTCTCAAAAAATACGTGTACAATACCGCGTGTTCATAGTTGAAATCTTGACACTATAATTAATAGGCCGTCATGTATGCGAAAATGACGAATGATACGTATGATGGAAATCTCTAGGGGCCACCGATTATAATGCCATTACTGCATTGTTACCTTTGGTGCCTTTCAAATAAATTTAACGTTGATTTTTCCATATTCAACACAATTTTTTGACAGTTTGCTATCTAGGATTATAACAATAAATCGTATGTTGAACACATTTTTTTTTTATATGTTCAGAAATACTGTAATTCTAGACAAAACATTAAAGTGATCAACTTTCAGCTTGCATTTCGCTAGGTAAAGTAGGTCTAACTATCTATCTTATAAAGCAAACAGTGGTGACTAACTGCAATGTGAGCCAACGTAGTGACAACTTATGTAAATAGTTGCAATGCTTATTATACCTACTTTATATGACTAATAAGGTCCAACCAGTAGCGTCTCATCATCTTCCTATCATTATATCCCGTGCTTCGTCCGATTGGAGCGTGATCTAGGATTTAACGAGTCTGGTAATAGTCATTTTATAACCAACTATTAGCATTTAGCGGATATAATTTCCAAATTCTAATATAACAAGTGTGCGCCTTGAATTGACAAAACGAAGCAAATTGATCGAACAAGGAAGTGCTTAAAACAAATTCGTAGGCGGAGTTTGTAGGAGCGGAACGGCCGTGCATTGCGGAGGCCTAGTTTTAGGCCGTCTGCAAGCTGCAGATTTCCTAGTACGTAGTAGTAGTAGTATACAAATATATATATACAAGTATATAAATATACTTGTATATATATATTTGTATATAGAACTATAAAAAAAAATCGCCAAATGAGTTCCTAAGCGCAAAATTCGAGAATGGCTCAACGGGCTCAACCAATTCGGCTTATTTTTCACTCAGCTGGTAAAAAATATTACGGGTGTACCACGGACTAGTAAAAAAAGAAGGACTCCACGCCACTAACTATACATTTAAGCTCCTCAGGTGCTCCATCTTGACAAGCAACTTACGTCACACATTGACATAATAAGCGCTCAAAATGACAGATATCCGATATCTGATATCCTTAAGTATCTCACTCACACATGCGTAAACGTGGCTTCACGCTATAGTATGATAGCCTGGAGTCCTTATTTTTTTACTAGTCCGTGGGGTGTACACGACTATAACATTTATCGTCATCCCAATATAAACAAATTTAAAACTGTAATTTGCTGATCCAAGTTAAATTGCGGTCTTTCTGGCACTAGAAGTACAATGCGTTGGAGCGGATTCTTTTAACAGCTATCGTAGTTAACACGTGGCAGGGTTCACCTAGCCACGTCGCGACAAGTCGTAGTGCAATCGCAGCGTACCAGCGGCCCTACCGCGGCGCATACGCCGGCAGGTCCAAGGCTAAGCTTATTTGGTTCCGCGCGATTCGCTCTGACGTAACCCAACGCGTACGCACGTCTCGCGGCATTATCTGCACCACACAACTACACGGCCCTTCGCCACTCTTATTCCAATTAGATAGAGGCTAAATTAGAACAGCATTGTTATAGGCATCTAATATCCATGTGTTCGGATGTTTTTAACTGAAATTGAGGTGAGAATTGCGTTGTTGTTATGTTTAAACAACATTTGCATTTGAAACACATCTTGCTGGAAATGAAATTTAGTTAGGCACTAGAAGGTTTTACTGTATTTATTTTTATTATTTATTTCAGGCTAAAAATTGTTATAAAACAATATTGCCACATATAATATATACCTCAAGTCTAACATACATATATTATAACAACTTAAACGTAATGCCAACATAGTTTTTTTAACTTCAAGATAATCCATTTTAAGATCTTGTTCAAATAACAAAGCTTTCATCCTCTTCAAATTTATTATTTAATAACATAAGTAATGAACTAAGTAGTTTTTTTGCTTTCAATTAAATTCATGAAAGCGACTACATTTTGAATTTACATTAGTAATCTTTGTTAATAAAACTTATTTTTAGCCACTAGCTTAATAACGATAGTATTTTATGCATTATGTAACTATTTAGGTTAACAAACTAAATATATCATAGGGCCCATGAGTCATCGCATGGGAAGCTTCAAGTACTTGCAGTACATATTAGGAAGTGCGGTAGCGGTTACTGACCTTGGAATATTTAGAATATTGTTTTAATGGGCACAGCGTCACGAAGGGACAGGGTACAACTAGCGCCATCTATGTCGCGACGCCGGCAACAACGTCTAGCGGCGATCCATCGAACTAATTTATTGATCATAGGCCTGTGACTATTATTGAATGATATATCTAGTTGAATTGTAGTAGGTTTCCTTTTGCGTGTAGATGCGAGGCGGTGTGTGAACAGATGATAGACTTTACTCGTGACATAGGTCCCATAGAGTTCAATTTGGCACGGAATTTTCTCATACTCGTACCTATATCTTGATTGGTTCTTCATTTTATCGTTAAGCAGAGGTATAACCCTTCATTTAATAGTTAGTGATAGTTTAACGTATATATTATTGGTGGGAAATAGTATACAGGTTTCAAAACTACAAATACATTTCAAACACTTGCTTAACGGTAAATAGGACTATCATAGTTAATCTGCGAATTAGTTAATTATTGGTTAGTGTGTGAAATAGAGAGCGTTGCTGTAATTGTATACCCGTGAAACGAGTTATTACTTTGACTGGCTCGATGGCGCATTCGGTAGTGACCCTGCCCCATGCGCAAAGAGTTGTGGTTGTTCCCACCCAGGACAAACATTCGTATGATGAATACTTGTGTTTGTTCTATGTCTGGGTGTTAATATCCAATATTTAAGTATATATTTGTAATACCACTGTTGATTCTGACATCCGTAACACAAGTGCATAAGCTACTTACCTCGGAGTCAGATCAATGTATGTGATGTAGTCGGATATTTATTTATTTATTATTTATTTATTACTAGTATTATGGTGCTTCATTCAAGTCAATGGTGAACTATAGGAAAATTCCAATGTGCTCTACAAAAATGAAGCTTTTGCCTCCGGCTCTGCTCGCGTGGAACTAGGTGTTACAGATACTTTACCGAATGTCAATATTTTTTCTGGTTTAAAAGATATCTTACCACTTCTTCTAATTGAAATTAATTTCTTATGGTTAAAATGTAAGATATATCGCAATTGGCCGTGGATGCGGTATAAGCTTAAAAATGTAATAAGTAAGTACATCAACTTTTGCATTAATGAATGAAAGAAATGACTAGGTTGATTTGCGTATTTTTCATATATTAGTTAAAATGAGATTAAAATACCACCTATCTTATTATTAGGTAGGTATAGTATATAAATGGAGTCTATTATTTGTCATTGGTTGAATGCAGACTGATAAAGTAAAACGTGAGTGACTACAAGCCGAATAAAATGGAAACTCACTCATTAATTTAAACAAACTTTACTATTTTTGTCGATTTTCAAATAACAATAAACTGGCTCTGTAGCAATAGAGTTTATTTATGTCTGTATTAATATCCATATTTGAATGATAGATGGCCACCAGAAAAATAAATTTACAACGTTATTTGAATTTTATTTGAATGTTTTACTTTTTGATTTGGATGTAATTTTTTTTTTTTAAGTATGGCGCCAAAATGTTATAATGTTCTTTATGAAATCGACTTTTTTAAATCTTATCTGTACTTTCTTATAGTACAAACGACAGCACATCAGGCTATACATTTTTGTTCCGAAACAGCCCTTATCACAACGAAATAAGACTCCGCAGTGTTTAGCCTGAAGTGCTGTCGCGTGTATATAACGCTTGAAACAGGAATAATATGTTTTTATTGAAATTGGAATATTAGTTATTAAGTTGCATAATGCGATACACTTTTAAATTGAGCTGAAGGAGACTATTGGTTTAGCTAGGGCTTTGTATACATTTCTTCATCCCATTGCCATGGATTTTGTATATCATGCGGCGTGGGAGGCTGTGTGTAAATATAACACAATCAGAAATAGATGGAGTCAAACCCAGAATAGTGGAGCAATGGTGCGGGTGGGCCCAGCATCGGTTTAGGTTAACAATGAGCTGGTTTGTAGATTTTAACTACAGTTTTAAATATAGCTTTTATATTTTTAACTTCATTTATAGATTTTCGTAATAAGCAGTGGTAGCTCAATGGGAAAGACGCGCCTCATAACCGAGGATTGCGGGTTCAAATCCAAGGACGTACCTCTGGATTTTTCAAATCTATGTACGTATTCATACCACCTCGAAGGTGAGGGAAACATCGTTATGAAACCTGCAAATTCAAACAACTTTGGATTTGTAACCATGATCCAAAAATTGTCTGGTTCCCCTAGCGTAAGGTTACAAAGGTCAGATCGGCAGTCGCTTCAAAAAACCAGACTCACTAAATCCATTTCAATCAATCCAGATTTTCGAGATATTTTAATGCAACCCCTCTCTAGATCCGTAAACGTAATTTGGAATTAATTGACAGTAGTTTGACAGATGAAAAAAATTGCGAAAAAACGGCCATCAATCTAAAAACATTGTTGCACCTTTTAAAATATCTGATTCAGTTTTCAGTTCTCTCTGCCTACCCCGCTAGGGTAGTGGCATGAGTTTAGTTAAGTGTAGTTTAGTTCGTACAAAACTTATCTCTAGTATAGTCTGTCTAAACTTAGTCTAAAACAATAACAAAGCATTTACGTAAGTGCATCTTATTAGCCTAGTATTGCGGGTCAACGTTTTAGCCAATTGGGAAGGTCAAGATGCATTGTATTCTTCTGCGCGTGACAGAACAACGACATTTCCGTTGAGTTCCAAACTGGTTGACGTTGGTACTGTAGAATAAATTTTAAATTAGTATTTTTTTAAATTCACGAATATATGTACGTATAATATGTATTATTTACTTTTAGTCTAACACTGAAATAATTTGGAAATGTTCAGAGTTTATGCAATCTCGAGTTGTTTATAATTTTGTGATAGTTACTTTGTAACCAATATTCCTCGAAATAGCGAAATATTTAGCCTTATATGATAACGACAGAAGCGGAAAATCCCGTGAAGTGTCGCTTTTGTCGATAGCCAAATATCAATTAGAGGGAAGTCCCTAGTAATGTTCTAATGAGAGTCCGGTATATCCACATCATCCTTTTCCTCATATGGTTTTTCCTATTACTATTAAGAACGATCCCATTAACTTAATATGTCATATCCTAGACCCGCGTCTAGGATTTATGAAGAATGCGCCAACCGAGTTCCTTGCCTAGCATGTCAAAATAAATAAATAAATATCCGACTACATCACATACTTTGATCTGACTTCGAAATAAGTAGCTTAAGCACTTGTGTTACGGATATCAGAATCAACAGTGGTATTACAAATACTTATATATTGGATATTAACACCTAGACACAGAACAAACACAAGTATTCATTATACGAATGTTTGTCCTGGGTGGGGATCGAACCTACAACTCTTGGCGCATAGGGCAGGGTCACTACCTAATGCGCCATCTAGCCAGTCAAATAGAAGACGAGATTGCCATTTGTCACTACGTTTTCACAATTTTCTATTGTTACTGAATCGACTTTATTTTTGGCTAAATGTGGTTTAAGGAGCTGACCACTCCTTGGACTATTTGTACCAGGATTACGAGTGTGGTAATGATATGTATGAAACGTTCGATTGATGCGTAACGAATTTTCTCCGTCATTCCAGGTCGCCAGTTCAAAGCACACAAGGTGATCCTGGCAGCCTGCAGCAAGCATTTCCAAGAGTTGTTCGACACAGCGCCGCCCAGCCATGCCGGCGCGTGCTACGTCATCCTCGAGGCCACCACCGCGGACAACATGCAGGCCCTCCTTGAGTTCATGTACAAGGGGGAGGTGCATGTCAGCCAAGACGCCCTGTCGAGTTTCCTGAAGAGCGGCGAGAATTTGCAGGTGGGAATTTGTTCTAGTGCAGGGTTGGCAAACCATTGGCTCGCGTGCCATAGGTGCCATATTAGACAAGTATTTTCTAAGGGATCAAAAACTTACCAATAAGCATTGACAATAATATTCACGTCGCCGCTCCCTTTCCAATTAAGTATTAATTATAAGTTATTTTAGAAGCTTTGGGTCTTTTCTGTAAGAAGGTTTGCTACCGCTGTTCTAGTGCTTTCGTCCCGAAATGACTATTTACGTATGAAGTGTTATGCTACATGATAACATTAAGCAATGTTCATCTACCAATAACACATATTAGCGAAAGTGACTGTTTGACTACTAATAAAGGAGAGTTTACAACTAAATAATAGTGAAACTGCAATATTAAGGCATAACATTAAGCTGGCTCAAACAATATTTTTGCCTGAAGCTTCCCCTTTGACGAGTCACGTTCTTTAAGGTCAGCCATTGGCTGTAAAAGGTCAGCATGTATAGAGGCTGCACTAGTTTAAATAGTGCCGACGTATGCTCGTAGGAAAATATTTTCCAATAAGAAAACACGACAACGGTACATGATTTGGTTCACACATTTCTGCAGTAGTAATTATTAAACTAATATTATGCTGGAAGAAGAATGTACCAGTAGCCAGAAAACGCATTCATTCTCTTGTTTTCTGAATAGAAAATTTAAAATAAATCTATGTATTTTCATGCCAAGACTTCATCATCGCTCAGGCTGATGTCTTAAGAAAGAAACAGCACAAAACACAGATTTAAACAAGAACAAGACGGCTGATAAATACGTCATAAAACACCATCGTTTGATTAACGACAATTGCCTATCAAAAAGCGAATGATTTACGTATTTATGTATATATATTATGATATATTATATACCGGCAGTTGACGGTTATCAAAATTTACAAGAATCTCGACGAACTAAAGCGCAGAAAATCTCTGCCTGCCGTCAGGGTTGATTAGCAACAGTTTCTTGATAGCGGCGCTTTTCACGCTTCCAGGTGAAAGGCCTGTCGATGGAAATGTCCCAAGACGCGTGGGTCAAGCAGCAGACCCAACAGTCGACCGGGGACCGCCACCAGACGCGCATCAAGACGAGCCCCGTGTCCGGGTCGGGCAACTGCGAGGTGCAGGAGTCAGCCCCGGGGTCTCACACGGCGACCTTCGCGCCCATCATGCCGCAGTACCCTCTGCCGATACACGGCAGCGGTGGCAACATCGGTCGCTATGCGCCGCCCGCGCATGTCCCTCTGCACTCCACCTCCATTCGACGGCCCGCTCAGCCGAAACCTTCGCCCTCACAGAGCCCACACGCTAGGAATTACAGGTAAACTCTTGATGTCTATCTTTATTGTTCAGACTGTTAAAATTTCCTAGCGTTATATCCCATGGGATATAAGTAATAGATAACTTAACGATAACGATAAATTCTTTATCGGGCTAAGCAGGCCTGATTCTAGATTTTCCGAGTCTGGTTATTAATTACATTAAAGCGACGATCTTTCGTAACCTGCAGATAGTGAAATCAACAAATTGGATGGTTACACATCCATATTTAGTGAACATACAGGTATCATTACAATTTTGTTTGTTGTTTTGCCTTACCGTCGAGCGAGTAATATAACAATGACTGCTAAAACAATCGACAGCTCTCAACTGAAACTTATAGCTTACACTTCACTCACTTTACATACTAGGATAGGGGAAAATATTCACCACTCTAGTTTGATGACATACACATCAAGAATAGCTTATATTTTTCCTTACAACTTTTTCCTTATAGAGATTTCATTTTTACTTTCATTTATTTTAGTTTGTTAGTTACTCGGCCTAAATATCCGATCGAAGACGTTTATTGATCCGACAGGTATGGTAATACTGTTTAGCCATAAGTATTACAGGTAAGATAAAAAATCGAGCCTTCGACTTATAAAGATGTTAAGAATATAATTAAGAACGGAAATACACACGTGTTGCTATCAATATGCTTAAAAACTATTTTTAATTACTGTTACTTAGGCTTGAAGGCTATTAAATAAATGACTTATCGACATAAAATGCAGCATACCTAGTTGGTTTTGGGAGGTTAACATAGGTAGCATGCTATGTATTTGTATGGACTTTATCCTGTTTGCTGTAAGCGCCATTTTCGATTAGTCATGTAACGAAATAGCCTAACCTAGCAACCAGATTTAACGCCTTGCACAATGCAACAGGAAGTCCATACAATTGTGTCTCGGTTATTATAGTCTTCGAAGATTGGAATTGCCCTGTACACGTAGGCCATCTCTGATAATGTGCCTAATTTGAATTTAAACTATTTCATTCGCTTATGTGCGATTGCGTTTGCATCCTAAAAATATTATTGTCATTGTAATAAACTTCCGCGATGTGACAATGGTTTTCATAGTGTAGTTTTCATTTAATATTTACAGCTTCTTATCAGTAGTCATTCAAGACTTCTCTGCTTATATCTGTAAATTTATAATTGCTGAATTCTTCATCCAAACATTGTAAGCACTAAAGTTTTTATTAATTCCGATGATTAACGTTCTCCAATGTCTTGGTGGTCCGAACTTAGTAGCTTACTTACATAACATCACGCCCATAGTCCCCGAAGGGGTAGGCAGAGTCAAAGGGGCAGCAGGCCCCTTTAACCACATTCAGTCATAAAAACTGGGCTGGGTTAGATGGAAAATTGTGGAAAAGTAGTGACAAGTGTGAAATACTTATATTATATGATAAATATGCCTACCATGAAAAATAACTGTGCAGCAGTTATTTCTTTCACATCACATTAAGTGTGTCTTTTCGAATTCCAGGCAAAGCTCATCGTCGTCCCACTGCGGCAGCGTAGTGGACGAGCCGGACACCCGCTCGTCGCCCGGCGCCGGACAGCGGTACGAGGACAACCCGCCAGACTGCACGTCCACACTGGGCGAACGGAACCCGATCAAGAACAACGGCTACGAACGGAGCGGCTCGGTCAACGACGAGATGATCGAGCGCTTGTCCAACGACCAAGGTGCTGAAGGTGAGACCTAGGCTGATGCACCTCTAGCACGGCCATGGGCGCTGTGTTCCGTGTGTAGTTTTAAGGTTGCCTTCATGTTGAAACCAAAGTCTGGGCCGTAATATGGGCAGGTTCTTTGAGAGCCCGACGTTAGTGACGCATGCTCTGTGACGGTTCACCCGTTCTCATACCCTGGCGCTCGTGTTGAGCGCACACCTGCACCCTGATATACGATAGTTGGTGTTAATTTTGGGATCAATCCTCCTAATAGTTTTTCGCTGATTTTGGTGTTTATTTCATTTCCGACTTTAAACATGATGACATAATATATGCTGGCGCTATACTAATAATGCTCACTGACTATTCTAACCCCCGTCCACCTAATATCAAACTGTTTTGTTTGAAATTATGAATATTTTTGGTAAAGAAAAGTAAAGAGCGAGTGCTATACCGTCACCACATTCGATCATATATTATGGCCTAATTTTATATGTTATTTGAGTTAAAGTCAAGTAAAATCTACAAACGCGGTATTTTACCATTACTATCTTGGTTACCTTAAACCCTCAAAGTTCTATTGCAGACTTACGACTGAAGAGCGAGAATGACTACCAGGCTTTATGTCATGTACCTTACACCCTCGCTATCCTATTACAGACTTACGGGTGAAGAGCGAGAACGACTTCCACCAGGGCGGCTACAACAACTCGCCGCCGCCGCCCACCCCACTGCCCGCCAACTACCACGACAAGCCGATCGCGACGTCGCCCGTGCCGCCCAAGCCCAGCCCCGAGATCTGGCCGCCCAAGATGATCACCAGCAAGTCTGGAGGCATTGCTACTGCTGATGGTGAGACATCCTTTTTTCGCATCTCAAATTGAGGATCACCATTTTCCAACTAACCCTAGTTGATGATGAGGTCCATCGCACTACAGATGGAGTAATTACAAATTTCCAATCAACCCAACGTTGCTTTATTTTTTTGGTTGAATGCGGTTTAAAGAGCTTTATTTTATAAAAAAAAAATAATAATAGACATTTACAATTTTCTGGCCCCAATTTGTCTCGAACTGTGCCCAGCTAACCGTTTCGCGCGTTGCAGGTAAAAAGCTAAAGTGTCCGTACTGCGAGCGGCTGTATGGGTACGAGACGAACCTGCGCGCGCACATCCGGCAGCGGCACCAGGGCATCCGCGTGCCGTGCCCGCACTGCTCGCGCACCTTCACGCGCAACAACACGGTGCGCCGCCACATCGCGCGCGAGCACCGCCACCAGGTCACCCCGCACCTACAGGGCCCGCTGCCCAACCACGCGCAGTAAGCCGCCGACGATCCATTACCTCCTCGATGCATATTATTGTAATCAATGATCTACCTCAAAATTGATCTTAAGATTTTTTAAGGTTTCGAAATTGTGCGATAATTGTTACTTAATTTAATGTTCGGGCGACGCCTGCGCGGCGCGCGCGCCCTCGCGACGCCCGGCGCGCGCGCACCCGCGCCGGCCGGTCTTTGTTTGCGAACTCTAGTATATGTCCGGTTGACTGTGAGATGAAGTTACCTTTCGTAGACGATTTATTTTGAGCTCTCGGTCGAGTACGACGTAGCGTATATTATATTACCTGAGCTAGGGAATCTTAGAGATGATGTTGAGACTGACGGTCATAGGCTAAGTGTATGTAAATAATAGGAGAATGTTGTAAATCGCCTTGGCCTAGGTTGAAACACGCGTTAAAGTAACATTGTGGCAAAACTACCTCAGTTTTTATTGATTATATTATCTTTTATTTTACTACATATTTCTAAATATCTCTACTTATACTACACTCGTGATGACAATAGATTACGTACCAGTTTTAAGTTGCATATTTTATTCAAACACAGCTGTGATACAAGAGGAAACGGGCTTTATACTTAATGATATGTCTTTTATTTTTATTTTGCCACTTTGTCGTTTTAAGAATGAAAGGGAAACGTAGCGGGACACGAACGTAGGGTTTCTGCAGTTTTTTACTGTACAGTGACTTTGAACGGTTTTCGTTTTGTACAAAGTACAATTTTGCCCTAGATACATAAGTAGTTAGGTAAAAAACGTGTTATAAAAATTTTGCATGCAAGATTCGATGCGTGAATGGTGTTACAGTCCATTTCTGTCGTTCGTACCAGGTTCGCCTGCGCGGATGTTACTATTGAGACCAAATAATTATATGTTTCAATGGGATGGTGTCGATTTTAACATTCCGTTTTGATGTTTTATTTCGTCGTAGTGCATTTAGATGAAGGCCACTTACTACTTCTATATTCCTAGTCATTAAAGTGCAACCAGTTGAGATTTTAAAGAAAATAATTATTTAAATGTAGCATCGCTGGCGGGGGCAAGTATTATATTATTTTGTTGAGACGCCTCCGTCGGCGGGCTGCCGCCGCTGCAATATTCTAAGGTCATACCAGATGGGACAGTGCCAAATAATTATCGTCAACTATAAGTTCACATCTATTATTTATTTTATATTTTTTGTTAAGTGTGAATGTAGCGACTGTGTGTTTTATTCCTGATATTTAGGAATAGGTTGCATTCATATTTATTATATTTATATTTTAGGATACACAATTGAATATATTTTATGAGAAATGCTTTATGAAGGCTCAGTGACTTTTTTTAATGCTAATAGATACGTTACTCGTACCATTCGGAAGACAGCGTTTTAGTTATCTTTTAATGGTCTCATGTGATGCTTACCTACTCGTTTATATAATATAGTTGGAGTGAGGCAGAGTAATGCTATCAATAGACCGCACAGAAGCTATATTATCGTAACTATTCAAGAAATCCGCTTTTTCTTTAGTTTGAACAAGCAGGCTATTATACTGTATATTATACACAACTGATATTTTTATCTCTATATGAATATTATTGTTACAGCAAATTGTATGGCAAATCCGTATTGATTTCTGATGATGACGTAGTAATGGAGGTGCGTGGGTTCACTTTGGCGAGATATCACAGGCTTCATGCTGTCCTGTCTTGAAGTAATTGTTTCATTTGCTATTTTTTTTTTATTTTCGATTTATATACTGATTCTTGGTTTCATTATTATAGCTTGGAAGGATGGAATGCACGATATTGTTTTCATACGTCGCGCGGATTAATTATAATGGCGCTCTGAAATTTCAAATTGCAGAGAGTAAAGCATGAATAGTTTAATATATTTCGTATTGAAATCGCAACGTTAATGGTTTGTCTAACTACAAAGCGAATAATCGACGTTACGATGACGATACGAAACGTGAAACATTGATGCTCACAAATTCGATGCTCTCGTGTCAACGCAAACGTGCAGGGAGAGATGAGAACGCATTGTCACAGCGTTTTTATCATCTGAATTGTAGCGATATCGACAGTTGGTTGTAATACTAACACAGAGTCCAACTTCTGAACGCGTCACCTTAGCGATGATGACGTGTGAAAATAAATGTCATGCGCTTTCATAAAAAATTGTTGCTTTTAATGCACGTACGCCTTCGTTAGAGTTTATAGGAACGAATCATGTTATCGCGCCTTTTCGGTCTTTATTTCGAGTGGCTGGGCGATGTTGAAATATTAATTTAATTTAAAATTCATGTGTTGGAAATGAAAGTGGCTTGCGTGATTTAAGAATCAGTTGTTAAATTTTTCATTTGCAGTTATGATGATGATAATTTAGTCGATTGTAGTCGAGGACCGTGTGGTGTAACTGTAAATTATCGCACATTTTTTATTTACGACTACTGTCTGTGACATCTTGGTTTGGGTAGGGGTGTAACATCGTAGAGAGAGGGAGATAGAGAAGTACCAGCTATGAGCACTATTTGGCCACACGCTGGAGACCAGCCGTGTCAGTACAAAGTCTAATTGGAGGCCTTCGGCCTATACGGGTTAACATCAGTACATAGTGCCTTTTATACAGCTTCGGATACGGTCGGTAGTAAGATGTTTGCAATTCATTATCCATGTAATTTGGCCGACTCTGTAATTATTGTATAAATTTCATTACTTTTCTTTCATGATATTGGATTTTTTTTCGGTAAGTGTATTATTGTTAAGACAAAAAATGTTTTGCTATTTCAATTGCAAATTGTTAACATTACGTTTTATTATTATTATTGGAAACAAGAAATGTTCTATTTTTGTCCTTTCGTTTTTCTTATGAATTTAAAATTCATAGTTGTGATTTCTTTTCGACATTTAATGTTTTTTGTGATACGTAAAAGAGAATTGCATTAATGCATCATGTTTTAAGCTTTTTATTATTTCTTTTCGGTTAAGTAAATGACATACGATGGGTAAGTTACAATGTCGTACGGCGACGCATTTTGGGCTCTTTGAAATCATGTGGATTTCCTTTTATCTAAATCTTTTTAAGGTACAAATTTTAGATTACAAGCGTGTCAATTCTTAGTTCGTGTAGTTTATTTTTCGGAAGTATCTTCATCATGTTACCTATGTAAAAATATGTTCCGTACCCTTGAAATAGTTTAACGCGTAATGAAGTTGCATTGTTAAACCTTATAGTGGACAAGTTAGCGTTCCCTAATAGTCGTAATGTTGTATTCGATGTGATAAGGTTATCACAAAAGTCGGTGTATCGCAACCCCCCGTTCATTCGACTTGGGCCGATCTCCCCAGGGTTCAGTTGCTATTACGAGTTTGTAACTCTGTTTCCGAAGGCAATGGCTCGACAAAAGGAGTACGCGACAAACACGTTGGATCCAATGTTTGATCGAAACATCATAGCTTAAAAATTGGCTCCAATGTTTGCGGTACTTGGAAAGTTGGAATCTAATTATATAGCTTGTTCTAAATATGGGGTCGCGCTAGGGCGACACTTTGGTCCCATGTTTTAAATGTTAAAACGGCGTCTATTACAACGGCATAATGATGCATAAATACATGCTTCAAGTTTTGCGGCTTCGTTTTAGAACAAGTTATATAACAGACGTAATTAATCTTGATGGCTGAGACTATATTCAGTTCTTGTCTTGAACTGTATTAGAACTGTAAAAATTTTGGTAATGATGTGAATGTCATGTGTTGACTTAGTCATTCCTTTAGTTTAAGCTTCTATTACAGTTGATAACTTGCAGTGTAATTAGTCGAAGTCATTCGGTTAATATTTGAACAGATAGCACGTCTCAGTTCCGCTCAGGTTCAGTCGATAAGGTATTTTGTTAGATAAGTATTTCTAAGTTTTCTTTATTTGTAAATAAATCGCGATATGTCGTGATGGTGAAGCCAAAGATTGTTACGGGTATGGTGACCCTCTGCCGTCACAAGGGCCTCGGAATGATTCTACATTCAGGTTTTGCCTCCAAAATGTCACTTCGAATCGCTGGTCGACGCCATTTTGGAAAAAACGACAACATTAAACTGACCAGAACGCAGACTCATGCCAGGCCCTCTTAGTATAAGATTATCTACCTCGAGGAATATAACTTAGTGATAAGTGTAAGCTTATAGATTTTTTATATGAAGAAAAAATATAAAATTAAGTTTGTAAGAGAAATTGTGAAAAGTTAAAAAAAATAAAATTTTAAAGTACAAATATTCTACCTCAGGATTCAACTTTAGTCACTTCTATAACTATAACTGTCCCGCAGATGTATTTTTAATGTTTCGAGAAATTATATTATTAATATGTGAAACTCTATATTTTTTATTTTGTAACACTTTTCCGAATGTAAATTCCACTGTTGATATATTTATTAACCCTAGAAGTTGTGTGGAACAATTTTGTACAATTGTTGAAAGTGTAAATAATTCAGTTGGAATACTATTAATGATAGATCGCATACATTTGAATCTCTGCAAGGTAGACAGTGCTTTCGGCGCGGCGGTCCCGAGCGTTGTACGTGTTTCCAATGTCAGACCACGGACGCCGGGCTGAGGGCTCTAATAAATATTTAGCGAGTAAGTGTTAATTAGGCTAGTTATAATAATCTCATCGATGTACCTCATTTTCGTAAGCACAATCTACGGGGGTCGGCCACAAGTCATCTCAAAGTAATCTAGTTGTACCTTCCTTCACTCTACGGAGTATAAACATTTTTTTTATTCGTAATTTTATTATTCATTACCTTTTCCCAGTTACTTTTTTGTGTTTCATAGATGTTACTATGTTTTAAGGAGATGAAAAAATGAAAATTATTGTTTGTTAGGTTTAAAAAATTAAAAAAAATTGTAACAAAATTTTTTTTTCGTTATTTTTGTTTCCTTTTGTTTTCCTGGTTTTCTTCGTGATTTTTTTTATTTTACTTTCCATCTTTGACAAGTTACACCCGTCCATCGTGTTTAATGTTTATTATTAAATATTTAAGTACATTATTTAAGGAATTGACATTTAAGTACCTAATATTCATAACATAGTTGCACTTAACTGGACAGGAAATATTTAAGTAATCAATGGATGTTTTTATACTTTAAGATTGCACTAGCAAATGAATCTGACGCGGGAACACCCGTGGATTCATCTTTACGAATTTGATAATGAAAAAAAAATATAAATGTTCTCTCGCGTTTAATGTTATGTAAGTAAAAATTAAAATGGTAATTATATGCTCACTTTCCTGATCAGTAGAGTAATTTCACGGAGTACTTGGGCAGTTTGGTATTGATTGACGAGTTTGGTTTTAAATCGGAGTGTGGGTTGAGTGACACTAGTCTCGGCGCGTTGGTTTGGCTAGTTCTCAAGATGGTCGGACATGTAGGTATAAATTATTATATTTGATGTGAAAAGGTAGTCAGGGTGGCGTCCACACGTACATGGTCATTTCATGACTGTAAATAAACATTGTTTCATGAAAATTAAGAAATGTTTAACCTTAAATTCATCTCATTAAGTTCGGATGGGGTAAGTCTCGATGTCACTTAAATAATGTATTGGTGTCATCTTTGTGTAAGTGTTACACGAGTTACGTAGAAAAACACTTAAAAGAATAAAAAAAAAACAACGAGCACTCTCAACAAGAACTAAAGTACAAATTTCTGAAGTCTAAAAGAGTTACTGCCAGTACAAATTAATTAAAGAATTAAATGAAAAAAAAAAAATATCGGTTTTTATGTAAATGTTGCCAAAATTGTATTTTTTGGGGCATCAGTAAAATTTAATTTAGTGTAGGTTATTCGAGAAAGTACAAAATTGGGTGGAGTTATCGTTCTTTGTGTTGTGTATGACATCAGCCCGCTGTGTGTGGAGTGATGCTTTGGGCGGTGCGACTGTACTTCGACTGGGGTGCGCACGCGCATGGGTGCAAGGGATCTCTTCTACATTAAGTAGCTTAGTATCTGTCAAAATGTTGCTCCTCAATAGCAATCGTATATCTTTGACGCTAATGACTGATGTACAACCTACACAAGTAATGATTAAGAATATTTTCTGATATAAATCACTGAATAGACTTCGGGGTGGTTTTAATATGTTTTCTTCAATACCATTCCTGTTCTTTTTGAACAGTTCTCTTAAATAGGAACTTACGTTTTGGAAATTACATAAAACATCTAAAGTCTAACTAAAAGTGGATGTATTTCTCTTAAGTATGATCAAAAACGTATAGAACATCATCTGCCTCATGTAATGCATAAAAATTAAGTAGTAGTAAATCCAATACTTCGATTATTCGATCAACTATTCCAGTTATCTGATAAAAGTTTAACATCTTCTCCATCATAATAATCAAACATATAACTAAAGCATACAGGAGTATTGCATGTCTAAAATTTGAAAATGGTCTTGTCAATATCAGTTATTACCGCCAACAGACGATTTTGCCGTCACTTTTTCACCAGGCTGTAGAAAATTGAGGATTTTTTTTTCACAATTCAATCTTTTCTGTCAATACGGTTGGCTATTAAAAAATATTTTACATAGGTTAATATAAATATTTGACAAATTTAATATTGCAGTTTTAAATCATTATTGGTGATTTAGTTGTATTATTACGAATGTTCTGCCTTGGTTTGTAGATGTTCCTTGCTATTACCAATCAAAGTACAGTCTGCATGGATTTCGAATGATCTGTATAATCCTTTCTGTGTATTAATATTTATATATAATATTTTTCATGGCCAGTGTAAGAAAATACGAGCGTTGGACACCTGAGTACGAGGAAGTAGATTGGTATAACAGTGAATTATTGTAAGATTGTATAAACCAGGACGGTTGTAAAACTAAGTAAATAGGGTTTTGTACGTAGCAAGGTAATGCTTTATAAGAAAATAATTCGGTCGTCGGTTCGGTGGTCTATGTCTGTAAATGGAAAAGTGATTGTCTGTGATTTTTTTAAGCGACTTTTTTATATATATGGAAAAAAATATAAATTCCTTAACAGTAAGAATAGCACTACTTGTGATTTACACTAGATATTTATTAGTTGACTTCTTTTTTTGTACAATATATAGGACTATTAGCAAGTGGTATAGTGATTGATGCGGGTTGAATGTACATAAACACTAATGTATGTAATAATGGCAGATAACCTAGTGTTTCGCTGGTTATAAGTAAATGTTTGGCAAATGGTATAACCACATGCGACGCTTGTTTGTGTTTCAGAGGGCTCGCAGCCTCAAAAAGGGCTAAATTGTCTTATACGAATTAACAGGGCGATGCTGCGGGCCTGTGTATTAGCAAATTGGTTTGTGCGGCGAATTATATTGTAACGGTAATAATTTACCTCGTAATAGCGAATTTTTTAGTGTGGTAACATTTTGGCGTATTTTGTTAGTTATGTGTAGTGTAACTGTTATGTTTGCTTCAGGTATCAGGACACTGGTCATCGGAGATTGTGTACTAGCCTTTTGAAGAAAATCCGTTCGAAATAAATATGATGAGTACCTAATGTCTGTATTTTCCAGTCTGTGGGAAGACGATTTGTCTCCGGTAGTAATAAATTCTTCAATAGGTATTTCGGGAACAAAATCTCTGATGATGTTTCAATGACTTTTTCACGTTTGGATGCACGCTAAATAGCAACCTCGCGGTTAAAGGATACATTTAGCGCCTTATGTTTTAGTGAGATCCTTTGCTGGTCAAAAAATATAAGGCGCTTCATAATAGTAAGGATTTTTAGTGTCGTAATGTGTTTTCAGTGTGAGGTTATAACATATAGTACATTATATTGTAAATAATAGTTAATTATAGTAAATACATAACATATGATTACCATAGAACTAAACATATTTTTGAAACGTTAACATTCTATAAAAATAATTAGTATTTTCTGTAAATGTATGTGCAATGGGTACAGATATTTATTACATTTTACATTACCTACCAACTAGAACTTTCCTACATAAATAAATTTGATATTTTCATTATATTTTCAATGAAGTAAATTTTATATAAAGCTATCTAATCTACTTGTCCAAAATACCTCACTAAATTTAATGACTAAGATTATTTAACTAATATAAGCGAACAACGTCGTACCTGTCACAAATTATAGTTACAAAATATTTATAAAAACTACATGTATTTAATAGAACCTTATTTATTTGTTATAGTCGTGTATCCAAACTGAAATTGGTAGTAAAACAAACATTGTTTTGTCATAAATGTAATCTTAGCTGCAGTACAGGTAATAAAATAATTGTCTACTTGTGCAGTACTTCAAGCAAACGATTCTGAATCCACACACATACTACAATCTGACCTAGGTCTAGATTATATTGAAGAAAATTTGTTCCATTGTGGAATTCTTAAATTAATAAAAAAATGTTGCTAAAATATGCTGCTTGTTTTATTTTATTCACCACTTTGATAGATTTTTCATTAAAGCAATTCAAGTATTGGAAACCCTAATAGAAAAAAGCTTCTAATGTTTAATTATTTCTTTTGGTACGGTTTAAGTAACTAACGCCCTCTGCTGGCAAACGACAATGTCCATCAATCAAAATATAGGTACATACATATCATCACGCCCGTAATCCCCGAAGGGGTAAGCGGAATTAAAGGCCTTAACCACA
Organism: Glyphodes perspectalis; assembly: GCA_951394215.1. Taxonomy (NCBI): domain Eukaryota; kingdom Metazoa; phylum Arthropoda; class Insecta; order Lepidoptera; family Crambidae; genus Glyphodes; species Glyphodes perspectalis. The sequence goes on along the minus strand of OX596202.1, from coordinate 15,600,168 downwards.
TAATTATTTATCATAATTGTGAAGTAACAAGTGACTAGCTCGAAGTCTACACAATCTCACACCTAAAACCCATCAAACCTACCATTAGTTGCCTTTTACGATGCTAGACAAGGAACACAGATTAACATGGGACCATGCCATATTTCGACGATGAAGTGACAATACCTCCTAACTAATATTTTTTTAGGAATCGACTTTTTAATGCCGTTGCCTTAAAATTCAATTTCGCGTAGACTATTATTTTTTTCTCGTTTGTTATCCAATATTAAAGTAATCCTGTAAACATTACATGTAAAGTTATATAAACGTCTTGTGATCAAAACCTAAAAATTGGATCGTTTTTTCATTCTCCTGTAAAATTTGCATATCTACAGTTAGGAGGTATTTTCACTTCCTCGTCGATTTGACTGTTTGATTTAGGATGATGAGAAGTTGGAGATAATATGAGGCCCCCTAGAACCAGAGGCCCGAAGGGGCGGCCGTTCCATCCGCCCCCCGGTTAGTCCGCCTCTGGTTGAAATGTCCACAGGCTAGGTACCTACCTTCAGTTACCTAGATAAAACGAAAAGGACTAAGGCGTGCCAACTTTTCTAGACTATTGAGGTATACAGAATAATGCCTACTTGATAATCATAGTCTCAAATTAAATAAACTACGATATGATATGTAATCTGTATATATAAAAATGTATGGCTGTTCGTTTGTCTCGCTGAAACTCGAGAACGGCTGGGCCGATTTTGCTGATTTTAGTTATAAAATGTTTGTTATCTTCCAGGGAAGGTTTGTACAGTAAGAAAACATAAAAACATTGCGAGGAAAATAATAAAATAAAATCCGAGCACGGGACGCTACGAAGTGCGCCGGGACAGCTAGTCTACAATAAAATAATTGTTTTGGCCGCTATAGTAAAATTGTGTTGACTTTTCATCTACTTATTTGTTTTCCTAATAGCGTGAAACATGAGTCTAGGCATAATGTAGCGATCTAGTACTTTTTTTTTAACACCAAGGTTAATGCAAATATGTCTATATGGCTTGGCCTTTTTTTTTTAAAGATATCGTACATAATTAAATTTACCGACAGGTAATAGATATCCAATCCCAGTCAATCTAATCGGATCATGTTTCTCAAATGTTCAAGGTAGGTGAGCTTATAAAGTTTGAAGCTTACCTATTATGTTGTTAACAACTATTGTATGCAAATTACTGTTTGTTTAAATATCACCGATCGCAATTGATAATATGTAATTTTGAAGGTGTTATATAACTTTACTAAATTATAAAAAGTAACATACGCACAATTTTTTTTTGTGTTAAAATCCGTGTTTTTAGAAAACGGATTATTTACTTTATAACCTAGTAGTTAACATAGAAAGTGTAATGGTTAGGTATATGTTAATTTTCTCGTTATTTAGAATATATTTTAATCAGTAAAAGCAAGTCTCAGATCAAAGCAAGTAAGGAAGTAAAAGATTGCTTCCGTAGATAAAAGAGATAAGTAAAAGACTGTATATTTTTCTATCGAACTGTGATTCATAAATGTTTGATTTTTCCTACCTTCCTGTTAAAAAAACAATTATAATAACCATCTTAGCTAAAATGCAGGACCAAATCGTTAACAACTAATTATTTACTTGCACCTAGTACCTAGGCCATATTTTGATCCGGCTATAAAAATTTTTGAAGTATTTAGCGTCATTAGCAACTGTTTCTATGGAAACCAGTCGTTGTTTGACAGGTATCAGTGGCTCACCACCAAACCCTAACGAAACTCGTGTAAAATCACTAGAAAGTAGATAAAATGAGTTTCTGCGTCGACTTAGTGTCTGAAGACTCTTTCTACGAGAACATAACATTGGGCGTGACGAAACTCCTGGAGTCAGACCCCCGCATTTGCAACGTGAACGTGGAGAGACGCGCTCCCTGCGACCGCGTGGCCCTGTCCACCTGGGAACAGCGCCACTCAGCCATGTTGCCCGACGACCTTCGCAACTTCTACGCTTCCAGCGACGGCTTCCAGCTCACCTGGCATTACAAGTACTCTGCTGATGAAATCCTTCCCGTAGGATCCATTAAAGTCAACACTTTGAACGAGTTATGTCTTTCTCCAGCCCTCAAAGATTTACTCGACTTCTCGCTAACAAGACAACACTCCGGTCCTCGACCTATACTGAATACGAAGAGCAAAGTCTTCGAACTGGACAGCTGCAGAACTATTGGGAAAGTTTGCCTTGTGTATACTGGAGGTGCCTGGTCTGTTTGGTTAGCAACCAGAGAAGGCGCGTGGGGTTGGCTCGCAGATTCCTTCACTCACTACTTCAGGATGGCTCTGGTTCATCTCGGTCTCCCTGGCTGGCAAGCTGCCTTTGCTAATCTGCCTCTGATACCCTGGGCGGAGCAGCTATTCCTGCTACTGGCACCACATTTGTTAGACAAGACCAGCACTGAGCCCAATTTAATCGCCATCCCAAGCGAAACTGGACTAAATCATATTGACCCAAATATCTTCAAAACCTCAGTCCGCCACCATAAGAATGCTACAAGACCGACTAATCAATAAGATTTATAAAAACATTTCTACTAGACGTTTCTAAAAAATCACTTGCAAAATTAATTCAGGAATTCGTCACCAAGCGGAACCACGCTTATGGTGATAATAAATCGCAAACCAGTCCCCCATTTATCTTTGGCTACTCCACTACATTGAACTGTAAGTACCATTGCAATGCCGTTCCTATCTCTTCAACGATAAGGTTTAAATTTCAAAAGGGATCCGTGGGAGGGTTGTTTGTACAAGTCGATTTATTGCGGATCACAACAAAGAGTGCTGAACTATTTTCAAGTTCGTCAAGTGACCGCTTCGATTTAATATCAGCGTACATACGTGGTCGTTGCTATATAAAGCTCGCGTTGATTCTTAACACACATTCATTCTTTGGGTGGATTTCCTTAAGTAACGAAATGGCAGCTAAGGTAGAGAATATTTTTGGATAAAATTTTGTGACAAATAAGTAGTGCTAATTTTAATCTAATTGTGCATATATATAAATACTAACAATTTCAATCGAGAGTTCTAATTAACGGTTATTATTTAAATATTCAATAGCTTGTTTGTACCTAACCCATTTTCCCAGATTGATAGGCACAACAGGAAGTAAGTATAAAAGTCGTTTAACGTCTACGCGTCCAAGGGGAATAATAGGCTTTAGATAAATCATTCGATAACATTAATTTTGTTTGGCTTAGTTGTACTAATATTTATAAATGATACGAGTAAACGGCAAATATATTAGGTGCATCCATCACTTGGAAGCTCATCAATCACAGCAGTAACAGCCTAGACGGAGAGTTATCATGAAAATATGCTGTTCATAGAACCTTACAGACATTACTTTGGTGTTGTTTGTTTATATTTACGTGATTTCAAACATTTTATGTGAGCTTTGGATATTTTGTGTGATTGCATTTATATGTGTAAATTACAATACTCTTCAGCCTGGCAAAGAGCCAAGTTCTGTCTTATTAGTGTTGTATTAGTAGTGGGTAGATTAGTAGATTAAGTTTTTTGCTTGCCATTTGTATTCTGTCTTATAAGTTTACTTTGTGGTGAGTGGGCATATGTGAGATAAGTATTTACATAAGTAATCTCACATTAGCTAGAAATGATATACCTACCTACCTACTTATTGATGACAAATAGATACACAAGTGTTCAACTAAATAATCCATCTTTATTATTTCAAATTGTAATTAAAGTATTTATTGCACTAACTTCAATTTAAGCTAAGGAATTATTCAGTTAGCTCACCTCAACAGATCCCTAACAAACTTAGTTGGCATAACGGTGTGGTTATCGTTCCAGTTCGTCGTAGTTCTGTGCGCGTTGGTGGCCGCGAGCCAGGCTTCCGTGGTGCCCCTCGCGCGAGTAGACGGCGACTACACAAGCTTCGCGTACGACGTGGCCGACCCCAACACCGGCGACTACAAGAGCCAGGTGGAGACGCGCGTCGGCGGCACCGTCACCGGCCAGTACTCGCTGCTCGACGCTGACGGCACCAAGCGCACCGTCGACTACGCTGCCGACGACGTCAACGGTTTCAACGCCGTCGTGCGCAAGGACCCCGTCGTCGCCGCCGCGGCCGTGGTCGCCGCCGCCCCTGTGGTGGCCGCCGCCCCCGCCGTGGTCGCTGCCCGCACCTACGCCGCCCCTACCGTGTACGCCGCCTCCGCCCCGGCTGTGGTCGCTGCCCGCGCTTACGCCGCTCCCACCGTCTACGCCGCTTCTCCCTCAGTCTACGCTGCTTCTCCTGTTGTAGCCTCGCCCTCTTTCTACTCCTACCCTCAAGGTTCTCTCTCCTACTGGTAAAATTGGTGACCTAAAGCAAGTTCCGGCCATCCGTGTTCCATTTTTGTTGTTGTAAATATTATGTATTTGTAGATACTTTGTATGTAAAAATAAAAGTGAAACTGCCATAATTTTTGCTTTTTATTCTTTCTAATGGCGTGCTTCTGAACACAAAGAGTAAATCCTTAGAAAAAAGTTGACGAAACGCTTAAACCTTAAACTGCTTTAGAATGTTAAGTGCAATTTTCTACTTTCACTAAGAACCTATGTGATTAGCTTAATTTTCCAACTATTTACTTAACAATGCCTATTTTTTGTCTCGTTTATTTAATACCACGTTGGAAGAACTTAAAATACCAAACTTATACTTATTTTCAGTAATTGTAGCACCATGAAGGTTTAAAAATAATCTTATCTATTGATTATAATTTATTTAAGAGCCCTATACTTAAAGGTACATACTAGAATATATCGTTGAGATTTTCCATGTAATTAATTCTCTGAAATAATTTGTGGTGTTAAATGTGTAGGTATAGACTACAACTTATTTTCGAATCTATACAATACTTATTTAACATTCGATTTATTATAAATAAACAGTCGACAGTGACCCCCCCAGGTATCTTACTTATCTAGTCTGTACTCACCTATAAAGTATAAAACTGTAACAGTATCTCTAGAGATACAGCCAATATTCTCATAAATAACACGTATTTTTATTTTGATACTCTACAACAGGCCCACACTAAAACGTGGTTCAAAGTTAATTATTATTCATACACCTTGTATAAATTGTATTGAAAAGAGTAACTGCTGAGTTTCTTGCCGGATTCTTCTCGGTAGATACAACATTTTGAACCGGTGGTAGAATCATATAGCTGAGGCCTTACCTGTATTTGACGATTTATAAGTGTTTCTTTGAAACCAATATATAAGTATAAAGAATATTTTGACTTTGACTTTGACTTATGATAGAATTACCTGTCAAAATCATAAACGCTGTTAAAATTCCTAAAAGTCCCCAGCGGATGTGACTACAATCCAAAGTAGTATAAAAAAATGTTCAAGGATACTACTTAAATGCCACCGCAATGATACGACGTGCGCATAAATATAGAATAAGTACGGTAACAGGATGTCTAATGTCTACGTAAGCTAATCTGTAGCTGTTTATCCGCATATTATTGCCCCATGTCGGCCTGGAACTCAAAATAATGTAGGTGTAGTGTACCCTTAACATGCTAAAGATAAATGACAGAAGGTGACTGACGATCTATTAGGTGTGAGAGTTTGTTTGTTTGAAAGCGCTAATCTCAAGAATTCCTGGTCGGATTTGAAAAATTATTTCAGTGTTAGATAGCCCATTTATCGAGGAAGACTAAAGGATGTATAACATTAACCATTAACGCGGGTAATACCGCGGGCACAGCTAGTTGTGATTATATAGGCGACGAGTTAGCTAGCTAGCTATAAATTAGTCACTGCTTTTTAACAATTTTCCATTCCACCCAACTCCATTTTATTATTGGCTGAATGCAGTTTAGGGAGTTTATCTCTCTTTGACCTCTGTCTATACTTTCGAAGATCGTTGGTGTGATGGTCTGTTTGTTATCCACATATAATTGGTTGTCCAGTAGTAGTTAGTAGTTTATGTTGATTTGTAGACAGACAAGTATGTACTAAATATCGATATATCATTATTTTGTTTATTAAGTTATTTGGTTTGACTGGCTCGATGGCGCATTCGGTAGTGACCCTGCCCCATGCTCCAAGAGTTGTGGATTCAATCCCTACCCAGGACAAACATTCATATGATGAATACTTGTGTTTGTTCTGTGTCTGAGTGTACCACTGTTGATTCTGATATCCGTAACACAAGTGCTTACCTCGGAGTCAGATCAATGTATGTGATGTAGTCTGATATAGTCTAATATTTGGTCATCAATTTTCTAGTATATCAGTTGAAAAGAGGTTATTATTCCCTGTTCTTATTATATGCAATAATTTGGCTAAGTCATTAATGCTTAGCTAGATTAATCAAACTCATTTATCTGGCTAAAAATTTACTATTCAAACCAACATCCAACTGTAATCCCGAAAGTCATAAGCAAGGGGCAGTTATATCCTTTAAACACTTTTAGTCACAAACGAAATTGCGCTATTATATGAAAATTGTAAAAAAAAAAACAAAATCGAATTAAGTCCTCCTTTTTTTGAAGTCGGTTAAAAAGAAGCGACAAGAGGCCAGCTGGTCCTCTATACCAACCTTTTTAAGTTATGAAATTAAATAGTTAATTAACAATCTTAGTCGCAATGACAAAACAAAAACATGCTATCCATGAGGATGGATCACGGACGATGTATACTTTTATACTGATTGCAAATAGTTGGTTAGTTTATATAATTTTATTTACACATACATACATACATTAGTAGTCATTTACGACATGCTAGGCAAGATCCACAGTAGGCACATTCTTTTAAGTCCCAGAGCAAAATGGGACAAAATAATTTTATTTGACCAGTAATATTTAATTTTATATGTACATAAAGTGTAGAGTTAGCTAGTTTTTATATGTAGGTACATTTAAAGTGAGTGAGACCTCACTATGGCTTATACGAAGCGACTAGTATCTATAGTTCTTAGATCAAGCTTTTTCTGGCGTCTTATTAGGAAACTAGGATAAATATGCAAAGATTCGATCATTATCTTGTCGTCGCTCTAGGTCACCTGTCATGTTGTGCCTTCAATGTTCCTGATCTCCATATAAGACCACGAACAGTGGGTGTAAGTAAAGTAAGTGTAACTTACTGACTCACAAATATAAGTTATAATATTATTGTATGTGGGAGTAAGGATTGACTAGAATACTTATGTGTACACATACAGAACTCAAGAATCGTAGTTAATTGATTGTAGGAAGGTGTTTCTAACTAGAGTTTGGTATATTCTATTATTGAAGAACAAACTAAAGTATTCGGTTTATTAAGGAGATGAATAAAGAGCATATATTATGTATTATTTAAGTGACTTTATTTTTCTTACATACCTTTGTACAAACAAGTAACAATTTACCTATTTACATTTCGAAAATCGGAACACTGTGTGGTCTATCGCTAAGGGAAGGGTTTCGTTTACCAGTAGGAGACAGAGGGAGAGGAGTAGGCAGTGTAGTAGGGAGACGCGACGGTCTTGTAGGCGACTGGGGAGGAAGCGTAGACGGCGGGGCCGGCGGCGGCGTAGGCGACGGGGCCGGCGGAGTAAGCCACGGGAGCGGCGACAGTGCGGGCGGCGACCACAGCAGGGGCGGAAGCGGCGTACACGGCAGGAGCGGCGTAGGTGCGGGCAGCGTACACAGCGGGAGCAGCTACGGTGCGGGTAGCGACCACAGCGGGGGCGGAGGCGGCGTACACGGCAGGGGCGGCGTAGGTGCGGGCAGCAACCACGGCGGGTGCGGCGGCGACAACGGGGGCGGCGGCGACAGCGACGACGGGGTCCTTGCGCACGACGGCGTTGAAACCGTTGACGTCGTCGGCAGCGTAGTCGACGGTGCGCTTGGTGCCGTCGGCGTCGAGCAGCGAGTACTGGCCGGTGACGGTGCCGCCGACGCGCGTCTCCACCTGGCTCTTGTAGTCGCCGGTGTTGGGGTCGGCCACGTCGTACGCGAAGCTTGTGTAGTCGCCGTCTACTCGCGCGAGGGGCACCACGGAAGCCTGGCTCGCGGCCACCAACGCGCACAGAACTACGACGAACTGGAACGATAACCATACCATTATGAACATTATGAATGCATACCAAGTTTGTTGAAAGGCCTAGTCCGGTACGGCTGATCAAAGTTTTCCTACATTGCAAGACCTTATTAACGACTTAAGAAAGAATCTTTAACAAAAAGGGCACAAAAGTTTAATGCAGTCATTGCTAACATTTGTGTGACGAGGATCGCATTGTTGGACCAAATGAACTTCGTCAATTTTAAAATGCCCCTTTTTTTATTAAAAACTAATATAAACTTTACTTATTTGTTTGACTTAACGTTTGGTCTTACGGAACACCGATGGTCCACGGACCGCTGGTTGAGAACCACTGTCTTAACAGCTTATTGAAATTAGGAATAATGCACCTATTGTTTAAAGATGATCAACTATATCTTGTGTTGCATCTACTGTAGGAATATTTAAAGGATGCCGAATTTTAAATTGAGCTTATGTTGTTACAAAAGAAGTTAGTGACTAGCTGTTGTTGGTGCTTTATTTCACTAAATAGCCAGTTAAATTAAGTTTGACTAACTTAATATTTTGTTTGAATGACAAACCAAATAATCAAGGAAACAATTGCTAGTCCCAAAGAAGACCAATAAATAAATAAATTAGATCTTATCGACTAAAACCACGTACTTGACAATTTTAAAATATGCAAAAACCAAAACAGATTTCTTATGCAATCGTTGTAAATTATTATTTACAACAAAATTATATGTAAATGACTGCAACAAGTTAATATTAGATTAGAACAACCAGTTTAGACTTAAAAGAGCACTTAACGCCACGGCAATTAATAACCGAACCAATTACACTTGAGAACACATCACGGTAGTAATTAAAATATATAGATCACCTTAGCTGCCATGATGTGAGACTAGAGATTTCCACTCGAAGAATGAATACTGCTTCGGAGTGTCCGGAGCTTATATAGGTGGTCCAAAACGCGAAGGCGTGGTCGATGCGTGGACGCCGGTTGATCTTTACTTACGTCAAACTGCGGATCCGGAAACGCAAGGCCGACGGAGGAAAGGTGTAAGTTAGACGTGTGACAGTGCGGTGACATTTAGCGGTGAAGTTCAGGGCTTCGAGATGCGGTGACTTGGTCTGTAGAAATAAAATGTGTGAAAAATGCTCTTTGGTATTTTTCAGGTCGTTTTGTATTGCAACCATTTTCTAGGATTCCATTCTGTTAAGTTGCATTTGTGTAATGTTTAACGAGTCTAGCCAATATGTTATGTGTAGGGCATGTGTTAGAGCTACGATGACTGTTTTGCATCAGCTAGGCCCTATGTTTCTTTGGCGTCTTTAGTAGTGGAATGCAAAATTTCAAATCATCTTCATTTTTCGTGTTTATAATTTTTTTTTCGGCTGAATTTTTGGAAAATTATAATATATTTTAGTAAAATTACTTCAAACACAAATCATTTAACATTATACATACATAGATTTCTCAGGTATATATTTCTGAAATCGTATGTATGTTTAAAAATAATGAGTATGTATTAAATTGGAGATAAAATCGCTACTACGTACACTCGTAATTTCACCTTTGGGCGAGCCAGTAATTATTTTATTTGCTTCTTCAAATGTCAAGTAAATTTAAAAGTTCGACATTATAGCAGCGTTGTGTACTTAAAACGTAATGACTTAACGGTTACTAGTTTTCTTTATCAGTCTGTAATTGTTACAATGGAAACAGTATTAAATTGAGATCATCTTTTTCTTAGAGTCATGTCCCTTTTTGGATATCTTGTATTGTGATCAATTTGCGCCAATCTGTTTTCTTTTTTTTTTTACTGGTTTTCCTTTTCTGTACTATTTTGTCCTGTGTATGTATTAACAATTGTGCGTCCAATAAATGTTATTTCTTTCTTTCTTTCTTTCTTTCTTTCTGATCTTCATGATCAAGATCCTAGATTAAGTAAGTTTGCATAGTATATTACAAGATACTATTAATTACCTTCGTAACCCTTATATAAGGGCATCAGACAAATTAGGTCACGTGTAGGGTATACATACATCCCTGATTATATATTTATTATACACGTATATAATACCAATGTCGAACTTGTGGTAATAGATCGTACAATTTTTTAAATCAATAGGTAGGTACTTGCTCGGTTTTGAACCGATACACTTCGTATCTGGGGGCGTGTCATGACCCATTAAGCTACCACAGGTCTTTAGTTACTATGCTGCTAATGTATAAAAAACGGATTCTCCAAATCTAATTAGTAATTATATAACAATTCACAAATTTGTCTTTAATGTGCGTAATGATTAAAAGTGTATTAGCGCTTGCAAATGTTTGAGAGCAATGAAATTGCAATCTGATAATTTATGTGATCAGTAGTATGCGGTTAGTATGTTCCGCTAAAGTGAAATTACGTATAAAGAAAAACAAAAAAAAAATAGGTACCTTACGTCTTCCACGAATAATTAAACCAATTTCGTATTTTATAAATTTAAATACCTACGTTTTTGAGTAATCGCTTTAACCACTTTTTTCCTAAAATTCGTTATAATTTTTACTGGTTCATTGACGCATTCGATAGTGACCTTGCCCCATGCGCCAGGAGTTGTGGGTTCGATCCCTACCTAGTACAATATTTTTGTGATAAATACTTGTGTTTGTTCTGTGACTGGGTGTTAATATTCAATATTCAAGTATATTATTTATATAAATAAATAAATAAATTCTCCAGACTGATACACCAAATTCCTTTTTCCAAACCAAGCTTATGCTTGTACTATGGATACTAGGATAGACTTACTTAAATACTTTTATAAATATCCATTACTCGAGATGTTCATGCTCATCACACGAAACATTTGCCCCTACCAGGATTCGAACTCGCGATCCTTGGTTTCGTGGCCATGGTCTCTGACCACTCGACTAACGGGCCAGTCAAATAAATTCATAATACCACTGTTGATTTTGATATCCGTAACACAAGTGCTTAAGCTATTTATCCCGGAGTCAGATCAATGAATGTGATGTTATCTGATATATATCTTTGTTTGTCAATTATATTAAAATCATGGCTCGACCAACTCGCTCCATCAGATAGCCAGCACAGTGAAGCTTGTTTCATCATCTTCCAAGCGTTATATCCCTTGCTTAGAGGGGGTCCGCTTAGACCATGATCCAGGATTTAGCGAGTCTGGTAATTACATTGAAGCGACTGCCGATCTGACCTTTGTCACCCTTGGATAGGGGAACCAGACAATTATTGGATCATGATTACAAATCCAAAGTTGTTTGAATTTGCAGGTTTCATCACGATGTTTTCCCTCACCGAAGAGGCAGAGGTACGTGCCCGGGTTTGAACCCGCACTCCTCGGTTAAGAGGCGCGAGTCCTTATCATTTAGCTACCACCGCTCTCATTGAGCTCCACCGTGAAGCTTGTTTACACAAAGATTATTCCTAAGAAACTACTAAACATATCTGCTACAATCTGTTTCTTGTTAAAACTTTTATATTAAATTTAAACTCCCGAGTTCCTCGTCTAAACGTTAGTTAAGTAGATGAAAATTATAGTTTATAGTTATAGTTGTTATTTATTGCAAATGCGTGACCCTTTTAAGGTTCCGTAGCAAATTAGTACAATGAAATCCTCTTGTCAAGAATCAAAAGTCTATTTGATTTTATTTTTATTTATATCACCATGTCCGTATCCCCAAAGGGGTAGGCAGTGTCAAGGGGCAGCGAGCCCCTATAACCACATTCAGCTAAAAATAAAACTGCGCTGGGCTAGATGGAACATTTTGTTGTGGAGCTATCTCGTCGCCTACCTACACAATCACACACCCAAAACACACATGGCACATTATTTATGTCAGTCAGTCAGTTGACTGCCTCATTGGTCTAGTGGTAGCATGCGCCGCCTAAGGACCAAGAGGTCCCGGGTTCAATTCTGGGTCTGACAAAAAATTGAGGCTGGGTATTTAAATATTTAAATTACTTAGTAACAGTCCAGAGTCAGGAAGTTGGCGGTTTAATCACCCCCGTGTCTCGGAAAGCACATTAAGCCGTTGGTCCTGCGTCTGACCTCTCTATTCATGTCGAATTGCCGTCTTACCGGACTATGAGAGTGAAAGAACAGAGTGGCACACTTGTGCACTATAATATCTCCTGCGCAGTTGGTTTATCCTCGTTGAGATTGGCCGCCGTGACCAATATCGATTAGGAGGACATTATTATTAAATCAGAATCCAACAGGGGACTTTGTGATCACTTGATTAAATGTTTAATAATAATCTGTATTTACAGATAATACCTAGCAAAAACGGCTATATTTGGTAAGTCATGTAGACGTTTCGATCGTTGCAACTCTATATTCAGATACTATTGATTGATATATTTTTGACTAGCTGCATATCTGTCAATTTACCCGCAAATACAAAAAGATCTAATTTAAGAAGCCATCTCACACTTGACCAGTTTTTTGCATTTGCCAAGTTAATCAAGATCTAGTGTTTTGCTGACAATGTTATCTACATCAGCTTACAAAGCGGGTGTGGAGAGCATAACGCGAATGATCCAGTTTAGGTCTTCATTATGACAATGGTATTGTCAATGTGCCGTTATATCTGACACTCATATCAGTGGATTGTCCATATTTGACAGTGAGTACTGGTGGTATAAAGCCTCGTTTGGTTAATTGAAAGTACGTGACCGCTAGATAGTAAAAGGATGGCGAGATTTACGGGTAGCTTGGTCTAGCTTTTTAAGAGTTTCCGGCCTAAGGCTGCATATTTGAATCCACTGCAATCGTATTTTTGGATTTATGTAGATACTAGCTTCTTCCCGCGGCGTTGTTTGTGAGGCACATCGATGAAACATAGCTTATGTGTAATTCTAATGTATAAGCTATACTATTGTAAAGTTTCATTAAAATCCATGCAGTACTTTTTGCGTGCAAGAGTAACAAACATCCACACATCCATCCATCCATATAAACTTTCGCGTTTATAATATAAGTAAGATTTGCAATCGAGACATAAATTTATAGAACACTCGAATGTGTTTAAATTGTTACGCATATTGCGATGCTAAGCTATTTAATTTAAAATTCTTATTTAAAAAACTTGATAGTTTTCTGGTACGAATAACTATAATTCTGGTACGAATAATTGTAATGAAATATCAGCACACTTAATATTAATAAAATTTATACATAATATGTATTTGAGAGTAGATACGGTAATTATATAAAAAGTTTAAATCTGTCTAACTGTCTTTCTGTCTTTCTGTTTGTTCCGTCTAATTTACGAACGATTTCACTGGCATATAAGTTATGTTAAGTGATTAACATTCCACGATAAAGAGACATGATCAGCGGATTCGTTATAAATAAACATATTAAGTTCAATTTACACCTATGAAGTCGCCGTTAATAGCTAATACGAGTCATATAACTTAATTATGTATAAAGCGATTAATATGTCAAACACTTATACTTATTTACTTATCTACCTACTCTATTTAAGGCATGAATAATTATTGCTCCTTACTTTGTTATACGCGGAAAACTAAAAATTTTCACATAAAACCCGACTTTCGTAGAATACATAAAATTCACCTGCATTGGTAATCCCATTTTTCTTCCTATCTTCAATACTCGCTATAAATTTTTCACGTTCGCATTGGAAAATCCCGCAGAGGCGGAAGTTGAAGATATTATCCCACTTTGTCTATTTTACAGGAGTTGCCAGGACTTATATGGTTTTGGTAGTATACCAAATTAATATGTGCATGAAAAGATTATTCGTAGACTTAGATGCTGATCATATTTGCGATCGCTCCACATTCAAATATCAAGGCGATTCACAGAATATGTATTAGCTAAGAACAGTGCTGTATGACGTTCGGTTCTCTCTACCTAACCCGATAGGTGAAATAGGGTGAAGCTAGTTATGTAAGTATTAGGACAATAGTTGGTATCTCTAGTATTTTCTTTCGTTACTGTCATATTCATGGTATCATCGATATTTTATCCAGTTTACGGCAATCAAAATGGTAAGGGTACCTGTGTATTACGGCATGATTATGGCTCTCAAACGTTTTTAGATTTAGTCATAGTTAATGTTCTTACGAATGAATTTAATGTTCTATCGTAGTGCATAAACTACTTAAATTAGATAGTAAGATGTTAAGAGAGCTTTTGATAAAAAAAATCTGGATCATTGCTTAGAACTGTTAAAGTAAAAAATGTTATTAAATCATGCTGTCAATTTGAAGGTAAACATTAATATATTAGTATGATGGACGTATCCATATCTTTGTATACGAAGAAGGTAGAATATCAATATAAAGATTATTATTATTTTTTTTTTATGTCGCTTATAGAGGGGATTGGTTTGGGGTGTCCCATCTATATATAGACCAATGTCTATAATGCAATCGTATTTTTAATGCTACTTAAAAATACCTGAGAAGCCTTGACAGTTATCGAATATTAATTGTCCAATGTTCACGTCTTACTAATCAGTTAAAATATAAAGGTTCCTATTACGTAAATGAGATCGTTTATTGTCAATTTCGTCCGCTTATTTTCTATAATGGGTCATTTGTTTTTATGCCCATACAGCAAGGACTGGTTACGCAGGAAATGGTCTCAATAAAACACACTTGATTTGAACTTTTCAAATAAGCTTTGTATCAACATTCGTATTGAACAAAACTAATTAGATCTCTTGAATATTTATTAACTGCTTTTGTGATTTTTAAAGGTCTGACACATGCCGGGGCCATTAAAATTGTAAATGCGAAAGTTCGTCGTCTTGTCCTTATTTCGAGTATTAACGAAACTAGTACTGATCTACGTGATTTATGATTGAGAGATAATTTATAGGCTGAAAAACAACAAAAGTATTTTTTTATCCCTAAATTATTCATGTGCAATTCATTACATATAATTTAAGCCACATCGTCTTACTATTTAGTATAAAGATGTGATTTAAACTTCAGTTACTTGTATTGATTGATGTATATCAATCATCGTTATATCATAACGGTATATCATGTCGATACCGACAACCGATGCTCCAGAAAGACGCTAATACTAATGATCAAAGATTGAACACGTATAACTACGATATATATTCCGCTAAGATTTTTTTTTTAATAAATGAGGGAAGAGGGAAGAGAGATGCGCCTATTTTAGAAAATGAAGAAGATAAAACCTTTCAGGTAACTTTTGCGTATTTAAAAAAAACAGCTAAGTAGATGCGCCCAAAGGATATTGCATAATTATATAACGAGTCAAAATCGCCCCTGTTGTCTGTCTGTCATACTTATTGTCTGATTGTGAATTGTTGTTTGTTACGTATGTGTAGGGGACATATAAATATTATTCAAAGTAAGTAGGTACTTGTGGTAATTTTTCCAATGTATGGATTATTGATTGATTTTCATTAGATTATCATGTTACAAAAATTGTAAACGTGTAAGTTTTACCACGATGGTAGCTTAGTGAACAATGGTAGGTGTTTCAAAAGCGAGTGACGTTTGTTCAAAGTCTAGTGGTTAGTAGGTGTGTTCGTTTGGGTTCCTAAGAATCTACCTAAGGTTTTATTTTTTAAAATACTTATTTTGCAATTGTAAAATTTTACGGCACTCAAACTATTGTTTTACTTTTTAGTCGAACTAGTTATTTAGAAATTAACGATGTGGTATGCTTTGGTTCATTATTTTTAATCACCTATAATTAACACCGACTGACAAACGAACCGGAAAATTCGGTGAATTATACTTTTTGCTGTATTTACTTAGTAGAAAAATAAGTGAATTTTTGTTTTTTTATTATAATTTAAAAACTTAGAATACCTATTTGGCAATTATTATTTTAAATTATGATTAATATGATTAAGTAGGTAATTCTACTGCACGATGTTGAATATGTAAACCAATTAAAATAAATATTATAAATCGTTGAATTAGTAATATCTAAACATTGGTAAAACTCGGTAGTTAGAATAATACAGAAAATAACATTTTGCGAGCCGTAATAAATTCAAGTAACCGTTTCTATATGAATCATAGATCTATGGATTTGGGTTTCCATGTATTTTTTTTTTATATTCTTATTGTTAAGTAGCATAGCATTGTCTAATTGGAAGTATTACACAGACATAGGTGGACAAGATAATTGAAAATGTGGGTAGAAATCGTTACCGATAGGGAAACAGTTACGGTGATTTATAATAATTTTGTGTCTTTTAAAATAATATAAGATTTTCTATAGTCATTTAACAATCTGTTCCTCTGTGTTGGTCTGGTACTTGAAAATAATGCACCAACTGTGGTCCTCAACATGTCGCAAAAGGCGACAAGTGGTGTATTGGGCACTGAGTTCGTGATTATGTAGGTGTCGAGCTAGCCTTAAATTAAACTTGTCACTACTTTTTCGCAGTTTTCCATCTAACCCAGCCCAGTTTTATTTTTCGGCTGATTGTGGTTAAGGCGTCGCATTACGGGCGAGAGGACAGTATATGTAATATTGTTTGTAAGTAATTATTTTAGAAGTTACCATCTAAACAAATTAATTTTTACTGTATGTTGCTTAAGGAGCTTCTCGCTCCTTGGCTGCAGGCGTAGGAATATATATTTTTTATCATTAAAAATGCATTGCATTTTATATAATTTGTATATTTTCAACAATTCTCTAACTTACGCATTGCATTACGCATACAACCTTCACCCACTTACCAGTTATGCACCATTTCTACTCAGAACTTAGGTATCCATAATAGTTATTAATTATCAAGCGAAATTACTAGCTACAGTAGGTGGTACCTGCCGGTATCAGCGATCCGGCTTGTCTGAGTCATATAATCGTATGATCTTGCTTTACGCAAATGGTGTTTACTAAGTGGCCTAGTCCTTTTGTACGAATTGAATAAAAAACTTTCATTACGATGACAATTTTATTTCATTACACTTTGCCTTAAAATTTACAATATGTACAATGTTTGGTCAAAAAGGTTAGATTTACATATATTAACGAGCGATATTAAATTATGAAATAAATAAATACGTATATACATAGAACTGTACAAATATTTACAAATGACAAAATATCAGCTGATGAAAGAGTAAAAGAAAAATTAATGAAGAAACTTGATCGAGAGCGAGCATAAATCCGTTGAGGATAGCGAGTCTTTTACCGTATTCCAAGTTTACCATCCCAGACGAGCGGCGCCGTAACCGATGTTGGAGCCGTAAGCGTAACCGTGAGCGAGGCTTCCGTAACCTTGAGCGAGGCTTCCGTAACCGCTAGCGAGGCTTCCGTAACCGCCGTAACCCCCGTACGCGCCGTGAGACACGGGAGAGACAACGTTGCTGTAGGAGGTGGCGGCGTAACCGAGGGGAGAAGCGGCCGCGTAGACAGGGGAAGTGTGAGCGCCGTATCCGGCGTAACCTAGACCGGCCGCGCCGTAACCGCCGTAATTGAGGGCAGATGCGCCATAACCTGTGAATAAAAAAACAGAATTGAATACCTACAATGAAATTGATGCGGTACATTTATACTAGTCGGCGCAGGAAGACATTGCTGGCATATCTAATTAGACGCCTGACGCGAACGGATGGGTGATTTCACACTTAGTGATATCAGTAAGTGTTTGCTAGGTAAACTCAGCATTACCCAGTGGACATCTAACTTGAGTGTAGCGAACATCACCTTGGCGTAGGAAGCCCAGGAATTTGCTGACTCTGCGGTGCCTATAGTGAATTGAAGACTAATATGTCTGACTTTATATTTCACCTATTTCCGTGCTATGTGATTTGGCCTGAGCTGAACTCAAATAGAGACCGTGTGAAGTTGTGTAGTTGAGCACTAATTAATACAAAAGGTGACTTAAGTTAGACTTAATTACTAAACCGTTAACAATGGACATAATTAAGTAAAGGCAGGAAGTTAGATAGTTTAGTTGCTCATGCAATTAAATGTTCGGTAGTTTAAACTTACTGATATTATGAAAAGGAAAGATTTGATTTTTGTTTGTTTTCTTTGAATAGGCTCCAAAACTACTGGACAAACTAATTGAAAGCTACTTTATCAGCGAGTTCCCGTGGTGGCGCCGTATTTCCACGGGAACGGAACGGCGCTGCTAGTATGTTAATAAAACTAATTTCAGCAAGTTTATTTATTACCCAGCACAATAGTATTCGCTTAGTCAGTATGCAGGTAGTGTGTACAAGTAATAATTATTACTACTCATTATCATGCAACTAACTACATTCGCCAATATTCTTGGTTACTGTGATCAGATGCGGTTCCTTGAAGTTATAGTCTTCCTTGAAGTATGTCATTTACGATACATTATGGTCAGCATTAGAGTCAGGCTTAAGTTGCGTGCATACTGATTTAGTTTCGTAAACGGACCTTGGAGTTTGTACTAAAGATAAGTTCTCTACAATTATAGAAATAACATTTAAGTTAGTGTAGTTGTTTAAATATAGGAGCAAAATGTTTAAGGTCTAAGTCAACTTAATGGGGAATCAATGTTTCTTTAAAAGTGTTTAGGTTGAAAATATTTTTTGATTACGGCACGGTTGTGCCCCCGCCAAGATGATCGAAAACGCAACATTTCACTGTAACTACAAATGATCGACTCTGCCTACCCCTTCGGAGATTATGGGCGTGATGTTATGTATGTATGTATGTACAAGTGACCGTCCCCATGTTAATCCCGGGTTCAGCATTCTCTGATTAATTGGGCTATTGATACAGAATTAAGTATTAAAGTCGTTTTTGAAATTATTAATCACTTATCTGAGGGTTTATAAATATCAACCCAGTTTTGAGTGAAAATTGTTTCTGCGTTTTATAAATAAATGTTAGTCCTGACGCAGAGATCGAACCAACTCCCCCTGTGTTCAAGACTAAGTCTCAACCGTTGTATCATAAAGGCTGTTTTTTTTTTACCTTTTTATACTAAGATGACAAACAAGCATTTGGCGTGTCTAATGATATCACTTAAACTATGACGCATGATTTGGTTTTGCTGCATCCGGGTAAAATAGAAGTCCTATAGTATTTGACAGCTCGGTTGGTACAATGAGGGTTTTCAAAAATACAAAATCCGCCAGATGGCACAAGGGAGTCTCGTGGTCTTATCACTGTTTCTATTGGCTCCTTGTTGACAGCATGTCAGTTTGGTCTGACAACTAAACAACGAGGAGGGTGACAAGACCGCAAGTCACAGTTACGCCATCTTTTGAATGTTTTAATTCAAAAAACCCTCACTGTCCCGATTTTGCGCCGACCGGAAAGGGCGCGGATTTAATTCTCGCACCGAGACAAATATTTGTCGATGAATCGGATATTTTTTCCAAATCTACGTATTTGTGGTACTTTTTGCTGATTCTAATTTCAATGGCATAAGTGGTCAAGCTACTTTGAACTAGAAAAAAATGTGTGATACATTCATACATACATATTGTTATACATACATATCATCACGCCCGTAATCCCCAAATTGGTAGACAGAGTCCAAAGAGCGAATATGTGATAATTTATAAAATTAGTTCATGTGAAACCATTTACCTATTTATTGAACTCGTTATTCTAAAGAACCAATTTAAACGGTTTTAGAAAATTAGCAAAAATTTTTTTACTTTCCACACACAAGTTGATTAGCTAATTAGCAATTTTGTATGAAAAGTACTTTTTTTTCTCATTTCCTCAGAATAAAGGCTTAAAAAGTAAATACGACGTTAAAAATAACCGTGTTTATGTAATTGTGTCTGATATATACCTGAGTATCCATGAGCGCCGTATCCCAAAGCGCGGCCGTACGAAGCGGGGTGGGCAGCCAGACCATCCTTACGGACGACGGCATTGAAGCCACTGTGAGGGTTGGCGTTATAGTCCACAATACGCTTGGTCCCATCGGACTCCAGGAGGGAGTACTGGCCGACGACGCTGTCGCCGACGCGGGTCTCGTGCTGGCCTTTCACGTCCCCGGTGTGGGGGTCGTTGACACCGTAGGAGAAGCTGGAGTAGTCAGAGCTGGAAGCGCTGACGACTGCGAGCACGGCGAAGAGGGCGACCTGGGAGGAAGAGAAGGTAGTACATGAGGAAAAAAATTCACTGTTAATGTCCAATTTAAATTTTTGCAAGCATACATATCCAATTCTAACTAAAAGGGCACTTCAGAAGTGATAGTGCAATCAATAAGAAGTAAGCACAGAAGATATTGGTCTTCCTTTTTCTTTATACAAAATATCTAATTCTTAATAACAAAAGTAGGTATTGTAATTATGATATTTTAACTATCAGGGTTATACTTTAGAGTAAAAAGTTGAAAATAAGCATGTTAAAAGTGCTACGAAGAAATCAGCAATCGACATTTTAGATGTCTTAAAAAGCACTTATAAAAAACTAGGTACAATAATATTAATCTACTTAATGCTGTTTTTTGGTGTTTTTTTTTTTAAATTCAAAATAATGGAACAATAATTGAAATTATAAGCGACTAAGTTACTATTTTACAAGTTAAGTATTCGAGTGAATAGAACCGCGAAATACGGTAATTAGTATAATTTAACCAAGTACCTTAGAGAACATTTTGTTGTTTTGCTGTTTACAATGCGACTGATGTACTTATTGCGATGTACCTTGTTTATATACTTACTGAGTTTATATATAATGCAAACTTCAAGATATTCAATTAATCTAGTTAACGCAATCAGATATTCCACAGGAAATATTGAAAGAGGGCCGCGCGCGGAAGCGCTCTTCCTAAAGTAATTCATACATTTTATAATGTTAATGAGTAATAATGATCTTTAGAAAGATTAGGCTGACAAGTAAATTAATAACAGAAGTAGCTGTCAAAGAAATTAAACGTTAGGCTTTTAAGGTGTTACATTAGATAAGAAGAGGGATCTCTTGCAATTTAAGTAAGGTATACTTTAAAAGTTTAAATGCAATTTTTGCTGTCTTGAATGTCCGGATTAGTGATCAACATTTAAATATTGCTGACTTCTTTATGCTTTATGCGCGTTAAGCTATTTTGCTTAGTAATTTCGTTTTAGAATCGTTTCAGCTAAAGGCTTAAAACTCCAAGTCTAATCTAATGGTTATTGACCACGATAATGATCTCTCAAATTTCTTAAGACAACTTTACAGTCTTCAAAAACTGCATGCATAATCAAAACGAACGCTTTTTGAGGACTCAAAATTTGTATATTTTATCCTTATTTCATATAACAATACCTTTTATTAACATACGCAAACCAGTTAAATTTAAACATTTAATGTATTAAAAAGAAATTTGTGGACAATATCCGTTAAAAAAAATTATATTTCCGTTGAAATCTGTTAGTTACTTTTGCAACTTATAGGCATCTAGCTCTTTACCGGTACATTAGCAAATACACCACTAAAAGAGGGACGGAGCAAAGTCAAACAACCCAACGCAAAATACCATCTTCCAGTTCATTTACTTCAAACGATAATATTTCATACTGCTTATTATAATAAGTACATACATTAACCTAATAATTAAGATTTGCATTAGATGAACTATACCAGATAGTGCTATATATCTACTTAACAAATGTAAACGAGGCTATTAACCATATTTCAGTCTAATAATGGTCTCTGAAGCTTAAATTACAACATTACATGTAGTAAGTATTGTAAGAGAATGATGATTTCGTTTTCTGACCCCCAAAACCACTATTCTGAGCCTCTGTGTGAATATAAATATGCTAAGATCTCGGGGTTAATCATTCTCAAGTAAGATTTGAACAAGAGCACAAGCAACGATAACAACAATGGCTGCTAAGGTAACAATCGTAATAAGCTCGTATATCTTCATGCAACGTTTAGCAATCACAGCGCAAGCGTATTGTTTAGACAACCGAATGTTTTAATTAAGAGGATTGAAAAAACCTATTTTTTTTTCACAGTTCATCGTTCTTGCTGTTTTCGTGGCTGCTGCAAGCGCCGGTGGCGTCAACAGGGCACTCCATGGTGGTGTGAACCCCGCAGTCCATGGAGCGAACCCCGCTCTCCACGGAGGAGTGAACCCCGCCCTTCATGCAGGAGTGAACCCTGCTCTCCACGGTGGAGTCAACCCTGCCCTCGCTGCAGGCGTCAACGGTATCCCTGGAGGTGTCAACGGTGGAGACTACTCCTCTTTCTCGTACGGAGTGAAGGACCCCAACACCGGTGATGTGAAGGACCAGCACGAGAAGCGTGTCGGCGACAGCGTTGTTGGCCAATATTCCCTCCTCGAGTCGGATGGCACTAAACGCATTGTCGAGTATACTGCTGACCCTCAAACCGGTTTCAACGCCGTAGTCCGCAAAGAAGGCGTCGCCACTCACCCTCCATCCCCAGTGCAGGCCAACGGAGTGGCTCGCTCCCTCGGATACGGCGCTGCCGGCGCTCCTGGATACGCCCCATTCGCCAACGGTCTCGCTTCACCCCTGGCGCATGGAGCCAACCCTCTGGCGTTCGGTGCTCACGCCAACCCCCTGGCTTACGGAGCCCATGCTAATCCCCTTGCTTACGGAGCCCATGCTAATCCCCTAGCTTACGGTGCTCACCCAGGTGCCATCGGCGGCTACTCCGCCGCTCTAGGTCCCAACGCCTGGGCTGCCCGTAACTACGGTGGATTGGCTGCTCCTCTCGCTAACGGCGCATACGCTGGAGCTTACGGCCCTCACGGCGCGTACGGCGCCCCCGGCGGGTTCGGAGCTCACGGTGCGTACGGCGCCCCTGGCGCGTTCGGAGCTCACGGTGCGCACGGTGCCCACGGTGCGTTCGGCGCCCACGGCGCGTACGGATCCCCCCTGGCTCCCGGCGCTCTCCCCTTCGCTGGCCACGGTCTAGCCCCCAACGCTCTTGCTCACGGCGCTCGCTGGTAATTTGTTTATTTATTATTAAAACGACGAATAATGACGACTGTGATTAATTTATAAATAAATTGAAAAATTTTGAAAATAACCATTTGGTTTAATTTTTTTAAACCGTTATTAATTTATTACGTACGTTCAAAAACTCAAATAGCTAATCAAAGCATAGTACATATTAAACTCGTATAAAAACGTAGATACCTAAATATGTAGATGTAAATACGAGATAAATAACAATAATGTTACGAATCTCCATACTAAAAGCTATTAATGCCTACCAATAATTGAATTGATCTATAATATTAAGAATTGATCTATGTAAAGTATAAATCAGTTTGATCAACTATGACTACTCCTATTTATCAGACTATCGCCTAAGGCTATAATCGTTTAAGTGCTTAATTTGAGGAATAGATGTACCCATTTAAAATATCCTTATAATAAAGATGTCAAAAATTATGTCATATTGTATACGAGTATTATTAAATAGTAGGTATATATATATATAAATTGTTGGAAAAATCTTGACGAAAACGATATCTACAAGGTATTTTCACAACTATCATAATACCAAGATTAAACCTAATATTTTTACGAATTTAATACTTTCTCTTGTTTTCGAAATCGGCTTGTAGGGAACATTAAATAAAATTAATTATTTTAAATAAAAGCTCATTTAAGACGACCATTAATTTTTCGATTGAATTATTACTAAAATGTCATACTTAACTGTATTGAATTATTCAAACAATTAAATCACTTGAGTGTACATATATGATATGATGCCAAGGCCATTTATGTAACCATTGCGTTTTACAAAGTATAAAAAGTATGTTGGCGACTTAAAAATATGATTGCTGTCATTGGAGTAATATAGTTACCAATACATAGTATAGACAATACAAGCAATAATAAGTAGTCAATAATAATTACTTCTTGACCCAACTAATAAACAATATTTTAGTATATATTTGTAATACCACTGTCGATTCGACCTCGGAGTCAGATCAATGTATGTGATGTAGTCGGATGTTTATATATTTATTACTACTTATTATACCAAATTACCAACTAAGTATAAGTATTATACTATTAAGTAGTCGGGTAAAATAATAAAATATAACCCCCAAAAATCAACACATTTTTATATTACTTACGCATCTTCCGTCATCATTCCCAAATGTTTCTCATTCGCGTGTACAAATCCTTTCAATTTGTCAAAAGGGCCATGTCCCGGACAGGTGGGCCGCCCAATAATATATTTCATGGAAAATAGATAGAAGAGGAATACCTATGTAGAAAGTAGTTTCTTAAACCTTTTGGAAGTCAATAAAATTATTTCAACATAACACATAAGATTTAAAAAAAAATGTGACACAAGAATCAATTGTGATATAATGGAGCATGGATAATAGATAGAAGAGGAATACTTATGTAGAAAGTAGTTTCTTAAACCTTTTGGAAGTCAATAATATTATTTTAAACATAACACATAAGATTTAAAAAAAAAAATGTGCCAAAGAATCAATTGTGATATAATGGAGTATTTGTCGTAACAATTAAAGAAGATAAATTAACATTTTTAACCAATTTAAAAAAAAAGGAGGAGGTTCTCAATTCGACTGATTTTTTTTTTAATAAAACATTCACGGTAGGTATGTTAAAAAATAACTTTTAAACTTGTGTTATCGTATTCTTAATCCTTATAGAAATATATCACGAAAATACAACAGGCATGATTAAAAAAATCTGACAATAGACCGCTGTCCTTCAAATGTCATATTACATGTCTGCAATAAATTAAATTTGTGTGCAACAAATACTAAGGTACATTGAATGTTATGACCATGCTAGATGACTATGCGTTTTTCTTTGTTTGACCACTGCGTGCCTCGAAGTAGTCTAATACCAACATAAGGCATTTACCGACGCCGAACAAAGGTCAGCAGAAATGTAACACAATAATTAAATACATATATATCAAATTAAAGCTCTCAATGACATTTAACATACTTTAGAGACTGCGTCGTGAATGTCAAGTCATGGTGAGGCATGTGGATACCTATAATGTTTCATTTTAATGGGAATGTTCACCTTTGCAGCTAGCTACTTACTGCCATCGCAACTGGAATACTTTTACTTTTATTAAAAGGAGCAAAAAATAAATCGTACTGTAAAACATCGTGCTCGGATATTCAATTGTTCTGCTATTATCTTTAGTGTAAATTTTTCACATAACTTTTTCTTAAAACATTTACGAAGACAATAAAATAGTCTTGTTTATTAGTAGTTAACTACATATTTTAAATTGCTTAATGGTTAGTAATAATTTAGTACATAAATAGGTATGGTCAATATAAAAAATGGCATCTGACTGTATTTATTGTCGTGTCGTATGATGATAATCATTTTAGTTACATTTTCTGTGTGTTTAGAAAATAAAATGTCAATCTAGAGTTACCAAAAGATATTTTATTAAATCACAGCTTCTTTGATTTTTACAGGGTCATATTTTACTATATACAGGTACATTATTAATTATCTAGTAGCCGTAGCCGAGGTGAGCGCCGTAACCGTGGCCGTATCCGTGGCCGTATCCGCCGTAAGCGTGGGCGACGGGGGCGGCGGCGTAGGCAAGGGGAGCGGCGTACCCACCGTGGGCAAGGGAGGTAGAGTAGGCAGAGACGGAGGTAGCGGGGGCGGTGTAGGTGGCGTGGGCTACGGGCGCGGCGTACGCGGCGTGGGCTACGGGAGCGGCGTACGCGGCGTGGGCTACGGGAGCGGCGTACGCGGCGTGGGCTACGGGAGCGGCGTACGCAGCGTGAGCGACCACGGGGGCGGCGTGAGCGACCACAGGAGCAGCGTGGACGACGGGAGCGGCGATGAGAGCAGGGTCCTTGCGGACAACGGCGTTGAAGCCGCTGTGGGCGTCAGCGGCGTAGTCGACGGTGCGCTTTGTGCCGTCGGAGTCCAGGAGGGAGTACTGGCCGACCACGCTGTCGCCGACGCGGGTCTCGTGCTGGCTCTTGACGTCCCCGGTGTGGGGGTCGTGCACGCCGTAGGAGAAGCTGGTGTAGTCGTGGCCGGCTCCATGGATAGCGCTGGCTTGGGCAGCCGCCACAAGCATAGCAACAACGACGAACTGTGGGAGAAACAGTTATGATATAGTAAATATTATAGTAACGATGGTTTGTTATAAGATATCGCCGGTGTTTGATTAAAAAACAAGTTAAATTATTTTAATCAATCACGATTGATTAAAATAATCAATATTATTAAGTAACTGGGAATGAAATATCTCGATGACCAAATATGTTTTGGCTTTAAAGAATTCATTGACAAATCGTGGAGTATTTGTTTGATAAGTATAACTCTCAATAAATCTTCCACTTATAAAACATTTCACTAATATATACTTGAAAATATTAATATTCACTAAAGCTATGTCGAAATGTATTAAGTTAACACTGTTAAGTTCTTCCGATTGAAATAGTAAAAGCGAATTTAAATCACGGCTATTTATAATCCACGTCGGTATAACACCGCACTCGAGTTGCACCACAGTCTTTTACCTTAGCTGCCATTTCGATACGTTTGTTTTAGTTGCACAGTGAACTGCGAATGATTAATCCTGGTTCCACCGGGCTTTATATACGAGTCCTGTACAATCATTTCGTACTAACAATAGGAAGTAAGAGACAGTATAACGCTCTAGGTCAAACGGCGTGAGGGTTTTTTCGTCCACTCCAATTTCGTCAGTCAATCAGTAATGCGGAACTAGCATGTCTGACCACGGCATACGGACTTATTTGATATTATATTTAATAAAGAATTAAAGGAAACAATTATATTTCGAGCCTACACTGCGTTTTCAATGTTGCCGCATCCTTGAGATGTTAGATAACGAAGTTTCGACAGTGTTTGCTAAATTCGTAATTATTTGTGTTAATTGTGCGATTAGAATTTTAATCAGGTGCAATGTTATTCGTTAATAGCTCGTGTTAGGTATTAAGGTTATTGTTTTAAATGTAACAAGTGTATAATAATACCTCTTCATGGGTCATTTAGAAATGTGTATACTTACACATACATAGATTTGTAGGATACCTATTTTAGTTAGAAACAAGCATAGTACATTGTATTTTTTTTAAATATAGCTTGTCAAATGTTTACATTCGTGCAGCGCAATACTATTATATTGCTATGTTGACTACATGTTTTTGTGTTAACCGACGATGTTAAGATGTTAAGTTAATAATATCCGAAATTATATCTTGAATTGACCGATTGAGAGTTGGCAGAAAATCAGAAAACTTATTTTTCTCTTTTGAAATGGACACTAAAGAACAAGATTGTGTCATTTTGTTTCCGTGAGTTCTCATAAGATTTTTTTTATGTTTATTCCTGAATAAAAAAAAACCTTCAATATGTGTAATTTTTGTTAAAGAATATATAATTACAAGCGTCCACTGTTTTATTTACTGAGCCCATAACGTTGAGTATTAATAACAAAAAGGCTTTTGCTACAGACCGTGTCATGTAAAACGAACGCTGGCTTATAGGCGATTCACTTTCTTCCAGCATTCTTTTTATATGACGCGACCACCTCTACAACCGTCAAATACTAATAACCGTAAATAATCTAATTACTAAACGGTTATGCTGTTATCAAGTTAATGAGAACTAGATTAATGTAAGTTTCAATAAAAATATTTGATGTTTGTTTATAAAGAAATAATTAAACCCTGATTTCCTCTAGTTTTTAAATCTTTTTATTTTTTTATATACTTAAGTTAATAATTTATTATACTAAATCAGAAAAATATCCACTGCGCTTTAGACCTAAGTCTTGAGTTAAATGGTGTCATAAGGTTGCTATCATAGCTATTTTAGTTCCTTATATCTACATATATTTTGGTGGTACAATGCATCAATAGAGGCGATACAAATATTGGATCAGCTTCCAACCACAGCCAGTGTATACGTGTGTGGAAATAATTCATTCGTTGATATCTACTTGTAATCTGACAATAGATTTGCATATACTTAGCGTAAGCTAGTTGTAATAGGTTATGAGTATTTTAAAATACAGGAGCGGTGGTAGCTCAATGGTAAGGACACGCGCCTCTTACCAAGGAGTGCGGGTTCAAACCCGGGCACGTACCTCTAGATTTTTCAAATCTATGTACGTATTAATACCACTACCTCGACGGTGAAGGAAAACATCGTGATGAAACCTGCAAATTCAAACAACTTTGGATTTGTAACCATGATCAAAAAATTGTCTGGTTCCCCTATCTTAGGGTTACGAAGGTCAGATCGGCAGTCGCTTCAATGTAATTACCAGACTCGCTAAATCCTGGATCATGCTCGAAGCGGACCTCGTCTAAACACGGGACATAACGCTAGGAAGATGATGATGAGTATTTTAAATTATGATATGGCGTCTCGTTTAGTGAGATTTCATCCTTATATGGTCTTAGGCCTCGTGACGCACTGAAGGAAATATTTAAAGAGATAAATATATTGACCGTAGCTTCCCAATTTATATTTAATTGTATTAACTATGTACATAAAAACTAAGATGAATTATACAAGAAATCTTATGGTCATTGTTTTAATACGAGAAATAAACACAAACTCGCCGTTCCAAGACTCAGGATTAGTGGTTCATTTGTAGGTCTAAGTATAAAGATATTTAATAAACTGCCTCAAAATGTTTTTGAATTACCCACGCATACATTTAAGTCTTTTAATAAATCATGTTTAATAAGAAAGGGTTTCTACAAAATATACGATTATTTAAATGATAAAAATGTTTGGACCGTGAAATTTTTATCATGATATTTTAATGTACCACATATTAGAGATAAGTAAAACGTGTTTTAAAAGAAGGCTATCTGTTGAGTTTCTTGCGGCACCTCTTCTCATCAGGCTATTGAATCGAGGTTGCGGGTAAAAAGCTGAAATATTTAAAGAGCTATTTCAAGTGCACCGTCATTGAGATGATACCAAAATATTTAAGCTTATTATGTCTTCAATTTTCGATTTCAACCAGTATTGCGCAATATGGGTGTATTTTTTCATTAACTTCAATATTTAAATAAACTTTTCCCCGTGATTGAAATTTAGGTACAAGTGTAGTTAATATTAACTAACATTTTATCAACCTAACTAGTATTCTTAACCTAAGTTATTTTAAGGATTGTTCGAAAGAAACATTGTATTATTGGGTTCAATTACCTTAATTCAACACAATACTGGAGCAATTTATAATAGGCTATTTTACTTTAAAAAAGTCAGAATAATTGAATCTTAGAATTTAAAATAGGTACCTAAACTTATTAGTTTTTGTGTAGCTATTGTTAAGCTGCAGGGATTTCCAGTAGGGTTATACAAATTAGGTTGTAGTGTATAATAAATAAAATATTTGCCTTTAGTTCACCTGGTTTTATTGTTTAAGGATTCATTATAATGTAATTAAAGACATCTGTAACAAATATTTACAAAAAAAACTATTGGTAATACCTATTGAGAATGTGACTGGTCTGACCATTATTTACATGATTTTGTTTGATGTTTCAGTAGTATCTGGCGTAGGCGTACGGAGAGATGTTAGCATAGTTGTAGGCGAAGGGGGCAGAGTAGGCGACAGCGGGGGCGATGGCCGGGGCGATGATGGGGGCGGCGGCGAGGAGCGCGGGGTCCTTGCGGACCACGGCGTTGAAACCCTCGGTGCCGGCGGCGTAGTCGACGGTGCGGCGGGTGCCGTCTGATTCCAGTAGGGAGTACTGGCCACGGACGTCGGAACCCAGGCGGGTCTCTACTTGGTGCTTGAAGTCGCCGGTGTAGGGGTCCGCCACGTCGTAAGCGAAGCTGGTGAAATCACCGGCGCTGGCCACGGCCGCGAGAGCGAGGATCATGACGAACTGGAAAAGATGCATAGATTAATTGATGAAAAGCAAGTAGAGTATTGATCTATTTATTAATACATTTTATTTGCATTAGTACTTCATCGTAATCGTTGGATTTTGAAATTGATAGACCACTTACCTATTATTCTAAAGGAGCTCAAGATATGTTCAAACATAAGAAAACTATTTGAGTTTTAAAACATTTGTATGAACCATTCGAAAGGTTTGAATAAACAGTTTATATCTCAAATTAGCGTTAAATGACGATGAACATAATATAGATACAATTTTACGGGAGATATAAAATCAAATGTTAACATTTAGCTAAGTAGAAAGATAAACATACTGAACCGTACAGTTTGGAAAACATAATATAGTGGTCCTATAAATTACATTTATATTGAAAGTTCATCAAAACAGTGTTCTATTTTTTTAATAGAGCTAAAATTTGACATGCCCCTGGAATTAAACCGACAAAAGTGGTATTGATTGCGTGATATGTGAATCAAAAACTAATTCTTGATAATGGATGAATTTTCAAAAGCAATAATATTTTATTTACCTTCACAACCATTTTGAATAAATTTCAGGTAGTTGTTGTGACTACGTCAAGGGATACTCTGATCTGATGCTGCATCCCAGCATTCGTCACCTATTTATACGGACGTGAGACTGTTCCAGTTCTACTTCAACTTGTTTCTTTGCAGAGAAATTCAGGAAATAAGACAAAAGTCAAGATCGAAGCAGGGCAACGCTCCGAGTATCGAAAGGCTATTTATAAGTATGGATCTGTATAGCAGGCTTATGTCTTCATTGATTACCATTGTAAATAAACCTTGATATAATGTTAAGGGGAAAATTAAATGGCCTTTTTGTTGTTTATTGATTATATTTACGAGCGTTTATTTAAAGGATTAATTGGATGGCTGTACACATTATTCTTAATAAACTTGCTTACATCAATATTTTATTGTCCAATTCAATACTCGGTTCATATTTATTCAATATCAATTTTATGTTTGCTACAAGACTTATTATATACCTGTATGGGTTAATATATCCATATTAACCCATACAGGTACATAATAAGTGTTGATCAATCATGATAAAAGATGTAAAGATTTTGCTATTTTAGCTCTGACCACTTGACAAGCCGGTGTTCGAGTGAGCAGAGACCCTGGCCACGAAGCCAAGGGTCACGGGTTCGAATCCCGCTAGGGGCAAATATTTCGTGTGATGAACATGGATATTTGTAGTCGAGTCATGGATGTTTATAAACGTGTTTCAGTATGTCTATCCGTTCACCGAGTATCCATAGCACAAGCTTATAAGTTTGGGGCTAGGGAATTAGTGTGTTAGTCTGAAGAATTTATTTATTTATTTATGATTTTTTTGCAATCCATGGTGGTCTGTATTTTAAAACAGTGCACCAACTGTGTTTCTTGGCTAGCATGTCGTATGGCGAATGATGTTGTATCCGATATAGGGTTTGGGATTTTGTCGACGATAAACAAGTCAGTAGTTACTCCGTTTTTACAATCCATTATCCAACTTGACTCAATTCTATATTTACTAGTTCGAAGTATTTGAAGAAGTTTGCTACTCCTTAGACTCTGCAAAACCTTTCGGCGGTGATTGTATGTATGCTGTTAAAACTGTTAGAGATTAATTTGAGAATTACGTAAATATTATTGTTTTCTACAAATAGGGATGATGACTCCATTAAATAACTATAATTTTAGTCCGTCAGTTAGATTATACAAAAATACTAGACACATATTTTTGGCTTAATCAAATTAACAAAAAATCACAATGATAAAGAGCATCAGAGTTTTGGAGTTGGGGCTTACGACGTCACTATATAGTAAAAAAATTTCGAAAATTCAACATGAATGCATCGTCATCGTTTGTTTGACAAATAAAAAGATGTTTGTGTTCAATAATGTTTTATAATCTAACTGACGGACTATACAGAATTTTTTTGTCACCTTACATATTCCTCGTTTTTAAGACAACTCTTTAACATTCAACATTCATCACTTAATAACGTTACATTTGTTTTCTGTTTTTTTATATTGCTGACGGTAATAATCAAGTAATATTGTTGTCTTACATAGACTTGTCAGTTCACAAGCAGCCACAATTGCTTATGGAAATATTCCACACCGGCATGTTCATCACTAAGGTTATGAAATTTAAAAGTTTATAAACAAGTCTCTTTGCTTATTCCAGGTTATGTACAAATAACCAACTTATGTTAGGGCAACAAACATTTTTCCTGTTATATTTGTAAGGGCATAATATACCAACCTCATTAATTATTGCACTACTTTTGCTTTGTAATTTTCCTCACAGTAATCAAGAACGGAGTACTATAAAATGCATACTAATTTACCGCTGCAAACATGTGTTCAGCTATTCTCATTGTAATTACAACACAAGCTGGAATTTCACGAATGAAACTAATTACTAAAGGGCATTCACAATATGCTGCGTGAGAGAATACGAAGGGACACGAGCGTAACATACAAACGTATACAGTTACATAACGATGTAAATATTCAAAGGACCACAAAGGTCATGCTATGGAGTTGGTATTAACGTAGGACAATTTCCCTGCAGCTCGCTACCGCAAGGTTAACAAGTACGGTCACCAATTATATGTTGTTTAATCTCAGTTATAGACGACTAAATTTGCAAATACTGGTAGGTAATACAGATTGTACCGCTAAGGAAACGGCTTCTAATATTCGCAAATTTCATGGTATTATACAGTAATGAATCTTTAGAGCGGTGGTAGCTCAATTGTAAGGACACGCGCTTCATTGCCGAGGGGCGCGAGTTTAATACCGAGCATGTACCTCTGGATTTTTCAAATCTATGTAGGTACTTACTTGGGAGCGGTGGTAGCTCAATGGTAAGGACACGCGCCTCCTTACCGAGGAGTGCGGGTTCAAACCCGGGCACGTACCTCTGGATTTTTCAAATCTATGTACGTATTTATACCACTAGCTCGACGGTGAGGGAAAACATGGTGATGAAACCTGCAAATTCAAACAACTTTGGATTTGTAACCATGATCCCACAATTGTCTGGTTCCCCTATCTTAGGGTTACGAAGGTCAGACCGGCAGTCGCTTCAATGTAATTAACAGACTCGCTAAATCCTGGATCATGGTCTAAGCGGACCCCGTCTAAATACGGGACATAACGCTAGGAAGATGATGATGTAGGTACTTATTTATACCACTAGCTCGGCGGTGCGGAAAAACATCGTGATGAAACCTACAAATACAAACAACTTTGGATTTCTAACCATGAACCAAAAATGTTGTTAAATTGATTTATTGCGCAGTTAGGTATATATAAGAAAATCCTACGTTGGTCTGGGACATAAAAAGTATGCGCCAACTGTGTTCCTTGTCTAGCATGTCGTAAAAGGCGACTAATCGTATATTCGGGTTTTGGGTGTGTGATTGTGTAGACGACGAGCTAGCTACTAGTCACTCCTTTTTCTCAATTTTATGTCTGACCCAGCCTAGTTTTATGTTTGGCTAAATGTGGTTAAGTAGGCTTGCTGTCCCTTTGACTCTGCCTACCCCTACGGAGAATACGGGCGTGATGTTATGTATGTATATAGAAGAAAAAATGTCACTATATTTTTCCTTCAGATGGATTAAATCTGTTTTATGAGCTGGATAATGGTAGATTCCATTCTGAATTAAGACTATGGAAAGTAGGTTAATCCACCCATCGTTCAAGAAGTTTATTTGCAAACATAATGCACTATATATTTTGTTTTTGATGTATAAAGAAGTTATATAAAAAGATACAAAACCTTCACAAGCCAATTGACCGACATTCCCAATAAAATCGACTATTCTTAATTATTATAAATATGTATTTATTTTGGTTGTATAAGGAAACAAAATAACACATCTGTAACATACTCATAAATATGTTTTTATTGCATGACTGTTGTCTTACTTCTGAGGAACACCAACATATAAATGTATTACAGAGGTTGCGTCGTTAAATAGGAAAGTATAAATGCAGATAGATACAGTATTGAATTTCATCTCGGTATCCATTACGGTCGCCTGTCGTTTTATTATTTGTCCAATAAAAATGGGATATTTATAGCCAAGGATTGTGGATGTTGGAGTGTACGTTAGAGATGGTTTGATGGATAGAAGTTCTAGAGATGGCTACAGGCGCCGGGCTGGTAGTAGAAACGGCAGCAGTAGGCCACGGGTGGACGATTTGAACAGCGACATTAGGTCGTCTCGCAGCTTCTTCTTCAGCCGCATCATGGGGGTTAACTTGGGGAGCTGGCCTGCCTTCATTGTTGACTGTAGCCTGGAACCCCGTGTGCTCATCAGCTCTGTACTCAACAGTTCTTCTAACACCGTCTGGCTGGACTAATGAGTATTGTCCAAGGACGGTGTCGCCTCGTCGGCTTTCATGTTGATTCTTGATGTCTCCAGTGTGAGGATCGTTGACCTCGTAAGCGAAGTTGTAATTAGGGTCTGCGTGGTACTGAAGGTCAAACAGCAATGGAATAGGGGCTTGATGAAGTACAGTGCAGGTTGTAGAGATTACGAGGTAGGACAAGACAGCCAACTGCAAATAAACATTTGAATTCCGTTAAAATATTCATGGATTAATTCGTTATTGGCGCTTGCATGTTAAGCACTTATTAGGACTAATAAATTAATTAAATGAAGTTATCTACGTTCTTGCGTATCGAGATGAAGTGTGGTCGGTATTTCTATTTACAGTCCAATAGTTCTAGTTCCGTTGCCCTTGAGAATTTTAATGGTAATTAAATACGTATTTGAATTACTACTTCGACATATTTTAGTTTTTGTATTAATGTTTTTAAATCAGCTGATGGATTAAAAATCGTTTATGATTACATATTTTAATTTTAATCATATAAAAAACTGATATATCTGTTCCCGACTTCAATTAACAGTTATCGTAATTCAGGTATCCCAATTTGATGTAAAAGGGAATAAATGAATGGTTTACATTATTTATAATCGCAGCGTCCCGTTTCTGGTTAGTTCCCGTTCCCGTGGGAACACTGTTACGCTGATAAAGTAGCTTTTCAATGGTGAAATAATTTTTCAAATAGATCCAGTAGTTTCGGAGCCTATTGAATGCAATCAGACAAACAACCAAAAGGTTTTTTTTTTAGAATATTAGTATAAAGAACTAACTTATTAGACTTTAAGCAATCAAATTTATAACCCTATATAAGAGTTAAATGAAAAAAAGTGCTTGATTTACAAGCACTTCTTTTAATTTAACCTTTCTAAAATTATAACCGAACAAATTTAAAATTGAAGTGATAAGTTTGAACGATGATCAATTGATTTACCTTTTGGAACATGATGATATTTCTGATGATGATGATAAGATGACCGCTGTTCTTCTTGTACGGACTGTTCCACAAGGTATGATCCCAATACGGTTTTCCCGCAATTTATATGCAAAGTAAATTGAAAATCAATCCCAAATGTGCAATAGTTATCGGGTTTCGGGGGAATTGGAGCGTTTACGCGAACAACCGATACCTTTTAGGTTGGACTAAGTTATTTGTAGGGCTCTCAAGTTACGGTTTGGATTGCGGTTTTGTACTTTTGTTAGAATTAAGAGTAAAAGAAGAAGTACTAAACGTACTTTGTAGTAAACAATTGTTAGTTACTGGATTAGTTAGAATTTAGGTACGTCCATTTAACTACTGTCAAATAATTTGAAAAAATATAATCATCGTTTAACATCCCTTCAGAGATTGGCGTAAATATTGCGAGCAGTAAATGTTTAAAATAATTTTAAGATTTTATGTTCTGCAATGTTTGACATAAATATTAGATAAATTAAAATGAATAAATAAAGATAAATTTAAATGAAGAGAGCGGTGGTAGCTCAATGGTAAGGACTCGCGCCTTTTAACCGTGGAGTGCGGGTTCAAACCCGGACACGTACCTCTGAATTTTTCAAATCTATGTACGTATTTATATCACTAGCTCGGCGGTGAGGGAAAACATCGTGATGAAACCTGCAAATTCAAACA
This sequence comes from Glyphodes perspectalis, assembly GCA_951394215.1. Taxonomy (NCBI): domain Eukaryota; kingdom Metazoa; phylum Arthropoda; class Insecta; order Lepidoptera; family Crambidae; genus Glyphodes; species Glyphodes perspectalis. Next base: position 15,564,188 of record OX596202.1, on the reverse strand, counting down.
ACATTGGATTTGTAATCATGATCCAAAAATTGTCTGGTTCCCCTATCTAAGGGTTACGAAGGTCAGACCGGCAGTCGCTTCAATGTAATTCCCAGACTCGCTAAATCCTGGATCATGGTCTAAGCGGACCCCGTCTAAGCACGGGATATAACGCTAGGAAGATGAAAGATAAATTAAAACGGATAAATTACCTCTATATAAAAACCCCAACTTGCATTTCATAACAATATTTGATCAACCATCCGTAACATTTCTCTCACGGCCGCTTAAGTTCATCATGCTAATTGGGCACAAATGACCCACCGCGCATTTCACAATGCTCGAAATTAAAACAAGACAGCGATCGTGCAACAATGCGCATTGCGTTGCGCAACGATCTCATCTCGATGACCGTGGCAATGAACTTGGTGTAGCGATGCAGCCGAGCGCCGAATTCTGACGGCCGTGGACCGATTGCATAATGCGCTCCAAGTTGGAAGCTTGCAGCGAAAGATTTCTTCACGCAATGCGCATTAGTAATTTTTTTTTATTCCACAAAAATAGTAGTTACAGTGAACAGAGTTAAATCTAAAAGAAGGTTATAGATTTTAGTACATTTATTAGGCAATATTACCATGCACGAAAAATATTGCCAAGATGTGGACTAACCATTGAACTTGGCATTTAAGTAAGTATTTAAAGTCTAATAAGTAGTAGAGAGTTGGATATGAAATCAAAAGCAACGGGTAAGAATTCAGATAAATAAATTCACTCAAGTTAAAAGGGATATTTATGGTGTTCTGTTTAATTTTATTGTCATTTTATTTAAAACCCTAAAAAAACGATGAAGTGCTGTGAATTATTATAAACGAATTATTTTCTCCAGTAAACAGTGATAACTGATATAGAGTAACTAGTTTTAAAAGGGCAGTGAATGCAATTACCATTTATTGCCTACTGGTAAATCGGCAAAACGAAGAAAACATATAATTCAAACCGCTACCGCTTATGAATTGCGTACACACTCGTATCTTGAGTGGTTAATTATAACTTAACAGATGTTTCACTTACACGTTCAAAGATGGCATTACTAATGTGATATCCAATTAAAAGTTGCATAACTATGAATCTCTATATGATATGATTGATTAGAGTGTAAAGCGCGCTTTGTTTTGTAATGGTTCTTCCGTCTAATGGAGAGCATCACATTTGTAATAAGTGACCTACTTGATCTGTGTTTATGAGAGAGTTTATTTTTTCCTTTAGAGATCTTTCTTTAGTGATAGGTTTAGTAATAGGGTTATCTTGGTGTCAAGATTCAAGGTTTGACTGGTTAAGGCGTCGACTTCGAACGTGAATCATTCTAAAAATTGTGAAAGGCAAAAGTAGTCTTCATTTTAATTCAATGAGGATCAGAGAAGTGTATAACTTTGTGAACCCATCTCAATTTAGACATTTTAAAACTGTGCTTGACTTCTGCAAGTACTAAACTATTTCTGCGGCCGATTTTTTTATGGTGATATTTACAGGTTTGACATTGAATATTTGTTTTCATTTATGATGATGAATTAAAAGTTGTTGAAAAGTGTGAGTTTTGACGAGGAAAAAATATTTTCATTTGTCTTTTATTACATTGTAACTTGTATGTTTGTGATTTTAATAATGCTTAGGTATTTTTTAATGCTTAGGTACAGTAAGTAGTACGGTTGACCAAATGCTAGCTAACTCTGCACACAAGCATGCGTCGTATTATGCACTATGCTTGCATATCTATGGTGTTTGGCCTTGCACCGTCATTATGTCTATTCTGTGCACTTGGATTAATGATCCTTCTACCTTGTCATTATAATTATTATATTTCATCATGTTTAACGAATACTTTTTAGTTCCATGCCAGCCATATAAATATTTTCCAAATAGTCAAAAAGTGAAGTTAGGTATAACATTTATTATAATCAATTAATAAAAACCAACATCCCTTCTGAATGCCAAGTTGGAATAATTATAATTTAATAGCATTCTGTATCTTTTGACACTATCCAATTTATAAACGTTCTTTTTGTGACATTGACAAAAATTATATTTATTGACTAACAATAACATTATGAATTAATTACATACTGCTTTCCTTAAATTTAGACATTAACTTAATTAGAACAATTGCTGTTCGCGCAAAATGGCGCTCGCAAAAATGTCCATTTTTTGCTAAATTAAACATTTAAAATGTTAATTTGAAAATAATAAAACAATTTTATTGTATAAGATAATTTATTCCCGCACAATCTTATATGGCACGTCTAGTAGAAGGCACTTCTAAATAATTGCTCGCCACAAAATTACCTCCAATTTAGACGTTAATTATACAGGAAATGACTAGTACGTAAATCAATGTTTATTGCCAGAAGAAAAAATATGATCCGATTTTGAAATGTCAACGCTTAAGAGGATAAAACGTTCGGTAAAGAGGGGATCGATCGAGAAAACTATATGGCTCCGAGATTGATCTATTTGGTCTAACAGACGAGGAAGCGTTTTTCGAATTTTCGAAACGAAGTATTTTTAATGTTACTTTCGGGCGATAGGAGTATACCATGATATTTCATTTTACTTTCAACTGTTTTTTTTTTATTGAATACTTCATAAAAATTTGCGAACATTTGATAAATCAATCATAATCTAAATAAAAATCGAACATTTTTAAAACGTCCATTACTACCTTTTCGCCTTAACAGGAAAAACATTTTTTGATAAAATATTTGGCTATAATAATATATATTTTAGACTATTCAAAATCACGTACTCATTTTCTTGTAATAAAGGTGAAAACGTCAAATATTTGAAACTTTAAACTACAGTGAGGCCATTTATACCTGGCTATAAATATTGATTAAATGAATAGGATCGCTTTCGCTTATGTCTGGTCGGATCACTTCTATCCCATAAGTACCTACTGTCTGCGGTTCAACTACCTACGAGTCAATTTATTTCGGACCAAGGACAGCGGCCGAGGCATTGTATTTGGTCGCTTTGAGGTCGTCAAGAAATAGAGTTATTATAAAATAAATAAATAAACATCCGACTACATCACATACATTGATATGACTCCGAGGTAAGTAGCTTAAGCACTTGTGTTACAGATATCAGAATCAACAGTGGTATTACAAACATATACTTAAATATTGGATATTAACACCTAGACACAGAACAAACACAAGTACTCACCAAACGAATGTTTGTTCTGGGTGGGGATCGAACGCACAACTCTTGGCGCATGGGGCAGGGTCACTATCATGTGCCAATGCGCCATTGAGCAAGTAAAATTAATACTTTCTTAGTTCCTGTCTGATTTAGTGAAGGTTGTTAGATATATTTAACTTTGAATTGTCTTCTGTACCAATATCCCAACGAAGACATTTTCTCACTAGAAGGTTCAACTGAAAAAATATGGAAAAGTAACAAAGGTATACTTATATAGTTGTTCGTTTAGAGCTTACTATGAAAATTGATGTTTAGAATCTTATACCTAACTATTTTATAGTTTTTAGGAGTAGATTGCAATAATTTGAGTCTCCCTTTGAGTAAAACATAAAACATAAATCAATACATATTTTACTTTAAACTTAAAGAGATTAATAAAATAAACTGTTTAATGAATTGCAAAATGTATATTGTCTTATTCTCTATGTTAAAAATTATCCGGATTTTGTTATTTCTATAAGATTTTTCCGGATGTTGCAAGAATGTTGCAAGTCATGACTTTTTGTCGTAATGTCTCGAATAGTTATAGTTAGTTTTATATTTAGGTATAGGTAAAGAATAGCCATAGTTATAATAGAGATGAATCATACTCAGAACAGAGTAATAATATTCAGGTTTCAGGTTCAGGTTGTACTCAAGAACTGCAAGTTTTTCGAGCTGGTTTGTAAACTGCTGTTTATTATATCAAACAAAGTCCAGTTAGAGACGTTCTCAAAAAAAAATCTTCTCGTTTGAAAAAGGAAATAAATAACCTAAATTATAAATCAATCCATACTCAATGCCCCGTGTAAGTGATAAAACATTCATCTCCGAATACAGTAAAGAGGAGGTTTTTACTTTATCAGTTTATTTTTCTATAACGTTCAGCGATGTCTTGCCTATTTTTTTTATTGCATTTTATTACATTTGAAGCGACACACTTTTAACTAAACAAAATATTTTTGTGTTCCTCTGCTAATCCTAATCTACCAGTTTTATTCACGGCCCAAGTTAAGCAAATATTTTTTGTTCTCTACGCATTTTTGACCCGTGACTGTGCGACAAAAAAGGAATCTGATTAAACTTTTCAAAGGTATTTATAACACCTAGTTGCTCGTTTTAACAAAAAAGGATAATGTCTAACAAAGAATCAACGGTTTTGTAATTTCACTGGTTACATCAGCCATTTTTAATGATACTTGAATACTACATAAGTACATCTTATAAAATAATCATAAATCAAAGCATAATTTTGATTCAATGTTTAACAAAAAATACTATCTTCAATCTTGTATGTATACAGTGGCGGATCTTGAATGTGGGGGGGCCCTGGGCTAATCCTACTTAGAAGGGCCTAAGTGGTTTTCTTCTTGGTATTAGTGAGCCTTGTTCTGTTCGATTGATATATGTATTGTCTTCAACGGGGGCCTTTTTGTCCACGGGGCCCTGGGCTGCAGCCCATAAAGCTCATATAGTAGATCCGGCCCTGTATGTATACATACTAGCTTTTGTCGGCAGCTTCACTTGCGTGAGATGTGGTCTGTCAAAGATCTTATCTGCATTTCGGGGTTATATTGAACCGGATATATTTTTCTCGGAATAAAGGTAACCTAAGTATATTATTTTATATAGGGTTTTAACTTTTAGCGAGCTAAATTTCTGAGAGAGACTGACAGAGTTACTAACGCATTTATAAAATCTAGTCAGGATAATGTTTAGAGCGAAGATATAACGACACTGTTCATATCAGCTCATTTTCAGCGTTGCATTAATTATTAATATTCTGTGCTGTGTGCAAGCTTGAGGTAATGTTTGCTATGTTCGTACCGTAAACATCGTTTGTGTCTTCGGCACACAAACTTAGCGCACGGTGCACTGGAGGGCTGTAATTAATTTACTAATTAAGCAGAGACATCAGGTAAGAGATGAACGTAGATACACGATATACGTTGTATGAAAATAGCCTGTATAAGACGTAATTTTTTAAAACAAGCCGTAACGTCTTTTTTCTTCTTAGTCCCATGTTGGTTTTGGACTTAAAAATAATGCGCTGAGTTCCTTGCCTAGCATGCCGTAAAAGGCGACTAATGGTATTTAGGGTTTTGGGTATGTGATTTTTTGCTGGTTAAATGTGTTAAACCAGCAAAAAACTTACTACCCCTTTAACTCTGCCTACCACTTAAAGATTACGGGCATGTTGTTATGTATGTATGTAGCTTCTACGAAGTTATATAATCATTTCCCACATTTGGTCTGAGATTTAAAAATATTGTGCGAACTGTTGTCTCTGTCTGTCATACCGTAAACGACAGCTAGTGGTTTAATGGGTATTGGGTTTGTGACTGTGTAGGCGACCAGCTGAAGTGCGAATACGGACGTGCGTATCCAGGTTAGACCTTGTACGGTAGACGCGTCTTTTTACCATTGAGTTATCACCGTTTCTATGTTGAGGCTTAATACGACTGAAAAGAGTATATAGCCACCGTTGCGGTTTTTTCTCGGTGGAAAGGACATTCCGAATCGGTGGTAGATTCACATTTTAAAGTTTTGTATTAGGTATTTGACGATTTATAAACTTTTTTGAAGCATACATAATTAAAAATATTTTGACTCTGACTTTAAAATATTTAATTAAAGTAATACTTATTTTAAATTTATCTCAAGACACGGGTAATACAGAATTACCAAAAAAATATACATACCTACTCACTATAACTAGTCCCAAATATTCAAATTTGACGATTTGCAAGTAGCGGCAATTTGTTAAGCTATTTTTATGAGTACTTACGCATTTTAAATGATACCGACGGGTGACCTTGCTTCAAGTAGTGCTTAGTAAGTTTGTAAGCAAGTAGCATTCAACGCGTGACATTTGAGCGAGCAATGATGGAGTTTGTCTCGTACATTAGTCAAATAGACCTGTTCTTGTGACCTAGATTAATATAGTAATTATTCAATAAATGTTAGGTTGCTAAGTATTTTTGTGCTGCGGAAAAATTAGATGACAGATATTAATGCTTCTAAATTATTTAATTAAAAGGTGCTAATTTATATGATTTTCAAATAAGTATTTTCGTACTGATCCGTACTCATAATAGTAAGATAAACGCGAGTTTGAATTTTTCAAGCATTTGAAATTCTAAGTTTGAAATTTGATTAAACAGGAATTGAAGAATAATAGTTATTCAAAGCGTTGTACAAAGAACTAAGTACTATGTTAATTGTAGGTTTTCATCGCAACGGAGTAAAAAAAAGTTCGCAGTTTATTTACAAGGCGACGGAAAGTAAATATAGTCAAATTCAATAAACATAAGATCTTTACAACGCCGCTAATAAGTATATTCCTGCCAAATGTTTAAAGGAAGACATGGCTTACATCGGCGATTAACTAACCTGATTGTACAATTTGGACATTCTGCAACAAGGAACCTATAATCCCAATACATTGCTACTATATCGTAATATCAGGCCATAGCACTAATTCTAGTAGCTTCAAACTCAAACTATTTACGTTTAAGTACACACTGCTATGATTATATTCATAAGATTTGTTTTACCAGGAAATTTCTTTAAAGCGTAAGCTTAACTTTTGATATCTTTATACTCGTATTTTAATATAAAATGCTAAGCCTGAATCTCCGTTCGTGTGGAAAGTTTCAAAACTATTTTATTAAAGAAATCCTTGCAAGTCTGCGGCTTAAAGTTAAATTGCTTAAAAAATTTACAAATAGTACAGAAATATGTACATATGGAATGCTATTACTTACCTCGGAGTCAGACCAATGTATGTGATGTAGTGTGATATTTATAATGTACTGGGTGCAACAGTTAGTCTTCACATCAGTAAAAGCCTATATAACTTTCCATAATATAGTTATGCAACTGAAAAAAAAAAATTGAGATACCAATATGTAAACTAAGGTGTTATTAAGGTGTTTATTTATAGTAAGTCTTGAAATCAATAAATTTATAAACAAGTTATCTTTCTTTATAGTTAAGAAAATAATAAATATTCCACTGCATTAATGAAAAGCCTCAGATACACTTACCGTAAAAATTATGGCAGAAGTAAAGGGCAGTTGCCCGGTAAAACTGCTCCATTATCATTGAGAGCGGACTCTGATAAATCATCTTGTATGTCGACCTATGACGAAACCAAGGACCCGGATGTGAAGCACGGTGTAAGGATATAAACCTGTCTACTTATCCAGAGCAGCGCAAATTATACTAATACTAATATTATAAAGAGGAAAAATTTTATTGTTTGTGCATTCAATAGGCTCCGAAACTACTATACCGATTTGAAAAATAATTTCACCGATGAAAAGCTACTTTATTAGCAAGTAACATAAGCTATATTTTATCCCTGTATTCTTACGGACACGGGAACTACGCGGGTGAAACCGCGGGGCGGTGCTAGTATAAAATAATATGAACTTCCAAGGACATTTTAATTGAAGTATTTGCGGAACTTGGCTTAAAGACATGATATCTTTGCCAATAAAAAGGCTGTGGAGATGAAAATATGTATCACTTGAACTGTTTTAAATTTAGTTAGTTTGTTTTAAATTTGTATTAGAAAAAAAAACGATTAAGACAATCTATACTTACAGCCGTTTTATATACATATACATTTATATGTATGTACGTACTATATAATATGTTAGGTACAGAACGATAAAATTATTTTATTGGTATCTTTGAAGGTTACCTAAATATGTATATTCATGGTTATTTAGATTTTGGAATAATGAGCTATTACGATGAAATAAAGCAGTAACAAGGCCTTTCCTAATTTAACACCGTTGCAAAATCACAATCACATAAATGAACATACATACATACACAGCATCACGGCCGCAATCCCCGAAGGGGTAGACAGAGTCAAAGGGGCATGGCCCCCTAACCACATTCAGACAAAAAATAAAACGGGGCTGGAAAACTGTGAAAAAATGGTGACAAATGGCTAGCTCGTCGCCTACAAAATCACACACCCAAAACTCGATATACCATTAGTCGCCTTTTATGACATGCTAGGCTCCTTGCCTACAGTTGGCACATTCTTTTTAAATGGGATACAATTGCAAATTAAGCAAAAACCGAAACAATATAGCTACCATTTTTAATTCAATAAATAATTATTTGTCTTTATTGTGTATGTAATAGTCGTAGCACTCATGACATTGAATTGACCTTAGATAGACTTGTCTTTTTGGACAACGATTGTTGAATGATTAGAGAGAGAGCAATAAATTGGAATTTTAATTAAAAATACCGGCCAAGCACATTCGCTTTAATTGTTGTATTATGACGGTTAGATATAAATAGATCACATTTTGATATTATTTATAGATTAATAAAATTAGTGTTTACACATACCTTAGTTAAAAATGTATTGTGAAATCCTATAGCATTAAGTACACTATATTTCTCATGGACATCAGATGGGTGGTCAAGTTAGATACAAGGGTTCTATTGTTACTCGAATATATGGAAGCCTTAAAATATTTATTTGGAAAATTTATTTCGATATAAAAACAAATTATAACATCGCGATGGTTCACTAGCAAAAACACACGCGATTTTTTTTACAACTCTAACGTATTTATAAAAGATTGAAGATGACAGAGCATAACAAATCTAACTCATCCTCGAAAGGTCGTTGACTGAGATGCGCGAGCCGAGTGAATGAACGTACGAGTGTAGTATCATCTGTGGCGTAGTGAATGATGCGCGCGCGCACTCGTTTGACGGAATGCGGATAGGCTCCGCGTGTACCGACAGCAGGATAAGGACGGCAAAAACTGGAATTTCCATATCCTGGTATGGTATGCCAGGACCAATTTGTCTGTCAACGTTCATTCCCGAGCCCTTGAATATAAATCAATGACAAAAATAAACTTAAGGAACATGCAAATATGTACAGTGACTGAGGAATATACTTTTTTTTCGTCCGTCTGAGTATGAGACGAGAGAATATCCGTTTCCTATCTTAGCACTGTGTAAAGAAATAATACCGTTGACATCCGTCAAAAAATTTTTTCATTTGCCATTTAAATTTAAAAAAAATTAGCTCAATGTCGTTAAATTAACTACAAAAACTAGCTCAGGGAGCAGTTAGTTCGTCTAACTACTTTCAGTTGAAAATGTTTAGCTAGCTACCCCTTTCGGAGTTAGCAGTTTGTAAGCATCCAAATTTATACGATAGAGAACGGTAGTAGCTCAATGGTAAGGACACGCGCCTCATAACCGAGGAGTGCGGGTTCATACCCGTGTAGGTACCTCCCGATTTTTCAAATCTATGTACGTATTTATACTTCTAGCTCGGAAGCATCGTGATGAAACCTGCAAATTCAAACAACTTTGAATTGTAACCATGATCCAAAATCGTCTGGTTCCCCTATCTTACCTAGGGTTACGAAGATCAGATTGGCAGTCGCTTCAATGTGATTACCAGACTCGCTAATTCCTGGATCATGTTTATAACATGATCGAACCCCGTCTAAGCACGGGACATAACGTTAGGAAGATGATGACGCATCAAAATTTATACAGAAATACACCAAAAGGATACGTTATCGTCTTTTTTGCTAGCTCTACGCGCCATGAATCGCCCGAGTGCGCAGGCGCAAGGCCGCCGCCCGCATTCGGCACGGCCTTTGTTATGACATGCTCACGTTACGCCGCCATGGAGAATGAGATATCGATGCCGTGATTATAAGAAATACCGCCATAAAAAAAAATATGGCAATTTTTTCACTAATTACGATCGCAATTATATGGTGGAGAGCTTGATAGCCAATAACGTGTTTAAAATATGGTTTGTGTTTGAACTGAGGATCGTTTATTAGATAAAGGATATATTATTATGTAACTATCTGACCCGCCTTAAAAACAATGTTGGATATGTAACTATTACACATTTATTACGGACGTAAAAAATACATTTAGTTTTAACCTGTGGTAATAACCGTTGTCTAATCTAATCTTAAGGACAATAATGGCATTAAAAAGCTTTGAACACTTTATATAATTCATAGGTTATCTACAACCAAAGATATTCAATTCTGATATAGGTAAATTAGCATGAGAACAGTTTACCACGATTTATTAAATAGTACTCTCACTCACACAATAGAGAGATTTTAAAAGTACCTACTGATAAATAACATTTGGAAATAAGGAAAAATGGTAGAATTAATACGAAAGAAAATTTACATTTGACTGGCTCAATGTCGCATTCGGTAGTGACCCTGCCCCATGCGACATCAGTTGTGGGTTCGATCTCCACCCAAGACAAATATTCGTATGAGGAATACTTGTGTTTGTTCTGTGTCTGGGTGTTAATATCCAATATTTAAGTATATATTTGTAATACCACTGTTGATTCTGATATCTGTAACACAAGTGCTTAAGCTACTTACTTTGGAGTCAGATCAATGTATGTGATGTTGTCGGATATTTATTATATTTATTTATTTATTATTATTTACATAAGAGTTTTTGTGTATGTTAACAATATTTAACTGGCCCGTTGGTCGAGTGGTCAGATACCTTGGCCACGATACCAAGATTCGAATCCCGCTAGGGGAAAATGTTTCGTGTGATGAACATGGACATTTGTAGTATGTCTATTCGTTCACCTAGTAACCATAGTATAAGCATAAGCTTAGTTTGGAACTAGGGAATTGGTTTGTCAGTCTGGAGAATTTATTTATAGCATTATTTATTTCTTTGTTAATTTGGTATTTTTGAAATAAGCTATTACAATTTGCTATACTTTCCTAGGTAAAATATGGAATTGGCATTTAATTAAATTTTGCGAATACCTAAATAGTCGACAAAAATTTGCGCTAAGAGGACATCAAACGTAAATAATAAACGTTTTCTCATGTGGCCTTCAAGGAGCATTGCACTTTGTTAATATTACTAAACGTCTTGTTTTTCATCAGTTTTCTCGGGACTAATAAATAAATCACCGCAGGAGTGTTTACGTAGGTATCAGGTGTTATCGTAAACCAATTTAAATCGGTTTTGATAAACGCCGCATGGTCCTTAAAGGTGTCAGATTTTTCCATCAAATCACTTCACAAAAAATCAGAACAAGTTTTCAAACGATTTAGATAAGAATTCTCTTGGGCTCTGTTCAACGTACCTAAGTGTTTTTATCTTTTGTAATTAAACAAGTGGTATTTAGGCCTCGCGTTGGTTTTTTAATGAAATTGGTTTGACAGTAGGTAAATCACTAGTGTTGTATGGATAACGTAACTACGTTATCCATACAACACTAGTGATTTACCTACTAGTTGTGTATGACATATTGAGTTATGGATTGGTTAAATAATTTCGAAGATTGTTTATATTGGTAGAATGCCGTGTGAATATTCGTACTGACAGTAAAGCTTTACTCTATACCTACATTACAGTTTTATGACAAGAACTGGTTATATGCCGGAATTGTACTTGTATTTTGAAACACAACTACCTTATTAAATAAAAAAAAATGTGTTCACATATTTGCAGCCTATAATTTTATATGCAAATTATTGCTGTAAACAAACATTACATACACAACGTACCAATATTAATTGATACCAAATATATATTGGTATATATACGAGTACATTTATATTACGTTATTATAGATTGATATTATTGCTAATATTGTACCTACATGCGAAAGAAAACGTTCGGTCTGTTATGTTTCCATGGCTGGACCGCTAAGCCAATGAGGGTTTTCAAAAATACAAAAACCGCCAGATGGCACGAGGGAGTCTCGTAGTCTTATCACTGTCACTATTGGCTCCTTATTGACAACATGTCAGTTTGGTCTCACTACTAACCAATGAGGAGGGTGACAAGATCGCAAGTTTTAATTAAAAAAACCCTTATTGCGATGCAATTCGCTCGGCACGCCAATATTTGAACCTGAAGAAAATGCATAAACTATGTTGTACCTATTGAATGTCCTTAAAAAATCATTTGACGGATTGCATGATGGATTATCCTGTTATTAGACCAAATAATCTAGGTACGAATTAATACTATACTACTAGAAGGAGTTTGACTGGCCGGTTGGTTGAGTGGTCAGAGCCCCTAGGGACGAAACCAAGGGTCGCGTGTTTGAATCCCTCTAGAGGCAAATGTTTCGTGTGATGAACATGGACATTTGTTCTCGAATCATGGACGTTTATAAACGTATTTAAGTATGCCTATCCGTTCGTCTAGTATCCATAGTACAAGCATAAGCTTAGTTTGGAACTAGGGAATTATATAATAACAGAACCGAAACAATAAAAAAAAATTTTTAATACTTACATACAAATAGAGCTAAAATCACAACCATTGCCGTAACCAAGCATAACAAATTCCAAACATACCAGTCTAAGCTTACCGTGCGGAAATTTGTACATAATTAACAACATACAGCATTCGCAAGTTCACGTCCACACATGTGTTGCGCAGGCGCACGTCACGCGGCCTTGTCGCCTTCCGAGTTGCAGAGAAAGGCTGGTCTGAGTGTCTGACATGTGGACTTAGTGGGCTGGCCGGTCTTCCTTCTTTTTGGATTTCCGTACACTATTTATTTGTACGTAATTTATTAGTCGCGTGTTAGTTTGGGGCGTATAAAGAATGTAACAACAATGTTCCTTCCCTAACATGTAAAGGCGAATAAAGAGGTATTGGTTATTGGATTTGCATGTCAGCAAAAAGCTAGCTTTCAACAATTTTCTATCTCACCCAAGACAATTTTATATTTGGTTATTTTATATATGAAATATAGGTTGATCAGTGGCGGATTTACCCTAAGGCCCAGTAGGCCCGGGCCTAGGGCGGCCAGATGTTAGAGGCGGCCAATCGTGATAAAAATTAAGTGATTACTCTTTAATACTGAGAATTATGGCCTGGGGCCTAGGGCGGCCAAGACTGTAAATCCGCCACTGAGGTTGATAATGTTGGTACGTTAGATAATTTGATAAGCAATACTTACTAGTTAGAAGAGATCTGTACTCAGCATTGGGTAGGTCAAGGTTAAGGAAGAAGAAGACTTACTTATCTATACAAATATATAAAGCTGAAGAGTTTGTTTGTTTGTTTGCTTGAACGCGCTAATCTCATAAACTACTGGTCGGAATTTAAAAATTATTTTTGTGCTGTTTAGTTAATTTATCGAATTATCGAACTTATCGAAGCGGGCACAGCTAGTTATAATATCTTTTGTCATCATACTAATATCTATACTTATAATCAATCTGTAGAGAGGTCAATTCTGTACATGAAATATATTTTCAAAATAACTATCAGGGGGTGATTAGTGATCGATACTTATGCCAAAAATGCAATCAGTAAAATTTTTGTCTGTCTGTCTGTCTGTCTGTCCGTCTGTCTGTATGTTCCTTGTAGAAACAAAAACTACTCGACGGATTTTAACGAAACTTGGTACAATTATTCTTCATACTCCTGGGCAGGTTATAGTATACTTTTCATCACGCTACAATCAATAGGAGCAGAGTAGTGAAGGGAAATGTTGGGAAAACGGGAGAAGTTACTCCATTTTTAAGCTTCCGTCGCGTGTGCAGCCTTAATGGTTAAAGTGACATAGAAATCATGTATGACGGAAATAGTCTTTATAATATTAACCATAAACGCGGGTGACACCGCTGGCACAGCTAGTCTATTATAAAGAGGAAATATTTCATTATTTGCTTGTTTGCAATGAGTATGTTCAGAAACTACTAGACTGATTTAAAAAATTCTTTCACAAATGAAAAGCTACTTTATCAGCAATTAACATAGGCTATATTTTATCCCCATATTTCCAAGGGAACGAGAACAATACGGATTAAACCGCGGGGTATTGATAGTAATGTTGTTAATAGGTAGGATAAAACAAAAGACATATTGAGTAACATCTAACCCAGCTCAGACTCATTTTGATAAAAGTGTTTAAAAGGGGCTAGCATTCTCTTTGACTCTGTCTACCCCTTCGGAGATTACGGGCGTGATGACCTATGTAACTACATGTTGACACTGACATTTTTATCAACACCTAGCGTGTCATATAGGTATTAATATGTAATTATTTTTTTTTCATCAATTAGTAGTTCCAAACTTAGTTTATAAACTTGTGCTATGGATACTAGGTGAACGGATAGACTTAAATAAGTTTTATAAACATTCATGACTCGAGTACAAATGTCCATGTTCATCACACGAAGCATTTATCCCTAGCGAGATTGGAACACGTAAACATTCATGACTCGAGTACAAAATGTCCATGTTCATCACACGAAGCATTTGCCCCTAGCGGGATTCAAAACCGCGACTCTCAGTTTCGTAGGTTGGGTCTCTGACCACTCGCCAACAGGCCTGTTAATAATAAGTATGTATGAATTACAATAATAATTAGGCAATAGTCCTTATGAATACCCCCTTAAAGTTCGTTATCCTGGAGCGAGGATAATACACTCGTTGTTATTCAGTAACACGGTAGGCAAGAACTTCATATTGTAAGTATACCGCAAATAAACAATTGCAAGATTTAGTTTACTTTGAATACCAACTTATTTACGACCGTCATTGGTCATTTACAAGTATGTGCTGAAATTCTAATTAGGCACTAGACCTTATTGACACTTACTTAAGGTTAATTATCCTGGAGTGAGGATAACACACTCTTGTCACCTATCAGTCACCCACACGGTAGGCAAAGAATAACTTCATTTTGTAGGTACGCACAAACAATTACAAGACTTAATTTACTTAAATAACCGTTTAAAGACCGTTATTGGTCATTTTCAGTTGTGTAATTGTCTTTAATTTGCAATTATATCGAAAGGATTAAATATTTAGTCACTTGAGTGTAATAGGCCGTGGCGATCATTGGTCGTTTTCATTTAGTTGTCAAATTTTATTGTTGTTTATTTTGAAACTATTTAATATTAAGTCAGTTCTGTGTAACAGGTTGTAAAGGCATTGCAATTTAACAGTTGTTACAAAGTACGACAACGATTGGTGTTATTTGTGACCCTAAAAATGTAAGTGTTGAACTAAATGATGTATAGATTGTAATTATATATTGCTTGATACCTATATTTAAGTATTTATATTATATTGGCACTGATTGTTTCGTAGATCTGTATTTAAATATAAACTACTTAACCGATTGTAACGTTATCCAGACAACGATAACGATAACGTCTACAGTGTCTGTCTATGTTATATTAACTAGCTATACATCACTATTGTTATATTAATATTTATATAGTTGTTAGTTTATCATAGGTGCTATAATTTACCTTATCCTGGCTTATAGGTGTTATAGTATATCATGATGAGCGGTAGTAGCTCAATGATAAGGACAAGCGCCTCTTAACCGAGGGGCGCGGGTTCAAACCCGGGCACGGAATTATGGATTTAAATCTATGTACGTATTTATACCACTAGCTTAGCGGTGAGGGAAAACATCGTGATGAAACCTACACATTACAATAATTATGATCCAGATTTGTCTGGTTCCCCTATATAACAGTTACGAAGGTCAGATTGGCAGTTGCTTCAATGAATTACCAGACTCGAAAACCCTTGATCATGGTCTAAGCAAACCCCCTAAGTACGCGATGTAACGCAAGGAGGGTGATATCCATCCATGACATTCATTTCTCTTACCCAAAATTCCCCAGACAAAATTCGAGTACTTAAATTGTTAAAATACGCTAGAATCTTACGAGAAGAGAATTTTAATTCAGAAATTCTTAATTAAGTCTAAATTATATTCAATTAAAACATTCTTAATTAAGTTCTAATTTTCTTAGATATGATCGAAGCTAATTATAGTGCAATTATAGAGTTTACTAACTCACATTAATTCGCGTAAGTTGCTTATGGGTACATACCGATGTAAGTCACCCGAACATAAATAAGCTTAAATATCAGTTTGGTGACTCACTGAATGCAATGTACATAAAGCGATTACCCGCGCAATGAATAACACAAAGTAAAATACAAAAACATCGCACTAGATGGCGCTGTGTGACGTTTCCATAACTTATTTGTAGGAAAACTGGAATTTAAGCCTTATTGCATACTGAACTCCGTACAAAGCATCGTTAGTATAACATGAATCTAATAATATCTTTATTGTAGAAAACATTTTAAATTATACTGTGAATGGTAGATATTATCATAAATTGTAAGTATTTATCCTAAACAATTAAAATTATGCAAATTTATTTATAGCATTATTTATTTCTTTGTTAATTTGGTATTTTTGAAATAAGCTATTACAATTTGCTATACTTTCCTAGGTAAAATATGGAATTGGCATTTAATTAAATTTTGCGAATACCTAAATAGTCGACAAAAATTTGCGCTAAGAGGACATCAAACGTAAATAATAAACGTTTTCTCATGTGGCCTTCAAGGAGCATTGCACTTTGTTAATATTACTAAACGTCTTGTTTTTCATCAGTTTTCTCGGGACTAATAAATAAATCACCGCAGGAGTGTTTACGTAGGTATCAGGTGTTATCGTAAACCAATTTAAATCGGTTTTGATAAACGCCGCATGGTCCTTAAAGGTGTCAGATTTTTCCATCAAATCACTTCACAAAAAATCAGAACAAGTTTTCAAACGATTTAGATAAGAATTCTCTTGGGCTCTGTTCAACGTACCTAAGTGTTTTTATCTTTTGTAATTAAACAAGTGGTATTTAGGCCTCGCGTTGGTTTTTTAATGAAATTGGTTTGACAGTAGGTAAATCACTAGTGTTGTATGGATAACGTAACTACGTTATCCATACAACACTAGTGATTTACCTACTAGTTGTGTATGACATATTGAGTTATGGATTGGTTAAATAATTTCGAAGATTGTTTATATTGGTAGAATGCCGTGTGAATATTCGTACTGACAGTAAAGCTTTACTCTATACCTACATTACAGTTTTATGACAAGAACTGGTTATATGCCGGAATTGTACTTGTATTTTGAAACACAACTACCTTATTAAATAAAAAAAAATGTGTTCACATATTTGCAGCCTATAATTTTATATGCAAATTATTGCTGTAAACAAACATTACATACACAACGTACCAATATTAATTGATACCAAATATATATTGGTATATATACGAGTACATTTATATTACGTTATTATAGATTGATATTATTGCTAATATTGTACCTACATGCGAAAGAAAACGTTCGGTCTGTTATGTTTCCATGGCTGGACCGCTAAGCCAATGAGGGTTTTCAAAAATACAAAAACCGCCAGATGGCACGAGGGAGTCTCGTAGTCTTATCACTGTCACTATTGGCTCCTTATTGACAACATGTCAGTTTGGTCTCACTACTAACCAATGAGGAGGGTGACAAGATCGCAAGTTTTAATTAAAAAAACCCTTATTGCGATGCAATTCGCTCGGCACGCCAATATTTGAACCTGAAGAAAATGCATAAACTATGTTGTACCTATTGAATGTCCTTAAAAAATCATTTGACGGATTGCATGATGGATTATCCTGTTATTAGACCAAATAATCTAGGTACGAATTAATACTATACTACTAGAAGGAGTTTGACTGGCCGGTTGGTTGAGTGGTCAGAGCCCCTAGGGACGAAACCAAGGGTCGCGTGTTTGAATCCCTCTAGAGGCAAATGTTTCGTGTGATGAACATGGACATTTGTTCTCGAATCATGGACGTTTATAAACGTATTTAAGTATGCCTATCCGTTCGTCTAGTATCCATAGTACAAGCATAAGCTTAGTTTGGAACTAGGGAATTATATAATAACAGAACCGAAACAATAAAAAAAAATTTTTAATACTTACATACAAATAGAGCTAAAATCACAACCATTGCCGTAACCAAGCATAACAAATTCCAAACATACCAGTCTAAGCTTACCGTGCGGAAATTTGTACATAATTAACAACATACAGCATTCGCAAGTTCACGTCCACACATGTGTTGCGCAGGCGCACGTCACGCGGCCTTGTCGCCTTCCGAGTTGCAGAGAAAGGCTGGTCTGAGTGTCTGACATGTGGACTTAGTGGGCTGGCCGGTCTTCCTTCTTTTTGGATTTCCGTACACTATTTATTTGTACGTAATTTATTAGTCGCGTGTTAGTTTGGGGCGTATAAAGAATGTAACAACAATGTTCCTTCCCTAACATGTAAAGGCGAATAAAGAGGTATTGGTTATTGGATTTGCATGTCAGCAAAAAGCTAGCTTTCAACAATTTTCTATCTCACCCAAGACAATTTTATATTTGGTTATTTTATATATGAAATATAGGTTGATCAGTGGCGGATTTACCCTAAGGCCCAGTAGGCCCGGGCCTAGGGCGGCCAGATGTTAGAGGCGGCCAATCGTGATAAAAATTAAGTGATTACTCTTTAATACTGAGAATTATGGCCTGGGGCCTAGGGCGGCCAAGACTGTAAATCCGCCACTGAGGTTGATAATGTTGGTACGTTAGATAATTTGATAAGCAATACTTACTAGTTAGAAGAGATCTATACTCAGCATTGGGTAGGTCAAGGTTAAGGAAGAAGAAGACTTACTTATCTATACAAATATATAAAGCTAAAGAGTTTGTTTGTTTGTTTGGTTGAGCGCGCTAATCTCATAAACTAATGGTCGTAATTTAGAAAATATTTTTGTGTTGTGTAGTTGATTTATCGAATAATATAATTTATCATAAATGCGGCAGAAACCGCGGGCACAGCTAGTTATAATATCTTTTGTCATCACACTAATATATATTATAAAGAGGAAAGATTTCATTATTTGCTTTTTTGCAATGAGTATGTTCAGAAACTACTAGACCGATTTAAAAAATTCTTTCACAAATGAAAAGCTACTTTATCAGCAATTAACATAGGCTATATTTTATCCCCATATTCCCAAGGGAACGGGAACAACACTGATAAAACCGCGGGGTATTGATAGTAATGTTGTTAATAGGCAGGATAAAACAAAAGACATAATAAGTAACATCTAACCCAGCTCAGACTCATTTTGATAAAAGTGTTTAAAAGGGGCTAGCTTTCTCTTTGACTCTGTCTACTCCTTCGGGGATTACGGGCGTGATGACCTATGTAACTACATGTTTACACTGACATCTTTATCAA
The DNA here is from genome assembly GCA_951394215.1 of Glyphodes perspectalis. Taxonomy (NCBI): domain Eukaryota; kingdom Metazoa; phylum Arthropoda; class Insecta; order Lepidoptera; family Crambidae; genus Glyphodes; species Glyphodes perspectalis. The sequence goes on along the minus strand of OX596202.1, from coordinate 15,544,830 downwards.
CACCTAGCGTGTCATATAGGTATTAATATGTAATTTTTTTTCTTATTCTCCAGACTGACCAATTAGTAATTCCAAACTAAGTTTATTAGCTTGTGCTATGGATACTAGGTGAACGGAGAGACTTAAATAAGTTTTATAAACATTCATGACTCGAGTACAAATGTCCATGTTCACCACACGAAGCATTTATCCCTAGCGAGATTGGAACACGTAAACATTCATGACTCGAGTACAAATGTCCATGTTCATCACGCGAAGCATTTGCCCCTAGCGGGATTCAAAACCGCGACTCTCAGTTTCGTAGGTTGGGTCTGATCTGAGGTGATCACTCGCCAACAGGCCTGTTAATAATAAGTATGTATGAATAAAAATAAAAATTAGGCAATAGTCCTTATGAATACCCCCTTAAAGTTCGTTATCCTGGAGCGAGGATAATACACTCTTAGTCAGTCAGTAACACGGTAGGCAAGAACTTCATATTGTAAGTATACCGCAAATAAACAATTGCAAGATTTAGTTTACTTTAAATACCAACTTATTTAAGACCGTCATCGGTCATTTACAAGTATGTGCTGAAATTCTAATTAGGCACTAGACCTTATTGAAACTTACTTAAGGTTAATTATCCTGGAGTGAGGATAACACACTCTTGTCACCTATCAGTCACCCACACGGTAGGCAAAGAATAACTTCATTTTGTAGGTACGCAAACAAACAATTACAAGACTTAATTTACTTAAAATACCGTTTCAAGACCGTTATTGGTCATTTTCAGTTGTGTAATTGTCTTTAATTTGCAATTATATCGAAATCATTAAATATTTAGTCACTTGAGTGTAATAGGCCGTGGCGATCATTGGTCGTTTTCAGTTAGTTGTCAAATTTTATTGTTGTTTATTTTGAAACTATTTAATATTAAGTCAGTTATGTGTAACAGATCGTAGCGGTATATCACCCATAAGGCATTGCAATTTAACAGTTGTTACAAAGTACGACAACGATTGGTGTTATTTGTGACCCTAAAAATGTAAGTGTTGAACTAAATTATGTCTTGATTGTAATTATTTATTGCTTGATACCTATATTTAAGTATTTATATTATATTGGCACTGATTGTTTCGTAGATCTGTATTTAAATATAAACTACTTAACCGATTGTAACGTTATCCAGACAACGATAACGATAACGTCTACAGTGTCTGTCTATGTTATATTAACTAGCTATACATCACTATTGTTATATTAATATTTATATAGTTGTTAGTTTATCATAGGTGTTATAATTTACCTTATCCTGGCTTATAGGTGTTATAGTATATCATGATGAGCGGTAGTAGCTCAATGATAAGGACAAGCGCCTCTTAACCGAGGGGCGCGGGTTCAAACCCGGGCACGGAATTATGGATTTAAATCTATGTACGTATTTATACCACTAGCTTAGCGGTGAGGGAAAACATCGTGATGAAACCTACACATTACAATAATTATGATCCAGATTTGTCTGGTTCCCCTATATAACAGTTACGAAGGTCAGATTGGCAGTTGCTTCAATGAATTACCAGACTCGAAAACCCTTGATCATGGTCTAAGCAAACCCCCTAAGTACGCGATGTAACGCAAGAAGGGTGATATCCATCCATGACATTCATTTCTCTTACCCAAAATTCCCCGGACAAAATTCGAGTACTTAAATTGTTATAATACGCTAGAATCTTACGAGAAGAGAATTTTAATTCAGAAATTCTTAATTAAGTTTAAATTATATTCAATTAAAACATTCTTAATTAAGTTCTAATTTTCTTAGATATGATCGAAGCTAATTATAGTGCAATTATAGAGTTTACTAACTCACATTAATTCGCGTAAGTTGCTTATGGGTACATACCGATGCGCCCTACAGGGGGGGCTCCGAATACTCCTGTGGTATCCCTGCCTGTCGTAGGAGGCGACTAAAAGGGCCTTTGGGGCTGTGGAGTGTTTGCGGGGGGGCCTGCATTCACTTCGTTAAGCAGCCCCAGAGAAGATGACGACACGTGGATCCTCGTCCGTTAAATAGGATGGGGTGACACTGTGGTCTGTGCCGTCATAAGCACCGCGAGGTGTTCTGGGGGCGAGGTTGCCTCTCCCTCGAGATGGGCCGCATGGATCGGCAGCGGCGTAGACGTAGATTTCGCGTAGAGTCCCGAGTGGGGAGCCCGGAATCTGCGCCAACGCCCGAAGAATGACCACCGTGAGGTTTAGTCGGTAGTAGAGTGCTTTCCCGGCCTCTGAGCCCGACACATCCCTCGTAGGCCGAACCTAGGTTTACTTGGACGGTGCGTAAATGCATTCCTCACGTAAAAAAAAAAAAAAAAAAAAAAAATGGGTACATACCGATGTAAGTCACCCGAACATAAATAAGCTTAAATATCAGTTTGGTGACTCACTGAATGCAATGTACATAAAGCGATTACCCACGCAATGAATAATACAAAGTAAAATACAAAAACATCGCACTAGATGGCGCTGAGTGACGTTTCCATAACTTATTTATAGGAAAACTGGAATTTAAGCCTTATTGCATACTGAACTCCGTACAAAGTATCGTTAGTATAACATGAATCTAATAATATCTTTATTGTAGCAAAAAATTTAAATTATACTGTGAATGGTAGATATTATCTTAAATTGTAGGTATTTATCCTAAACAATTAAAATATGTACAACTAAAATTATGCAAACCTTTTTTGTCTGTCCTAATGAAAAAAAAAAACAAAAGAATCATTCTGTTTACCGCGCTCATAAAACTCCCAATGTCAGATTTAAAAATAGAACGCTCTAATCACAATAGATGGTGCTGACTACTGTTCCAAATACGAAAGCGGCGCGCAGCGCTGCCAGCGCTATTTCAGTCCGCGGGGGCTGTTCTATTTTCACCTGAACGGTTTCTGAGCGATCTCCATTGAAGTTATGCTCGCCTGGTACATCGGGGGCGAGAATTGACTTCTGTGACGTAACGGACATATGCCCGTCACTGTCATTTGTGTCAATTTGACGTTTTCGAGTGGTGGGCGGGGAGATTGAGCAGCGCTCGGAACGGGGACGTTTTTGTAGTGTAGAGTAATAAGCGGGTTTCGGCGAAAATGCCGTTTTGTTTTTATTATAGCGGTGTCTAGAGAGCGCTTAAATTTAATTTTGTGGCTCTTTTTACCGCTGCGAGGCTTAAAATTATTCTTTTTTTTGTTCACTGTTATTGGATGCTGAAAATAAAAAATGTAGGTACCTATTAGTAACGTTATTAACTAAAATTTTCTTTAGTAGATTAAAGAACCGTTTTTTGTTTCAGTTGTTAAACGTTAACATTAAATTTGCTAGGTGATGTTAATGATTTGATTTATTTTGTTAATTGGTAGAAGAAGTTAGCGGTCAAACATCTGACATTTATATTATTTTACCGGGGCATTTTCTGTCAATGCCTACGTAATACTTCTACATACTAAGTACGTACTATTAATAAGAAATTACTACGTAATCTAACGTAATGTGTATACAACTCAATGGATAAGTAACATACTTTCCTAGTGACTACTACTTCCTAACATCCTGTAGAGCGATGTATGCAGCTCAACGGAATAAAAGTTTACTTTTTCCTACCATGAAAGACTTTTTCATTTTTGTCCAATTACTAATCTGGTATCTAGTAGTGTTAATCAAAGGTTATACCGATAGTCCAGACATGCAACACTTACGACGTATTTGTGAATATATCGTAGCCGAGACCAACGGCTGTATATGCATATGAATCTTAAATATGACTGCTACGATCCTCAATTTTGTACCCTTTCTGGCCTTGCGGTCGAGTTTTCCGATTAGCATACGAGTATACCTTTGTCCTCAACCTTAGAAATTTCAGTAGCCAGGCAAAGGTTTTCCTTGAAACTTCAGTAATAAGGTTAGATGTACCAGGAGAGCAAAAGGCGGAAGGATCGTGCGTAGCCGTAGCCAACGTGACTGAATCTATGGGAGTTGCGTTGAACACCTGTTCGCGGGTTGCTAGGCAACGGTGGTTTATTAATTTATATAGTTACGTCTTATTTAAATATAGAATTACACTCAAAATTTCTTTTTTTAATACGTATGTACTTTTACGTATATTATACTTGTCAGTATAAGTGGCAATTGACTTACTCACGCATACCAAATAATTATATTGGTGTAATGAGATACTTACGGAAGTCGATATTAATGTGCTTGTAATCTTAGTATCGATTCGAAACTTCGCAAGTAGGTATGCGGCATCTAGAAGACAGTACAATCATTTGATATCAATGGGCTGGTTTGATGATTGTAATGCTAACATTTCAACTTTGCCCAATGGTTACGCAGATCGAAAATATAATTACTGCTATCCCATTATTAACAATATACAATTATAGCTCGGTTAAATGGAACATTGTGTAGTCATAGTTGCAAAATCATCATCTTCCTAGCCTTTTGTCCCGTGCTTAATAGGGGTCCGCTGAGACTATGATCCTGTATTTGGCGAATCTGGTTTTATGTAAGTATATGCTTCAATTATAATAACCAGACTCGCTAAACCCGCTTTTTCGATGCAATTTAAATTTTGGATTTATCTATAAAATAATAATGAAACACTAAACACCGCTCTTTTAATTAGGGAAGATTCTGTCAATCTATATATCTATATATATATATTTCCAAAGACAGGCCTATTATACTTACTAGTGATCACTGATGATTTTTTTTATTATTTTATAGATTTATCTACTACCCTAGTAACAATTATTCGAAATACTGGTCAATTTCGACCATTATTAGTTTGTGTTTTTTTATTATTTATTGAAATATTAGCTTTCTGCACTCCTTCTCCATATAAACTTCAACTGTGCCAAATCTCCTCCGTCCGCGTAATTCTCAAAAAGAGAGGAACAGTTTTTGCTTCACGTTATATTATATAGATTAGAGGCACCTGTTAGAGTGATTGGTTTACAATTAACAAATAATAAATCGCTTACTTAAGACGGTGTAAATTGGTTGCATTCTGTATTTATGAAATTTCAATACGCATTTATATAAGGTATTATTTTCAAAACAGTTTAGTTTGGAAACTTGGGTTAGGTATAATAAAATTAAATCTCTTCTCGATTTATATCTGCGTCTATTTTTAGTTGGGCTGTTTTGACGTCTTTGAATATTTTAATCATGAAATATCTAGACTACCCTGTGTGTAAATGGGAACATGCTGTTTACTTATTGACATCAAAAATCGAATTTGTAAGTGATACATTATTTAAGAGATTATTATTTTAGAGAGATGAATTATTGAGTAGGCTAATTAAATAACCTAGATTTTGTTAGGGCTTTTTATTATTACACGATTATAGTGTCTAATGCTGTATTAAACACAGCTATTGATTTTGTGTTTAATTACAAAATAAACATTACTATGATGAATTTCATTACAGTATTTTTTTTTCATTATCAAAAACAGAAAAAGGTTTTTTTAAATTAACATTATGATTATGATTAATTTTGCTTCTTCACGACTAAGAAAACAGATTAATTGAATTAAACAACCGCTTAGAAAACCTAAACAACACACAAATGTACGTATCCACACACACATACAAACCCCGCGAACTTTTCAGACTGCTTGGCGCGGCCTGATTTAGAACAATCACCGTCCCCGCCGCACCCTCTATTTTTGGCATATCGCCATCTCGTTCGTACCGGCGCTTTCCCCGACGTTTCCCCGGGCATGCGCAGAGCGTCCCGACGCACGTGTGCTCTCACCTCTCCGTGTATTCTGCTCGCCTGGTACCGGGCGCGCCTTGGGCAGCCACGCCGCGCCGCCGCCCATCGCCGCGGCCGCCCTACATTAGTGTTGGGCGGGACTCGAATTTAGCATTACGAACCTCGGTACATTACAAAGACTCGATTGATGACAATCCGTGCTCATTGGGCTTATTATAAATGTGTTCGACGTGGAAAAGCTAATTATTATAATAATTTGTATTAAAAGTACTTCGGACTGCCTTTTTTTTAAAGAAAATGTAAAATCGATAACGGAGCTTTATCATGTTTTTGCATGTCATCTGTAATTATAAAAATAACAAATATTTTTTCTAGGGTATTTTTTTATACTCTTTAACTCACGATAACATTTTGCAAATAAAAAAGACATTAAGTACACTCGTCGTATAAGTAAAAAAAAAAACCTCTTACTATTTATAAAATTCACACAAGCATCCACCACACACGATCCAAATTACTGTTGTGGACTCGATTCTATACATAAAACTTGATGTAAGAACTTGGTACTAAAACTCGACTCTAAGACACGATTCCTTAGCAGCCCTACACCAGCCTTCCGCCCGCCCAGAAGCGAAGCCGGCCGCCTCCGATACGGTTCGTTCCCGGCACGAGGGAGCAACGCGCACGTGCTAACTTTCGCGCGACTTTCGAATTTCGAACGAGATGTTTTAACCACCTTCCTTTAGAGTGTACATTTTTCTTTTCAGCCAGCCGTATTAATAATTAAAAAAAATATAACCCCTAGTTTCCATGTGTAGTTCTTTTCTCAGCAGTGTCATTTGTTTTAGTTAGGTTTTTAATCTTATCTGTTTGATAATAGATCCATTTTGGTTCAATTAATCTAAAGTGTGTTATTATAGACAGGTGTAGTGGAGTGTTTGTGTGCAGTCAGCTGATGCCCGAGCGCTGACTTCGTGCCAGCTTCCAAAATGAGGAGACACGCTTCTATCCCAGGTAAGTTGGAAAATTTATGACGGTATGTTCTGAAGCAAGAGCAAGTTTAGCAACTTAATTTTTTAAAAAGATTTCTACCTGATGTAAATTGACTTTGTATTTTGGAGAAAATATTTTGACGATGAGCTTTTAACTGAATGAATCTCACTTATACTTAACTTTATAGTATACAACTAATAGTATAAAGTTAATATAATTTATAACTGTATGCTGATGTAATCGTAAAATCAATTTCTCTTAAGTAAATACTAAGTATTTTAAGCAACTTCCACCTTTACCACTGTTGAGCGTTCAGGTAAATTTTAACTACTACTTTTAGGGTATTTTTCGTTCCTTAATTTTATTTTTAAAATATTTTTTATGAGGAAACAATTAAACAATTTCCCAATTTTTACGCCAAAATATATGGCCCTCAATAATTATTTCCCTCTTTGCCCTGCATACCTCTTAATGTCCGCTGAAGGGCAAAGGGGCAAATTGCTGTTATTAAGTCGACGAAATGAAGAAGGCTCATCAAAGACTTGTATAAAGGTTGTCACAATAAAATTATCAGACCGTCCATCTGTCGCAACATCAAAAGAAAGTTACCAGGGAATAGAGGTTGTTGAACGACAAGCAAAGTAAATCTATAGAAATAATATTATTAATACATATAATTTTCGTCACTTCGGATTTTTAGAATACAAGAATTCTTATTTTGTAACTAACTAACTAGTTCAACGCCACTTCCCTAGCGGGGTAGGTAGAGAGAACCGAACGCAATATGGCACGATCCTTAAACACGTCACTTGCTTCTTCAACATTCATGATTTTGTAAAGTTCTTAAATACTAAAAGTTAAGCCTCAGACTGCGATTTCGATATTAAAAATCATGGTTATTATATTATAAGGTGTACGTTCTTCGTGAAAAGTCTATTATTCTAGGATATTTTTTAAAAGGGAATAGATTAAAACGTATTTTAATATGTCTACAGCACATTTTTTTTTAAATCTATAGAATTAAAATAAAAAAAATTCATACGTGAAATAACATTATTATTATACATTTGTAGTAGGTATTTATAGATGTAGAATATATAAACTTCTGAAGCAGAGTCCTTGTTAAACAAAAAATGAACACAACCCTTTGTAATGTTTATTAATTAAAATGAGCTTAGATAGATTAATGTACGCTTTATTAATCGCAATCACATTTATGGTAGCAATAAAGTACAACGGTTACGGAGCTAATTATTGTGGATTAAACTTGTTTGATCGATGCGATTGAAGTCGCGTATTTTATTATTGTTGTAACCGTAGAATAACAACTACTTGTATAATTAATTCATCAGTTAAATTAAATGAAAAATGCGGATGAGGGACGTTATATAAGTTTTTTGTTAATTAACTAATTGTTTAATTAAGACTTCTAACTTTTTAGGTATGTTTTGAATTTTAAATGGTAACCGCGTTTACGATTCATATGTTTCTTTGTTTCTAAATATAATAAGTTTATTTGATTCTTATTAGTTGGCCTACAGTTTTTTTCGCTGATGTTTTGCATCTACGTACCTAATTTAAAATTTTTTAGACATTAAATTGTTTTTATTTATAAATACTAGTAACCTGGCTGTTACTGGACCAGAGTAGCAGAGGATAGAGCTCAGTGGAAAGAGCTGGAGGAGGCCTATGCCAAGAGGCACGCCGAATTGAGAGATATAATATAACATGTATTGCTAAAACTGTAAAGAATTTGGAATAAAAGGGCTTTATTATTAACCTGGCTGTAAAAAAATCATATGGAATTCTACCTACCTCTACAAAAGTATGACGCTAGACAGGTACTGTATCAATATTAAAATATAATATCTAGATTTATTATTTGAGTCACAAATTTTCCGTAATAAAAACTTTAACGTAGTAACCATTTTTATGTCTTCTTTACTTCATTTTGAGTAGAAATATAAAAATAAACCACTATATAAACTTCGTAAACTGTAAAAGGCCTAAATGCACTTTGAAAAAGAACTTTTATTCCCTGTATTCAGCTTCAAAAGTAACGTTTGAAATGGCATTCACAAAGTTGAATATTAAAAAAATTGGGACACATTTCATTTTTGCCGTACTTGTCGTAAATGAAACAACGATACAAATAAATGTTTTACGTAGAAATTTGAAAGGGTTGTTAAAAGTAGGTTAGGTTTAGTCGTTTAGACCAAATATAGAATTAAATGATAATGTATTTGATAATATCTACATATAATAATCTTTATTACATGTAAAGGTCTTAATTTAGCTTAATGTGAAAGGTAGCATTTTTTATAATATACATAGGTATCATCATCCTGCAATATCTGAAGGTGAAGGCAAAGTTTAATGAGCTCCTAAAATCACAATTAGCCAAAAATCAAGTTGGGTTAGATGGAAAATTGTAAAAATTTGTGACAAGTCGCACGATAATTGCCTGACATAATCACAAACTCAATTTCCAATACACCATTAGTCGCCTTTTACGACATGCTAGGCAAGCAATACATCATCATCCTCTTGCCCTTCTCCCAGTTCATCTGGGGTCGGCGCAGCATGTCTTCTTCTTCCATACGTCCCGGTCAGCCGTCATCAAGCTATCCACTTCCATTTTACTCATATCATCTTTCACATAATCCATCCATCTCTTATTTGGCCTTCCTCTTCCTCTCCATCCACTAATATTCATACTCATCACTCTCTTTGTCACATGTCCTTCCTCTTTTCTCATCACATGCCCATACCAAGTTAAACGGTTACTAGGCAAGCAATACAGTTTGTATATTTTTTGAGTATCAGACCAACATGGGGCTTTTTTCTTTGATGTAAAAATACCGACAGCCAAGTTCTGATTCGTTAGAGAAGAAAAACATTTCATGTCCAATATAACATCCACGCTGAACTAAAATCGAATTCTTCGTATCGCTTAAACGATTTTAACGATTCTACGTCTCCTTTTTTGTTGTGCTACGAATGTGTTTTTTTATCTCTTTGAACGCTTAACACTAAATTGTTGTCTATATCAGCTATACTCAATGTGTGTTCCGCGGAACCCTGGGGTTCCGTGAAGCCTTTCTGGGGGTTCCACGAAAATTGGTACTGATCATAATTGTTAAAATAAAGGGGTACGATATTTAAGTCTCCTGGGGGAAAATCCGTTAAAAGTCGATTATTACACCCCCCCCCCCCGCACTGCCGCCCGCGCTTTTCTAGGGTCCCGTCAAATACTCCGCTTCCTAAAAGGGTTCCATAGCATAAAAAGTTTGAGAAGCACTGGTCTATATCAATTTAGTTTCTTTAGCATTTAAGAAGACTGATTAGAACGTCTTTTATTTATATATTATTTTTGATCATGCTCGACGTCGAGACATAAATCTGAACAAATCGGAAATCTTTTTTTGCTGATTATATCAAATTCAAAAGGAAGGATTATATATATATATATATATATATATATACTAATATATAAAGCTAATGAGTCTTCATGATGATCTGTCAGGAACTTTTGGTCCGAATGAAACATTTTTTTTTGTGTTTTATAGTTCACTAGCTTCTGCTCGCGGCTTAGCTCGCGTGGCACATCGATGAAACATAGCCTATATGTTATTCGAGTGTATGAGCTATATTATTCTAAAGTTTCATTAAAATTCGTTAAGTACTTTTAGCGTGAAAGAGTAACAAACATCCATCCATCCATCCATACATACAAACTTTCGCATTTATAATATTAGTAGGATTTATCGATAAAGGCTATATAGGCTACATATCAATAACCATTAACGTGGATGAAATCGCAGCTACTGCTGTAAGCATGTGTGTACACTTCATGGAAAATTTTATTTCTTATCTCTTTACGAGTGGTACAGCTCAAAAGGATAAATTAATTAAGTAAGCTACCTTAGAACCACAGGTATAGGACTAACCAGTGCTTCGTTGGCACAAACACACTTAATTCGAAACCCCGTAATGTTTGTGTTTAATTCCGTAAAAGGCAGGTCGTTGAGTAGTTCACAAATACTGGAAGAGTGCATCAGATGATAAAAAACTTTTACCGCATGCGGAATAAGGGAAATGCGAAAGTTAGGTCAAATTCAAAAGTTTTCTAAAGCTCGAGCTTTCAAAGCAGTTGCTTGGTCAATGTTTTTTTAAGCTCGAGTGAGTGTTTCATATTTTTTTCCTGGCTTCAAAAAGACACTTACTTTTTATATATAAGTATTTTATTTGTACTTGAGTCATGGATGTTTATAAAACGTATATAAGTATGTCTATCCTTTCATGTAGTATCCATAGCACAAGCTTTTAAGCTTTGTTTAGAACTAATGTATTGGTGTGTTAGTATAAAGAATTTATTTATTCTATTTATTTAGTCTACTATATAAAATTTTGTACCGATTCCAGTTGGAGTCCCCTTGGAACATGATCGTAGATTAAGCGAGTCTGGAATTACATTGAAACGACTGTCGTCTAAATTCCGTTACTATTGGATACGGGAACTAGATAAATTGGATCAACCAATCGAAAGCGCAGGTTTGTTAATGATGTTTTCCCAAACTATTACACCACAAGACTAGTCTGTGAGATTTAAGAAAAATCTAGAAGGAGCGGTGGTAGCTCAATGGTAAGGACACGCGCCTCTTAACCGAGAAGTGCGGGTTCAAACCTGGGCACGTACCTCTGGATTTTTCAAAATCTATGTACGCATTTATATCACTAGCTCGACGGTGAAGGAAAACATCGTGATGAAACCTGCATATTCAAACAACTTTGGATTTGTAATCATGATCCAACAATTGTCTGGTTCCCCTATCTTAGGGTTACGAAGGTCAGACCGGCTGGCGCTTCAATGTAATTACCGGACTCGCTAAATCCTGGATCATGGTCTAAGCGGACCCCGTCTAAGCACGGGACATAACGCTAGGAAGATGATTTAAGAAAAATCTAAGAGTACATTAAAATTATTCGTTACCTATTGGGTGCTAGTGCGATCACTATTTTTTTTTTAATTATTATAATATCATATTTGACTACATCACATTGTACATTGATCCGACTCCGAGGTAAGTGGCTCAAGCACTTGTGTTACTGAAATAGAATCAACAGTGGTATGAGGAACGGATCGGGATGCAAATAATAGATGTTACTTGGATGAATACAAGTTTATAATATATCAACAATACATTCGATTAAATAGATACTAAATGTATCAAACTTTCACTTAAGTTAATTTACATACAACGTAGGTATATACATTATAGTTGTATTACAAATACGCTTAAATATTGGATATAAACACCCAGACACAGAACAAACACAAGTATTCATCATACGAATGTTTGTCCTGGGTGGAGATCGAACCCACTTTGGACTTTGGAACTCTTGGCGCATAGGGCAGGGTCAGTACCGAATGCGCCATCGACCCAGTCAAATGTCCAGTATTCAGTTACTAAATATCTGGATATGAAATATGAAATAAGATACTAAGGTTATCCTAAATCTAGATAGAGGTCCCTTCAGCGACAGAAAGGCGCGATTTATGCGAAATACTGGCAGCCCTCAACCCTACCGCCGTTCCCACGCTCCCAACCCGTAAATAATGCACCCGTGGAGTAGTTGGCAAATACAAATAAAGTGGGGGCCTAGTGGCACCTCCTCGCCGCTTCAAATATTTCAGCATTGAAGGGTTACGCTCTAGCGAGTACCTAACGTAATTTGCGCATGGGGATATTTTGAGGATCGGGCTTGACGTCCAAAATCTGTTTCTATGAGCAAGCATAACATTTTTAAAGATATTTATTTTCATTTAACGTGTCTTTTTATTAACGTTTCTCCTAAAATCCTACTAATTTTATAAATGCAAAAGTTTGTATGTATGGATGGATGTTTGTTACTCTTTCACAAAAAAACTATTAAATGGATTTTAATGAAACTTTAGAATAATATAGCTCATACACCCTAATAACATATAGGCTATGTTTCATCGATATACCACGCGAGCGAAGCCGCGGGCAGAAGCTAGTGTTAAATAAAACTCCTCCTACCTAAGGAGGGATTTTAGTGGTGTGGTTAAGTAGCTTATGTGAAGCGATAGTAAGGACACACGCCTTGTATGTGACGGGAGCGGATTTAATCCTGATCACATATAGAGTTATCATAATTTCCCTCACCGCCTAACTAGTGAATAATTGAGATTTGGAAATTGGACCATAGTTATACATCCATATATCTCCGATTAGAGTTTGTTTTGTAATCTGTGCCATATATAATAGAATGTGCCGGTTTCCTCAGGTTGATTTCCCTCACCTCCTAACTAGTGAACAATCCCTCTGGATTGTTTACTAGTTACAATCCCTCTGGATTATTCACTAGTTACGATTCCTCTGAATTGTCCACTAGTTAGAATCCCTCTGGATTGTTTACTAGTTACAATCCCTCTGGATTGTTCACTAGTTACAATCCCTCTTGATTATGCACAAGTTAGGCGGTGAGGGAAACAATCTGAGGAAACCGTAGCATTCTAGTATATATGGATGTGTAACTATGGTCCAATTTTATAAGGCCCCCTTATCTATGTACCACGATGATCAAGCAGATGATAGCTTTACACAAATAATCAGACTCAAAACAAACAAACCAAGGATCATGGTTCAAGCGGATTCCAAATAATGTTTTAAATAATTCTTCTCGCCATCTTCTTTATTTTGGTAGAACTAATAAATATAAGGATTTGGATCTTACTATAAGGAAACAACAATTTCCAACAAAGCTGTTAAGCCGACTGGCCTAAATAATAACAGTGAAATTGGCACATAAATTTAAATATACAGCCGGTTACAGACTAAGCAGTATCAATTACTTGGCATACAAATTATATCTATGATACGAAATAAAGGGGCAATTAATAACTGCCAGACTTATCACAAAGGAAACAATTTGTTGGTATTGACTGAGAATTTCGGCTCTGGAACGTTTATGTAAATTGCTGGATAATTTAAGTTGGGCTACGTCGCACACTTTACTTTGAATGTGTTTGTCAATTGAAGGATATATCGATTGAAAGTATTTTGTTTCTAGCGATTCATCTGTCTGTTAGCATATCAAAAATATTATCTTTGACCAACAGAAATTGTGTGTAAAATTATATACAAATAGTCAATCGAAGTTACTCTATCCAGGAGAATATCACAAAGAGGAGCATATTATGGCTAGAAGGAAAAATTTAAAATCCTTATGAGACACGTTAATAATTAGATACATAAAAATATAGCGAATCTTGCAATCTTTTCTTCTATCATAATACATTTAGGTATGTACTTCCAAATTCAAACCTACTACCATTTAACTATTTCTTGTTCTCAACTTATCTTAATATAATTTTAACCCGTATACGCGGCCGTTACAATCCAAATATTCTTACAGATATTGTACGATTTTCCTGGAATCAATTTCCTTCACTTACCTACCTATCTTCCTTCTTTCAATATATTTAATGGAACATTATGCATACTCATCGTAAGTTTTATACATATCTTTTGAACACTATCGCTGTAAATTGTATTTGTTGAACGGAGAAAAATGCGCGGAGTTGGTACCGATAAATAGTTGCTACCGCGAGAAATACCACGAATAAGTTACCATACGGACAAGTATACCAGTGGCATGATACTGTAAATCTTATCTTGTTGACAATAGGGTTGAGAATCGAGGATTTCTGTTGTTACAGTGTTACATGTGCCTTGGATGTGGATATATTGCGAGCGTGGGGCTGTGACGATTTGCTAGCATTCGTATTGGGGTATCTATTCGTTACATTGCATTTTGAAGCCGTATGTGAGGGATTTATGTTGTAAGATTTGTCTCCATTTTTATGTAGAACTGGCAGAGTATTCCTGGAGAAAGCAGCATGGATGTATAGAGGACATTTTACGATTCACTGCAGATTGTTTTGCTATTAGATTTTCTTGCGATGGTGATGGTAAATTAATAAATAAATTTTCCACTGACACACCAATTCCCTAGTTCCAAACTAAGCTTATGCATGTACTATGGATACTAGGTGAACGGATAGACGTTTATATAAACATCCATGACTCGAGTACAAATGTCAATATTCATCACACGAAACTCGTAAACGGATTCGAACCCGCGACCCTCGGTTTCGTGGCCAGGGTCTCTGACTACTCGACTAACGGGCCTGTTAATTACATGGCATAATGATATTGGCAATATCTTAATATTGAATTGCAATATCTGATGAAAAATAAAAGTTTCAATTAATAATTGATAATTTTTACATGCCTTTAGGTAACTTTCAATGTTCAGTAGATATCACTACTAACGGAACCAAAGATATTAATTATGTAATACATGAGTAGGTACTTACAGCTTGATGTTACGGCCGTGTTGCAACAACCATTGTCACAAGCGGACTTGAGTCAAGTACTACATAATGCACATCGCATTAAGTAGTAATATCTAATGAAAATACGACGTGAAAGTATAAAATTATACTTATACTTACAATGCTCATCTTCAGTTTGACCATTTTTATTTGCAATTTAAACTCTAAATATTCCCTACTTTTAATCGATGTGGAATCATGTATTAACTAATCATCATCTTACGTCATCATCTCTTCCAGTTTGCAATCTGCTTTGGCAGTAATCTTATGTTTACCGAGTCTGATTATTGTTATCAATCAATCTGAATGTAAATATTATTCGGCCAATCTGAATTAAATTCCTTCGCCCCTATAATTCCCTAAGTATATATATGGCATGATGGCAAGGAATCATAGAGCAGTAGGCTACTTTAACCAATTTTTGGTAAAAATAAAATATGGTTAGATGGAAAAATGTGAAAAATTAGTGCCAAGTAGTTAGCTTGTCGCCTACACAATCACAACACCCAATAGACGTTTCATCGCCTTTTACAATATGACAAGCTCACCCGGTGAACTTCGTAACGCCCCGTTCAGGAATTTTCAATACCATTTTTTTTTAATTTACCGCGCAACTTTTTTCTCCTGAATCCTCCGGTACCTGTACGGTTTCAACACGCTCAGATTTGGGTGAATATATGTGCACTAATTGGAAGATTTACCGCCTCCTATGTACGTGGGCACATCCCGCCCGGCCCACATCTTACGGTGCGCAATCCATTGGGACTTACAGATTATTCAAACGCTTAGACTTATCCCGGTAGAGACATTACGTGTATAAGTTAGTGAGAACATTTTATTGTATTCAAAATAATATGTGTTGTATTTAATAATGTCGAAAAATGTTACGAAAAGAAGACAAATTATCCATCCAAGCTGATATTTTTCTGCCATGTTTTTTTAAGTGTCATCAAGGTTACCTCAAAACTTGATTTAAGGAATGACGAGCCTGTTAAAGCGTTGATTCTACGTTAAAGAAAAAATAAATCGTCCAATCACATTAAAAAAACAGCAAAGGGATTTAATTACTATATTTAAATTTGCGATTCTTTTTCGCGCTATGTTTCCAGTAAGCTCAAAATTAGGATAGAATATAAAAGTTCCGTACATTTAAATTGGAAACAATTGTGGAAAGTACAAGTCACCTTGAAGTTAATTAAGTTCATGTCAAAGACTAAACTGGACTAGACTTGTAATCTATGAATTAATAAATCAATCTTTAGATAGGTCTCTTTTCAATATTGGACGATGGTACGGTAAATTTGATAATTGATAGACTTTTTTCCACATACACGCTGAATATAATATTATCATCTCAAACATATAGATACGTGTACGTGTATATTTATCTCTTATATATTACTTCGTTAAAGGTACAAGCAATATCCATATGATCATTTTTTCGTTCAGATTCGTGCCAAACATTGGCATACAGCCATTTCATTATTTTCCATAAATGTTTCATAGATTTTTATATTTACACGTAGGTAAAAAAAAATTAAAAATTCAGAATGTGACTGTTACATGTAGGCACTATGAAAAGGCATTTAAAGACATTCACTGCTTTGCTGGTGTAATAAGCTAATTTTCTCAAATTTTTTTTAAGTCCGTAAGTTAGATTATCGAAAAATATTGAATACGTATTTTTAGCTTTATCTAATAATCGTAAAATTACAAAGATACAGCGCTTCAATGATCTGAAATTTAGCGCTTAACGTAACTTGAACAGTAAAATTTTACACACCTAGTGACGTCACGCGGTACTTTAACGCTCTGTATATTTCTCATTTTTAGTTTTTGACCTAAAGCTAAAATACGTATGCAATATTTTTTGCAATCTAAATAATGGACTATAATTTTTTTTTAAGGAAATTAGCCCATTAAACAAATTGGGCATTGACAATAAAGTGTATCAGTCCTCCATACTCTGAACTCTGTTAAGTGAAGTATAGATAACTTTTTGTGCCTTCATAGAACTAGAAGTGGATGACCAGTGGCCATGGCCGTTGGGCATTCAGATACAAATAGCTGTATTTGTATTGCATAATGGTCACAGTTATTCCTTTGCAATAGTGAATTTTATTCAGAAAAAAAGTTGATTTGGGACTTCAAAAGAATGTGCCAACTGTGTTTCTTGCCTAGCATGTCGTAAAAGGCGACTAATGGTATATGGGGTTTTGGGTTTGTGATTGTGTGGGCTACAGGCTAGCCACTTGTCACCACTTTATCACAATTTTCCATCTAACCCGGCCCGGCTTTATTTTTGGCTGAATGTGGTTAAAGGGGCCTGCTGCCTCTTTGACTCTGCCAACCCCTTCGGGGAGCATGGGCGTGATGATATGTGTATATGTATGTAAAAAAATTGATTTATATTTAGTCCGTCAGTCTACTGACAGACTAGAGCATTAGAGCATTGCATAGCGATTCAATGTTTTGGAATGGATTGTTTTGACGATTTCAATTTGATTCAACTACTTGAGCTAAATAAATTTCATTAACTTTTACTTTAATCGTTCTCATAATTTTGTAGTGTTGTCAACCACTTACTAAGTAAGTTTCTTTCTAGAATTTTCAAAGCAAAATTCAGACGCTTAACTTTGCTTAAGGTAAGGAAGTATTGTTAAATGGCAACAGCACCCGGAGCCAACAGGCCGAAGTGCTTTTAGTTTATAGTAGTTGCTTATCATTTGCTCCGTTAACCTCTAAGTGGGATCATCAATAATTCCGTAGTTCCTCCGCATAGGAGGAAAAATTTCAAGATTTTTTGTGACTATTCTTTTTAAAGTTTCCATCCATGTTAGGATGGAGTGATGATTGTTTCAATACGTTATTTGTCCATAAAAATACTTCTTGCCTGATGAATTATTTATATATTACTTGATTCTATCAATATACTTACATATTTTGATACAGCAGATTATTTGCTTAAGGCTCGATTTGGATCATGCACTCAAACTACTCATATAAAGGGTATATATATATATATATGTATATATTTTTTTTATCCTTTAGACTGACACCAATTCGCTAGTCCCAAACTAAGCTTATTTTTGTGCCATGGATACTAGCTGAACGGATAGACATACTAAAATACGTTTATAAACATCCATGACTCGAGTACAAATGTTTATGTTTATCACACAATACATTTGCCCCTAGCGGGATTCGAACCCGCGACCCTTGGTTTCGTGGCCAGGGCCTCTGACCACTCGACCAACGGGCCAGTCCAGTATATAGGTAGTTGGGCACATAAAATTCCATCACGTTATCTATCATAGACATTACAGAGCCATCAAATAAATTTACCCTGAAGTGCCCAGCAGCATTCCTAAGCAGAATATCACCAAACATACGAGCCAGATGAAATTATAAATGTCCCCATTTGGGCGTTAGCCGTAAAAATTACAGCTCGACGCGATATCTCATAGCGAGACGAACCTCTACATATTTCATTGCGGGAATTGCCGCTTTTCTTTCCTGGAATTCGGGATTCCAGCTCTTATGGAATTTAGTTCCGTCAGTATACCGCAGTATGATAAGGCGTTAATGGAAACTGGCTTCCATAAGCCTCATCGTTGGGCCTATCCTATGAATTTCTATTCAATTTTTGGATATAAAAATATACAAGCTCAACGCCACAAAGCTTTACAGTCAAACACAATGCTTCGAAAGAAAAAAAATTAACAAAAATAAAAACCGACTTCAAAAAACCCCGCAATTTTTTTTGTAAAAAAACACAAGTACGAACCTGCCTTAATAGCTATTTAAATGTCTAAACACTAAAAAGTATAAAATAAATTCTTCCGACTGCTTCGATGAAAGTATCAATCTTTAACACGTATTTAAATATTTACAATAATCAGTTAGTTTTGGAGTCATACATTAGTAACATACATATAAAAAAAATTAATAATATTAAAAAAAAAATCAGTTGAATTGAGAACCTCCTCCTTTTTTTTGAAGTCGGTTAATAAAAATGCAGACCATTTTCACAATGACGCATAAGGAACTAATTAATGAATAGACCAGTATTATATTAATATATATATATTTTTAAGAATCACAGTATTTAATTAGTAGCGCACTGGATCATGCGTGATATTTGTATTAAGTTAATATCAAAATTGTAGACATATTCGGGTAAAAACTAAAATAAAAAATATCAAAAGAGGTTTTTTTTTTCTAGTACTTAACTAGTCGCTTTCCAACTACTAGTTCGCAATATCTCCTATCTACAAATACTCATCCTCATACCCGCACCCTTATTATTATGATCATTTCCTTGATGCCCCAATATGATTGGGTACTTCAGGGCTTCACCCTGCCATTTTCTTTCTATTCTCACCCAACTTCTTATTGCGGGTTTTATTACACGTGTAAATACAATGTCCATAATCCGACAAGTTGGTTCATCCATATTCTATCCATACCGCGACTTACACGAAACTTTGTTACGGGGGAAGAATTTGTTGCGAGTAACGAAGCGGGGCCGCCGAAAATGATATGTTTTTGTTGTTTTTATGTACAGGTTCTGCGGTTTTGTAGCTTAGCTAGTATATCAGGTAACAAGAAGAATATGTAGTTCGGCTATTAAAATACGATGTCCTTTGTACTTAATATCATTTAAGACGTTATATTAGATCCCTTATGACTTGAAAATAATGTACCGAATCCACTGTGTTCCTTGCCTAAACACATCTTGAAAGACGACTACTCATATTTATCTATGATAATATTAATTCTAAAATAAGGCGTCTATTCTTCAGGAAGTCATTTAAAAAATAAAATTTAGATATAAAAATGCGTTTTAAGACGAATAGTTATCGGCCAACCTTTTTCTGTTGCTAAATATGCAAAAATATTAACAAAACTTAACATTTCGTTGTGTTTCTATTTGATACTGTATTTTTTTATTGTTTATATTATCCTTTTATTTCAGAATTATAAAATAAATTATTCACAATAAAGCTAGCGTGAGTGGTGACTGATATTGTCATTTGTTTTTTTCAACGCAATAGATTTCCTTAAGTTTTCTTTCAAATAACTGCATAAGAAAACTTAACAATAGATATAAGTACTTATTTAACAAAAGAATATAACGTGACTTCCTGACATTAGTGTAAAATGCAATAAATTCGCCAGACACGCGCATATATCCTTGTGCCCGATGTAAGAAATGTCTACAAAAGTTATGTGTTAACATTTACAAACATATGTAATTTATGTCCGCAGCAGCGCCCTATTTTTATATGAAATGACGTAATATGTCTTCACGATTTTCTATTTTGGCAGCTTTAGGTAAAGTTGCGATGAATCGCAATCTCCAGTCTATGAGTTACAAAGTTTGGATATCAAATTAATAAAATTGTGTGAATAAACATCATGTTGGTCCGGGACTTAAAAATAATGTGCCAATAGGCTATTTTCCTCAAAATAAGGCCTATAGGCCACAATAATTTACTATTGAGGTTAGAACAAAATAATGCTCACGTATTTTTTCTATTGTTCTACAAACTAAAAATTATGAAAATACAGCGCGTTAAAGTACCGCGTGACGTCACTAGGTGTGTAAAATGTTACCGTCCAAGTGACGTAAAGCGCTAAATTTCCGACCTCTGAAGCGCTGTATCTTCTAATTTTCCGAGTATCAAGATAATAAAAAGTACGTATTCAATATTTTTTTATAATCTAACTTACGGACAAAAAAAAAGTTTTGAGTATAATATCCTATTGTGTTCCTTACCTAGCATGTCGTAAAAGGCGAGTAATGGTATATCGGTTTTGCCACATAATTATCACTACTTTTTCACAATTTTTCATCGTACCTAAATCAGTTTTGTTTTAGGCTGAATGTCGTTTAAGAGGATTGCTGCCCCTTTAACTCTGCCTACCCCTTCAGGAATTACGATGTTATAAATAAAAAATAAAAAAAAGAAATTCCAACATTATTCAAATCCGTAATTATGTTTGACCCTATAATATTTTATTTAAAGTATGAATCGGCTTTGATTCCCAAAAAAAATATTCACGAGCAAGTTACGCTCTGCATTCTATATTTAAATAAAACATTGTAAAAGGAAAGTTGACTAGGCTGGGTTGACTAGACCAGGCTAGATGACAAAAAAAAACTGCTTAGTCCTATAGACTATTAAAAATATTGAACACGTATTTTTTTATTTATTTGTCAAACAAACATTGACGAAGATACAATGCATTCAAGTTGCGCGTGACATCACTTTCAAACAATTTTTATAAAATATACGACTCCATAACTTTTATGCTCTTTATCTTTGTGAACGGTCAACTAAGGTGTATTAAGGTACACGACACACGGTTCTTAAGGGTAAGACAATAGCGTAATCTAGAGGAAATCTTTGCGCCATTATATATATATTATATACAGTATATAAATTGTGGGGCAACTCACCGCGCCAATTTATTGAGTAAAACTAGAAGTTGCATTATAGCGCAGCAAAATGACGCCCAGAATGAGACGTAAGGCGCTTACTGTGGAATTTTTCGATTTATACTAACTGCTGCGCAGTGCGTCAGTAGATTTTAAATTGATGAGTTGACACGCAGTGTAGCACGACTGAATTAGCGCAATAGGGATATTCATTGGCAAGTCAAATACTGTTTAAAAGCTGTCAAAACGCAATCACTTCATAGATTTTGTATGGCTTGTCGGTTTATGACGTCACTAGTTTGTCTAGACATCTGAATGATCATTAAGCAGTTTTTGTAAAATTGAAATCGTAGATTCAATATAATTCAAAATCAATAAGATTTCACAACATACTTTTATGGAATTGATATTTCAAAATTGAATAATATAAATGGTGACACCATCCCTTTTGCGGTAAATAACAAAGGTATTGTTAATTATACGATTTATCTGGCAAATTTATTTACAATAAAGAGGTCGTCATAATATCGAATTATGACAGTCAATAAATTTGACTTGGAAATTTATTTATGATCGGCGGAAATGGGATTTCAAATGAAAATTAGTAAATTCACAACGAAAACGTGAAAGTTGTTTTATTACTTCGGGAGTTAAAAATACTTTCGAGGTGTTTGAGGTTTCGGATAGGGAAAGATTTATTATAATGAGCACTAAATCATTTGGATGGTGGAGGGTAGGATGAATTTGATATCCTGATTTTTTAAAATTCAATTTCATCCGTTTTTATTTCTCTTTAGAAATACGAATACATAGGTACCTATATACTTATCTATATAAAGGTTAGTTTAAAAATATTCGTACATTACTTCATTTTTTTATGTAATTTAAAGAGTTTTTCAATAATATTTTGAATGAAAATACATCATTTTATAGACGTTTATTAATTTTCGTCAGATTGATCCTTTCATTCCATCTTTTTATATATCTACATAAGTACACATAGAAAAAAAAATCTAATAATGCTGTCTGTAATTGTAAACCAGAGATACGTACTCTAGTTAACCCAAAGCTTAAAACTTATCATAAAGCTCCCACTCAAACTTACCTACTGGATATCCAATTTTTTAAAATTACTTATGGGAGTCACAATGTAATTTTAAAATAGTCGCCAGTCCCCGCCGGAGCAATTTACGGTAAATGAAAGAATTTGCTAAATCTGTTCAAATTAAAAATAAGGGTAAATCGCCGAGTCCCTCAGTTCGTCCTATAATCCTAGGACTTATCAGCTAAGAGCAGGGACATTCCTTGAGGATTTCCATTCAGAAATGGTTTTCGTCGAGAAACTTGTGAGCTCGGTAATACTTTTACTGCTCATAACTAGAAAAGCGTTCGAGTAAAAAGCACTCTGCGCACAATAGAATAAAGTTCACCCTGAAATGCTTTGTTCGAGAACAGTGTAGTCGATAAAAAAAGTGTTTTCTTTTTTCCAATTGGAAAACTGATATTAATGGTTTCTCGATTCTTTATTGTGAAACTTTTATACGGTTGGTAATACAAGAGTAATTCGCTATTTTAAATCTCAAGTTTCTATAAGTTTGCGCCGTTACAATGTTAAAATATAAATTTTGATCCGATAAAAACAAAGTTGGCATGGTTTCAAAAGGTCAGAAGAGTTCGATCTTATATAACTACTGCAAAGCCAAAAAAAGCGGTTATGATTTATTTATGCGCTTGTAATTTCGATAAATGATTGTGTTAATCCATTTGTTACATTATGACCAGTTGGTCATAATCATTTCAATGGAGATTATTTATTTCTGAGCTCCACTTTTGAAATTTAGTTTTTAGAGTGTACCGCGTTTATGGAAAGCAAAAATAGAAGCTGCTATGATTTTTAGGCTATTTTATTACATAAATATTTTTTTTTACACATAGAGGAAGAGAGTGTGGTACGTTTGTTCCCTACTTAAGTAAAATAGAAATATTTGACTATATTGAAACACAATTTGATGAAATCTAAACCCAAACCAACTTTAAAACCTGTATGTTGTAGTGTCAATAAAGGTACTGAAAATTAAAATTAAGGGTATGGGTGTAATTAAGGGTAATTATAAGGGCCCTGGTTAAAGGGGCCTTCTGCCGTTTGACTCTGCCTACCCCTTCAGGGATTGTGGAAGTGCTGGCTGTTATGTTATAATAATAATGTTGTGTTATAGGAATAATGCACACCCATAAAAGATTTTTAGTATTCAGACTAAAAAAAATACGACTGTTTTTGATTGGCAACGCCTGCATTCGTAAACAGCAGGAAAACACAAAAACAGGCAAGAGTAAACACAATGTTATTGGAGGACCGCAGGTCGGACCGCAAAATAAAGGGGATCGTTGATTTTAGGGGACCGTGGCGATTCCGCGAAGCAAAAAGTGGATGTTGGTCGATCGGATAATTTGCATGTTGGTTTGGAGTATTTTCAGGGAATAAAAAAATGTGTTGGCAATTGTTTTTGCTTTTTTTATTCGTAATTTGAGTATTCATTGTTATCGGCCAGAGCGATAGATCTCATGTTGGTCTAGAACTTAAAAACAGTGTACCAAGTTTGTTCGTTGCCTAGTATGTCGTAAGGGCGATTGATGATGTATATGAAATTGGCTTTTCAAGTTCTGTAGCCAGCTAGCTATTGTCGCTCGTTATAACAAACTTCTATCTAACCTAATACGAGTATATATATGTAGTTACAAACATTTATACATACATAACATCAACAACGCCCCTGATCTCCGAAAGGGTAGAGTCAAAGGACAACCGTTTTACCACATTCAGCCAAAAATAAAACTGGGCTGGGTTAGATGGAAAATTGTAAAAAAGTAGTGAAAAGTGGCTAGGTCGTCGCCTACACGATCACATATACAAAACCCGATATGATTAGTCGCCTTTTTCGACATGTGTTGTAAGTAGTTAAAAAAGGTTATTGCTCACTGGACTCTTCTTGCTCCTTCGGGGACTGTGGGAGTACCGAATAGTATATATAGCGTGGTGGTTCAATGGAAGAAAATGCGTTTTAAATATAAAAGGGCATAATAAAGCTAGACAGGCTTAATATAGATAGTTTTAAATACCTAAAATAGTACTCTAGTCTGTATCAGTCTATTTTGATCATCTATTAATAAAATGTGGAAGACCTCGGGTTCGTCTTTCGGCATTCTGAATTTTTAATAGCTCAGGTTTGGTTAGAAAATGGCGCCAATTGTCTTAGTTATACTGGCCACTTATGGTAAAATTAGGCCATTGTATCCAGCATTCAACTAAAGTTCAATTGATTTAAATTAGCTTTAAATTCAACTTAAAAAAAAACCTTATATGGATTTCGGAGGTTTGAAAGAGTCGGTGATATTTTTTTTTGATCACTTTTGGAGGTAGTTTTTATACCAATCTTATGAAGATCTGGCAAACATAACTCTTACGTTATCAAACATTAACAAAAAAGTATAAAGTTCTTACAAAACCCTTTACTGCTGGGGGTAAAAACGACCAACCCAGATTTTTATGCCGAAATAATCCATGAAAATTCTTCTGAACATCAGCCACCCGTCCATTCTGTTGATAGGCCCTTCGGTTGAGGGCTTCGCGTAATGTCGGATGTGGGATGACCACAATCGTAAATAAAGATGGCTCGTCTCAGCTTCTTCCGATACCTCTTAAGATTTTCTTTTGAGTTTACGCAAAGGGGTTACCGAATAATATTTTATGTAAGGAGAATTTTAAATCAAGCCATTTGAAACTACAAAACATTAAAAAATTTACAGAAAAGAGTAATAGAGGTACGAAAGTTTGGTATGATTCTAAGGAACTATGTATTTTAAAGGATCTTAGAAAACGAGCAAAAAAAATGTTTTATACAAAATAGCCAATCTCTGCTGATCAACTTTTGTATGAAAGAAAAAAAAAAGTTCACTTTCCATACAAAAAAATTCAACCGCGTAAATTCAGAAACTTAATTTCGACTAGACTTATTTGTGGAAGCACTTAGCAAGCAAGAGGCGCACAATACTAAAGTCGCTTTAGAATAACCATAATATTTCCCCTCATTAATTTAGCCAAGTGACAATAGGCGAAAACAGCAACGTCGCATTTACACTCGGAACTTTATCACTATCGCGTTAAAGTTCAAAATTGTTTCCCACAAACTTGCCACCCTCGTACAATATGGCGAGTTATCGCTTTTGCACACTGAACCACTTCCAGAAGTTTATGAAGTTTGCTCCGCTTCTTGATAAAACCGTATGGGGAACGCTAAGTATAAAATAGGCTTTTGTAAGAGTTTTAAAGTGTAATCAGAAATAAATATCTGTGGACTCGATAATAAATTACTGTAACTTTGTGTTTGTCGGCGGAATTAGGTAAATAATAAGGTTTACTATTGTAAACCAACCTTAACAGTAGGTAAAATTTTCATTCCCCGTTTTTTATGTCCCGTGTTGGTCTGGGACTTGAAAAGAATGAGTCAACTGTGTTTCTTGCCTAGCATGTCGTAAAAGGCGACTAATGGTATATCGGGTTTTGGGTATGTGATTGTCTAGGCGATGAGCTAGCCACTTGTCACTACTTTTTCACAATTTTACATCTTACCCAGCCCATTGTCCCGTGTTGGTCTGGGACTTAAAAATAATGCGCCAACTGTGTTTCTTGCCTAGCCTGTCGTAAAAGGCGACTAATGGTATATCGAGTTTTGGGTATGTGATTGTGTAGACGAAAAGCTAGCCACTTGTCACTACTTTTTCACAATGTTTCATCTAAGCTCAGCCCAGTTTTATTTTTGGCTGAATGTGGTTAAAGGGGCCTGCTGTCCCTTTGACTCTGCCTACCCCTTCGGGGATTATGGGCGTGATGTTATTTTTATTAAAAATTTAAAATATGGTATAAATAGGAATATAAAAATAGAGAAAATAATTGTCAGCAATAGATATAAAATAAGTAAAAGGATTTTTAAGTTACTTTACAGTAATCTAATCTACAAACCACAATAAAATATAGGATGTCTAGTCAAGGTACTGTCAGTTTTTGATTATCACCTAAGGTTTTTTTTCCATAGGATGTCAATAAAGAAAAAATAAAAAAAGGGAATTAATTTTAAAGATTCAAGGAACTCTTAAAATAATTCTTAACGAATTGCAATTTTTTTCTTGTTTCAGGTACGATCAGTTTCGGAAATTCTATAGTGTGTTCCAACTAGTAAAATATGGACTAGGTTAGTAGTAATTATGATACTTAATTAAGTAGGTAGGCAAATCGCAAATCCAAGACATAAGTGCTAGTACTTATTTCGTAACCGGCAAATATAAAAATTCTACTTAAATATAGGTATTCATATTTTATTAATACATACATACATACTTAATGTCACGCCTTTTTCCCATGGGGGAAAAAAATTATGTGAGTTTAAATTTTTTTGTGTTGTCATGGTAAACTTCAAACGCTTCCGAGACTACGATAAATCGAATTACACACAAATTAAAAATTTATACTGACCATGTCGATAAATGGATATGCGTTAAAAATTCTTAACTTGCAAGTGTTAAAAATATTAAACACTTTATGAATGCTAATCCGTTTGGCACGAGCTGCACGTTCAAAAAAAAAAAGATAAAAATCAATCCGATGAGTCCGAATTGAATACGATATAAAAGGACACCGCCACTCATTCATTCGGAGTAATAAAAATAAACGAATTCATTCATTGCGACCAATATGGACCGTAAAATTATTAACGGATCGTGCTATGAACACGCGATAGTAGGTCAAATGTTTGCCCAACATTGGAATGAATAATGACTGGATCTAATGTTGAGCCAACATTCAGATTGAAAGATTAAAGCGATCAATGCAGTTGGAGTGAGATGGATTGATGAAAATGAATTGAATGAAATATTCTGCAATGTTTTACAGAAGGTTTTCTCTGCCTACCCATAGTTAGTTTCAAAGAATATGGACATATAAAAGAAAAGTGTTTAGGTTAGAAATGCATGATTATGTTTATTATTACAATTTATACTTAGTTACTCCGTTGGTTCAGCTAACTAAGTTGAGTTTTGGGCTCCGATATGAATGAAATCGTCTGTTATAAAATGAGTCTTTTCATCGAAATAAATTTAAAGCAGACGTTTAAGGTTAGTTTTTTAGCCATTCTCAATAAAAACACAAAATATTATCTGGTTGATTTGCCATACTATCTTCGAATTCTTACAGCTAGTATTACGACAAACATTTGAACTAACGTTGGCTTCCAACATAATTCACTATCAAAATTTGTCGCGCTTTCTTTATCGCACGCGACAAAACCAAAGTACCATCGTAAAGATCTTTAGGACGATCTGCGGCAATCAATTTCGCCAACATTCGACATTTTACTATGGCATAAAGGCCTTTATCGTCGCGACACGTTGGCGAAAGCCTTCATATAATATTATATTTGAAGATGATTTGGGAGAGCTTAGTCTACTTATTTCGCTGTGTCAAAAAATATCGTCTAGAGACATAAGGCGTAATATCAGAACTAGCAGAAAATTCCTCAAGTTAACTCGAAAGGAGCATACAAATATCATTATTTTTATTATCGTATCATCATCGCAATTTTTTGACATACTTGTCTATGTAGGAAATTGCGTTAAGAAGACGATACTAAAAACATAGCGTTCATGCTTGACTAGGTTCCATATTTAGATCATATTGGTGATACTCAACGATAAATACAAAACGAACGTATTTTTTTAAACGTCATGAATCGGTAGCGTAGTCATGTAAACTTATATTTATACGTGATATAATGTTGGACAAAATTAAAATAGATTCGGCATTTCATTAACTAGCCACTAGGGATGCTACGAATTTCTTTAAAGTCTTATTTTTATTTTATTTTTGAGATTCTATCCTATGTTTAGTTTATTTCCTCCTATTATTTTGCTGCATGTATTTTTTATCTAAGTACATATAATACTTCAACTGCTAGCCAAACACTGAATCGTTTTAACATCCAGATAAATTTTGGTTATGACCGCAAACACCTGTTCCAAGCTATTTGTTTAAATGGAACACAGCTGTAAAATCATTACAATGTAATCTATTAAAAGCTTCATCCTATCAAGAGAAGTAGGTTTGGATGCGGGTAATGTGTAATTTGTTTTTACGATTACGATTTAACACTGCGTAAACTAATCAATTTGTTAGGATGAATCTTTTTCTAAGAACATAATGTTTATTGATCATTTGTCAGAAATTGTACGCTAACTTTGATAAAATTTTATATCTCTTTATAGATATGTGTGTATATGTTAGGCTTCAAAAAAGCACTTATAAAGTCAATATATACAGAAAGGAAAACATTACCACCGGTCCGAAAGGTAGACCCTATCGAGAAGAAACGGGCAAGAAACTCGATAGTTACTCTTTTAAATGCAAAATTTTACAGTTTTGTAATTAATAATCTACACTTACTAGATAAAAACACTGCAGGTGAAAACTTAATTATGAAGCTAAACATATATCAAAGAATAGATTTTTCGAGCGACGCGACGCTCAATGTAATGACTCCTCAGATCATGGAGTGTTGGGTCAAACACAGGAAGCGCGTGACGCTTTTCGTTATCGGCCGTAAAATGGGTTAGATTGACATAAAATATTTTTATTAACTGATTGCATCGACAGTTCAAAATTAGGTACATAACAACTAAAAGTTCAATATTGAAATTAGGAATGCCTTTATTTATCCAAGCCTCATAAGAAGATTATTATTTTTAGAACAATATAGATCTATCACCGGTTAATATTAATGTA
Organism: Glyphodes perspectalis; assembly: GCA_951394215.1. Lineage (NCBI taxonomy): Eukaryota > Metazoa > Arthropoda > Insecta > Lepidoptera > Crambidae > Glyphodes > Glyphodes perspectalis. Next base: position 15,515,385 of record OX596202.1, on the reverse strand, counting down.
TTCAAAAATGTAGGTTTGAACGGAGCAGACGAGCTCCCAAAATTAGCACCTGTACGCAAGCATAATGTAGTTGCAACATAATGTAATATCCGCCACATAACATCACCACCACACATAACGATACCACCATATAACGTTGTCAACATCCCTATAGTTGTTTACTTCAATTGATTTTATGTTCGTACGTGTTCCAGTTTAGAATCGTCAGCAAACCAACCTACAAACGAACTATACGAACGTTTATCACTGAAAATAAAATACGCGTGGTTTTTAAGACCTGTAAAATATGTTTTCGCCGATTTTAAGATGTTTGTGTTATGTCATTTATACATTTTATAGGTCAAAACTGTGTTCACAGTCCAAAGTTGTAAAATAACTTAATAATAAAAGGAGCATCATAAAAATAAAGGGTCCGGTAAAACGAATGTAATCGGTCTTTTTCTAAATATTTTGGCTTTCTAGTGACCTAATTTGGCAGTGGCACAATGCAGAGAGGAGAGGCGGTTACCGGGGAGGCCTTTGCTCGGCAGTGGGATTTAAATGGCTTATTAAAAAAAAAAAAACTAAATAAAATATAAATAACAAAAACATAAACAGCACAGATCAGAGAATACATTCTTTAATTTTTGTCAACATACAGTATAAAAAATAATATTCAGTTAACAAAATAGTACTAAAAACATGGTAAACTAGTAATTACAAAAACATTAATAGTAAAAATACAAACACGTATAACGTGGAAGCCGGCCAAACTTTAGCTTAAACAACTATGGTTACCGCGCCCGTTCCAAAGCATTCGCACGCCGCAGTTTTACAGCGTAAATTTATTTGCACCTATTGTTCTTCGAAAATTAATCAACGCCAGCTTCTGTATTGTTCTGTGCAGTGGCAACATTGTGCTCGGCAATAAAAGGTGGTATTCCGAAATGTGCACTCGAAAGCTTTTGATAGAGGTGTGACGTCGGTTGCAATGGGATGTTTTGTTTGGATTTCAACGTGAGTGGTGCCAAGTTAATTAGCTTCAGAGGTTTATATTTGCGACTAATATTTATTGGGAAGTTATTTTGCTGTTTGTTTTTATTATTTTTAATGAGACTGAAGCAGACTTTTTATTGGAGGCTTGATTATAAAATGTTGTTGCTATTAAAACAGTTATATGCATATTTAGAAAGTTTGTTCAAAAGGAAATTCTCTATATATTTTGTAGTAACTTCGCAGGGTATATTTTAAAAGGCATTGTATGCGTGCTACTTACTGCAATCGTGTGTTTAAAGAACGGGTCTTCTAGTATTAATACAATACTTATTGTAATCTATAGTTGTCTAAGCATTTTTTAAAGTAATTCTCTTATGTAATAATATCTAGAAAGAAATAATTATCAACTTCTAGGCCGTCTCTACTTTAAAATCTACATCTTTAATTTAGGGAACCTTAAAAAACCTAAAAAAGTCTATAATATTTTGCTTATCTTCACTGTTAATTCGAATCTTATTCACAAGCAATGCTTAATTTTCAGGATGAACGCTTATCACGTTAACTAACTGCTAAATACTGACTAACACTAAAAGTTCTTGCGGAGAGCCTAACCACGACTCGGCGGCAGCTTCGGATTGATTACGTCAGCGTTCTCGGACTGCACCCGGTAATTGCACAGGAAGCTGCGGTTAGCGTGGGGCGCACCTAATGGGGTTCTCGTTGTTTTATTGTTTAGTGTTTAATAGAGATAGGTGTGAAGTTCCCATAATCCCTACTAATATTATAAACGCGAAAGTTTGTAAGTATGGATGAATGTTTGTTACTCTTTCACGCAAACTACTGAATGGATTTTTAATAAAACTTTACAATAATATAGCTTATACACCGGAATAACATATAGGCTATGATTTATCGATGTACCATGCGAGCAAAGCCGCTGGCGGAAGCTAGTATTTAATATAGAATTTACATGTTAGTCTGGGACTTATAAAGAATATGTGAACTGTGTTCTGCGTTTGTGTAGGCGACAAGGTAGCTGCTTTTTCACAACTTTCCATCTAACCCAACCCAGTTTTATTTTTACCGGAACTGTTTAACAGAGTAAGTCCTTTGGGATAGGCAAAGTCTGATAAGAACGGTGGTAGCTCAATGGTAAGGACACGCGCCTCTTAACCGAGAAGTGTGGTTTCAAACCCGGGCACGTACCTCTGGATTTTTCAAATCTATGTACGTATTTATACCACTAACTCGATGGTGAGGGAAAACATCGTGATGAAACCTGAAAATTCAAACAACTTTGAATTTGTAACCATGATCCAAAAATTGTCTGGTTACCTTATCTCAGGGTTACGAAGGTCAGATCGGGAGTAGCTTTAATGTAATTACTAGACTCGCTAAATCCTGGATCATGGTCTAAGCGGACCCCGTCTAAGCATGGGACATAACGCTAGGAGGATGAACGCTATTTGATAAGGGGCTAAGGGATTTCTAACAATGGTCTAAAAATTGTTTAGTTCCCCTATGTAAGGGTTACGAAGGTTAGATCGGCAGTCGCTTCTATGTAATTACCAGACTCGCTAAATCCTGGATCATGGTTAAAGGGTCCCTGTTTAAGCACGGGACATAACGCTAGGAAGATGATGATTTTTATGAGACAAAAATATTGTTAACTTTTTTTAAACAATTCACTAAACAACAGATGTTGATAGTTTGCTAGTTTATCAAACTTAATTGTTTGCTATTTTAAACAAAGAAATATATTTACGGATGACAGTTTGCAGATAAAAGGCATGTGGAACGCACCACTAGAAACCTTTTGTTCTAAATTCAATTTACCCGAACAAGAGATGCCCGATCCAATTAATAGTTTCTGAACTTTTTTTTTTTTGTTATTATCGAAGTGCTTAAATAAACGGATCCATAATGGTTGGCTCTTCTTTTTATCTGTATGGTCATATTTAAATGATTTTAAAAAATATAGAGACAATATATTAAAGAAAAAACTTTATGACTTCTAAAAATAAATGAAAAAAAAATTAAATAAAATATCGTGTAAAATAAAAATATTCCGATTTTGTATACTACACTAATTATTACAGGTATATTATTATATAAATTAGGTATTTTGAGATGACGACTCAAAGCAAGAGTCAATGGAATCCGTTGGAAGACGAATAATTAGACAGACGTTCCATGAAAGTAAAATTAAAAACGTCAATTTAAAACTACCCTTTAAATAAAAAAAAGGAACACAAAAAAAAACGAAAACTTTGTCGATGATAAGAGTAAAAGAAACAAAACGAGCTAGGATAAGCAAATAGAAAGATATGATCTCTGTCTCCAGAGTCACCAAAGGTAATTAATAAATTTAATGTATAATGTATACATTAAAGAATGTGTTTATAGTAATTATATTTTTCATTGATCGCTCGCACATGATTTCAAAATACTTTTGTTGTATTAACAAAATCATCAAAAGTTTTTATGACTACAGAAGCGATTCCGCCTTCAATTTGTTCCGATTCCTCTTTCATCTCACGAAAAAGAAAAATTCGATAGACAAAGGAATTTATAATAAAGTTTACTGAAGGTTTAGATTTGTACAAAATTCTTGATCTAATGGAATTTCAATTTTGAAGATAGCCTTTGTGTTGCTGTCAAAATGTCGTCCTGGAGTAATGCACAAGTTGATAACTATTCGACACAGTCTCAGGCGCAGCTTACTGTACCAGCCTTTGCGTTAACTTATTATTGAGTCATAATGCACTCAATTAAAGTCGTTGTGTCAAAAATAAAACTGGGCTGGGTTAGTTGGAAAATTGTTAAAAAGTAGTGACAAGTAAAGATCTATTGTAAATAAAGTTAGTCCCATGTTGTTCTAGGACTCAAAAATAATGTAGCATCTCTGCCCACCCCTTCGGTCGGGGATTAAGAGTGTGAACATGTGTGCATATATATATATATATATATATATATATATATATATATATATATATATATATATATACCTTTCAGTGAACAAAAATAAGAGTAGCTTCAGATTTTAATATGCAAATATTCACAAGTTTCATGCAAATCGAATTTTGATATAAAATCAAAAATGGAAGAGCTATTTTAAAAATCCAATAGTTCCATTTTTTGTTTGATCTGCGACGACAAAGAACAAATAAACGATAACATCAATAAAGGCGGAGATGCAAAATATTATTTTAGTTTTCACAGAAAATTGTCGTTCCGAAGCACCGATATTGGAATGTAATAAATTAGTTTTCCATCCAAAGCTATCTTGTTCAGCAGTCTGTTGCTTTCCAATTTCCACTCTGATATTTATTTCGATACATTTGTGACTATTGCAAAGAAAATTTGCTGGTGGGATTGTGTTTTTTACACTTTTTGGTTCTGAGAAAATGGCAAGGGAAATGGAGAATGGGTAACTCAATAGTAAAAAAAGTTTGCGTTAGCGCAATATCTCAGATGCATCTCGCAACGTCGAACTCAAAATTAATCTTCATTATCATCATTTTGCCGGGTGGTGTTGATGATGAAGCTTATACGCTGTGAAACAGGTAAATGCAATTCCTGGATTGAAGCCTCGGTCCAGCGTTGTCCGCCCATACAATTTTTAAATAAGTTGACACGTGTGACGCATTAAACATAGTTCGCACAACGAAGTGTTACATAATGTTTTAGACATTGTGTGGAGTTTTTTGGATGGGAGGGCGGTTTCATGCGAGGCTCTGCCTTATACAGGATATTGGTTCGCAATTTCAGCACGTGTCAGTAGATTTACGAAAATCTAGGTACGGATTGTTAAATTTGTATCCAAATAAAGTTTTTTTTAATTTTCTATTCTATTATAATTCCACATTCAGAACACCAGAGACACCTAGTTTTATTATTGAATATCCGACTACTTCACATACATTGATCTGACTCCGAGGTAAGTAGCTTAAGCACTTGTGTTACGGATATCAGAATCAACAGTGGTATTACAAATATATATTTAAATATTGGATATTAACACCCAGACACAGAACAAACACAAGTATTCATCATACGAATGTTTGTCCTGGGTGGGAATCGAACCCACAACTCTTGGCGCATGAGGCAGGGTAACTACCGAATGCGCCATCGAGCCAGTCAGTATTATATTATTACTTATAGATTATCATTGTCTTTCCAATCAATTTTCATTCTGTTTTAAACAAGCACAACAATCGTTTTAATACGGAATTATAGAATTATGTTGGCAAAATCTTTATAAATATGTATATGATAATCACTTTTGAAAGGGAGCGTGAGAATCACAAGGGCAGTACTATTGCAACTGTATTTTCCCACAGTCAGCATTAATAATTAAGTATATGACCAACAACTTAATATTATGCTTGTGTGAACTCAAAACGCAATGTTTCCGTAAATTTACATCACATTAAGGAACGTTCAGGGATAGAATTAATAGAAAGAGAAAATTCACAAAAACGTCTCTAATATTGTTAATGAGAAGGTTCTATCGCGTTGTCATCCCTTGTCACTAAGCTAATAATATGCTACTGTACTTTACATACATAGATAACATCACACCCATAATCCCCGCAGGGGTAGGCAGAGTCAAAGGGGCAGTAGGCCCCATTAACCACATATAGCCAAAAACAAAACTGGGCTGGGTTAGATGGAAAATTGTGAAAAAGTAGTGGCAAGTGGCTAACTCGTCGCTTACACAATTACATACCCACAACCCCATAAACCATTAGTCGCCTTTTACGACATGGTAAACAAGATTGACAGTTGGCACATACTTTTTTAAGTACCAGACCAACATCGAACATACTGTACTTTAGATTTGACAAATATAGAAGGGCATACTCGGGTTTGTATCAACACCCTTCGTAGTAGCCACTTAATCTATTAAGTTACTATTGCTATTATACACTACTAGCTTTTTCACACGGCTTTAATTGCAACTAATCTTGTTTCTCCATATAAAACTTTGAACTCCAGTTTCACCCCGTTAGGGGGTAAATTTAGAAAAAATCCTTTCTTATCGAATACCTATATCATAATAACTAGCTGAGTGTCAAATTCCAGCGCAATTAAGTGGTTCGAGCTGTGTGTTGATATATCAGTCAGTAATGGTTGCTTTTGCAGATTATTGCGCATTATCGCTACCGCAAGAATCACTTGATATAATATAACACTGAATATGATAGCAGATATAGCAAGAATACCTACTTTGTAGTTACTTACAAGACCTTTACGACAGAACCATTTGCTCCACACGTTATTGCCAAAATAAAACATAATACATCTAATTTATTGGTACGGAAAGCGCGTCTTCAGAACTTTATGGTAGCAGTTAAACACTTTCCTGTGTGGTCTAGTTTAGGAGTGACGAATTATAAAACACTGGCACGCAAGAATTAGATTTATAGATACAGGAAATTATTTAGTATTTCTGCCAAAAGAGGGACACCTGCCTACACACTATTAAAATTAAAAAAAGCACCTACAGATGTTAACCATATATGCTTGTTGGTCTGAGCTTCAAAAATCTAGTGACAAACGCATTAATGAAAATCAATATTTGTTAGAATCCAGGATCATAGTTAAACGAACAAGAAACAGACAACACTTTTTGAATAATGTCTAGAAATGTTTATTGTATTTTATATTTTTGTTGTAATTTAACAAATAAATGCTAATTTTGTGTGATATGTAAATAAACATACGTATCATCTTGCCCACAATCCCCGAAGGGGTAGGCAGTGTCTAATGAGCAATGAGCACCTTTAATTACATTAGGCTAAAAATCGAGTTGGGTTAGAAAAATTTAAAAGTAGGTATTAACATTTTATTTTTCCATCTAACCCAGGCTATTGTCCCGTGTTGGTCTGGAACTTTAAAGGAATGTGCCGACTGTGTTTCTTGCCTAGCATGTCGTAAAACGCGACTAATGGTATATCGGGTTTTGGGTATGTAATTAAACTAACCTAACGTTTTGGGTATGTAACTAAAACTAGCCCAGCCCAGTTTTATTTTTGGCTGAATGTGGTTAAAGGGGCCTGCTGTCCCTTTGACTCTGCCCACCCTTTCATGGATTATGGGCGTGATGTTATGTGTGTATGTATTAAAATGTATGTTCTGCAATTGTCTTTACTCTCATCTTTTGGACCACGCTCCGCAAACATGAAGCGTTAGTTTATTACTTTCGCTGATGAACTATCAGTTAATTTTATTATTGACTAAATAGCAAGTGGCTGAGAAAGTTGAGACGAGTGTGAGTGTTATTTTGAAATCTATCGAATAGTCATCATCATCCTAGCGTTATGTCCCGTGCTTAGACGGGGTCCGCTTAGACCATGATCCAGGATTTAGCGAGTCTGGTAATTACATTGAAGCGACTGCCGATCTGACCTTCGTAACCCTAAGATAGGGGAACCAGACAACTTTTTGGATCATGGTTACAAATCCAAAGTTGTTTGAATTTGCAGGTTTCATCACGATGTTTTCCCTCACCGTCGAGCTAGTGGTATAAATACGTACATAGACTTGAAAAATCCAGAGGTACGTGCCCGGGTTTGAACCCGCACTCCTCGGTTAAGAAGCGCGTGTCCTTACCATTGAGCTACCACCGCTCTTGAAATCTATCGAATAGTAATGTTTGAAATAAAAAACCGCGTGTAATTCACTTCGCCTTGTAGCGTTAATATAATGTTTTTGACAAGCTTCTACATTTCTAGTATATAATCTTGTTCTAATTTTAATTTGGCAGGATAAAAGATCGTTTTATAGTCTGTTTCCAAAATCTGGGGTACAAAACACTAATGATGACAACAGTGCTTTCATATTCAGGAAAAACATAAGTACGTCTATAGTATTTACTAAGTAGGTATGCCACCAACATTCTACCCGAACGATTATACCGCTGCAGAAAATTTATCAGAAACAGGGAAGAAATCTCATAAACGAAATCGAATCAGACCCCTGGTCTCAACTCACACCACCGGGGATCTAATCAAACAAAACAAAAATCTGTTTAGTGTACAGGCTAACTCAATTTATCGGCCTGGTCGAGTTAACTTCTGTCCCCAAGTTTGACTTGGGAGTTCGAGCTTACGTCTATATTGGGAGTGATGATTTAATAATTTCTTTTAAACAAATATTGCTTTCTGGAGTATGTTCTGCGAAGTTTTCAAAGAACCACTGTAGCACAGCTTTGAAGGATATTTTATTTCTTTCGGCGGAGTTAGTGGTGGGAATTTTAGAAATATAAGGTCAGATAATTTTACATGCAAAAGCTTGTCCATTTTGAGCACTTACTCCATCAGGTACTTCCCCTTTTGTTAAAAAGTTAAATATGATTATGCAACTTTGTTAATACTGTAGTTGAAAAGAGTAACTACCGAGTTTCTTGCCGGATTCTTCTCGGTAGATGCAACATTCCGAACCGGTGGTAGAATCATATTTCTTAAACTGATTTTGACGATTTATAAGTGCTTCTTTGAAACCTAAATAAATAAGGAATATTTTGACTTTGAATTTGATAATAACTGAGTTCCAAATTTCATGTAAGAATTTTAGAAAAATAAGGTCAGATAATATTACATGCGAAGGCTTGTCCATTTTGAGCACTTACTCTAGCAGGTACTTCCTTATTTGTTTAAAAGTGTATTGCTTTCTGAAGACAATGTACTGCAAAGTTCCTGATCTCTATTAAATTCTGAAAAATGTGTCTTTCATGCCATTCTTGCTTCTTTCAATACGAATACGTATACTTAAGGTTTGAAAAAATCTAGGTGCGTATTAATTTAACTGGGATATTTATCTTTTGAATGATTCTATGCGGCTACGCAGGCAGAATGTAGTCACATGAATTTTTAGGTCTGTAATTCATGATATTGTAGGCTTATAAATATAATACCTACTAGGTTTTAGTGCGGGCTTTGAAAGAAAACCTTGGGAACTAACGACAAACGTGCAGAGCAAACGAAACGCAAACATTTGCATTATTTGCTTACATCACAATTTTATTTCATGAATTCGCCCTCGTTTTAGGCTCCGTATAAACAATTTGAATATTTTCCGTTTCAGTGCGCGCACTAACACGGAAAGGTATTTTTGGATTATTTTTGGGTGATGTAGCTTTTAAACGACAGCTTTCGATATTAGATACAGTATAGTTCATCTTCCTAGCGTTATGTTCCGTGCTTAGACGGGGTCCGCTTTGACCATGATCCAGGATTTAGCGAGTCTGGTAATTACATTGAAGCGACTGCCGGTCTGACCTTTGTAACCCTAAGATAGGGGAACCAGACAATTTTTGGATCATGGTTTTCATTTGGATCGTTAGATATAGTATAGGACGGTAGAAATATTGTGGTTGGACTTTTAGTTGAAGCTTTGCTATCCAGGTGAAAATATACTTTATGTGAAGTTCAGACATACATACCTATCTACATTTATACATACATACACCATGCCCGTAATCCCCGAAGGGGTAGGCAGAGTCAAAGAGACATAATAAATAATAATAGATATCCGACTACATCACATACATTCATCTGACTCCGAGGTAAGTAGCTTAAGCACTTGTGTTACGGATATCAGAAACAACAGTGGTATTACAAATATATACTTAAATATTGGATATTAACACCCATGAATGTCATGATGAAGACATGCCCTTTAACTACATTCAACTTAAAAAAAAAACAAGACAAGTTTCATTCGATTAGACCAGGTTTGATGTAAAATTGTGAAAAAGTAGTGAAAAGTGGCTAGCTCGTCGCCTACACGATCAAATACCCAAAACCCTTTATAATATTAGTTGCCTTTTACGATATGCTAGGTAAGAAACACAGTTGGCGGATTCTTTTTAAGTCCTAGACAAACGTGGGACATAGGAAACTTAGAAATAAATAAATTATTATTAATAGGTTCTTCTAGTCTAACTAGCATTAAAACTCATGAAATAATTTATATTGTACAGATCGCATCTCCTAATTTTATATGAATTCCGTAATTTTGTTTTGAAATAAATTGTGAGTTCCATACTATTATTCAGTAACACCAACGTCGAACATACGTCATCTAGTTCTTTGTACAGTGCCTTCTTTAATTTTTGATCTCTTAACTTTGTATTCATTAGTCTCTCTAATAGCAAACTACAAGTATTAATCTACATTCATAGCATCACGCCCATAATCCCCGAAGGGGTGGGCAGGGTCAAAGCGACAGCAGTCCCCTTTAACCACATTCAGCCAACAACAAAACTGGGCTGGGTTAGATAGAAAATTGTGACAAGTGGCTAGCTCGTCGCCTACACAATCACTATAAGTATTAATCTATTACGGTCCGAAAGACACTCTGTGACAGACATACGGATAGACAGACAGCGAAGGCTTAGTGCTAAAGTTTCGTTGGGCTTGACATTCTAACAATAGATTTCTTTAAGTATAATGACATTTCGATTGCCCTATCTGCAGATACAACTTCAACAGAGACTTAGATGGTCTTGGATTATAACTTGCCGAAGTTTTTTCTTTTAAAGTTCATCTTAGTTTGTAACGATCTAGATCTGAAGATTGCGGCCTTCATACTTAGATATTGGCATAAATTGTGATTCTTTCAAAAGGTGAAGTATGCAATCGGAAGGTAATTTTAAATCTAGCGAATACAACAAAAATTCAGCAATTTCACTTTAAGTGCGGAAACTTCATACATTACCGTTTTCAGAATTTGCGAATCCTCTTAGCCTTCACAATAATATCTTGGATATTATGCCACGAAATATGTTCTCATATTTCTATCTATGCCGGATATAAATTCAAAGGAATAGCTGAAACACGTATTGGATTGCAATGGTACAGGAATATTAGATGATGATATATTATGTGATAGGTATGATAGTGGTGTTTATAAAAACATGCATACAGACATAAATCACTAATTCAGTGGTATTGGAAATACGCTAAGAAAAGCTTCATAGAAATAACTGAAACTTGAAATGATCAAAATGAGTTAGTTTGCCTTAAAATTTAGACCTTACATTATAGTGATTGGATGATCACTTCGTTGTAATAACCAGATTTGTTAATTCTAAGATTTAAGTCTAAGCATTGTCGAATTGGCTTTAAGACTGAATTTATTTTCAATGGAAGATAATTGACAAACACTGCAACATATTACCTACGTAGGTACGGATATGTAATCCACATAGTATTATGTACAGATTATCCATGTATCCATTTAGACATTTTCTCATCAATCCTCAATAGCGAACATGCATTCACGATTTATTTTCGTCTTTTCTTTTCCTTTTAGAGTAACAATACCATTATTATATTGGGTCACGCGAAAGTTTTTCGCGTTCCTGTATTTTCAATATGAAGGTAACTTATAAACCAAATCCCATTGCGCGGGTGAGTGGTATTTTTCCAAGCAGAAATATGGATTTTACTTTGTTGTCAATACGCCTTAGCTTTCAACTTGATCTGGATCGTCGGTTTGAACCTTTTTTGTCTATTGAGCTGTAGTAGCACCTTTAGGCTTAGAAAACGGTTATGATAGTTATAAAAAATATGCTTTCATACTTAGCGTGTATGAATATACAAATTGTGCAACGTATGTATATGTTCGTAATAATTTCGCCTATGGTATCTCTTTTCACTAATTTGTTAAAAATAGTTTAGCACTTACCGTGCAAAATATAATAAATGCGAAAATAGCTCATTATATCAGTCTGTTAAGTCTTCACGCCCATACTACTGAACCGACTGCGATGAAATTTGCCAAACTTCAAATTTAAACACATAGAAAGTACAGTATATTTCTTATCCTGGAAGAAAATATAGATACCAAAGGATACATGAGAGAATATCTGTAACTGACCGAACTAAACGCGGGCGGAGTTGCAAAAAAAAGAAAGTCATATTATGAATTCAAGTCATTTTCAAACATCATTAATGTTTTGAAATACAATGCTGTTAAAAAGTAGTTTAAAACATTCAATCAATTTATACAATATTAATTTCCTAAATATATTCCTAACTTTTAAACATATGAAAATCCAATGAAGAAAAAACGCGATTAAATTGATTGTGATTGATTGAATTGAGGCCAACAATCTAAACTTTTGAGAGTGGAATCAATCAGTGTGGTTTAAATTCCATTTATGATTCTCTTCGAAGCGAATCACTTACATCACGTTCTTGAGCATCAATCAGAATTCAGAGCACCGATAGTTTAACAATCTCTGCCGCCTCCCAGGGGAACCGGCCTGATTGAAGTCGAGACCTTTGATAGATTGGATTTTATTGTGGATGAACAGGCACCGAGTTTTCAGAATTCTTTTGATAAACTTTCTTTGGGCTTCAGTTTGTGTTGGACTAATGTATGTAGTTATTGTATCATGATGGTGGCGAAAAGCGGTATTAGTGGCAGCAGACGCGCAGTTCGATTCTATTAGAACCTATTTTCTTTTTGTAATATTTTATAAATAGTTTGTAGTGACTTCTTACAAATTAATAGGTAAGTAAACTTTTTTCTAATAATATAATAAATATCAGACTATATCACATACATTGATCTGAATCCGAGGTAAGTAGCTTAAGTACTTGTGGTACAGATATCAGAAACAAGAGTGGTACTATTACAAATATATACTTAAATATTGGATATTAACACCCAGACACAGAACAAACACAAGTATTCATCATACGAATGTTTGTCTGGGTGAGGATCGAACCTACATCTCTTGGCGCATAGGGTAGGGTCACTACCGAATGCGCCATCGAGCCAGTCAAAAGACAAGTAAGTTACAAAAGTAGTTAAAATTGTGTTTGTATTTCTCTCATCAAATGAAGTCACTGTCCTATAGGTAGCTTCCTATAAAGTCAGGTATTAATTCGACAGCCCCGTTAGAATAATGATTCAGAAAGCCCATCGAACATAAGCGGTGAGGATTCTCGTACCGGGTTAAATGGGTATTATTACAATTAACAGAAGCTATTCCAATTAGGAATCTTTATTCTATCAACTGCTATCTGTATTAAAGAAGATCAACTACTAAAATGCAAGGCATTTTCACCCTAATGGCAATTTTGTTGAATATTAGCACCTCTATATTATTAAATTTATTATGATTAAGCTATCTTTTACAACTCAATTTTCTACGTAATCTTATTACCAACCATTTTACGTTCTAAATCACGCATATCTGCCATTTTCTGAAATTTATAAAGCAAAAGCACAAAAAGGAATTCAGGATTTCTCGGTTTAGACGATTTAACACAAAGCTACGTCCAGCCGTTATCAACATTCCGCCGGACATCGCTAGAATTTCGTTAATTTTAAATTAATTATAAGCAATTAGCGTCGTTGTCAGAAACTAATTTAATTAAATATAACGGGAATGGCTGCAAACGTAGTTATGGGGTAACTTACGGGCGTATTTGTATTAATATCTTACGCGAATAATGTTGGGATATGACTAATTTGCAAATAACGCAACGTTTCCTCGCCATTTCCTTTGATGTAGTAAGTGATATTAAGGGCTGACTAATCAAATTTTCTTCTGCGTAAAGTATCTAAATATATATTGTAATCTAATACTAAGTTTTGGGGAACCCAATAGGTATTAATATCGATTCGATTTCAAAAAGAGTTACATCAAGTACTTGGGAAACTAAGCACAAGTGAAATATAATATAATAATAATAATAAATATAATAATAATGAGCTTAAGCTCTTGTGTTACGGATATTAGAATCAACAGTGGTATTACAAATATATACTTAAATATTGGATATTAACGCCCAGACACAGAACAAACACAAGTATTCATCATACAAATGTTTGTCCTGGGTCGGGATCGAACCCCACAACTCTTGGCGCATAGGGCAGGGTCATTATCAAATGCGCCATCGAGCCAGTCTGATATTTATGTTTATTTTTAGTCATCCATCTAGCTCAGTTCAATTTTATTTTTGACTAAGTTTTCCTCAAACCGTTAAAGAGATTATTGATATTGTTGTGTCGTATTTAGTATTCTTAATTTCAAATTTGATAGTGTCAACTACTTAATTTAACAATACAATTAAGACAATTCTAATAAGATCGTTTTCTCCCAAAAAGAACAAAACATTTTCTCAAAACACACTATATAAACAAAATACTCCGCGATGTCCCATTTAATTTGGTTGTATTCGTACCTGCTGACAGATTGGACCAATTTGTAAAGTTAACTTTTTAAATCGCCTGGTGTCCGGCGACGCGCTGTGGACAGACGTCTCAGTTCGTCGTGGAAAATTTGGGATGAAATAGAATTGATCGTCAACGCAAGCTGTGAATCAAAGAACTGTGGGGTAACCAACTCTCGTTACTTTTAGTGCCACTGGACTAGTTTGTAAGAAAGTTTTGTAGTTAACAAGTTGGTTTAGATAAAAACTATTAAGTATAGTGAGGGATGCGCAATTTAAGCTTGCTAAAATTACGCCATGTTGGTCTAGGATTTAAAATTAATGTGCAAACTGTGTTTCTTGCCTAGCATGTCGTAAAAGGCAACTAATGGTTTATGGGGTTTTGGGTAAGTATGTGACTGTGTAGGCGATGAGCTAGCCACTTGTCAGTACTACTTTACAATTTTCCATATAACCCAGCCCATTGTCCTATATTGATTTGGGACTTAAAATAATGTGCCAACTGTGTTTCTTGCTTAACATGTCATACAAGGCGACTTATGGTAGGATATAGGGTTTTGGGTGTGATTGTGTAGGCGACAAGCTAGCCACTTGTCACTATTTTTTAACAATTTTCGATGTAGCCAAGCCCTAGTTTTATTTTTGGTTAAATGTGGTTAGAGGGGCCTGCTACCCTTTTGACTCTACCTACCCATTTGGGGATAATGGGCGTAATTTTATGTATGTATGTACATTATATAATTTTACATTGAAATATCGAATGTGTACATAGTTGGCTATAGTTTATGCGGGGTGCCTATGTCAACCTGGTAATCTGTTCAGACGTGGCGGTTAATGGTGTATTCAGGTGATAACCTTCCTGGCATATAATTTCCACTCAAGTATAATAGTTTTTAGTCCCTTGGTTTTTTGCCAATTTGTCAATTTTCAACTTTTGCACAATTTACCTCCACCCAGCACAATTTTAATACAATATCACGCCCATAATCCTCGAAGGGTTAGGCAGAGTCAAAGGGACAGCTAGCCCTTTAACCAAATTTAGCCAAAAATACAAAACTGGGCTGGGTTAGATGGAAAATTGTGAAAATCTATTTTGTTTTTGCCTGCCTGCTTCGGAAACTATTAAGGTATGTATAATATTTTTGTTGTATCAAATAAATGACCTCTTTCCTTTTCTAACAAAATCCTGCCCAGGTATGAAGCAATAATCCACTCGACAATATCAGACACCTTCCTTCCCGGTTCGATCCCACAAACGCTGGTGCCCCTAACAGTAGGTCCATTGTTTGTGCGCGTTTTTTCGCCCTGCCAAACTTCAAAGCGAGTCCCGGCGCTCGCGTTTGATCCCGACAGCATCCGCCCATCGCCGCCAGTAGGAAACACGACGATCCGTTTAGGGACTTTCCGTTAAATTACTGGGAAGTTCCTGCGTTTGGGAGCGGGCGCTTGTTAGGCCGGGACGAACATGGAGCGATTATGGGCGCCTTTTGTACACGCGTTTATGGCGTAGGCTTTGTATGGAGGATAAAGGTTAGACATAAGACCCATTTAGTCTAGTAAGTGATCTTGAGTGCGACAATGAGGGCAATGGGATTGACTCTTGTTAGACTTATACAATAGTCGATACTATTGTTGATTTGTGCTATTGATAAGATTCTTCAAGAATGTTTTCATTCAATGAGTGGGATGTTCCTGCGCTTGTGCTAGGGGGAAACATTGGATTCTCTGTGATGAATAGTGAAAAATAATTTGTGACTTTGAAGGAGAATGAGTTTAAGTAACATATATATATATTGACTCGCCCGTTGGTCGAGTGGTTAGAGACCCTGGCCACGAAACCAAGGGTCGCGGGTTCGAATCCCGCTAGGGGCAATTGTTTCGTGTGATGAACATGGACATTTGTACTCGAGTCATGGATGTTTATAAACGTATTTAAGTATGTCTATCCATTCACCTAGTATCCATAGCACAAGCATAAGCTTAGTTTGGAACTAGGGAATTGGTGTGTCAGTCTGGAAAATGTATTTATTTATTTATTTATATGAGTCTCATTTGGTTTAGCGGGCTAGCGATAATAATGCTGACACTGACGGTTATGAGATTTACTCTCTTTGTGGGAAAATAGTAATGCGATTAAATGGCACACTTAAGTGTCTACCTGAGTTCTTAATTATGGAGTATTCTTACGGAAATATATTTTAAAATACCTACTTTTGTAATATGTCTTAAAAGCCACATGAAAAGGACAACGTTAGAGTTTGATAAAGAATGACGTCAATATATAAAAGATGTCAGACGCTAGCTACTACTCGCATATAACACCCTTTCGAACGCTTCCCATATTGGTAATAAACGTCACTGTATTATATAGATCTCGACATACCCATATTTTCCCGCGTCCTTGTACTGTACCCCAACTGTGCCCGGACCCTACCTTATAAAATGTCATCATTTCTACGCTACAAGCAATGGATAATTGGATAGCTCCCCACGATTAATTAAGGAATGTAGCTACCATATGTCGTGTATTGTTATTTCCAGGCTCTAAGAAAATAAACGAAATAAACAACGGATAGAAGACAAAATAATAAGTACCTCAATTTTTTGTACATACAAACATTAAATGTTTAAGACAATTGACAGATTTCAAAACTAGCAGAATATTCTTGTGACTAGCTCGATGGCGCATTCGGTAGTGACCCTGCCTACGCGCCAAGAGTTGTGGGTTCGATCCCCACCCAGGACAAACATTCGTGTGATGAATATTTGTGTTTGTTCTGTGTCTGGGTGTTATTATCCAATATTAAAGTTTTAATTTTTAATACCACTGTTGTTTCTGATATCCGTAGCACAAGTGCTTATGCTACTTACTTCGGAGTCAGATCAATGTATGTGATGTTGTCGGATATATATTTATTCTAGTCTAACACGCCAGTAAGTTATACTATGTTATATTCCAATAACATTTTACAGTATGTACTTATAGTCCAGTCAATAAAGCTTTAACTTTACTATTTTGAGTTGAAAGGATGGGACCAACGGGAAAATTTGTGTGAGTACTAGATATTTAATAGTAGTAGTCAGGTCTCTGACTCATCAGGTTAGCTAAAAAAAAGGGGCGGGGGGGGGGGGGGGGGAGATCGAAAAAAGCATGATTGGATAATTCCACGTTTATTCGTATGTCGCCAGACACGATCGGTTAGTATTTAATCAAAATAAATAAAATGGCTTTCAATCTAGTCACAAGTATTTTTGGCCTATAATTAAGATTCCACTGGGCGTAGGCTACACCTGTCGTCTGCTGATGGAAATGAAAAAAGAACCTTTAAATTCATAGAGCGCATCAAATGTAATCCATCTCGCTCACGACAGCATGGTATTTCACTTTTCCTAGAGCACTAACGAGCTTGTTTGATGACAAATAGAAAAGGTTTTATTACATCAATTTTCATCCCGAAAAAATGATGTCTTTGGGACGTGCGATGAACACTAGCTTTATTACAAAAAAATTATAAGATTTAAATGCACAGTCTAGCTAGATCATTGTTTGTCATAAGCCTAAAACATGGTTCAAAGTTAATTATGATTCATATACCTTTGTATAAATTGTACTGAAAAGAATAACTACCGAATCTCTTGCCGGATTCTTCTCGGTAGATACAACATTCCGAACCGGTGGTAGAATCATATAGCTTTGGCTTTACCTGTATTTGACGATTTATAAGTGTTTCCTTGATACCTATATAAATTATTTTGACTTTGACTTTGACTTTGACTATATTCGTCTATTGCTGAACATAGATACGCTACTGCGTCCGACCTTGAAATTTGTTCATCCAGTCTATGCCTGTCATTTTTCGTATGTCGTTCCTACATCTCATCAGCTATGATATGTGGGGTTCGCTTACATTACCCTGGATTTAGCAACTCTGGTGCTTATATTAAACCGGCTGTTTATCTTACTTTCATACCCCTGAAGTAGGAGAGCCAGACAAATTGCATGATGGTCACATCCATAGTTTCTCGCACGAGCAGGCTTCATCACGATGTTTTCGTTTCTCTATTTAGCCATCTAAACGATTAACTACAATTTTAAAATGCATAACTTCGTAAAGTTAGTTGACAATTTAAATGAAGTTTTTTTTTTATGAGTCACAAACTCAAATCTACGTAAACGAAGACGCCGACACAGCTAGTATGTTTATGAAGTTAAGAAACTTCTTTAATCTCATAATTAGGAAGCATGAACCAATTATAATTCTAGTCCCAGCTGTTAGTCCTCTGTTAACGAGATAAAAAACTTTTGAGCCGTTTTAATAACACGTTTTTCACTTCGCCCTGGATGATTCAGGTCACCATACAATCGGATTAAACCGGGCTAGGAGACCGAATTTGTATTGTTTTTTAAAAATACATATGAATAATTACTCGATGACTGACTCGATGGCTTATTTGGTAGGGCCCTGACCCTGCGCCAAGAGTTGTGGGTTCAATCTCTACCCAGGATAAACATTCGTGTGATGAATACTTGTAATGTGTTGGTTCTGTGTCTGGGTGTTCATATCTAATATTTAAGTATATATTTGTAATATCACTGTTGATTCTGATAACCGTAACACAAGTGCTTTAGCTACTTAGGTCGGAGTCAGATCAATGTATGTAATGTCGTCAGATATTTATTTATTTATATATTATTTATTATTAGTTTGTAAAAAACATGCAGGTATCTATTTTATTCTTTTATACAACGTAAGCATAAATATAAAGCATGAACCAGATCCTTTAACCAATTTGTTTGATTGTCTGACGGAGTTGTAGCGTAATGTAGAGCTTCCTTATATTCTCTCTGATATGGTAGACTGGAGCGATGGCTGAGACACACGTCATGATGTTTGTGTACAGGTGCCATCTCTGGAACCTGCTCTGTATCGGTTAATCTGACACTTTTAATTGGATTCATATTATCACACCTCAGACCGTCGTTGATAGTATGATTTGGTTGGGAACTTAAGAAATATACAATTTATATTATATCTATTTAAATTTCGACCCTGAAAAGAGTAACTACCGAGTTTCTTGCTGGTGCTTTTTTGTGGCGTACCTATTCGTACATAAAAAAAGGT
The DNA here is from genome assembly GCA_951394215.1 of Glyphodes perspectalis. Taxonomy (NCBI): domain Eukaryota; kingdom Metazoa; phylum Arthropoda; class Insecta; order Lepidoptera; family Crambidae; genus Glyphodes; species Glyphodes perspectalis. The sequence continues at coordinate 15,496,088 of OX596202.1, read as the reverse complement.
AATTTTTTTATTACAATTTCAATTTATGCAAGAGTGTATTTAATGATTTACCTATTAATTCGCAATGGAGATATGAAGACATACATATCATCACGCCCGTAATCCCCGAAGGGGTAGACAGAGTCAAAGGGACACCTAGCCCTTAACCAAGAATGTATTTAATGATTTACCTATTAATTCGCAATGGAGATATGAAGACATACATATCATCACGCCCGTAATCCCCGAAGGGGTAGACAGAGTCAAAGGGACACCTAGCCCTTAACCAAGAATGTATTTAATGATTTACCTATTAATTCGCAATGGAGATATGAAGACATACATATCATCACGCCCGTAATCCCCGAAGGGGTAGACAGAGTCAAAGGGACACCTAGCCCTTAACCACATTTAGCCAAAAAATAAAATGAGCTGGATAAGATGGATAATTGTGAAGTAGTAATGACAAGTGGCTAGTTCGTTGCCTACACAATCGGACACACAATCACAGATACGAATAAATATTGCAAATATGATTTATAAGTACGGGTAACGTAAGTGTACGCACGTAATAGTTATAGCCATATTATAACATATATATGTTTACAAAACAAAGGCTTTGTTTGTTTAATTAAATCTATCATCATCATCATCAGCTCAGCTGAAAGACGTCCACTGCTGGACATAGGCCTCCCCCAAAGATCGCCAAAACGACCGGTCCTGCGCTGCTTGTCTCCAGCGGCCTCCCGCGACCTTGACCAGGTCGTTGGACCATCTTGTGGGAGGTATACCCACTCCACGTCTTCCGGTACGTCATCATCATAACATTACGCCCGTAATCCCCGAAGGGGTAGGCAGAGTCAAAGGGGCAGCAGTCCCCTTTAACCACATTCAGCCGAAAATAAATAAATATCCGACGACATCACATACATTGATCTGACTCCGAGATAAGTAGCTAAAGCAATTGTGTCACGGATATCAGAACCATTAGTCGCCTTTTACGACATGCTAGGCAAGAAAGACAGTTGGCAAATTCTTTTATAGTCCCAGACCAACCCGGCACGTGGTCGCTAATTATATCTATAGACGAAATAAACAGGCCAAAAACTAAATTAAGCTAATTAGATATAGGAGATATCAATAATAGCACCACGTCTCCGTTTTTAATCTCTACTTTTGGACACTCGAGTCCCGACAAACTTTTGACTGACTAGCGGATTATTCTCGTTATTTCATCGGGAATTTAAAATACTTAAAACTCGGAACAAAAATGGGCGTTTTTACAATATTTTGTGAGACGTTAATTAATGAAAATGAAACGAATTATGTAGGTATTTATTTTGTTTCAAAGCTTAGTTATTTTTGATAAATTTGTAATTCGTTAGGTCTTGCATTTTTGAAAGGCCTTTAAGTAACGACGATTTGTAAGCATTGGTTGTTCTGCTGGTAATCGCTATTTGTAACAATGGAACATTATAGAGATACTTTAGCAGAAAATGTGCTATTTCGGTGGGTAAAAAACATTTTACAAATAAGGGACAGGCCATTTTGGTAATAGAAATATTTTACTATTGCGATGAACAGACGAGAGCCGTGGTAGCTCAATGGTAAGGACACGCGCCTCTAAACCGAGGAGTGCGGGTTCAATCCCGAGCACGTATCTCTAGATTTTTTAAATATATGTACGTATTTATACCACTAGCTCGACGGTGAGGGAAAACATCGTGATGAAACCTGCAAATTCAAACTACTTACTTAGAATTTGTAACCATGATCCAAAAATTGTCTGGTTCCCTTATCTTATGGTTACGAAGGTCAGATCGGCAGTTGCTTCAATGTAATTACCAAACTCGCTAAATCCAGGATCATGGTCTAAGCGAATCCCGTCTAAGCATGGGACATAACGCTAGGATGGTGATGATGCGATAAACAGATGGGTTATATATTTATTATATATAATGCCTACTCCTTTGCTAAAAAGCGCTAAAATAATCACAGCCCTAAGAGAACACCGATTTCTCTCCAAACATTCAAGACTAACTTTTATCAAGCAACTTTAATGTAACTACAAAGTCGGGAAACATAGCTGCAAGCCCCAATTGTGTTCCACTGCAATTGTGCTCCAGAAAAATCCCGGCCTCTCCTGGTTCGGGAACGACCCGGTTTCATTAGACCGGTAATCTACCTGAGTGCTGGAGTTAAATATTCGCTGGTAGACAAATTTGGTCTTATTAACTCGACTGTCGCGGGCTTTTCTGGGGCTTTCTTCGAGTTTTCGTAATGTATCCTAATTAATGTGCGGTAAGTTTATTTGTAACTTTTACGTATTAACTGTTACACCGATCATAATGAGATTTTTTGTATAGGTTGTCAGGGATACAGAAAAGGTATTAAAATGCCGTTTCGCTAGAAAGATATCTATTTCCAAGGTAATGAAATGTAAATATGTATATGAACGGAAGTGTGGAAAACTAGTTAAAAAATGTAAAAGAAATCGTGTATAATTTACCATATTATTATATTGGGCTGATTTCCTGATTTTGATGCTAATATTTCATACTAGCTTCTGCCCGCGGCTTCGCTCGCATGGTACATCGATGAAACATAGCCTATATTTTATTCGGGTGTATGAGCTATATTATTCTAAAGTTTCATTAAAATCTATTCAGTAGTTTTTTTGTGAAAGAGTAACAAACGTCCATCTGTACATATAAACTTTCGCATTTATAATATTAGTAGGATTAGAATGTTTTTCAGATTATGATGCTGTTAATACGATATTTTTAGGGCAACAAAACTATAGCGTACATGTACGTTTTAATTTTTGACGGGTTTATCCGTATTGCATCAAACTACAAAACAGCTTCAGCGCGCTATGTTCTGGAATATAACAACGGAACAATTTATGGCTAGCGTCTGTCGAATTTATATGTTATTCAAAAGACCTTGACTTTACGGGCCTAATAAAACCTTAACACAAACAATGAAACGGATTAAAATAAACAAAGCCATGTTAATAGTTCGGAACTAAGGCGTGGAATACACTGTACCTACGTAAATATTGAACGAAACTCGAGGAGGGATTTAAATCTATGTATTTTATAACTCTTAGCTGAGCCGTTTCCGGCTTTTAGCGTTGTGATTTTGTATTCACAATGTAGCTCACACTGAAGGGGCGTGCAGGGATTGGGCTAGAATATTTTCCTTTGCTGTACTGTTAATAGATTAAGGAGAAGGATATCCTTAGAGATCGAATAAAATTACCTACTTATCTATACTTTTTATTAACTTTAAATGTGTATGTTTATTATTTTGGTAATAAAGTATTTGAATAACATTAATAATCAAAGTAGGTATCCTTCTATGTTTATGTCGTATTGTCTCTTAATTAATATGAAATCATAATCCATTTAATTATACTAATGGTAAACCATACATATTATTACAGCCAATAGTCGTCATAATTATTTTAATCAGGAGTTTTTAAAAACACAAAAACCGCCAGATGGCACGCGGGAATCGTGTGGTCTTATCACTGTCACTATTGGCTCTTTGTTGACAGGATGTCAGCTTATTCTGAAAACTTACCAATGAGGAGGGTGACAAGACCGTACGTCACAGTTACGCCATCTTTTGGGTGTTTTATTAAAAAAATCCTTCATTGTTATTTATGTTAGTTCTATCCTAATTGTATCTTAATACTAATAAAAAGTACTTTTAATAAAAATCTTACTGTACGCGATTGTAGAACTATCTCTATCCGCATAAAATAAACTCGGAAACAAAATATATATCCGATATATCCGACTACATCACATACATTGATCTGACTCCGAGGTAAGTAGCTGAAGCACTTGTGTTACGGATATCAGAATCAACAGTGGTATTACAAATATATACTTAAATATTGGATATTAACACCCAGACACAGAACAAACACAAGTATTCGTCACACGAATGTTTGTCCTGAGTGGGGATCGAACCCACAACTCTTGGCGCATGAGGCAGGGTCACTACCTAATGCTCCATCAAGCCAGTCAATATGTTTGTAGTAAAAATATTAAGCAACGTACAATTGAATCTCTCGTATTTGAATTGATAAATTCCAACTACAACGAAACCCTTACGTTTAAGATCGCATGTTGCATTATGTCAGAATGAGCACTTACCCATGCGAAGGACTATTGTGTTCAGCCGATAACACCGACAGGATGACTCGATAATCGCCCCTCTTTATACAATGGCTAGATAAAAATAAGAAGCCCGTACACACTTGAACGAGCTATTGGGAAAATTATGACAGTAACATGTGAGTTTTTATTACTGTTAAATTTACACATTTATTAGGAATTATTTACTAGGACGATTACAAAATTCTAGGGTTCGAATGGCGAGGACACATTTTTACTACACCCCTTGGATGGTTCGCCGTAACAGGATTTCCCATTTTTTATAATGGGCTCAAATAATAAATTCTTGAGACTGACACACCAATTCCCTAGTTTCAAACTAAGCAGATGCTTGTACTATGGATACTAGGTGAACGGATAGACATACTTAAATATGTATATAAACATCCATGACTCGAGAATAAATGTCCATGTTCATCACACGAAACATTTGCCCCTAGCGGGATTCGAACCCGCGACCCTTGGTTTCGTGGCCAGGGTCTCTGACCACTCGACCATCGGGCCAGTCAACTTCCTATCTAATATAAGTAATTAAAGATTTTTTTAAACAGCTATATTAAAAAAATACCTTCCGACCGATTAAATTTAATTAAATAACTAAAAACTTTATTTAATGCCATTATAAGTTTCAATGGGCGCATTCATATTTTGGTGTGGTATGTTAATGTTTTGTAAATCCAACAAGTTATCCTGTTCAAACTATTCAACGGGAAACTTTATCATGTCACGTGAGAACATCTCTTGTTCAAACCCGGTGAACCAAACGCGAAATGCAGTATTCAAGCGCTGATCGCACATCTGAATTGAGAGCAGAATTTCCGGATGGCACCAAGCTGACCAAGTTAGGAGTTCGCGGTCTAGCGCCAGATCCACTTTGAAAGGCAAACTTGCTGACAACGCGGTTGCCGATATATTTTCAATAGGCGCTTTGAAATAAAAATCTGTTCCTTTTTTTAACAATATTCGATCTGTATTGCGAATAATAGAGATAACAATTAGAATTAGGTACAAAATTAGACAAGCTCGATGGCGCATTTGGTAGTGACCCTGACCATGCGCCAAGAGTTGTGTGTTCGATCCCCACCCAGGACAAATATTCGTATCATGAATACTTGTGTTTGTTCTGTATCTGGGGGTTAATATCCAATATTTAAGTAGATATATATATTTGTAATACCACTGTTGAATCTGATATCCGTAACACAAGTGCTTAAACTACTTACCTCGGAGTCAGATCAATGTATGTAATGTAGTCTGATATATTATATTATAAAGTCCGCAAAGTATTTTTACCCTTTATTTTAAATAGCAGAACAACGTTTGCCGGGTCGGCTAGTTTATATTATTTTTTTACAGTAAAACTACGTATATTGTTTATTATACATGGATAACCATAAAACTAAATATCAAGGCTATAAAGACTTACCTACATTACCGACGCGTTATTGGTAACTTTCGCTTATACCAGACTTGCCGACGATTATTTTTTCTTTTACATTATATTGTTTTTAAAGCCATTTGTATGAACATTTTATCAAATTATTTAAAAGGTCACGTCTGATTTATAATTGGAGTTAGTATTTAGGTACTTAACTAATAACTAAGTGAGTAGCCTGTAGTTTCTCAGCTATTTAGGGTCTAGAAACAATTACACAACTATTGATTCTTAAATGTAAATACAACCATTATGTATGTCCTGTCCTTAAACAATAAATCAGTGATTAAGTAGATACCTACCTGAGCATTTATTCAATACGGGAAAAAGATGAAAACGTAGTTTTAGTTCATTTGTCTTTTTTGGTTTCAATATATTCATAGAAATGGCCAAAAAATCTCTATTGAGCGTTAGAAAGTCCCTCTGATTTCATTAACCATTCTCCTGGGCCTTGTGGGCTTTCCTCGGTTTCACAGAAGACTGTCAAATTCAACAACATTATTAAGGGTGTCGAGTCGTCAAAGTGAAATAATTCCTTTCCATTTGCATTGCAAATTAGCGGAACCATAAAATGCAAGTTGAATGTGAAAGCCAATTTATTTAAGAACTGGGTTATAAAAAGCCTGTTAAGCGGCAGGAGTAGTGTTCTCAACGAATTATATGTAGAACACGCTTATTTCTATTCTTGTATCTCTATTTATGTTTATTATAACTTAGTTCGCTGAAATTTTAGGGATATCAGTTCTATAAGTATTTAATATATTTTGTACCTTAAGTAAGTAATATAATAAGTAAATTATAAAAATAATATAAAATAGCTTTTGCATTTACAATTTAGTCAAGAAACTTCCTTCTGTATTTTTTATTATTTCCTTTTTTATTTATATAAATGGAGAGGCTAAAATTATACATAAATAAAGACAAGTTTCAAGGTAAAGGAGATAATGATTAATTTTTGGTTACATTCCGCTGCACTTGCTGGTGAAAGTATCATATCAGTTTATATGAACGAGACGATAATCTTTTGTTTTCTTTATAGATGGTTACATCTGCCTTGATGAAATTACAAAAAAAAAATCTACTCTTATTAAAGTCTTAATCCAATGTTTGATTTGCATTTTTAACAAACATATTCCCGACAGTGATATGCAATTTCAAACCAGTTGGTAGTAAAAGTTGTTATGTGCATAGAAAAAGAGTTCGAATGAAGTTACAAAACTGAATTCGAAACAGTGCAAACTTTTGCCTCATTCACGTCGCTAGAATCAATGAAAAAATGCCCAGCGCTCTTATCCCGAATATTTTTTGACTGTAACCTTTTAAAAAGACTACAGCAATGGATTAAACCAAATCAGACATTTCTCACTGCGTCTTTCGTATCTCACTTAAATAAAACGGTCGCTCCTGAAGGGACAAAACTTATGAGGGTCTAGCAAAACATCTATACTTGCAAAACAGCGTACCTACGCAATATTATTGTGAGGACATTTTCTAGATTAAAAAATATTTGGATTTATTCCACTGTTTTGTAAAGGAAGATAAAGATCAGAGTTGAATAGAAATAGGTCACCGAATAGGCTGACTGTGGAAATATTTTGTGGATTCTGCAAGTAGAGGGACATGAATAAATTTAAATGTGATTGCGGAATTGAGAAGTAAAGGATAGTGTTCATTCAAAATGCAACTGATTGTTTTGGAGCGGTGTTGTAACTAAAATGTATAACTCAGACTTCAATCCAAGTTGCAATGTTATTTTATTGACTGGCCCGTTGGTCAAGTGGTCAGAGACCCTGGCCACGAAAGCAAGGGTTGCGGGTTCGAATCCCGCTAGGGGCAAATGTTTCGTGTGATAAACATGGACATTTGTACTCGAGCCATGGATGTTTATAAACGTATTTAAGTATGTCTATCCGTTCACCTAGTATCCATAGTTTCGACTGACTCGATGGCGCATTCGGTAGTGACCCTGCCTCATGCGCCAAGAGTTGTGGGTTCGATTCCCACCCAGGACAAACATTCGTATGACGAATACTTGTGTTTTTTCTGTGTCTGGGTGTAAATATCCAATATTTAAGTAGATATATATTTGTAATACCACTGTTGATTCTGATATCCGTAACACAAGTGCTTAAGCTACTTACCTCGGAGTCAGATCAATGTATGTGATGTAGTCGGATATTAAAATTAAAAAAAAAAAAAAAAGTACAAACATAAGCTTAGTTTGATACTAGGGAATTGGTGTCAGTCTAGACAATTTTATTATATAATGTACCTACCTAAAAAATTGTTTTGAAGCCGAGTAGTCGTTTTAAATTTTTTTTTTTACATAAACCTAAAGTTAAAATTAAATGAATATCTAGTGTACTTATCAACACGTTTGTCTTTGAACGATCTTTCAGAAAACGATGTAAGAATGTACGAAAAGATAAGAAGAGTGAGAGCAAGAAATATAAAGACAAGCAGTTTCTTTCGTCCAATTTAAACATTTCGTATGTAAACAAAACTGTAAATAAGACTTCCACTTCTCCACCCCCTAAAAGCTTGCAGCGTATTTCCAAATAAACATTTTTAATTAAATGAAAACATTAATTAAAGTTACGAAAACCACTTTAATTAAGTAAACTTTAAACTGAACATTAATCAACCGTCCATTGTACAGGTTTATGTTAATCGGGCGAAACAAGGCAATACACCTTGTTTGAATTATTCAGGTAGATCCGTCGGCTTATACAGCTAAATTGATGAGCACTGTTTATCAACGTGCATCTGATATGGATATAATGCTATTCACCCGTTCCCCATTCAAATCACATACGACTCCCGTGGGTAAATGGTGTTTTTGATTCGGTGGAGGCAGAAAGGATTGAATACACCGTGATGTTTGCTACAAAAAAATGTCAAAAGAAGTTTTTGAAATACGTTTCAATGGCAAGCGCAGCGTTTATTCTAAATAGGTTTTGTAAGTGGTTTTGATATTTTTTGCGTTTTCTTCTGATGATATCTAATTTTAGGATAAAATATACCTAATCGATAAGCCAGATGAATGGCACTTGTATCATACATATACGTTTTGTTGCATTATACCTACAATGCTACAATGCTTTATCGCATTTGTATAAAAAATTATAAGCTAAAAACAATGTTATTTCAGGCAAATAAACCACAGAAATTTTCTCAATAATTTTTGGAAACAATATACATTTCTGCTGAATACATTCGACGGAGAGCAAAAATGCAAGAATAGTGCTTTAAGCTCGCTCCTAAAACCACTGTAATATAAACATTTTCTCACGTTTCACCAATATAACTCATTCCATAACGCCATTACTATCACAATAAAACCAACGAGTCAACAGTCTATCAGTACATTCCCATACGCCCAAATAATCTTCTGAACTTCACACGCCATACGACAAGGTAAACCGAAACTATACGATTTGAAAGATTCCCAGTAGAACCATTACCCCGGCCTTCCGTGGTTTACGGCCACTCGGGGCAATATTGCCCTGCCTGGATTTGATAAATAAAAAAGTTTCGCGAATGCTACGCCTTTTTATGAAATATCTGCTGGGAAAGTCGGCAGTTCTCCAAATGTCGGGGAATTTCCTAGACTTTCGTGGCTTGTTAGCGGGATGTTTTTGAAGGTCTCCATTGAGAGGTTCTTTTCATTCAGCTTCAAGAGTGATTTTTTTTAAAATAAAACATGATGAACGTAAAAAATTTCGCTCACGCTTCACTAATTAACATCGTGCTCGTTCAAAGTATTATTTCTACAAAATGAGATTCCATCAAGATCTTACTGCAGGTATAATGCTGGTGAATCTTTTAACGAACTAGTATTTGTCATTTTAATGATTATGTCACTCCTAAATACAGTTTAATGAGGGTTTTTTATTTAAAACATCAGATAGATGGCGTAACTGTGACGTACGGTCTTGTCACCCTTCTCATTGGTAGGTTTTCGGAACAAACTGACATGCTGTCAACAAAGAGCCAATAGTGACAGTGATAAGACCACGAGACTCCCTCGTGCCATCTGGCGGTTTTTGTTTTTGTGAAAACTCTCATTGTGAAGGAAATACTAATCACAAATAGCAAAACGTAGACCAATATAATAGCAAGTTCGATCAGAAAAACGACAATCCTTTTAAAATTGTATCTCCATCTCTTTCAATTTTGGTGAAGTCAGAAGCACTTATTATCTTATAGCAGCGCCCCGCAGTTTCACCAGCGTAGTTCCCGTTCCCGTGGGAATACGGGGATAAAAAATAGCCTATATTACTTGCTGATAAAATAGCTTTCCATAAGTGAAAGAATTATTCAAATCAGTTCAGTAGTTTCGGAGCCTATTCGATACAAACAAACAAATAATTTAGTATATAGATTTTAAAAACTTACGAGACTGAAACTCTCAAACTCAAAGAAAAAAAGAAGTCTCTTATCAGCCTATCCTTATGGGAAAAGGGTGTAGAGTGTGATAAATTGTATGTATTTATATAAACAGCAAAGAAAAGTAGCCGTCCTGTAAACGATCGTCTGGCTTTGGTGAATAAGGCTTTAATGTAATTACTATGTGTGTGTGTGTATATATTAACCCTAATTAGCAACGTTTGACCATTACATCGCATTTATTAGTAATACTGGGTTGTTAGAGTATATAACCTATAATCAAAACATATTTTCAAAGAGTTCAAGGACACTATATCTAAGGATTTAGTATTCAGTGCTTTGCTTGATCTGCTCAAATGTGTAAAAGCATTTGTTATGTTCAATTATAGTAAGTCTTATTAATAAAACTACTGTAAAAATCTAAAGTGCATTCAGGTTCAATACAACAATAATTGATTTGTAGATATCGGGCAACCGCTGCTGTTGACGTTTTATCCACGGTAAAAAATATGCCTGTATTCAATAATCTCCCTAGTTACAATTTCTACGTGTTGAATATTCTACGTTCGTTTATTAACAGCATCACAGCTTCCAATAGTTTGTAAAGAACAAAAACCTAGCAAATGAGTTGCCAATAAAATCTGAGCCAAGCACTCTAATTAGCACAGGGGCTGTTTTATTTCGTTAGCAATAGCTGTAAAGCAGTTCTCGGGGGTGAAATTGTTTGCAGTTACATTGGTGTATTAGGGCGTAAGGCGAGCTCGAGGGCCATCCACGCCGACGTATTGGGTGTCTGTCTGTTCAGCTATTTCTATTGGAGCAAGTGTTTTGAGAGTGGGCTTGGTATAGAAATAGAAAATTGGTTTAAGGTGGCCTTTGCAATGAAAAATAAATAGGTGAAGTTTTAACTAAACTTATTCTATAGAACCTTATTTTTAGTATGTACGAAACCTGAATGCTGTTTCTGCAGAATCAATAAAAGAATCGATTGAAATAGTTTTTAAACCATGTTATATTTTGACCGAAGAAAAATTACGAAGCCCGAAATAAAGTCGCGTAAGTATAATTTTTAATAAGCCCAAACGCCTAAAAAGCGCTTGCGAGGACAACGAGGGAACACAAAATGCTTGTAATTATAACTTAGTGAAAGTTAGTAAAAAGTTTTTGAAATACCGTTTTATTTATTTTTTATACTGATTTTTTAAATGAAAGTAATATTTGATCCGTCTTTCGGTATTAGCATTTACTTAAATTGACCTTATGTAGAGATAAATTACCTAATATCCTTAGTATTAAAATAAAAGTCAATATATTGAATATATTAAAAATTAAAAGGTAAATCTGTCTGTTACGTCTTCATATCTTAAATTATTACTAAACTCGCTTTAAAAATAAGTAAAATTCATGGTCAAGTTACTGTCGCGATATTATCATTTAATTACACGTTTCAAATAATTATGAATATTATGACAGGATATGGGGCACGATATCATATTAACTATATGTATAATTTTTACAATTATAATGTAGGTACTCGTACAATAAATATGAAATTTCATAATCTTTGTAATTTAGGATTGCTAATTTAGTAGAACTAATGTACTGAGTGGTTTAAATTTCCAACGATTATGGAGGTTAAAAAAATTAGCACCTAAAAATAAGAAGCACTTTTAAAAAAATCAAGTTACATAATGATGGTATTGAAAAACAAACCATAATAGGCGTTAAGAAAATCAATTAAAATTTAAAATTGCCTCGTTCCTTAATTTAGTCTGTCTGAAACAAAACTCTAAACTAACGTTATCAGCTGGCGAATTGTCTCCGAGGGAACTGGATGATTGTTTGCGCAGCTGGTCTTTCAGACAGGAATGAGGTATACGATAGTTTAGATTGGGAAACCAACTGAGAAAAGGTTGATCACATAGTCGCATAGGTACCTACTTATAATTTTTTTAACAACTTCATTAGCAGCAAAATTTTACTTAATCTATACTATGTATGTATATTATGTATTTTGGCTGAATGTAGGGTAAGGATATTTTTTAGACTACATAAAATACACTAATCTACTCGAAGGTAAGTAGCGCACTTGTGTTACGGATATCAGAATCAACAAAAAAACAGTTTTTGCTCCTGTACGGTGATGGCGATACATATGTTATGTTTAACCTTATTAATAACTAGCAGACCTGGCGCACTTCGTAACGCCCCGTTCTCGGATTTTCAATACACAATTTTTTTTCCGTGCAACTTTTTTATTTTTTTCTTTCATAAGAACCTTCACCTGATAATAACAAACACAACTAAAAAAGAATAAGCGAAATCGGTTCAGCTGTTCTCGAGATTTGCGTTTAACAACGCATTTAGCGATTTTTTTTATACTATAGATATACATGTGGAAGTCCTTAAAATTACGTTTTCGCGCCTTAAATATGTAGTTAATCAATGTTTTTATTAATTTGGCGCAACAGAAGTTTGAATCGTAAAGAAGAAAGGACAGGTATCTACAATTTATTTCGAGATAGAAAGTATCCTGTTACTTTTATAATAATTTGTAAATACCTCAAGAAGCACGGTAATCTTTGTAACAGATCGATTTGCATGGTGGACGCCAGGAAAAAGACGCATTTCAATAAAATGTTCTACTGCGACAACAATAAAATAACTTTCAGTTGTGTCTGTTTAGTTTTTCTTTGTTATTTACTCATCAGTCTATGGACAGATGGGACCGGCTCGTCCCGTGCTAGTTTTATAACCATTCTCCTTTGGCCAATTCAATTTAACGAAGTTTCTTGTTGCCTACATCGAACGATTTCTATATTGACATGGATGATGAATATTTTTATTATTATAATAAACATCTTTTTTTTTTGCAACGTGCCATATTCTGCAACTAAGAACAATTAAATGATACCTAATTTTATGAAAAGTTGGAAAGTTGTACCAATAATTAATAAAAAGAAAATTTATAAATAATACGGCTGGTCACAAAAATTATCTCAACATGTCGCATCCACACTAAAAAAGTAATCACAACACAGAAAAAAGCAAGATGAATTCACATCAATTGCAAGAAAGCATGACGCTGTAGTCATTAAAATAATCAAAACTGCATCAAAGGCTTAATTCCACTTAATGATCTCGGTGTACCATTAAGGAGTTGTTAACGAAGACAGAACAATACTGTCGTGAGAGCTGTAGATGACACACAAAGCCTTTTTAGCGGACAGAAGTAACGGACGCGACCCCTGATAAGGATGGCCAGGGAGGGAGGAAATATGTGAGAGGTAATTATTTTCCGGCAAGTGTAAGACGACAGATAGAGGAGCCAGGAAGGTCACGGTGGATACGTGGCGATAAATGGAATGTTTTATGAAAGTTAGACTGAAAATACAATGAGCTGAATCTTGAAATACTTTTCTTAACGTACTATCAGCATGCAAGAATTATGTTGACAGCAATGAAAAATAATCTATATATTAATACGTGAAGCAAAAATTTTGTAACCCTTTTTATAAGAATTACGCAGACGGAGGAGTATGAGATTTGGCACAGTTAAAGTTTATATGGAGAAGGAGTGCAGAAAGATAATATTTCAATAAATAATGTATTAGTAATTTTAAATAAATAAAAAAAAACAAACTAATAATGGTCGCCCAGGTCAGACCAGTAAGCGATCACTAGTTTTAATTATTTGAAAATCTTATTATCTGATATTCGAAATATTTAGAAGGTGGGATCAGATGAAACTCGATTATGATTACATTCGTTTAATGGAATGCGTTTCAAGTTTCCACATTATGTTTTCCGTCTAAAGTAGTGCTAGGGATGTAAAAATTTAGATCTATCTGTTAAGCAAACTCAACTGAACGTTCTGTGGTTTCAGCTAACATCTATCAGAGATGACATGACTTTACCTACTAAGCTTGGTAGCTCAGAAGGTTTACTATACATTGTCTTTTTAAAAATATTTTGAACTCGTAAGTAGGTGTGAAGGATGCTTATAAAGGATGCAGAAAAAGAGTATCAATCAATGTTGGTAACATGCCAAACACGCCTCGTCTGCCTGCTGGCCATCAAACTTAGGTACCTTCTTTTTTGCTCGCCTGATGGGGACCAATTAGGTTAACCCAAGTTCTTAAGCCACTAATCCAATCTTAGACTTGTCTAGTTTTTATGACAGCAACGTCGTTTAATATTAACGTTTTAATAGTCCTACGACACTCTAACAACTTTATTTGGACATCTTATGGTAAAATAAAATATAACAATAATGTATTTCATTTGTTTCAGGTACATAAAGAAGTGATTTTTCTTCAGGACCAGGTCAAAATCCTGTTTGTATGTATCATTAATGATAAGTAAAGAAGAAATATAATTTTCAACTTATCATCATCATACTAATATTATAGAGAGGGAAGATTTGTTTCTTTATTTGTATTGAATAGGCTCCCAAACTATCTCGTAGTTTCGGAGCTGATTTGGAAAATTCTTTAACCTATGGAAAGCTACTGTATCAGCGAGTAACATAGGCTATTAGCGAGTAATATGTTACTATATTTTATTATAAAGGCTATATTTTAACCCTATATCTCCACGGGAACGGGAACTACACGGGGTACCTACTGCTAGTAGAAAAATAGACCTGAAATTCAACTCACCAGTCACCACATGGAAATTATGTCGATTCACACAAAAGCTCAAACCATATTCGAATCGTTCCGATGCTAATTCTATAGACAGACATTTGAATGGCCAGATGAAATGACCCGGGCAATATAAGCTGATAAATCTACGCCGCTGTCCATTGCGGTGTTTCTGAACATTCGCTGTGCGGATTCATCAAACTCTGCGCCATGTATGCGCACAAACTCCGATGCGGATATTGGTAGCTCAATCCATTGGTTAGGGTGTAAACATAAGTTGTTAGAAAATTAAATAGCAATAATCGATATGAAAATTTAAATTGTTTTTTTTTATTTTTTATTTAAAAAAACTCACTCAAGTTGACGTAAGTAAAGACGTATTGTTAATTTTGATTTGAAATTATTAATTTACCTCTTTCATTTCCCATATGCAAGATTCGAAGTATGTGTTATGTCTAGATTTTTATCACGATTGAAATTCTGTATTATTTTTTAGATTAGCATGTCATGTCAATGAATAGTCGTTTTTAGTCGAAGTTCAGAAAACAATTTCTCTATCAACAATATTCCAAAAAGCTCGTTCGTTTGATATTTCCAATCCGTTTGAAAAAACTTAACGTGATATGAGTGAAAAAGTACTTGAATGCTTATAGCTTGACGTTTTGGTTACAAAGCCTCACAAATTTTATTGAGTAAGAATGTCGAACTTAATCCTTTAACTTAAATATTAGTGGTACAAAGCTACAAATATAACAGCGCCCTTATACAAGCTCATGCTCGCATATTCAAAGCTATTCCCGAATTTTCTGTCGACACGCGTTTGATTAATGCGCTACTAATAAATAAACCCTCTAGCCGAATGGCTAGAGGGTTTATTTATTAGTTTACAAGTCGCTGTCAAAGTCATGACATATTGAGCTATGGGTCTTTTGTGGCCATAATGTAATTAAAGTATTTAAAGTTTTACGTCACGGAAATACTTTATCTATTTATAAGACTGGCTCGATGGCTCATTCGGTGGTGACCCTGCCCCATGCGCCAAAGAGTTGTGGATTCGATCCGCACCCAGGACAAACATTCGTATGATGAATACTTGTCTTTGTTCTGTGTCTGGGTGTTAATATTAAATATTTAAGTATATATTTGTAATACCACTGTTGAATCTGATATCCGTAACACAAGTGCTTAAGCTACTTACCTCGGAGTCAGATCAATGTATGTGATGTAGTCTGATATTTATTTATTTATGTCTAAAGTTTTTCCTGTTTTATTTCATATTTGGGAATTGCATTACCATCTAGTGTTTGTGTAGGTATCGTAATGTCGCAATGACCTTGGCCGCAAGCAAAAGAAAAGGTCTGCTTTATGAACACGGTCATTGCAACATGGCCGAAACAACAACATGTAATGATTTATGTACTCTATGATGCACGTTGCGTTTAGTCCCGCCAGTATTTTTTCTAATGTTAATGCAACGCGAAACCTTAAAATCTTAGATCGTAATAATCTCTTAATTTAATTTGCCTTGATATTCAAATTATTATGTTTTGTGCAAGCTACAACCATTTTTATAGTTCTCGCGTTCACCAAACTTTTCTGTTAAATTTGTAAGTTCACAACATCAAAACTGATGTAAAGTTCGTTAAAACTTTGTGAATACTAAACTTAATATGACAAGTTGACAATCTTACAGTGGGGACAAGAATATATTTAATAGCTTACTGTACTCAGAATATATTCATTTACCTTACAAACACTAAATAGAAAAACGATATTATCCAAATTTCCATTTAAACATAGAACATTAATCTCCTTTGATCACGAAATAGTTTTATAAAAAGCGAATTTCTTTGCGATCCTCACTCGATTTTCTTAACAAAACAATCCGGGAGTATGGCGCATCAAAACTTTGCTAATTAGCATACTTCAAAAGTTTGATGTATTACAGCCATCCATCAATAAAGCGATCTATTGAATATTGACGACGACCCTTGGACAAACGACTTTCGACCTTATCTACCCTGAAATCAACACCAATATTGACTTTGGCAAGTGCAAGAATGTGCTTTCTGGAGCGCTGTCTTGGGATTTAGGACTCCAGAGCTGTGGTGGCAATTCCAATTAATTATACAAGGACTTGCATAGGGTAATCAAAGTTTTGCACCAAGTTTACCAGCATGCCGTTATAAGTTTGTCAAAGCATATGTCTTCGGAAAATAGGGAGATATGTCGACTTTGTATACAAATAGTCGAAGTCTTGAGATTAAAAAAAAAATACGAAAGAGGTTTATGAATTTAAATTATTTTTAATTAAAGTAAGTATTTTTTTTAGGTAAGGCAATAGCTGTAGAAAGACAAGTGCGGCAAATGGGGAGGATGTTGGTTTAAACTTGGGAAGCTACTGCTGGATTTTTCATTTATAAGAACTGATTTATAACATTTCACCCGTAGAGAGGAAGGACATCGTGAAAAATTCCTATTGAAATAGCTGTTTGTTTATGATCCGACTTAACTGGTTTCCCAAAACCAGGGTCTTCTTTCCGTGTTATGTGTTACGAGAGGCAGTTACGTTAATATGGTAAATGCCCAAAGTCATGATGTAAGCGTACCCTAAGAATAGATCATAATACTAGAGAGGTCTTACAAATGATTTCCTATGAAATTTCGAATTTCATAGGAATAAATTTTTTAGCTAAAAATTAGCAAACCAACGTCACACTTTCCTATTATTTTGCGTATGATTCGGCGATTGTCCGCGAGTCTCAAGTAAATTGTATTTGCGGCTAACAAGCCCACTTCATCTCTCACTTCCTTTTAGTAACCCCGATTCGGATACTGTTAGGGAAAAAATGGAAGCAAAGAAGCAAAATAACTAAGAAAATGGTAGAATTAAAAGTAGAGCAAGATAACTTTTCCTAAGGTCTAATTTGCAACATATTTTGATTTGAAGTTTGATTTTTTGGGAAAACTTTCTTTTACGTGGCGTAACTGTACCGAGTTTCTTGCCGGTTTCTTCTCGGTAGATGCGACATTCCGAACCGGTGGTAGATTCAAATTGTTCTACTATGTACTTACTTGACGATTCACAAGTGCTTTTTTGAGGCCTACGTAAGTAAAGATATTTTGACTTTGTACCTGCTTCTTGAGCCACGAGCCAATTTCATTTGTCGGAGTCCTTGCTCACACAGTATATGTTTTCAATGCATAAAGCATAGGAGGGTTAAGCGTGCCTTCCGTGTAGATTTTGTATATATAGCAAAAGCAAACATTGAGGTTATAATGCTTCCAAGGATTTTATATAGCAATAGCAAACTGTGATATCAATATTAGCTTAATAGTCTCAAAGAAATTGAAAATCGAATTAGCTTGTTAAACAAAATCACGTCTTATACATTAGGTTTTTACTTAAATTTCAGTTCGCACTGTCGCCGCATTGTCAGCGCACTGAATTGCGTTTATGGCTAACGAGGGCGCTTCATCTTTCGTTTCCTTTGCGCGAAAAGTAAAGAAGAGTGTCATTTTATCTCTGTTTTTATAATAGCTTTTGCTTTATTTATAATTATATATTAAATTTTGTTTCTTAAAATGTTTGCATTTTTTTTCCTCTATGTGCACACTATAAATTTATAACGACGTACCGATATCGTTCATCTTTTTCTTTAGGTTTTCTTATACTTAGTTTATGGTTAAAAAAAAATAAGAAAAACGTATGGAAAATTAAAAAAAAACAATAAAACTTAACGACTCTTTAAATGCTTTTGGCAGTTAGAGCTAAGTTTAGAAATTCATAGCCAAGTCAGAACAAAGTCGGTCGGGTCAGCTACTCATTACATAAATAAGTCGTTGTTCCCTCAGACCCCAATCCTATATTTAGCTAGTCAAGTTACAAGATCGAAGCAACTATTGTAATATCTGAACTTCATGACCCTTCAGACACGAGAGCTCTTAACATGGTTACCGACCCACTATTATCATCATGTAGATTTCCTCACGATGTTCTCCCTCATCGCTAAGCTAAATCCGTGATTCAGATTGTTAGATTTCAGATATTCAGAATTTTTGGTATGTGATTGAGTAGGCGAAGAGCCACTTGTTACAAATTTTTACAATTTTCCATTTAACTCAGCCCATTGTCCCATGTTGGTCTGGAACTTAAAAATAATGTGCCAACTGTGTTTCTTGCCTAGCATGTCGTAACAGGCGACTAATACTATATGGGGTTTTGGGTATGTGATTGTGTAGGCCACGAGCTAACCACTTGTCACTACTTTTTCGTAATTTTCCATTTAGCCCAGCCTAGTTTTGTTTTTGCCTGAATGTGGCTAAAGGGGCCTGCAACCCCTTTGACTCTGCCTACCCCTTGGGGATTATGGGCGTGATGTTATGTGTTATAATAAGTATATAAATATCAGACAACGTCACGTACATTGATCTGAAACCGTGGTAAGTAGCTTAAGAATTTGTGTTACAGATATCAGAATCAACAATGGTATTATTATAAATATATACTTAAATATTATATATTAACACTCAGACACAGAACAATCACAAGTATTCATTACACGAATGTTTTTATGGGTGGGGATCGAACCCACAACTATTAGCGCATAGGCAGGGTCACTACCAAAATGCGCTGTCGGGCCAGTCTAAGTGATATGTGATTGAGTATAAACCAGCACCACTTACATTTGATGAATCAGGCGTACCTACCCACTTATACAATAGTAATCATTTTCATATACTCATATTCATAAACCTCTTTAGTAAAATAGAGATTAATGCCATCTGTAAGACTTGATATAGCTCTTTGAATGAAAGTCTTAACATACATACATACATAACATCACGCCCATAATCCCCAAAGGGGTAGGCAGAGTCAAAGGGACAGTAGGCTTCCTCAATCACATTCAGCCAAAAACAAAACCGGGCTGGGTCGGATACAAGTGGCCAGCTCGTCGCCCACAATCACATACTTACCCAAAACCCGATCACCACTAGTAGCCTTTTAAGACATGCTAGGAAAGAAACACAGTTGGCACTTTTTAAGTCCTAAACCAACACGGGACAATGGGCTGGGTTAGATGGAAAATTGTAAAAAATAGACTTAGCCCATGTAAATAAAAGCTTGTTACATAATAAGCATGTGTCCAATAAGGCTATAAGTCATACCAGCACGTTCTCATAGGCATTACGAGGGCTCTCGTGCCCAGTCGCGCGGAGACGTGACTCGCCGGTATGATTTATGGGTCCTTCCTTCTTGATGTAGATGCTGGCATCGGGTACTCTGCTGTGGAATTTACTGTGCTAAAATGTCATTTTGAAATTGGAACCTAATGACAAGTTCAGTCCTAGGAGTATAGAGAAAGATTAATATACGGGTTTTGCACAGTAATATAACTTAATTATAAGTAACTAGATTGTGCTCGTGACTTCATTGTGCAAAGGTCAGAAGCCAAAGCGGAATTATTTTGATATTAGCCACGGGAACATATTTATATTGAATAAAACTCATATAATTATATTTCAAAGGGCCTCTTATGAGTTTATTAAGAGAGGACCCTTCAATTGCAGTGCCCTCACAGGGTCTATAATGTACTTTATTATTATGTTTACTTTATGGTCTTTATTATATTTTCTTTAGTTACCTTATGTTTACATTATGAAAGTAATAAATTATTAAGTATTGTATACTGATACGTACTGGTAATGAATATATATGTTTATTAATTTATCTAAGACTTTTTCATGCAAATACTAACTAAAATTAATTATCATAAATTTGGCACACGTATAAATATAGACCTTACTGAATAGATATATAGGATCGCTTTTACAAAAACTTTGGTTTATAGATCTTATTGCTCCTAGAACTCTGCCTACTCTTTTAGGGATTATATATTTATGGGAAGTATGTATGTATCACTTTTGAAACTCAAATTATTTTTACGTAGGCCTTAAAAAAAGCACTATAATCGTCAATGAATACAAAATAGAACAATTTGAATCTATCACCGCTTCGGAATGTCGCATCTGCCGGATATGTTGTTATTCTTGTTTAGGTTTCAAGCTCTTCAAATTTCAAGTCTACACGAACATAAGCGTGTGTAGAGCCTAGTCTCAAAAATAAAAATGATAATCATATAATTCCCTCTCTATTACCCTCCCAACGAGAAACTGTTTAGGTACTCTCATTTACCCGTACGTTCTATTTACCTCTCAAATTTACTCCCACGTCATTCAACACGCAAAACATTTCACCTAATTATTTAAACGGCAATATGAGAATACTCAAATATATATAATACTTATATCTGGAGTATACTTAAAGCGTTCAAGTATACCACATACCATCTGCTCTTCCTTGGTAATTTAAGAACGTTCTGATTAAATATACAAATTCTAATGGCATACCTCAATGTGGAGAGCTGTGATCGTTAATTGGGATTAAAGCCGTAACGAGTTTCTAAGGAAAAGCGGTAGGGCGTATTTTAAAATGATGGTATAGCAACAGATTTTTACCTAGCTGTCTGTACTTATCTGTCACGTGTAAACATCTAAACTAATTAACTGATTATGATGACAGTTACGCTAAATGTTTGAATTTTGATGTTCGATGGCACATTCGGTAGTGAACCTGCCTGTGGATTCGATCAACACCCTTTCTG
The DNA here is from genome assembly GCA_951394215.1 of Glyphodes perspectalis. Lineage (NCBI taxonomy): Eukaryota > Metazoa > Arthropoda > Insecta > Lepidoptera > Crambidae > Glyphodes > Glyphodes perspectalis. The sequence goes on along the minus strand of OX596202.1, from coordinate 15,474,784 downwards.
TGGTCTGTGCCCAGGACAAACATTCGTATGATGAATACTTGTGTTTGTTCTGTGGCTGGGTATTAATAATGAATATTTATGTATATATTTGTAATACCACTGTTGATTCTGATATCCGTAAGCTACTTACCTCGGAGACAAATCAATGTCTATGATGTAGTCTGATATTTATTTATTTCATACAGTTGAGACTACATTTAATAAAGTTAACTTTTTTTTTAGTTTAATTTGTCCTTTAATTCCGCTGGTTATATTTTACAATGTACCTATCCCAAGTGATTTCAGAACAAATTTCTTGTATGTCAAGCCGCCGGCAGATGCTTGTCTAATATTAATTTTGTATTACCATCTATAAAACATCTACAATAGAAATATCCTCAGATATTTCCTAAAAAAAATATTTGTTTAATTATAAAATCAGTTAAATTATAACTAAGTATGGTATTAATTTTAGCCCGTCACGTAACCCTCTGCTTTTTGGTTACAATTACGGATGGGGTTTTACTGAAAGGGGTTAACAGTCTAATTAATTTTTTTACCAACATAATAGCATGAAATCACTTACCTACTTAATGATCTAATTATACCAATAAATTAATATGATTTCAAAACAAAACAAAAAATACAATTAATATTTAGAGTAGATATTTTACCAACTCTATTCAGGAAAACGGGCTTGAAGCCGGTTGTAAATTGAAATGTAGCACAATAATTAAACGTTTAATTAACTGACATTGGAACGATGATACTCAACAAAACAGTATAGTACTCAATTATAATAACTTATTGCAACGATTTTTTTATGCAACTTCTTCAACAATCTTAAGCTAAGAATGTTTGGTAGTGCACAGGTTCTCAAAACATTCTCAAACGGCCGTTATTAACGTAACTGGCTAGAAATGTTAATTTCAATCATATCTAACAACCGTTAGTATAACTATATAGGTAGGTAATCAACCTTTTTATTATTTTATTTATTAATGATTCAACTAGTTATTTTTTAAATTGTCCCAACATCTCCGCTCACAATCCAACCTCACACTGAATCTCGTATTTGGAATCACGTTTCAGAAAACACACAGGGTTTAAAGGGCTGTTTCCCTTGCTCTGTTTTGTCTGCTCTGTAATAGGTAATTCGTGCAAAATTATTCATGCTATATCACGATATAATCCTCTTTGAGGCGGGAAAGTAAAGGATGAATAATGAGTTTTTTTGGTGCCGCTTAAATTTTAAAGCTCAGAAAATACCCTCGGATTATTGGGGAAGAGTTTGCGAGTTCCTGCGGGGTTGATGTCTTTCTGCAAGTGGATTTAAGTTGGAAAGAAAATAATACAATCATTCGTTTCTCGAGACAATCCTATCGTTTTCTGTAGTGATGGAATCAGTTTGCTGGAATGATATTCCAGAATGGGGTAGCTTTTCGATTTAGTCGAAGAACTTTGAAAATAAATTCAGTTGTATTTTATATTTTGTAGAAATTCAGATATAAATCTTAGAGCTGGTGGCTTTCATCTAATTTTTTTTAAATGATGCAAAGTTTTATGGTAAATTCGGGATTGTACAATATAAGTAAATATTTAACTTGAAATGAAGTTAAAGTACTGCTTACCTCAAGGTGTATACTACAAACGTGTCTCAAAACAACTCTTTATCGTCTTCCTAACATGTATCCTTTTGACGAAGGCTCTGAATTTAGTGAGTCTGGTAGCATTTGATTGAGCCACCAGCCACCTTATAACTTTTAAGTCGAGGAACAAGACAAATTATATCATAGTTACACATAGTTAATGAATGTGCAGATTTCACCAGGATGTTTTCTTTCGCCGCCGAGATTGTGGAAGTACGTACTTAGACTTGAAAAACCCAGAGCTTCGAACCCGTGTCAAAGACAAAGTAAGATTAAAATACATACGAGAAACACTGTGAGAGCTGAAAAAAAAAGCAATACCTATAGCTTTTTGGTTCTGTAGGTTCCTGTTGAGAAACTTTTAGGAGTTGATAATTGCGAGAGATCTTCATCAAACAACGTCGTTATCGCAGTCCGAAGTTTTGAATTTATGGCTCGAGTAATGGTGCGTAGTATCAGGTTAAAGACGGCATATTTTCGGAAGAATAACCAAGGAGGTATTACAATAATGGTTATGTTACCAAGTGCAAAATCTTTTAAGGATGGTTTAACGTTTATCGTAGTATTTAAAATAGCCTTTCTAGCTAAATGAGACCGATCAGCGTTATATTAGCTATTGAAGAGTTTGATTATTATTATTATCTATACTTATAATAAATCTGTAGAGAGGTCAATTCTGTACATGAAATATATTTTCAAAATAACTATCAGGGGGTGATTAGTGATCGATACTGATGCCAAAAATGCAATAAGTAAAATTTTTGTCTGTCTGTCTGTCTGTCTGTCTGTCTGTATGTTCCTTAAAGAAACAAAAACTACTCGACGGATTTTAACGAAACTTGGTACAATTATTCTTCATACTCCTGGGCAGGTTATAGTATACTTTTCATCACGCTACAATCAATAGGAACAGAGTAGTGAAGGGAAATGTTGGGAAAACGGGAGAAGTTACACAATTTTTTAAGCTTCCGTCGCGTATGCAGCCTTAATGGTTAAAGTTACATAGAAATCATGTATGACGGAAATAGTCTTTATAATATTAACCATAAACGCGGGTGACACCGCTGGCACAGCTAGTCCATCATATACATCAAGTTTGGCCTATGTTGATTTAGGACAAAAAAAAAAGGAATCTGCCAACTGTGGTTCTAGCCTAGCATCTCGTAAAAGGCGACTAATGGTTTACGGGCTTTTGGGTATGTGAGTAGGCGACGAGCTAGCCACTTGTCACTCCTTTTTTCACAGCTTTCCATCCAACTCAGCCCACTGTCCCATGTTGGTCTGCGACTTAAAAATAATATGCCAACTGTGAAGAACATGTCGTAAAAGGTGATTAATGGTATATTGGGTTTTGGGTGTGTGATTGTGCAGGCGACAGGTTAGCCGCTTGTCACTGCTTTTTCACAATTTTCCATCTAACCCAGTCCGGCTTTATTTTTGGCTGAATGTGGTTGAAGGGGCATGCTGCCCCTTTGACTCTGCCTACCCCTTCGGGGATTATGGGCGTGATGTTATTTATATATATACATCAAGTTAAACAGATATAAAGTTGGTATGTATTTGTTACGAGTTAACGTTTAACGACTGAATGAATAAGCACACCTGCAGATTAGACATCTTTGATACTTACGTTCCGGTTAAGATACTTATCAAATACGAACCTTACCATAACATTACTCTACTAGCGAAAAAATCCTTCGGTTGCGTTTGTCTAAAGATAGTATGTAAGAAAAATACTTTTGATTTCTCTTTATATCTTTCCGGCGCTATAGAAAAACGCCCACTTACGTTAAAAAAAAAAATCGGGGCTTTTTATATTTTTCCTTCCGCAACTTTATTCGACCCAAATACCTACCTTTTAAAAAAACTTAAAAGAGTTCCCCCGAGTCCTTTCACTCCGTGCACCAGTGGAGTATGATTGTGCTCCTTACAAATCGCATCGAGCGAGTCCATAGCGTCCGTTTGGAAGGCCAAACGTGACTCGGGGCTATAATAGATAGCTCTCTTAATAAGCGCTCGCTAAATACGGAGGAAAACACTTTGTTAGGGTCTATTCAGTAAAAACGGGCAACTCAATATATTAACAATAGACTCAGGCGCAGGATACTACACTAAATCTTTGAGTTAAATCGAAATAATGTCATTACCATTTCTTAATTACCCAAAGTATTTGAACAGATACGATTTAAAAGCATAAATATTATCATAATCATTCTAGCATTATGATCCATATTTATTATTCCATGATTTCGAATTTAGCGAGTCCGGATGAAGAGGCAAAAGCATTGGCTGGTTTTTGAGATATTTTTCACCATGAATAACTTAAAACATAACATAGGTAAATACAAAAAACAGTCGAATTAAGAACCTCCTCCTTTTTTTAAGTCGGTTAAGAAGTAGCCAACTGACATGTTTTCTCATACCTTTTCACCGCTAATAACTTAAAACCTAAATAAAAAAAGGACTGGCTAGTACTTGTTTTACTTTTTCACAATTAATAACTTCAAACAAAAGCATCAAAAGTACCTCTATGGTCTTCAGTCCCTGATTACCGCCAGCTGCTGCATCCTACGAAAAAGCATCGACGTGACTCGAGTCCGTAATATATGACCCTCCTAATGTGCCCGCGAAAGCCGAGCGAGAAGATGTATTATTATTGTGCGATAAATTATTGTGAGACAACGCATTTTTGCACGTAGTTCATTTTATTGCAGGTCGTTATGGTCAGTAAAGGTGACTGAATTTGTAACACTTCGCGACTTTTGTGGAGGTACTATATTGGTTAATCGACGCAAGGTATCCTTGTTCCCAAGTGGACGACTATAATCTTTTTTACATGATCTTTGATAATTTATTCGTTAAAACAGTTATCACTAATAATTGAATGATAATAAAATAAATAGCAGACTACATCACATACATTGATCTGACTCCGTGGTAAGTAGCTTAAGCACTTGTGTTATGGATATCATAATCAACAGTGGTATTACAAATAAAATATTGGATATTAACACCCAGATACAGAACGAACATAAGTAACATATGACTGGCCCGTTGGTCGAGTGGTCAGAGACCCTGGCCACGAAACCAAGGGTCGCGGGTTCGAATCCCGCTAGGGGCAAATATTTCGTGTGATGAACATGAATATTTGTACTTGAGTCATGGATGTTTATAAACGTATTTAAGTATTTCTATCCGTTCACCTAGTATCCATAGCACAAGCTTATAAGCTTAGTTTGGGACTAGGAAATTGGTGTGTCAGTCTGAAGAATTTATTATTATTATTATTATATTATTATATAAGTATCCATGATACGAATATTTGTCTTGGTGGGTATCCAACCCACAGGGTCACATTCGTTATGTGCCATCGAGCTTGTCATTCTTGCAGATATAACGTACAACTTATACACGGCCGTGTATAAACGCCTATATACGAAAGTACACGTCTCTTAAAGAAAACACTAAGAAGAGAAAGAAAAACTAAATGAGTTTCCTAAAAAAAAGCCTGACCGAAAAGGCTGTGTTTAAAAAAATTATTACAATGTGGATATATTATGATATGATAGATTATGATTTTTTTATCATCTTCAGATTTATCTTTCGTTCTCGGGCAGGTTAGACTATGATCCTAGATAAAGGTAATTATATTAAACTGGTTGTCTGATTTTCGTAGCTCTTAGACTGAGCAACCAGATAGAATATACCAGGTCACACTCCCATAGGTATTCGGATATGCAGATTCCTAAAATGTTGTGTCTTTAAAGGTGCAATCCAAGACAATTCCCTCTATCTAGACTTTCCAACACACATTGTTTAAACGTATTCTCCTAAAATACTGTTTAAAGGTCAGATTCTACAGTCACTACATATATCAACCCAAAAAAATAGCTTCCAATAAAACCGCACTCATCGCCCGAAAGTAAAACGTATTGAAACACGCACCGATAGAATTTAAATGGCCACATTCATCTCGCGACGAAATTTGCTAGCTGATTGCTCACTTAGCGAGTGGAAATGAGCGCTCAGCGCTTTCAGCGTAAGTGCCGATACATTGTTGCGTATTGTCGTTCTGCGCTTTTGATTTACTTTCGAGTGATTCGGCTTTTGGAGATAGCTTGTTGTCTTTTACGAGTTTATGCTTCGATGAGGTTGAATGTGCTTTATAGCGTATGGCTTTCATTTGTGAAGTGTGGTCTGAAATTGAATGGTTTGTTAACTATGTAGAGCTATTACTGGCTGTATCTGAAATGTGTTGAATAATAATATGGCTTTTAATGTTTTCCGTAGTAAACGACCAGATTTAAAAGCATATTAAATATATCGGACTACATCACATTATATTGATCTGACTCCGAGGTAAGTAGCTTAAGCACTTGTGTTACGGATATCAGAACAACAGTGGTATTACAAATATATACTTAAATATTGTATATTAATAACCAAACACAGAACAAACATAAGTATTCATTACACGAATGTTTGTCCTGGGTGGGGATCGAACCCACAACTCTTGTCAATATTAGATGGTTTAAAAAAATATGAAAAACAGTATATTATGCATTAATTTGAATCAAAAAACAAATATACCTAGTGTAAGGAACACTGTAAAATTGTTTCTTGCTTCACGGTTAAAAAATAATGACCATGCTTATACACCCAAATAACATATAGGCTATGATTTACAGATGTACCACGCGATCAAAGCCGCGGGCAAAAGCTAGTTTGAAATAAATACGTACCCAGCCGTCGAGCAAGTAGTTTAAATCCGTTAGATTTGATAAATCCTATGGCACGTACCTAGATTTAAACTAGCATCCAGCCTAGTATTGTGCTATCATCCTCCTTACCATTGAGCTACCACCGCTCCCATCTGCAACAAACAAATGATACTAAACAAACAATTAACCCATAACTACGACCGCTAGGTTCCCGACCGCGAACGGAGTGGCGAGATTAGATCTCTCGCCGCTAAACGTTTAAGCTGCATTAATTTCGTCTGCCTTAACATGAAGTTCGACCGCAGAAACATGTTGTTTCCACCTCTGAGTAGATCTTGTACAACATATACATTAACAATATGGTGCGGCACATGTAATAAACTAATACGTTAGATGGGTGCATATAGCCAATACTTGTTTAAACAAGTGTAAGTGGGGCTACTAAAATAAGAAATGTGAAATTATGATTGCATGACTGCCTTCAGTATACTTTAAATATGCTAAAAATTAAATGCAGTTTATTTTATGGAAATTGACAAATGATACAGCAAAGCTGCTGACTACGTATTTCTGTATTAATCTATTCCGAGAGTTCAGTAACGTTAAGTGTGTTTATTGGCTAAAGGTTACCTAATACGAAATGTCCTGCACTCTTTTGAAAAGGTAGTCCTCATAAGGCATAAACAAATAACTTTGACATTCGGTCAACCCCCAACTCAAGGTGGAAGGACCACTCACGAAACCTCATCTGAATCCCCCATAAACTGCTAACTCCCCATAGACTGCTACTTAACTAGGTATGTCTAATATACGTATAAAAAACCCCGTGGCACGGTGTTTATGACCGAAGTCCTCCGAAACGGCTTCACCGATTTTTTTTATGTAAAATATATTTGTCAGTAATGAGAATAAGGTCGTAAAATATATTTTATCCTCCTAGCCGCACCCCCATTTTTAACCGACTTCAAAAAAAGGAGGAGTTCTCAATTCGACTGATTTTTTTTTATCTCGAGAACGCGTCGGTACGAAGTTCGCCGGAGCAGTTAGTATTCAAGTATAAATCTAGACGTACCTGTCTTCAGTCAGTTTAATGACCAAGAGCTTGTCACGGAGCTGGTCGTTAAAACTTCAGCGCTAAATTGGCCGGTGCAGTTAAACACGCCTCGGAAATTGCAGAGGACAAATTGCAGTTACTGGCACCTAAATAAGACAGGAGACATCCTCGGAGAAAAGTGATTGCACCTGAAACTATGTTGAAGGCTCCTATTGTCGACTTGAAAGGATACTTCTGCTATCAACTCGGAAAACTAACGTGAACTTGGGGTACTATTGTGCGGGGCTATCTCTGATTGGGCGGTTTGAAATTGTTTGATTTAATGAATCATGCCTCATAGGATAAAAAGCGAAGTCTCATCTTAACATCACGCCCGTGATCCCCGAAGGGGTAGGCAGAGTCAAAGGGGCAGCAGTTCCCTTTAACCACATTCAACCTAATAAAACTGGGCTGGGTTAGATGGAAAATTGTGTTAAAGTAGTGACAAGTGGCTAGCATGTCGCCTACACAATCACATACCCAAAACCCCATATACCATTAGTCGCCTTTAACGACATGCTAGGCAAGAAACCCAGTTGGCAAATTCTTTTATAGTCCCAGACCAACACGGGAAAAAGCGAAGTCTTGAAGATATTACCAGCTAGTGACCTGAAATTCCTCATTTTGTTTTGATAGGTGCGTAATTACAGACGCCTTTTTATCTACGGAGCCATGGGCTGCCCAAAAAGGGTAGAAGATCCGCCTCTGCTTGAAAACAAAAGGGCTTTGTTTATTTGGGTAATCCAACATATCGGATTATGGTTACACATTAATAGTAATTTTAATTAAAATAATCACATTACCATTAACATAGATCACAGATGCTTACAAATATATTTAAGAATATTACTTTTTTACGTTTACGTTTCATTTTGGTCTGGGATTTGGCCCATGTGGATCTGGGACAAAAAAAAAGAATGTGCCGACTGTGATTCTTGCCTAGCTAGTCGTAAAAGGCGATTAATGGTTTACGGGCTTTTAGGTATGTGACTGAGTAGGCGACGAGCTAGCCACTTGTCACTTCAACATGGGACAGTGGACAGGGTTGGATGGGAAGCTGTGAAAAAGTAGTGACAAGCGGCTAACCTGTCACTACTTTCTCATTACAAAATATTATTTTAATATTCGCCAGTTCCCTTGAGGTTTTCAAATATTTAATGTAAACCTTATTCTAACAAGAACGAATACAAAAAAGTATTACGCCACAGATTTCGTTGAATCGTTATTATTTATATCCGCATTTTTCAACGAAAATCAATTCAACAATGCCCTTTTCATTTTTTAGCTAACCCTTCTAACCATCAGTACGGTCAATAGCAATGATTGTGACGTCACAATAGCGGGCAGGGACGTCCCTGAGCGCCCATAACATTTTCTTTGTCCATTATTTATTCAAGAACAGTGTGGTTGGTGAGTCGAGCTAGGGACAATTTACATAGAGTTAGTTTTCTAACTGACTTCATAAAAGTTCCGTGTTTTTCAATGTACTTCAAAAAGGACGGACTTTCTCTTTTTTCTCATAAAAAAACACATGTATCGAATTGTATGTGAATCGTGTCTATTTGATCGAAATATACTTTAGATTTAATTATAATTTTATGTTGGCGATCTATTATGACTAGATATTGAATAAAAGAGTTTTACAGTACATTCCGCTAGGGAAGTGGCGTGAAGTTTAGTTAGTTAGTTACAGTACATTCATTCATTTAGTATTAATCTAAGAGAGATTAAAGGTCAGTTTTTGTATCAAAATTTAAGTTTATTGGTAGTGAAAGATGTAAACAATTAAATGTTACACAGTAACATTTTATTGTTTACATAACTTGCTGTAACACCAACAGCTATCTTTCAATGTTTTAGAAGTAATATAAAAGATTTATTTTATCTCTTCATAGGTTAAACATTGTTGCTACTTCCATCTAGGGGATATTTGGTGTACTACAGAGATTTTTATCGTATGTTTTGTGGGACAAGAAAATAAAAAGTAACTTATGTATTTCCTCAGAGCTTAGAAACGCCTTAGATCTGAGAATGAAATGTGACACGCCTAACGAAGCTTGTCACATTTCATTGCAATTGTTAAAGTGATTTTAGCGTGAACAGCTATCAGACCGACTTACAGACAGAGTTAATTTTGCGTTCATAATATTAAGTAGGAATTCTAGTGTATATATACTACTTGACAAGCCGTTGGTCGAGTGGTCAGAGACCCTGGCCACGAAACCAAGGGTCGCGGGTTCGAATCCCGCTAGGGGCAAATATTTTGTGTGATGAACATGGATATTTGTACTCGAGTCATGGATGTTTATCGTATTTAAGTATGTCCATTCGTTCACCTAGTATCCATAGCACAAGCTTATAAACTTAGTTTGGGACCTAGAGAATTGGTGTGCCAGTCTAAAGAATTTATTTATTTAATTTATAGAACAAAAGCGTATAGGTATATACGATTTATTTCTTCTTTCCTAAAAGATTTAACCGTTTCTGATATAAAATAATCATTGTACGTATGTCAAGATGAACTAGAAGGTACTTAATACCCATAGGTATTTACTGTAGTCACATTCGAATGAAACAGACCCGCCAGTGCTCAATAAATTATATCGTTATCTAGGTTACGACTAGTGTGAATCAACCCTTAAACGAGCCATCCACCAGTAATAAAACTTGCAAAGGGTGCACTTTCCAGACGCCTAGCTGTCTGATGAATGAGGAATTACGTTAGTGTTGACATTCTGAGTTGGTTCGAGTGAACTCAGCGGTTAGAATTCGCTGGCAAACAAGACGATTGTGAATTCTGTGAATACTTAATTTTGGTACAAAACTTTAGTATGAACATAGTAGCCAAGCTTGACACGCGGTAACTTAAAGCTACAAATAGACTTGAATAAACGAACATGATGCAATCCTTTCTTATAAATTGGTATGCTTAGTTACCTCATTTACTCAGAAACTATAAGATGAAGTATAACAGAAATAATTAGACATGTTAACTGCGTATTGTTTTAAACTTTTGACAGGTATAAATAAATAAATTCTCAAGACTGACACCAATTCCCTAACCCCAAACTAAGCTTATAATAAGCGTTTAATATGTATATTAGGTAAACGGATAGACATTCTTACATACATACATACATAACATAACGCCCATAATCCTCGAAGGGGCATAGACATACTTTAATACTTTTATAAACATCCATGACTTGAGTACAAATATCCATGTTCATCACACGAAATATTTTCCCCAAGCGGGATTTGAACCCGCGACCCTTGATTTCGTAGACAGGGTCTCTGGCCACTGAACCAACGGGCTAGTCAAAGGCCCGGCCAAAAAGGATGCTTTGGAGATGAGTATTATGACCAGATATATGAAAAAAAAAACAGATTCAATAAATCTACAAAATAACAAAATAGAACTATTAAAATACGAAATATCTTGGCTTTTGGTTAGAACTTTTCGCAATTCAACAATCAATGTGAAAATTTGCTGTTTTTATCTTTCCATAAGGTCTGATACTGCATATTCAGTTGACTTTTACAATAGAGACAATATAATATAAATAAATAAATGTAATATAAATATAAATAAAATAAAACCTAGAATGCTGATATAGGCCATCACGGTCTGGTACCTAGTATTCATACATACGAGTACATACATACATACATAACATCACGCCAATAATTCGCGAAGGGGTAGGCAGAGTCAAAGGGATAGCAGACCCCTTTAGCCACATTTAGCCAAAAACAAAACTGGGCTGGGTTAGATGGAAAATTGTAAAAAAGTAGTGACAAGTGGCTAGCTCGATGCCTACACAGTCACATATCTAAAACACGATATACCGTTAGTCGTCTTTTACGACATGCTAGACAAGAACCACAATTGACACTTTATTTTTAAGTCCCAGACCAACATGGGATAATGAGCTGGGTTAGATGGAAAATTGTGAAAAAGTAGTGACAAATGGCTAGCTCTTCGCCTACACAATCAGATACCCAAAACCCCATATACCATTAATCGCCTTTTACGACATGCAAGGCTAGAGACACAGTTGACACATTCTTTTTTAGTCCCCGACCAACATAGGACTACCTAGTATTCAATATGAAAAAAAAGAATAAGATGTTATATCATTTGAATATTATATCCCGAAAAATTTTCCTCGAAAATCTAAAGCTGACAAAACTCCGTAGTTATGACAAAAACAAGCTCCACTTGCAAATTATTCATGAACCTTGTAAATGCAAAAAATCCTGGCTCCTTTTAAAGTTCCCCTTTTCAATGGCAAGTCCGACTTCCGCTAAGAGCTTGTAAATACCTGAACTGCGCGAAGTATTTCAACTTTTCCATTACTTATCTTATTCTGGACCATGTTTTTTGCGAAGGTTTTCTCTAATAGGCACTAAGATAAATTGAATGTATGACGAGTTTGAGGTGAGCGATGAACGGTTTTCCGGGTCTGTTTAAATCGCTTAAAGCTTCGGCTCGATTTAATAATAGATTAATATAATCTAATATGATCGTTTATTTAAAGCAGGATTAAGCAAAACGACAAGATTCGAATAATATGGAATTTTATTTATTTACTTATTAGAAAAATAATATTCAAGTTTTCTAAACTGATGCAGAAGACCACGTGTTGTTGGATTCCTATACATAGGTACATAAAAATACTGTGCCTTAGGTCCCGGAGCACACGAAATGTATGTACTTTGGCGGAAGTACTTCAACTTTTTGTACGAACGCGCATATTGTTCCTCACAGTACCATTAAGCCTGATATCCCCAAAGGGGATTCTGCCAGGCTCTGTCTAATTGGTTTATGCACCTTATTAATAAAGGAATAAAGTACATAAACCAAATGTAACCAAAAAAAAAATTAGTTTTGTTTAATGGAATGCTGTGTAAAAGAAGTGACAAGTAACTAGCCCGTCGGCTGCATATTTACGAACCTAACAATCAATACAGTTTACCTTTTACTATATGCTAGACAATGAACATAGTTGGTTTAGGATATTTGAGTCCCAGACCTGTGTTTTTATTAACATTCAATTATTATATTCACCATGTTGGTCTGGGACTACAAAATAATGTGCCATTTGTGCCAGTTCTTGCCTAGCACGTCGTAATAGGCGACTAATGATATATCGGGTTTTGGGTATGTGATTGTGTAGGCGGCAAGCTAGCCACTACTTTTTCACAACTTTACATCATACCTAGCCCAGTTTTATTTTTGGTTGAATGTGGTTATAGGGGCTTGCTGACCCTTTGACTTTGCCTACCCCTTTGGGGATTATGGGTGTGATTTAATTTTTGCTTATTTATTCGTAGAGTTTTCACCATATTTACAGGCAAAATTTGAATAATTCGACAGAATGACAAAAAATCTAATATGCACTTTTAATAACCAATAACTACTTTTACCTAGGTCCGAAAGTTATCTATAGGTTACAAAGTGGCTCTTCAAAGAGGTACATACAATAGTATGTCCGATTTACATATAAGGTGAACAATATGCAACCTGATATTCATAACAATAGAGTCTTCATTGGAAACGAATAAAAAAGTCAATTCGGAATACTAAAATTTATATAATTGATGTATTTTTGCGGTTGGACCTTTCAGCTCAAAAGTTAATCGACACTTGACGTAAGCCGCAATACAATCGAGTTGGATTCGTTGTTATATTAAACGGATTTACGATTTTATGTAAAGCCTTACCAGTTTGTTTAAAACTATGATTTCATTAAACTATTTAATGATGTCCACTTTAAAGGTCAGACTGGGATTTCAAATAATAGTATACACATCAACTAGACATGCCAATTCCAGAACCATGGTCATGCGGAATCCGATTGGGAAACGGCATATGGGCCAGGATAAAGATAGGGGTCCCCCCCGCCGGGGTCTTCGGTTTGTCGTACCGGGGGGACTTAGTAGGCCCTGAGGTGGACCAGGGCTGAAGCGAAGAAAGACCCCGAGGTGAGCTGCAATTGCTCGACTAGCAAACGAGCAGATGCGGCGGTCCGGCCGTATTAGGCTCCCTGCGGCCGGACCAGGGTTGCCGAGGAAGAGGAGGAGCTGAGTGTTTCGTTGCTCGCCTCCCTATCCTCGGCAACCCGACAGGGGCGCACTGCGATGCGCTGTGGTGGGTCGCGGAGGGATCGAGACATCTCCCTTGCGAACGGAGGGATCGAAGCATCTCCCTCTGCGACGACAGGGCTCTGCCTGTAGGCAGAGTCAAAGGGTTAGCAGGCCCCTTTAACCACATTCAGCCAAAAATAAAACTGGGCTGGGTTAGACAAAAAATTGTGAAAAGTAGTGACAAGTGGTTAGCTTGCCGCCTACACAATCACATACCCAAAATCCCATATACCATTAGTCGCCTTTTACGACATGCTAGGCAAAAAACACATTTAGCACATTCTTTTTACTTACTCTACTTAATTTTATTTTTAGCTAAGTGCGGTAAACGAGTATTCTGCTCCTAACATTCTGCAAATGCTTCATGCTTGCGGATAAGAAAGTATGTATGTATGTAAAGAAATGGGTTTTATATAAACTGTTTAGTTTATACATGTACATAAGGTTTAAAATATTCGTGCATTCCACTTGATGTTCAGACATGCAAGTGTCGTTACACTCTGTCGTTAGCAAATTTAGTCTAGTTGAAGCGTTGTTGTTCATGTTATACAGCCCTTGCTGTTGTTTTAATTAAGCTTGCCTCTGTGGAGCTGTCTCGTTTGGTCCGACAATGTAGTGGGACCTTAGAAATAATGTGGTCATGACATGAATTGATTTAAATATGTATGAGTGTCGGGTGAGTGCATTGTAAAATGTTTATTTTGGCTTCAGCATCATCTAAACTGTAACCTTAGCGACGAAGAAAATCAATATACATTGATGCAAAGTTTCAGATTTGTCTCGAAGTTGAACATTAGAATTTTAAAATATACGTTAAGTAATATTTTATAGAAGGCCTCTTCTATTAAAATATAACTTAAACATACATTTTACAATTAAAATGACAATTTGAAAAAAAAAAAAAAGTTTGAAAATTGCCACGCAAATCACAAGGAATGCCTTGCTCGAAGAATCACCCAAATAAGCTGCGCTGCGCCATGTGATGTATCTTATTTATTTATTTTGAATTTAATATTTATTTTTTTCATTCTAAGTGAACTATAATTGTAAGTTCATATCTATACTTATAATAAATCTGTAGAGAGGTCAATTCTGTACATGAAATATATTTTCAAAATAACTATCAGGGAGTGATTAGTGATCGATACTGATGCCAAAAATGCAATCAGTAAAATTTTTGTCTGTCTGTATGTTCCTTATAGAAACAAAAACTACTCGACGGATTTTAACGAAACTTGGTACAATTATTCTCCATACTCCTGGGCAGGTTATAGTATACTTTTTATCACGCTACAATCAATAGGAGCAGAGTAGTGAAGGGAAATGTTGGGAAAACGGGAGAAGTTACTCCATTTTTTAAGTTTCCTTCGCGTGTGCAGCCTTAATGGTTTAAGTTACATAGAAATAATGTATGACGGAAATAGTCTTTAAAATATTAACCATAAACGCGGGTGACACCGCTGGCACAGCTAGTGGCAAAATAAATGTCTTTAAACCTTAAATAGGACCTCTAAAACCATTATCTAAGTTTTCTCCTTTAATTTTTTAGTATCCTCAGTATTTTCTATCTCGAGGTTATGATAGTTATTTGGGAGCAGTTTAACGTAGTAAACGAATATATTCAATCTTGGGTCATCATCACAACATTGTCGACTAGCTCGATGGCTCATTCCGTAGTAACCCTGCCCCATGCACCACGAGTTGTGGGTTCGATCCCCACCCAGGACAAACATTCTTATGATGAATACTTGTATTTGTTCTGTGTCTGGATGTTAATATTGAATATTTATGTACATATTTGTAATACCGCTGTTGATTCTGATATCCGTAACACAAGTGCTTGAGCTACTTACCTCGGAGTCAGATTAATGTATGTGATGTAGTCTGATATTTATTTATATTTATTGTCTGACAAAGGAAAAAATATATCCTTAAAATAATGTTTCATTTATCAGTAAATAGACTTTGTCTGGACAAAATAAACATCTATGACACACGGCGAAATCAATCGCTAAAGCTTCCTCACACTCCCGTCGCCTAAAGCTATAAAAGGATATCGTGTGACCCCGCTCGGCTTAGCGAAGTCGACTTTCTAGGTGATTAAACAGGGAAAACACCCTAAGCGGTGTTTTTTTTAACAAAACGCATGTCGCGCCAACAATAACTCGTCCGTGGACGGTTAAAGCATGTTTGTACGGAGTTGCGTACAAAAGCGAATGGGAACGTTCGGCCTTTGAGTTTTGGATAAATATACAATGGCTGAAAAGGCTCGATCCGTGGTCGTGTTTTGTAATGCTGGCCGTTGTACAAACGCTGTGTGTTGGGGTTGATGTTTTTGTAAAAAAAAATGTTTTTTTGCATCATATACGTATTATATTCACTGATATTATATATATATATATATATATATATATATATATATATATATATATATATATATATATATATATATATATATATATATATATATATATTAACGAATATATATATATATATATATATATATTCTAAATTCTATATATCAGTGAAATCACTGCTATGAATATAGAAGTTTATATTCTGATTTTACATTTTTTTTTTCATTTTAGCTTACGTGATGGTCGATAATAAAAATATGCACAATTCATTCCTACTATTTACTTCTCATTTGTCTAAATATATTCTTGAGGACAATAATTAAGAATTTTTAGGTAATTAAATAAATTAACCCCTGGCTTAAAATGTTAACTTGTACCTTAACTTGATTTTCAAAAAAAAGGGAAGAAAAATCAATTAATAGGCAATACCTTTTTTACTCATAAGAGACAAAAAAGAAACTTGAAACATAAATCAGTACTGTTATACGATGACTTCAGAAAATGAGTTATTTGGCATCGTCAATAGCTTTGTAGACTTGCGAATGATTGATGATAAACAATGACAATCATAGTAGAGTGTGGGTTACATCAAAAATTAAAGCTCCGATGGTTCCGTCGGCACGCGATTAATCACCGCCGTTCATTTGATTGCGATCATTCCCGCTATCTTCCTCATTACCGGTTTATTGTTGGAAATCGAGATTGAATTGATTGTAGGTTTGTACTATTTCCTTATACATACCACGGACTAGTAAAAAACGAAGGACTCCACGCTATCATACTATAGCGTTAAGCCACGTTTATGCATGTGTGAGTGAGATACCTAAGGATACCAGATATCGGATATCTGTCATTTGGAGCACTTATTATGTCAATGTGTGACGTAAGTTGCGTGTCAAGGTGGTGCACCTGAGGAGCTTCAATGTGTAGATAATGGCGCGGAGTCTTTCTTTTTTTACTAGTCCGTGATACATACATACATAGACATACATACTTAGATACACATACATAGATACACTGGTGTGTATGTACTCCGCGAAGATTGAAGGCTTGACGGTTAAAGCTTTTAACGATGTCAGGCAATTTCCATAGTTTTATTTTTGATTTATTTTATCTACTTCGGTTCTCTCTGCCTACCCCGCTAGGGAAGTGGCGTCAAGTTTAGTTAGTTAGTTTGTTTTTATCTATTTCATGAGCTTTCCAAAATTACAAGTAAGTACTTTTGAAATGAGAAAGCAAATATTGGCATTATATTTATTGTCAACCTCGTTACTTAGTTTATTCGGGTCGATAGTATTTCAAGTGACTTTATAGCGAATATCAAAATAGTATTCTTTAATATTCCGACCTTGTACTTATCTTTAAATTATCCGTTAGGAGCAAGTTTGTATTAAAGTCGCCTCCTTATGTAAGGTACTATTATGGGAACTGAATTAAATATTGCTTTATTATTTGAGACGTTTGGTTCCAAAACTTTTGAGAACAACTTTTGAGCTTTGAAACGGTACTTGTTAAAGTTTGGGTAATAATTTTCAGAGCATTATTTTTGCTATGTTTATTTATTGAAGCCAATTCGAACAAAATGTTAAAGTACTTAAAAACAAATAAAGTATTAACTATCTGTTAGCCGTGACTTCGTCCGCGCGAAATTTAACTGTAAAATATACTTTTACTGAGAATTATAACTCATTTTCCAGAATAAAAGCTTAAGTTCTACTTTGTGACACTAACTGTCTGCTAGTAAAATTCCCATCGTTATCGGTTCAGCCGTTCCGGAAATTACCCAAAAAATCAAATAGATTGACAGACAAAAATTTTTTTTTATACAAGAATTAAAAATAACTTATATAATATGCCTTTAGCAACAAACTATTATTTTATATAGATAAGTGTATCTAGAAGGAAAACGGAACCAAAGGAGTTCGGAAATTGATAATGATATAAATAAAAAAATTGTTCTTAAGAAAGGAACTTTGGGGCTAGACCTGCAATTAATATTAATAACGATGAATTACAATATATCTAAAAAATCTAATTAAACGTGAAGAAAATAAGTGTATTTTTTCACCGATTGGGTTCTTAATAATATATATAACGGAGAGTGATTTTCTATTTCGCTATTATCCGCCATGCTGATTGACGGCTATGGGCGTTACGACGGGTAATGTCGGTCAAACCCTGGTACGATAATCAAGGTTATTTTAATTACACTCGATAATTAGCACTGATGACTGAATTAGGTACGAGAAAAACCTGGGAACGCGTGACAATTTTCAGACGTGTTCACTGCTCGGTGGTCGTAGGCAAAGTGAGCTCACTTCTGCCAGGCACAACGTCTTAGACTCCATCGAGCGCCGCGAGGTGGCGCTGGCGTACCAATTAATACACTAGCCGCTTGGTGGCGCTGGCATCGCTTAATGCCGGCATATATTGTATGATCGTGTACAAACGAAACGTGCCTTTTAAAAGCTTACGCGAACTTTATTGTCAGACATTCTAACAGACGTGAAACGTTTCGAAATGTAATACCATTAAAATCCATTTATTTCCATTATTGCATATCTCTCTGCTGTTCGAACATTTTAATATAACTTGAATCTGTTTCCCGAAGTTAAATTAATGTTCATTCATAATTTCAGTTGAGCATTGGAGTTACACCGAACTTACTTGTAAATCCTTACGAAAAGCTGCTTATAAGTACCTATATGTGCTAATATCTACGTAGAATGTAAAATGCAAGGTTATTATTTATCTATAAGCTATATGCGAAACCACTTATCTACTTTTTTGACTCATTATACAAAACAAAAGCTTTGAGCTGATTGACCATTTTATTTCATCTAATCCAGTCCATTGTCCCATGTTGGTCTGGAACTTAAAAATAATGTGTCAACTGTGGTTCTTGCCTAGCATGTCGTAAAATGCGACTAATGGTATATCAGGTTATGGTATGTGGTTGTGTAGGCGACAAGCTAGCCACTTGTCACCACTTTTTCACAATTTTCTATCTAACACAGCTCAGTTTTGATTTTGGCTGAATGTGGTCTGCCCCCTTTACTCTGTCTACCCCTTCGGGGATTATGGGCGTGATGTTATGTTACGTTGTGTTTATTTTGTATGAAAAGAAAAAAAAGCTAATTTTTTTAAATCCTTTAAATTAGTTCCATAAAATAATAAGAATAAGAAGGTTAGAGGTTTCAAATAAACTAAAACTAACGTCGTGAAAGAAAATACAATCTATTTCATAGTTAAACATTCCGTTATTGTCTATGCAAATTTCATAACCATGTTTTCTCTCTTCGCTTTTCCTAGTAGCTATAAAAATATAAGTATCCTACGCCATTTAAATAAATATTTTATCATCAATGTGGACAGAAATATAAAAGATCTTAATATTGAAAGGGACCTAGCAAGAAACTGGCCGAAAAAATACTTCACCAGTACGCAAATAAAAAAAAGGTGTAGCCCTCACACGATTCGATTTGCTATTTCAATTATCTTGAGAACAAGTGAGACGATATCTCCAAACAAAAAGCTTAATTTTTCTCAACGATCGTCGAATAAAACCTTGAGCGTTGGTTCCAACCCTTCGGTGTCGGCGTACGACACCCAAGGGTTATGAATCGTAAGGAATTTCATTACGGAATTTCATTCGAGAGTCGGAGTCATCGATGCTGTGAATGGCCGCGTTCGACATTTCCGAAGGCCCCTTATTTTGCATTGCAAGGGAATCTATTGTATAGGAGATTTAACTGAATAGGCCGCATTCGATGCATGCTCTGACGCGTGGGAATGTTCCCAAAATTTTGTGGTAATAATTAAGCCTAGCTTTCGAAAATGTAACTTAGAAATAGATATACCTACTAATATGATATTATTTTAAATTTTAATAAAAGTGATTATTATCAGAGGAACAATAAAAAATAAAGACCGTAAAATACATGTGTAGGTTAAGTGTGGCTTCTAATCTAGAAGTAGTAGTGTGAATCCAAATTACAGATGACGTTATGCTAATAAAATAAGCCAATTGCCTAGTATGCAAACAGTTTTAATTTCCGATGACAATGTTACACCATAGATAATTTAAAAAGTATTAATCGAGCAATAAAGTTCTTCTTAAAACAATTTTCCATGCATTTGATTTGAATGCATTTGCATGCCGCTCACAATCTCCGGCTATTGTTAATAAAAAAGAAAATAAAATCAAACAGAACTACTGTTCTTATTACAATAAGTTGTCATGCATTCGAATTAAACGCATTCCCATTTGCGATTTCAATCGAACGCCAATAGTGGAGCGAAAAATGAATTCGCCTTCGGAATATTGCGGTGTAGAGATGCCCCACTATCGATAGTTGACCTTCAAAGCAAGTAATAATATCGATAGTGTTATCGACAATAAAGATAGTTTATAGGTAATATTATCGATATTGACTGGCTCGATGGCTCATTCGGTAGTGACCCTACCCTTTGCGCCAAGAGTTGTGGGTTCGATCCCCATCCAGGACAAACATTCGTATGACTAATACTTGTGTTTGTTCTGTGTCTGGGTGTAAATATTAAATATTTAAGTATATATTTGTAATACCACTGTTGATTCTGATATCCGTTACATAAGTGCTTAAGTTACTTACCTCGGAGTCAGATCAATGTATGTGATGTAGCCTGATATTTATTTATTTATATAAGTAATGATTATATTGAAATATTAAGCTTTTGGCTTGCATATATCTTTTCATTTGTTCTCGAGATAATTGAAATATCAAACAATCCGTGTGAGACGGACAACACATTATTTTATTAGAGTAGTAATAATGTAGTTAATGTTATCGATGGAAGCGATTGTTTACGGACAATTCGATATATTATAGTTATACGATAACAAACTAACTATCAATACCACGGATAGCTCGTAGCACTATCGAAATTAGTTAGACTATATGTTAACAGTAGTCAATAATATTGCCTTTGTCCCATGTAGGTCTGGGACTTGGCCCATGTTGATCTGGGACAAAAAAAAAGAATGTTCCAACTGTGGTTCTTGCCTAGCATGTCGTAAAAGGCGACTAACGGTTTACGGGCTTTTGGGTATGTGTCTAAGTAGGCGACGAGCTAGCCACTTGTCACTCCTTTTTCACAGCTTTCCATTCAACCCAGCCCACTGTCCCATGTTGGTCTGGGACTTAAAAAGAATGTGCCAACTGTGGTTCTTGCCTAGCATGTCGTAAAAGGCGCCTAATGGTATATCGGGTTTTGGGTGTGTGATTGTGTAGGCGACAGGTTAGCCGCTTGTCACTGCTTTTTCACAATTTTCCATCTAACCCAGCCTGGCTCTATTTTTGGCTGAATGTGGTTCAAGGGGCTTGCTGCCCCTTTGACTCTGCCTACCCCTTCGGGGATTATGGGCGTGATGTTATGTATGTATGTATGTATGTAATAATATTGCCCCTACCAACAATGTCGATACTTTTGTAAGTAACAATACTATTGATTCTATCGATACTTGATATGATACAGACTATCGAAAGACTACTGAAAGGCAACACTATTGCGGTGCACAATTCGATTCGAACGTGCATTCGGATCGTGTTAATTATTTTAAACGGCATTCTGAGTGCATTGCTATACGCGCCGTAGAACAGATATTAACGAAGATGAGAATTCGACGTGGACTTAACTTTAGCCAGCGGTGCGCGTACGACTTCTTATGGAAGTACTTTCAATTCCTTTAAACTTAAGAATTCGTTTTCAACTCATGATTTCCAAAGTTTTCCGCTTTCTTCGGTGTGCAATTAAATGTCTAAAGCATATTAACTTTACAAATATTCATCGTTATTAATATACTCGTACATGTAATGTCGAGTGATGGTGGTAGCTCAATGATAGGGATATGCGCCTCATAACCGAGGGGTGCAGGTTTAATCCCCAGCATGTACCTCTGGATTTTTCAAATCTATGTACATATTTATACCACTAGCTCGGCGGTGAGGGAAAACATCGTGATGAAACCTGCAAATTCAAATAACGAAAATGTTCTGGTTCCTCTATCTTAGGGTTGCGAAGGTCAGATCGGCAATCGCTTAAATGTAATTAGCAGACATGTTAACTCCTGGATCATGGTCTAAGAAGACCCCGTCTAGCACGGGGTATAACGCTAGGAAGATGATGATGTAATGAGGTAGTGATGTACATTGTACATGTAAGTAAAGGGACGGCTTACAGGAACCACCTTCTCAGAGACGTTACTTTAATAAATTACTAGCTGTGCCAGCGGTGTCACCCGCGTTTATGGTTAATATTATAAAGACTATTTCCGTCATACATGATTTCTATGTAACTTTAACCATTAAGGCTACACACGCGACGGAAGCTTAAAAAATGGAGTAACTTCTCCCGTTTTCCCAACATTTCCCTTCACTACTCTGCTCTTATTGATTGTAGCGTGATGAAAAGTATACTATAACCTGCCCAGGAGTATGAAGAATAATTGTACCAAGTTTCGTTAAAATCCGTCGAGTAGTTTTTGTTTCTATAAGGAACATACAGACAGACAGACAGACAGACAAAAATTTTACTGATTGCATTTTTGGCATCAGTATCGATCACTAATCACTCCCTGATAGTTATTTTGAAAATATATTTCATGTACAGAATTGACCTCTCTACAGATTTATTATAAGTATAGATAATGGCATTTTCTTTCATATAAAATGTAGATATTTTTTTAAATATTATAAATTGCCTTTAAATATTGTAATGGTGTGATATCATTGTAATTTTTTTTTTGGATCGGCAAAAGTAATATTCAAAGTTCTATTTTTTTGGTCATTAAAATTTTTTCCATATTTTTATTTTGATAAAACACATTGATAATAAGTTTTACTTTAATTTCTAAAAAGTTTGCTTACAACAACCCGATGCATTGAAAGTTAAACCACGAAGACTAATGTAACCTGTTATTTTAAAACAAATAGTACGTAATTTTTATTGATTACATAATGTTTCTAGTGATATTTTGGGAAATTACTTTACACCACTAGATAACATATAAAACCGATTTAAAACCGATTTCGGTAAAGTGTCATCAATAAAACTCATTACCATGAGTGTTGTGTACTGGTTTCATTAGTTAATGCTCTAGTATCGAGTACATAGGTGATAAATCCGATATAATTATATTCGGAATGTATGAAAAGCTAAATTTTTTTTTTAAAATGGATAGATATTTATGAGCATATAGTATCTCTTAAATTCCCATTTCCTTACTTCTAATTTTATTTTTAGCATATAATATGTAGTATGCATCTGTTACTGTTTATACATTATAGCGTGAAAACGTCACTTTTACATGTAAAATGATGGATTCCCTGCAATAATGATGAATGACTGTAACTCTTCCAGTTTAAAGTTAGACATTGGAACACAATTGGAATCAGTAGTTCCTGAGATTAAGCAAACAAACCAAGAAACAAACTTTTCAACTTTATAATATTTGTATCGATATATGTTATGAATTTATCACACTATAATGATTGTTTCTAATTATGCGTCCACACATGGAAATAGGCATAGTAGAATAACAATAAGTGCTGACTGTTGCGGTAAAAACCACACACTTTAGGAACTTGCAGCTTCATTAGAAAAATTCGGGCACTCCCTAAAGGCTCCTCCTATTACTAGGCCACTGTTAACGACACTAGTCCCACGTCACAGTCCAAGCGCTCGCCCAATTAGCGCCGCCGTGTCGCGCCACTAATGACGCGAGCGCTCAAGCGCGCTCATCTTTGTCATCGTCATTTAGAGCCGCGGGTTAATTAATATCTGCTCTAGTTTGTAGACCAAAGGTGCATTGTGCTCTTGTGTTAGGAAAGGTTGCTTTGACAGATGTGTATAATAACAAAATTTACTAGACATAACGCTTATCTTTCTTATTTTAACTTTAAAATGCATTGTGCTCATTGACATTACAAATAATCATTTAATAATTAATTAGTAGTTTTGCAACGTATCAAAATTATTTTAAAACTATCTCATTTAGTGATATAATATATATACGAATTCACTAAAAGTGTAAGGCTTGAAAACCAGACTTGTTAAATTGCGCTTAGCTGTGCCATAGTCACCTAAAACTATACTTGGACAATTTTACTCGGACCCTTAAAATCAAGTACAACTAAGGCCACTATAACTAGTCCCACGTCGCAGTCCAAACGCTCGCCCAATTAGCGCCGCTGTGTCGCACCACTAATGACGTGAGCGCTCGAGCGCGCTCATCTTTGTCATCGTCATTTAGAGTCGCGGGTTAATATCTGCTCTAGTTTGTAGACCAAAGGTGCACTGAGCTCTTGTGTAAGGAAAAGTGTGTAGATAAAATTGTCTGTTTAATAAAAAAAATATCTTATTTGTTAAGTCACTTTTCTAGGAATATTATTTTGTTATTGTAATATTGATTAAGACTTGAGCCATACCGAGTGGTTGCATAGAATTAAAAAAAAATTAGCGCTAAACTACGACATAAGCAAGAGATGCAATTGTGATTTTGTTATCTTAGATTTCTGGATTAAGAAACATAAGTTCGAAAGTCGCACATTATACTAAATATTACTTTTCACATAAAAATAGTTAATTATACCTACAAAATTAACAAAAGTCAATTACAGAAAAACTAATTGCCATTAAGCTGCAAAATTTAAGTTTGCTTGTTAATATATTCGTTAAAATATAAAAAGTAAGTAAGTTAAGTCCCATGTTGGCCTGTGACTTGGCCAATGTTGATCTGGGACAAAAAAAAGAATGTGCCAACTGTGGTTCTTGCCTAGCATGTCGTAAAAAGGCGACTAATGGTTTACGGGCTTTTGGGTATGTGACTGAGTAGGTGACGAGCTAGGCACTTGTCACTCCTTTTTCACAGCTTTCCATCCAACCCAGCCCACTGTCTCATGTTGGTTTGGGACTTAAAAAGAATATGCCAACTGTGATTCTTTCCTAGCATGTCGTAAAAGGCGACTCTTGGTATATCGAATTTTGGGTGTGTGATTGTGTAGGCGACAGGTTAGCCGCTTGTCACAGCTTTTTCACAATTTTCCATCTAACCCGGCCCGACTTTATTCGTGGCTGAATGTGGTTGAATGGGCATGCTGCCCCTTTGACTCTCCCTACCCCTTCTGGTATTATGGGCGTGATGTTATGTATGTATGTATGTAAAATATAAAAAAAAACTTTGGATTTTAAATAATCCTCAATATACAATATATGTTTAAAAATAACGCTTTTCACTCTTCTTTGTGTGGAACCTCAGGCGTCATAGGTTTTAAAAAGTTCCCCAATTAGTAAAGTTCCGAGGCACTAATGATGCGCTCGCAGAGGCATCCTTAGGTACCAACAGGGCCCTTGAAGTCTAGATCTAGATTATTCTATAAAAAGTTCGCTGAAAGTCTGTAGTAAGTAATTGTTGCGAGTATAATATATAATAAATCATATTATGACATACATCTCAACAGCTTTATGCTTAAATGAAAGATATTATGAGAGCTGAAGAGGAAACATACGTTCTTAGTTTAAATAATGCCGAACTCTAACGGTTTCTAGACAGATAATGGTTTGTTGAAAACGTGACAAATTGATATTTTATAATAAGTGTTACTCGTCAACTTATAAAGGCTGTTTAGCTGTGATTTGTTTGCTATAAATTTAAATAATAATTCAAATACGATTCGTCTATTAAAATCCAACATCCATTAATTTAGCCATCAAGATCTCCTTGATGAATTGCCTGTTCATATTTTCATTTCATCCAGTTACTGTAATATCTGTGAAAAATTTATTGGGCACTCTTTTTCTCTATAATTCAACAATTTGGATTCTAACAAGAAAAATCACAAATTCGTTCTCATTTTACCATTTAGCGGACCCAATTTAAAAATGGGGATAATATCGGAAGGTATTTATTTATATTTAAATATTTCTTATCGAAAATAATAACTGTAAAGTTGCCGCGTTTATGTCTGTTCTTATTTAGCATACTTTTCTCATCTCTCTCCCTCGCCATAAAATCATTTGCATGTTCCACTTTATTTTGAATACCTACCTATTATATCCCTTGCAGTAAAGTAATGAAACGTAGTACCTACATTGAGCGCGTACGTGTTTTATTTCCGTCTAAGACAAAAAAAGGAATATGTAACTAACTAACTAACTACCTAAAATTCACGATAACCGAACGCCATATGGCATGATCTTTACACACTCGCCTCTTCAACATTCATGATCCTTTTCATACAAGCTCTACGGTTTTTATGAATCCTAACATCACCTGTTAATACACAACCAATCTGGTCGTGGTAGGTGAGCCTGGGCCTTCCGCGGCTCCTACTTTCTTCCCCTTTCGCATTGTATATCTGTTTAATAAATCTTTCGTCATACATTCTTTCCACATGTCCGAAGTAAGTAATTTAAGTAAGGAAAATGTGTACAATAAATAAAGCTTATTTTTGTAACATTTTAGAAAACCTAATATTGTTTACCTGGGTGTTGTATTTTTTTCTTTTTGTTCTGCCTGCCCCGCTAGGGAAGTGGCATGAAATTAAGTTTAAGTTTAATTTCATTATTTATTGGTAGGGGTCGAAGTGGTATCGTATAATCGCGTTTACAATGAAACTCAAATGTTGCCGATCAGTTTGGTTGAAACTTTTTATTGACAAAGTTGCACTCATCATCATCATCATCTTCCTAGCGTTATATCCCGTGCTTGGACGGGGTCCGCTTAGACCATGATCCAGAATTTAGCGAGCCTGGTAATTACATTGAAGCGACTGCCGATCTGACCTTCGTAACCCTAAGGTAGAGGAACCAGAAATTTTTTGGATCATGATTACAAATCCAAAGTTATTTGAATTTGCAGGTTTCATCACGATGTTTTCCCTCACCGTCGAGCTAGTGGTATAAATACGTACATATATTTGAAAAATCCAGAGGTACGTGCCCGGGTTTGAACCCTCATTCCTCGGTTAAGAGGCGCGTGTCCTTACCATTGCGCTACCACCGCTCTAACAAAGACAAAGTTGCACTCCGTACTTCTATTTTTCAGTATGTTAGTTACGATTCGCAGTGTTTAAAAAATGGTACCTTTAAAATACCCTTACTGAAACCAAATCAACTGCTTACTGACAACAATGCTACAGAGCTGCAGGGAGTTTTAAAATGTTTCCTCCGAGCAAGGAACTGTTCCCATTTCTTTGAAGCTCTCACATTTTTCTAGAAAAGATTACGCTCGGAGTAAGCAGGCGTTTGTGTTCGAGCTAAATGAATGCTCGGCTAAATGGCCTGACATTTGTCCGTACGACACATTTTTGTAAACGACAACCACATCGTCAGGGCAATCTAAGATGTTCAATCTAGCGACGATTTTTTTCTGGGCTGTTTGCGAGAGAAAGGGATGATTTGTATATAGTGATTGAGATCTTTAATAATAAATTGAATAAACTAAAGTTATATTAATTGGATTTCACTAGGAATATGATGTGATTTAAAATAAATGCATTTTTTCATATCATAGCTATGTGCTGTGATATTGACAGAGAATAGGCACCACGATTCGATCAATGAAATATTGCAGTACGTACTTACTTTTCTCGTAGTCTATGTGACCATTTGCTATCACTCAATGCAAGTCCCAGAAGCGAAGTATTTATCAATAAATACTTCGCAACCATAACACTTTAAACAGATTCAATGTTTACAGCAAAGTCCGTTAACTAACAGATCAATTGTATAAGTACCATCCTCCGAATCGCACTTTGTATCAAATTTATTTTATATTCCCAATGTTATCACAGATTTATTCAAATCAAAAATGCTGACCGTTACAAAAACCACAAGTAATCCTGCACCGTTTTCACCAGAAGTAAGTTATTACCCAGAATCGACCTACGGCCGTTACCATGACAATGGCCACAATAAACGGGAAAAATCGGTAGAAAAAGACTTATCCACACCAAAACAGCCTCTGGGGAAACGTGTAAATTCGATCATTATATTTTTATACACCGCTTTGAAGAGTCAGATATGTTGGTTCAAAATTAATTTTTCCTCTTGGGTTAGGAAAATATTTGTACAAGCCACCGATACGAGTGTGATGTTACCAGTACGTCGTTTCGTGATTAAAATTATGAACGGTCTGCGGTTTGTTGTCCGGTTTCGAGAGGGTTTAAATGATGAGGGATTTGATATTGAATCGGTAATGGGAACCGGTGGAAAGTAATATAAAAATGGGGCAAGCTCAGTAAATACTTATTTCCTTACTAATACAGTGGACCCCCGGTAATCCGACAAACAGTTTGCAGGGCAGTGTCGGATTAACGAATTTGTCGGATTATAGAGTACAGCCTAAGACCTCCTATAGTCCTGTTTTGTGCATTCGCTTCTGAGCTTGTGACGACATTACTAGGTACGATTACGTAATACACAATGAATAAACACTTAACGATGAACACACGCTAGACCGCACCGCTATCTTCATCACATGTAGTCAAATTAAAACTAAGCAATCAGAATCAAAACAATACTCTACGCGTCGAGCACAATAGTGGTGGTGGGTACAAGTTATAACTTGTTCAACCAAGCATTAGCGAAGATTTAAAATAATATATTCAATACATAATAAATAATAGATCATGTCGGATTACAGGGGGTGCCGGATAAGCCAGGGGCCGGATTATCGGGGGTCCACTGTATAGTAATTGATTGCTACAAACAAAACTTAAAAAACTATTCAAAACTTAAATAACTAAGTAGTTTTGCCTGTCTGATATATTTTCGTGCCTAAACCTAACCCATTTGGACGAAAGGCTCGCCCTAAGTTTTATTGCAGGAAATTAAATAGATCTGACCATGATCTTCATGATCATGATTATCATGAAAAGAGTCCTTGGAAAGGACTTAACAAATTCTAAAAAAATCTAAATTTTTTAGTAGTATTTTACTTTAGTTAATGCAAATAAATTTATTAAACAGATCTTGGAAGACATTGAGCTCAGTATGAATAGTAGTAATTCCTATTAGTTCTCTATCTAACCGAAAAATGTATTACGGTTCTAGCCTTTTTTTTCCATGTTTGGTAAAAATAGTCTAACTGCGTAAAAATATAGCATATATACTAAACACAGATATATGTGGTTGCATCAACTTGTGAATGCAACTTTTCAAAGTGCAGTAAATTTTTCCGGAGCGTAGTGACTCGAGCGTCAGGAAGACTTAACGAGTATTTTATTCGTGTATGAAAAAACTGGCGACATTTGTTGCCGCTTTATTATGAATTTGCTTTTAGTTGATATTTTACTTCCATATTTTATGTGCTACTTCAAAAGTTTAAAACATATATATATTTATACTAAATCCAGTCACTATGATTTTGTCCCATGTTGGTCGGAGACTAAAAAATAATGTGCCAACTGTGTCTCTTGCCGTAAAAGGCGACTAATGATACATGGGGTGAAATTAAATGAATTGAAATGAAATTAAATGAATTGAAATGAAATGAAATTATCTTTATATTACGTAGGCTCAAATAAGCACTTATAAATCGTCAGTACATACAAATGAAAATGAAAATTTACCATCGGAATCGGAAAGTAGCTTCTACCGAGAAGAACCGGCAAGAAACTCGATAGTAACTCTTTTCATCGCCAAGTTTACAATAAGTATCAATAACAATTATGTTATTCTTATGTATAGCAGCTATACAATTCTAAAAAAAGTACATATGTATAATAGCAATTACAAATATTTGCCATTTAAAAATCTTCTATAGTATAATAAGCCTTTCTCATAAGATGATCTTTAATGTGTTATTTAAATCTATGCATAGGCAGTTTAATTATATTGCCTGGTAGTTTGTTGTATTTTATACTTAACCCCCTAAATGAACTACTAGTCTTGTGAAGTCTTAGATACGGAACGGCAAGCTTGTGTTCATTTCGGGTGTTAAAATGGTGACAACCAGATTTTTGAATAAAGTTATGTAAGTTCTTGCGTACATACATAATACAGTCAAAGATGTATTGTGATGGCACTGTTAATATGTAAATTTCTTTGAACATATCTCTTAGCGAATCTCGAGGTTTAAGGCCATATATATCGCCCGGATGGCCCTCTTCTGCAATACAAAAATAGTTTGTATGTCAGCAGCGGACCCCCATAACAAAAGGCCGTACGACTCAGAGATAGTGTATCATTCTCATCATCCTCTTGCCCTTCTCCCAGTTCATCTGGGGTCGGCGCAGCATGTCTTTCTTTTTCATATGTCCTGGTCAACCGTCATTAAGCTATCCACTTCCATTTCACTCATATCATCTTACACATAATCCATCCATCTCTTATTTGGCCTTCCTCTTCCTCCCCATTCACTAACATTAATATTCATCACTCTCTTTGTCACATGTCCTTCCTCACTTCTCACCACTTGCCCGTACCTAGATAAACGGATTTCTCTCATCTTATCTATCACTGGTGCCACTTTATAGTGCATCATTCTAACGGTGAAAATATTTTGAAAGCGGTGAAAAAGTGTTAAGTTTTTTCGTTACAAACATATCCTCTTTATACTATAGTGTTGATGTAGAGAAAGAACTTGTAGCGAATATCATCCATTAGTTGCAGGTGGCACAAAAGTAAGTCGTTATCGAATGTTTCTTTGGACCCGTATATCTAAAAGTATATTTGATATAAAGAGAGCAAACGTGTAGGTTCATATATATAACAATGCTATAGAGAGCAGAAACTTTGTACATTGCAGATGTTTGGAAGTAAAATGATGGTTAATTGCAAAAGTCGTCTCAATCGTTTTAATAATTACCGTATATTTCATTGTTTATTTGTTCATCACGAGAATACGCCTCAATTGATTTAAAAACGGACCTCACTTCCTTTACAGAATATATAGCATGATTTATTCAAGTCAATCAAGGCCGTCTGTGGTTACCCTCACTGCAAATACTGGCTTGACTGTTTAGACGACTATAGTTATCACACACATTGAGACAACTTAAGTATAATACAAATCAACTATTTGACTATTTTTCGAAGTATAATTATCATCATCATCCTCTTGCCCTTCTCCCAGTTCATCTGGGGTCGGCGCAGCATGTCTTTCGAAGTATAATATAGATAGCTAAAAGTCTGTTACAAGCAATCAAAGTACTAGGGAGTAAACTATTTCAGTAACGAGCATCAACAATCAGGATCGTAAGCTGCCAAAGACAAGAAGCGTTAGAAGCACTTCCATTAGCAAATCCAAAGCCGAACCGAAGTAAGTCGGGGACGCGCGATCCATCTCGCAAACTGCTCTAATACGTCAATGGTCTTATATGTGCTGAGATAGATAAAGCATTCCTCTCAGTCAAGTTCAAAGTTGCTGTTGAAGTCCGTCTGCAGTCTAACGTTGGTATTAAAGTTGGATAGTAATTCAATCCACTCACTAATGACTGGTTCAATGAATAAGATTTTATGATTTTGACTTGTACAGGTGTAAGAAAATAAGCTCAATATTCTGTACCCATGATATTTCCCTGACCAATGGACAATAAGGGTATAAATTCGAACATAAATTAAAAAACTAGCCAAAGGTGCATGCCGGACTCAAACCAGCAACCCTCGCGTATTATGCATGTGACATTAACGTGGCATCTTCATACATTGCAACAACTGCAAACAAAATAATAAGAAGTCTCTTAAATATTTTCTTCCAGAACAATTAGGAAGAATACATACATACATACATAACATCACGCCCATAATCCCCAAAGGGATAGGCAGAGTCAAAAGGGCCCCCTTAACCACTTTCAGCCAAAAACAAAATTGGGCTGGGTTAGATGGAAAATTGTGAAAAAGCAGTGACAAGTGGCTAGCTCGTCGCCTACACAATCACTTACCCAAAACCCCATCCACCATCAGTCGCCTTTTACTGTCGTGCTAGGCAAGAAACACAGTTGGGACATCTTTTTAAGTCCCCGACCAACATGGGACAAACTAATAGACCTTCAATAGACAGAACTATGTAGATTGTATTCTATACAAGCAAAGCTGCAGGCACAAGTTAGTATATATACTAAAGCGCTTTCGCTTAATATAACATGCGACTGACACCAATAACTAGCGTTAACCAAACCACAAGCGACGTCGCCTCTCCTTTAGTCAATGTTTAATACTGGAAGAGACTTAAAAAAAAAAAAAAAACTTTGTAAGTAACAAAAAAGTATTGTACGGGGTAGGGGTTCGTTTCGATGAAAAATGCCGCTTTTAGTGGAACCAAAACGTATATTGTCCCAAGTAAAATGATACAGACACGAATACTTAGGTAGATTTAACAAATTTAGAGTGCAACGCAGTATGGTGTCACTTTCCAAGAGGTTTGAGGCAGACTGGCGTGGCGCGGCCAAAGGGGCTCGCGCGGCGGTTGGTCAGTGATACCACACTACCCTATATTTAAAACATATAAAAATTATAAAAGTGCAGAGGACAACTAGAGGTCAATGAGCGCGTCGCCTACAAGTATTATATCTCCAAAAATAATTCCAATGTTCTGAAGTGAAAATAACGATTTTATCGAATGCAGGTGTATATTATTAAACCTGGATATTTATTTTGGCCGGGATTGGTTTGTGTAAATTAAAAGTTACTGGATTTTTTTTTCTTCTACATTTATATGTAATTTCTAACCAAACAAAAGTTGTGTACACATTTGATTCCCGGATTCATAAATGGCATGAGCGGAATAATATTTAATGTTTACGTCTTTAGTCAGGACATACTTTAAGTAAGAAGGGTGCAGATTCAAACTCGAGCACGTACCTGTGGATTTTTTAAATCTATGTACATATTTATACCACTAGCTCGGCGGTGGCTCGGCTGAATACATCGTGATGAATCCTACAAATTCAAAGAACTTTGAATTTGTAACCATGATCTAAAAATTGTCTAGTTCCTCTACATTTGGGTTACGAAGGCCACATTTCCAGTCGCTTCAGTACCAGACTCGCTAAATCCTGGATCATGGTCTAAGCGGACCGTAAGCACGGGACATAACCCTAGGAAGATGAAGATGATACCTACATTATTAAGTTATTACAAACCCCTTAATTCCGATTACGTCTTAGTTCGTACAAAATCCTCAAATCTGAATAATAACGAATCCTATTCTCAAAGCACCAATATTTTTTAATCGCATCTAGTAATTCTACCTCAGCGCACTCGTCGCCTCCTAACCGGTATTGACATAACAAGCTAGTGATAAAGCACTTCCAGGGACCCGTCGCAGTCAATATTCCCTTGTGACATGATAATGTACGTATCTAGTTAACTAGGTTATAACAGTATGCGGAAAAAAGATACACAGGTTGTCCTTTTTAACCGACTTCAAAAAAAAAGAGGAGGTTCTCAATTCGTTGTTTTTTTTATTTGATTTACTGTTTAGTTATTTTTATATATTGTTCTATTATATAATTAATCGCATATATCAATCGTTCAATCAGCTTAGACAGCTCGGTAGATCGGACATTTATGTAGTAAGTTGTTTAGTTTGGTGCGGATATTTGAGTTGAATTGAAGATGATATAATCTTAACAGGCACCAATAATTCTGTCAATTATTAAATATTAGATTGGTACTTGTAATGTAAGATAATGTAAAGGAATGTATAACATTTACTCATGCATATTTTTTTTTACAATACATATATAACTTCCCGCCCGTAATCCCCGAAAGGGTAGGCAGAGTCAAAGAGACAGCAGACCCCTATATTCACATTCGGCAAAAAATAAAACTGGGTTGGGTTAGATGGAAAATTGTGAAAATTATACACAAACACAAAACCCGATATACCATTAGTCGCCTTTTACGGGATGCTAGGCAAGAAACACAGTTGTCACATTCTTTTTAACAATGCACACCATAATTAATCTGAACACACTCATCCTAATTACTATTTTTTTTAAGTGTAAAATTTTTTTCATAAAATTATTTCTAGACTTGTATTTAAGCATCATCAACAAAACCAATATCCGTTATATTCCCTCTATATTTCTTTCATATCAGCTGTTCTGATGGTGCATCATGTTATTGCCTCTGGCAGCAATCTTGCGCCAATATCCGAGAGGAGATCTATGCAAGATTTCCTCGGAACCGATGTATGGGTTTGAGTGTTTCCAAGATTAACCTCGTGCGAATGAGATGGCTAAAGGAAATTCGTATCGAACGACGTTTGAGGGTGCACGTGATAGTATTTCAAATGCTTCTTTCGTATTTATCGTGAAACTTGAAACGTATGTTCATAATAACATTAACACATAAGTGTCTAAGATCTTTCTAGTGTTGTCCCGGTCTAAGTTTTCTAGAATCTGACAAATTGGATCATCGTATGATGATTTAGGCAAAAAAAAAAAGTCACCTGGATAGTTAGGAAACCTACATGGCTTTCCTCATCATGCTTTCTCTCACTGCCTAGCTTCTAATTCTTGTGAAAGTTCTAGATGTATATACTATTAAAAATCCTTTTGTAAATACTACCATTATTGTAATCAAGATCTTTTTTATTGTAATCGAATTAAAAAATAAAAGTATTACAAAAGTTTGCTATTGCATGTAACTATAGTTTTGCAAATACCTCCATCGGCAACAGTCTAACAATTACGGGGATCAAATAGCCATAAAAACAATTTTACAACCGGCGGTCCAGCAATACATCGGTTCAGTGACCTTAACCCTCTCACTATCGCCGTAAAATACCTAATTTACAATGCCAATAACCCAATTCGATCGAAACATCTTTGAAATTGGAATCGGCCTAATCGCAGACGGCAGATGTGTGCGACGCGACGCGACGCGATTGTTTCCCACTCTCGCGTCGGAAAGTTCGTTAAGTGGGGGTAAGTAGGGCGTGAAATCGATCGGGATGCTTGGAGCGGTAAACCAATTTGCGAAAATTAGAAAATATCTTGAAGTCAAGAGAAGTTTAAATGCTAATAACAGTCTAATGGGTCAGAACGGAGGGAAAGTTTGATTTTGAATGTTTTTTATGTGTTTTGAGGAAACGTTTAAGGAAATCTTTATTTTGTTTTGTACCAATCAATACAAGTGAGAGAATAAATCAACATACTGAAATAACTTTGTATCTATCGCCTTGGCCTAAGGATCTGCCATGCACATGTCTGTCGCTGCGGTGAATTTGTTGGGCCTCTTGGTCACCACGGCCTATCTTGTGCCCAAAGCGCAGGGCGCATCCCTCGTCACGCCAGTTTAAATGACATCTTGCGCCGAGCCTTTACTTCAACCAGGACACCAGCTGTCCTGGAACCCCAGGGCCTATACCACAATGACGGAAAAAGGCCCGACGGGATGACGCTCATCCCGTGGAGTAAAGGCAAAGCTTTGGTCTGGGATGCGACCTGCGTTGATACTTTGGCACCCTCCCATATCCACACCACTTCTGAGTGCGCGGGAGCAGCAGCAGCATCAGCAGAAGCTCGAAAGCTCTCCAAGTATTCTGCTCTTGGCAACTGCTACCGGTTCGTTCCATTCGGCGTGGAAACTCTTGGACCGTGGGGTCCAGAGGCCCGCAAACTTTTCCAGGAGCTGTTCGCCCGGCATATTCAAGTTTCTGGGGTCCTGAATGCTGGAAGCTTCCTCGGCCAACGCCTCAGCCTGGCAATTCAAAGGGGCAACGCTGCCAGTATTCTGGGTACCTTGATCGGCGAGGCGGACAACTACCCTTTTTCGTAAATATGTATATAGTTATTTTTTTTTAATACATTTTTAATATTTCACATTTTCAATGTAAATTAGAATAAACTATGTGTACTTTGTATCTAGATGATTTAAATAATGGAGCGAAACCAGGTTTTAAACATCTTAAACCCTTTTTTTAAATTAAAATGCAGACGGTACATTATTTTTTTTGTTGAGTTTCAATACTACTACTTTCTAGCCTACTTGGTTAATTCTTAGCTAAATACGAGCGCGAAAAAGTTTTATGCAGTATTCAGCAAATATACATAATATTTGTTTCCGCGTAATTAAAAATTGTATGATAAAAATCAATAGTAAAAAACACAAGTTCGATTGATAAAAAAAATCTCACTAAAGAAAAAACGAATGCGAATTGACTGAAACGAACTATATATTGCTCTTTTCGAGGTGTTTATGTTAGGGGTAAGTAGGGCGTGAAATCGATCTACGCCTAAAGCGCTTGCGGCGGTAAACCAATTTGCGAAAACCGGCCGATGCGATCGCGGCCGGTGGAGGGTTATCGATACTGGGACGATTTTTGTACGGATTTTCGGAAAAATACATTGTATTAAAGAGCATGGGCCGTGACTGCCGGCATAAAGGTTAGTGGAGAGTCAACCTGTTTTGTTTTGTAGGAACTGAAGAAGCCGCGGTAGGGGAATTTATGTCGAGAACACGCGCCTGGGGTGCGGGTTCAAACCCGGGCACCTTTGGATTTTTCAAATCTATGTGTGTATTTTATACTAGCTTAGCGGTGAGGGAAAACATCGTGATGAAACCTGCACATTCCACAACAACCATGGATGTGTAACCAGGATTCAAATTGTCTGATTCCCTAAGGGTTACGAAGGTCAGATCGGCAGTCGCTTCAATTTAATTACTAGACTCGCTAAATCCGTGCAAGTTCTAAGCATGATCCGTCTAAGCACGGGACATAACGCTAGGAGTATGATGACCTCTTGTTTTGCTCATACGTGTAGCATAGATTGTGATGGTCCCTCACTACCAGATGGGTCGTATGCTCGACAAATTAAGTAGTTAAAAATCCATACTCAAATTAAAAAAATCCAGAGGTACGTACGGGTTTGAAGCAACTTTCATCGCATGTGAGGTCTGTGTCCATACTACTGAGCTACTACCATTCAAATCTCAAGCAGAAAATAAATTCAATTCTAGAGCCAGTGTATAAAATAAAAACATGGGCTCGTTGATCAACAAACCTGTTTCTATGTATGTACGATATCAGTTACGAGCTTAAATATAACAAAACGAGATACTTAAAATGAATAATCGTTGCAAAAAAATATTCCACATACAATATCAGTATATTTTTCATGCATTATATTTAACTTGAGATATCCCACCTATTTCTTTACTAACTACCACCATTCTATTTGCCTAAATCCACCTAAAGCAGACATATGGCTCGTTATTTTTTACGGTAAATCGACATTTATCACTTTCAGCCAGCGCTTTCGATCCCATTTTAGCAATTTTTTCAAGGAACACTTTTTTTGATAAATTGCCGTCCACGCTGTCCCGTATTCTCTGCCTCGTATAGTTTATTTCTCGACTCATTGGATTGTAAACCCGATTTCGAATTTTTCGCCAGCGAAAAAAATTGGCTGTCTCTTTTCGCGGCGCAGGTGTTTTCGATTATGTGCAATGTTTTACTGAGCAGAAATAAATTTCGAATGCGGTAATTAATGTTGGCGATTTTTCAGCTGTTTTGTTTGCGTTTTATTTAGTGAGCCGTTTATAATTGAGTGCGTGGTGAGTTAGAGTTTATGGTTTATTCCTGACGATTACTGGGATGGATCGCGTTAGCGAAATGTTTCGTTTGCATACGTTTTTGGTCGGGTGATTCTGCTTGATGGCGAAGAGTAATCGCTGCATTATCCTTGCGTTGTTCTCCCAGCCATTTTAAGTATTTATTTTCTGTACAAAGTGATAAATAAACAAAGTCAATTTACAGTAGACCCTGGGCGTAATTGTTATCATAAAAGTGATTTATGCCACACATATTTTATGGCCGTTGTGATTAAATAACTTTCGGAGCTTCAAAGATTCACTCGGATGGTGATTTTCATAATATTGTATAGAATGAAAGAACTATGCAAAAAGATAGGTTGAAATTTATGCTTTAATAATACTTGTACGTACAACCACTTAGAATTATTTTTTTTTTCTAAACAAAGTAACATTTCCCCAACAATCTTACAAAAAGTCGAAAATTAATTGACATGATAACAATTACGATGGAAACTATGATATTTCGTTTTAGTTAGTTAGTTTTATTTTATTTTAGTATTTTATTTTAGTTAGTTTTATTTAGTTTTATTTTGAAAGTTTCTACGTAATTATAATTAAATTGAGTTTAAGGTTCTAATTTCATAAGTAAATAATTATGTTAAATTGGGAACATCATACACCAGTAGAGGTCCTTGACCCTAAATAAAATAAATTTATTTCCTTCCAACGTACCTTCAACGTACGTACTTCAAGTTTCGATTATATGTACAATTATTTACAGTCGATAAATATCTAAATTGTATTTTGTTTTTCATCGAATTAAAAATTAAATACCATAACAAAAGTAGGTACTTACATAGTTAAGCTCATAACTGATATACTTTTTCTACAAACGTTTCTACAAATTGAAAAACAAAATCAGAACTCGCAAACAACACGTTCTCTCTGCGAATACTCTCCAAATTATTTCAAAGGAAGCCAATGTACTTTCTTAATATCTATTCATAATAAAATTATAACAAGTTCCTAATAGGGATCAAACATGAAAATGCCTTTACGAAATGTATTGTGAGCCCTCTGTATCTGCCCCAGGCAACGGAATAGTTCCAATTTTTATTTTACGTTCTCTTCAGAGCCTGCTTTGCTGCCTCGTTCCACTTTATGCATTAAATTATCCCATAGCATTTCAAACCTAAATTTCAGTGGATAAAGCCCAAATTGGGATGGAGTGAGCTTTCGAAAAGTTGTATCTTTGTTTATTGCCTCATCACAAGAAATCTATTGGGCCTAATAGGGCTTCAGTACTTCGGAAACAAATTACAGTGTTAAAGGAAATGGGCTTTAATTTTGCAACGAATAATATGATGGAGTTATAAATGTTTTACGAATAGATAAGAAGTTTTTTTTTTAATGAACTCTGTTGTATTAGCTGTAGAACCACGTTTGTAAAATCTGTAAAAAAAATTGGTACAATTCTTTTTATGATCTGATCTGCTGCAAATTAATAAATTATTTGCCAGGATACTCTTGTTTCTTTTGTCTTTTTCTAAAAATACCTAACTTAATTATTAAGACTAGGTTAAGAATAATTAATTTAATCAAATATCTAATGATAAAATAATTTTCAAATTGACATATGAACATGTATTATATTTAAATTTTTTCATTAAATCCAAGAAATGAACTTAATTAAATATTTTATTAAATTTAAGTATTGTATTTAATGAAACACTTGCAACTGTAAGTGTGAACAGTTTCTTTTTTTTTTTGCTTTGTATAATGTAATGTATATTTGTAACACTATATTGTTTAAATAGATATTGCAGCATTCAGTGTATACCTTTAATTGATTGTGCAATCAGTCTATAGTTGTAGTAAGCTAGATTTATACCTATATCAGTTGTAACAATTGGTGTTCCTACATCATTAACTAAATAAATAAAATATAAACTGTATGAAGGCAAAATATATTGAAAGCATTTTTTTTCATAACCTAAGGTAAAATGTGTGATAGGAGATGTGTCCACATTAAAGTTGACGAGGAAGGAAGTAGACTCATCATATTTCACGTTTGATGAGCCCCAGTAATGACAGTTAATAAATCACGTGCTTATGATAAAGAAAAGCGCATTCACCATTTCTTCGTCAGCCATTTTTAAGTACTCAATTCGTTTAGAATATTAAATAGAGGTGGCGTAGTACTCATTCAAAAATTATTTTAAACTAGCTTCTGCCTGCGGCGCTGCTCGCGTGGTACATCTTATGTGTTATTCAAATGTATAAGTAATAAACTTTACAATAGTCAAGATTCATTAAAATCCATGCAGTACTTTTTGCGTAAAAGAGTAACAAACATCCACACATCCATCCATCCATCCATACAAACTTTCGTGCTTATAATAATAAGATTATGTTTCCTAAATAAAATATTAATTGGATTATAATAAAGACGCTGATATTAAATTTGATCCATGTTCAACGTTCATAGACACCAAAAAGAAACATATATTTGCTACAAGACTTCAGGTCCAAGTTCTTTAAATCTATGTAATATCGCATAAAAATCAAATATTTACAAAATGTGCTCATAGGCTCTCTTTATTTATTTAGCACATAAAGAATACCCAAATCTCATCATCTGTGTCGAATATTTCTATCTCAACATTTGAATATGCTATAAAAATCCTCTGATAGAATTACAAGATTCTAAATCCGTCCGCAAGCTGAAAACTTGGCCGGCCCACATATAAATGTGAAAGGAATTTGTGCGGCCGCCGTGCCCGGGAAATCCGTCCAATATCCGTGCGTTATGCAAAATCCGTGCGGATCGCCTCCCCGGAACCGACTGCATGGCTCGTCGCTAATTTTCTAAGAAGGCTTAAAGAGAGACAGAACCTTCTTGGATCTTTGTGTTGTTTTTATTTACAACGTGAGATGGATAGCTAGGAATATTTTTATATCATTGTGTGGCATTTACTTTACAGATTTTATGCTGTTAGTGTAAGATCCAGTCTAAGAAATGAAGGGTGCACTGCAATAATAACCTCTTTGATTCCGGAATACTGTGTAACTCAAACACTTTATTCTATTCTGTGCTCAAAATACGTTACATTTCAAATTTAAAAAGTTTTGGACATTTATCATTATTCCAGTGTACCCTTCAAATATATTCCCTCATCTGTTATTTACTCGTAATAGTAAATAAATGACAGATAATACTAATCAACACATCACAAATACTTTTTCGGTGTGCAATTTTATTAGATGCTTAATATTTAAGATATTAAATAATATTTTTTTCTGTCCCATCTTGGTCGGGGACTTGGAAAGAATGTGCCAACTGTGTTTCTTGCCTAGCATGTCGTCAAAGGCGACTAATGCATACACATTAGTGTATATAGGGTATTGGGTATGTGATTGTGTAGGTGACGAACTAGCCACTTGTCACTACTATTTTACAATTTTCCATCTAACCCAGCCCATTGTCCCATGTTGGTCTGGGACTTGAAAAGAATGTGCCAACTGTGATTCTTGCCTAGCATGTCGTAAAAGACGACTAATGGTATATCGGGTTTGGGTACCTATGTGATTGTGTAGGCGACAAGCTAGCCACTTGTCACTACTTTAACACAATTTTCCATCTAACCCAGTCTAACCCAGTTTTGTTGTTGGCTGAATGTGGTTAAAGGGGCCTGCTACCCCTTGACTCTGCCTACCCCTTCGGGGATTATGGGCGTGATGTTATTGTGTATTTTTTTCTGTTAAATTTATTAAATCTATTTTTCTCATTATTTATTCTCTTACTTTTTTGGTGAGATTTTTAATTTGTTGGTTGTTCATCCTTACATATTATCTTTTATTCTAACATCCCCTTTTGATATGCTTAGAACATTTACACATAACAACATCAGAATATAAATGACTGGCCTATACAGCGTTGTTTTTTCAACAAAACGCTGATAGAACACAAATAGCAACGCCTTATTCTACATTCAGTTATTCATTATTCCCAGTGCGCAAATGTATTCCCTGTCACTCGCACGCATCTTGCGTTGTAGACGTAATTTCCTAGTTCTCTGTTCAAGACAATTGACTGGCGGGACCATAGAAATCTGAATAATAACTTGATAACTGGTGTACACCACGCGTGATGGTGTCGCCAACATGACTCACTTATATGAATATGCATGAAACGCATTTTAAAATTGACAAAGAAAAATATAACATTGAAAATAAGACCAAAATTAATAGACGGGCCGATTAATTATACCACTATTAAGCAAAAATATGCAATCACATTTATCTAGGAAATCGATTATTTTTACTGTAGTCCTTTAGATTTGAAAGTCTATATCACCATGCACCTGCGGATCTGTCTATTTAACTAATAATTTGAAACTTTATACTTTGACAAATAATCAGGATAATAAAAAATC
This sequence comes from Glyphodes perspectalis, assembly GCA_951394215.1. Lineage (NCBI taxonomy): Eukaryota > Metazoa > Arthropoda > Insecta > Lepidoptera > Crambidae > Glyphodes > Glyphodes perspectalis. The sequence continues at coordinate 15,432,874 of OX596202.1, read as the reverse complement.
TTTTACATTCGTTTATCTTTTTCTACGTTGAACAAACAATAAAGAAAATTCCCTATTTACAGATTTTGATTTACTATTTAGATTTTCATTAAAGAAATACTAGTAATTGATTTATATTAGGTAGATATTGAGTGTAATATGAATGTAAGATATATTTTTCAGTCATATATATAAAAACACATAAAACTTAAGTGCCCAATATAGTAGTAATCTAGAGATTTCACAATAGGGATGAATACTGGGTCAAAAAAAAATTTATCTCCCTCTTTTACATTATACAAAAAATACAAGACATATATTTTTTGCTTTATCAAGTTAACAAAAAAATATAAAGATAAAGAGCATGAAAGTTATGGAGTGGCGAATTTTTTAGTCGCGTCGCCTATTTAAACTATTCGAATGCATATCCAATAAAGTGATGCATCTTTGAAGTACACAAGCTAACTTTTCAATGTCTTCCATAAACGAAAACGGCTACTTAAATATGCCTAAACTAACGGCCGTATTATCTCTGTCGCATCAACCCACATCATAGACAAAAGTTTCGCTCTGGGCGTCTAATATTCATTTTCCAGGTTAAGTGGAGGATAAATGAGTCGTGAGCTAACAAATTGTGTTTACCGAGGTCCAGTATTATAATTAAGCTTATTTTGGTAGGCTCGTATCATAATAACGATCTTGTTTATGAGGTACAAGATTTCGGGAGGTTCGCCGCGTGAGACCGGGGCTGCTCATTTGGGGCTATTTTCAGCCTCGTTGTATTGTATATGGTATGCTTGGTATGTGGTTACATTATATTAATTACTACATGCTACAGGTTTAGTGGAGAAAGGTTATGTTATTTTTAACGCTGAACATCACACTAAATACCTACCTAAATAAATAATAAATAAATTCTCCAGACTGACACACCAATTCCCTAGTCCAAAACTAAGCTTATGCTTGTGCTATGGATACTAGGTGAACGGATAGACATATTCAAATACGTTTATAAACATCCATGACTCGAGTAGAAGTAGCGGGATTCGAACCCGCGACCCTCGGTTTCGTGGCCAGGGTCTCTGACCATCAGGACAGTCGACAATGCAGGATTACAATTATTGTCGGGTGTGAAACGAAAAATTAAGACGCCGAAATTATTTTACTTGTGATTTTTAAAAAAATATACACATCATTTTAAAGTTTCTATCGAAATACTCCCAGTTAAAAGATGAACTTTTCTTCGTTTGGAATACTTTGTACATAGATCACCCGGGATCCCGGGCCGGACAAAGAATTTGAGGTTGCTTATTTCAATATTAAAATAACTCAGTAACAGTCCAGATTCAGAAAGTTGGCGGTTTAATCACCCCCGTGCCTCGGAAAGCACGTTAAGCAGTTGGTCCTGCACCTGACCTCTTACCGGTCATGTCGAATTGCCGTCTCACTGGACTAAGACAGTGAAGAAATAGAGTGTGCACCTGTGTTTGCGCACACACTTGATGCACTATAATATCTCCTGCACAGATAGCTAATACTCGTTGAGATTGGCCGCCGTGACCGATATCGGTTAGGACATTATTATTATATTATATTGACTGGCTCGATGGCGCATTCGGTAGTGACCCTACTGCATGCGCCAAGAGTTGTGGGTTCGATTCCCACCCAGGACAAACATTCGTGTGATGAATACTTGTGTTTTTTCTGTGTCTGGGTGTTAATATTCAATATATTTAAGTATATATTTGTAATACCACTGTTGTTTCTGATATCCGTAACACAAGTGCTTAAGCTACTTACCACGGAGTCAGATCAATGTATGTGATGTCGACGGATATTTATTTTATTTTATTTATTTTTATTTATTATTATTACATAGATCACATTATATTACACTGAATACCTACCTAGTATACATCAATTAATAGTATTCCACTATAATTTTAGTTTTTTTCTGCAGTCATCATCACTATTCAGCAGTGCTAAACTTACAGTAATTAGTCTATTTATGATTACACTCTGATTCTACTAGTTTGTGTGTGTGTTATTGTTAAAAGTAGACTCTTACATGTGCAAATCTAAATTTACTAGAATCTTGTTCAGTAAGGATTCGTTTGTATGGAAGTTTATTGTTGCAGTCGTTTTAACAGAGAACGTGTTGTGTAAACTGTTGGCACTTTTGAAAAAGGTTTTAAAGGTGTAGCTGTTGAAACGTGTAGATTTTAACTTATAAACAAATAAATATATTCTCTAGGCTGACACACCATTTCTCTAGATCCTAAGCTTATTTTTACTATTATGTGCTATGGATACTAGGTGAATACTTAAATCATCTTCCTAGCGTTATGTCCCGTGCTTAGACGAGGTCCGCTTAGACCATGATCCAGGATTTAGCGAGTCTGGTAATTACATTGAAGCGACTGCCGATCTGTCCTTCGTAACCCTAAGATAGGGGAACCAGACAATTTTTGGATCATGGTTACAGATCCAAAGTTGTTTGAATTTGCAGGTTTCATCACGATGTTTTCCTTCACCGTAGAGCTAGTGGTATAAATACGTACATAGACTTGAAAAATCCAAAGGTACATGCCCGGGTTTGCACCCGCACTCCTCGGTTAAGAGGCGCGTGTCATTACAATTGAGCTACCACCGCTCTACACAGATGAATACCTAAATACGTTTATAAATTTATGTGTTACTCGTGCTCGGGCTCAAGTGCAAATGTTCATGTTCATCACACGAAACATTTGCCCCAAGCGGGATTCAAACCCTTGGTTTCGGCCAAAGGGCCTGTCAATTTGAAAAGATTTTTAAAATATTATATTTTAAAAGATCTATGATAAAAAATCATTGTTAAATAGTTCAAAATATTACTTTTAGTTAGTTTGTTAGGCGTTTGTTTTCCGCACTTAGCTTCATAAGTGGGCCATTGTGCGTGAATGGTCACTGTACCACTACAGTGATCATTCAAACCACTTTAGCTCCATCCAGAAGGTATATTACTCTTTATTTAACGAGAATGAGGCCAAAAAAGATCCCCGTATCTCAGTAACAGCGAAAATGAGGCGTAATTACCGTTCACGGTAGAACGTCAGATGTTGAGACAGAACAAGTGACCTGACACGTCCTTAAGGAAAACTGAGCGGAGATAACAAGGTGACGAAGCCTGTTATAAAATATTAATTTGACGAACCCTCGGGTCCTCTCTGGAGGAATCTGCATAGGAAAATGGGAGTAGATGATTTTAGTTGGAGGTTTTTACCTCTAACTAATATCATCTATTCTCTCTCTCAAGTGTTTTACACTTACACAGAAACTTAGACTACTTATATATTTTTTGAACCCGGGACCCCTTGGTCCTTAGGCGGCGCATGCTACCACTAGACCAACGTGGCAGTCAAATCAATCCCGGGTCGCGACAAAAATTTGTAGCTGGGTATTTCAATGTCGAAATTACTCAGTAACAGCCCGGAGTCAGAAAGTTGGCGGTTTAATCACCCCCGTGCCTCGGAAAGCACGTTAAGACGTTGGTCCTGCGCCTGACTTCTCTCCGGTACTGTCGAATTGCCGTCTCACCGGACTATGAGGGAGAAGGAACAGAGAGTGCACCTGTGTTTGCGCACACACTTGTGCACTATAATATCTTCTGCGCAGTTGGCTAATCGTCGTTGAGATTGGCCGCCGTGACCGATATCGGTTAGGAGGACATTATTATTATTATATATTTTTTAATCTTTTACCATATTTATTGGGAAATAGTTATAAAATTTACAGGACTATGAATAAAATTAACTAAAATTTTAACGTATTTTAAATGCAATATATTTTTTTTTTTTTTGTAAAAGAATAGTAAAAGTTAGTGTCATAATTATGCAAAACTTTATTGTATCATTTTATTTTAAAGTAATAACAAATTAATTATATTTCCTTAAATTAAAAAAAATCAGAACACGAAATTTAAAAAAAAAAGGTTTTGCGGATTATTTTTTTATTTGACTAGTAAATATTGACATATCTATTTGATTGAATCACCTGAAAAATCTATCGTAAAGTTTTACTTCATTTAAATATATTTAAATACGGTCAAATTGAGAACCTCCTCCTTTTTTGAAGTCGGTTGAAAATAATGCTTAGTGGATAAAGTTTTTTCACTACCGAAGCGGTATCTCTATTGATGGATTGCTAACATTGATGTGAAAGACCACTCAGACTCATCAATCTATCACTGTTTTAGTAAGCCCAAAACCTTCACTGGACGACAAACATAGAAAGTATGTTCAAATATTTGAAGATTAAGCATTGGAAAAATTAAGTCAACATCTCTTTATTAAGGATATTTCCAAATCTTCATGGGATAGAAAATGAAAATATAGATCAATAACATTTTCATTGCACTTCCACGCCATCTGGACCCGTATGTTTTATCACTGGTGTCACTATAATCAACAAACTAACTAACTAAACTTTACGCCACTTCCCTAGCGGGGTAGGCAGAGAGAACCGAATTTACTAATATTGTAAAAACTAAACAAATTATCTCTGCTCTTTGTTAGGTTTTCAAGCCTAAACCATGTGAGCATTTATGATGAAATTCGGTACCCTAAAAATTTGGAGCCTGTGAATGAACATAGGGTACTTTTTATCTGAGGAAAATTTATAGGCCCCGAGGGACGCACGATAACGCTTCTATAATAGACTAAATTGTACGTGGCAGAAGCCACGAAGAAAGGCTAGTCTATCATCATCTTCCTAGCGTTATGTCCCGTGCTTAGACGGGGTCCGCTTAGACCATGATCCAGGATTTAGCGAGTCTGGTAATTACATTGAAGCGACTGCCGATCTGACCTTCGTAACCCTAAGATAGGGGAACTAGACAATTTTTAGATCATGGTTACAAATCCAAAGTTGTTTGAATTTGCAGGTTTCATCACGATGTTTTCCTTTACCGTCGAGCTAGTGGTATAAATACGTACATAGACTTGAAAAATCCAGAGGTAAGTGCCCGGGTTTGAACCCGCACTCCTAGGTTAAGAGGCGCGTTTCCTAACCATTGAGCTACCACCGCTCCAAGAAAGGCTAGTCTATATTAACAAATATGTATGTTGCTGTTCGTTATACTCGCTAAAATTTATAAAAGTCTTGACTGATTTGGATTTTTGTTTTTTTTGGTTTTGTCGCTGATTTAACAAGGGTGGTCTAAAAAGAAAAATAATAGGAACAATCTTAAATAATAAAAATCCCGAGCAGGCGGTACAAAATGCGCAGTGTCAGCGACATTTTTTTTATAAAATCATATTGAGTTTTTATTTTATTCATAGAAGAAAAGAAAAGAAGAAGACGCGATTAAGGTGTGTAAGGATCGTGCCATATGGCGTTCGTTTCTTACTGCTTACCCCGCTAGGGAAGTGGCGTGAAGTTTAGTTAGTTACGTAGTTAGTTTTTTCATTCAACTTTGTCTGTTATTGTTATTAGGTTTTTAATATGCATACATAGCTTGTCTATAAGTAATACGCATGTATGGAGTTATCATAAAATGGATACAACTCTTCAAAATAGTATTATGTACTGTTTACAAGATTTAATTTTACTCATGTAAGAAAACATTAAAGCTGATGTTGTCACTTTAACTTTGAATATTATACACATTGAAAAATCCTCAAGCTCCCTCTACTATGAGCTCAGACGTGTAACAAAGTCCCTTCTTAACGAAAGAGCACTTATCTTTCAGCTTCATTAATCTCGCTTCAAAAAACTAGCATCTAATTTAATCTTATCCAGAGTGCCCGCCCCCCACACCCCGATGTCGCCACAAAGACGGTGGATTTTTCACGGGTCGCGACGTGTGGGGATGTGGGAGGTCTAATGATAAATTACGAGTTCCTATTACGTGTAGCTGGGAAGTGGCAGCGAAGAAAATTGCGTTGTAGATGCAAGGAGACAGCCGGTTGCACCGCTCAACTTTGCTTTAGTGTTCCTAGTCATTTATTCGTATTACAAAGGTCTGCACGAGCGCGCTTTTTAAACGTATACGTGAATCGTATATGGACTCCGTTCCGACTTAACCTTGGTCGTTTAATTTTTTCTTTAGCCGTAAATGTTAATTACAAATGGGTTAGATGGTTGTGTATTTCTCTCTGAATCATACTTTAACGGTTGAACTATAGCCGAAGATCATCCCCAAACGTATAGATATTTAACAGATAGGGCATTTCATCATATTTGTGTTTATATAAGTATCTAAACCTATTAATTAGTCCTACTAATATTATACGCGAAAGTTTGTGAGGATGTATGGATGTTAGTTATTCTTTCACGCAAACTACTGAATGGATTTTAATGAAACTTTACAATAATGTAGTTATACACCCGAAGAACATGTAAACTATGTTTTATCGATGTACCACGCGAGCAAAGCCACGGGCAGCTTGTAAATAATAATAGCCTTTGGCTCAATTCTCAGTCTTATGTAGACGAATTCAGAAGCTATTAATATATACACATTTGAGAGAACATAATATAATATATTTCATCAACAAAGCTATGACAAACACGGACCCGGTACTTCCTATTCTATTCCTATTTGTTCCGGTGTTGAATCGAACCAGCACCCCTTTAGAATATAATGGAATCTAAACCAATTCTCCAACAGGCACATCTACCTTTGAATAGAATTACTTACTATATAAAGACTGGCCCGTTAGTCGTAACCAAGGGTCGCGAGTTCGAATCCCGCTAGAGGCAAATGATTCGTGTGATGAACATGGACATTTGTACTCGAATCATGGATATTTATAAACGTATTTAAGTATGTCTATCCGTTCACCTAGTATCCATAGTACAAGCATAAGCTTAGTTTGGAACTAGAGAATTGGTGTGTCAGTCTGGAAAAAATATTATTATTTACTACTACATATCATCACAGTCTTACGTTGGTCTAGGACTTAAAAAGAATGTGCCAACCGTGTTCTCGGGCTTTGGGTATGTGATTGTCTAGGCGACAAGCTAGCCACTTGTTACTACTTTTTCACAATTTTCCATCTAAACAAGCTTAGTTTTATTTTTGGCTCAATGTGGTTAAAAGGCTTGCTGCCCCATTGAATCTGCTTACCTCTTCAGGGATTATATAACAATGTGGATTATATCATTTTCACAGAAACTAATTTATATTGGTTCCTCTAATCGTAGTATCGATAGCTCCACAGGGAATCACGCTGAGTTCCATTCATAACACATTAATTAAAATGGAAAAAGGAAAGTTGAAAACTTATCACAAATATTAAGCAGAACGTATAATATTACAGTTTGTTACAGAAAAAATGAAACAGATATCAGCTTTTGCGAGGAAGCCTATTTTCCGTTGTTTATATTTATTATGAAAGTGACCTTAGATTCTAATGAGGTTGGCAAGAAAACTGATATCTTTGCTTGCCAAATTGTGCCGCAAAAAAAAGAATTATAATGTGAATTATGTACATAAAGAATATGCTTGTATACTTCAAATAACATTAAATATACTACTATAACTAGATTCTTCGTCTATAAATGTACTGTTAACATTTTTGTAGGTAAGCACTTTTAAAAATCATATATAATATTAGCAGCAGCTGTTATTTACTCTATTCCATGTATTCGAAGGTAAAGTGCTATATGTGGCTATTTTGTTAGAACGAATAAAGAATTGGGATAATAGGTAGCCAATCATCATTACTCGTGTCAAAAACAATGTTCAATTCCATTAAATGTGATATTGATACATATTTACTAAAAATTTAAAATCTAAACTAACATACATAATATCACACCCATAATCCTCGAAGGGGTGGGCAGAGTCAAAGGGGCAGCTAGCCCCTTTAACCACATTCAGCCAAAAATAAAACTGGGCTGGGTTAGATAGAAAATTGTGAAAAAGTAGTAACAAGTGGCTAGCTCGTTGCCTACACAATCACATAAACTAAATATTTTCACATTTACAATACCAGCTAGGAACAGACAGCACCGACAGCGAAAGTTAAAATCATCTATCAAATAAATACTCACACACGTACTCCTCGTCCACTAAAATATTCTGGTAAAACTACCAAAATAATTCCCTAAAATACTACCTTAACGTACGAAATTCCTAGAAAATGGAAAATTCTGCCAGGGTCGTAATTTCGCCAAACCACTGCCAGTTTGGCGAACCCCGCGAACCCTGTCGTACTCGTATTTTGCTTTCATAACATTTTCTAAATATTACAGCTCTCTCGTCACATATAAAGGTGGCTTTTTGTAGCCAATGAACGACTCAGAAATTCGACTCGGAAACTCGACTACGGAAAACCAAAATGAAAGGTTATGATGTCTGATTTGCAGTCTGTGTATGAATGTGTTTGCACGCTTGTATTCTACCTATGGTGGAATCTTTAAACTGCTGTTCGTAGGAAGACCCATACTGCCGAATGGGTAAGGAGTGCCTGCAGTCCCCACAGGGGTAAACAGATAGCAATGGGCTCTTTAAATCATATAGCCAAAAATCGAGTTGGGTCGTGTGTTGTGAAAAGTAGTGACAAGTGACGCTCGCTTGTCGCCTAAATAATCACAAACCGAGCACTCGATATACCATTTGTCGCATTTTACAACATGCTAGTCCAGGCACACTGTTGGTTTATTCTTATCGAGTCCCAGACTAAATATGTGACATATTTTCCATATCTTTTGTTACTGTTAAATTTTATTAGATAGGTTGATTAGTAGTTTATATGACGGAGGAAGAGGAATACCTTTTAAAGTTGCTGGAATCTGTAAAGATTTTACATAATGTAAGAATTTTCATACAGATTTTGTAGTTACTTAAAACATAAGGTAAATTGGCGACTTGCCATGTTCAAATTTCGTCCAAAACTCTTAAAGAACCTTGACAAGACTTTATCTCTCGCTTATTTTAAGAAGTGACCTTTTCGTCTCAAAATTAAAACGACAAATTCTCATTTTGTTGTTTTAATCTAGCGAAGATGTTTAAAATATTGAAGCTGACACACGTAGACCTAGGTACATAAATACATATATAACATCACGCCCTTAATCCCCGAAGGGGTATGCAGAGTCAAAGGGGCAATTAGCCCGCTCAACCACACTCACCAAAAAAACTGAACTGGGTTAGATAGAAAACTGTAAAAAAAGAGTGACAAGTGGCTAGCTCGTCGCCTACACGATCACACTCCCTAAACCCGATATACCATAAGTCGCCTTTTACGTCATGCTAGGCAAGAATCACAATTGGCATTTTTTTAACCACTTCAAAAAAAGGAGGAGGTTCTCATTTCGACTGTTTTTTTTTTTAAGTACCAGACCAACATGAGACTTAAGATGTAATCTGCACTTAGGGTGGATGGACTAAATAGAACATTTTAAGATGTAATGTGCACTAAATGTAAGTTCACTTAGTTCAGAAACGCTCGTAAAAGTTTTATAGGTCACTCTAGGCTCACGCTGGGCTCGGGAGTCTGCAGATTCATTTCGCTTGTTCCATTTTAATTATTTACAAGCCGCGCAGTTTATGTAATGCTGTTTTGCTACAACTTCATTTGTGAAATTGCAAGCAACTAGAATCCGGCTCGAAAAACTGCAGGTTATTTTTAAAGAGGATCGCAGTCTATTATTTCTGAACGAGTTATTTTAGTCGGATCGTATAGATGATATTACATATCGATGATTCGATTTTAGGTTGACTATATAAAATTTTAATGAGTAAAACTTTGAGTTTTAGCCCGCCTTCTTTAACTGTTTTCATACAATTTTTCATATAATTTAACATAAACATCAAAACTATTAACATTTTCCAAATAAGGGTTATTTATTACACTGCTTCACATATCAAGACTCAACAAAAATACTTTTTATTTGCCAAAGTATTAAAACTTAGGCAATTGGAAGTCTTACGTAGCTAATCCCATTGGGACTATTCAAGACACAACAGGGACACTGAAAAAAAAAATGCAATTGAAACGTCCATTAAGTTTACGTTGTTAATTTTTGAAATCCCTCTAATCCATATTGTGTACACACGGTTACTCATCAACTTCTGAAAATAGCAAATACCAAAGTAGCATCCTCCATGACACGAGCGTGGTCCATTTCCCCCGATCAATTACTGATAGGTGCCCTCTCGCGCACCAACCGCTGTGTCAACCGCGGAACAAATCAGATGGCTCCGTCTATCAGAGGACGGTTTTAACCGACTGTCGACTTAAGTTCCATTGTTATGGATTTTTCTTAGATATAGGTTATTACAAGTTCATCTTATCTATACTTATAATAAATCTGTAGAGAGGTCAATTCTGTACATGAAATATATTTTCAAAATAACTATCAGGGGGTGATTAGTGATCGATACTGATGCCAAAAATGCAATCAGTAAATTTTTTGTCTGTCTGTCTGTCTGTATGTTCCTTATAGAAACAAAAACTACTCGACGGATTTTAACGAAACTTGGTACAATTATTCTTCATACTCCTGGGCAGGTTATAGTATACTTTTCATCACGCTACAATTAATAGGAGCAGAGTAGTGAAGGGAAATGTTGGGAAAACGGGAGAAGTTACTCCATTTTTTAAGCTTCCGTCGCTTGTGCAGCCTTAATGGTTAAAGTTACAAAGAAATCATGTATGACGGAAATAGTCTTTATAATATTTACCATAAATGCGGGTGACACCGCTGGCTCAGCTAGTTTTGAAATAAGATACGAGTAGTATCTTATAAGTAATTCACGATCTACCTAAACCAGTTTTTAAAAGTGGTTGAAGGGTATTGCGGCGAATTGATATATGTAAATAAGCAAATTGTTTAGATTAGAGAACTAACTCTATAAGCTTTGTACTGCCTTGATGTGTTTAAAATCTTAAACAACATTATGTAGGTATGCTGATGTCGGGTTAAGTAGTCTCAGAAAGAATTGCTATCAATTTTGATATTAATAATTTGCTCTCAATGGTAAAAGGCGGTTTACGTTAATCTAGCGTTAGTGATTTAGTGAGTAAAAAAGAAATATCTTAAAAAATAATGACAATTGAGATAACTGCCAGCTTTATATCGTTTTATTTTAAAAAAAGACATTGTTGTGTAATGTCCAGGAGCGGTGGTAGCTCAATGGTAAGGACACGCGCCTCTTAACCGAGGAGTGCGCGTTCAAACCCGGGCATGTACATCTAGATTTAAAAAAATCTATGTACATATTTATACCACTAGCTCGACGGTGAGGGAAAACATCGTGAAGAAACCTGCAAATTCAAACAACTTTGAATTTGTAACCATGATCCAAAAATTGTCTGGTTCCCCTATCTTAGGGTTACGAAGGTCAGATCGGCAGTCGCTTCAATGTAATTACCAGACTCGCTAAATTCTGGATCATGGTCTAAGCGGACCCCGTCTAAGCACGGGACATAACGCTAGGAAGATGATGATGTTGTGTAATGTCCAATGAAGTCTTCGAAAAATTAATCATATTTCATAAGACAAAGCGTAAGCAGAAAAATAATTTCTTCTGACACACAGCCGTCGACCCATCAAGCTGGTTCTATTTAAAACTCGGAGCCAAGACATGACGTCACTTATCCTATCACACGCCTTCCCACGTCGGTCACAGTGATCAATTATTCGATAGGTGACCCGAAGCAGGGCTGCACGGCTAATCAATTTTTTTTTGTAAAATGGGTACTCAAAATAAAATTCTGTTGATTCTGTGTTCTTTTACAAGGCCTTGATGAATGAAAGCTAGTTCTAGATAAGATGTAATATTATATTAATTGAATAAGTTACAAATTACAAGGCAGATTAACAGCTGAGGCGAGGCAAACAGAGTAAAGACAGCATGACAAAGCAATGCAACAAAAGGTATCAAATTAGGCTTGGTATGAGGCGACTCCTGTTTTCGTTTTAAAACGAATTAAAACGAAAACAGGAGTCGCCTCATACCATAACGTTTTCACAGTTGATGCTGTGTCATTACAAGACTTGCTTGGCTGCTGGTTTGATTGGTTATTAGCACAAGAATTATAGGAAATTAGACGTTTGCATTAGGTTTTCAGCTCATCGAGTTTTCTCTATTTGAAACTTTTCAGAATCAGATGAAGATATCACTTATCCTAAGCCAGGCACATTGATCAATAATATATCACTAATATAATAAAGCTAAATAGTTTGTTTGTTTGTATGCTTGAACGCGCTAATCTCAGTAACTACAGGTCCGAATTTAAAAAATACTTTTGTGTTGTAAAGTTAATTTGTCGAGGAAAAGGAGGCTATATAACTTTGACCATAAATGCGGATGAAACCGCGTTCATAGCTAGTTATTTTATTAGTGAACGGCAATAGAGGGTATACTTAATTGAACTATTTGCATATTTCTATCTTTTTAAACTGTTATCTTCTAGCAGCGGTAGCAATAGTGCTACCGCTGTCTAGCACAATATTTTTTTCAAAATTACTTAGTAATTTAGTGCTGTAATTACATATTAATTTAATAACTTTAAGAATGGTTAAATAGTTTTACAGCTTTGACGTTTACCAATCTCTAAATTAAACTTCTTTCCCAAAGTCTTTAGGAATCCTTGATGACCTAGGCATAATGTTTCCTGTCCATCTTTTGAGCACTAGCACAAAGGCAGCGTCCCTAGTTTAAGTACTTGTAATAGAAATTCCCACGCCTAGAATCCACTCGGATTCTTTAGTCGTAATTGAGGAAGCCGGAAATTCGTTTGCGAAAATACGACTAGATTTGCCAAGGTGGAATAGTGCGAAACCCATTACGGAGCGTAATCTTGTCTATTCTTATCTAATCAGGCTAAATTTATCACAATGGACCATAGTTTTCATCTATTTACATCTGTCTTCCTTTCAGTGCCTAAAATAAGATTTTGCACAATGTTACAAAAGATTCATGTGCTGCTGCAACAGTGCAGCTAATATCTATTTTCATACCACATGATATATATTGGTAGCATTTATTAAATGTACTTGTGTCATATAAATTATTCATTATAATTCAGTAAGAATAATTGATTTGAAAGTACGATCAATACATTATTTAAAGTCTGCGGACGGCGAAAATGACTATAGTGCTATTAATACTTCACATTTACAACATGCGGTTTAATATAACCTATTTCGCAGCAAAATTTTAACGTCATTTCCCATTATTACTGGAAGAATATTTTTCTGGAAATATATAAAATGCCAATATAATTCTGAATAATATATTTATAGAAATAAATATGTTTCTAGACCAAACCAGAGACATCATAAGTGAATTGGCGACCTTGAAAGACGTAAATAAAAACGTATACCTATATGCAAAAAGCGCTATTACAAGGTATTCCTTTAATCCGTCTAGCTTGTTGAGGCACCACAGAAAACTGCCAAGCAGAAAGTAGTTAATAATAAACGGTAACGAAGGATGAAGCGCCTCAGGCAATCCGACTAAAAGGTCCAGTTAGCGCGACCTCTGCATGCAGCCATGAATAAACAAAGGGATCGGCTGGAGATTCGAACGGCTCATGTTTAGTGATAGATTCATTATACAAGAAACGTTCCTCGTAAATTTTGATATTGGTACCCTGAGAAAGTTAGTTGGGTTGTTAAAAGAAAGCTTGCTGATTAATTTGTCTTGTTAATTTAATTAACACAATTTTTAACCGACGACGATGGAGGAGGTTCTCAAGTCGACGCGTATATTTTTTTAATGGACCACGCAAACTTTTTACAGAGTAGTCCGATTTTTGCAATTCTTTTTTAAATAAGTTTGCGACGTTTTGTTGCTGTTATTTATGAAATAATATAAATCTAGACTTAATTTCGTCATTTATTTGAGTTCTTGAATTATAAATTATTTATGTACGGCAGATTGAATAATTCTTAAACAAGTTGAAATTTGAGCTAGAAAAATCCGTCCTTAACTTTTTATACTATATTTTATTGTCTGAACTTTGATTTCTACCAAGTAGTACTTCACATATTCTTTCGGTTTCTTCCGCCATATTAATCTTAGCAGCATCATTCACCACAAGCCAACTAGGGAGCAAATCATAATATTATGCACGTCCATTATTATCAGTTCCGTGTCCTCAATGTCGTCTCATTACGTCAGTCTGCGAAGTGATGACGGCGGGTGAGGGGGCTAAATGTACTTAAGTTTGGCTTTTTGGACGTTAAGACATTGGCTTTGCAACCGACTTTCGAAGTAGAAAAGTTTCTCAGCAGTCATTGTGTCTGTTAAGTAGCATTTTTGATAATGTTAATTGATTTGAATTGTAATTTTTTAGGTAGGTTTGTGTTTCCTTTTGTACTACTTAAGTACTCAGGCGCAGCCGCAGCATGCAATTTTGGAAGGGGTCAATAATAATAAAACAAAATGTCGAGTAAATTAGATTTAATTGCACAATACACAATTTAATGTCACACATTATACAACAAATGGAAGTCTTTTATTTTTATTGGCAAATCAGTTGATAAGATTTGAGACGTCCAAAGATACTGGATGACTGTCAGCCTCTCTTCTAACATGTTTACTCTCAGCCAAGTTTTTACACTTAGCGTTAATTATCTCTCTGATGTCGCATCGGTTATAGAATATGTCGCATACAAATTGCTTTCTAAAAACAGCGAATTAGATATCACTCAGCCTCTAAAAATGTTTAAAAAAATACTATTAGAACTAGAACTATAATAATTGATCTAGTTAAACAATAGTCTGTACCTAATATACTTACTGTAATAATAAGGAGTTCATTCTAGTACCAACTTTATTGTATTGATATTTAGTATTTAATTATATTAAGTTCGTATAGTTTATAGCATTATTGTTGTCTGGTTGCAACAAAACTGTATTAACATGCTGTGATCTCCTATAATTGTGGGAGCACGAGCAACGAATGATTTATTACTAAGCCTTATAAAATTCTGTTAAATGTGTGTATCCTATGTTGGAGATTCTAATAAATAAATAAATAATAAGAAAGAATTGCCAGATATTTCTTTATATTTGGGTAAAGATCATTGTGGTGAACTTCAATAAATTGTAGATAATTGTGATCGATTGTAGATAATAAAATAGTAGACATAAAATACATCGCGGCTAGGGGGAAAAATGTTGCTTTTATTAATTCGTAATATTTTAAGAAGATTTATCAATTTGACATGTACGATTTTTTTCATGTCCCCTTGACCCTCCCTTTCGGACCGCTCCTGTAAGTACTAATAGTATCTATTTCATTTTTATGATTCTTGAGTACCTCTTTTCAGTTTGAACTTTTAGTATTTTCCATTGCCTTAATTTTTTAATTCAGCTTTTTTTTACAATCATGTGAGAGAGTTTACAAGAATGTATAAAATTACTGTATTATGTTTCTGTCAACATATTACTCCTTTTGCAGTAACTCGTAATATTTTCTTCAGATATATGTTAAAAAGTCTGTCCACCTTTATTCATTTATCAATACGTGACAAAGGTAAATTGCGAAATCTTCCACAGCGTCAGAAGCTGACCCTCATCCATTTAAAATATAAGGTCAGGAAACCTATATAATAAAACATCTCTAAGAATATCTGCTTGGTAAACGTAAGATACTTATACAATTACGTTCAACCTTATAAAGGTATCAAGTTAAGCTTACAATTTTATAAAGGTATGTCACATAAAATATTATGAAGTATATACATGTAGGTATTATGTATTTTAGGAGGATTTGCAGGATTCAAAAGAAGCAAAACCATTCCTCTAGCTTTTTATTCGTTGGTCACAACGTATTCTGTGAACGTCACGATGATAATTAAACACATGATGCATCAAGCGATAATAATTGATGCAAGATGCAATCAAAAAATCCAGTATCGCGACCAAAACCCGACGCATACGAGTGCGACTTTCCATTAATATAAATAGCACCGTTCAACTCAACACCCGAAGCTTGCTACGTTCCAATTTACGCTCGCACAGTCAGACCAAAAATAAACCAGGGTATCCCGCGTAAAAATTTAACAGCTCAATCTCAGCGTGCCGTAATATTTTTTAAGATCAATTTACTGTTTAATTAAAGCGGTCATTAACCGCAGCGGATTCGAGTAATTGCCGCCGGCGCCGCCGCAGGTGGAGCGGCCACTTTTACAGCGCTTATTGTTTCAACTGGGTTTCATTTTTTTTTATTAAAATCTGTTATTCGAAAACTGTAATATACTTCTTGAAGTACGTTAAACTGTAACGTACTTCATAAGTGTACTTATCATCATCATTGTCTTCATCGTGGGTAGACCAGGCGTTTAGCTAGTGAGGAATGCCGAAAAAGGCGTGAAAAACCGTTATAATAAGTGCAAAAGTTTGTCTGTCTGTTAGGTTTTTACGTGTAAGCCGCTTAACTGTGAATTTCACGGTGATATGTAAAAGCGGTGATACTATAATCGAAAAAAGCGCATCTCATGAGCGCGTTCCGTATCACCGGTGAAGGTAAATATCACTGAGGACACAAACACAATCAAATATCTGTGTTGAAGATTGGATTGGATGATTCCATGCCCTAAATAGGGGACCCAGAAAGTCGGATCATAATTGTGTAATCACGGTCCCAACCGTCCCCTATCCAGGTGTTAGGATGGTTGGAAGCAGTTGCACAAATTGAATTTGACCAGAATCACTAACTATACGATCATAGTGCAAAACAGAACGATTAAAGCACCATACTAGGTATATAATAATTCTCTCACTTAAGTTCAAATTTGACGCAAATTAACTCCAACTTATATAGAAATTTATTACTTAAGCGCTATCGTTATATTAATAAAAACCACTTAGTTCAGGCTGCCTACACGGCTCGGGCGGCCATTACGATTGCAGAACCATTATGGGATTGGATGGAGTTATCTATAGCTTATCGTCTATAAGCATTCACATGACACGTGTTCGGGATAAACTTAATACAGCTGACATGCTGTTCAATTTTATATGCCAATTGTCAGCGAAGAGAGCCTAACAGATTAGTATAGAAATTACTTTGCGATTTGATAGTAAACGTGGAACATTGCTATGAATAAAATCTAGAATATGCATGGAAGATAATTTTTAATGGTAATTCAGTGAAAAAAAATTATATTAACAGTAAAACAGAATATTTTTTTTTAATTTGAATAAATATTTTAAAATTAAAATTTGCGTATCGCTCCTTGAGCTCTACTTACCCGTTCGGTTATCACCTGTAGGTGTAATTATATGTATATATCCTTAAGATAAATAAAACTGCAAAAATTCTTTTCATAATCTTTCACACTTTAACTACTCAATCAATTATACAATAAGGGTTACCTTTTATCCAGAGAAATGTAAGCGAATCCAAGGGAAAAACGAATATTAATATTTTAGGAAAACTTTGTGACATAGCATTTTTATTATTTATATGAAAAAATCAATAACTATTGATATTGACTAAATATTGTACGAATTCGTCTATTGTTATTATCAAACATATCATCACGCCTATAGTCCCTTATGAGGTAGGCAAAGTCAAAGGGGCAGCAGGCCTCTCAACCACACTCAGCCAAAAACAAAACTGGGCTGCGTCAGATGGAAAATTGTGAAAAAGTAGTGTCAAGTGGCTAGCTCGTAGCACACACAATCACATACCCTATTGCACGCACAGAGTATTAATATACTACATACAATAACTCGCGCAAGAACAGCGACAGTGGTGAGTAATTGGAACTACAGCAGTTTAGTCTGTTTTTTTGGTATAATACAAGATGCCGCTACAAGCGCAGGTTAGTTATTTCTTAGTAATAATACGCTATCTGTGTAAAATTCGTGGTTTTAAAACTAATATTATTTTAGTTTGTTTCTGAAGAAAATATTTTATATTCATGTTTTTTACCTAAATTTAATAAATTATCTAAGAAATAACGTAAATAACTCATTTTATGAAAAAAACTATTTTTTATGTGAAATAATAACGTTTTTATCCGGTCTTATCTCTCAATCGGTCTAAATGATGTCTGTAGCGACATCAATCTGTGTCAAGTCTATACGAAATCTAAAATGTATGTGACTGACCAGCATGCCTATTGTTATTATTGATATTGTTATTATCAGATTTAAAAAATATATAATAACAAACTGAGGTTTAATTAGGCCGTTTATTCACGATTGTTGGGTGTTAGTACACCCAATTGTCACAAACTTAAGGCCACTTTATTTTTCGGGAGAGGCACTTCCTCGGGGACACGCAATAACTTCCTGAATCAAACCAAATTCTTTCAGAGTGAACTCGCGGATAGTTTACTTACTTGACAGGTGCCTCCTTAGGGATTTGGTCTGGGTAACCTATACATTTACATACATAACTTAACATCACGTCCATGATCCCCGAAGGGGTAGGCAGAGTCGAAGGGGCAGCAAGCCCCTTCATCTACATTCAGCCGAAAATAAAGCCGAGGCGGGTGAGATGGAAAATTGTGAAAAAGTGACAAGCGGCTAACCTGTCGCCTACACAATCACACACCCAAAACCCGATATACCATTAGTCGCCTTTTACGACATGCTAGGCAAGAACCACAGTTGGCATATTCTTTTTAAGTCCCAGACCAACATGGGACAGTGGGCTGTCCCTACATGCTGACCTATACATTTGATCACACTTATTCAAATCCCTGAAGAACATTACTTCTACGATCTCTTAACCTTTTTTAGCCAAAGACAGCTAAATTAACTAACGAAACAAGGACGCATACCCAATACGATTTGAGTGGAAGTTATACACATATAGCATCCCAATCCCCGAAGGGGTAAGCAGAGACAATGGAGCAGTAAGCCCGGCTTTCAGCCAAAAATATCACAACTCTTATCACTAACTTTTCACAAAAAATGTGAAAAGTTAGTGATGAGTGGCTAACTTTTCGCCTTCACCACATACCCAGAATCCGATATACCATTAGTCGCCTTTAACGACGTGCTAGACAAGGAATTCAGTTGGCGTTTTTTCTTTACGTTCTAGACCAACATGGTTTTTATATAATTTGGCGTTATGAAAAGATAACTTGAATTTTGCCTTCTCAGAAGATTAAAGGTATGTATGAAAAGAATAGTGTAAAATCATTTACATTATTATATTTATAGAATTTGAATTTGCCATTGCTTTTCATTTATTTTTATTTTTTTTAAGAAATTCTCATAGCTCACATGCATGTAGACGTTTTGAATTTGTAATCTTTTCCTAATAACTAGGAAGAATTTAAAATAAGAGGATAGTAATTGCAGTTTTTTTTAATCTATATAAATAAAACAAAGTCGTGTTTGTTACACCACTTATAAGTCGAGAACGGCTGAACCGATTTACGTTGTTTTTGATTTGTTGGATTTGTCTTCATCCAGAATAACAGAATAACTATTAATTGAAAAATTGACGATAAAACAAAATAAAAGCAAAAGTATTTTCTCATATAAAACGGTGGGATTCGTATCTGTCAATGTTAAATGTCAATCGACAAATCAATGTCAATTTTCATTTACTGGGCGATACAAAGTTCGCCGGGACAGCTAGTAAGTAATAAATAAATATCAGACTACATCACATACATTGGTCTGACTCCGAGGTAAATAGCTTAAGCACTTGTGTTACGGATATCAGAATCAACAGTGGTATAACAAACATACTTAAATATTGGATATTAACACCCAGACATAGAACAAACACAAGTATTCATCATACGAATATTTGTCCTGGATGGAGATCGAACCCACAACTCTTGGCGCATGGGGCAGGGTCACTACCGAATGCGCCATCGATCCAGTCAACAAAGCCAGTCAAAAAAGGTTTTTACTCTATTTTGAACTGGAATAACAGGTAGGTATCATTGCCTTTTTCATGGGAGTTTAACATGGCCAAAAGCAGCGGTCACGTGTTATGACGTCATGAATATTAAAGCAAAGTTATAACAAGTTCCGAAAATATTTGCAAACTGCCGTCCTTTTCCTGTTATGTTTAATGAATATTTTACAATATTTGTGTGTAAATTAATGTTTATTTAAAACCACTTGAATGTGCCCGGCATTGGCGAAGTAAACTTGAGGAATCAGAAAAATAAATCATTTTTTTTAATAAAAACACTTCTTTGAAATAAAAAAAAAATAATGCAAGCCAAAATGGTCAAGGGGCGTTAAAATGTTGCGCTTAGCAACAAATTTAGTATTCTGCTCATTGAAATTAAGAAACTATACTTTTTTATAAGCATTTATAGGTAAATACATTTAACTAACAAAAGTACAAATTGCTTAAGTAAAAAACACTATAATGAATTAATTACATACACTGTTTCCAATTTCGTGCAAAGCTTATATATTTTCTAATTATGTTCAAGCTTAGTGGATATGAAAAGAAAAAATAAAAGCGGCTTCAAGCTAATTTAACCCGTATACTAAAGCCTTTAAAGCTATAATTCATTTACAACAATGTCTGGTCACCTTTGTGCTATGCAGGACTTCATCTCATTTTGCTTTATAATGGCTTACGCTTCAGTAATTTTGTGGGAGTTAAAATGGGGTTTAAATATTGATAGAGTTGAATTAATGTCTTACGTAGATAAGGTATAATATAATAACGGTCACATGAACGTTAGGCATCTAAGGCACAGTAATTGGGAAAGAAAAGGTTATAATTAAAATATACACAGACGACAAAGCCATATATATATACAACAAAAACATCCTTTAGTTGTGTGAAATGAACTAATAAACTTTACTTGTGATAAAATGAACGTAGAACTGTATTTTTATGGAAAACAGGTATTATGGAGGCTATATCTTTATCTAGATAAGCAACTTCAAGACTATATACACCTAAATACTCATTAGTCTGCTCAAATGTACGTAACATACCTACTGATTTTTTTTTTCTGAAGTGTACTTGCATCGTGTATTTATATATTAAGGAGAAACTGTAATGGGCATCCCTTAATTTTGCTATCATATTTATGTCAATCTTATAAGAATGTGCTGTAGATTTTACTAAATAAATAAATAAATCACTTCATCAACTAACTAACTAGATAAACTTAACGTCACTTCACTTCTAGAACAGAGATCAGAGTAAACCGAACGGTAATATAATAACGGTCACATGAACGTTAGGCATCTAAGGCACAGTAATTGGGAAAGAAAAGGTTATAATTAAAATATACACAGACGACAAAGCCATATATATATACAACAAAAACATCCTTTAGTTGTGTGAAATGAACTAATAAACTTTACTTGTGATAAAATGAACGTAGAACTGTATTTTTATGGAAAACAGGTATTATGGAGGCTATATCTTTATCTAGATAAGCAACTTCAAGACTATATACACCTAAATACTCATTAGTCTGCTCACATGTACGTAACATACCTACTGATTTTTTTTTTCTGAAGTGTACTTGCATCGTGTATTTATATATTAAGGAGAAACTGTAATGGGCATCCCTTAATTTTGCTATCATATTTATGTCAATCTTATAAGAATGTGCTGTAGATTTTACTAAATAAATAAATAAATCACTTCATCAACTAACTAACTAGATAAACTTAACGTCACTTCACTTCTAGAACAGAGATCAGAGTAAACCGAACGCCATATGGCCCGATCCTTACACACTTGCTTCTTCAACATTAATGATCCTCTTCATACAACGTTATGACTAATTATGCTTGTATGAGCTCCAGTTCTAGAGCTTATGTAAGAAATACTGTAGCAAGATAATACAAACGGTAGGGCCAATGAAGGTAAAAAACTTGGGCGTAACAAGATTGGAATAGTTATAAAAACTAAAAATATAAATAAATTCTCTGAAAGTAGCTGGGCTTAAGCATGAATGACACTTTTGTGTGTATAATCTGAGTGATGGAAATATGTACAGTTTTGTAATTTTTCATATTTTGAGTATTTTTCTAAGAAACATTGTAAAAAATTATTTTACTGTCGTATAGTTCAGCTATTAATCATTTATAAACCATTTACATTACATACACGTTTTCATAACATATGAATTAGTTAATCTTTAATGTCTTTTATATCATATCTTCAAAGCGGCCTTCAAATTTTATAATATAAAAAGCAATATTTCCCCTCATAAAAATGAATGAAATTAGTATTTTAATTGGATATTAATTATCTGCTTGCGAAGTGCAAAGGTCGGAAACACGACGGACTTCCAAAGTAATTTTTCTTAGCGCTTTATCTTCATTTTAGAGACGGTCCCTGTAATATTTCTTGAGCAGATGGTAAGGTTTACTATTCATTAAGAACTCCTTGTGTTCCGTATAAAGGTTCTATCGAGACACAACTGTTATAGGTATATATTTCCATCTAACCCAGCCCATTATCCCATGTTGGCCTGGAACTTAAAAACAATGCGCTAACTGTGGTTTTTGCCTGGAATGTCGTAAAAGTCGACTCATGGTGTATTGGGTTTTGGGTATGTGATTGTGTAGGCGACAAGCTAGCCACTCGTCACAACTTTTTCAAAGTTCTCCATTTAACCCAGCCCAGTTATGGTTTTGGCTGAATGTGGTTAAAGGGGCCTCCTCACATGTGCTCATTGCGCGCGTACATTTGCTGCCAAGATTGGGTACATCAGCCATTTGAGGGCCAAACATCTGAGAGTTTTGTAGCCTAATCGCCGTAGCGTTATCGCCGTAGACGAAATCGGTAAGGATGATGATATGTATGTATTGTATATATTCCTTTATCCAAATAACAGTCTATTACTAAAAGCATACGAAAGTGTACACGGTATATAAAACAAAACTTGATTGTTCTAGCCTTAGATAACTCAAATTTGATTTATCTAAGGTTCTAGCTAATCTCTAGAACGGATAAGCCAATTTGTCGAAATTTTCACAAACTTAAATAATATTGACATAATTTTGCAATAATTAAGTATTGTTAGTATAATTTCATCAATAGTTTTCATGTGTCAATGTTTCAAAAAGGATTATGTAAAATATCTGTTTTGTTTGGAAAATTGCAAATGGGGTGACGGAACAGCTAAGCTGAAATGGAAGTGACAGGCCACGTGCTGGCCCGATTGTCAATAAACATGGACATTTAACCCTTAAGAGGAGGGTTTGGGAAAATATGGAGTGATATTTTCAGTAACAATTTAGTTGGTCTCAAACTATCTGTAACTTTAACCTTGGATTTGTAACCATGATCCAAAAATTGTCTGGTTCTTAGGGTTACGAAGGTCAGATTGGCAGTCGCTTCAATGTTATTACCAGACTCGCTAAATCCTGGACCATGGTCTAAGCGGACCTCGTCTAAACACGGGACATAACGCTAGGGAAATGAAGCTTTGTCATCATCTGTAACTTGCTTCGTACCCAATTTCTTAGGAATCGATATAATAGTTTAGCTATGAACTCATATTTTAACGACAAAGAGTAAATACGTTTTTCTTTACTCTTAACTACTGAAAACAATTAAAATTGGAATGTGGTTAAATTTATTCCAATCAGAAAATAGACAAAACCGTTTCCAGGAATTATATCCTCTTCTAAAAATAAGGAATTATATTCTAAACGCGAGCGTAAATTAAAATTTGAATTCTACATGAGTCGAGCCACGGCCCCAAATTAGTTTACAATAAATACCAATTCCTGTAAATAAGGTAGTTATTTACATAAGCCACAGAGCCATCGCGACCCAGAAACGGGCGCTCTAAAACAAATACGAGGTAATTTATGTTCCACCAAACCATATATTTCACCGTATTTTAAAATAAATTACATTTACAAGCACTTTCATGCCATGTCACGTTCTGTTAATCCCGTGATTTACCCGCTCCGATATAACTGAACAGTGTCGAGTAAAGTGAATACAAATGTACCAACTAAACGGGTGTATTATAATATGAGTGTTTAAGCGAAAATGTATGTTGCGTATTTTAATTTGGTCAGCAACGAACGCAGAAAAAATTTACTTTAAAAATCTTAAACGCATGCTAGAGTAGATACAACCAAACAAACATACATAACATCACGCCCATAATCCCCGAAGGGGTAGGCAGAGTCAAAGGGGCAGCAGTCCTCTTTGACCACATTCAGCCAAAAACAAAACTGGTCTGGGTTAGATGGAAAATTGTGAAAAAGTAGTGACAAGTGGCTAGCTCGTCGCCTACACAATCACATACCCACAACCTCATATACCATTAGTAGCCTTTTACGACATGCTAGGCAAGAAACACGCTTAGCACATTCTTTTTAAGTCCCAGACCGACAGTGGACAATGGGCTGGGTTGGATGGTAAATTGTGGTGAATTGTGAGAATCCTTTTGGTTACTCTTATCATATCACTTTTCACTACAAATTATCAATGATCTTACATAAACATGACGAACATTTCAATCAGACATTAGCAAGTACCCATAGCTGAAAAACAGATTGCAAATTTTGAGACTGCTTATATAAGAAAATTCCATGTTATAATTGTGAAAGAAAATTTGAAGAAAGTGAAGAAAATTCCATGTCATTTATAAAACATCAACAACTTCGCAGGAGTAGATAACTAATATAATAAACAACAACGTTTGTTCTACGAATTTTTGCTAAATCGACAAAAAAAAAAAAACGGCTTTCCATACTAAATTACCAAACAGCTGATGTAGTTTGAATGAAAATTCGTTTTTTTTTGTCCGTTTAAGAATGAAAAAAGATCAAAATATGTTTTTGTAATAATGTCAGTAATCTACTCTTGCGAGATTGTTGATGTTTTACAAATGACCCTGTATAATAATAATTACAAGGTAGTTAAGGTTCGGGAGCCGGGTGGAAAGTTTTAAAAAAAGTTACAAAATTAATACTAAATTAATCCTAACGAGTAAAAGACAAATATATGGTCTACATCGATCTGGAGATGCTTTAATACTAAAGAAAATACATCATGCAGCCACTGAGGTCTAAGTTGCTGCGTTAACATAAAATTACAGATAAGCTCGAAATGATGAGCTGGCAATACTTAGTCTAACACGGAGGGTACAGAGGGTTTCATAACTTCTCCCTCCTTAAGAGTAAAATTATCGGAATGGTCGTTTTTAATACTTTTCCGATGATTTTGCTTTGATATAATTTGTACAAGTTTCTTACGGAAAATGCATAAGGAAAATACAAAAATACTTAAAATTAACAAACTAAATGTCATATATCCGAAATTAACACTAAATTCCACGCCTTTTTCACTATTAGAAACACTTTCAATCACTGCACTATGTTTCAACGCGTATGACATGTATTTAACTTCGTCCAGGCTGATGCCGTGCATGTTAAGTGCACGTGTACTCGATATGCTCGTAGGGTTGTCCATTCGCTGTAAGTTGACAAGCGGAATGGGCTCAACATGATCTGTAGACACGTATATACGATGATTTATTTGCATTCCCTGTATTTCTAAGTCACAGGGTTCATCGTTGGTTACAATATAGGTGCCGAACACTGGTTGTTTGCTCATTTCATTCTCGCATTTTCTTAATAATGTAGTATCGATCCGTGTATATAGAATCCAACTATCTGCGTTAATTCTTTGGATTTTCACCTCTTCAAGATGAATTGGACGCTGTCTGCAGTTACTGAGGTTCTTATTGAACTCCATAAGTTGTTCCACACAAGTAGGCTCATGGTAGAGGGCCTGGTTGTCAGCTGTACACAGGAAATAGTCGCCGGCAGACAGCGAGCGGCATGGCCTTGCGATCGGAAGGTAATTAGAGCTTTTCACCAAAAGGTAAGGGAATTCGGGAAAAATGGTTACAGTAACATTTTCTATTTTATGAAATACTGGTAGAGAATAAATCTTATAGTAATTATATGTAAAATTATCAGTTAATGGTATTTCCATAATAAATGTAATCTTATCCTTATTTATATAAGACTTTACATGAATTGTCTCTTCTAATTTTAACAAATTTTGTTCAGTAGGTGAATACACTAAATTTGCGAATTGAGATATTGATTTTAAATGTTGTAACAAATCTTTAGAATTTACAATTGATTGATGTAAGACAGACAATCGACTTAATGATAGAGCAGTCTCAAGTTCACTTAACCTAATGAAAATAGTACGGAAACTACTTATGAAAATATTAAATAATCCTAATATATATGTGGAAAATAACCATTTATCTTGCTTAGCATTTGTTTCATTTAATAGGCTCTCTATTTTCTGTAGACGTTCATCTAGTATAATATTGTTACTATTGATTGTTTCCGTAGTATTTATAAAACTATCAAACATCTGGGAGATCAGGGTTAACTTTTTGGAGATTACGATCTGATTTCTATTTAATTTGGAAATTAAGTTTTCGTATCTTACTGCGTCATCGTGGTCCATATTTCCCGTAATCAACTTTATAAAAGAACCTAAAGGATTGATAAGTCCTCTTTTATAGCGCTGTGGTACGAGTTGTCTATACTTTTCTATCGTTATCTCACGTATGTATTCCGTGTGTGTTTTAACACTCAGATATTCACGGTAGGCAGGATTATTAAAATCGATTAAATCGGAAAACTGTTTAAAATTGGTCCTAACATGTTCCAAATCTTCATAAATTCTTTCTAAAGAGACAACCTTAATGATAGTCCAATGATCTGTTTGAATAAATGCTTTGCCTTCTTTCACCGGAAGTATTCCTGGATTTCCTTCAAGTATTTGAATTTGAAGGGCCAGCGCTTGGGTCCACATCATCAGGAAACACCACCTGTGGAGGGCGTTTAACATTCTTAATAGGAACCTTAGTTTTTCTTTGTCCTATTTCTATTGGTACGACATTTCTTTTTGTTTTTCCTATCACCTTTGCTTTTATGTATCGCGGCTTATCCTTGCTCTTTCTTTTATTTATATCTTTCGCAAAAATTGTTTTACCTTGTGCAAACTCTATTATTTCCTCGCCACCTTTCTTTTCCCTGACTAATTCTTTCCTTGCTATCATCTGTTCGACTAAATAATTGTATAAGTATTTTGTACGCTTAGCATGCTCCTTAACTAGCTGTTGACAGTAGTTTTTCTCAAATTCGACACCAAATGTACTACCTGAATCAGTATGTCCGAACACTATTTCGAATGGGGTCAATCCTGTGACAGAATGGATTGTATGGTTATAAGCCATAACGGAGTAGGTCATGATTGATGCTGCATCCGTGCAACGTCTTTCATATTTTCCCAATCTATAAATTTCAATTATTGTGGAGTGAAAACGTTCGATAAGGCCCATCGAATTTGGGTTGTTAGGAGTGCCAATATGAAGATCAATTTTGTGTAAACTTAGAAATTCCTTCAATAATTCATTATTGAATTCAGTTCCCGGATCTGAACTTATTCTTTTAGGGGTACCGTAAAAAGAAAAATATTTGAGTAAAGCTCGAATTACATCAGGAGTAGATTTACTTTGAATTTCTATGGCCTGTGCTAACTTACTGAATGCGTCTATAAGAGTCAAGTACGTTTTACCTTCAATACTAAAAAGGTCTATGAAGATTTCCTGAAAAGGGGCATTTTGCGTCTGCGTTAACTGCAACAACGGTTTCATGGGTTTTCGATCATACTTTAGTTTTTGACATGCTTCGCAAGCATTAATAATAGCCGAAACGGTTTCCTGCATGTTATTCCAATAAAAATTTCGACGAAGCCTAACTAATGTTTCTTTAATTCCTCTATGGCACGTTTTTCCTTCATGATATTTAACTACGGCTGCTTTCTGTTCACCTTCATCTTCTATAACTACCACTCTCTCTGTACATTCATAAAACTGAACCATATCTTTTTTGAAAAGTTGAATAATGATTGTACTAAACATACGCCTGTGTTCCTTTTCTTCAAAATAAATGAAATATTTTATTTTGGGTCTTATATATTCTTTCAGAAACTGTTTTACTAGCTCGGGATTATTAAGTGGCATAAAGACTTCTAAAACCTTTTGTTTGTTCCTAGAAAGGTCTTTTACTGAGACTTCGTTTTTAAACCATGAGAAAATTAAAATTTGGTTGGGTTTAGAATCAATGGCTTCTTGTAAAATTGGAATGCCCATGGATTCTAAATCTGCAGCTGAATGTATGGTTTGGGATTTGCTCGAACTATCTGATGGAATCTGATACTCTGATTTCATTTCTAAACTGGCATGTGACGATGTGTCTGAGATTTCAATTATACTTGCAGTGGCTGTACCACTGAGGTCTGATGCCGTGCTAGTAGAAGAGTTATTCCTAGGTCTTTTGTTACTGCCTAATTTTTCAATTTGTTCTACTACTTCCGCTATGTGTTGCTTTAATTTTTCTTCCCTATCATCTATATTCACTATCATTGACTGATTTTCGTCTTCTTCAGAACCCGTTGCATTTACTTTGATTCTGGATAAGGCATCTGCGTTACTATTTTGCTTGCCATTTTTGTATATTATCTCAAAATTATAGTCTTGTAAACGCAATCGCCAACGGGTCAACTTGCTACTGGGATCCTTAAGGGAATTAAGCCAGGCTAAAGGACGATGGTCCGTGTATATGAAAAATTTACGACCATAAAGATATGGTCTGAAGTGTTTTACGCCATATATGATTGCTAGTAATTCTCGCTCGATTGTACTGTAGCGAGCTTCTGTCTCACTGAGAGACCGACTAGCGTATGCAACTGGTTTATCTCTGGGTACTTCGCCCTGGGATAGTACTGCGCCTAACGCTACCTGTGAGGCATCAGTGGTTAATATAAATGGTTTACTATAATCAGGGTATTGCAGTAAAGGAGCATTTGTGAGAAGCTCTTTACATTTGTTAAATGCGTCTATGTAATTCTGATCCATTATAATCTTGTTACGTTTCTTTAAACATTCTGTAAGAGGTTTAGTTATTTTCGCAAAATCCCTAATAAATCGTCTGTAGTAACCCACAAGCCCGAGGAAACTTTTTATTTCAGTCGTTGTCTTTGGTAGAGGATAATTTAGTACGGCATTGATTTTCTCGTCATTGGGTTTTAACCCGTCTTTAGTTATGGTATGGCCAAGATAAAGCACTTCCTTGCGAAGGAATTCGGACTTGTCTAGTTGTACCTTCAAGTTAGTCTCTCTCAGTCTGTTAAAAATCATTCTTAATTTCTGTATGTGTTCGTCTAAACTGCTCGAAAAAATTATAATGTCGTCAAGGTAAACCATGCAGTGTAATCCCTGCAGTCCTCTCAGAACATTATCCATAGCCCTTTGGAAGGTAGCTGGGGCTGTCTTTAGTCCAAAAGGCATTCTGAGAAACTCATAATGGCCATTTTGTGTGCTAAATGCGGTCTTTTGTCTGTCAGTCTCTACTATTTCGATTTGGTGATAACCACTGGCTAAGTCTAAGGTGCTAAAATATGAACTCTTTCCTAACTTGTCAAATAAGTCGGTGATATTCGGCAACGGGTATTTGTCATCTACAGTAATCTCATTGAGACGTCTGTAGTCGACAACCATCCTATACTTAGCTTCACCGGATGCGTCCATCTTTTTAGGTACTAAGTGTACCGGTGCACTCCATGGCGAATGTGATTCGCGTATCACATTATTTTGTAATAATTTCTCTACTTGTTGGTTAATTTCCTGTTGTAAAACTGGGGCTTGTCTGTACGGTTTGACATAAATTGGGTCCTCATTTTTAGTACGAATTTGGTGTTTGACTTGGTTGGTAAATGATAGGGGGATTTGATCGCAATAAAAAATGTCTTTGTATTCGCCGCAAAGCTGACAAATTTTGTCACATTCCTCGCTATTGGTGTGGTCTAATCTAAGCTTTGTTAAGTTCTCTTCTAACATTAGACTCGTTTCTTTGTCCGTCATGTCTTTAGTCAAGTTCAAGTTGTTGTCTATGCGGTCAAACTTAGTTACAGAAAAAGGTTCTTTTATTGTGAGTGTTACTTCCTTGTCGAGGGTATTTTGAATAACTGTTGAAGCATAGCCGTTTGTACAATTAACTATTGCAGAGGGCATTCGCACTCCATCTTTGAATTGCCTAAACTCAAGAATAGCTTCCCCTGAGTATTGATTAACGGGTAGCTTAACTCGTTGCTCCGTTCGTGCCGTTACATTAATGTCATAGCTAAGATCATTATTGATTATTGGAATACTAGCTGTCTTAGTTTGCAATATGCCATTCTTTAAATCAATGACAGCATCGAGTTGTTGCAGCAAGTCATTTCCGATAAGCCCTTCATAACGGGCGTCAACATCGTACACGTAAAATTTGTGATATGAATCGCTATTAAAAGTAGGCAGGAGAGGAATTGTAATTGTCTCGTCATGACAACTTGACGCGTGCGTGCTAACTACCTGAAATGGTTCTTTTTCTAAAAAATCCGTAAAATATTGATGTGCTATTCGGGGACTAAAGAAAGATCGCATACTGCCCGTATCGATCATCATTTTAGCATCGATCTCTTCTAAATAAATATAAGGTAATTTGAGGTTTGGATCGCAATTAATTTCTACAATCATTTTTTTATCTTTTTGATCGAGGCTGGGTCGTGAAAATCCTCAGTCTGTTGTGTGTCGGTCTGTTCAATTTCGTCAGAGCGATCTTGTGATTCGACAAGATGTTGCTCATCTTCTAGTTGATACGGATAGAAATCACTTTCGACATAATTGTCCTGATATTCGCTGGGGTAGTAATACTGTTCGTTGTATTCGTCCAGCGTCAGTTCATTTAATTTAAAACCGGGATTAGGCCTAGGAGGGGCTGTTCTCATGGAAACATCTGATATCTGCATTCGAGGAGGCTGTACCTGAGGCGGGGTATACCCAAATTGTTGGGGTGGCTTGTAGCCAAATTGTTGCGGTGGTCTATAGCCAAATTGTTGCGGTGGTCTATAGCCGAATTGTTGCGGGGGCTTATAGCCAAACTGTACCGGTGGCTTATAGCCGAACTGTTGCGGGGGCTTGTAGCCAAATTGTTGTGGTGGCTTTTGATTAAATTGACCTTGTCCTTGAAATTGTGGCCCTTTCATTTGTAAACCCGGAGGAATACCGAATTTAAATTGGGGTGTCGTATTACTCGAAAATATGGGTCTAAACCCTGTTGGTTGGGGCAGCAATTGTCCTCCAAACCTTGGGCCTTGAAAATTAAAATTGGTACTCGGCTTTGGTGTCTGACCGTAAATTCGGTTACGCGCACTGTATTGCTCGTGGAAGTTCACCTCTTCCAAAACTACACTAAGGGCGGCCTCTAACGTATCCGGCCCCTTTAGTCTTACAATTCGCACTAAATTTTCAGGCAAATTGTATAGGAACACGTTAAGAGCCGTATTATTATATATAATTAATTTTGCGCGTCTTAAATCACTATCTTGGGACATATTAACCTTTGAAATTAATGCGGACCGGACGCTTTGAATCCTACCACAAAAATCTAAATAACTTTCACCGGATTTAATTTTTAAAGATTCTAAATCAATATTAATGCACGCTTCACTTCTTGGATCTCCGAAATGTTGTTGCAATAATTCTTTTAATTCAGACCAAGACAGGATGTCTTCTTGTTCTGATAAGAGCGACGCTGCGTTCCCGGTAAGGCGGCTAGTTATAGCGTGGTATACATATAAATTTTGTTGCTCACCGCCCCGATATCGTGAAATTATAAATTCACATTTAGTGATGAAAAGGTTTAACAGTCTTTTATCCCCATTAAATAATGGTATTAAATGAATCATTTCATTTGGAATTGAAACGATCGGCTCGGGAGTAGCCATCGTAGAGTAGAGAAAGTTTCAGATAACGCAACGTTACTCAACACACGATATTAAACACTTCCTAATTAAATTTTACACATAAAATAAGTACACAAAACACACTATAAAATTAACACATATAAAATTGTTCAAAGGAGAAGGAATTATTAAACATTAATAAGTAATTATTTTTATGTAAAAATACTATTTTGTAAAAAAAATAAAATATCAAATATTAAATTAAAATCACTTTTAGTTACTTTAGCTTATCTTTTCACTGTATTACAATATATTTTATAATTTTTACTATTATAATAATGTAGTCTCTATATGCAAATCTACTCTATGAGAATTCTATTTTTAGATTCAGATAAGACTCTACAGATGCTAATACAAGTCTTATGGACTGAGGCGCGTTATAATGAGAGAAGATCTATCTCAAAGTAACAATAAAATAACACTTATTTCAAATGGGAGGATGAGGGAATGAAAGGATTGGTGAAAAGTCTTACTCACCAACCGACCACGACACCCATTTTCTTCCAGCTTTCACACCCGAAAATTAACGTATTTCTTTGGTTCGACGGATTTTCGATTTCACTCGGTTTTACGTAGCTAGGCGAATTTGTACATCCGAACTCACGAAAACGCGGAAAAACTAATGAAAAATCCGCTCCGGCTGCGCCAGTTAAGGTTCAGGAGCCGGGTGGAAAGTTTTAAAAAAAGTTACAAAATTAATACTAAATTAATCCTAACGAGTAAAAGACAAATATATGGTCTACATCGATCTGGAGATGCTTTAATACTAAAGAAAATACATCATGCAGCCACTGAGGTCTAAGTTGCTGCGTTAACATAAAATTACAGATAAGCTCGAAATGATGAGCTGGCAATACTTAGTCTAACACGGAGGGTACAGAGGGTTTCATAACTAGGTATTATTACCTAACTAGCCCGTTGGTCGAGTTGTCAGAGACCCTGACCACGAAACCCAAGGGTCGCGGGTTCAAATCCCGCTAGGGGCAAATATTTCATGTGATGAACATGGATATTTGTACTCGAGTCATGGATATTTATAAACGTATTTAAGTTTGTCTATCCGTTCACCTAGTATCCATAGTACAAGCTTATAAGCTTAGTTTGGGACTAGGGAATTAGTGTGCCAGTCTGAAGAATTTATTATTATTATTATTTTTTATAATAATTTCGTCTTTACACATAGATTAATAACGAAACTTATGAAAATATTTTATATATTGATGACAACTTGCCGAAGTAAATTCGCTTCGTTTTTACGACGTGCGATTGTTTTATTGTAATTGTTATTGTAAAAATGCATTTCTTGACGAATCTCACCATCAAAAATAATTTCAATTCACATTAATTCCCTAAAGACTTTACAAAGATCTACTGCCCGGAGGCTTCGAAGCCTCGCAATAGCTGAGACCCTGCCTTATAAGCCTCTAAACAGCCAAATATACACAGACAGGGCCTTACCTAAACTGGGTGTTTATCAATACCGTTGCAAGAGTCCCTTCGTCAGGGTAATCGAGTTTGGCCGCGTATTTTACGTACGCGAGACGCTAATCTAGCCGGGCGCGGGTGAGTGGATAAATATTTGATGTAAGCGTTCCTTTTGGTGTAATGGTGGTGTTACGGTGAGCGGGGCCGCGGTTGTGTCGTTGGATGTGGAAAATTGGAAGAAAAATCATTTAATGAGTAGGTATATAGCTGACCCGTTGGTCGAGTAGTCAGAGACCCTGGCCACAAAACCGAGGGTCGCGGGTTCGTATCCTGATAGGCAAATATTTCGCGTGATGAACAAAGACATTTGTACTCGAGTCATGGATGATTATAAACATAGCTCAAGCACAAGCTTAGTTTGGGACTAGGGAATTGGTGTGTCACTGAAAAAAAAAAAATATTATAAGTATAAAGCCTTCTGATAATAAGAAATTGGGTGATGATGATAGTATACACTCCGTCCCTGTTCCTTCACTCTCATTGACCTTGAAACATCAATCCTACATGGTCGGAGAGATGCCAGACGAAATTATATGTTTATATTAATGTTGGTCTAATTTCTAACAAAATAAACAGCACTATTTAATAATTTCGTTGGTGATTTCACTATTAAACTATTTATTTACTTAACGTATAAGATAAGTGACTATAAACATAAATTCATATTTGTTTGAAAATAAAACTATTCTTTTTTTATTTCACTGTAAATAAATGATACACAAGGTAACTTTATGATACTCGTACTGACATACTCCATAAATTATCATCTCTTCTTAAAATCGCGCTTACCGCAAACAAGTTAGTACCTACCGAATTTATTAGGCTACACTTATTACCTAGCCAAGTACTAACTTAAATGAGACCTTCACAAAAGTAAGCTACCTACCTAAAGACCGGGATTAAAAAAGTCTTAAGTCTAACTAAAGCACTCTAAGTTTGTTCAACAACGCTAACTTCGTGCCGACATAATCGTGACGATTAAACAAGACACGCTTATTTATTATGTTAACAAGATTCTGTACCATTTTTGTTTGTCATTCAACTTCTTTCATTTCCTGTTTTTTTTATAACTAACTAACTAAACTTCACGCCACTTCCCTAGCGGGGTAGGCAGAGAGAACCGAACGCCATATGGCACGATCCTTACACACCTCACGCGCCTCTTCAACATTCATAATCCTTGTCATACAAGCTCTAGGGTTTTTTATACATATTTAAATATTGTAGTTTGAACACACTGCTTCTTCGTTCAAGTTGTATTGAGTACTATCTAAATCCACGTGATTATCTTAACCCTTACATAGATGAACCGCATAAATACATACATACTTAACATCACGCCCGCAATCCCAGAGAGGGTAGGCAGAGACAGCAAGCCCATTGAACCACATTTAGGCAAAAATTTAAGTTGACTGGGTTAGATGGAAAATGAACCTCACAATGTGAGCTTTTAATCTTATTTGAATGTGCCACTTTGCTCAAACTGTTCACCTTCACTATTGATCCAGTGATGATAGCTACAACTTGTATGAGAAAAAAATCAAATGTATGTGCCTGAGTTTGAATCAACACCTCTTGCACCTAAAACACGTGTTCTTTTGATAATAATTTATCCAAAGTGCAATTTTTTTATTGTATCTATTAGTGTCATAATTTCTATATCTTGGTGTTCATTTCTCGAAAGTTCCCTATTCATTAATACCACACCAGTAGCACTTCAAGTGTGTAAAAAAATATTTCTTGATGCAACTGGAAGCAGCTATCCTTTGTCCCGAAAAAAACGCTAATCGCCCGTCTAACTCCAAAATGGCGGCGGCTTTATTTCTGCGGGGCATCGGGCTGCGGTCAGAAAATTAAATTTCACGCTCCCCAGAGCTTACAGAAATTTGTAGCCCACACGCTGGGCACACGCACAGCGCCGTTTGTGCCTGCATCCTCAATTACTGGCAACTTTTACCGGGTAAAATTTAGCCAGGGTTCCCAAAGTGCGGGTACTCTGGTGCCCCATAAAAGTAGATAGGTAGAAGGGCGCCGGAAGTTTCCTTCCGGAAGTTTTACTACGGACACTTTAAGCTATTTACTATTGAAGGAAATAAAATTTATGATAAATGAGAATATTAATCAACAAGTTCATTACATACGGATGATTTTCAATGAGCAACTTTTGACGCTGATGAAATGGTTTTTAAAAAACTTTATTGAAGAAGACATCGAAGAACTAACTTTGATACAAGATCCTTTCCAAGTTCAAAATCCACTTAGTAATATTATATCTATATCTTTCGACCTCATTTATTCCGCGCTGAAAATTTATTAAGTATCATTTTACTTATATCTCTTAACTTATATTTCGTTTAGTAAGAGTGGGTGAGGGGGCGCCAGGAAAAACAATAAACCTGTAAAGTTTGGGAGCCCCTGGCCTAAATGATGTCGAGTACTACAGCACCTACTTATGAAGGTGGAGACTTACCTGCTGTTTCCAGAGAGACTTTTTGATCAAATTATATGAGGTCACTGTTTGTGTGTCCCGTAACATTTTAATTTCATAGAAGCTTTTGTGTTTTTCTTAACTACCTTTATTTTCTTTGTAATCTTGTTGATAAACATGAATTTATCGTGTGTGGGGATGCTATTTACTGTAGACGTCAAAACTCGAAGTATGGGAGATATGAAATCTAGAGTATTATATAAGTTTATAATGTAATGTGCCCTAAAATGATCAT
The DNA here is from genome assembly GCA_951394215.1 of Glyphodes perspectalis. Taxonomy (NCBI): domain Eukaryota; kingdom Metazoa; phylum Arthropoda; class Insecta; order Lepidoptera; family Crambidae; genus Glyphodes; species Glyphodes perspectalis. Next base: position 15,396,936 of record OX596202.1, on the reverse strand, counting down.
GAATTTTGAAGAAGCACGTGAGGTGTGTAAGGATTATGCATTATGGCGTTCCGTTATCTCTGCCTACCCTGCTAGGGAAGTGGCATGACGTTTAGTTAGTTAGTTAGTTTTTATAATATTAGATAAGGCATAGTTATCTGAAAGTTCAGGTTTTCATGATACAATCAGTTTCTTTTAGACTAGGAGTCGCAAGACCAAAGGCAATTTTCTTGGTTGAAATTACTAAATCAGAAATTGAACTTTGATTCAGCATGAGTTTTCGACAGGCCCATTGGTCGAGTGGTTAGAGACCTTGGCCACAAAACCAAGGGTCGTGGACTTGAATTCCGTTAGGGGCAAATGTTTCGTGTGATGAACATGGACATTTGTACCCGAGTCATGGATGAAACGTATTTAAGTATGTCTGTCCGTTCACCTAGTATCCATAGCACAAGCCAAAGCTTAGCTTTGAATTAGGGAATTGGTGTGTCAGTCTGGAGAATTTACAATTTATTAATTTTAAAAGTAAAATTACTCGATGCAGAAGACTTTACAAGGAATAAAAATAAGTTATATTAACAAGTATTATGTGTATTTTATCTATGTTTGTTCAAATATGACTCCCTTTTTCTCATCTATACTTATAATAAATCTGTAGAGAGGTCTATTCTGTACATGAAATATATTTTCAAAATAACTATCAGGGGATGATAAGTGATCGATACTGATGCCAAAAATGCAATCAGTAAAATTTTTGTCTGTCTGTCTGTCTGTCTGTCTGTCTGTCCGTCTGTCTGTATGTTCCTTATAGAAACAAAAACTACTCGACGGATTTTAACAAAACTTGGTACAATTATTCTTCATACTCCCGGTCATACCAGGTTATAGTATACTTTTCATCACGCTACAATTAATAGGAGCAGAGTAGTGAAGGGAAATGTTGGGAAAACGGGAGAAGTTACTCCATTTTTTAAGCTTCCGTCGCGTGTGCAGCCTTAATGGTTAAAGTTACATAGAAATCATGTATGACGGAAATAGTCATTATAATATTAACCATAAACGCGGGTGACACCGCTGGCACAGCTAGTATTACTTAAATTGATTAATCCATTTATTAGTAAGATGATAATAAACTACGATTTCTTCAGAACAATGTCCTAGCATGACACTGCAGATATAGGCATGAATATTTTTATTTGTCAGCAAAAAGGGTTAGCAGTTTTTAATAAACGGCAAATGTACATAGTCACCCATGTGGCTTCATAATGGATTGTCCGCAGTAATCAATTCCCGTGTCCCGTTTCCGACGTTGGCTTTGATGTCGAGGGCCTCAAAGCCTTTTTAGCTAAGGTTTTGTGCCGGACGGTGGCGCCATTGAAAGCCAGCTAAGGGAGCTTGCTGACAGTGTATCAGCAACTGGAAACGACAGACGATCGTCGCTGTCTTGGCCTAAAGTCGACGACAGTCGCCACTATAAGACGCTGTATAGGGAAGTTTTCTGGGAAATAAAGATGGGTATAGTTCCTCCCGAAAGGCTGAAATAGACGATTCGGTGCCAATTGGACCAACGAACCAAATAGGCTTATTGGTCTGTTACAATGATGATCATTGATCCCTTTTAATAGAAGAGTGTAAGTGTGCAGTAGACCAGTCAGTTTAGTTGGACAGCCGGTCGGTTTTGGATCTAATCCGACCTTTGCGTCATAAACACAACTCATCCGCTAATAGTGGATCCCTCTCAGTCAGACTGCACTGCGCATGACGCCAGATTAGCGCGAGTTGAGACTTTTCAATGAGCTGGGAAAAGACACTTTGCACTCAAGCTGAAGCAGCAGAGACGCCTGGAACTGTTTCTTTAAGATGATGAAGTCACAACTGGTGTGACTTCATCCTTTTAAAAATGCTAGGTTTTTCGAATTGTGCAAACACATAGTCACCATTTACCAGTGGCCACATACTTGTAAGCTAGGCTGGCTCGACATCTCACAAAAAATCAACGCTAAAAAGCTGTAATTAAGAGTGCCGGTGGCCCAGCACTTTTAAAGGCTGGCGATGCATCACCAATTACTTTGATATTGCAATTGTCGTTAAGCGGCGTTGATTACTTACGATTAGATGGTCGCTAGACAGTTTGTCGCATTTAATGTAAAAAAAAAAAAAACTAAGAACGTGACCGTGTACTCCTCGCTGCGCGTCGGCGACATCTGCCGATTGCTATTAAGGTCGCTCGTCTGTAAGCTCCCTAAAACCAATCGGATCCCGAACGCTGAAGGAAATGAATAAAATATCTTTAACCGTATTTTTGCCGATTGACGCCAGATCTCGATGCTGAGGTAGAGCAGACAGCTGGACTTAAGCGTAACAGGAAATTGTGTTAGCTACATCTACATATTTGTATCGTCTCATTTTTCTTGAGGAAGTTTCGACTAGGGGAGATTTTCTGAGGATTTATTTTTATTTATAACATTTAATTAAATAGCTTTCGAGAATTCCATAAGTACCTCACTCAAAATTTAGTATAATGCGTATCAGCGAAACAACGTATGGACATATTAGCTTACGTATATCACATACATTCCATCACACGATTTTTCCCGACGTGACACGGTATTTAAGTAAAACTAAAACGGTTGCAATATTAATTATTCTTCAGTATCTGATAAAACTAAGCTGTTCTTGACAAAAAATAAAAATAGATCAAAAAAAAGCAAAAAAAAAAAACTTAAAAATTAAATCATTCTTGTAAAGAGTAAAATTAAATCTCCAACTTTCGAATTCTAACTTTCTTTCCCGTTTCCTTAATAAATTATTCTATCGCCGTCTGCAATGTTTTAATTTAAACCTTTCACGCCTTTTAAAGTCAGTCCACACAAACCCTCAATTCCATTCCATCCTTCATCCCATTTCTTCTAACCGTTAAACGCGAGATTTTCAAAAAGGCCTTTTATTAGTCACCCAAATTTCGGGCGCGTTCGGGACAATTCCGCTGGAATTCTAGGAATTTCTCAATATAACGTTCACAATAAATTTTCCATTAGTGAAAAGTCGAACTCCGCTATTAACTCGGGCTTGGCTTGCATGCTAATAACTGCCAGCTGCGTCCGAAAGTACCTTAAATTAAAAAAGAGACCGACAGATCGGATTGTGGGTGTCGCTCCCGGTTCCGTATCATTGATGAATTTGATTGTGATTATAAACAACATTAACGAAATTTTATTAAATTCAAAATTTCAAAAACTGATTGACATTTTTAGAACTAGTATATTTTTATGAACATATTTAGAACTATCGTCATAGGCTTAATCATTGTAATTAAAAGTTAAGTCTTCACTGAGATTAATACGAAAAGTTTCCTTAATTTTCTTTGATACTAACTGATATAGTCTATTTAAAGAATCTTTACAAATATTTAAAGCTGAAGAGTTTGTTTGTTTGACTGAGCGCGCAAATTTCAGAACCTACTGGCCAAATTAAAAAAATATTATGTGTTGTATAGTTAATTTATCGAGAAAGGCTATAGGCTATTTAACATTAACCATAAACGCAGATAAAACCGCGGGCACAGCTAGTTAATTATAAATGGTGTCAACATACCGTTTTTCATAATTGCACACAGAACCCTATGAAAAGTATCTACTTACTAAGTGTCGACGTTTTGCTTCATTTGAAATGAACTCCGGGACTTTCACTGCTATTAGAGATACGAAGGTAAAACTGGAATGAGGTATTTTTCGAGTGGAGCGTTAGCTTTTCCTTTGAAAATTAAAGTTTTGTGCAAATGTATGAGAAAAGTTCATTTAAACGGTCTGAATGATTGAGAGAAAGAATATTTTAACTTAAACTTGCAGTTTCTTAAAATATTTAAGGGATATTAAGCTTTATGGCTAGCTTTTTTTCGTGACTCTTTGCATTAAATTCGGTCTGTCACAGAGACTCTCGCGAGTATTCAGAATAAAAAGTAACTTTTGTCCCATGTGAGAATTGGTAAGGCAGATTAGGAGCGAAGATATACAGATAGTCAAACAGCTACTACCGTATTAATAATAAAAGCTCACATTAGTGACTTCGTGAAACAATGACGTTCACCTATAGTAAACGCTTCTAACACAAATGAGCCAAAATCGTAGTTTAAGGAAGGATGAGATCTCTTAGGTACCTACTTTCATAGGATAAAGGCGTGACGTCATGTATGTATGTATGTATGTACTAAGACAAGTGCGTCTTCGACTCCAAGAACTGTCTATGTTAGATTTTTTTTTTAATTGACTACCTTTATTTAAATATTCATAACTATCCCATGCTGATCTGGGACTTCAAAAAAATGTGCCAACTATGTTCATTGCCTAGCATGTCGTAAAAGGCGATTAATGGTTCAAAGGTTTTGGGTACGTGACGAGCTAGCCATTCGTCACAACTTGTCACAATTTGCTATCTAACGTAGCCCAGATTTGTTTTTGGCTAAATGTAGTTAAAAGGGCCTGTGCCCCCTTGACTCTGCCTACCCCTCCGGGGATTACGGCCGTGACGTCATGTATGTATGTTTGTAATATTCATAGCAAGAACAATACACGGCATGATACATAGATGTCAATCGATAAGGTTGAAGATACTCCATCTATTTTTAGAGCAGGATTCCTCGTAAGCGGGTCGCATGTCAAGCTCGTCATTCGCCAGCTTAGAGGCTTCAGCTGATCTCATAAATTTACCTAAACCGATTTGTTACTGATACAATTCATAACCATTGGGAAAACGCTGACGGAATTTAAAATGTTTGTATTAGAATATAGGTCTGGGTTAACAAAATTTTCTGTACTAAAAAGTTGGTTAACTCTTTTAAAATTACCTATGGCACTCACCAAAACCAAATTATAAAATTTATTTTAGTTGCTCTAAAAAAAATTTTTACTTTGTCCAATAATACTGAGTTCAAAAACTAAGATAATAGTCGTACCAAATCGATGAATATTGTATCAAGTTTCACTTCCAAAGTAAGTTTATAATTGTCTTTCTTATCCGCTATAATAGCTGTTTAGTCATTTCTTCTTATTACGTCACCTATTAGATTCGAAAAACATAAAATATTATGCGTTCATCTTACTAATATTATAAAAGCGAAAGTTTGTAAGTTTAGATGTTCGTTGCTCTTTTATGGCAAAACGGCTAAACCGATTTGGCTGAAACTTGAAATGGTGATGGCTTATACCTTGGATTAGGACATAGGCTACATTTTATCCGGAAAAATTTAAAGTTCTCACAGGAATTAAATTTGTGACCTCCACGCGGGCGAAGCCGCGGGCAACAGCTAGTCTTTAATTAATATCCAAACATCTGCATATGGTCATCTTATGAATAAGTGTCATAAATAAATAAATATCCGACTACATCACATACATTGATCTGACTCCGAGGTAAGTAGCTTAAGCAGTTGTGTTACGGATATCAGAATTAACAGTGGTATTACAAATATATACTTAAATACTGGATATTAACATCCAAACACAGAACAAACACAAGTATTCATCACACGAATGTTTGTCCTGGGTGGGGATCGAACCCACAGCTGTTGGGCAGGCTCACTACCGAATGCGCCATCGAGCCAGTCCAATGCTTTATAAAAACAGTTTTCTTCGAGATGATTTAATTAGTTTCCTCATTAACTTCTTTAACGGAAAACGGAGGCCCGTGGGAAATACGAGCACCAACGCAGATGGCTCCGGGAATCAAGTGGGTGTCGCTTTCAATGCTCCGCAAAGATTTTTGGAATCAAACCGTCGAAAACGGTCAAATTACGATCTGAATACAATTGAGAACATTGTCAAGACTTAGAAAAAATATGACAAATGTTTTCTGGTGTTGCAAATATCGATGGATACTGATAAATTATTACTTACTTATTACAATGCAGGTCGTATGTCTGTTTGCCACCTATAGCGGTATAAAAAAATGTCAAACAATGCCTTCCTACAATAATGGTTTCGAACATTAAAAAGATAAAACTATTACTTCCCTAAAAAATCTGCTATTACATTTTCAGTGACTACTGAAAGTTGTTCGATATAAATACTAGGTATAGTTCGATATAAATGCAGTGGTATTTTATTACAAAGTGTAATTTCATTAAACTATTGTTTGTTGTTTCAGGTAAAACATGATAACGCTAAAGTTTTTCTGCCGATTGATAAGCGATTAAAATACATTGCTGCTTTAGTAAGTCATGTACTTGATTGTAATTGATTAAGCTTTGTTTTATTATATGAGTAGGTATCATCCTTAATTCAAGTAGCTATTTAAGTAAATTAAAGGCTTCATCTGATGGCCCTTTTCTTCAGTTAGTTAGTGTCATAGGTATCAGGATTCCTGCAAGCACATCTATACTTCGATACTAATATTATAAAGAGGAAAGATTTGTATTTTTGTGTGTGTATGTTTGTAATTAATAAAATAAAAAACTACTAGACTGATTTGAAAAATTCTTTCACCAATAGAAAGCCACTTCATCAAGCAGTAACATAGGCTATATTTTATCCTCATATTCCTACGGGAACGGGAACTAGGCGGGTGAAACCACGGGGCGCTACTAGTGTGCAAATATACAGAACGGTAATATAAACAAATCTGAACAAGATCTAAGTTAATAAAAGGTTTGTGCCTGTAACTTTTAAGCTCTCTAATAACTACAAATTTTCTCAAGTAAACACTAAAAGTATTTGTATTTTAAAGCTTGGCTGTTTTACGTAACACAAAATGCCTTAAGGCTTCAAACTCTCAGTTCGTACAATACCTACTACTCTAAAACTTCCTTAAGGCCAGCGTTTGCCTGACGAGCAATCAATTGATGGAACTGCTCTCATTGCCTTACTTCGCTTTGAAGCAACGACTTATCCCTCTGAATCAGAATCTGTGAAGTTGCTCTTGGAGTCTTTAAGTCTTTCATTACATTTTAATGTACTTACAGACATGGCTGTCTTTAATTTGATGTTATAGAATGAATGTAAGAAGCTTTTAAGAGGTTATGTAGGTCTGAGCTTAAAAAAAAAATGTGCTAATTGTGTTTCTTGTCTAGCATGTCGTATTGGGTCTGTAATTATGTAGGCGACGAGTTGACCACTTGTCCCTCCATTTTACAAATTTCCATGTCACTCAACTCATTACTTCTTGCACTCTGCCAATCTCTTCAGACAAGGAAACATATCTTTACGTTCAAGGCCGCAATCTCTGAATGCACATAATATGTACCATTGTAAGAGTTATGTTATTAAAAAACTACAGTTCCGATACAAACAAAAGAATGACCGATTTCTTAAACTGCGTATACCCAAGCTTCTAAATTCGTCCAATTTATGACCGAAGTCAGCCAATGTAAGTTCAAGCGCTTTCTCTTCAAAATATTTCAAAGTATAATAGTCAGTTTCTCAAAGGCGTGGTAGAGACAGATGCAGACAAGGGTTTCAATGTTTTTGTGCAGACAGTTGGTGAGAGGTTAATGACTGGGACGGAATTGTTAAATATTAAAATGTTGAAAAACTAGACAAATCTAGTCATTTAGTGGTTTTGCAAAAAGTAACAAAGATTCAACTTTTAATTTTACTTCGTTAAGTTTGAAGCACTTAATAGATTTTGCAGTATTTTTTGCGACCAGCTCCGCTGTTCTTCTGTTCGCCCCTGGTTTTAGACTTAATTGTTTTTATACTTTAACAGTTTGATAACCTTCACTTGAAATTAATTTACTGTGTAATGACATCACATTTTAGCTATCGATTGTTTGCGTACGGTACATCATTTTAAATCTTCATTCATCTTTAGTTATTTAGACGATGATAACTATCAGATTTTTTTCAACAAACTTAAGAAAATATTATATAATACTTCATACTAACGAAGTTAGGAGTTATTAGGACTTCTTGAAAAATAAAACAGATTTTCCACCTCCCGAATTTTTCAAAATGATTCACCTATTGAAAAATTCTATCCATCCATCTGAGTAAATTTGAAGATTCACCCTATAAAATATGCTACGAGACAGTTTGAGCGAGTATATCAACCTTCCATTCATATATTCATGACAGAATTCCTACAGAGACAGAGCTGCTAATACCCCCAATCAGTTATAACCGGTGACGTATTATGAACAATCATGCAAAACGCTGTTGGGGGTTCATCCCGTCTCTTTATCGTGCGTTATTGTTACCGGTCGCATTAAGGGTATTACGAGATTTGCGGAATGAGGCCCCAAAATGGCTGTTTTCGCAGAATATGATCCATCGTTTCTTGAAATGGATTTCGCCGAACCTAGAAGTTCTTTGAAAGTCTTTGAAGATCTGTTGAATCTGTTATATCTGTCATCGAGTTTAGGTAATTTATATTCGTAATGGTTTCCCAAAATTGTAAATATTAACAGCGGGTAAGTTACCATCTTCCAGCACGAAAATTTTGATACGTCCGAGTATGTACTATATTCTTCGGGTTTTTCTGTTCTCTTCTGCAGTGATTGTCGGGTTATACATAATATTACTCATATTATAAACGCAAAAGTTTGTATGGATGGATGGATGTGTGAATTTGTATATGGATTTTAATGAAATATTACAATAGTACAGCTTATACATTAAAATAACACATAAGCTATATTTTATCGATGAACACGCAAGCAAAGCAGCAGGCAGAATGTAGTTATAAATATTGCAAATTGGCGTAAAGTTATTTAATTGCTTGGTTAGTTATATTACAAATGTTTTTTTAGAAGTTTCATTAATCTGTAGGGCATGTATACAAAAGGATAGATTGAATATTAAATAGCTTTAAAGTTTAGAAACTATTTATTGACAAAGTATTGCATCAGTGGAGTACGTACAACTGGTGGATCATTGATTTCTCGATAAACGCAGTGTGGTGCAGTCGTCGCAATATGCCGTGTTGCAGGCTGCACTGTCTGTCTATTATATGGTTCCCAACACGAATGCAATCCTTTCCTTTTATATTTAAATACAACAGTTACTCCGTCTGTTTCTATATTACATCTTCATGCCTAAAGAACTTGACCGGTTGAAAGTTTAATTGGTACCCCTTTCGTTTGCACTCTGATACAGGACATCTATCCCATGACCTGCTTACTGGGATAAATCCAGAAAATATTTAGATCCCAAGGGATGCACTTTAGAGTCTTTGTTTCTTAAATTCCACACTGGCAATGTCACGATCAAAAGCTAGTTTATTAATGAGAGCTATTTTCTAGGAGCCATACATATGATGTTTGTGCCCATAATTGCTGAGATTTACACATAGCTTGTATTACTTAAGTGTACGTTTCTTGTTCTTATTATTTTTACCACGGCCATTGAACTTGACAAACTACAAATGAAAGTAAAGGATTTACGGCAATCTTAGCCCTCCTGTTGAATAGCGCCTTTCTGAGCAAAACAACGCTTGGCCGGTCCACGATGTTTCCATCGCTAAGCCTTTCAAAGCGGCAGTGTAACAAATTGCAGTACTTTGCTCGCTCGGAACTTGAGTGTATGATAAAGTATGAGGAACAATAGTTTGTCGTGAGTGATTTGTTTTTGATACCTGATGCTCTTTTCTTTGTTTGGTTAAGAGCAGTTTTACACAAACCTTTTTTTGGCGGACTCCTGAGAAACCATGTGAAATAAAGTCGTATATATTTGGGGATGTTATGAATGCCCCCAGAGGGGGCTGCGGACTATTGATGAGGTATAAAGGTTTATAATGTAAAGTTTCATACACGCACTAGTAAAAAAGAAGGACTCTGCGCCACTAACTAGACATTGAAGCTCCTCAGGTGCTTGACACGCAACTTACGTCACACATTGACATAATAAGTGCTCCAAATGACATATATCCGATATCTGGTATCTATTAGTATTTTACTCACACATGCATAAACGTGGCTTCATGCTAGCATGGAGTATAGTATGATAGCGTGGAGTCCTACTTTTTTTACTAGTCCGTGGTTTCATATTGTTTTGTGTTCACCGTGCCAAGCCGGGGTGGGTCGCTAGTTACTGAATATAGCCTTATATAGCCTTCTTTTTAAAATGTGAATAGTGACTAGTTTGAATCGTGTGCAACAAAATATATTTTATATTTCAATGAAGCTGTATTCGTAACCGCAGTTAAACGCTCAAACAATAACTGTTGTATTTTTCGTGTTTGTTGCACCACCGCAAAACGCTACAATGTTTCGAGTTTTCATAAATTGTTATTAGCTTTGGTGCAGTTTCGCCGATATAGAATTTTGTTCTATTTTTTTAATGGTATGCAATTTTGCATTTCAAATCAAATTTTAATTGCTAAGCTAAGGTTTTTTTATTTGTTTCCTGTCTTCCTTCCTAGGTGTTGAGAAATAAAAGGAGAGGGGCTCCCTTTTCTAACCCTTTTATTTTTTTTTACATCTTTATTTAAAAATAATGTGCCAACTGTGGTCCTTGTCTAGCATATCGCAAAAAGGGACCAATGGTATATCGGGTTTTGGTTAACTGATTGTGTAGGCGACGAGCTAACCACTTGTCACTACTTTTTCACAGTTTTGAATTGTGGTTAAAGGGGCTTACTGCCTCTTAGACTCTGCCTACCCCTTTGGGGGATTACGGGCATGATGGTATGTATGTATGTAAATCATATTTCCCTAACCGTGACTCTTTTTACCAGCATCCAAGAATGGAAAGATAACAAGGGACCCCACCAGTTACCCAAAAAGAAATTTCGGTCCATGTGCCAAACACCCTGTGTATTATGGCATCAAGTATTTACGCTAGTAAGAAAATATTGATAAATCCAAGCACCATGGATTTCATTCACATGTTTACTGCAAATCAACTTTCTTCCTTCACACGCCAACAGTCAATTAGATTCCCTTCAAAAGGGTAACCCGAAACAAATGCGACTATACCAACACCCGTACTCAATACAACCCGAACTGTATCCGAAATACCAATATCTGCAAATGTTCTATGCATTATACAGCTTGTACGCTATACTCTCAAAGCCATTACGTATTGGAGGCATTGCCTTGAAAAAAAACATAAACACAATGGATAAACGTCGGTTGATGTCGGTAAAACGATCCTAAGAGCCACCGCTCTTCGTGAGCGATCATTAGGGGAAGACAATAGACTGTGAGAATAGGCCTCTGAGATGTTCCGACACACTAAATTAAACATGATGATATCCGAAAGCTACTGGCAACTCGAAAAATATACGAAAATATAAATATAAACCTGCTTCTATTTTACGAAAATGTTTTTAACAATTACATTTATGATGCTAAATTTGTTTTAACGTTTTTTGTTTAAAAGACTGCTAATCTTCGTCACCGGTTATAAATAGTATTTAAGTGTATGTACCTATTTGTTTGCAGAATATCTCATCTTTGGTTATTCATAATATGCTTGAGCATAATCCAAATGATGACCTTGTAAAAGCGTTTGTGACGTAAGGACAGTCGAACACGGAAGTCGTAAGAGTAGTTTTTACTATTTTTAGTAGGTACAGAACCGTAATATCTTCCATAAAAAAAGGTTGAGATACTATACGCTGCTATATAATTTAGGAAAAATATTACATTCAATTACTTCATTTGACGCCTTCTCGCATTAATTTTATCTATTATGGGTAAAGTCACAGCGTGGTTATTGTACGTATTTGCATATATACATAACATCACGCCCATAATCCCTGAAGGGGTAGGCAGAGTCAAAGGGGCAGTACGCCCCTTTAACCACATTCAGTCAAAAATAAAACTGAGCTGGGTTGGTACATGGAAAATTGTGAAAAAGTAGTGACAAGTGGCTAGCTCGTCGTCTACACAATCACATACCCAAAACCCCATATACCATTAGTCGTCCTTTACGACATGCTAGGCAAGAAACACAGTTGGCACATTATTTTTAGTCCCAAACGCACATGGGACTGACGCATTGAAGAGACAACATATTGTCCTGGTTTTGATATTCCACATCACCATTTCTATAGAGAAATGCGCTTTTAGTGTTGACTTAGGAAAGCGCAAACAAGAGTTATTCCACGAAGTTCGTAAAATGCTCACTCGATACGATACTTTGTCCCCATACAATGTAGTCACACGTATTCTAACCATAGTTTATGTCTCACAACAAAGTTTAGATTGTGGATATAGATTAAGTGCATTTTTATCGGCGCTGGAGTATCAAAAGCGAGTGTCAGCTACACTTGAGTGGTTAGAAGTTGGATGTAAAGAGGCCTGCCTTTGAAAGCCTCCGTGGTTAACAATATTTATAGCGTATAAAGAACATATTATTGGAAGCTTGATTATTTTTTACTTAGTGCTAATGCTTTCTACAATTATATAATTTAATGGTGCATAGTTTCAATGTGCATGAGTGGGTTATCGAAATGAAAGTTTAAAAAAAGTTTAAGAAAGTTCTCAAACATCTAACTACAGAAAGCTGATTATATTATATTGAATATACCTATTAATAAATGCATTTTTATTTACCTATTTTCAATTATGTGTCTATTTTACTAATGTACATTTTTACAGACGGTCTCTGAATTTATTAAAATTGAAGAATGAATTCATCTTCGTTTAGAGCTCCTCAAACTATGCTTACTTTTTACCGTTTTTTTTTTACTTTCTCAATAAAACGTTCTCAATAAAAGATTTTCAATTCAAAAAGCACTTGACTTGAACTCTTTCAGCTTTTATAAATGCTGATGTTAAACACACATCTTGGTGAAAAACTAAATCATGGATCGTTCCAATCGTGACGTTGCAAGGGCGACGTCGGACTCCTGCCGACAAAAACGCTCTTCAATAATACCCTCCCTTCCGTATGTTGATGAGATCGCGACGACGTTACCACAAATGATATACTCACCTCAAATGGAGGTCAAATACGTAATTGCGGCTTAACAAACCTAGAACTACTGCGTGGGCGCACGAAACCAATTAGTAGAGACAAGTTAGGAGTAATTATTATTTACCCGACTAGTAATAGCTCTTTATGAGACAACTTGTAAGTATTATAGATAGCTCTTATAAGACATTGTTGGCTGTTATAGCACTCGTAACTAAGTGATGCCCAGATGCACGCTTCGGGGAGCCTCGTGGAACAATCTGAACCTTCAACGAGCTGTTTAACGTAGCTGTTACATATTGCAAAGATTCGAAGCGTAGAACGGAACGTTTGTTCAAACCAAATGCATAATACTATGCATTTTTGTTAACTTAAATGTGTATTGAAAAGGCTTTACGTTTCACATACATACATACTGATGTACATACGAAATACCAGTCATTTTCACATATTTCTCATATACATCCTTTGCCAATATATTCAGTAATTTATTTTACATATCTCCTATGTATATACCTTATACACATACAAATAAACAACACAGGTCTCTTACAATCTCCTATGACATATTTCTTGTACGTTCAGCAACAGGAAGTAAAACAAAAAAGTGTTCAGCTGCTTTAATTGCTGACCATCCTTCATCTTCACACACACCTTGTGAGGTGTGTAATTATCTTCTTATTTTAACACGAGCACAAATATTAAATATTAATTGTAAAACTGAAGAACAGGAGCGTGAAAGGGTTATCGTCTATCATTGGGTCTGCAGGGTCGAATTACGGTCTATAATAGCCCCTAAGCAATTCAAATCTCGGGCCTTACCCTTCTCAATTCGATAAAGTTAAATGTAGTAAGTAGGTTCATTTAATTATCCAAGGTCTTTAGGTAACCCAAGACAAAGAAACGAGCAGTTAAATAAAACCAATACACTTACTATTGTAGCTGGATTTTGTAACAAATCGCAGAAGACAGCTGCATTTCAAATCAAGTCCTGGAAAAAAATAGTTACATAAACTTTAATAATAAATGTTTGCATACCTTAACTTAACCCTAACTCAAACAAGACATACACCCATCTATGCTATATATATATATATATATATATATATATATAGTGAGCAAAGTAATGCTCACTTTAACATTCACAAAAATTGGTTTAGTCTAGTTTAGTCTAGTTTACTATAGCGAAGCACATATGTAAATTTGAAATATACATAACATTGAATTACAGCTAAAATCACAACCCTCTCTTTGGCGATGCCTTATGCGACTAAAAATATAAAGACCGATGAATACTGATCATCAAAAAATATATAACAATGAGATTTCATTTTATTTTTAGTACCTACTTGCAAAAGGAACGATAAAAAAACATAGTCGAGCTAAATGAATTGAAACAAGAAACCACCTGTTTAAGTCATCAAAAAGAAGGGAGGCTAAGATATTCGCTATATAAAAATTTCATGGCAGTTCCCCTATTATGCAAAGTTGCGTTGAACGGAATAACTCAAGAGCAGACTTCCAAATAAATTCAAAATTACAAAATCGAGCCTCGCGAAATTGGAATTCAATATTGATAAATTAAAATTCACAAAGTCGGCGAATTGGATTGAGGAAGTAAGGAAATGTTGGAAATCATTCTCATATGACGTTTATATATTATATTTAGCTCAATCCAATATTGAGGCCCATATTGAGGGATTTAAACATATATACCAATTGTGATCCTTGCCTAGCGAACGCGAAAGGTAACTAATGTTGTAATGGGTTTGTGACTGTGTAGGATACTCAATGGCAGGGGTACCTATCTTACGGGTTCAGACCTAGTCTCATACCTCTGGAATTTTTTTATTCTAATTATGGAAATTCACTTTAAGTCACTGCGCCAACTTAGTTTAAGAATGGATTTACACCACTTAGTGGAGTAGAAAGAAGCACATTACTAGTACTTAATAAGCAGTTCATTACCTTTCTAGTTATAACTAAAACATTTCATGCCGGGCGTGGATTCTATCTATACTCATTTGAAGAACCAGAATATTATTGACTACACGATAAACTACACATACTTAAGTCCCATGTTAGTCGGGGACTAAAAAAGAATGTGCCAACTGTGATTCTTGCCTAGCATGTCGTAAAAGGCGACTAATGGTATATGGGATTTTGGGTATGTGATTGTGTAGGCGACGAACTAGCCACTTGTCACAACTTATTCACAATTTTCCATCTTACCCAGCCCATTATTCCATGTTGGTCTGGGACTTCAAAATAATGTGCCAACTGTATTTCTTGCCTAGCTTGTCGTAAAAGGCGACTAATGGTATATAAGGTTATGGGTATGTGATTGTGTAGGCGACGAACTAGCCACTTGTCACTACTTTTTCACAATTTTCCATCTAACCCAGCCCAGCCTAGTTTTGTTTTTAGCTGAATGTGGTTAAAGGGGCCTGCTGCCCCTTCGACTCTGCCTACCCCTTCGGGGGTTGTGGGCGTGATGTTATGTATGTATGTACTTAACAACATTTCGCCAGCAGGGTAGGCTGAGAGAACCGAGCGCCATACGAAGCGGTCCTTATATAAGTCACTTACTTTTTTGATATACATAATTATCTCTAAACATGCTCTGCGATTATAATTGCTCCCGACATCACCTTCTGAGAGTACACGACCAATTTTGTCGCTCATAAAATACCAATTATTAACGTCGCTTCAAAGTCCAATTCCAGTAAGTAAAACTTACGATACCTAGTTTCCGACCTAATTACTAGAACGCAGTACGTCGTAAGTATCCGAGCAATAACGCTGGAACCAATTCGACTAATTGATTGATTTAATTACTGCGGCCGTGTCTAGGCATTTTATGAGCCACTGCTGAGCGTCCGCGCCGCCCTTGGGGGCTGGTCATTGGCAACGACTGGAGTTGTAATAAAAAGATGAAGTACTCTTTTATCTCGTCTGGGTATACTGGTGGTTGTACTTGTTCATGGTTTTTTCCTTCCATCTAAAATAAAATATTGGTTACCTAGCATCAAACTAAGCTATGTTACAAAAATAAAAAGAATTGAATTCTGCATCAAGTGTATTCTGTTTTATGACCAGTGGAATAATGAAAAATCCTTGGCTGCTTTTTCGGATTCAAGCTCCTCTCAGGCTTGCTCTACAAGATCTGCAAAGAGGAAAGACAACGTAAGAATTCGGATAATAATAGAATGAGTTATAAACATAGAAATCTAAATGATAACTTAAAAAACACCATCACCGCTAATACCTATGTTAATGCACTTGTCACATTTCAAGCTTTTCATTTGTTTGAGATAATTAAAATACATCGTTGATTGTAAAGAGGCTCTGGAGCATACCAAAGTACTCAACGAAGGAAAGAGAGAAATAGAATCATAGCCAAATTATCTAACTCATGTTCTTGAAAATTTGCGTTATCACGTTGCATTCATTTAAATAATTCATTAAACATCACTAATTAAACTTGTTAAAATTGGCTAATGTTACTCTAAAAAGATATTCAGATTTAATTATCTACTATGCAAAATATTTTGTCGCAACATTTAACATTTTTCGGATAATACGCAGCGCACGTTGAATGAAAAGCAACTTTCTGTACATACGATTTCATTTATTTTTAATTTTACAAACTGCGGTTTAGTGTATAAAATTGTTTCGCAGCCAGCGAAGGAATGCTCAAAGCATATATTTTTACGGTACGCTTAACATAGAAACGTTTGAAACTAAGAAGTGAACAGGTGAAATTTTCAGTTGGAGTCGACGAAAAAATTTACTGCTAGCGAAAATATTTGTGAAGTATTCGAGTTGAGTGTCCCGACTCTGTTGTCTTAAATTTGAGACGCGCTTCTAGCCGCTTTCTTTTGGGGTTAAAAGGTTTTCTTGCTGACCCTCCGGAGAGGGTAAGATGAAGTGACGTACGGTCAACATAAAAAGTTGGAGTTGCCAGTGTAATCGAGACAAGACAAACACAGAAATACTTGACATTTCTTTCCCTACTTATATCGTAATTTGTAAGTGCTATGTAAATAATCTTTATTTCAGCCGTAAGGAATCTTACTTGGTAGCTTCATAGCGGCTAGGATTACTTGCCCTAAACAAAATAAATGACAGGTCTACTATATAGTGACCAGTAGCATGATACTTATAGAGCTTGAAGTTTACGTCATTCCATTATTTTCTTAACAGACGTGGCCATAACTTCCAACATGTTTGTGACGTCAATGTTTCCTATTTATTTTTTGTACTTCTTAATTAACTAAACTTAAGCATGTCCTCCCTCAATGCGCAACTTTTTATTGACGGAGTTAAATGTCAATGTCAATGTCCCCTCTTAACATAGGACGTAATCTATAGATAGCTCCTTATATTCTCAAATATAAAAAATTGGGCTAAGATTTAAAATACCACAACAAATTTGAACAACATGCACGTGATATTGGTCTGGGACTTATGTTGATCTGGGACAAAAAAAAAGAATGTGCCAACTGTGGTTCTTGTCTAGCATGTCGTAAGAGGCGACTAATTGTTTACGGGCTTATGGGTATGTGGCTGAGTAGGCGACGTGCTAGCCACATGTCACTCCTTTTTCACAGCTTTCCATCCAACCCAGCGCACTGACCCATGTTGGTCTGGGCCTTAAAAAGAATATACCAACTGGTTCTTTCCTAGCATATCGTAAAAGGCGACTAATGGTATATCGGGTTTTGGGTGTGTGATTGTGTAGGCGACAGGTTAACCGCTTGTCACTTATTTTTCACAATTGTCCATCTAACCCAGCCCAGCTATATTTTTGGCTGAATGTGGTTGAAGGGGCACGTTATATCTCAAGACGTCAATAAACATCTTGATCGCGTTCTAATTTATTAATTAATACTCGTAACTTGTCTAGCGGCATTATATCTGCGAGTCTGGGCACGTCTTAATGGGAATTGTCTCGAAGCCAATACAAACCCCTAAATAATTCCGTCCTTGTCACAACATACTTCCAAGCGAGGAGATAGGGTGCATAAGGATTAGGAGATGTTTATAACGACTTGGTAAAGTTAAACTTTTGTGATACATTATTTGCCTTGGTGGTTGGAATGGTAACTTTTTCCCAATTGTGCTTTCGCGTAAAAGTGACGGCCATTAAATATACCGGGATTCAAAGAATACATTTTAGTATTATGCAAATGTTTTTAATGAATTAAATATTTTTTGCTACCTTCCGCTCCATTTGATTTCATACTTTCAGAATCGGGTGGCAATGAATGTTAATAAAATAGTATTGTATAGTTTTCTAATTCTCGAAAGAATTATGTCATGTTATTATAATTGCCTAATATTTAAAAAAAAATAATACTGTTTCCAAGTTTCGAAAGTAAGCTTTAGTACAGCAAAGGTAAAGAAAAAACTTTACCCTTTTAACTCCAACTTACTCGAAATACCGCAACATAAGCCCGCTAAAACAAAAATAATTTTTTAACGAAAAACGAATCCCCGCAACGGTCTGTCGCAACTTCATATCCGCAACATTGGCTCTCATCATGCTTCCTGAATAATAAATCGTTCGGATCCGGTCCCCGCGCCTATTACCTGTTTGTAACAATGACAGCCACCGGGGATGAAATACGGGACACGCGGAGTCGTGACCCGGGGGAAGACGGTATTGTGGGTATATCGTTATGTTCATAATGTCGTTATAAGAGTTTGTTTAATGGTAAACATGGGACTCACGGGGCTATGTTTGACGACAAATTACGACGACTGTGGGGCTGTTTGAACTGACATTATAGTGCGTTAAGCTATTGGATTGTTGTGTTTATACAAATGTGAGTAGGATTTGAAAGTATCACTAAAATAAGGATTGTATTAATATTACATAGAGGAAAATTTGAATCATTTGTTTGTATTAAGCAGGGTTCCAAACTTACCGGACTGATTTGGAAAATTCTTTTACCAATGAAAAGTTATTTTATCAGCGAGTAAAATAGGTTTTATTTTATCACCATATTCCCACGGGAACAAGATTATTGCGGGTGAAACTACGTGGCGCTGTTAGTATTCTCATATTTTTATATCATCTTTGCTCGGGGCTCTTAGTAAATTTTTCACTGATGCAATATATTGAATTGAATCACACCACACAATATGCATAATACGAGGAGGTATACATTATTGACAGCATACCATTATTATACTCGTTTTAATGTATAACTGTGTTAATAAATTAAGTTACTAGTATAAATATACAAGACATTCAAAAAAGTAAACTCATAATATTTAGTAAAAAAAATATTTAGTATTTATATAACAAACTATGCAAGCTACCACTGTGTATTTATGTCAATATAGATGTATACTTATAATGAGAGCGGCGGTAGCTCAATGCTAAGGACACGGGCCACTTAACCGAGGAGTGCGGGTTCAAACCCGTCACGTACCTCTAGATTTTTCAAATCTACGTACGTATTTATACCACTAGTTCGACGGTGACGGAAAACATCGGCAATCGCTTTAATGTAAATATATAAGATTTATAACAATGTCTAGATGTGTATTGGTTAGTCGGTCCTGGCTTATAATAACAGTAGATGTCAGCCTCTAAGCTCTGACGAGAGGCTTATCTAACGTGACAGTTACGTCACAGAGGTGAGGCAATAGCCGTTCATTTGGATTTGGCACGGGGGGATAACAGCTGTCTCATGGATGAAATACATATGTGCGGTATAGAAAGAGAAAAGAATTAAGTAAAGGAGTTGGTAACTTGACACTAACAAACCGATTCAAGTATTTTTAACTCATCTTCAAATCTATGTGCGTTTTTATACCACTAGCTCGACGGTGAGGGAAAACATCGTGATGAAACCTGCAAATTCAAACAACTTTGGATTTGTAACCATGATCCAAAAATTGTCTGGTTCCCCTATCTTAGGGTTACGAAGATCAGACCGGCAGTCGCTTCAATGTCGCTAAATCCTGACTAGACTAAACTCGCTAAATCCTGGATCATAGTCTAAGCGGACCCCGTCTAAGCACGGGACATTACGCTAGGAAGATGATGATGATTTTTTTGGATGAATGCTAAAGAACGTATTATTTATTTTTACACACAAATGATTTCATTTGATGTATGTTTCTTATTCCTTTGAATATCCAATCCTACCTCTGAATTATATTACTCTGAGGCTCCACCCTATTTGCGCGTAAACAATTGAATTTCACATAACAATTGTTTTGATGGAACATCAGGGGGTGACACTTGAATCAAATTTCAATAAAAATAATGCTCAGCATACGACTTGTAATCCGCGAGACTCAATTGAATCTGCTCCGGAATTCATTAGATTCTTCAGAAGGAGGTTTGTTCTCGAGTGGAAATTAAATATTCCGATTATTTCATATTTCTATGACGTTCTATGTTCATATCACTATCGAACACATCACATTCACTCAACATCCAAGTCAACCCAAATCGTAATTACGTTTCTATACAACGTCCCGAAATCGAACGGCACCGCAACGACGTTTTTCTCGGTAACTCAATCACTCCAATCACAGACATCGACCAAATATCGCAATACGAGATGGCAAATTACTGAGATATGGAGATGGAATGACATCGATCTCGTTTTTTGTGTACTCCAAACGTGGAACGTTTTTTAGTATTTTGGAACATTTATGGAATTGGAACGACTCCATATTTTTATTAAAATGAATAAACTGAGCCTTCATTCGTTTTATCACAAACTTTTATACAACATATAACTAGCAGTTTTCGTGTGTGGCCTACACAAAAATTTCAGTTTATATGCCACCACTTACTGACGTCCGATTAATCTGGGCATTCGTATTGTAAGTTATAATGCAAGGTTCTGGAAATAATAGAGCTACTCTGATAACGAAAGGGATCAAAGCATAGCATATTTTTAGTACTGAATCTGGTGTACTTTTATCATATTAATTTTAGTACAGCTGACTGGGATTCTAGACTTGACAAGTCTGATTTCTAGTTTACTAGTTTTTACGAAAACAAGTGTCACAAATGTAGTCAAAATCAAAATTGAACGGCTTACCACATTGAAGTGATTTTTTAACACAATATAACATAACGCCCATAATCCCTGAAGGGGTAGACAGAATCAAAGGAGCAGCAAGCTTCCTTAACTACATTCAGCCAAAAAATCAAACCGGGCTGGGTCAGGTGGAAAATTGTGAAAAAGTAGCGACAAGCAGCCAGCCCGTCGCCCACACAATCACATACCCAAAACCTGATACACCATTAGTCGCCTTCTACGACATGCTAGGCAAGAAGCACATTTTTAAGTCCCAGACCAACAGGGGTCTTTTTTTATCCTCCTCAATTAGACCACGGTCTGCACAATGTATTATTATATATTTAAAATGCCAGATACCTGTATCGATTTCCGTAAACTAATTCTTAAATTATACTTGCGAAGGCTATCCAAGAATAAATGTCCTCGATCCTGAAATATCCCAACAAGGATGACGACATCATCTTCTCTTAATTCTTTCCCTATCCATTCACCGTTCACAAAATACAAAAAGGTTAATTAAAACTTAAGACAACACGGACCAAACATTTAAAACAGGCACAATCAATTCGAGTTGGGGAATTAATTAATTTTCCTTTCATTAATTGAATTTTCTTTATCTCCTATAGCTACAATCACAATTCGCAGGAACGGATTTCTGTGATAATCTTCGCAACAACTGGAAATCTGTTGTTATGAATACGGAATGAAGATGATGCGGCGGAAATGATCGAATTGTTTATTTATAAATCGAAAATAAAGAGCATAATGTTTGACCGGAAATTACTATATGCATTTTAATCCTATGTATATAATACTCATGATGACATTGAACGGTACAAGCTTAATGATTTAACATGGTCGGCTTTAATTTGCAGGTAGTGCAGTTCAAACACAAGAATTTACTTTACAGTTACAGTTAGCTTGGGAAGAATAAAACTATAATGAGAAAACCTGCAACTGTATCAAACCGTAATCCAATTTGTATACTAACACATAGAGGACTACCAACTTCAAAGTGGCAGTTTTCAGCAAATTGACTAAAATATACTAAACAATGTATTGCTATAGATTTTGATATCATAATAAACAAATATTATAATATCAAAATCTTATTGAATTATCGAAAAAGTTATGAAGATTTACAAGAATCTCCATAACTTTTTCAATAATCATGATACAACATAAAAAAAAAATACCAGTATTCGCTATCGACAGCTGGAACTCCAATACAAACAAATAAATACAAAAATATCATAAATATTCCTTATTGCGTGACCTGAAATAATATCACCAAGATATTTCGTCTCTATATCGAGAACGATAGTCCATCTTAGCGTATAGATATTACAGTGAGTGACATACGAGTGGAGCGACCATTTATCATTGGAATGGAACTCGAACATGCGGACTTAACATTATTGCCACCGGGAGTATCACATGGAAATGGGGATACTGTCACTACAAATTGAAGCCGTTGTTGTACCTATAACTGTTTCACTAGTTTAAGTACTCAGTTTATGGTTTCGTTATGTAGATTGGTGCTAAAAGCTAGAGTGAGTTTGTACTCGACGATAAATACATAACATCAGGCCCATAATCCCCGAAGGGTAGGCAGAGTCAAAGGGGCAGCAGGCAGGAATTAACCACATTCAGCTAAAAATAAAACTGGGCTGAGTTAGATGGAAAATTGTGAAAAAGTTGTGATAAGTAGCTAGCTTGTCACCTAAACAATCGCAAACCCAAAACTTGATATACCATTACCCGATATACATTACGACATGCTAAACAAGAGCATGTCGTAAAAGGCGACTAATGGTATAAAACCACAATTGGCAAATTATTTTTATGTCCAAGACTAACATGGGACAATGGGCTGAGTTAGAGTGAAAATTGTAAAAAAGCAGTGACAAGTGGCTATCTCGTCGCCTACCCAACTATTCGACGATGAAGAGGCAAAAAAGGGTTAAGATATTAGGAATCTTTGCAAGTCTTACTTATGGTCATTGTAATTACCTTCGTTATAGTGTAATTGTAATACTTTTTGTAAGATCAGTTAATATTTTTTATATATAGGATCATATGGATAGGATCATATAACAATATTTAGGGACTAAATATACCTAGCTTGTCGAAGATGGCGGCGAATGATGTACCGGGTATTGGAACTGTGGTTGTGTAGGGGACGAGCTAGCCGATGATGCCTACTTCTTCAAAATTTTCCATTTATCTCAACCCAGTTTTATTTTTGACTCGTGTCATATAAATGTTGTATCTTTGGCTCTGCTACGCCATCGAGAATTGCGACATGATGGTACAATAAAATACCTACGTTTTACGGACCTAAACGATACTAGCAGCCTTAAATAATGAATAGTCAGCCTTCAAATGAGGCCATTTTGTGGTTGAATCGTTAAATAATCAACAGACATAACCAGTACCGTATGAAAGGAATATATAATGATAGGTATTCATGAGATAAAAAGGTAATAGGTAAAGCTTTTGTTAGTCAAATGGCCATACTTAAAATTATTATTCTTGATTAGTATCAACGACATAATAGAGACAAAACTATTAATACTATTAGCTAGCATAAAAACATTTTTTTTTTGTATTTCAGCCTTCAGTTAGACCTTTCAACGTTCCCTCAGACCTAAAAGCGATCAAATTTTATATAAATAAAAAAAAGTTATACTATATTCACGGACTAGTAAAAAAAGAAGGACTCCCCGCCACTAACTAGACGTTGAAGCTCCTCAGGTGCTCCAACTTGACACGCAATTTACGTCACACATTGACATAATAAGTGCTCCAAATGACAGATATCCGATATCTGGTATATAAGTATCTCACTCGTGGAGTCCTTCTTTTTTTACTAGTCCGTGACTATATTAGCCTTTATATAATATAATTTGGCATTGCAAATACATAACCTTACTTGATTAGTACGGCATATTCCAACGGTCCACTAATATTGTAACAACACGTCTCTTGGGCATAATCTGAATGCAAATTTACTTGGAACGAGACCGAATTACGTCAAGAGAATGCAGCATGATAGATGAAACTGGAATATTCAAGCGGCAAACACTTGACCGAGATAAACAAAGGGAGGGAGTTTTCCGATGGAAATTGAGAGGGAAAAACGTACTGAGGGGGCCGAGATTTTATATATGGCGCATGAGTGGTTTGGTAAATAAATTGGAATTGAAAAAGTCATAAGATTTTTCCATGTTGGTATAGCACTCAAAAACAATACTTATGCTAACTGAGTTTAAAAGCCTTGAAGCCCATATAAATAAAGACATATTGAATTTGAATTTGAATTTGAATTTGAATTTGAATTTGAATTTGAATTTGAATTTGAATTTGAATTTGAATTTGAATTTGAATTTGAATTTGAATTTGAATTTGAATTTGAATTTGAATTTGAATTTGAATTTGAATTTGAATTTGAATTTGAATTTGAATTTGAATTTGAATTTGAATTTGAATTTGAATTTGAATTTAAATTTGAATTTGAATTAGAATTTGAATTTGAATTTGAATTTGAATTTGAATTTGAATTTGAATTTGAATTTGAATTTGAATTTGAATTTGAATTTGAATTTGAATTTGAATTTGAATTTGAATTTGAATTTGAATTTGAATTTGAATTTGAATTTGAATTTGAATTTGAATTTGAATTTGAATTTGGGGTCTGGTTGATGCCACTTTTCAGTACTTTTCTCTAATTCTCTATCGACTAAACTCAATTTTATTTATTGCACATTAAAGTAGCATATCGACGCTTAAGAACCAAGACCATCTATCTACACTTTTGGCGCTTTTTACTTTTTAATGCAGTTATTTTTATGATTAATTTACGCATCGTTTCCTTTGATCAGTAACCTCAAATTCGCATTAAATAAGAAGTTATGAAAAAATACCAATACCATCTAAGTTACGTGACGTAATAAATTTAAGGAAATAAAACGTATTTTTCGTCTCCTGTGAAGTCGACTTTTTGTAGATAGATGGTCTTGGTTCTTAAGCGTCGATATCGCTCCTTGGAGTCTATTTATCCCTTAGCGGAATGTGATGGTATGTATGTTTGTCAAAAGGGATGTTCGGCATCATCTCATCTATACTAATATTACTTATAAAGAGGAAATATTTGATTGTTTGTTTGCATTGAGTAGGCTAAAACTACTGGACCGAATTAAAAAATTCTTTCACCAAGCTACTTCATCAGCGAGTAACATAGGCTATATTTTATCCCCGTATTCTTACGGGAACAAGAGTCATGGGGTGATACGGTGCGGCCATATGGGTGAATCTGCGGGGCACTGTTAGTAACTCATAAATTGAAACGAATGTTTACTAGCATCGGCCGGGTTGAATTTGATTATCTTTGTCGTAAGGTGCGCTGGTAACTATAGGCATGTAATATTAATTTAAGAATAGTTTACAAGTCACACCCTAACACACAGTGACATTCACATGGCTGAAGAGTAAAAAGTATGAGTTGTACTTGCATTAATATAAGTATTAATGTGGTTAGCGAATCTAGATTTTAACATAACCGCCCTTAAATCAGAACTTCTGTATTATTTTTTCGATATTTTTTCGAATTTCCATTAAAAGCAATTGTGTAGTAACAAAATTATTTTTTCCATCAGCTACTTAAACCTCTATGTTGACGTAAATAAAACGCTATACAAACCACAAAAACGAATATTTCACGGTCGCAAAATCGAGCGGCGGTCGTCTTTTAGCAAGATTCGAGGAGTTACTCTGAAGTGTTCTTAAGGAGGATTTATGTACTTAGGATGTGTTGAGTGCCGGATATTTCGTGAGGAAAACGCCTATTCCTGGATTCCCCTGTCAATTGTAAATCTATCTTTAGAAATCCGTGTGTGATTGGCTTTTAGGTGACCTTTCGCTTCGTCTTTACACAACGTTTACTTACTGATGTCACACTTATGTATCATAAATAAATAAAATATATTCTTACATTACATACTACTAGCTGACTCGACGAAATTCGTTTCGCTGTTAGGCGGATGACACTTACTCGGGTTAAATACATTGAGATGTAAGCTATCCTATCTTTCAAATTGGATCAAACTGCACACGGTGTGCAAATTTGATCAAAATCGGTTAAGTAGTTTCGGAGTCCACCGCGGACAAACAAAGTGACGCGTAATTTATATATATTTAGATTAGTGTTTTCCTTTACGAGTGGTGGTATTGGTTCAAGCAACTATTGAATTTTTTGAAAATAATTTTGATAAAAGTATAAAGTTATCAATTTATCGATTTCATTAGATATTATCCTTTGTAGACAAGCGGTGACATTCTAAAATCATCTCATCATCTTCCTAGCGTTATGTCCCGTGCTTAGACGGGGTCCGCTTAGACCATGATCCAGGATTTAGCCAGTCTGGTAATTACATTGAAGCGACTGCCGATCTGACCTTCGTAACCCTAAGATAGGGGAACCAGACCATTTTTGGATCATGGTTACAAATTCAAAGTTGTTTGAATTTGCAGGTTTCATCACGATGTTTTCCCTCACCGTCGAGCTAGTGGTATAAATATGTACATAGATTTTTTTTAAATCTAGAGGTACATGCCCGGGTTTGAACCCGCACTCCTCGGTTAAGAGGCGCGTGTCCTTACCATTGAGCTACCACCGCTCCTTCATTCTAAAAATTCTAAAATCATCTGACAGTTGAAAAATCAATAAGTTTACGGTGAGCCTGAATGCGTATGTAGTCTATGGACATTTATAAAGTGCGATGTCGTCCTTGCGGAGTTGAGTATTCGGAACTCTCACTCAAAATATAGCAGTAAAATTAAATAATGCTTCTTTAAATTAATTTTTTTTTTTCACTATGTATCTAACCGAACTCAATTTTTAGTTTATGGTGCTTATCGCTCTTTAAACTCTGCCTACCCCTTCGGGAATTGCGGGCACGATGTTCATCATCTTCCTATGTCCCGTGTTTAGACGGGGTCCGCTTAGACCATGATCCAGGCTTGAGCGAGTCTGGTAATTACATTGAAGCGACTGCCGATCTGACCTTCGTAACCCTAAGATAGGGGAACCACACAATTTTTGGATCATGCTCAATACACGTGCCTCATTATTGAGAGTTGCAGATTCAAACCAGAGCACGTACGATTTTTCAAATCCATGTACGTATTTATACCACTAGCTTTGTGGCAAGGGAAAACATCGTGATGGAACCTGCAAATTCAAACAACTTTGTATTTGTAATCATGATCTAAAAATTGTCTGGTTCTCCTTCTAAATCTTAGAGTTACGAAGACCAGGTCGGCAGTCGCTTCAATGTAATTACCAGACTCGCTAAAGCCTGGGTCATGGTCTAAGCGGACCCCGTCTAAGCACCGAACATAAGACATAACGCTAGGAAGATGAAGATGATGATGATAAGAAGATAAAAAAGACATTTCACTCATTTTATATCTCCAGCAAACCGAATCTTAAAGAGATACCATTGCACATGTATAAAAATCTTATCTTTCAAAGATATCGCAAAAGTTATGATCTAATAAAAATGAAACTTTATTACCCGTTTCGGTTCTCGTGTGACATTGTTGGTACATAGAACCAGTTATAAATGTTCCACTCAAAATTTTCAACTGAACAAAAATGCTACCTTATGTTTGGAAACACTCTACTACCATACAATTATTTAAGGTCTCAATACCAAGGTTAAAGAGACGATATAAAAATAAAAATATTACACACACAACTATTAATGAAATTATGTGCAATTTCGGTTCTCTCTGCCTAGCCCGGTAGGGAAGTGGCGTGATGTTTAGTTAGTTAGTTAGCTATGTGTATTTTTTGTATTGTTAAACATAACATAACAACACGCCCATAATCCCCGAAGGGGTAGGCAGAGTGGTTCAGTCGATAAATGACAAAGGGACAGCAGGCCCCTTTAACCACATTCAGCCAAAAATAAAACTGGGCTGGGTTAGATGGAAAAATTATGAAAAAGTAGTGTATTGTTCTGGTTTCTATAATATAATGTTGTGGAAGTCACGGCACCGAACCCATGACACTCTCCATTCGAGCGTAGAGAGGTACCGCGGAGTTTTAGTGGGTATACCCCGGCCGCTTACCATCTTTTCCGGAGGCTCCAAGGACAAGTCCTTGGGAGCCCCTGACACCAGCCCGCCTCCCCGGGCCGGGTGGCGATGCGTAAAGCATAATTTAATAATTTAAAAATACTTAATCAAAACATAGTTGAACATGACGAGGTCTAATGATCAGCCACAAATTAAATATTTTTGCTTATCTATGATTTTCTTGGTCACATTACGCATCACCCGCCATCTTTTTGCTCTCTGGAGTGATGGCCTATAGTTAAGTAATCATTCTTAGTACTCGGGATTATGAATTCATTCCTAAAATATCGGCATTATACTCTATTTATTTATACGTATTGGGATGTACTCGAAATTTAGTAATAATTCTCTCCACCATCATGATTTGATTAAACTCAGTGGTAATTACAAAAATAGGTCTCGAAATTCTGAAACCACAATCCATTAAGCATTTACGTAATCGGCCACTTAGTGATTAAAATTTTACTCTAATTTTAGGTGTTGGTGAACATAGTTTCAAACAGGATTATGGTAATCCAAATTTTAATAATACATTTCTGAACTCGAGGGTTCGTTAAACTTTTGTAGTTCTAAAGTTATGTACTATTTGTTTATATTATTAGGCGTTATTAACGTTTAACATGAACTTATCCATCAAATGTTGTTTAGTAATTCGTGTGGGAAGGAGAAACATGTATCGCATTGTTCCCTTTGCACTGAATGTTAAATGTTTGCATTTTTAACAATGATATCGGATGGCTAATGTCTGATCACTCTTAAGAATTATCGTATTTTTCTATAAGTATCTTGCTTTTTGTAACGATATCTATACAGTATGTTAAAAAAGTATTTTACAGATTCTTAATTGAACTGTTAGCAACTGAATTGGTAGCTTAAACTATGTTTTGATGTGAAGAACTACAAGTAGGTATATAATCCCGTCAAAGTCTTATCAAACTTGAGCTTTAGTTCGCAAATGTAATTATTCAAAGTATAATATCGTTATTTACATCACTCATTGAAATCTATTCACATAATTTGAGCCAATTTTGTTGAACTGCCATCAGAGCGCAAATATAGGTGCTTCACATGCGACATACATTTCGAAATTTGGAACCAATGGTTGATTTATTCGTGAACGACTGATTCAAATACAGACTAATTGCAGAATGTATGCGATATAGGGCGTTCATTTAGTATGTAAACTGCATCTGTAAACTTAATTTCTGATGCGCCGTTTACAATCAATGTTCGATCTCACAATAGTTAAATGTTAATGATTCAACCAATTAAACCTTAGGTACATTACTGACGTGTTGTTTTTCAATACTGAATCGAGAAGAGGGAATATGCATGATAAATGTTTAAGTCATTTGATACATTTATCGGAAAATGTATAAAAATAGAATACTAACAAAGCAAAACAAAAATTGATAAAAACATCCAACGAGATATAAAACAGTTTTAAAAATTCAGAAAAAATCGTAAACGAAAACGATTTTTATTTACCACAACTGTTCATACGCTGTGTATTTCAACATTAAAGGACGCATCGGATTTATTTTTTTAGTCAATTATGATTTAATATATAGCTTATAACTTAACAATAATAAAAAAATCCAGATTTTTTTTTCTGTCTTATATAGTAGACTTAGAGCCGATTTTTTATTGGTCAGATCAGATTTAACCGACTGACAAAGTAAAAAGTCACTAATTTGCGGATGTCACTCGGTGTTTTACTTAAGAAACAGGCAATGACATTTTACAATCATCCGGATAGTGATTTATTCGATAGTATCTCATATCTGACTGATGAAAAATCAGCTCGAAATAAAAAAAAATAAAAAATAAATGCTTACATATTGTAACTATTGTACAATTAAAACTCAAGTCTTACCTCGCAATGTGGAAGGCGTTTTATTTATTACTCTCTATTGCCAGGGACACACCTAAATTACTTTTGCACTCCAAAAAGCAAATATTCTCACTACATATTTCAACTGACCGTAAAATATTCTGAATGTTGACAAATTGGTTGCCCAGTACTTCTGACAGTTGCAACCATGTTGGGATTAACAGGGCTAGCGGAAACCTTGTTAAAGCCTTTGCGACAAAGTAGCCGTGACAAGATGTAACAGTTTCTGCGTAGGGTAGACTTAGCAACGTTGTAGTCCAGTCAATAAAGCTTTAACTTTGCCATTTTGAGTTGAAAGGATGGGATCAACGGCAAAATTTGTGTGAGTACTAGATATTTAATATTTCAGAAAGTCAGGTCTCTGACTCATCAGGTTAGCTAAAAAAAGGTAGGAAAGATCGAAAAAAACACTTTTTTAAAGTAACTCATGAATTGTTCAAAATATCGAAAAATGCTTTAAGTAAAACTTATAGAAAATTTAATTTCCTATAAAAAAGGGCGTGTAAATTTTTTGTAAATTGTGACATTTTTCGTTTGTATGTTCATAACTTTTTTAGCAGCATCCCTGTTAGCTGGACGAAATGTTATATTTTTTTGTATATGTATAAATACTAAAATCTTTTTCTTAAGTAAACTCACGGGAGTGGATTAGAAAAAAAAGTGAAAATACTACAATCAACCGCAATACATGTACTAGTAAGTCTTTGTTCCTATTAAAACAAAAATATATAAAACTACGTAAAAAATATTTTTCGGAATCTCAATACTGGGCTACAAAAATTTTAGTCAACTAGCCTATTACAAATGTATGACGCAATTGGTAAGATATTGACAATCATTACAAGGCATTAAGATCGAGCTTAAGTTGGTAATTTGCACCACCCTGCATGAGTTATTACATGTTGAGGCGGCGAATCCACGCTGAATATCCGAAACACTTTTCTGCTGACGCCACATAACCTTTGGTATGGGTATGTTTACGTGTAAGTGTTCTTATCCAACACTTACATATAAACATGCCCACACTTACATTACTATACACAATCACTTACACTCAAAGTCACACATACATACACAACTAAATAATATTTCTAAGTTGTATAAAATACGCAATTTAGATCTTATCTCTTTCCTAAATTAATACTTGTGTACGCACAAAGCATTCGTAAAATAATATTATGTATTAGTTATAAGTACCTACCTCAATGTTCCAAGATGAGGAGCGAGGCCTGGTGACATATACAGGTATTACTATACCTATCTCAGGCACCAGACATCCTGTAATGATATAGCATCATAATAATGTAACTCATACCTTTTATGTACGTACATACATAATATCATGCCCATAATCCCCGAAGAAGTAGGCAGAGTCCAAGGGGCAGCAGACCCCTTTAACCACATTTAGCAAAAAATAAAACTGGGCTGGGTTAAATGGAAAATTGTGAAAATGTGGTGACAAGTGGCTAGCTTGTCGCCTACACAATTACACACCAAAACCCAATATACGATTAGTCGCCTTTTACGACATGCTAGACAAGAAACACAGTTGGCACATTATTTTTAAGTCCCAGACCAACATGGGACAATGGGCTGGGTTAGATAGAAAATTGTGAAAAAGTAGCGACAAGTGGCTAGTTCGTCGCCTACACAATCGCTTACCCAAAACCCCATATTAGTCGCTTTTTACAACATGCTATGCAAGGAACATAGTTGGCACATTCTTTTTAAGTTGCGAACCGACGTAGGAAAACACCTTTTTTGTAAAGAGTAATAAATATTATTATTATTATTTTATTATTAACCCTTGTGTTGTTTAATTAGGTTGGCTTTATACCCAAGTCTTTGAAGTCTCAACTATTAACGTACCTACAACAAGCCATTTTTGAAGAACAAAATTTTAATCCCACGGCTCATTGCTATTCATTCGAGGCGACGGGTCGGAAATACGCTCACTTAATAAGAAGGGAGGAATTTCATAATCACACCCGACCCGCCAGTGACGACTATGATGGCACTTATGGCAATATTAAAATACATTAGCTGGTAACGAGATTGCTCAGACACCGAGTCATGGTGTTGCGGGTATATTAAAATCTGTTAGTTGTGTGCCATTTCGGCTTAGCACCTCAAAATGTAAAGTATTGGTAGGAGATTTTCTTGAAACATTTTTGGCTGATTACAAAACATTGTAGATATCTAAACAGGTTAATTGGTTTGGTGACTAGAAACGGCCACGAAACCAAAGGTCGTGGGATGGAATTCCACTGGCGGAAAAGGTTTCATGTGATGGGCATGGTCATTTGTACTCAAGTCATGGATTTATAAAGATAAATGTTTGGTCTGAAGTTTGGTAAATGGCATCATTATATTGGTATCAGACTACATCACATACATTGATCTGACTCCGAGCTAAGTAGCTAAAGCACTTGTGTTACGGATATCAGAAACAACAGTGATATTACAAATATATACTTAAATAAAAAAATATTGGATATTAACACCTGAGACAGAACAAACACAAGTATTCATCACACGAATGTTTGTCCTGGATGGGAATGGAACCCACAACTCTAAGCGCATGGGGCAGGGTCACTATCGAATGCGCCATCGAGCCAGTCAAAAGTTTATAGATATTTTTTTTAAATTTATATTTCTTAAAAAGACTGTAAATAAGTAATAATTACTTTCCGAAACTTTTCTTATGGCTAAAATAAAACATCTTTGAGTTACATATATAACATCACGCCCATAACCCCGAAAAATTAATAAACAAATAGACTTGAAAAACGGTTCCTCAAAATAAATTTCCTCTGTTTACAAAATTACGATTAGGCGCGCATAAATTGTACCGGATCTTATTTCATTTTATCTTAACGAAACCTTAATTGTGCATTAATTATCTACCAAGTGAGGTGCCAGATTTAAAAGCTCTTCGATCATTAATATTATGTAACTTTATACATCTTATTTTATATATTAACAGTCAAATATTCTAGCAATAGATGCATGTTTTACCCTGCACTTATCATCATCTTCCTAGTTATGTCCCGTGCTTAGGTGGGGTACGCTTAGACCATGATCTATGATTTACTGAATTTGGTAATAAGATTGAAGTGCCGATCTGGCCTTTGTAACTCTAATATAGGGGAACCAGACTGCCCCGTTATACTAGGAACAAATAGATAGGTTAGACTTCAAAAACCTTTTTATATGCCAAAAAGGTTTTGTACTACCTGCTTGGTAGAGAGCCGTTATCGTAGCTTTTAAGTGATGTAACATGATAGGTTTCACCGGTATGTTGGTACAGGGTAAGTAAGTCTACGATCGGCGTCTGAATCCTGGGCGGAGTAGTTGAGACATGCTGGGTGGCCTGGCATGTCTTGACGCGCGCGCGTGCTCGGTGCTGTGCATCCGACGACTGATGGCGTGGGCTACACAGCATCGACCACCGCCGCGCGAGGTGAGCCGCGCAGCGCGGCACGCGCACTACCGGAGGAGCTGTCGTATAGTCCCGACAGTGGGGATACCGGCTCCTCCGGAACTGCGCCGATGGAGGCCACCTTGGGGTTTAGTCGGTTCGAGACCGACACACCGCCCTCTGGATCCCCGTCCGGAGGGTGACGGCTCGTGGGAGTTCCCCAAGTAAAAAAAAAAAAAAAAAAAAAAAAAAGGTTAAGTAAGTCAAAGACGTAACGTGACAAGCTAACCCAAGTTGTAAGCGTCGCGTATCCTTACTGCTTGTTCCTCTACCCTTAATCCCCAAATGCATGACTGCATCTTGAACTACATTATACCGGTTTTATCTCAGAGGGTCTATCCAAATCAAACCATCCTGTCATACCTAAGCTAACGTGTGGCTTTACCACGGTGAGGTTTAAGTCTTTGTCATGGAGGTACTACTTACATAAAAATATATTACAATGGTAGGAATTTTCTAATAAGCAAGTATTTGCTTGTGTTAAGGGATTCCGCTCTTCCATGATGATACAGTTGCCATTTGTATAATATTTGTTAATTTTACTTAGGATAACTGACCCATGCTTCAAAATACATTTAAAAATTTACTTTTATAAAATTTTTGGATGAAGAAATTACAATTAACCAGGTATTTTACAATTTTGTTTGTTATAAATATAGGTTACTTGTTTTTTTTTGAGGAAAGTTACAATATATGTTGGAGCATGCCTTTCATTTCTTCTCGGTAGATGCGATATTCCGAACCGGTGGTAGATTCAAATTGTTCTACTTTTTACCTATTACTTGACGATTTACAAGTGCTTTTTTGAGGCCTACGTAAATAAAGATATTATTGACTTTGAATTTGACTTTGATGCATTTTAGTGTGCGTGTGTATGTGCTGTGTGTGTGTGTGTGTGTACGATTGTGTATGTATGACGTTATATAGATGGGCTGCTTCGCTCGTGAACTGTCTCTTGGTAAAGGTAGTTTTGACAGTGACAGGTCGTCCGCACATGTGAAGATACGTCCACCTTCGATGGTAGTACTACTAAGGCTATTTATAAAAATTAGGAACAACGTTGGTTCTAGGACACTTCCTTGTGGGACGCCGTGGCTAATAATTTCCTCTGAGCTGACATATTCTCCTATCTTTACTCTATGCTTGCGTTCATGTAGGTAATCTTGTATCAGTCTTAGAGGTGAGCCTATTCCTTATTCTTCCATAATTATAAATATGTTATGGAACAGAGCAGAAAAATACCTTACAATAGCGAAACAATCCCCACAAATTCGATTTCAATCTCTGTCTTTAGATACAAGCGACGTTTCTCGTTAGCTACACTTGATTCCACCCAGCACTCAGGTTCTGCGGTCACACGCAAGACCGCGGCGGGACCGGGCGACCAATTACATCGATTAACAATTTAATTAATCACGATTCGTCGTTCGCATCGATTCACAACATGTCAACTGGCGCCGCAACGGTATCGATTCGTGTGCGCTTGTGTGCGAACACGACGGCTCATTACGTTTCAATTGGTTAATATTTCGGTAATATTTTGGTTTCGTGACAAATTTTCGCGGTAATACGTGTGTTTGAGCGTCAATGATGTAACTTTATGTATAGGTTTTATGTGTACATTTATAAATCTTAATCTGATTCAGTCCACTTGTATATACTCAAACATTGAGCCCGCAATCCCCGAAGGTAAAGCCCAAGGAGCGATAATTTCCTTAAACCATATTTGGCTACAAAAATCGAGTTGGATCAGGTGTCAAGTTAGAACTCGTATTCCTTTTTTTCGCATGCGCGCATAATAAACTTTCGCGCATTGTAACTGAGATTTTTCACATACTCTGTAAAAAATGCCTATTTTTTTCACCTATGTGCGAATTTCTATCTTATGTTTAAACTTGTTTTATTTAAATTAGACTAGAGAACAAAAAAGAGTCCTTGCGGGGTTCTCCTCAGCAGAATCGAGCGTCCAGGTCGTATTTTTCTATTACAACTGACAATTTTTATGTACTTTTTTAATCATTTCATTTGATATTTGTATTTAAAAAGATAGAAAAAACATTATTCTGTCGGCATAGGTCGTATCCAGCCAGCCAACTCATAAAGGCACACCTACTTGTGGCGACTTATAACACTAGAAAAAAAAAATTCCGAACGCTTTCCAAGACTGAATAACGTTTGGCCGACTCACCCTTTTTCGATGCAAATGAAATTGAGTCTACAGTATTTGAGATTTAAATTCGAGTTTCTATTGGCGGAATGAATTAGCTTTGACTCGAGCGATCTCAAGGAGCCACTCGGTGTGCTACTTTTGTGTGTATTTTTGAACTGGAAGTTAAAGTTAAAGTGATTTATTTGTGAAGCACTGTCTATACAGATTTTGAAGTAATATTTTATGGTTCTTTGCATTTTGCTACTAGAGCGAACACAATACGTATAGTTGTTGTAAAGCAATATATGTATAATTTGTTGTCATCATCTTCCTAGCGTTATGTCCCGTGTTTAGACGGGGTCCGCTTAGACCATGATCCAGGATTTAGCGAGTCTGATAATTACATTGAAGCGACTGCCGATCTGACCTTCGTAACCCTAAGATAGGGGAACCAGATAATTTTTGAATCATGGTTTAAAATATGATTTGTTGTATTTCAACAAAAGAAATGCATATCCTATTTAATAGAAAATAGTAGAAGAAATTATCAAGTAAATAATATTTAATAGATAAGCAAGCATAGTTACTTTTATGAATCAGGAAGACTAGAAGATTTTTAAACTTAAGTTAATTATATAAGGCTGTTATTATAAGTTAAGTTTCCGTTCGTCATTAAGATATTAGCGTGTGTCTCATGGAATCTAGTAATTTTCCCTGTGTAAAGGAATCCTAAGGTTTTAAACTCTTGGAGAACCGAAATTCACCACAATCGGCTCTACAAACATACACGAAAACAAAATACTTTCATATTTAAGTTCGTTTCAGATATTTCTTAGGATTTCTTCCAAGCATCAAAACTTTAATTAATAATTCAATGCTATTATACTTAATTCAGTGTGTCTTTTAACGATATTAATGTGTCTACCTTTGAACAAGACTGTTTTATGTTATAACGACAGCGTAGGTACTCCATGTTGAAATTAATAATTAGAATGTCGCTAAATGTTTGAAATTTAAATTAAAATTTAACGACCCGAAGCGTCGGCTGGGTGACTTTGGAAAGATATTTTATTATTAAAATTACTTCCTCGTTTCAAGTAAATATAATACAACTTCAATTGTACATTGATGATGGATTACTTAATAACCGTATAGCAAGAATCTTGGGAATTCGTCGTGCCTTTTATTGCAAAATCTTATTAAATTTCATTTGATTTATGGAATTTCTTTATGTGTAACATCTATTTTTCTTTTTTCGTTCATATTCTAGGGGAGCAGATGGAACCTCTATTTTTTTTACTTTTGCAAGTAGATTTGTAACAAATTCTTTTGCACGTCACTTTTTTCTACCTAACCAACACCTTGATTTGAATGGCTTGATGAGAAGAGGTGCCGCAACAAACTCAACAAATTTCCTTTTATAAATAAAAACATGTTTTACTTATCTCTAATATGTGGTATATACTATCATTATTAAAAACTTTATTGTGTA
The DNA here is from genome assembly GCA_951394215.1 of Glyphodes perspectalis. Taxonomy (NCBI): domain Eukaryota; kingdom Metazoa; phylum Arthropoda; class Insecta; order Lepidoptera; family Crambidae; genus Glyphodes; species Glyphodes perspectalis. Next base: position 15,359,890 of record OX596202.1, on the reverse strand, counting down.
TGTGAGCAGACTTTCTTGATAAATTAGCCATACAAAACAAAAATAAGTTTTCAATTCGGACCAGTAGTTTCTGAGATAAGCGCGTTCAAACAAACAAACAAATTCTTTAGCTTTATATATTAGTAAGTATACGATATAAGATTTTTAAGCTTAGACCTACAAATGAACCACTAATTATCATTTATCATAAATATGTAAAGTAACTGAGCAAGATTATACTTGCCAGTCAACATAACTTAGGTCTCTCGAAATTATTTTCATTTCATATGCCATATATCATATATCGTATATAAACTAAATATAATTTATAAGGCAAACTGAAATACATTGATCCGATTCCAAAGTAAGTAGCTTATACACGTACAGGCGTGGTTTTGTTTTTTCGAACTTTAACGCGCGTATATCTAATGTCCCATTAGACCAGCGCTTTATTAATTTCATCTTTCGAGCTAACACGCAGAAATGAGCGCGTACACCGGTGTTCGGTTTAATGTAGCGTGCGTGTAAACGCCTAAGCCACAACGAACGTATACGCGCACTTAAAAACGCTAGATGTAACCTACCTAAGCTCTTAACAAATATATCTGACTGACTGACTGGCTCGATGGCGCATTCGGTAGTGACCCTGCCCCATGGGCCAAGAGTTGTGGGTTCGATCCCCACCCAGGATAAACATTCGTGTGATGAAAACTTGTGTTTGATCAGTGTCTGGGCGTTAATATCTGACTGAGTGATAATCTGATATTCGTAACACAAGTGCTTAAGCTACTTACCTCGGAGTCAGATCAATGTATGTGATGTCATCAGATATTTTAATTATTTATTCATATCTAAATAAAAAGTCCACAAAACGCTATCCACAACCGCAAACACTGCTTAACAGTAATCTGACCACAAAGCTAACAAAAACTCAGCTTGTTTGCGCAAAATTAATGAATCGCATTCAGCGAGCAACAATGAGCTAGTCTGAATACTATTAATTTAAATGTCATCCTCAGTTACAGTAAACATTGCAAGTTTTGTTTGTTATAAATATTGGGCTATTTTTTAATATTTGTCCATATAAACTTTAAGGTCAAATATTAAAAAATAGCACAATACGCATAGAATTGCAATTTTTTTTTACTAATAAAAATTCGGTTCTGATCGTCGAGCAAAGCAAAGTCGTCTATTATAATTAAATACCTACAAAAGACCCAAGCTATAAAGGTATAATATAGCCTCAGTGAATTAATCCAATTTCAAAAATATGAGTGAAATTTGCGCTTCATCGGGATGCGGGATAATTTAATATCGGAAATATCGAAAAAAATGAGACGGCTAGATACATATATTAAAAAAATAATTACCTCATGCAGTTACAGATTTATCTGTAGGAGAATAATTTATATCTTGCTAACTAAACTTCACGCCACTTCCTTAACAGGGTAGGCAGAGAGAACGAAATGCCATATGGCACGATCCTTACACACCTCACTTGCTTCTTCAACATTCATGATCCTTTTCATACATAATCTAAATATTAGTAAGTAATATTCATCGCTTTTGTTGTACTTTGTTAAAACTATATTCAAAATATGCAGTAATTTTAAACAAAGAGGTCTCTAAAGTTTAGTGACTTCAAAGAAGTAGGTAGATATTTGTATGTATTGTAACTAAAATTTTATTATTTTACAAATATTAAGAGAATTGTAACGTCTGGAATATGTTGGAATATATTGTTTACTATGAATAGTATTTGAAATTAGCCATTTATGAACATGTAGAAGTTATATAAATGAGGTACGATGAATTGTTTAATTACTTAATGTGTGTTTCTATAATGTGATGAATATGATGATTTTGAAATATTTTTAATTGTTTATTTGCTTTGCCGTCAACCAATTACAAACGCATCAATGATAAATACACTATCCACAATATGAACCACCATACAGCTAATTATTTATTGCCATTGTACATACGTAGTGAAATTATATACGTACATTGTGTATACGTAATATGTACGTAGTGAAATTACATTATATTCGCTAAACTACCCCTTCGTCGACATGTAAAAAAACACTTGAGACTCAAAACTGTTGCGGGCAGTGTATTATCCAGTTCAGTGAGCTGACCATGCATTCATTTCGCGCCGACCTCCCCCAAAGGTCGGAGGTAGATCAAAAAGGTCAGATAACACTTTGGGATTATTAAGCGTGCGTAAATTTATTAAATGTTGGGTTGCGCTACGGTTTGTAGGAGGTTGCGAGACGCTGATTTCTGGTTTGAGGGGCGGGTTGAACCTGTTGCTTTATCGGTGGATGTTTGGTTCGAGTCAATCCGGCTCGAAGGACCATTAAACGGGTCCTTGATAACTCATACACTTATCATGATAGAAAAAGAAAATACTTGTTGAATCCTAAATTATAAGTATTTATTCTTGAATACATTTGAACGTAAACTAACTATATTACCGATATAAGCTAAAATTATAAATAAGCGCCTTAGTAAACTGCTGATGCCGCAATGTACGACGTGCTCGTACAGATGTTTATGTTTTGGTGTCTTCTTTTTTTATCATAAATACGAACGTAGCTTAATAAGTCTGGTACATTTTCACGCTTAAACCTCTTTGCCTAATTTAATCAAGTTTGGTACGCCATTTGTAAAATTTTTAAGGACAAAGAAGATTTTATACTACTCTTCTATAACAGACCGAATTCCACACGCGTGGCGTAGATGGCAAAAGCTGAAATATGTCCATATCTATATATAAAATATATACGAAACTACCTATAACATTTTATATATTTGCAGCGACTTTTCTATCGTAATTCTCAGACAGACCAACTGTATCATAATTATTGGAGCCATTTACCAATTGTGTTTATGTAAAGATTATTACTTGCCCAGTTTTATTTTTGGCTGCATGTGGTTAAAGGGGCTGCTGCCCCTTTAGATCTACTACACCTTTGGGAATTATCGGCATAATGTTATGTTATGTTTGTTATTAATTGCTTTAAAAACATCTATAGAAAATCTATAGACGCATTGCGTTTCGCGTGTTGATTAAAAAAAAATATGGCAAATGTTTAGTGGAGTCATCTACCCCATTCCCTTGACCAAATCTAAGTTTCCAACATCTTGGAGGTGGTTACTAACAATATAACCACAATATAGGGAGGTTACCAATAAAGTGCAGTACGAATGGGGCGTATAAGTGGGATAATTAAATAAATTATCTATCCCACAACATCACATTAATTGATCTGATTCCGAGCTAATTAGCTTAAGCACTTGTGTTACGGTTATCAGATTCAACAGTGGTATTACAAATATATACTTAAATATTAGATATTAACACCCAGACACAGAACAAACACAAGTTTTCATCACACGAATATTTGCCCTGGGTGGGGATCGAACTATGTTCGTATTTATTAACGGTGAGGGAAACATCGTGTTTAAACCTGCACTTGCATTGAAATAAATATGTATGTGTAACCATGATCCAAAATTATCTATCCTATGGTTGCGAAGGTGAGATGGGCAGTCGCTTTAATGTAATTACCAGACGCACTAAATCCTGAATCATGGTCTAAGCGGACCCGTCTAAGCACGGGACATAACGCTAGGACGATGATGACTTTAAAGTCTAAAGTTTAACTGATTAATAATTTAAGATTTCTATGACAAATATACCTTACTGTAATTTAACTTTATTGTGACTCAATAGTCTAAATTGTGAAACTTTAGATTATACCTACTATAATTGTATTATCTTATGACGTGAAATTCGGCGGTTTGGTTTGTAAAGTTTGCTGGAAATAAGTTTGAAGCTCCGGTTTAAGTTGAATGTGGATAATTGTAACACAGAGGGTTTAACAGTTACGTTTGGTTTTAAGGAGAATTGCTTAAGGCAATGCCTTCAATAGTCATTTATTAAAGGACGAAGTTTGTAAACGCATTTTAATATGACCTATATCTTTGCGAAGGATGCAAGAATGACGATGAAAATCTAGAGTATGTATTAAGTTAATATGTCAAATACTTAATGAATTTCTTTTTTTTTCAGGTAATAAATGTGTTTCTACCAAGAACCTTAAAATTTTGAATGGAAGGTGAAAGTGACATGCAAAAAACACGTATGTATATAGGTAGTGTTTGGATTTGAAGGTGCTCATTATATGAGAATGATGAAGATAATCTATTCTAATAATAAAAAGCTGAAGAGTTTATTTGCTTGAACGCGCTTATCTCAGGAACTACTGGTCCGATATGAAAAATTCTTTCAGTGTCAGATAGCCTATTTATCGAGAAAGGCTATATGCTATAAGGGTGGAATACATTTATTTACGGGTGCAGATAGTAATTCATATAAACAATATTTGGTTGTCTAAAACTAGTCATAGCTGTTCTATTTTCAGAAGATACTAAAAATAAATAAAAGCCTAGTGCAGACTTGTTAATACAACTAAGTATACATATATTATATACTTAGTTGTATTAGGCGTCGTATACATAAATAACATTTCTGCGTACTACCTTTATAATGATGAATAAAAGAAATAAAAGAAACGGTGGGTGAAGTATGTAGATGTGTAAGTTACCTTACTTCACTTTATAACAGAGGTTCCCAATCTTTTATAAACCGCAACACTTTTGACAAGTTGCAATCTTTTAGCGACATCTATAAAAAAGTCGTTAATCGAGTTACACTTTATTGTTTCTGGAAATGTAGCTAAAACACTCTGTGGTAATAATGAACCTTCGCTTAGCGGGCGTTATCTCCGATGGCCGGGAGCGTGACACCCATACAAAGGTCCGCGAATGTTCGTAACGACCGTCGTTACGGATACTGGCTTCTTATTGTTTTTGACCCTTTTATACCCTTTCGTATATTTTTATGGGGTCAAAATTGCAGCTGATGTACGTGACTGTTTTGACAATTTTTATTTCGCTGGAGATCAGACTTGGGATACCTAATTGCTAGTCTTAGGTCTAGATAAGTTTAGTGGCTTTAAAAACATAAAAATTTTCTTTGGAACCAATAGTTTCATTATTTTGGAGTACTTTTTGGTGATTAGTAGTTATTATCATAGATTAATTAGATCTCGTAACAGTAAACGATGAGAACACGCGCCTAATACTGATTTTATGCGCGTGCGCCAAGTCTCTGCAGGCGTTAGTGAATAACCGACCGGTTGTGCTGAGCGTATTTTATTTTAGAGGGGCGATGAGGTAATACATCATAACTAATACCTATATTAATGTGCAACCTAAATCTGATTAATCCAGATTTACAACCTAAGGATAGGTATGAATGTCAAATCTAATAACTAAAACCAAAATACACGATCATATTATAGGAGTTCTTACTCTGTCTAGGAACGGAACGCTAGGAAGATTATATTAATCAGATCTCGAACAAAAATTCTTGAAGGCAAACAATTTTCAATATTAAACTGGGAAGGATTTATACTTCATCGTGTTAAAAGAGCAGTATATTGCCTTTGTTTTATGTTGAACACGTTCGAAAATTTATGATTTTATTTAAAGTTCCAAATGATCCATGCCGCTGGGTCCGCCATCGGATTTGTTTAGTTAGGCGATGTTATTGCGAGCAACTTGGTATCTGCGTTTATAATGAGAACCTTAGGACAGTGTTTCTCAAAGTAGGTGGTGACAGCCCCCTTGTGGGCGCTACAGGATAGGCAGCAAAATAATCTAAAACTTGAGAGGCTGATGGATTGATTAATGATGCCGGTGGGTATTTCCTGTTATTTTTAATTTCAAAGTCAGTTTAGGTTTGTCGACTACCGTACATAAATGATTTATCTCCTTATTTCATCTCACTTGTGTTAATTAAAGGCAAATATTATTTTGTATATATGTAGGTCGTTAGGATAATGTTAAGGGGCGCTTGTTTAACAGATTCTCAAGATGGGGTTTAGATGAAACAAATTAGACAACCTAATTACGTGTAGTTTGATAGCTTAGTATGATAATGTTAGGTTAGGTTCCCAGCGGTACGTCTATGGCACATGTAAATTAAATTAGGTACTATCTAGGCTAGTTTGTCCCATGTTGGTCTGGGACTTGGCCCATGTTGATCTGGGACAAAAAAAAAGAATGTGCCAACTGTGGTTCTTGCCTAGCATGTCGTAAGAGGCGACTAGTGGTGTATCGGGTTTTGAATGTGTGATTGTGTAGGCTACAGGTTAGCCACTTGTCACTGCTTTTTCATAATTTTCCATCTAGCCAAGCCCGGTTTTATTTTTGGCTGAATGTGGTTAAAGGGGCTTGCTGCCCTTTCGTACGTCTACCCTTCGGGGATTATGGGCGTGATGTTATGTTATGTATGTAGGTATGTAGGCTTGTTAATCTGTTGACAGTAACGATAACATTTACCTCTATACTAGGCCAGAAGTATCTACAGTACAAATGTATCATATGGCTTACGTTATTTTATTCTTGGTGTCAAACTTATGTGATGCTATTATATACAAAAGAGCAGTCAGAGCCATATACGGCCTCAGACCACGTGACTCTTAGAGAACAGTTTAAAGAAATAAACATTTTAACAATAGCATCACAAATAATTTTGGATTCTATTATGTATATATTCAATACTTAATATTGAATCATTTCATAATAAGTCAAATCCTCATAGCTTTAATACGAGAAATAAACACAAACGTGCTGTTCCAAATCATTGGAGTCTATGATTTGGAACAGCATTTTAATACTTAGAACCTATAAATGAATTACAGAAAAAGTGGTAATTCATATATATAGGTCTTAGTATTAAAATGTTCAATAAACTACCACAAAGTATTTTAATATTAGGTACCCATACATGAATTAAAATAAGCATTGAATATTTTTTTATGAGTAAGGGCTATTAACAATATCGAAGAATTCCTCAATGAGAAGGATTTATGATTAGCTTCATAATGAAGTGTTCATCTGCAGTGATATTTAGTCTAAGCATAGATTAATTAAGTTTATAAAATTGTATTATTGGCATTTAAGAGAGTAACTATCGAGTTTCTTGCCGGTTTTTTTCTTGATAGAATCTACCTTTTGAAGCGGTGGTAGTATTATTTGTTCTTTTTTGTTTTTATATATTGACTATTTATAAGCTTTCTTGAAGCCTATATAATTAAAGATATTTTGAATTTGAATTTAAATAAGCAGTTGTTGTTAACTCACATATTAATATACGTTTAAATATTCCGTACAAGTATATTCTAATAAATTTACTGTCAATATACAAGTGACAAACACAAGCATTTTATCTTTATGGGTTAAATAAAGTAAACATACCCCTCTCTGCCTACCCCGCTAGGGAAGTTAGTTAAATAAAGTAAAAAAAAACAAATACAATATTATGAAATTAACATACGTCATACATAAAGTCGGCCTTAATTAAAAGATGTCCTATCTAGAACCTACTCTGTGTGACGTAAGTAAAGATATAACTTACTATCTTATCTTGACATGAAAAACCTCTTTGTTACATACATAGTTTCAGAGATGTCCTATTTTCATGTACGTTACATAGTACTTTGTATGACAGTTTAACCACTCTATAGTTCGTTTATGGAGACTTGCATTATTCCCGAAGAGGTAGCCAGAGTCAAAGCCATGCTATTATCATTTAAGCTTAAAATCAATCTAACTAACTAGTTAGTTAGTTTGATTATTAACACGTTTAGTTATTGAGGCACAGGCCTCGTTTAATTAACATGTGCCATAGACGTGCCGCTAGGAACCTAACCTAACATTATCTTACTAATCTCTCAATCTAAATAAAAATAAATGAATATCCGACAACATAAAATACATTGATCTGGTTCCGAGCTAAGTAGCTTAATCGGCAGTATTTGTTAAAATATTAGATATTAACACCTGGGTGTACCAACAGGCATGCGCGTACGCAAGGAAGGGAATCTGCCCTGCCCTATGAATTTGTGTGCCAAGGACCCAAGGTCTATTTACTATAAGAACTATAAGAACCTATCAATAAAATTGTATTACTTGGATTGCTCCCCCCCCCCCCCCCTCTCGACCAAACGCTGTGTATGGGGACATAAGATTCTGTGTCTGACACATAAACACAAATCCTATACCTATATCATTCGTTTGTGTTGGGTATCGAACCCACAGTTCTTGGCGCATAGGACAGGGTCATTTATTTGACTTTCGTTCTAATTGGGACAGATTGGGAAATCCCCTGAATATATTCCTACTCAATTATTATTGACCAGTAATAAATCGGTCTACACTTGTACCATAATTCTAAATTTCACGGGTCCAGTTAATACATTGAACACTTAGAGAAAATTTTCTATTATCACGGTCGATGTTTTAATAAAAATAATTAGATAGGTACAGACGCCGAACTCAGCAACAACAAAGTTAAGACCATCGATTAGATTTAACGTTTTCATCAAAAAATAAAAATACTGTTCAAATATTTTCGACATCTGATTATTTCTCGATCAAAAAACGGCAAACAGTGTAGATAGATCGCGCAGAAACAAAACAAGAGTCGATTACTTTTAGTCCCGTGTAATGGTAGCACGGTAAACATTATTAATTTCGTTTCGGGCAATACCATCTATTCGGAATGTGGGCACTTTAATTGAATTTTCGCTTTTGAAACCAAAGGATTCGGGTTCGTAAAATTACAAAGAAACGTGAGGGAATTTGTTGGATTAATTTAGAACGTGAAATGTATGATACTGTACGTAAGTACTTTTGTAACAATTTCATGTGCGTATATATACATTTAAACTGCCTCTTAGGTCTAATGCTAGCATGCGCCGCCTAAGGACCAAGAGGTCCCCGGGCTTAAATCCCGGGTCGGGCCAAAAAAATTGTGGCTGGTTATTTCAATATTGGAATTACACAGTAACAGTCCGGAGTCAGGAAGATGGCGGTTTAATCACCCCCGTGCCTCGGAAAGCACGATAAGATAAGGGTCCTTGTGCAGTTGACACCGCGGTGTCAACTGCACAAGATGCACGAACTGAACCGTACTGCCTAATTCGAATGTCTAAATGTGCTACTTGATAACATTATTTAAGTCAAAGTGGTCCACAGTTAATAAAAGGTTTAACATTTTAAACTGCACAAGATGCACGAACTGAACCGTACTGCCTAATTCGAATGTCTAAATGTGCTACTTGATAACATTATTTAAGTCAAAGTGGTCCACAGTTAATAAAAGGTTTAACATTTTAAACTGCACAAGATGCACGAACTGAACCGTACTGCCTAATTCGAATGTCTAAATGTGCTACTTGATAACATTATTTAAGTCAAAGTGGTCCACAGTTAATAAAAGGTTTAACATTTTAAACTGCACAAGATGCACGAACTGAACCGTACTGCCTAATTCGAATGTCTAAATGTGCTACTTGATAACATTATTTAAGTCAAAGTGGTCCACAGTCAATAAAAGGTTTAACATTTTAAGCTGCACAAGATGCACGAACTGAACCGTACTGCCTAATTCGAATGTCTAAATGTGCTACTTGATAACATTATTTAAGTCAAAGTGGTCCACAGTCAATAAAAAGTTTAACATTTTAAACTTCACAAGATGCACGAACTGAACCGTACTGCCTAATTCGAATGTCTAAATGTGCTACTTGATAACATTATTTAAGTCAAAGTGGTCCACAGTTAATAAAAGGTTTAACATTTTAAACTGCACAAGATGCACGAACTGAACCGTACTGCCTAATTCGAATGTCTAAATGTGCTACTTGATAACATTATTTAAGTCAAAGTGGTCCACAGTCAATAAAAGGTTTAACATTTTAAACTTCACAAGATGCACGAACTGAACCGTACTGCCTAATTCGAATGTCTAAATGTGCTACTTGATAACATTATTTAAGTCAAAGTGGTCCACAGTCAATAAAAGGTTTAACATTTTAAACTTCACAAGATGCACGAACTGAACCGTACTGCCTAATTCGAATGTCTAAATGTGCTACTTGATAACATTATTTAAGTCAAAGTGGTCCACAGTCAATAAAAGGTTTAACATTTTAAGCTGCACAAGATGCACGAACTGAACCGTACTGCCTAATTCGAATGTCTAAATGTGCTACTTGATAACATTATTTAAGTCAAAGTGGTCCACAGTCAATAAAAGGTTTAACATTTTAAGCTGCACAAGATGCACGAACTGAACCGTACTGCCTAATTCGAATGTCTAAATGTGCTACTTGATAACATTATTTAAGTCAAAGTGGTCCACAGTTAATAAAAGGTTTAACATTTTAAACTGCACAAGATGCACGAACTGAACCGTACTGCCTAATTCGAATGTCTAAATGTGCTACTTGATAACATTATTTAAGTCAAAGTGGTCCACAGTCAATAAAAGGTTTAACATTTTAAACTTCACAAGATGCACGAACTGAACCGTACTGCCTAATTCGAATGTCTAAATGTGCTACTTGATAACATTATTTAAGTCAAAGTGGTCCACAGTCAATAAAAGGTTTAACATTTTAAACTTCACAAGATGCACGAACTGAACCGTACTGCCTAATTCGAATGTCTAAATGTGCTACTTGATAACATTATTTAAGTCAAAGTGGTCCACAGTTAATAAAAGGTTTAACATTTTAAGCTGCACAAGATGCACGAACTGAACCGTACTGCCTAATTCGAATGTCTAAATGTGCTACTTGATAACATTATTTAAGTCAAAGTGGTCCACAGTCAATAAAAGGTTTAACATTTTAAGCTGCACAAGATGCACGAACTGAACCGTACTGCCTAATTCGAATGTCTAAATGTGCTACTTGATAACATTATTTAAGTCAAAGTGGTCCACAGTCAATAAAAAGTTTAACATTTTAAACTTCACAAGATGCACGAACTGAACCGTACTGCCTAATTCGAATGTCTAAATGTGCTACTTGATAACATTATTTAAGTCAAAGTGGTCCACAGTCAATAAAAGGTTTAACATTTTAAGCTGCACAAGATGCACGAACTGAACCGTACTGCCTAATTCGAATGTCTAAATGTGCTACTTGATAACATTATTTAAGTCAAAGTGGTCCACAGTCAATAAAAAGTTTAACATTTTAAACTTCACAAGATGCACGAACTGAACCGTACTGCCTAATTCGAATGTCTAAATGTGCTACTTGATAACATTATTTAAGTCAAAGTGGTCCACAGTCAATAAAAGGTTTAACATTTTAAACTGCACAAGATGCACGAACTGAACCGTACTGCCTAATTCGAATGTCTAAATGTGCTACTTGATAACATTATTTAAGTCAAAGTGGTCCACAGTCAATAAAAGGTTTAACATTTTAAGCTGCACAAGATGCACGAACTGAACCGTACTGCCTAATTCGAATGTCTAAATGTGCTTCTTGATAACATTATTGTAGACAAAGTGGCCCACAGTCAATAAAAGGTTTAACATTTTAAATTAAGTCTAAAGGATACCTGAAAGGTATAAAACGTTGTCACGGTAAATCAATATTAAATAATGATAATAAGCCTATTTATTGTTAGCTTGTTTGATGCTGTACAATTTAGGATATTTAATAGTTTTCAGAATAGTTCCGACTTTTTTTGACCAAATTCAATTTGGTACTATGCAAAGTATTCAATAAATGTACGTAGTATATTATTTATTATTCTGTGCTAATAGGATCTGCATCTCCACTCGAATACAAATGGTTTTCCCATTTTTTACATTTCTAATAGGATGTCTCTACTTTTTTAAAGTTTATTCATGCGGTAGAATCACATCTCATATAAATATAGAATTAACGTTTTTTAGTTATTACAAGTTAATATCAAATAAATAGTAATAAAACATAAACCATCAGCTTCTATTTAGTTTGGGTTTTCAGCGCCATCTATGCGCAATTACGTTAACTAGTTGCTCTTACATAGCATCTGAGAGAATCAGCAAGCACTTGTTTTCAAACACAGCGCGAGTGTGCAAACTAAGCGTATTTTAGTTCCGCTACTGTACGGTAGATGGCTCTGTTATGTATTAAACATTGATTATCGTAGCTAAACATAGCAGTAGTAGAAAAATTATCAGAATAGCGCTTTTCTATGATTAATTTGGAAAGACAGATTTTTTTCAATACAAAAATACGTAAAATGGCACAATTTAAACCAAGGATTACAAATACATACAAGCAATATCACCGCTTTAGTTATCAGGAGGATGATAACTGCGCATGTGCGAAATTGGCTCCACCCCTAATCGTCAGCCTTCCCTTTCTAATTCTAAGTCAAGCTTGACGAACTCTTTACGCCTATGCACTCCTGGTACCAAGTAGACATTTTCCGCTCTAATCGGGATTTCCAGAAATCTATTAGCCGGGCAGGTGCGAATTAGATTCTGGCTTATCCCTCTTTCCCTCCACCCCAAGAGGCGTTCAAGGAAGTTTCCATGGTTCGGAAAAGTGTTAACTTCCATAAACTTATGCGGTCCTAGTACTTTTTCCCGTAGCGCTGAAGCCTTCACTACGGCCGTTGCTACGAAACGGCTACGACTACGAATTTCGTAGTATCACAGTAGTGCCCCCTCTCGGTAACGGGATACACTATCAAAAAGTGCGTATAATAAAAAACTTAGAGTAGGCAGTTGCAGGTAGTACGTTTAATTTCTTCATTTTATTTTCCTTGTTGTTTATAACCGTTTTTTAACCGTTCCGTTTACAAATAAAATATATATCTGTACTCTATAGCTCTAAACTTTCAATATCTAACAAGTTATTGTTTTTTTCCTGCCGATAACAACTTATAAAAAGAACATTTCATTTGAATTCTGATTTAGAATATTACAATAATATACGGTCATTAATATGGCTTATACATTTATGCTTGCTTCAGTTTACTGTCGAAATGTTAACAAAAGAAATAGCTAAAAAACTTTTTACACCATATTCTAACACACACCATTTCCATTGTTATTATTAGTTTATATACTAACTAAGTAAAAACAAAAATTCAGTCGAATTGAGAACCTCCTCCTTTTTTTGAACTCGGTTAAAAAATAGATAGAAATTCAATGCTTGTAACCACAAAAATGTTCACACAAACTCATGTTACAGAGTAAATTAGATATCTCGGTTTATATGCACCCCTGGTACTTTTTTCCGGAGCCCTGAAGCCTTTGCTAAGACAGGTGTGTATCCAACACTTGCTCCGTGGTGTGTATGTTCGTGGCTACGCTACAACACACACACGTAGGGGAATTTGGTATCCTTCGTTTCATATTGTCCTGGTACTTTTTTCCGTAGCACTGAAGCCTTTGCTACATCGATCGTTACTGTTTAACAACGACTACGTAAACTGCTACGAAATGTACATCTATTTACCTCATGTGTTCCTAGTAATCTACTTTGTAGCCTTGAAGCCTTCTCTCCTGTTTTTTTTTATTCCTGTCAAATAAATTGCATGTTTATATTATATGTTTAAATATCGTTTATTTTTTTAGTTCTAATCTTATAAAAACATTCTGAAGTACGCAATATACTGGAATAATGTTATAATTTTTTTTTTCCTGTCAAATTATATTGCCAGTTATATTATAAGTGTATTACATTATGTATCGTTTTTTTTTAGTTTTATCTTATAAAAACATTCTGAAGTACGCAATGTACTGGAATATAATGTTCTAATAAAATATTTTTTTATGATATTAGCTCGTGTTTATCTAAGATTAAACCATATTAGAATATGAACTATGCAAACCTCCCCTGTAAGCAAAATTAAGCTTGCTTAACCGAGCCCGCATATGCGATTTTATTTTTATCACAAAATAGGATAGTTAGCATCAAGTATTTAAGCTAGATATCTCTAACCCAAACATTTATTTTTATTTAGGTATTATGTTTTCTTTTTAAGACAATGGTCTATTGTAGATAAAGATTACACTATGCAGCGCTATCGTACCTACTCAATATAATCATACTTATACATATATTTTGTATAAAAGTACGAGTATATCAATTTTTTTCTACTATAGATCAGTATTTAGGCATATACCTAAACTATAAGAATATGAAGACGCTACATTTTTAGAGGAATAACCCATTAATTTATTGATAAAAGTATTTTAATTGTCAATATAAAGCGTATTGGTTAAAATCATAGATTTTTGCGTAGTCAAAAAATTCTAAATCTATGGTTAAAATAATATGAAAACTAACAATCTATAGTCATAAATCTAACCACTTGACTGGCCCGATGGTCGAGTGGTTAGAGACCCTGGCCACGAAACCGAGGGTCGCGGGTTCGAATCCCGCTAGAGGCAAATGTTTTGTGTGATGAACATGGGCATTTGTTCTCGAGTCATGGATGTTTATAAAAAACGTATTTAAGTATGTCTATCCGTTCACCTAGTATCCATAGCACAAGCATAAGCTTAGTTTGGGACTAGGGAATGGGTGTGTCAGTCTTGAGAATTTATTATTATTATTAAATAAATGACAAGTAGTTAGCTCGTCGTCTACACAATCAAATACCCAAAACTCGATACCATTACTTACAACAAACGAAAATGTTGCAAAAAAATCTTATAAATAAGCAAACTGAACCATTCTGCGTTTCGTCGTAGAAAGTATGAAACATATACAAAAACTTCTGATCAATATTGTTAGAAAAAAATCGCTAATTAGCAAACATTCACATGAAAATCGTATTATTTTTACTTTATCTTTAAATTAGGCACTTTTGAACGCATCGAAGTAGTCTAATTTGTCGCCGTCATTCGCACTAAGGAAGGAAAATTGTCTCATAAAAAGGTCTATGACGAAAACACCAGTTTGCGAGCTGGGAGTCACGTCACGAACTTTCGAGATCGACGATTTGTCCCTTCGCCTGAGGGAAATTCATTTTGCTGCGACCCGACCCAACATTCGGTATCTTTACGGGTAGATTGAGTCGAAAAAAATGTACATACACTATACTGGAAAAATCGTTTAGTTTGTGACTGCCTTATCAAACTAAAACGTAAAAAAAGGAATCTAAAAATTTAAACTTAATATTATTTAGTCGTCTTTCGATTAATTTCATGTATGTTGGGTATCTATTGATATTACTAAGTAAAAAGCGTGAACTATAAAAGCAAATAAAGGTGATTTAACCTCATTAATAAATAAATAAATTCCCCAGACTTACTCACCAATTCCCTAAACTCTAAACTAAGCTCATAAGCTTGTGCTATGGATACTAGATGAACGGATAGACAATACTTAAATACGTTTTTAAACTTCCATGATTCATGTACAAATGTAAATTTTCATCACACGAAACATTTGCCCCTAGCGGGATTCGAACCCGCGACGGTTTCGCCAGAATTTCTGACCACTCGACCAACTGTTAAGTCAAGTCATTTTGTATTGTATCTTTTAAGGTAGCAAACAAGTATTATACGCTGTTCTAAGTAATATACTAATATCCGAAATAGCTAATTAAGTGTAAAAATTAAAGAAAAAAAATCATTTTTCGAAACAAGCTTTTATTATTTATTTGTTAATAAAATGTACTAAAAAGTTGAAAAAAAATTAACCCTAATAGGATAACACAAGATAAGTTCATTGTAACCTTTAACGGTAATTAAGCTTCTTCGTCTACGACTTATTAATTTCATCGTACATAATTATAATATGTTTAACGCTAAAACTTTACGTCTTTTATTAAATCTTCATTTTTTAACACAGTTTCAATTTACATGCATACATTAACACTGTAATATTTTTTCTAATTAGACCAGTAGTTCCTGATTTAAGCAACAAACAAACAAACTCTTCAGCTTTTTAATATTAGTAAGTATAGATATGTATTCGCCACTGGGAAAATATATATAAGTATACTTGCGTTATTAACTTCACAAAAAAACATTTACCTACCTGTGTTCAACAAACTTTTGCCATTGAAACTAAACTTATGTATGTTTTGTATATAAGAATAATGAAGAAATATATATTATAGCTTTAATAAGCTGAAAGTTTGTTGGAGAATGTGCTAGTTACACCAAAGTTATGTTACATTTTTGGAACTTATAACTTGTATGATAAATCATAATATAACTTTGAGCACCTATTTTATTGAAATAAAGATGTTTATGAAGAAGGCCAAATAAGAGATGGATGGATTGTGTAAGATGATATGAGTGATATGGGAGTGAATAGCTCTATGACGGCCGACCGTGACGTATGTAAGAGCATGCTGCGCCGACCCCAGTTGAACAGGAAGAAGGGCAAGAGGATGATGAAAGATGTTCAAGAAAATATTGAGGTATTTTAAGAAAAGTGAAGAAAGAAGGATCATTTGAGAGTGGTGGAAGCTAAACGGATAGGGCACGGGCTTCATAAGGGCAGGTTTATCGATTGGCTCAAATTATTTTTAATCATAACCGTAAATATTAGCATGAATGTAATTACAAAAAAATATCGTAAGAAAATCTGCGCTTTATACGCGATACGATTAACTATAGCTGTCTCATTCATATTAAATTTGTTTGATTCCCTATTTTATAGTTCGTATGGTATATGACGACATGTGGCAATCGATTCAAAACAGTATTCCAGATTTGCTAAATTTGTCATGATCCAAGTTGCTCCAGTTATAAATAGAAAGGGATGACAGATAAATAATAAGATAGTGACAAAAAAAAAGAAAATAACTACCATAGTCAATGATTCGACACTAAAAAGAAAAGTTAATATAATTTTCGTACAATATTTTTTATAAAAACCTCTTTCGTCCAATTGGTATTCTTTGAATACTATTTTATATATACTTTCAAAATAGTTTAAACGTATATAAATGTCTTCTAAACAATGTATTATATATTCATTTACAAGTCTCTATGAGGGTCGCTTGGTCGTAGTCTGTACGTGAAGTGGCTACGAATTCGTAGCACGGCTGTTTGCTACGGTAAGGTATCGTAGCAATGATTACGCTACGACTGAAGTTCAAAAGTTGTTTGGTATACTAGTAGTAGGTAGGTGATTTGTAGGTGCTGTTCGATAATATTATATTATTATTTAAGTTATTATAAGAAAAAGTTATGCGTGGGTTAAGTCTAAGTACTCGTAAGTAAAGGGACAAAGAGACCCCAGAACCAATTTATTATAAAGTAATTCATAAAAAAATATTTTTTTTTTTTACTTGGGGAACTCCCACGAGCCGTCACCCTCCGGACGGGGATCCAGAGGGCGGTGTGTCGGACTCGAACCGACTAAACCCCAAGGTGGCCTCCATCGGCGCAGTTCCGGAGGAGCCGGTATCCCCACTGTCGGGACTATACAACAACTCCTCCGGTAGTGCGCGTGCCGCGCTGCGCGGCTCACCTCGCGCGGCGGTGGTCGATGCTGTGCAGCCCACGCCATCAGTCGTCGGATGCACAGCACCGAGCACGCGCGCGCGTCGAGACCTGCCAGGCCACCCAGCATGTCTCAACTACTCCGCCCAGGATTCAGACGCCGATCGTCCCCGAGACCGGCGTCGTGGGCCCACTCTCGCGCTGTGCCCTCTGCTAAGTCAGAGGGCACGCGGAGAGCGTCTCGCCAGAGGGGGCCGCCTTCCACCCGGCGACCCAAATTGAGGGCAGAGCCCTGTCGTCGCGGAGGGAGAGCATCGAGACGCTCAATCCCTCCGCGACCCACCACGACGCGACCCAGCGCGCCCCTGTCGGGTTGCCGAGGATAGGGAGGCGAGCAACGAAAACACTCCGCTCCTCCTCTTCCTCGGCAACCCTGGTCCGGCTGCGGAGGTTACAGCCGGACCGCCGCAACTGCCCGTATGCCATTTGTGCAGTCGCGGCTCACCTCGGGGTCCCTCTTCGCTTCAGCCCTGCCATGGCAGGGCCTACTGAGCCCCCCCGGTACGACAAACCGAGGACCCCGGCGGGGGGGAACATAATTATATTCCTAATGCAACTGCTTTGCGAATGATTCTAAAATTATTTTGTCGATGTACAAATCAAAATTGTTATGTATTTAATAGTTTTAGGACAAATACAATTACTCATAGTCCCATGTTGGCCTAGGACTTAAAAATAATGTGACAACTATATTTTTTGCCTAGCATGTCGTAAAAGGCGACTAATGGTATATCGGGCTTGTATGTGACTGTGTATGCGACAAGCTAGCCACTTATCACTACTTTTTCACAATTTTCTTTCTAACCTAGCCCAGTTTTGTTTTTGGCTTAATGTGGTTTAAGGGGCTCGCATGATGGCGTAATATTATGTATGTACAATTACACAGAAACTATAAAAGCGGGTATACGTATATACATATATATGTATAAAAGCGTTGTACATTAGTCACACTTGCGCTATTAAACGGTAGCGAAGGACTTTACATGATTCTAGTTTTAGAATAGGGATGTTGACTTTCTAGTCAATTGAGATACTTTTTAAGTGCAGTCAAAACGAAATCACTTCATAGATTTTGTATGGGCTTATCAACGTGTGACGTCACTAGTTTGTATAGTCAATTGACTTAATATTAAGAAGTTTTTGTAAAATTAAAAATCTTAGACTCAATATGTTTGAAAATCAATAAGGCTTAACAGCATACTACGATACTTTCTTTTTCAGAATTGATATTTTAAAATTAATTATAACTGGTGTCAACATCCCAATTGTTGGGTCTGACTATGATATTATATTATAGTTAAGTATACTAACAAAACGTCTACATATTATATATGATGCACAAAAAATCGAAATCAAAAAAGCCCCAAAGATTTCCAGATGGAGACAGACAGCAAAAAAGGACTAACAGATCCCTTGGGGCAAATGTGTGTCTATGGGCATTCCGTAAACTAAGTTAATGCCAGCAGTCCGGAAGTTGTGTGGAGTATATTGCTACATCATTGTGATGGTTTTATGTGGACAGTTTTCTTTCTCAGGACTATAGTATTACTATAATCCCAACGAAATGTCTCGATCAGTTTTGTTATTAGTTTAAAGTTTGATAAATTTGAAGACTAAGCGTAGTTACACTTGATTTACAAATACTAATTATACATGCATATGTCTCCCTATCTGTTAAATTACTATTGAAATTTGTCGTTATTTGGTATTTAAAAGTATCTTGACTTGTCTTGTCTGATGTTTGGCAATGTCTATGACGACAAAATACTCTTTTTTCCCTTTTTTGCCCGTTTTACGTCATAATTGAAGTGATACAATTATTTACCACGCAAACGTTTACACAATAAATCTGTGCTCTCATAAGCGTCGAGCGCAATCCGGAAAAATTGCGTAGTAAAAAAAATCATTTACCTCAAATAATAAATAAAGCCGGCCACATAACTGCGGTCACGTAATAGTTTTATCAACAATGGCGACCAATCTCCGGTGAAATTGAATAACATCCGACCGCCGCTGGGTGTGAAACACCGCGAGTAAACACCGGATTCCCGACGCCTCATCCCGGGATCAATTCCTGTGGGATTTTTCGATTGTTAGATCAGGGGACGCGATGATATAACTCTCGGCTTGTTTTAAAGATTATTGTAGAGCTGAAGGCAAAATTGCGTGTCAGATTGGTTTGTCATAAAGCCATATGACAGACCAATCTCGTATCTCGTTATATGCAAGCTATAAATATGCAACGTCTGAAAACAATCCCTACGACCAGTAAGAAATTGGTCTTTCGACATCAATAATATCTTTATACAGGAAAGGCCTACTACATTTTTTGACTATCTTTATCTTATTAATCCAATAAAAACAGTATTTCCTTTTTATTATTATTAAAGCACTGTAAAGGAAAAGTCCCATGTTGGTCTGGGATTTAAAAATAATGCGCCGACTGTGTTTTTTGCCTAGCCTGTCGTAAAAGGCGACTAATGTTATATGGGGTTTTAGGTATGTGATAGTGTAGACGACGAGCTAGCCACTTGTCACTACTTTTTCACAATTTTCTATTTAACCCAACCCATTGTCCCATGTTGGTCTGGGACTTAAAAATAATGTGCCAACTGTGGTTCTTGCCTAGCATGCCATGTATAGCGACTAATGGTATACCGGGTTTTGGGTATGTGATTGTGTAGGCGACAAGCTAGCTACTTGTTACTAGTTTTTCACAATTTATCATTTTACCCAGCCCAGTTAAATTTTTGGCTGAATGTGGTTAAAGGGGACAGCTGTGCCTTTGACTCTGCCTACCCCTCCAGGAATTATGGGCGTGTTGCTATTCTGATATTCGTAACACAAGTACTAAAGCTACTACTTACCTTGGAGGCAGATCAATGTATGTGATATAGTCTGATTTTTATTAATTTAATGATATATCTATTAAAATTCTTTGTAAAAAAATTCCAATATATTTTGGTAGCACATTAATGTAGGGCTCTAAGTCTACGAGATATTATTTCCTTCTTTCGTTCTTATAAACAGGGAATTAACAGCTTTAGCGATGTGCCATTCTTCACAAGAAAGTGTAAGATGGATTTAAAATGTTTTTGTTCATGAAATTCATCGGAAAACATGAGATAGGATTACAGTTTGTTTCATGAAAATACTATAGTACGCGTTACGTTTGTTGATAGCTTGATGGACATTGGTATTTGTAGAGAAAATGTATTAGCATCATATTATATAGATTGCCAAACTATGATTACCAGTGAAAAGTTGAAAACAGTGACAGTCTTTATATCGTATATATAGCTTAGTATTACTTAATATTATGAAGCTTTAAAAAAATCTTGAGGTCTCACCTAGAAAGTCTAGAAATAGTCAGATCACAGCCATTTTAAAATGTTTATTTATCACTTTATTGAGTAATCCAACTTATTATGTATCACGTTTTAATTGATTGCCATCCTTTATATATTAAAGCCACGATGATATATTACCATGGCTGAACTAGGAAAATGATCATCATCATCATCTTTCTACCGTTATGTCCCGTGCGGGGTCCGCTTAGACCATGATCCAGAGCGAGTCTGGTAATTACATTGAAGCTACTGCCGATCTGACCTTCCTAATCCTAAGCTAGGGGAACCAGACAATTTTTGGAGCAAAATGATCACTTGACACTATTTAATACTAACCACGAAAGTTTCGGTATAAAAACTCCAATAGCTACTATGAGAAAACTTTGCCGATAGAAAGTTTTCTCTATGACGCGGGTGGGAATACAAGAATTGCCGCTGTGGATACAAGTTTACGTGTTCATCACAAGAATGAGGGAAACGTTTGTTTTGTGGCTGTAAATGTGGATGTATAACGTATAAAGTGTACTCTAAGATAACTATCTATGCGTAGGATCAATTCTTCATTATTTTTTTATTCAATATTCATTTCAAACAAAGAATATCTATAAGTAACATGGTGTCTATAAATTCCTGGCCAGTCGTAATTGGCTAAAAAAAAAATTAAAGGATATTGCTACTCCTTAAACTTTGCTTACCTCTTCGGGGAATAAGGTAATGATAGTATGAATGTGTTATTTGACGCTAATATGATATAATATAACTTCAGCATTATTTACTACTTATTAAAACTTACTGTAGTGTTTATAAGGAATAAGATTTACAACAGAAAATGTTTATCCCATTGCCGGATATTTTACCACTGCTTTAAGACAACAGTTTAACTATTTGATAATAACAATGAACCACCACGAATCATTGCTCCTTAGTTTGTGCCAAGGGGATCTAGATATTAGTACATCATCAATGCAAACCACGGGTATCCTGGGCCTCAGGGCAGTTGCCACTTGATTTGAACCTGATTCGGTTTGTGGCGTAGCTTCGGGTGAAGTAGCAGTGACTTGTGATATCCGTACTAAGCTGATTTCAGTCAATTGTCTTAGCTAATGTGGTTATGGTAAACTTTTATATGACCACCGCAAAACTAACTAGTTTTGCGGTGGTCATATGGACATAACAAGTTCTTACCCTTCCTTCAACTTTCTTCTTACCGTTCTTCTAGTTTTATGATTCGTTCTTAATTTGACTCTTATTTTAGGTTTTTCGTGATTAGTCAGATTCCACTGCGAATTTTAAAGCATTTCACTTTGCCCCACCAGTGGGGCCTTGGTGGGGCAAAGTGGAATAATCCATGAGAACTTCACTAACTCGACCACAGCTACACATTCATATACGTGGTTTTCTTACGACATTTTTTTCTTTACCGTTAAACTAGTAATCGATATACGCATTTACATTTGAAAAAATCTAAGGTTATAGACAACGTCTTTAACATATAAGACACATAGGTATACATCTGTTTAGTTACAATCGCTCATTATTTTGCAGCATCGTGTATAGAACTAAAATCACATAACGAAATACTTGGACACAACCTTAATTTAATCCGGAGTTAACTCAATAAAAGTTACTTAAAATCCGATTTATATAGCAAGCACAGATGTTTCAATTCCGAGCCCCGCCGTCTAAATCTTAACTAATCTAACTACGTACCTAGTTTCGCAAAACATTCGGAAAGTAAGGCGGAGGCGTCACGAAAGGGAAACTTTTTGCAAGTTCCAACAAGTCTTCCTTAGGCAGTAGACAAGAGCGTACCGGGTTGGTACTTGCCTTATAAATTATATACGGTTTTAAAGGAATTTATTTTTCATTGGACACTGGCAACATTTCATTATAGAACTAACTTTTGTATGTATGTCAATTCTATTATGAACATTGTTCGGAATTTAAAATTGCATATTACGAAATAGAATACTAATTTAATAAAGTTTACGTTTCTTAGCTAAAATTTGTCCCATGTTGGCCGGGGACTTAACAATAATGTGCCAACTGTGTTTCTTGCCTGTCATGTCGTAAAAGGCGACTAATGGTATTATGGGGTTTTGGGTATGTGATTGAATAGGCGACGAGCTAGCCACTTGTCACTGCTTTTTCACAATTCCCAGTCCATTGTCCCATGTTGGTCTGGGACTTAAAAATAATGTGCCATCTGTGGTTCTTGCCTAGCATGTCGTAGAAGACGACTAATGGTGTATAGGGTTTTGGGTATGTGATTATGTGGGCGACAGGCTGCCACTTGTCACAACTTTTTCACAATTTTTTATCTAAGACCAGCCCAGTTATGTTCTGGCTGAATGTGTTTAAAGGGGCCTGCAGCCTCTTTGACTCTGCCTACTCCTTCGGAGATTATGGGCGTGATGTTATGTACGTATGTATGACTTAGCTAAAATCTACCTGCAACGCATCCTAACAGGTCCAGGTCCATATGAACCTAAACCATTTAGGAACTCATAGCAATTCACATAAAAAACATTACAAATCGTCTCCATTGTTCAGGAAGAATACAGTGACAAATTGATCTTTACTACATATGCTATACATGTAGTAAAAAACACTTCAAGCCATAGTGATTACAAAAAATGTAGCACTTAGACTTTAAGTCCACACAACTCGAATCCAAACTGCATAGACGAGGGAAGTCTACTTCAAATTATAGTATTCATGTGACATCGGAGCAAGTTCGCGAGAAGTTCACGTAAATGTACTCCGACAACGAATAGATTTGGATAGGAAATATCTGTTCGAATGTATAGCCGTCTTCACAGATACACAGCGTATTGCGAAAAAATAATGATTTGCGGATGCACGTTTCTTTTATTTAATATAAGACCACTGATATATTATGTCTGGACATAATTCATGAGGTGTGTAAGGATCGTGCCATATGGCGTTCGGTTCTCTCTGCCTACCCCGCTAGGTAAGTGGTGTGAAGTTTAGTTAGTTATCATTCATCTGACAGGAATTCATTTTATAAAATAAGTTAATAGCGTGTTTGTTCACACACTCACTCACTTTTTTTTTGTAATAATACTCGCCTGAATCTTCGACGAACATGAACTGTATGACTTGGTATAAATATTAATATAATCTCTAAATTTTAATTTGTATATTTAATCTGGCGTTGAAAAGAGTAACTACCAAGTTTCATGGCGGTTTCTCGGTTGATGCGACATCCTGAACCCATGGTAGATTCAAATTGTTCGATTTTGTACCTATTACTTGACGATTTACAAGTGCTTTTTTTGCTTTTTCAAATATTTAACTTGCTGATATGTTTATGTTAGCAAATTTTTTCGAGACCCAGGCCAACATGAGATCATTATAATAAACTAGCAGCGCCCGGTGGTTTTACCCGAGTAGCAGTTCCCGTGAGAATAGGGGGATAAAATATAGCCTATGTCACTCGCTGATAAAGTAGCTCTCTATTGGTGACAATTTTTTTTCAGTAGTTTCGAAGGCTATTCAATGCAAAGAAACAATCAAATCTTTCCTCTTTATAATATTAGTATGATTAAGTTTGGTTTATTGAAGCATGCGCTAATAAATTTTTAGGAGAACCCTTTCTACCCAAGAAAATAAATGCATTGCGCATAAAACCCCGCCTTGAGATAAAAGCGCATCCAATGTTAGTCCTAGATTCAGCTGATTTGGTGATATTTTTTATGACCAGTTCATTTTTTGTATGTCCGTCGTTTTTTGTTGATTGAATAGATTATATTGTATTATTGGCCTTCAAATACAATAAATTGTAAGCGACCACTATGTGTTTGTAAACCATATACCTAGTTATAAAAGCCAACATAGTACTTAACAGTCATATGAAAAAATATTTAGATATAAAATGTAAAGTAATAAGAGAGGCGTTAGTTCAATGGGTGGACCAGTGATTAGAGTATAACTTATGCCGAATGTTTTTAATGAAATCAAGTCAATTATTAACCCATTTAACAAGATCAACCTTAGAGCGGTGGTAGCTCAATGGTAAGGACACGCGCCTCTTAACCGAGGAATGCGGGTTCAAACCCGGGCACGTACCTCTGGATTTTTCAAGTCTATGTACGTATTTATACCACTAGCTCGACGGTGAGGGAAAACATCGTGATGAAACCTGCAAATTCAAACAACTTTGGATTAGTAACCATGATCAAAAAATTGTCTGGTTCCCCTATCTTAGGGTTACGAAGGTCAGATCGGCAGTAGCTTCAATGTAATTACCAGACTCGCTAAATCCTGGATCATGGTCTAAGCGGACCCCGTCTAAGCACGGGACATAACGCTAGGAAAGTGATGATTAACAAGATCAACCTTAACATTGATATATAGAAGGATGTGATCTCCGTCTACCCCCATGGGAAAAAGGCGTGACATTAGGTATGTATGTATGTATGTCTGAGACAAGTCATGTAGTCAATAAGGCAATTCACTTCAAGGTTCACTTATCATCTTGTCAAACAATACATTGCATTTAATAAAAATAACTAGAGTATGGACATAAATAAAAACGCTGTTTACATATAATTTTATATCACCCCACGCGAATTCCAGTCACGTCTTTGAGTAATTGCTTCAATGTCAAGGATGTCATATTATTCTTTATGTAAATTGCATATTTTATGAAGAGAAATGTCAAGATTTTATACAATTTGCTCATGAGAATGTTAAATGCTTTGTCTACTTCTTTATGATATTTGTATGTTTTTAAGCAATAGGTACTTAATGTTACTGTTTATGTTTAAAAAAATCCAAATTTCATTTATTTATAAAAATTTAAAAGAAACATTCATATATCCTCATATACGTGTTAAAGCCATATGATTTACTACCTGTTCGGAATATTGTTTTGATCTACCATAAAGAATCCGGCAAGGACTTTGGTAGTCACTCTTACTTTATAATAGACCACCTTTTTTTTTGTTTACCCAGGGGAATGCCTTACGCACCGTCCCGCTGAGACCGGGGGGAATCAGCGGGGTGTGTCGGACTCCCGGGGCCCTCTAGATGGTAGGAGAACCCTGCTCCGCCCAAGGTGGTAGTGGGCGGGGTATACCGACTAAACCCCTGGGATGTACCTCTACGTCTTTATGTAAGGTGCCCTCGGGATTGCGCAGCGCTAAACCACCGTGAACACCCCAGCGTCAGCCCTGCCTTAACTGGGCCTGATCACCTGGAAATCATAATTTGTATAGTGGATTTGCTTAGATATAATGGTGACTATATAATTTAGGAAATTATTTGTAACTCCTACATACCTATAAAAAAGTAGTTTAAGAAAACGAGTTTCAGATTAACCATTAGATAACGTAGTCTCAATGTTCAACATACTTTCATTTGATTTGAATTAAAATACCCTAAATTTATGTAACGATATAATAAAACCTCCACACTTAACCGGTGGGCCAATGAATACTCTTGAAATATACATGTAATCCATTCAATTTTAGAAATAGCTTCTGCCCAGAGCCTGTTTCGTGGTCCCGTTTGATTTAAGGCAATGTGACCTCCTCAGTCGAAGGAAGGTTGTACGTTTTTAACTTGTCTCGCCTCGTATTTATTGGGTTTGCCTTTTGCAAACTATCCTCGGCAATCGTGCGGATAATTCGATGAATCACTTTGCGCTAACGTGACGTAACGAACTAAGAATTGAACTTCTTTATTGTTTTTGGCGTTGAATCTTCGTAGAAACCCAGTTTTACAATTCTTAAATGGATTGCTTTTCACTGCAGTAGGAAGAGGTTGTTTTTTTTTTATTTTTCAATAGTCAAATTGGGCTCATTTCATGCAGAAGTTTTTTGGTTACTTCAAACCTAATTTGTTGAAGTGAAGGTAGAATTTTCACTCAAATTAGTTTTACCTTCTGAAAAGCCAGATAGTAATTTGACTACTGAAGTTTTTTGTCATTTTAAGACTAATTCGTTGAATTCAACTTTAAAAAATTAACTTAATGGATTGGTTCTTCGCTGTGTTGTTGAAAATGTAGGTACATGTTCTTTGTCTTCTAAGAGAATCGGATGATCTAAAATTTTTGCCTGAAGTATTTTTTCTGTAAAACTCACCGTTTAGAATAACGGAATAGATAAATTTTTGCAAACTTTTACCATCAATAATGTTACTGCTCGAGGGGAATCGATGGGGACTTTTACAAATTCAGTTATAAAAGTACTAGAGACCCGCCCCGGCTTCGCACGAGTACAATATAATATGAAACTATACATATAAAACATTCCCCTAAACCACTTCATATATTGGTGAAAACGGTTTCAACATCCCTTGCGTAGTTAAAAGACCTAAGGAAACAGACAAAACCGTAGACTTTGTTTTATACTATGTAAAGATTTTGAAAATTCATACCATTTTTTTGCTCTAAGGGAATTGTAACCTTAGTCCTATTTTAAGGACTATCTGGACTGGACTATAAGTATGCTTCTTATCTCAAAAACGAATATACTTTCAATAACATACATACAGGGTCATTTTAAAACATTAATAACCTAGCAAGAGTAGATCACTGACATTATAAACAATAACAGTTGTTCTACGACTTTTCCTTAATTGACAAAAAAACGATTTTCCATCCTAAATGGCCTAACCGCTGATGCTTTTTGTATGAAAATTCTATTGTTTTTGCATGTTTAAGAAAAATCGTAGAACAAATATGTTATTGTTTATATTGTCAGTAATCTACTCCTGCGAGGTTATTGATGTTTTACAAATGACCCTGTATAGGTACTTAAACTTTAAAAGCTAGTGTACTAAACTTAAGGCTGTTTGCCACAAAACAGTTGAACATTTTAACTTCGATTTCCAAAGTCATAAGATTTTTATAACGTCAGGTCTCTTGTTGCCGACCGTACGTAGCACAAAGAAAGGATATTTTTTAATAAAATGTCAGCGAGTTACCGATGTAGCAGCATTGTCGACATATTTCTAATAGCCTCATTATTTCTCCCCAGCTCCTTCGAGATAAATATTATTTCCTCAGACTCCCGATGTTTATTAAGTCGTAAGCGAAATGGTGTTCGTTTTAAGCTTCACCTGCCATTTTGCATTTTTAGTTTAGTATAGATTACGATCAAATTAAGTAGTCGATTGTCTAAAAGCCTTACAAAGCGTACGTATTGTTAAGTGTTTTAATTTATCGAAACTGACACACCTATTCTCTAGTTCCAAACTTAGCACATATACTTGTGCTGTGAATACTAGGTTATGGATAGAAGACATAAATACGTTTATATATAACTATGACTCATGTACAAATGTCCATGTTCATCTGACGAAACATTTGCCCTAGCGGGATTCGCACATTTCTCCGAGCACACAACCAACAGGCCCATTTATGCAGTAACTTAATTATTTTTATATCCCTAAAAGTTAATATTTTTCCGTTGCTTCAATTGCCAGAAATAAAAAAAAAATTGTGCTAATCTGTGTTACTAAAGTTGGAAACTAAGTGCTCATCTTATATCTCATCGTAATATCCAAAAATACATCCAGCCAAGTCGTCTGCATCATCATAAAGCTCTCTCGCATTTCGCACTCGCGCCGAGCGAAATATTATCTTGAGCGCTAACAATGGGCCGAATGCAATAAGTGCAGTTGCCGGCTGCATGAATAATTCACTCGCCAGAGACAAAGGAGACGCCCTATATAGCCTACGGCTTATATTAGAACCTATTTGTAGTCTAGATAAAGGTTTATGAAGTGTGCTTCAGTGATCTTTCACCCAAGAGGAATAATAGTGCTATAGTTCTTGTCTTTTTGATTTAATTTTAATACTGGAAAGCACTGATTTGTATTCGTAAATAAAAGAAGTTAAACATTTGTGCACATGTTTTGCATATTTTTATTCTTTCAAACCCGTAAAGTACAATACTATATGGGGAATGATTGGCACTATTGTAAGATTTTATAGAAATTGGTGGAGGGAAGTTTTTTGGGACGGATAGCCTGATGATGGTTGACCAAGACGTGTGAAATAAAAAAATATACTACGCTGCCACCACATAGCTTGAGAGAAGGATACGAAGAAGTTTATTTGAACGCATAGTCGACAAAAAAGCATCCGACCTGTTTGTGGTAAATAATTACTCTGGCCTACAGGAATTTGTAACGCCAACGGTATTTCAACGGATTTGCTGATGTTGCAGGTGCTCTTGTAATCCCTTTCACTATAAAGACTACAACAAGGAATATATTTGGAAAGTTTCAATAGGGAAGTAGGCGAAGGCAAATTATGCGTTTTAACAGCTCAAATAATCATTGTATTTTTTTATATTTTTTTAAATGAAATACTTAAAATAAATAAAAATAAATGTTTTTCCTCGAGTCCATATACATCATTAAATAATGTGCGATGGTTTTCAGAAACTAGTCAAATAGCCTATTGCAATATATAGATTTAAACTAACTAAACTTTACGCCACTTAAATTCCCTAGCGGGGTTAGGCAGAGAGAGCCGAACGCCACGTGGCACGATCCTTACACACCTCACTTGCTTCTTCAACATTCATGATCCATACAAGCTCTACGGTTTTTATGACTCCTAACATCACCTTCCGACAACACACGACCAATCTGGTAGATAAAGATTTCGTATGAACATTTCGATTCATAAATCGAAATGTTCAAACTTAAGAAGTAAATTAGTGACGTCATAACGTCACTAATTTACTTCTTAAGTGACTTAATCAATTGGTTTTATAATTTCGTATTCGAATTTTAAATCTACATTAAAATTAAAAAAGAATGAACGAAGAAATAGATTGCTAATGTAACTTTTTTTTTACTTCTACGATATTGCCAAATAAATTGTGTTAAACGTCAACATCCCTGTTGCGTTGCGCTTCAGCTAACTATGTAAAATCGTGCAAACTACAATAGTAAATAACCTCGGACCGTACTTTCAGTAAATAACTCCTATTGTTTATACATTCCCGCAGCACGGTGCGTGCCAAGAGATTTTGGCCGAGTCCAGGAACAGAGTGGAAACCAATGTTAAGGTCATCGAGCCGAATTTATAGTCAGATGCATTCCGATTTGACTGTTTTTTATGTCTGCACACTTGGTCTTGTTACTGTTTTATTGGGTAAATGGGGAGTTATTAAACTGACTGTCGGATCTTAATCGTAGTTATGCCGCAATTTTGTGATAACGTACAGTTATTGCAGCTTTAAGTGATCTTAGATATTGATGAGTAAAGAACATGTCACATTGTTACTAATGAATATCTGTTGATATTTTTTAAAGTCAGACAAATGAGTGACAATTTTATCTACATGTTTTATTCTTAGCTAGATACGAGCTGTGCTCACGTAGGATTAAGTTGTATGCTAGATAAAACTTATTATTACTTACTTGAAATAAACCACTTAATGAATTGTCTGATTTAATCTGTGATACTTGTTGATAATAATGTTAGCATTAACATTTTTGCATCTTTCATATAAGCTGTAATATATAATGCTGAATTAAAAGCGGATGTGAAGTTTCTTTTAATTATTTACCGGTCCTATACTAGGAATTCCTTATGTGGCAACTGGTAGAACAATCTTTTACATCATTCATCTAAATTATTACATACAAGAGGAGTTCATTTGTCTGTATAACGCACATCAATGAGACTTTCTAATTACAACATTCATGAATTCACACAGAAAGCAGACATATCTCAAGGAAAGTGAAAAATATGTTAATAGCAAGCGACGATTAATATTCAAAAGCTTTTAAAATGATCCGCTTCCAGGCCTCACATTTCTCAAATTGGATACCGAACAGTTACATTTTAATTCGCGAATGAATTATTCAACACTTTATGAATAACGTTGTGGTACCGATTTTTTTTAAATTTATTACTTGATTCAACAGTACATCTTACTCATTGGAGTGTTCTATCGATTTAGTTTAAATACTTTTTGCTTAATTTATGCTAATGATTTCTAAAAAACATAATAAATCAATAGCTATTTTACCTACATAATAATACCCTTAACATCCTACTCATGATCAAATTAATTGCCATATTTTACATACCGTTCATCAAAAAATTTATGGGATACACCAAGTAGGTGACACCGTGGGATAACAAAATCTATATATTAATGTAGATTTTGCAAGCAAAGCTCCGGAGTACACTTGTTCTATATGAGCTAACTGTATATATTTCATTCAAATTCAATACTTCAATCAGATTATTATAAATTACTCTTTTGTCAATGTTATAACAACATTAGTGTTGATGATAATTATAGTGAGTAACAGCCATTTTTTATTACAGAACAGAATAAGGAACGAAAATATACAGTTATCTAGAGTGACAATCCATAACAGAGTAAACGCAAATGGAGTAGCCAATCAGAAACACTCGTGTGATTCCTAACTCGATATTCTCACGCTGTGCGGTGGCCGACAACGCGTCTGGTCTCCGCAATTAACTTCAGGTGGTCAAGATTATTACATTTAGTTGGTATTTCTTGCAGTACCGTCGATTATGAATACAATTTATGTTTGCAATACTTAAGGTTTTTTACAGAAATTTCAAGCTTCACATGTCAGTCTGAGACTTAAGAACAACGTGTGAACTTGTTTCCTTGCCCAGTATGTCGTAAAAGGCGACTAATAGTGTGTCGGGTATTGTTTAACTGTGTAGGCATCGAGCTGTCCATTTGTCTCAATTTTTTTATAATTTTGTGCCTTAACCAACTCGATTTTTATTTTTGGATAATAGAGATAAAAGGGATTTGCTGCTCTTTTGACTCCGCCTACCCCTTCGGGGATTGTGGGCGAGGTGATATCATATATAATGATATACCTACCTATATAACAGGGTCAGTACGGAATGCACCAATAAAAAAAAGTAACATTTTGTATATATTATTTTTATAGATGGTAGATTCATGTAGCTAGCTTTAATGATTATGTAAATCTGACGATTTATACATAAGCTTTCTCTCTTTTTCTAGAAGCCTACATAAATAAAGATAGAAATAAAATTTTAAATAATAATAATTGTAGGTACCTAACATAACCTTGCTTTGAATTCAAACTATTCTGGTTTTGTTTGTAAACGATCGTTTGAACATTGGGTTTAACTGCAGAGATATATTAAATGCGACCTTCGAAAACTCTGCGGCTCTGGTGGCCGCTTAGGGAGGCTGCCAAATCACGCCATGTGGTACTATGTCAGATATACATAGCTCAATATATTTACTTAGTATTGCGTATAATGTTCGTGGTCCGTTTTCATTGGCTTTTTACGCGTGTATCAGATTATCTTTCCACCAAGTATCCGCACAAGATTCTGCCTTCGTTTCTACGCGTTGAGTAATAAGGTTTTTCGAGCCTCTAGAAGATTTTTGTGGCATCGAAATATCATAAAATGCATAATTTTCTTAACGCTTTTTATACTAGTTTCAGCCCGCGGTTTTGCTCGCTTGGTATATTAATGAAACATAGCTTATGTGTAATTCTAATGTACAAGCTATACTATTGTACAGTTTTATTACAATCCATGCAGTACTTCTTGCGTGAATGAGTAACAAACATCCACACATCCATATACACTTTTGCGTTTATAATATTAGTAAGATAGTTATCGTACCATCTCTTCATTATAGGTAAGACCACAAGATGCAACTTGCGTAGACCTAAGTTAAATCATAGCGGCTAACTCTTGTCACTGAGACTTTCGGTACATACTGTCAGATGCCTACGTGGAAATCGCTCGTTAGACTCACACAGTCGCTTCAACTACAAAACTTTCAATGCTGCCTTACTCCGATAGTTATCTTTTGCAAACTTTTAAGTATGCAGCATAAATATATTGGCCATTGGTATGATAACATCGATGGTTTTAATATTTCACACTAACCATGATATTACCACACCAATACCAAACATAACCAATTCATTACAAATAGTATCTAATTACTTAATTAATTTATATAAAAATACATTCTTTTTAGTTACATAGCCGTGGTTGAAATTGAAAACGTTACGTTAAAACAAAAGACATGCGAAATTTAAATTAAGAACGTGAGATGAAAAAAGAAAAAGAAAAATTTTGGGGTCACAGAGGTTTTAGGTCTCATCTCGTATTTACGCAAGCGGTGTAAGGAAGAAGTTCCTTATGCGACCGCAAATGCCTATTTCAAAATAGCAATTGACAGATATATCAAATACTTAAATAGGCTTTGAGTTCACGTCGTAATTAATTACAACAGTGGAAGTGGGTCGATTTAATTAATTTTATAAACGAAATCGGACGGAAAGGGATTGCGCTAATAACGTTGTCTTTAATTAAAATCAATTAGGTGACGCAATATTTATTTAATTTGTAATGCGAATTTATAGCATAATTGATAATTTAAGTCGATATGAAATTTTTTTTGAAGTTATTATATTTTCATTCGGATCGGAGTCGGATTCGAACCCGCACCCCTCGGTTAAGAGGCGCGTGTTCTTACCACTGAGCGGTGGCTCAATAGCGGTGGTGCCTCAGTACCGGCACGTACCTCTGGATTTGTTAAATCTATTACGTATTTATGTGATATAGTCTGATATAAATATCACTAGCTCAGCGGTGAGGGAAAACGTCGTGATAAAACCTGCACATACCAACAGCTATGGATGTGTAACTATGATCTATAACTTGTCTGGTTCCCCTATCTCAGTCTTTTCAATATAATTACCAGACTCGCTAATTCCTGGATCATGGTCTACGCGGTTCCCGTCTAAGCACGGGACATACCGCTAGGAAGATGATGACGATGAAAAAACCTTTGGAGTTTCAAATTTAAATACGGATTTTTACCATTAACCGAATACAAATATATCACGTGTCTATGTCCTAAGAAAATCTGCAAGTGTGAATAACGGTAATGATAATATTATTGAATGTATGTATAACTATGATTTAATAAGTCTGATCCCCTTATCAAGGGATTAAATAAGTCAGATAGGCAAAAAACCAAAGTTTGCCATTTCTAGGATCATGATCTAAGCAGAGCCCAACTTAGCACGGTTATTAAGATACATAACTTGGTTCGTTTGAAAAAAATACATATAATGTAAATCATTCGTTTTTTAAAACTGACCAGCACTTTAAAGTTGGTTATGGCATTTAAAAGAAGATTCTTTATAAAATGTCACAGAGCAAAGTTGTCTTTGAGTCACGTCCGCTCGGCAGACGGGGTGGAATAAGCTGCCCTTATCTTAGCTGTGCAGGGTACATACGGACAGGGTATAACAGTTATATTATTGTCAAACGTTGTAAGCTTTTAGACTGTTTTTGTCGCTAAGTCCAGCTAAACTTGACTTCGAGAGCTTTTGAGGTACATTTAAGCTACCTAAGTTACTTACCTGTTATAGCTTTAGCTTTCTCTCGCTAACTTATATTGGAATGCATTTGTGTATATTGTACGGCCAGTATTGCAATTATAATGAAATATATTTGGATTATGTTTTGCTATAATAATGTAAATTCTTCAGACTACACTAATTCTCTAGCTTACTCAACCATTAATGACTGGCTTGATGGCGCATTCGGTAGTGATCCTGCCCCATGCGCCAAGCGTTGTGGGTTCGATCCCCACACAGGACAAACATTCGTGTGATGAATATTTGTGCTTTTGTCTGGATGTTAATATCCAATTCTTAAGTATATATTTGTAATACCACTATGGATTCTGATATCCGTAATAGTGCTTAAGCTATTTACCTCGGAGTTAGATCAATGTAAGTGATGTTGTCTGATATTTATAATTGAATATTTATAAATACATATTGTTAAATAGCTGGGTCTAACCACTCCACTAACCCGATCAAATGTCTCGTGAAACCGCAAATCAACCAAACTATGGGATTGCTATATTGCCAAACCTTATTATCATCTCTGTATGATATAAGGAACAGTTAAATATTTATATTTCGCCCTATCTCCCACTCTTAAAAGAACCGCCACTTGTATTTGATCGTCGGTCTTCCCAGAGACGTAAAAGGTAATCAACTGTCAAAACACTAACGACACCGGTCGTATTTTTCCTCAGAAACTCATTTTTTCTTTACACCCTTCTATCAAAGAAAAATATTAATAGGAAATGAAACTGTCAGCCAGCCATTTTAGCTGTAATGGGATATCTCCAAAAGTCAACGTAATAAAATAGAGGGAGATGTTCGGACCCCGAACTGGATCTATAGATTGATAATGTCGTCCGTGGCTTTATCATTGATGGGATAAACAGATCTTTTTTAGGTTGCGTATATATTTGTGGTCGTATTGTGTTATGAACTGTAATGGAGGTTTTGTTGAAGGATTACCCATTATCCGCACTTTCTGAGAAGGGTATGATGTGGATTGTCGTGTGATGTGGTATTGAACAGTTGATTAAGCAAGTGCCATTGCCAGTGCTTCAATTCCTTACGTCATAGAATAAATAAATAAGTAAATAAAAATATTCTTCAGACTGACACACTAATTTCCGAGTTCCAAACTAAGAGTATAAGCTTGTACTATGGATACTAGTTGAACGAGTACAAAATATCCATGTTCATCACATGAAACATTTGCCCCTAGCGGGATTCGAACCCGCGACTCCTAGATTTGTGATCAGGGTCTCAGATTACTCGACCAACGGGCCTGTCAAAGAGTCTCTAGTGCTTTTTGTTTGGAAGTATAGCTAAAAGTGGTGAGACAATACTATGACCTTGAGTTCATCATTTAAATCGTTATCGATACTGTATTCTAACGCCCAATTTAATATTGGGCGTTAGAATACAGTATCGATCAGAAAATACAAAATATTTTTCCATAGAAATTACATCAAAATAGACTCCTAAGTTAAATAAAGCCTAGGTAAAATATAAATAAACATTCAATTTATAAAATAACTAATTTGGTATGCAAAATCCATTCACAAATTTCCTTAAGCACTCTATAATCTATAAGACCATTATCGCCCAAGATAAAACACGCTGCCACAATACCAAGAGCAGATTGCACATAACCAACCCTTATTTAATAAGCAGTGTCACCAAAAATTTATAGCTCGCTGGACTTTCATGGGGTACGATGACGTGAGTCGATGATTCGTTTTATTACTTCTAGCCATAAAAACGCCATAAAAGATGCTATTATTGAACCGGTTCGTGCCCCCGGGAATGTGGCTGGTGTCGATATTTGAAGATTTTATGGGGATTTGAGAAGGGCTGCGGCTGAAAGGGTGGATGTGCCGTCAACCTGATATCTTATTCGATTAACACCTTTATGGATACTTTTTATTTTTTATGTGGATTATTAAAAATAATGTCACTTTTACAATTCGGTCAGAATGTTGAATGAAATTTACACTATCATTATAAAGAGGATCAATTTCAACATGCTACATTATCCCTAATTAACATTGGCTATAGAATATTTAAAAAATAAGTTAGGTGAGGTTAGAAAATAAATGTTCTCCCGTGCGAAGCCGGGGCGGGCCGCTAGTGTGTTAATAAAAGAAATTTCTTGATGTGTGAGCTCCATAATATGAATTAAATGGTTAATCGTTCTCACGTATTGATGCAGTTAAACTGTATTTCTTTCTACTGAAAGTAAACATATTAATCTCATTCAATAGTACTCAACAATCTTTATAATTATATACAATATAGTTTGTTGAATAATTACATACAATCTCTAATTATATATAAAACTATCAGCTCAACATTACTACATCTTATGAAAACATTGAAAAATCCACTAAATTTGCTGTATAATTGTCACTAAACGAAATCATAGATATCTATATAATTAATGCGCCGGTCTTAATTATATAACTCAAGAGATTATACAAATTCAATTATTCAAAATTGTCTAAAATACCGAACGTTTGAATCAAATTCATAAATAGGCCGCTGAGACATTATATTTGGACGGGCGAAATTTGAGAATTCCGCAGTAAAGATCAATTTATCAGTGCCCTTGTCATCCACTGGATCTGAATTAACTAGGTATCTAATGGAATAATTTTATTAATCATAGCAAAAGTCGCATGTTGTTTTGAGAATAATAATATACTAATTTGTATGTGATAAAAGGCGACTAATGTTGTAGCGGGTGTATGTGATTATGTAGGCTCGAGCTAGCCTCCTGTCACAGTTTCTTCAATATTTCCCATTTTAACCTAACCCAGTTTTTATTTAAGCACATTCACACTTCACACAATCGCTTCAACACTTCACACCGCCACAATCTACACTTCATTCTAATGTAAGCAGACACGTCTCCTATCTGTTTATCTGTTAAATAATTTAGCCAGTGTAAAATTTTACTTTGGAATCGTATTCTGCCTCCACGGGACAGGCTTAGCCTAGTGTGGGGATCAGCTAATGTAATAATATGCCTTTGTAACTTTTGGGAAATAAATTTATTATTATTTATTATTATTATTTGAGCGAAAGAGGATTTGTTGTCCCTTGACTGTCTACTCATGCGGGCGTGACCAAATTATGTATGTAAAAACAAAAGAAACATGAGAAAAACAGCAATTTATGAGTCTAATATTCAAACGTCACAAAATACTTAACCGATGTAAATTTCACGCTTTTGTGTAAGTCCCCGGATCACGTGCATTCCTTGCGAGCTCACACGTCACAACAGCTCAACATTGTCAAACCCGTTCCGACTGTGCAGCCGTTTTACAGCATATTTAACTGCAGACTTTCGACGAACGTATAAACTTTCATTGCCTCCAAAGCACCGACGGACGCAAGTTTATTCGGAGTAAACAATTTACGAGGCGGAATCACGAGACCGTAAACATTTGTGGGTATCTAATCTTTTTTGAGGTATGGCAATTACGGGGTTTACACGCGGGTGGATAAAGGTGATGGTTAAGAACAATCGTCTCTTAAACTTGTCCCGTTTTTAGATGGGATTCGCTTTGAATATGATCCGATTTTCCCCAGTCCGGTTAATGGAGGGATTGCTATGTTATCATTGATTTTTTTAAGGGAACCAGACACATCCATGGTTGTCTAAATATGAAGTTACCTTACCAAGATTTGTTCGGGATAAGTTCCTATGGAATTTGAAAGTCGAAAGGCGCAGATGTGTTCGGATTTAAATCATCATTCCTAAATATTATATTGTCTACAGAGTTTTCGATTAAGGAAGACTTGAAGAACAATAGGTGGTAGATTCATGTTATTAGTTGATTTTCTTGTTGAATTGACGATTTATAAGTTTTTTTTCAAACCTATATAAATAAAGGGTATTTTGACTTTGACTTTTGACTTTGAAATGGAAAATAACCATATATCAAATTACAGTTGACTTAAATAGATATATTTTGTCATAGTCTGAAAAGAGAAGGAATCCTATAAAATTAAACTAAGAATTAAATAGCTCTTTAAAATAAACCTTTATCAAAAGTATATTTGCACATCAGAAGTGAAAACTAAACTGGGTAAGAAAACTCCTTATAAATAATTTTATCGGGACTACAGACATTATATTGGAATTCTCCCGACAGCCCTGATATACTATGTAGTTAAATCGCGGTTCTAAGACACGTTAGGACGGATTTATAAAACTAGTCCAGCAGCGTAAGAAAACAATGTAAGAACACCTATTATTTCACGGGAAGGAAATAAATCATAGATTTCACTAAGGGTGCAGACGTATGGGGAAGTTTTTCCAACTAAAATCCTTTTCGTTATCCATCTGTACCCTAGATTGGGATTCGGGTAAGCTTCGCTGACTGTCTGAAAATGACGCTTATATTATTTACGGTAGCTTAACTTTATACATACCTGTTACACAGCAAGCATTTTGAAACATATAACATACATACAAACGACGTTTATTATGGACCAGAACAAAACGGTATTTTAAAGACTATGTTTGTTGTGAAAATAAAAGTGAATAAAAAGGTACCTACGTGTTATTTTATTTTTACGATGGCAATTTTCTTTTTTCTTGTCCTACAGTAAGTTCGTTTGAATCGAACCTTGCAAGCATGTTTTTTTCCGCATTAAGGATATCATTGATAATATCAGAACAAGTACGTTATAAATTTGCAGTATTTGAATGATTATTATGAATCTACGCAATCTCTTCATGCACCCAACTCCATCTACGCTGAACGCAATCTGAACTCTTCCGATTTTAAACGTATTCCTAAAACGGGCCAACTTTTCAATATTGCATACACTACCGCTGGTATTGACGCGGCAACCCGTCGACTTTCGCAGCAGTCGGCGTGCGGTCGGCATGTTCCAGGCAGGATATTGTGCGGTGTCAGCCTGAGGTTACGCGATTAGCGACTGACATTCACGACAATGGTTAACAATTTGTACGTTATGTTGTTTGAGTATTATTTGCGTATAAAAGTCGAAAGGCTTACCTGACTTCTTCGCTTATTTTTTTCTCAAGTAGATTTTTTGCCTTCAGTATTTTTTACCTTTAGTGTATACGAAGGAGTAGGCGGAGTCTAAGGAGAAATGTTTTTTTTAACCCCATTTCGCCACAAATCGAGTTAGGGTTAGATGGAAAATTGTGATAAGTACTAACTCGCTTCTAGCTCGTCGCCTTTATAATCACAAATCCAAACCAACATCTGTCGCTTTACGACATGCTAGGCAAGGAACACAGTTGATACATTCTTTTCGAGCCATAGAACATGGTAAAATGAAAAATGATTCCAAAATTTATTTTCCAGTGTCTTTTAATAAGGACTGGATCGGATTTCTCGTCGCAATATCAAAGGATCTGATGGTTAAATTATCCAGACTTGTGAATCTAAGACCATAGTCTGTATGGATTCTAACTATGAACTGACGTTAGAAACATAATCTCATGCACCAAGAAACAGAGTTACAAGGAAACCAGTAAATTGTGGCACAAACTGGCCATTATCTTAAACATTCACAAGCTAAGAAATGTATTGCAAATACACAGACACTCGGCAAGGCGTCATATGTCTTTTTTGTCATAATATGTTTCCCCGGAGCACGGATTCCCCATAAATTCGGGTCGTGGCTCATTGGGCCCAACAGTCCGGAAAGCGAGCGGTTCCGCCCGGGTGACCCTTGTTCGATTGCCCTGGATAACTCCAGTAGTCCTGGAAGTGTCTTAAAACTAGAGATGAAACGGATATCCGGAAACTATCCGGTATCCGGCCTATCTGGCCGACATAATACTATCCGGCCGAATACCGGATAGCTACTATTAGGCCGGATGTCCATCCGGCCGAATAGTATCTAGCTATCTAGCTAGCTGCTTTTTTCCCTTCGCCGCCACGAGAAAATGTTAACATTGCATAATAAACAAATAGCTAACTTATTATTTTCACTGTTTATATCAAAGTATCCATATAGGCGATTTTTTCTTCACCAATGCCATTTCTGATTGCTAAATCTTTTAGAATTATGTATATTATATATGTACTTCAAATATTAACAGCACAAATAAAATTATAACCTAAAAACGATCACGCACGTGTCTGCACTGCATGCAATCGACCCAATAATACAATGAATGATACAATTGTTGTTAACTTCACTCATCAACGAAAAGACCCGAATCGAACCAAGTCCACCCGATCGTTCGCGCGCCGCCTACGCAAACGGCTAAGTTTCGCCGGATATCCGGCGGCCGGATATTCGGCTATTCGGCCACATGGTCGGCCGAATATCCGGTATCCGGTATCCGGCCAAACTGCTATCCGTTTCATCTCTACTTAAAACATACGGAATAGGTGAATATCCCTGTTACTTTCTTGCTTAATCACTGAATGCCTGCTGGCCTCGCAAATCAAATGTGGAAACTTAAAATACCCTTTCGAATTCTTGCAATTTCATAAAGCTACATAAATATCCTGAAACATTTCGTTTCGTCTTTTCCCATATTAAATTCATCGCCAATTTAGAATCAAATGTTTTTTGGTGATCACAACACAATCTATAAATATAAAAAAAACATACATACCTGATCGTTTGAGACTTTTTTCCTGAGAATATATAATAATAATAATAATAATAATAATAATCATTTATTCCTCACCATATACATAAACAGGATACAATTCTAGTAAACATAGGATCTGATGGATTATGGTAGGCTGACACCTGAACTAGGACAGGTCCTGTATCTCAGGTAGTCAACCCTCCACCCCCTTACATGTTCAAGTTAAAGTGTTTACAGAACGGAAGACTATAATTAATTTATGTAATATACATATAATTATAACAAAACGTTTTTTTTTTTTTTTTACATGTTTTTATTCGTTATATTCGTGTGTGTGTGTGTGTGTGAGTGTGTGTGTGTGTGTGTGTGTGTAAGTGTGTGTGTGTGTGTATTAATAAATTATACATATAAATATATGTATAATTTATTAATAAAGTTATAATTTGTCTGAAATTTTTAAAAATTTTTGTTTTTGTTATAGTGTGGACATTAAGTTACTATGGGGAATTGCTTAAGGTATTAGAATAAGTTTTCTCCACTTCACTAGTATCATATAGGATTTAAGTGAAAATACTGCATGGATACTAATTCCATCCGTAATTTCATAATGGTTATATTTATCATCGTCATTGGTTCCACACTTACATGGACAACTTACTGCTAAAAGCTATTAGAAATAAGTTACATAGTTAAGATAACTTACATATAGTATTAGTCAAAGATATCATCTTTGCTTATACGTAAGCTATTTGCAGACCAGTACACATCTTTCCATTCTTTCAAGATTGCTCATTATGAAAATTTACATTAATTATATAATTAAAAAAAAGCTTCCTCTGCCGCTTCTAGAAAACTCCTCTACTAATCTCTATCGTTTATCTCAATAGCAGCTAAGTACATCTCCCTAAACCGCTAAACGTTTACTCAAACTGGGAATTTGGAGCTCTATTAACATAACCATAAGGTACTCAATTTCGGAATCATTGAAAATATTAATAGCTCTGTGTGACAAGGACCCAATTTTAAGAGAATGGTTCGGTACAAGGGCTTGATGGGCCGTTTTCTATTTACATAAATAAGAATTCGTTTACTTTGATGAATTGGAATACTGAAGTAGACAATTCAATGTATTTTTATTGGAATAACAGATGGGTAACCTTTAAAATTCGATTAGCATAAAACAATTTGGAGTCAAGTAGTTGAAGCGTGTTCTTTGACTGGCCCGTTGGTCGAGTGGTCAGAGACTTTGCCCACGAAACTAAGGGTCGCGGGTTCGAATCCCGCTTGGGGTAAATATTTCGTGTGACGAACATGGATATTTGTACTCGAGTCATGAATGTTTATAAAACGTATTTAAGTATGTCCATCCGTTCACCTTGTATCCATAGCACAAGCTTATATGCTTAGTTTGGGACTAGGGAATTGGTGTGTCAGTCTGGAAAATTTATTATTATATATAGAGATTGAATTTAACAGATTACAGAATGTAACAAATTTAGTTGGAAGACTTCAGAGATCTTATTTTGTGTATAGTTAAATAGGGATGAATACTGGGTCAAAAAACTATCATTATTTTTAGTCCGTCAGTTAGATTATACAAAAATACAAGACATATATTTTTCCCTTTATCAAGTTAACAAAAAATTACAAAGATAAGAGCATCGAAGTATTGGAGTGGGGGCGTGTGACGTCACTTTTAAGTAAAAATTTTACCTAGGTGTGATGTCATACGCAACTTGAATGCACTGTATCTTCGTCAGTATTTGTTTGACGAATAAATGAAAAAATACGTGTTCAATATTTTTATATAATCTAACTGACGGACTAAACAGAATTTTTTAGTCTCTTAGCCTGTTAAAAACATCTTAAGTGAATTCAATGCATGCTTGCAATATCTTTATCGTTATTTGATTTATACGCCCAATATTTTCTATTTGTTTATTGTTGTTGTATGTACATTGTAAAACACAATGTGAACATAATCATACCGACGTAAAACAACTTTACGGAACGTATGTTGAACATTGTTAAATAAATAAATAAAAAAAATGTGCATCATCATCTTCTAAGCGTTATGTCCCGTGCTTAGACAAGGTCCGCTTATACTATGATCCAGAATTTACCGAGTCTGGTAATTACACTGAAGCGACTGCCGATCTGACCTTTGTAACCCTAAGATAGGGGAACCATACAATTATTGGATCATGGTTACAAATCCAAAGTTGTTTGGATTTGCATATCATCACCGAGCTAGAAGTATAAATACGTACATAAATTTGAAAAATCCAGAA
The DNA here is from genome assembly GCA_951394215.1 of Glyphodes perspectalis. Taxonomy (NCBI): domain Eukaryota; kingdom Metazoa; phylum Arthropoda; class Insecta; order Lepidoptera; family Crambidae; genus Glyphodes; species Glyphodes perspectalis. Next base: position 15,316,867 of record OX596202.1, on the reverse strand, counting down.
GTACCTACGTGCTCGGATTGAACCCGCACTCCTTGGTTATGATGCGCGTGTTCTCACTATTAAGCTACCACCGCTCTCCACACATGATGGTAACGTGCATCATTAGGCCGATATTTTCGTAAGCACTGTATGTATATCATGACCTGAAATCTTTTGGTATGCCATTTGTCATCGTCTTCGAAGATATGACGCTAAGTAGATCAACCCACTTTTTTGAGCTGCTTATTTTGGTGAAATTCGCGAGTGTATATGTATTATTAAGGTCGCATCACTAATAGTGTCATCCTTCCGATTGCCATATTATATTACTAACTGGTTACCGCGACTTCGTTTACGTGGGTTTCGCAAGGGTTTTTTTGAGAGGAAAAATAGCCTAAGTTACTCCTTGTATAGACAGCTGGTAGTCAAATATCAAAATCGCCGCCGATTTGAAGATAACCCGGAACAAACTGACACACAGACAGATGGACAAAAAATAATTAAACTGGATTTTACACATGAAAATACCGAGAGCGGTGGTAGCTCAATGGTAAGGACACGCGCCTCTTAACCGAGGAGTGCGTGTAAAAACCCGTGCACGTACCTTTTGGATTTTTAAGTCTATGTACGTATTTATACCACTAGCTCGACGGTGAAGGAAAACATCATGATTAAACCTGCAAATTCAAACAACTTTGGATATGTTACCATATCCAAAAATTGTCTGGTTCCCCTATCTTAGGGTTGCGAAGGTCAGATCGGCAGTCGCTTCAATGTAATTACCAGACTCGCTAAATCCTGGATCATGGTCTATGCGGACCCCGTCTAAACACGGGACATAACGCTAGGAAGAAGAAGAAGATACACATGAAAAAACTCTGTTATTTTGACCTTCTATTTAAACAGACATGTATCTATTTGTATCTATAGATTGTACTGTAATTTTTTATATAATTTGAAAAGGCAAGAATAAAGTAATTACTTAAACTGGTTTTCTATATGTTCGTACAAACCACGTCACAGTTTTGTTCAATGGGGGTTTCAAAAGATCACATCCTTCCATTTCTTACAATTCTGGCTTAATTAGTTCAGTTGAGTTGAGGGTAAAAGTGTATTTCAAGTGACTAAGACTACTTTTTGTACATTTTATTGAGTCTGTTTTTTGAGTCTCATTCTTGCTGTTGGCGGAGTATCGTTTGTAAGTTTTGATAGCTGTACGTTGTCAAAACCATAGATTTAGGATGTACAAGATACACAATGACGGCTCGGAGACATGACCAAAATAAATTTAAACATGTGTTGGTTGACGTCTATGTGTGGGTTAAAAATAGTGTTGTCAAAGACGCACTTTTACATTATCGACTGATTCAGTTGTATACCTATTAGGGTATAGGTATTTAAAACACTTTTTTAAACTTTTGATTAATTTTTGGCATTGATGAAATCAGCAGTTGTTTATATTAGGTAAATCTGAATTAGTCGGTAAGAAATCGCATTCTAAACAGTTCTATAAACAATGAGATAGTAAAATGTATTCCTCGTATATTCAGCGTGAAAAAAATGAAAAAAATAGAAATATGTTCTATGATTTATACCTATAAGACAAAAAGACATGACTTTTGCTTTGACTGATGGAATGAAATGAAAAAAATAATATATTAGCAGCTTTTAATTTGGTGACATTTAGTTATTTAAAAATAATATGTAGTGCAACAATTTTTTTGTTATTGTCATTTGCCGTCAAAATGTTTGCTGCAGATAGTAGAGTTCTTATTGGGAGTCCAATCTAGTCTGTCTATATCTCCGCATCCACTTTTTACACAATGCTGGGTTGCTTGGAAACCTAGAAAAATTATCAGTTACTTAACTAACATATTTACGGAGATAATGAGTTCCCAATGTGAATATAATTATATTTCAACATAACTTGGCTAAATAACTTTATATTCATGTCATGATGTCGCTAAAAGACGATTAAGTTTTATCGATACTCGTGACGTCACCGCTTTGTCAAGCACTAGCGTAACCAAACTATTTACTATTTTACACAATATTTTCCCCAATTCTGTTTATAATCACGATGTATACTTAGAAAGATCAATTATAATCAATATACTATTGTAAACATATATTTCTAAACCGATTACTAGCAACAATTTGACAAAATATGGTTCGAAAAAATCTAATGATAAAATCGTATTTACCTGTGAAAAGTGTATTTATTCGAATTATTCCGTCGTGTAACCTCACAATCGCGTACAGAACAAGTCACCTTAATTGCACATTTAATATTCTCGATTATAATCCAAGGTTTAATACATAAATTCACGAATTTCATTGCGACGTAAAATAGACCGGGACGCTAAGGCCTCTTACTCGCAAAAACATTGACATATAGGTACTTCATTCGCTGTCTCTTTTTCTCTCGGGCGGTTTGCATTTCAGCAGGACTTCTCGCTCCCACGCTTTATGTATCTTTAGCGTAGTCAAAAAATTCTAAATCTATGGTCAAAACTGTAAATTTTAGCATCTTGACTTTCATGTTATGCCATAGATTTAGATTTTTTTGACTACGCAAAATATACATAAAGCGTGGGAGCGAGAAATCCTGCTGAAATACAAACCGCCCGAGAGAAAAAGAGACAGCGAATGAAGTACCTATATGTCAATGTTTTTGCGAGTAAGAGGCCATAGCGTCCCGGTCTATTCTACGTCGCAGTGAAATTTGTGCATTTATGTATTAAACCTTGGATTATAATCGAGAATATTAAATGTGCAATTGAGGTGACTTGTTCTGTACGTGATTGTGAGGTTACACGGCGGAATAATCCGAATAAATACACTTTTAACAGGTAAATACGATTTTATCATTAGATTTTTTCAAACCATATTTTGTCAAATTGTTGCTAGTAATCAGTCTAGAAAAATATGTTTACAATAGTATATTGATTATAATTGATCTTTCTAAGTATACATCGTGATTATAATCAGAATTGGGGAAAATATTGTGTAAAATTGTAAATAGTTTGGTTACGCTAGTGCTTGACAAAGCGGTGACGTCACGAGTATCGATAAAAACTTAATCGTCTTTTAGCGACATCATGACATGAATACAAAGTTATTTAGCCAAGTTATGTTGAAATATAATTATATTCACATTGGGAACTCATTATCTCCGTAAATTTGTTAGTTAAGTAACTGATAATTTTTCTAGGTTTCCAAGCAACCCAGCATTGTGTAAAAGTGGATGCGGACTATAGACAGACCAGATTGGACTCCCAGTAAGAAATCCACTATCTGCAGCAAACATTTTGACGGCAAATGACGACAGCAAAAAAATTGTTGCACTACATATTATTTTTAAATAACTAAATGACACCAAATTAAAAGTTGCTTATATATTATTTGTTCCATTTCATTCCATCAGTCAAAGCAAAAGTCATATATTTTTGTCTTAGTATAAATCATAGAACATATTTCTATTTTTTTTATTTTTTACACACTGAATATACGAAGAATTTTACCATCTCATTATTTATAGAACTGCTTAGAATGAGATTTCTTACCGACTAATTCCAATTTACCTAATATATACAACTACTGATTTCAGTCAATGCCATAAATAATTAATCAAAAGTATAAAAAAGCGTATTAAATACCTATATTATTAGTATACGACTGAATCAGTCGATAATGTGAAAGTGCGTCTTTGACAACACTATTTTTAACTCACACATAGACGTCAACCAACACATGCTTAAATTTATTTTGGTCATGTCTCCGAGCCGTCTTTGTGTATCTTGTACATCCTAAATCTATGTGTTATGCTGACAATAGCAGGATTGGATTAGCCAAACAGGATTTTTTTTACTCTATTTAGTGTAAAGTTTCAAAAGGTTTTTTGTACAAATCTTTATATTATATATAAATTTCGTGTCACAGTGTTAATTGCCATACTCCTCCGAAACAGTTTAACCGATTTTGATTAAATTTTATATGGACACTTGGTAGGTCTGAGAAAGTTAATATCTATTTTTCATACCCCTAAGTGATAACGGTAGTCCACCCCAAAGCTATAACTTGAGAACGGCTTCACCGATTATGCTAATTCTTTTTTAGTTGTGTTTGTTATTGTCAAGTGAAGGTTCTTATGACAGAAAAAACAAAAAAAAGATGGGTATTAAAAATCCGAAAACGGGGCGTTACGAAGTGCGCCGGGTCAGCTAGTACAAATATACTTATTAAATGCTCATTTCCCATGGGCTTGGCCAGATCAATCTATTTCATCATTACATTACCCTTGATTCTAGCTCATACCTTTTGCTTCTTCCATATTGAATAGTGTTATGTTGTTATGTTACCGAAAGGGTGTTCGAGTTATTATTGACTACATGATGCCGAATAGCTTTTGTATATATAATAAGTAAATCCTTTTTAGCATAACGCGACGTTATAAACATTACGTTATGCCTTACCCTTCAATAGCCATGGTAAGATAAAACATACGCTCGAAATTTTGATTTTGATATAAAATCTCATTTGGGAACTTAAGCGAACAAATACATAATTATCGAATAAAGTATTTATTTTTGACTGACTCGATGGCGAATTCGGTAGTGATCCTGCCCCATGCGCCAAGAGTTGTGGGTTCGATCCCCACCCAGGACAAATATTCGTGTGATGAATAGGTACTGGTTTTTGTTCTGTTTCTACATACATACATACATAACATCACGCCCATAATCCCCGAAGGGGTAGGCAGAGTCAAAGGGGTAGCATGCCCCCTCCACCACATTCAGCCAAAAACAAAGCCGGGCTGGGTTAGATGGAAAATTGTGAAAAAGCAGTGACAAGCGGCTAACCTGTCGCCTACACAATCACACACCCAAAACCCGATATACCTTTAGTCGCCTTTTACGACATGCTAGGCAAGAACCACAGTTGGCATATTCTTTTTAAGTCCCAGACCAACACGGGACAGTGGGCTGGGTTGGATAGAAAGCTGTAAAAAAGGAGTGACAAGTGGCTAGCTCGTCGCCTACTCAGACACACACCCAAAAGCTCGTAAACCATTAGTCGCCTTTTACGACATGCTAGGCAAGAATCACAGTTGACACATTCTTTTTTTTTTGTCCCAGATTAACATGGGCCAAGTCCCAGACCAACATGGGACAAATTGTTCTGTTTCTGGGTGTTAATAATCAGTATTTAAGTATATTTGTAATACCACTGTTGTTTCTCATATCTGTAATACAAGTGCTTAAGCTACTTACTACGGAGTCAGATCAATGTATGTGATGTCGTCGGAATTTATTTAATGTTTCTTCAACAACAAATATAATAATAATCTAGACAAATCCTTTACAGAACGATATTACGAAAACTATTGCTTCCTTCCATTAATATGTTTACATTGAGTAAAGAAGAAATGAGGCAACTTCAATAAAATTAGCTTAAACATTCGGAGTACTTAAGTAAATGTTTGGTGCTGCCGAAATTAATAAGTTCCTGTGTTAATCTGGGGATTCCAGAGCGAGGAAACCTATTTTGTCATTGGTTGGGGAGTTAGTATATCAGATTAACGAACAATGGAGAGTTTTATATTAAAGTCTTCCGTTTGCAACTAATGAGGTATGCCGGTAGACTTTAATATATTTTTCATTCCTTCTACTCGACTACAGCAAATCCAAAATGAAGATTTATATAGTTGTTAATGTATAATTTTTATTGACATATATTCCACAGTAGCGCCTGAGCTACTAATCCGAATTTAATTAATAATGTGTTAATTAATTCGTTGATACTAATAACATTAAAACTCCCTGTTTTAAATTTAATTAATTAAAATACCCAGCTACTATTTATAATTATATTATTGAGACCATACTTGCAACATGTTTACGGTTTCTAGACTTGTATATCGTATAACTAACTAACTAACTAAACTTCACGCCATTTCCCTAGCAGAGTAGGCTGAGAGAACCGAACGCCATTGGCACTATCCTTACACACCTCACTCGCCTCTTCAACATTCATAATCCTTTTCATACAAGCTCTACGGTGTTTATGATAGAAATTTTTATATCGTATAAATACAATTCTAATTATTGTCATTGGCATATACACTTACATTCTATTGAGTATCGACTATATATTTAATCGAACCAAATCCTACTAATATTATAAACGCGAAAGTTTGTATGGATAGACGGAGGTATGGATGTGTGTTAATCTTTCACGTGAAAACTACTGAATGGATTTTAATAAAACTTTAAAATAATTACATATCCGAATAACATATCGGCTATGTTTTATCAATGTACCACGCTAGCAAAGCCGCAGGCAGAAGCTAGTGCATAAATATGTTCGAGAATTTTGGTAGAGGTAATCTTACGCGCAACTCGGAATAAGTGTATACGTCGTTCCGTATATTTATTTACGACCCCCTGCGAAGATTTTAAAAGAGGCTTCTACAAACTCTTTGTACCTCGCATGAGAGGATTTACTCGGGAGACTCTGATTAAATCGATGCGGCGAAACATATAGCTCTCTGTAGGGTGGTTTATCTAGATTACTTGCAGAGCATTAACTTAAGTTGCGCAGATACAAAACATAAAATGTCTTTGAAGTACGCATAAATCACTATTTAAATTAATAAGTCTGTAATTTTATATTTCAAATAAAATTCAAATTTACTAATATTATAAAGCTGAAGAGTTTGTTTGTTGGCTTGAACGCGCTAATCTCAGGAACTACTGGTCCGATTTGAATAATTATTTTTGTGTTAGATAGGTAATTAATTGGGGAAGGCTATAGGCTATATAACTTTAATCATAAACGCGGTTTAAACCGTGGGCACAGATAATTAATAAAACATGCGTAATCCTAATTCAAATAAACAATTAACTCAAATACTTTATTTTCTTTTCAGGTAAGGTCTGAAACAGTGAATGAAGAATCAAGAAGTAACATTTAGCTAATTCCTATTGAAGCTTAAAATATTAATTTAATTTATAAGGTAAGTAGTTTTTTGTTACAATTTTTTATATAAGGTTTTACCAATTGTTATTATCGTTCATATGTATTTAATCAAAAGAAATTAAAATTTCCGTTAATTCATACTATTGACGTACTTCAAATTATTATAAATGAACACATATGTATAATTTATAACTAATAGCGATATAATAGAGATACAAGGCAATTCGTAAATATTTGATTCGGCTCGGACACTTTACCGGACGACCAATTAACCCAAATCAATTGTTGGATCGTAAAGTTTTGGGTATACTCGTTTGGTTGAAGTATATTATATTAAACTTGTCATAAAATAAAATATAATACTGAACTTGTCTTATTATTTACATAAATAATAAGTTGCTCGAAAAGGTACAATTAAGCTCTATAGCTATAAATATAGGTATAAAAAATTTAGCTGAATTGAGAACCTTCTCCTTTTTTTTAAGTCGGTTAAAAATAAGTAGGTATTTTAGCTTGTAAGTGCAAATACACTACTTATATGATATTTACATATCCATTTAAAGGTTGTCCTAATAGGTACAAAAATAATGACTTAGTTCAAATTACTATAAAAATAAAAAATAAAATAAATATCGGACAACATCACATCCATTGATCTGACTCCGAGATAAGTAGCTTAAGCACTTATGTTACAGATATCAGAATCAACAGTGGTATCACAAATATATACTTTAATATTGGATATTAACACCCAGACACAGAACAAACACAAGTATTCATCATACGAATGTTTGTCCTGGGTGGGGATCGAACCCACAACTCTTGGCGCATGGGGCAGGGTCACTACCGAATGCGCCATCGAGCCAGTCAAAAAAAAAAGTCTATGAGATGATTATTTCTATATCAGCGTAATAAAATCTAAAACAAATGAATTTGAGACCAGGGTATTTAATAACTAAAAATTCTGAAAATGGTTTGACAACTTAAAAAATGGATACGATGACACCTTAATTCTGGATACCAAAACGAGTCTCGATTGTATCAAGATTTTCTTGACGTTTGCTGCTGACTATTATTGATAAACACCGACCAGTATATTAAAGCTGTATACTATTTATATATATTATATAAATATAGCTATGCTATATTAAAAATAAACAAATTGACCTTTTTGTTTATTATCAAAGAGTTGTAATTAGGGAAAAGTTTGACTGCGCAATTAAAACCTCATTGGAGACTGCAAATTCCTGTTATTTGGACCCTTTGAAGAGGTCTTTTATCGGGAAGGCATTAACGTATTTTTTTTTTGTAAATAACCTTTACGCTGTACGCTCTAAAAATAAAACTGGATTCAGAAGAGAAATTAAGGTTTTGAATTTCGAAGTATTAATTTTCGGAATAGACAGAGACATGGAACGAATAACGAATAAAACATTATCCAAAATAAATATGCATTTATTCATACCATAAATATGTTAAAAATATTATTTGTTAATCTAAATAAATAAATATCGTCAATAGGCTATTTTCCTCAAAAAAATTTTATAGTCTACTATTGAGATTACAAAAAAATATTGCTTACGTATGTAGTTTTTCTTTTGTTCAACAAACTAAAAACGATTAAGATACAGCGCGTTAATGTACCGCGTGACGTCACTGGATGTGTAAAATTTTACTTACCAAGTGACGTAAAGCGCTTAATTTCAGATCTTTAAAGCGCCGACATATCTTTTAAATTTTTCGAGTATCAGATAAAGCAAAAAATACGTATTCAATATTTTTATATAGGTATAATCTAACTTACGGACTAAAAACATTTTTGAGGAAAATAGCCTATTGCAAACCCACACCCTAACTAATTAATCTAGTATCCAGCAGATAGACGTACCTACTTCCAAAAATAAATCTACAAACATTCATGTTCCAAGCATAAATGACTGTGTTCATCACAGGAGTGGAATGCGCTACCCGTATCCGTTTCCGCAAAATTATGATCCCTCTGCCTTAAAAGTCAGGTTGAACAGGTATCTTCTGGGGAAGCTTGTCCCATCGTCAACATCATTTTGACTCTTGGCGTCCAGATTGATGCCAAGAGTAACCCAATCTATGTAAAAAAAAGGAATATTTTCTTACAGCCTTTAGTTTCGTAGTTAAGGTCTTTACAATCTACACCAAGCAAGCCGTCAAACTGGTTGAAAATATAATTATTAAAATGCGCTGGACCTAAATTAGATGCTTCTATATTCATAGAGGCATTTGTATACATTTAAAAACTGCTCAGAAAAAGACGGGAGCTGTCGCGGAATGATTACATAAGAGGGCTCAAATTGAAGTTGACTTTTCTCATAAATGTTTCCTTTTTATTTTGTTGAAGACTTCAGTGTGAACAATTTCGCTCCCTCAAAGAAAACAAATTTTAAATATATCGTGTGCTTTTTGTTCTTGTTTCTGTCGGTCTTATTGATGGAATGTTGGTACTTATTGCTGTGTGGAAGCTATTTTCAATACATTTGTTAATTTTTTCAGATAACGTATAAACTGTTAAATAAGCTGTAACACTATTTAAGCGGATTTTTTTAATTTTTTTTTACATAAATTACATGTAACTCAGGTTTCAAAAATGTTAATGCACCATTTTCAAAATTAATATGGGATTATATCTTCACGATGTTAATTTTTGTCATAGTAATAATATCTTATTTTTTAGGCTTTAAAATTATATTTTATTTATTTTTATAACAACTCTTTCTTCTTTACTTTTACATTTAGGTGAAAAGAAAAAACTAACATCGTGATAAGCACTTAAAAGAAATGAATGTTTCCATGGGATTTTTTCCAGTGAAAACATTTCGATTTGGAAGCATAGATTTTGATAAGATAGCCTTTAAATCTCTTAATTAATAATCCACAGAAAATATATAAGTAGGTCCATGAGCTAGTATATAATAAGATAGGATCTATAAAAAAAAAATAGTAATGCTTAAAATTTTATATACGAAAACATAAAGTAATGCACAGCAACTAAAATTTTCTTCAAAAACAAATTAAATAAAGACCAGGTGGCTTATTTTGATTGAAATTATGTTGGAAGCCGAAGAAATTCCAAGTTATTTAATTGTTGTTCGCTGCGTCTTCTTTTGTGGAATGCATAAGTTCATAGCAAAGGTTAATTGAAAGTTAACATGCCAAATATTTAACTAAGCGCAATTTCCACGAGAGCGATTCGGACGTGTCTTCTTAATGTACACTGGCGAGCGTATAAACAGGGCATTATAATAATTAAAAAAATATTAAGACTCCCATTTATGGAACAAGCAAGTTATGAGCAATGAAAGGCAAGCAATATTGAAATAAAATATGTATAAGTATTGCTAAGATGATGGAACATTTTGGTAAAGCAATTAACATAGCACCACATCTATCTAAGTACGAAGAGACAACGATGAACAATCCATTTTGCTAGACAATGGGAAGAAAAGTGACAGTCTAACAGGATTGTGGTAGATGTAATATTTTTTAACAATTAACTTTTATATATAGAGTTAGTAATAATAAAGTGAGTATTTTGGGTAAATATCTAAGAAGAATTCTTAAGGGATCTGACAAAATAGAGATTGTAGTATCTAATATTAATTTATGACGTAAATATTTTTAATAAAGGTGTCAAAATAATACGATAATTTCTACACTTCCATCTCATGCTAATATTCCATGATATTAATCTGATATCAACTATATATATGTATATTATATGCAATAAAAAATCTGGTACAATTTTCATGCAATTGCAGGATAATAATACAAAACTTATTTTTCAATATGATTTATCGGAGCCCTAAGTTATATCATCCCAAAACAATCGTTTCAAAACAAACGTTTAACGTCATGTAAAGCTGTTTAAGTGTGTAAAATCAAACTTTCAAACAGACACTCACTTGATATTGATTTTTTAATAGACATCAGTGTGAACCCGAACACATTTGGTACATTTTGTTGCTCGCGCGTGTAAAATATTTATCGAGGTCGACCGTGACTTGTTTTTGGTCAGCGCAATAAATACAACCGAATGACACCAGAATTAAATCTGTTTATTTATACAGTGATAGTCCGAAATTACTACAGATAATTTGAATAAGTCAATTTATGCAGTCATCATTGTCATGCTAGCGTTATTTCTTGTTACAAGTCGGGTTCTTATAAACCATGATCTTAATTTTAGTGAGACTGATTATTATATCAAAAAGACTGTTATTAGACCTAGACAACTTGTTAATGGTTACCCATTTATTTAAATGTGCAGGTTTCCTAAATTTTTTTTTATGGCGAATTTTATTTTATGTTTTTACTTAGGTAATACAGTCCTGGTTACACAGCGCCATCTGCCAATCGTTAAACATGCATAATCACCGCAGCCTCAATTTAAAATTGAAATTTGACTTTACCTCCATATTGATCAACGATAAATCTAAGAACAATTACATAACAGAATATTATCAACATTGGAGATTTGAACGGCGTATAATACTTAATATCAAGGATAGTTTTGGCAATGAAATTGTATTATCTCATCACAAATTATAAAAAAGAAACTATCCAAAAATATAAAGGCATCACCGAATAATCAAGAAAATAGTTCTTCAAGAACCGCTTTTAACTGGTTTCATGAAGTGCTTTCAAATATCTGGTCTTTAATGAAACATTTGCACACTCCCGGCCAAACTACCCTGAACGAGGTAGAATTTAATCCCGACATGTCCTCGTGATACACCACTATAGCGTATAAGGGTGCACGTGACTTGTTTCCCCTGAAGCGTAATTATCGGAGGTCGGAGCAGGACACGGTCTACTAAGAAAATGACTTAGTGGTTCTGACAAAATATTCTGTGTAGGAATGAGGTCATTTAAGCATATTGAAATTATAACCTACTTGGTTCGTTCTATTCTTATGTTATATATAAATGTTCATGTTGTATTGTAATATTCGTTAATTTAGTAATTATCCTTATTTTATATTTTGGTGTCTGACAAGCCGACTTCATGACGTAGTTCAAATGCAAATATTATGAACTAAACACATTTGTAAAAGATGTTGTTGAAAAGAGTAACTACCGAGTTTCTTGCCGGTTTCTTCTCTGTAGAAGCGACATTCCGAACTGGTTGCAGATTCATATTATTATTAGTTGATTTTCATGTTGAATTGACGATATGAATCGTCAATTGTTTCAAACCTATATAAATAAAGAGTGACTTTGACTTAGCCAATAAAATAAAATAGAAAATGATTCTAAATTTGCCGATTTGGGTTATTACACGCGAGCTACTAAGTTATTTGTCACAAAGACAATATTATTTGTCCAATTCTTGAATTGATTTATTTGTCTTATTTGTAGTACGGTTGAACAGTGCATAATATACATGGGTTTATCAGCAAACACAACAGTTTAGGCGCGGCTGAACCACGCCGGCTTTTTCAGGCCCAGTCATTTGTTTCTCCTGGTCCGCCAGCTTGTTTCGAAATAGTTTGTTGATACGTAAGTACAGTGTGTTAAGTAAACCGAGTTGGTCGTTTTTGTGCAGCGCAGAAGCACATGTTTAGTAAATAAATATTAAAAAATTCTCCAGATTGACAAACCAATTCGCTAGTTCCAAACTTAGCTTATAAACTTGTGCTATGAATACTGGGTAAACGTATAAATAACAAACAAACTAGCTGTTCCAAGCCTTAGGCTAAGTAAAATTAAGAACTCATTTGTTGGACAAAGTATAAAGATGTTTAATAAGCTTCCACAAAAGGTTGTCCAACTGCCTATGCACAAGTTTAAGTTGCACATTAAAGAGTTCCTCATGAAAAAAGGTTATTATAAAGTTGAAGATTATTTATATGACAAGAACCTATAGTATGCTTAAGGCTATCCAGTTAGTTACCTTTCTAAATTTTTATTGTTATTATTAATTGAACTAATTTTTTACAAAGCTCATGGACATGTAATATTGTAAATTAAATAATTAATTAATTTTATTTATTATTTTATAATTTTATATAATCTCAATTATATAACTTCAATAGGACTTTTGAGCTATGTCCTACGGTTGGTTTGTTGTATACAATTACTTGTATTCTTATTTATTATTTTATTATTATTATTATTTTTCTTTTTTTACCGCACCAAGCTTGAGTAGTCATGCTCACTATAACGTCGCTGGGGTGGTGGCGTTATGTGACGGGTCGTTACATTCCCTAAAATATGGTTGAGTGAAGCGATGGCTGACACATACGTCATGCTTGGGAACAGGTCCCACCTATGGGGACTGGTCTGCTCTGGTTTGGTTAATTTATGCTTAAATTTTGTAAACATCGTTATTTTATATTTTGGTGTCTGACAAGCCAACTTCACGACATGGTTCAAATGCAAATATGATCTATACACCCCTGTAAAATATGTTGTTGAAAAGAGTAACTACCGAGTTTCTTGCCGGTTTCTTCTCGGTAGAAGCAACATTCCGAACCGGTGGTAGATTCATATTATTAGTTGATTTTCCTATGTTATGAATTGACGATTTATAAGTGTTTGTTTCAAACCTATATAAATAAAGAGTGTTTTGACTTTGACTTTGACTTTGACTATACTTAAATACGTTTATACACATCCATGGCATGAGTATAAATGACCATGTTGATCACACAAACCATCTGCCCCTAGCAGGATTCCAGCACACTACTCTTGGTGCCGTGGCCAGAACCTCTCACCATTCAACCAACGGGCCTGTCAAAAATGTATTCCCGTGCGTTTAGAATTGTCTCAGGAAACTTCTAACCGTATTAACAGATTCGTGTTTTCCAAGCTTTATTTTACTTGAAATATTCATGTTATCAAACGTTGTATGCTAGCTCAAGTACTTCTGAAAAATTGGATAAAAGCGTCAGTTTGAAGATAGTACATACATTAAACCTCAAATCGCTGTGTGGCAAAGAGAAATCTCCTCAAATCGCTTAGTACGTGTGCCAAAATAAATATTTTACTTCGCTAAGGCTTCGTCTTTATTCTGATACAATTTGAAATATCAGAATTTTAACCCTATCTTGCGTAGTTTGATAGAAGTTTAAAATATTTTTTTTACTCTTTGCTTTTTGTAGAAAGCTGATATCATGGCAAATTCAATGGTTAGGCCAGCATTTGGATCATAGACGTCGCTTATATTGTTTAATGTAAATTACTTTAATATCCATTTGTCCCATGTTGGTCTGGGACTTAAAAATGTGCCAACTCTGTTCCTTGCCTAGTATGTCGTAAAAGGCTTATTAATAGTATATCGGGTTTCGGGTCTGTGACTGTGTAAGCGACGGGCTAGCCATTTGTAACTACGTTTTTACAATTTTCCTCTAACCCAGCCAAGTTTTATTTTTCGCTGAATGGGGTTAAAGAGGCCTGCTGTCCCTTTGACTCTGCCTACTCCTGGAGGTATTATAGATGTGAAGTTATGTATCTATGTGTATTTGTACTTAAATAAATGCCCCGCACTAAGGCGATATCCGAATATCGGAGATGTCAGCTACATTATACTTTGGATCACCCGTCCACGCCTTGTAATCAAATAAAGTTGCTTCAGTCCTTAAATTGACGTAGTCCATTTAGAGCACCCGCCCGAATAGCATCTGCACGAACAGCACCTGACCAAGTCCACGAACAGCATTTATCGATATTTTTGGCAGGTGCTGTTCGTGAATTGTAATTTATTTTTCATTTTTGTCCACGAACAGCACTTACAACTAGTATTGATTAAAAAAGCAAATGGCTTGCTTGGTGTTCAGCTGTTATTATAAGTCTATATGGTCTATTGGCATTTGAAATGACTGTGTGAAAGTATTTATGGTCGAGGTCGATACTTTTGATATGTACATTTTTATACCATTTCGTTTTTTAATAATATAGAATCTGTGTAGGTATAATATAAAAAAAATTCTTCTCTCTATTATTTCAGTCTATTTTATCCTTTCATAATAAGCAATAAAAACATATACTTATATTACCGGGTACAAAGCCCCGTATAATATTATATCTTAAATACAGTATATAATTTGCAAAAGCTAAAGAGATAAGCATATAAACCGCTTATAAAAAACCTTAATACAACCTCTTGTCTTAAAAGCACAACACTTGGAACCTAGCCAGAGCCGGACTTAGCTCGAATTTATTATCACCAACAATTACTGTTTATGGACATAAGTTACACTGTAGCCAACGAAGATTACATTGTATCATGTTATAATGGATGCAATACTAATGAAGTACGGTTGTAATAAGGCAAACATATGTTACGGAGTGTTATTATACTATAAGCCTTGCGAAAGTTTTGTTGATGGTTTAACTAAGTCTTGCTTGCAGATGTTTGCATCAAGTATGATGTATAAAATAAATATCAGACATCATGCATGACATACATTGATCTGACTCCGAGCTAAAGCACTTGTGTTACGGATATCAAATTCAACAGTGGTATTACAAATATAATACTTAAAAAAACAATGACTTTATACATCTTTTTTTGCGTGTGTATCACTTGAGAGTAATTTGAATATATATATTTTTTTATATAGGTGCATCACACCTACAAACCTTGAAGGTGGTCTAAGAAGCGATAAGATTCATTGACTACTTGAATTAAATACTTTGTATAGAAAGAACGAAGAACGAAGCTATCAATACCAAAGTCTCTATTAAAACTAATGCTCTGTCAAATGTTCGTAATAACCTGTACTTTACAGAAAAATGCGCAAAATTGCTTTTAATAAGCCAAAAACAGGAGAAAGGGCTTTCGGATATCAGAAAATTGCAGGTGAAATCTGGACTGGTCGTATATCATCGTTAGTCAGGTCAGCTAGTATCTAAACAAAATAATTGTAATAGTATCTCAACAACTTTTATTTTTTAGCTGAATCTGGTTAAGAGGCTAGCTTCCTGCTTACCCCTTAGAAGATTATAAGCATGGTGGTATGTATGCATGTATGTATACAACAACACGTTCCATACATTCAGTATATATGTAGAAATTTATACAGAAAAGTGTACGTAGTCGACAAAAACTTTCATAAGCATGATAAGAATTTATAGTTTTGAACTCATGTAGGTATAACTTTCGAAGCCCAATAACACGAGATGGATGGAAAAGTGGGACAATTCAATTTGCTTGGGTCTCAATATAAAGATGCCCTATTGTAAAAGTGCCGCGGGACTCCGCAAACTAGCATAGGGGTTCACAGCATATGGATCGTTTTGCCAGTTTTAGCTGCCTCAAGAATCAAGTGGATAGTGGAACACCTCTGCAGCTATGACCAATATACCAGTTGCTGGCCGTACAATCTTAAATTGAGCCTTTCACGATCGTAGGGCCTGCTTGAATTGCGTTTAAAGGACTTAGTTTAGGAACCTTTGGGTAACTTCAATTATTATATGCTTCTTATGCATTGTTAAACTATAACAGTATATTCAATCAGTCCATTTTTGACAATTATTATTATTAAATATGGGTCTTGTAAACTATAATAACAATTGAAACTAATACAATGTCTTATAACAAACTAATATAATCTCTGATTGATATAGGTACACCTTATTACTTAATCTGTGATTAATTCACGTGAATCTACTAAGCTTGATTGGCTAATGCTTTCGTAATGAGAACTTGACGTCATTGTTAATTGTGGAATATCTGTTGTTCAAACTGACGACTGTGGGTTAAACTGAAATAGCAGTAGCGGTATGAGACAGCATTTGGAAGGGACCTTACTGACATATTCGTATTTACAGCTTAATTTCAGACTGGTCTATGTTGGTCTAAGACTTACAAAAATGTACTATATGTATGTATAGTATAGTTGACTGGCCCGATGGTCGAGTGGTCAGAGACCCTGGCCACGAAACCAAGGGTCGCGGGTTCGAATCCCGCTAGGGGCAAATGTTTCGTGTGATGAACATGGACATTTATTCTCGAGTCATGGATGTTTATATACCTATTTAAGTATGTCTATCCGTTCACCTAGTATCCATAGTACAAGCATCAGCTTAGTTTGGAACTAGGGAATTGGTGTCAGTCTCAAGAATTAAAAAAAAAAAAAAAAAAAATTGTTATATTTAATACCGTTTTGTCTTGAGCCAGTTGCCTTAAGTCTCGGGTATCGTATCATATATCTCGGGTGTTCAGTGTGTGATTAAGTAGGCGATAAGTTAGCCATTTGTCATTTTAAGTTTAGTCCGTCCTAAAAAATACTTTATATTTGTGTAAATTTGTACTATTGAAGTAACGATATTTTGTCGCTTAATTCCGGAAATGAAATATTTGAAGTATCTGTCCAAGATTCCGGAGCTGTGAAATTCTGGAATTCTGGAATGTATGCCCAATTATTTGGCGATTTGCGATTGATACGAGGTAATTAATTTATAAGAGTTTGTCGGCTATTTGTTGGTTATACTTGTCAAATTGATAACACGCCTCCACTTCTGCCTATTAGTTCATCATACAGACATAATTATCATCAGACTCATGTACCTTAAAAGGTATGCAGAGTCCAGGACTCCTTTCACACTTTAGCCAAAAATAAAATTGGACTAAATTGACAGAAAAAAATAACCATAGCGACAAATGGCTTGATGGGTTAAGTAAAAATCTGTGAGAAAGAAATGGCAAATAGGCGACTCATCGCCTTCATCACGGAATAAATACGTGGGGTTACGAAAGGTCTTAACTACTTTTTTAGAGGCATAGTAAATTAAACCGTTTTTCAAAAAGATCAAAGTTTGTTTTTTGTTGTAGGACTAGTAATATAAGCTGATAATGACTAAAATAAGAACGACCAATCCTGCTCATTGCTTATCTGTAGTGTAGTATGTGATTAGTGTCGTATGTATGAGTTTGTCTTCATCGGTTCTCATACTAATTTCGTGTCATGCCATTTCTACTAGTTTTCTCAGTTCTGTGGTCTTCCAAGCCTTTCTATATATTATACTTAATAAGTCAAAACCAATCCAAGTGATTCAAAATCAACTACGTCCGAGCCCTAAGCGCAAATTGAGTTCATGATATCTAATTCCCATTTGGCAAACGTTTCTTTATCCATCGGTTTCTGTACATAATAGGCTAGTTGACTAAAATATTTTTTTTAGTCCGCTAGTCAGATTATCAAAAAATATTGAGTTCGTATTTTTTGTTTTATCAAATGCTCGGAAAATAACAAAGATACAGCGCTTCAAAGATCTGGGGTGGGGCGCTTTTACATCACTTGTTACTAAAATTCTACAGAACAAGTGACGTCACGCGCACCTTTAACGCGCTGTATCTTCGTAATTTTTGGTTTGCTGAACAAAAGAAAAAATACGTAAGTAATATTTTTTTGTAATCTCTATAATGGACTAATTATTTTTTTTGAGTCAACTTGCCTATTGCGGCTTATTATGCTTATAAGCCTATGGCTTACAATAGAGATTATTAAGTTAGTATTCAATATCATTTAGAATGCATGACCATTTTGGTAGATGAATATACTAAACAGGTTCATCCAGTAGATCATTTCGAAATTAGTTCGAAAATAATATCTTACGCGCAAGAAATTTTAGATTTTGGAAATCAAAGCATAGACATGTGCTATGTTGGTATGGGACTTAAAAAGAATGCGCCATCTGTGTTTCTTACTTAGCATATCGTAAAAGGCGAGTAATAGTGGTATATATTTACAAACAACGTATTTAAAACATAATTGCGAATTTACATTTTCTTGCAGCTGAACAGTTGCCAATATCTAAAAGGATTCTAACAGTGTACGTTCATCGTACGTAGTATATTAATACTCTGTGGTACTACCTACTCATTATATCGTACGCGCTAGAACTTTTAAATAAATAAATAAATAAATTCTTCAGACCGGCACACCAATTCCCTAGTCCCAAACTAAGCTTATAAGCTTGTGCTATGGATACTAGGTGATCGGATAGATATACTTAAATACGTTTATAAACATCCATGACTCGAGTACAAATATCCATGTTCATCACACGAAATATTTGCCCCTAGCGGGATTCGAACCCGCGACCCTTGATTTCGTGGCCAGGGTCTCTGACCACTCGACCAACGGGTCAGTCAATATTTCATTACGTAAAGCCAACGCCAATTTACTGAGGGAAAAACGAAAATAATAGAACGTAAAAGTAGTTAATACTTTTTAAGCTAAAGACGTGAACTACACGATTCAAAATAGTTTTACACGAAAGCAAACGCTATGTCATGTATGAAATTCAAATGTGACCTGCACGGCTGTATGTTATACCTACAGCGTGGACAAATATCAGCGATTTATTCATAGGTCTGAGATTCTGATTCAGCAGACTAGAAATATCAGTGTTGTTTTGTCATACAAGATCTATAAAACAATTTTTTTCGTATTATGGAAACCGTACAAGTTTCACGCGTTGTTTTTTCTGCAACAAACTAGAATGTCGAGGTGAAAACTAATAAGGCTAGTTTCGTCTCCTTCTACATTAATCTATAAAGAGAGACATTATACGTCTCTCTTTTTTTGGATTAATGTATAAAAAGAGAACACGCATGGAATAAAAGTCATCTAATGTGTTACGTTAGCTTTATATGTTGATTGGCTCAATGGCTCATTCGGTAGTGACCCTGCCTCATACGCCAAGAGTTGTGGGTTGGAACCCCACCCAGGTCAGACATTCGTTTGATGAATACGTGTGTTTGTTCTGTGTCTGTGTTATAATATCCAATATTTAAGTGTATATTTGTAATAGCACTGTTGATTCTGATACCCGTAACACAAGTGCTTAAGCTACCTCGGAGTCAGATCAATGTATGTGATATAGACGGATATTTATTATTATTTTTATTATATGTAAAACATAAAGTAGACAAGATAACCGAAACCGGTTAGGAATCATTACTTTTAAGGACTAAAACTAAAAATTCAAATCCGATCAATAGTTGCGGGTTGCTGATAATAAACATCAACATGATTTACAAACTAATACCCAATAAAAATAAAAAAAATAGTATCGTACGACGACATCATATACACAGATTTAATCCAAAGTAACCCGAAGCACTTACCTTATGCAAATTAGAATTAACACATCAAAAGGCTGAAGTAAATAGTAAATAATGAATATTTATAAGATTATATTATTACTACATATTATTAATACGGCTTATCTGAGGTATATAAGATAACTCAGCGATGTGCGAGATTTTTTTCTTGATTTGATACATTTTAGCTACACATCTCAATACGGCACGGCTAGGGATATATTCCTTTTGATGTAAAACTTCCCACGCACGGACATGACAATCACAAAGCAGTGGATCTAATTTTTCATTGGCTATACAACTTCCGGGAAAAACACCCCATTACCGTGGAGTAATATGGTGATTAAATTACCACCGATTGCGTAAATGACCATCCCACTGAAAAACACAAATGTAAAATGAGGCCAAGTTCATTGCGATACAGAAAGTACATTAAGGGGATCACGTAGATTCTGCAGCGTCGTCAATTTTGTTCGACCTTGGCTCGGCTAAATACCGAGCGCTGGAAGTTTTGGAATTGTACAATTAATAGATAACAAATAAATAATAAATAAATTCTCCAGATACACAAATTCCCTAGTTCTAAACTAAGCTTATGCTTGTGCTATGGATACTAGGTGTACTTTACTTAGCTAATAACACTACTTTGCACAATACATAACATTTTAATATGTGGCGCCTTTTCCCCACAAAATTCGGGAGAGATGGTTAACTTTTAATTTGTATAAATTTAAGCTTTGAAACTAAACGAAAATACTGAAAATACTGAACTAAAGAAATAACTTTCAAAGAAAAAAATTAAAGAGTTTAAATTCATTCTCCTTTTTATGTCTGAGAACAAGCAATAAAAGGCTGCCCCGTCCGTTGCTCGTCCAATCTGAGGAGAATCTATTACGATCAACTACAACTTTTAAAAGAAATCAAAAAGATTTGGCGATGAAAAGGTTTCCCCTAATTAATTGGTGTTCCATCAGTTAACAGGGGGTTTCAAAATATTTTTTGAATATCTAAGTTTAAGCCTAATGGTTTACGAGCTTTTGCGTATGTGACTAGGTAGGCGACGAGCTAGCCACATGTCACTCCCTTTTCACAGCTTTCCATCCAACCCGGCCCACTGTCCCATGTTGGTCTGGGACTTAAAAAGAATATGCCAACTGTGGTTCTTGCCTAGCATGTCGTAAAAGGCGACTAATGGTATATCGGGTTTTGGGTGTGTGATTGTGTAGGCGACAGGTTAGCGGCTTGTCACTGTTTTTTCAAAATTTTCCATCTAACCCACCCCGACTTTATTTTTGGCTGAATGTGGTTGAAATCGTAAGAATGAGCATTACCTTCCTCATGTTCCCATTACAAATAGGAGTACGCGTAGACCGTAATACAAGATTTAGCGAGCCTATTATTACATAAAAACGACCGTCATAAGACCTTCGTAACTCTCGTATATCGAACAATTTGGAATCTGTTGTTTTTTTATGTGGTAGGTTTTATCGCGAGCTAGAGTAATAGAACTGCACTTAAGGCTGATTTGTCAACAGTCAGATAAAAAATAAATGACAATCCGGATGATTTTAAAATATCATTGTCTGATTCCTAAGTAAATTATCGTGTCCGCAAATTGGTGACTTTATACTTTATCAGTCGGTACATAAAAAAATCAGCCCTTAGCAGTTAAAATAGAAAAAACCTAATATACAAAACGGTAATCTTTTATAACTAACTAACTAACTAAACTTCACGCCACTTCCCTAGCGGGGTAGGCAGAGAGAACCGAACGCCATATGGCACGATCCTTACACACCTCACTCGCCTCTTCAACATTCATAATCCTTTTCATACAAGCTCTACGATTTTTATGACTCCTAACATCACCTTCTTTTAATACACGACCAATCTGGTCGTGGTAGGTGAGCCTGGGCCTTCCGCGGCTCCTACATCCTTCCACATTCGCATTGTATATCTGTTTAGTCAATCTTTCGTCATTCATTCTTTCCACATGTCCGAACCACCGGAGCATGCCTCTTCTTACCTTGACTTCGACGCTGTCCTTCAGACCAACTCTCTTTCTTACATCATCATTCCGAACGCAGTCTGTGAGCGATACACCGCAGATTTTCCGCAGCGCACGCATCTCGACCGCGTTTATGCTACTTTCATGCTCTTTCTGCCATACCCAACTCTCGCTTCCATATGTTAGCGTAGGAATCAGCATCGCATTGTGTATGGCGAGCTGGGCCTTCTGGCTTAAGATTTTGCTGCCTAAAAGTTTTCCTAACGCTCCATTCACCCTATTCCCTGCATTCACTCTTCTTTCTATATCAGCGGAGTACCTTCCATCTCTAATCTTTTATAGTATCTTTAAACTCAACCTACCGAAATTTGATATTGTAACATCATCTTCCCGTGCTTAGACCATGATCCAAGATGTTTTCGCTCACCGTCGAGCTAGTGGTATTAATACATACATAGATTGGAAAAAGGCAGAGATACATGCCCGGGTTTGAACACGCACTCCTCGGTTAAGAGGCGCGTGTCCTTACCATTGAGCTATCACCGCTCTATCGTAACATTTTAACATAATAAGAAAAGTGTGTTGCCTACTACTGGCGCGGATCTCACCTTAAAATAATGTTCTTTGTACGGCTTCCCAAAAAATTTACAATTACGCGCTCCAACTAAGAGCTTGACCGAACTGGTTAATAGCTCCTAGAGAGCTGCTCATGTGTACTTAGGATCGAGCTGAGGTTTGGGCATGCCCAGAGGTTTGTCTACGCGTTGCCTATGCTTGACCTAAGCATTTAGTTTAATTACAATCTTGGTAGATCTCTTTTAAGGCTGTTGAATACGTATGTATTTATATCCTGACCAAATTAAGATGTCATACATACATACATAGCATCACGCCTATAATCCCTGAAGGGGTAGCCGGAGTCAAAGGGGCAGCAGGCTCCTTTAACTATATTCAGCCAAAAATAAACTGGGCTAGGTTAAATGGAAAATTTAACAAAAGTAGCAACAAAGGTTGTCGCCTAAACAATCACATACCGAAAACCCGATATACCATTAGTCATCTTTTACGACACGCTAGGCTAGAACCACAGTAGGCATATTATTTTTAAGTCCCAAACCAACATGGGACAATGGGCTAGGTTAGATGGAAAATTGTGAAAAAGTGGTGATAAGTGGCTAGCTTGTCGCCTACACAAACACATACACAAAACCCCATATACCATTAGTCGTCTTTTACGACATGCTAGGCGTAAAGTAAGCTGGAAAATTTTTTTAAGTCCTAGACCAACATAAGGATGTCCTTTTGAATACGTCTTCAAAGGAGAAAAAATAAAACGCCTAATTGCAAGAAGGCAATTCATTTGCTACGTTTCCCCACAACAAAGCCGCTAGAGTCGGGACGCCACTCAAATCGGTAGCATTAGCCGTAACCGGTCGTAACCTTCTACGAGGCATTTCCTATTTTATTTTATTCCTTATTTCTTCCTGTTGAAACTACCGATTAATGGCATATTCTGGTGGAAAAGCTTTCAGGCCTTTGATGAAAATTCCTCTTCGGGGATTATGTGCGCGATGTTATGAGTGTGTGTGTGTGTGTGTGTGTGTGTGATGAAAATTGCAGCTAGTTTCTGAATCTTTCGTAGAAAAAAAATATATAAATAGTATAAATAAATTGCTGAGATAGTGATGAACAAAATAGAGTCATTCAGTAAGATAAAGTAAGAGAGAATTAGGTTCTGAAATATAAAAGTGCCGGGAATATCTAATAATTAAAAAAATAATATTGTTAAATGATGTTTTACTTAACTCAATATTCTTAAATAATTTTTTATTTTTTTTTAATACTATAATTCAAATTCCACTATTTTTAATGGGCTTTTCATATTATACGCACATGTATTATGAACTTACAATGTTGTCATTAATATAACAGCTAGAAGAGTCAGTCCAAAGTGACAATAGGGAATAAGGAATCGCGGAATCCTAGTTCCAATACGAATCCAAATATTTTTTTTATGCGATACATACTCGAACAATCTGTGAACTAGCACATAAAAGTCCTGACGCGGCAACAGAAATTTGCCGGCAGAAACTCGGACCGCTTGCAAAGCTCCGCCCATAAAACAGCTGTAACGTTTGACAGTCGCGAAATCTCACCGCGGCCCTCAATTTCAAAACATAGATGGTATCTAAATGGTATAAAAAATCCGATGATGAGAGCGTAGGGCGCAATGCAGTTACGGGTAGTACGGGCCGCCGCGCCGCCTCGCCAGACGCGAGGATAGCGCTTGGGCGTAAGCACGGCTCCTGCCGGTTTCCCCCGTTACGTAAAACGCGGTTCGGAGTTGAATGCACTACCCGTGCTAACAGTTGAAGTGAGTTAGTGCGTTCCAAATTTGAAGTGATTGTGACATGTGAAGGTTTGTGTTTCGAATTTGGAACTCAGTTCCGGTATTTTGGCTTGATTCTTTTTTGTTTTTGGATCGCGATACACTTTTTTTTTAGAAAAGTTTTTGCGACAGTTAACTTCTTTTGTTGTTTATAAATTTAATTAAATAATAAATAAATTTGAAAGCTAGAATTAATTTATCACAACGATGTCGTTATGTCAATATTATGCGTAAGAATGCATAATAATGGCAGTATTCCCATCAATTGTGGCGTCAAGCGATAATGGAATAAATTATGGTAATGATATTGTTTACGCGCGAAACCTTATTCAGCTTCTATATGTTAATTGTGAAGTTAACCACAATACGAATTGATAAATTACTGTACTGTGTTTTCAATACATATTGATTTCAAACATTTCGCTGATAACTTTATTAACATAAAGTAAGTGAACAAAAGAGAAAATATTTACTTACCGTATTTTAGACTAAGTAAATCAATTTGAATTAATTAATACCGTGACTTCTTTTAGGCCATAAACAAACAATAGTAAATCATTTCGTCATACATATTCCATAAATTGTGTAAATGAGGATCAAAGTTAGCTAAAAAAAAGAGGTTTGAAAATATTTTAATGTAATTTTGTTTTCTGAAAATATATAAAGTTACTTAAGTATATATAAATATAAATTGATATTTACTGAAATTAAATTAATTTGCAATTTGATTTTAACATCAACGGTTTGGATTTTCCAGTGACATTCAAACCACATTTTTCCGTACTCCGAGAGACATTTTGAAATCCTTGAAAGAATTTCCATAAAAGAAATTTCCTTTCATACTCGTATTTATTAAACTTGTTTTTTTGGTTAATAAGTATTTTTAATATTAATAGACTTGAGGCACGGACTAGGAAAAAATTATGGACTCTGCGCCGTCATACTACAGAGTGAAGCCACATTTATGCATGTGTGCTTGTGGTTTTAGGGATACCAGATATCATAATTCTTACCAAATTACCTGTGAAATGTGATTCCGTCGCACTTTTTTACTCTTAATCGATAATTTTTGCTTCCCCCACACACGTCAGCATTTTGATAATTTGGTAAAATTTTAATACGATGTGACTTATACAAAACAAAACTGTCTGGAGCTGTCATTTGGAGCATCGGAAAGGTCTAACGTGTAGTTAATGGCGTGAAGTCCTTCTTTTTTTCCTAGTCCGTGACTTGAGGACTCCTATTTTACAAAATAACATTAGATTAACAATTTGGTTACAACCGCAGTAAAAAAAAGTGCATTTAAAAATGTAATAGACACTAAATAAATGTCTAAGCCCTCAGATTTAATAAAATTGCAACCTGCATATGATTTTTTAAAGTAAGGCATGTCCGTCCGTTATCTACTTTCGACTTAAATTACTTTACTATCACCAGTCTCAATGACAACTTGAAAAAATGTACAATTATAAACAACCAGAAAAACCACCGCGAACTTTATAACTAACTAACTAAACTTCACGCCACTTCCCTAGCGGGGTAGGCAGAGAGAACCGAACGCCATATGGCACGATCCTTACACACCTCACTCGCCTCTTCAACATTCATAATCCTTTTCATACAAACTCTACGATTTTTATGACTCCTAACATCACCTTCTTTTAATACACGACCAATCTGGTCGTGGTAGGTGAGCCTGGGCCTTCCGCGGCTCCTACATCCTTCCACATTCGCATTGTATATCTGTTTAGTCAATCTTTCGTCATCCATTCTTTCCACATGTCCGAACCACCGGAGCATGCCTCTTCTTACCTTGACTCCGACGCTGTCCTTCAGACCAACTCTCTTTCTTACATCATCATTCCGAACGCAGTCTGTGAGCGATACACCGCAGATTTTCCGCAGCGTACGCATCTCGAACTTTATAACGTAACAAAGTATCCGCTTTTCATCAAAACCTGTTTGCAACAAAAGACAGAATCATAAGAGCTAATCAACATCCATTGTCCTTGAACGGCTCGAAAGTCCCATTTAAATAATTCCACCGGAATCTCCGATGGTTTTTATCACAATGAAACACGTCCGAGTCTAATTTCGCCAGATTCGCGGGGCCGATTGTTCGTCGGTTCTTGTTTTTTTGGTCAGATTAGTCGGATATTTGGTCAGATTAGTTACGCCCAATCCTCCCGGATTGGACGTAACATCGATCAGTGGCTGTTGACAGGCATAACGACTCGTTGATGGATTGGTCTTATCTTATCTAGGTCCTGTATGCGTTGACGGAGAGCATTGTTTTGGGTGGCTTATTACTTGTGTAGGTAAGTAGTTATTGAGCTAAAGTCGCTTGTTTTTTTGTGCCCGGCCATATTTTTCTATTTTGTATATACCAGTTTGTCTTTCTAGTTAAAAATAGAGCCTGATTGCATTATAGATAATTGGAAGAAAATGAGATTTTGTCTTTTGTGAGTGTAAATAAATGGAAAGCAAATTTAGGCATGTAAGATATTTAATAAAAAATTGTCTAAAAACACTTATGACTTTTTAAGGTCATTGCTAGCAAAAAAAATATGTCAAGCATCAACATTAAAATTTTTCTGTCTTTAAATTTGGAATATTAGAAGCCAGATTTCGTCTTTTTAATCATATACTTCGACCTTATATTTCTTGTTATTATAAAAAATATATATAGTCTGTCGAACATGTCAACATTAAAAAAGTAATGATGAAAAGTGCGCAATACTAACTGATCAAGAAAAAAGAAACAGTCTGCAATAAGTTACACCTAAAGACCCTACTTAATGTCTTGTACCTACTTGATAAACGACAGTCAAATCTCCCTTCCGTTTTTATCAGAACGAAACGTGCTAAGTCTGATTTCGGCGGATGCTCTGGAGGTTTTCGGTCGGATTAGCTTATCGAGAGCTCTGTGAAATTCGGCATAACATCGATCAATGACCGTTGACAGCAATACCAACCCGCTGATGGATCGATCTCATTCTATCTTCATCCTATTTGCGATGGTAAAAAAAATACTTTTCGCAAAAGTTTTGTTTATAACTTTTTTGACTTTGTTTTTTAATGGAAAAGTTTTTTTTCCCACCTTTTTTACTGTAAATGGAAAGTAAATAATTATTACCGCATTTTTTAAATACCATATAGAGCGCTTTTTTGCTAATAAGCCTAAACAGCGTGACGCCCTATTACTAGAGTTTAACAATGTGAGATAAGCAATATTCAATTCTTGACTTAATACCTATATTTTACTTAGAAGATGAAATCTTGCTTTACTAAAAATAAACATTATTTGAGCATTTCACCAAGTTTAATATGGCGCAAAATACTTAGGCGCTTTGATACAATCTTAATCCCTTCCGTAACGATGTGGCTTCGTAATTTTTCCCGACTAATTAATCACTGTAGTATCCTACTTCATTAACTGCTAATATCGATCAGCGTAGTTTGACAAGCTCCGAGTTGATGGAGCGACAGACAGTAATAGAGCACTTTGTAACTGAAAATGTAGTGGCCAAATAGGTTTGTAATCTGTGATATATCAAAAAATGACAGCTGTCAGAATTCTGCGGAATAAAAATTCAGACTATAGCCTCTTTACTTAGCCCCTTTCACAAATGCCTTATTCCTAACAAAACTTTAAAAATGTGATAGACACCTGTCAGACTACTAATTGGGATGATAACAACACACGTGGGGTTGATTGTTCGACTGGCTCGATGGCGCATTCGGTAGTGACCCTTCTTCATTCGCCAAGAGTTGTGGGTTCGATCCCCACCTAGGACAAACATTCGTGTGATGAATACCTGCGTTTGTTCTGTGTCTTGTGTTAATATCCAATATTTAAGTATATATTTGTAATACCACTGTTCTTTTTCTGATTCTGATATCCGTAACACAAATGCTTAAGCTACTTACCTCGGAGTCAGATCGATGTATGTGATGTCGTCGGAAATTTATTTATTTTATTTATTGTTCTAATCGAATTTCGAACTCAATTAATTCGATCAAGTTCGATGTAAATTAAACTAAACTAGCTTTACGCCAATTCCCTTGCGGTGAAGGCAGAGAGAACCGAGCGCTATGACGCGGATAGTTTGATGTTATTTTTTTTCAATCATCAAATACATAGTTGGTTAGATGAGTGTGGCAAAGTTTGACGTCACATGGAAACGTTGCGAGTTGTCTTTGAGTTTGTAAAAAGAATTTAGTTAAATTCAAAAGAAAATGTTTTATTTCAAAAACATGGATTTTGATTTATTACCACAGAGAAAGTTTTAATATATTCTTCATACGGCACTGTACAAACATTAGTTCGTTGGACAATTATGTCAGGATCCCTTAGCATCGATCGAGATAAAATGGACAGGTATGGCATAAACCCAAGAAAAAAAAACAAAAGCATTAACTGCATAAGGAGTATAACTGCGATGGTTAAAAAGGCTATTTGATGTACGCATACACTTTAGTACATGTCAGTAATACTTTAGTTGATATAAAGATTGAATATTCCTTAAACTGCGCATTATTTAAAATCTCCATATTTAAAATAAAAAAAAATTGTCGTTCATACATATATAATTTTAACCGTACTAATTATGTATGGTGTTTGTAGTATATATGTGTATTAGCTTGCATGTTAATGGCCAAAACCTCGTTAAATTCAATTAAGCATAAACATAATTGTACTCCGCTTAAAAATAAGATAAGACAAGAGAAATTGTTTTCGCTTTTTTAACAAGATTTTACTTCGGCCGTTTCTCCTCTGCTGATTTTGTTTGTATTCTTCAAAACTCGTTAAAGTATTGTTAATCTATAATTGTTAACGATATGTCAAGGTAGATCCTCCATAGTTTAAAACACTATACGTTTACTTAGGCACTGTTAAAGACATCATTAAACTACCACTGAGACCTTTAAAGTGATTAATAATGTCCTCCCAACCGATATCGGTCACGGCGGCCAATCTTAACGAGGATTAGCCAACTGCGCAAAAAGTAATATAGTGCACAAGTGTGTGCGCAAACACAGGTGCACTCTCTATTCCTTCACTCTCATAGTCCGGTGAGACGGCAATTAAACATGAACCGACAGAGTTCAGGTGCGCAAAGTGATTAATATTATTTATGTATACATATCAAAATCAAAATATCTTTATTTATATGGGCTTCAAGAAAGCACTTATAAATAGTCAATATACATAAAAAAATAAGGATAAGAACTAGTACTACCACCGGTTCGGAAGGTAGACTCTATCGAGAAGAATCCGGCAAGAAACTCGATAGTTACTCTTTTAAATGCCAAATTTTACAAATTAGTAAACTTAATTATTATATACTTAAGACTATGTAGATATCACTGCAGGTGAACACTTCATTATGAAGTTAACCATGAATCCTTGTCATTGAGGTAATCTTGTATCTTGTAATAACCCTTACTCATTAAAAATGATTTAATATATAATTTGAACTTATGTAGGGGTAATGTTATAATACTTTGTGGTAGTTTATTAAACATTTTAATACTTAGACCAATAAATGAATTACCACTCTTTTGGAGTCTTTGAATAGGAACAGCAAGTTTGTGTTTATTTCTAGTATTAAAACTATGAGAGTTTGACTTTTTAGGAAATGCTTCAATATTTTTGAATATATACATTATACAATCCAGAATAAATTGTGATGCTATTGTTAAAATATTTATTTCTCTAAACTTTTCTCTAAGCGAGTCACGTGGACTGAGGCCGTATATGGCTCTGACTGCCCTTTTCTGCAATACAAAAATAGTTTGTATATTGGCCGCAGATCCCCACAGCAGCAGACCGTATGACATAACGCTATGAAAGTAACTAAAGTACACCAATCTTGCTGTTTCTACATCAGTTAATTGCCTTACTTTTCTAACTGCAAATGCAGCTGAACTAAGTCTTCCTGCCAGAGCCGCAATATGGGGACCCCATTGCAATTTAGCATCAATAGAAATTCCTAAAAATACTGTGGATTGAACTAAATCTATTGCTTCATTATTCATAATAATCCGCGTATTGACTTGCCTTGTGTTTGGCATTGAGAACTTAACACATTTAGTTTTTTTTGCGTTAAGCAGCAAGTTATTAGTAGTAAACCAATATAGGACTTGAGAGAGAGCGTTATTTACGTCGTCAAGAGATTCATTATGTCTATCAATTTTAAAAATTAGTGAGGTATCATCAGCAAATAATACTATCTCACACAAGTCCTTTGTAAAATATGGTAGATCATTTATATACAGAAGGAAGAGCAAAGGTCCCAATATTGAGCCCTGGGGAACTCCCATCGATAATGGGGCACCAGAAGAGTTAGTTCCATTAATACTTACTATTTGGAGCCTATCAGTTAAGTACGACTTTAGCAGACTAAGTGAGTTACCAGAAACACCATAGTGGCGTAGCTTCATTAGTAAGGTTTGATGGTCGACGCAATCGAACGCTTTTGACAAGTCACAGAATATGCCAATAGCATCCTGTTTGCCTTCCCAAGCTTCAAAAATATGTTTTAGAAGCGCTACTCCTGCGTCAGTAGTGGATTTCCCCTTAGTAAATCCATATTGATTAGTATGTAGTAAATTGTGGACTCTAAGGTGACATATTATTTGATTAAATATAATCTTTTCAAAGACTTTACTTAGTGCAGGTAGTATAGATATTGGTCTATAATTGGACGGGTCACTTTTGTCACCTGATTTAAACAAAGGGATTATTTTACTATATTTCATCAAGTTAGGAAACTGACCCATGTCAACACATTTGTTAAAAATATTTGATAGGATAGGGGCAATACATTGAATTATATGTTTTAGTATATGTATTGAAATTCCCCATAAATCCTCTGTTTTCTTTAAATTTAAATCTTTGAAAGTATTCAAAATTATCTTATCATTGACATGGCGAAAATAAAAAGGAGTTTTGCATTCCTCTACATTTGATTTAAGGATACAATTAGCTAAGTGTGGGTTGGAATCTAATGAACGAGTTACTGCAGTCGGGATATTAGAAAAATATGACTCGAAAGCTTCTGCCACTTCATCATCTGAGTCTAAACATCTACTATCAATTTTTAAAGAGAGCTTGTGATTTTGTATTTTGTTTTTACAAGTCTCTTTGTTAATAATATTCCAGGTAGCTTTAATCTTATCACTAGAATTTAAAATCTTCAGCTTGAGATAATTCGATTTTGCTATTGCACATACTTTTTTAAATAATTTAGAATAATTTCTTACATATTCAACTAATTTAGGATCATTTGAATTTGCTTTCAAATTATATAAATCAAATAGCTTTCTTCTACTCGTGAAGATGCCTGTGGTGGCCCAGTCACTAAATTTAGTTTTAGAATTATTTATAGTGACTTTTTTCTTAGTAAAAATAGTATCAAATTCATTTTCAATTACATTAAATAACATACTATACGAATCATTAATTTCCCCATCCCTGAGCTGCAACAACGACACTTTATTAGCTATATTTTCCCTAAATTTATCTATGCGATGTGCTGTAATTGGTCTACAAATCAAATAAGATGAAGCTGTTTTATGATGGTGCTCCAAGGACACAATCTGTCCGCTATGGTCCGAATTTATAAAATTGATGATTTCCCTATCAATTATATTACAGTTACAAAAAACGTTGTCGATACAGGTGGCAGATGTAGGTGTGATTCTAGTAGGCTGATTAAATTGTTCATGTAAATTATAACTTTTAAACATATTCAAAAACATCATTGAATTTTGAGAGACATCTAAAATATTCACATTAAAATCTCCACATACAATTATATTTTTGTCACAATTACATACTTTTTTTAATACTTCATCCATAATTGACTCAAAAATGTGGTAATTTCCAGATGGAGGCCTATATATGCATACAATAATGAACTGTTCAATCTCTGCACATGATATTTCAATAGTTCGTTCAGTTGAAAGTGCAACTATATCTTTACGCTCTTTATATTTTAATTTATCGTTTAACAGTATAAGTGACCCACCTCTAATAGCAGACTTTCTTGTGAACGAGCTAACTACTGTATAATTATCAATGTTAAATAAAAGTTCACTCTGTCTCAACCAGTGTTCAGTTAAACATAAAACATGTATATTCATTTGGTTGAGGCATAATTCTATTTCTAATTCCTTGCCAGAAAAGCCCTGTATATTTTGATGAACAATATTCAAAACATTAGGCTTTCCTGTCTTTTCCAAACTAAATATATTATTTAAGCTAGAGGTCTCCTCTATTGTCTTTGACTTAAATTTAAATGATTTGGAACGAGTTCCAAAGTCTGACTAAGAATAACATTTATATTATATGCTAATAAATTAGCTATTTGTTTTTTAATTTTGAAAGGCAAATAAAAACATTCGCCCGTCAACATATTATTAGGTAAAAATTTGTTTGTGTCAAAAAACACAAATTTGTCACTATGACAAGTCAAATTATATAACAGAGTATTCAATTTATGAATACTATCATTTTGTGCAGAAGAATAGAATTTACAAAAAGGTAATGCACATAAGTAAATACTTTTAACAGGTAGTTCAGACAGAAGGGAAAAGCCCTTAAGTATGTCTTTTTTCTTCGTCAATAAATTACTAATCATTATTATGATTACGGAATTTTCATTAAAATTGCTAGCTAACACTCGTTTACATATCTCACTGAGAGGAGCATCTGGCATGCAAAAATTAGAAACTTTACAGTTAATTTTTGTATTTAATAGTGCCCCATAGCCAACTCCTATCTCATCTGAAAACATTAATACATTATTAACTATACTAGGAGCTATTGAAATACTAGTTTTAATAGAATTTAAATTTGAAGATGATGTTGACATGTCGCAAGGAGGCTGCAGGATAACATCCACACTGTGCCGATCAGAGGGATCAGTACCTTGACAGCTGCACTGGTCTACAAGTGAGTTGACAGCTTGAATGAGTTCATTAATTTCGGACCGAGCAGACGAGAATTTGTTAGTCATGAGTTCTAGAGACCTATGCAGCCGCACGATGTCAGCCTGCAACTCATGCGTGTCCCTATCATACTTCAATCTACTCTGGTCTAACTTGCTGCTATATAATTCTAGGCTATCAAGCAAATCTAGGCGTTGCTTCCTTAGGGCAATATTTTTCTGATAACATTTTTGTTTTTTTATTAACCTATTTGATTTTTCAATAAACTTACTAACTCTTATATATTTCTTAAATTTACTTTTGCTTAGCCTAACTGTAGAACTAACACTATGTTTTAGAGTTAAGTCCATCCCGGCAGGTGACCCGATCAGCTCCTCGTACAGACTATGGGTGTGTGAAGATTCCTGAACATGACCAACCTCTTCATACTGTCTTATGGTTGTATTAGCATCACACAGATCTACCTCGAGCTCATGGATGCGCCCTAGGGTTTTCTCGTATGTCTGGGAGCATTCGTCAAACTTCTTGATTGTGCAGAGCAGTTGGTCTCGTTCATATTGAGCTTCTACAAGTTGGGCATGCAGCTCAGCAAGTTCACCCTTTAATTGTGTGTGATGTTTCAATATTTTTAGGACTTCCTCTTCGTTTTCTTCACGTTCACGAAGAAGTTGGCTATTAACTTGCTTCACCTCCTTAAGTTCTTCAAGGGCTCTTTTCAGTTTATTTTCTAATTCTTGGACCGTTGCCTTACGTGTCATCATTGTGTAGTGCAGATCACCTGGAATTGTATATAAAAAAAAAAAGAAAGGTGTACAACAGAATTCAGGAAAGAATATATAGGATCAAATTAATAGTAATTAATCTAAATTTCTATGGTAGAAACAAATTCCGTTTAAAATTGAGTTAACTAATTAAGTGATAAAGAGGGGGAAGGGGGTTTATTTTTGAAATCTTTAAAAAAAAATTTTACTTAAATAACAACAAAAAAGAAAATAGTAAATTGATATATTTTGTTTTAATATGAAATATATGTGGGTAGTAGGTTGGTCTGTATGTAATGTATTTTATTGAATAAGTTCTTTAAATATTTAATTTTGTGTAGTATACCTAGATGTAAATTAGGATAGGTAAGAGTGGATGATTAAATAGGAAGTGTGTAGTGTTACTGACAGTATATGTGCACCCAACGGTTGTCTATCATCCAATTTACTTAACCATAAGTTAAGCTACTGGAGACACAACAAAGGCGATGTGTAATTCGAATTAAGCAAATCTCTTTTAAGAGAGCTGCCAAATTCAGTTTATTGCGTGTAAATTTATATGAAAAGTGTGACAACTTTATAATGAAGGGCAAGTTAATGTAGTTATTTGACAATGATTATTTAAGCCTTCTTTAATGGTTATGTGGTAACGTATATGAATTTAGGGCACTGGTTTAAAATAAAAACAAATACTCCCCCGGTTATATTCCGTTGTAGGTTCAAATTTCTTTGTGGTACACTTTGACAGCCGGCCGGCGAACACAATTTGTCACTTATACGAAGATTTATTCACTTTACAGACTTGCAAACAATAATCCTTCTTATATATACAGTAATCAAACTAAAATTATTACTTTAACAACACAAAAACATGAAATACAATTAAAATACAATTAAATTATAATCGGCTGGCTGTTTGACGTATGTCACCTAGGGATGCCAGCCGTCCGTATAAACATACCATCCACCTGCAATCCCCGGTAGGGATTAACATTAATAATAGATTAATAAAACTAATATTTTTGGTCACCCATCCAAGCCCAAGCTGTAGTTAGAGATATTTTACATTTAAAATCTAATTTAAATGGCTTATTCGACGAACTCGACTACCTACTTTACACTGACATCAAGACTGTCCAATTAACTCAGAAAACAGATTTCAAAAACTTCATCTTGTACTTTTGTAATTAGAAAGTCTCTTTCTATGTTAAAAACAAAAACAATTTAACGTCAAATTACGTTCCGACTAAGTTTTGGGGGTCATAATATTTTGACACCATTAGATGAAGAAAGTTATCTCCGCGCTTTCTATCGACCAATTAGAATGGAGATCGCTAACTTGACTAGCTTGATTGCGTATTCGTTTGTGATCCCGTTCTATTTGCCAAGAGTTGCAGGTTCGATCCCCACCTACGAAAAATATTCGTGTGATTAATCTATTTCGAATATCTTATGTAGTATATAAGTATATATTTGTGATACCACTGTTTATATGATATATGCAACACAATTTCTTATGTTACTTGACTCGGAATCACAACAATGTATGTGATGTTGTCTGATTGATATTTATGAAATTATGATATTTGCCCTATTAGTTCTAACGGAGAATCAACAGAAATTACAACAATTTCTATCTACAATGATATCAATTGGAACATCTATTTGTCTTGTCCAAAATTAATGACCCAAGTATCGCAGTAACCATCAACTATTATCGATCAGGCGGCACCAAGCGAGTTGATGGATTAGCCTCCACCCTATCTTATCTACAAAAGAACATCTGATGCCGTAAAATGGACTCGCCATTGAAAAGTTTACTTAAACGATGCTTTGTGAAGAATTCCCTTTGTAAGAGATGAAAGTGTGACCGTATGTTGTCACAGCAAGTGGAGAGCTTAAATGATGTACTGTTGGAAATAGGAGCTTGACCTATAAGTGCGGTTGTGTATACTTCCTAGTATACAAAAGCATTTGAGCTTTTCAAAGCTTTATACAGTTCTGCTAGCTTTGAGAAAATCCTTTATACATATACATAACTAAGTATACTAAATATGAAATATACTTTCACTAACAAGACGCCAATCGCACAAAAAAGATATTAGGGAAATAAGAATATAAAAATAGACCGACATGAGCATCAGCATCTAATCTGTTATATATTATAACTAACTAACTAACTTATATTTTCACACTTTAATTGCTTAACTGATTGCGACGGAATTCATCAAAATATTTAAACTTATGAGCTAACTTTTATCCAGGAAAAAAATGAGGCCCGTAAAACGCACTACATATAATTATTCGGGCTAATAACGTAACGTAACGTCACGCCCATAATCCCCGAAGGGGTAGGCAGAGTCAAAGAGGCAGCATGCCCCTTCAACCACATTCAGCCAAAAATAAAGCCGGGCTGGGTTAGATGGAAAAATGTGAAAAAGCAGTGACAAGCGGCTAACCCGTCGCCCACACAATCACACACCCAAAACCCGATTAACCATTAGTCGCCTTTTACGACATGCTAGGCAAGAATCACAGTTGGCATATTCTTTTTAAGTCCCAGACCAACATGGGACAGTGGGCTGGGTTGGATGGAAAGCTGTGAAAAAGGAGTGACAAGTGGCTAGCTCGTCGCCTACTCAGTCACATACCCAAAAGCCCGTAAACCATTAGTCGCCTTTTACGACATGCTAGGCAAGAACCACAGTTGGCACATTCTTTTTTTTTGTCCCAGATCAACATGGGCCAAGTCCCAGACCAACATGGGACTTAAAAGAGATTTTATTTAGTATTTCACGTATGCAAGCAAAGCTACGGTCAAATCTGATAATACATATACAATCTGATAGGCCAACGCTAGTTATAAAGAATACCGATGACGCCACAAAGAACGGTCATTACAGTATAGATTTATTGATTGATTGTATACACTCACCCTCTTATTCTGTCTTAAAACTCAAAGCTGTCCAATTTCACTCAATATTTATGCTTTTGTTTTGTTTGTAATAAATAACGTGTTGGTAGATCATTTTATCGTCAGATTTGGAACTGGTATCTTTTAGCAACACTTCATAAACGCCAGAGAGAGCAAATATTTTCCTAAACACAATCAAAAACCAATCTCTTGGAATAGGCTTGGTTTAATTTAGAAACGTTATGAAACCTAACCAAACGCTTGCGTGTGCCCACTCATTGTAAAATAGCAGGTGTTTGTAAGAACAAGTCAAATTCAATTGAATCTAAATATTTACAGAATGTACCATTTCGATATTTTTTTTTTTTATATTTTAAACGTGCAAGGGTAACTGAGTTTATATTTTATCATAAGGACGGTCTGTTAATATAAATAACGAAAACAATTAAATAAATTAGACAATTACGATTAAATGTTTATTGTACGTTTATACTATTGAACAAAAATATGTAGAATAAACGCTTGTATGATAAAAATAAAAGTTAACGAAAGTATAAAACTCGAGCAAAAAATCTGTTTGATCAATATCATGCGTCCCATTACAAGAAAATCATTTTGACTATCCGTGAAAAGTATGTTAACGGACGATCATGCTGTAAACCATCCTAATATTTATTTTGTCGAATATTATAACTTCTAGATGAGCTGAAATTACAATTATATTAACAGGGATCCAACTAGTAAGACAGATATGAAAACAATAATTGTCCTATTCTTGAGCAATTGTGCGAACCCAGGGCGATAGCTGTCAACCTTATCGCTCTACCCGGGACAATAGCTTAGCTTAGACAATACTCATCATCTATATTGTTTTACTTATAACCTTATATATATATAAGTTAAGTATAGTCTGTCGGAGGGTTGAATTTAACGGTCTATAGAGAATTACCATGGCTATTATTTACTGGTAAATTGTATTGTTATACTTTAGCTTAGTTAGTAAGGTTAATTATTTAGCGGTAAACTGTATTTATAGTACCGGTTTCTTCCCGATAGATGCGACATTCCGAACCGGTGGTTGGTTCAAATTGTTTTATTTTGTAACTATTACTTGATTTACAAGTGCTTTTTTGAGGCCTACATAAATAAAGATATTTTGAGTTTAAGTATGAGTTATTGTTTATTTAGCTCTACAAACTATTTTTCATATAGCGCTCCATTTGTTTCGTATTAATTTAAACGTCAATATTGAAATACATCTTCAGACTAAAGGGAAGACCGGCTTTTATGTTGTATTATTGAATTAATAGCTATATTTCTTTAGGCCTAAGACGAGATTTAACTTGGCTTTGCAGAAGCGCCCAGGAAAAATAAAATGCGCAAAAGCATTCGGAATGCTTAATGTTATCGATTTTTTATCAGTGATGCATATGGAATGTGATTTAAGAAATATTGCAATGTCAGTCATGCGTAGGAATGTGGGTTTATTCCCGTCCGCTCCACTAGGCCTTGTCTCACCAGTGGAACGAACAGGAACTTAATAAAATACATTATTTTTATTTCCGTTCCACCATTAAGATCAGTGGGTCGAACGGGAAGTTAACACATTTTATCCTCTTTGGTCTCACTAATACGACGATTGGTTCTAGTGAGGCAAACGGTGAGGTTGTTATGTAATATCTAATGGAAGTATTTAGATATTTACACAGATAATTAGATACGTACAGACAGCCCTTTGGTCGAGTGGTCAGAGACCCTGGCCACGAAACCAAGGGTCGCGGGTTCGAATCCTGCTAGGGGCAAATGTTTCGTGTGATGAACATATGGACATTTATACTCGAGTCATGGATGTTTATAAACGTATTTAAGTTGTCTATCCGTTCACCTAGTATCCATAGCACAAGCATAAGCTTAATTTGGGACTAGGGAATTGGCTAGGAGTGTCAGTCTGAAGAATTTATTTATTACTAGCTGTGCCAGCGGTGTTGGTTATGGTTAATATTATAAAGACTATTTCCGTCATACCTGATTTCTATGTAACTTTAACCACTAAGGCTGCACCCGAGACGGAAGCTTAAAAAATGGAGTAACTTCTCCCGTTTTCCCAACATTTCCCTTCACTACTCTGCTCCTATTGATTATAGCATGATGAAAAGTATACTATAACCAGCCCAGGAGTATGAAGAATAATTGTACCAAGTTTCGTTAAAATCTGTCGAGTAGTTTTTGTTTCTATAAGGAAAATACAGACAGACAGACAGATAGACAGACAGACAGACAAAAATATTACTGATTGCATTTTTGGCATCAGTATCGATCACCCCCTGATATTTATTTTGAAAATATATTTCATGTACAGAATTGCCCTCTCAACAGATTTATTATAAGTATAGATAATTTATTTATGTGCCACCAGAGTAAATAGCAAAATGAGGTCTCTGGTACATTATCGCTTCCTTGGGAAAAGGACTTGGCAATATGTATACATTATAATAACCTAAAAAAATTCCCGCATAAATCACAGTGAACTAGATCATATGCTGCTGTATCGTGAACGCGTACTGATTCATGAACGAATGTAGGAAAGATGAAAGGTGAGAGTTCAGGGAGAAAAATAGCCTCGTGTAATCGAATCCAGGCAGTCGAAGTTCCTTAAATACCAACATATAGCTAGGTAGAGTGATAAAAAGCATTGTATAACAAAAAAACAATTAAAATTATGTTGATAATTAATTTCTCATTATTAATACCATTCATTCCAAATGTATCAGTTGTAATAAGTAAGGTGGAGGTGTGTAAGGATCGTGCCATATGGCGTTCGGTTCTCTCTGCCTGCCCCGCTAGGAAAGTGGCGTGAAGTTTAGTTAGTTAATAAGTAAGGCGTGGAAATCCTTTCCATACAAGTTTTATTAAAATAACACAAATAATTCCCTTTGAGGAACATATCGAGATCCCCTCCTGATACTCAATCAAAATGGAATTAAAAACGCCATCTTCGGCTTACAGTCACGTTCATAATCGAAATTTTCGCTAATTGGAAATGACGAATTAGAACTTTCGCTACGAAAACGGGACGAAACTTTATAAAAGTTCGGAGCCAATTTTTCGAACGACGTAATTTTGGTACTTGTTTTGAAATGGGAAAGATTTTTATTATTTGGAATTTATAATGTGTTGAGATATATTATCAAAAATCAGAAGTTTGTTTTAAATTTGTTTGAATTGAGAAAAAGTCAGCCAGGCTTTCAAAATGGTTTGGCAAGGAAGGTTATACGTGGAGCTGCCAATTTTTTAAGCGCATTGAATTGCAAAATATTTTTTTCTTATTTTTGACTTCGCTTTATTCAAGACTAGTTCCTGCCCGCGGATTCATTTGTGTAGATATCAAAATTAATCCAAAGAGGAACACAATCTTCGGTGTTATCCCATTAGAGAAAAGTATTCAGAATTCAACATTTCAAACATTCATATTCATATTTTTTAGCTCATTTCGTTCAAATGCTAAAACGATATTGATTGACAAATATCAAATATAAAATAAAGTCACACATCTCTATAAAA
Organism: Glyphodes perspectalis; assembly: GCA_951394215.1. Classification (NCBI taxonomy): domain Eukaryota; kingdom Metazoa; phylum Arthropoda; class Insecta; order Lepidoptera; family Crambidae; genus Glyphodes; species Glyphodes perspectalis. The sequence continues at coordinate 15,276,230 of OX596202.1, read as the reverse complement.
TATTTAGAAGAATGTATATATATTTGTATTTATAAAATAATGAAATATAATTCTTATTTGGTAATTTTAATTTACATATTACTTTTTCAAACTTGTTATATTGTCAGTTACAATGGATCTAACACTACTTGACAGTTAATATCTACGATGATGATATTTAGCTTTCTATAATGTCTGGATCTGTAACATGGAACATGGAACCTTGGTAAGACCACTTTCATTTATAGGAGGTACAAACAAACACTCAGAAAGTCTAACATGATTACGATTCCCAGTCTCAACAGCCGCTGAAAATGCTAGCAAATATTGCCATAAGGAGATATAGTCGCACAGAGTGTTGAATCGAGTAATTTATCAAAATATTTGCTCGTTTCTTATTTATTTTTGCTTTAGTATACCCAGTAATCAATAAAACTAACAAATATAAACTGACATTATTTTAATACTGTTTCACGTGAAAATTGAAATATTTCAATTACTCAATAATTTATTAGTTTGCATTTATATCACACTAGCAGCGCCCGTTCCCGTGGGAATGCCGGGATAAAATATATATACTTACCTCTGATCAAGAGTGTCATGTAGTACGATATTTATTTATTCATTTGCAGCTACAAACCCAATACACAAACATTATATCTATACTCATCTTATAGGCCATGCGAAGCAAGAAACACAGTCGTCACATTCTTTTCAGTATTACACCAAACCAGTTGGAGTAGGCGACGAGCTAGCCACTTGTAACTACTTTTTCAAATGTTCTATCTAACCCAGCGCCATTTTATTTTTGGCTAAATTTGTTTAAAGGAGCTTGCGGCTCTTTTAAATCTGGCTACCGCTCCAGGAATTACGAACGTGATGTTAACATATAATGTGAACATATGTGAACATATAAGAAAGAGAGCAATTAAATGGTCATCTATACTTACGAATATAATAAATCTGTAGAGAGGTCAATTCTGTACATGATATATATTTTCAAAATAACTATCAGGGGGTGATTAGTGACCGATACTGATGCCAAAAATGCAATCAGTAAAATTTTTGTCTGTCTGTCTGTCTGTCTGTCTGTCTGTCTGTATGTTCCTTATAGAAACCAAAACTACTCGACGGTTTTTAACGAAACTTGGTACAATTATTCTTCATACTCTTGCGCAGGTTATAGTATACTTTTCATCACGCTACTATCAATAGGAGCAGAGTAGTGAAGGGAAATATTAGGAAAACAGGAGAAGTTACTCCATTTTTAAGCTTCCGTCGCGTGTGCAGCCTTTATGGTTAAAGTTACATAGAAATCATGTATGACGGAAATAGTCTTTATAATATTAACCATAAACGCGGGTGACACCGCTGGCACAGCTAGTAAAGGTATAAAAGTTTAAGCCATGATAATATTATGTCATCTCCCACAGTCATTGATTGTATGATTTGGTTAAGAACTTTAAAAATAGTGTATATTACTCATGTATAATTTGACGCTGAAAAGTGTAACTACCGAGTTTCTTGCCGGTTTCTTCTCGGTAGAATCAGCATTCCGAACCGGTGGTAGATTCACATTGCTCTAAAGATTTTGTAAAATTGACTATTTATAAGTGCTTTTTTTCAAGGCCTACATAAATAAAGACATTTTGAATTTGGATTGAATTTAAACATAACTAACTAACTAATATAAACATGTTCTAACGATATAACCCTTTAAGGGTGCGTATTAAACAATCTAATAGATTATATCTGAGATGTTCAAAGGTTTGAACCGAGTCTATTAATAATCGGCATTATCGGAACGGTGCGGGTGACAGCTGCCAGGTACATTGTCTCTCTTTGTCTTACGGTTTGTTCGTCTTAATTGTGTATAGTATATATAGCTTTAATAAATAACTGACTGGCTCGATGGCGCATTCGGTAGTGACCCTGCCCCATGCGCCAAGAGTTATGGGTTCGATTCCCACCCAGGACAAACATTCGTATGATGAATACTTGTGTTTTTTCTGTGTATGGGTGTTAATACCCAATATTTAAGTATATATTTGTAATACCACTGTTGATCCTGATATCCGTAACACAAGTGCTTAAGCTACTTACCTCGGAGTCAGATCAATGTATGTGACGTACTTAGTCGGATAGTCGGATATTTAAATAAATAGCACAAACTTATCTTGGGTTTACTTTTTTTAATCAAAAAAAACCTTCTAATACGAAGTACATAAAGAATATTTTCGATTACCATTCTTATCATCAAATCGAACTTGGATAATTTTCCAATGAAAATTGTAGAGATTCTTATTGTAATTTTAGATATATAAATACTTACATTTGTTGATGTCCAACGATATGAACGTATATATCCCTAATTTAAAGAGTAGGTAAATTAACGTAGGTATATTTTCTTTATAGGCTGGCAACACACTCGCGATTCCTCTAGTATTGCAAATCGTCGGTGATACTGCAATACTGCATAACTAAGATTTGATCATAGGATCTAACTTTGACTTCATCATCATCTTCCTAGCGTTATATCCCGTGCTTAGACCATGATCCAGGATTTAGCGAGTCTGGTAGCGTTGAAGCAACTGCCGATCTGACCTTCGTAACCCCTTAAATAGGGGAACCTGACATTTTTTTTGGATCATGGTTACAAATCCAAAGTTGTTTGAATTTGCAGGTTTCATCACGATCTTTTCCTTCACCGTCGAGCTAGTGGTATAAATACGTACATAGATTTGAAAAATCCATAGGTACGTGCCCGGGTTTGAACTCGCACTCCTCGGTTAAGAGGCGCGTGTCCTTACCATTGAGCTACCACCACTCCCACTTAATTAACATAAATAACATTGAAAATTAGGCCTTATGATCAAGTGTTAGTTACGCGGCATTGCAGTGTCACCGACGAAATGCTTATAATGATCAATTACCATCACATGATCCATATGTTATAATAAAAAATATAAGACTCATTAATATTTACTTCCTCAAACCGTCCAACCGTCTCAATCCATGACGAGCCCTTGCGATAACGATACACGTATGCTTGTGCCTAGCAGTAGAACCTAATTGAAAATCAAAAAGACTCACATTTTTCACACACGTATGCACTCAAATATTATTCTGATGTCACTTAGTAATTCCGACTAAGCCCTCAGCCTTCGCACGCAAAGCTGGTTCCCACAGGAATCACCCTATCAAGCGGATGACTATCTATGTGCTAACGCGATTACATACGCTTGTCTTATAACGAGGGTGTACTAGATTGTGTGGGACCATAAAGATAGAAACGCATCATTAGTTAGGTGTATGAGAATTTGTGATTAAGCTAAAGGCAGTTTATGGCAAAAACGAGGTAATATTGGGCAAAGTTGACAATTTCACATGAAACTGAACCAACTTTGGTAGATATCGTGTGAGAGCTGTGAAAGTACGGCCTTAATGTTATTACAAAAATAAAAGCCCATCCCACTGTCCTATGTTGGTCTGGGACTTAAAAAAGAATGTGCCAATTGTGTTTCTGGCCTACCATGTCATAAAAGGCGTCTAATGGTATATAGGGTTTTGAGTATGTCATTGTATAGGTAGGTGACGAGATGGCCACTTGTCAGTACTTTTTCACAATTTCTATCAGACTCAGCCCAGTTTTATTTTTGGCTGAATGTGGTTAAAGGGGCCAGCTGCCCCTTTGACTCTGCCTATCCTTTCGGTGAGTATGGGCGTGATGTTATATGTGTGTGTGTGTGTGAATATAGGCCCCAAACTCATTATAATTTATCGAAATATAGTTTTGTGCCTTCGATAAACGTATTCGTAACGTTCCTAATTTGAATGTATTTTAATCTCCGATATTCTATTAGCAATCTCGACGTATTCCTTAGTCATTGCGCGGAAATCTGTTTCCCTTAGGAGTCACCCAGCTACATCTATGTGTTAACAGGATTACACAAGCTTGTTGTAACAGAGTAGAAGGCCTTGGAAAGTCGGCTTTGTTGCGTGGTCATTTCGGCTTGCAAATTGTTTTGTCGTTCCGCCTTGTTTCTTGTATTTGTTGAATGTAATAGCTTTGATAGTGGACATTATTATCAAAATGTGACAGTTAATGGTGTAGTGGTGGTAAAGAAATTTAGTCAAAAAGTTACTGTAAACATATTTATATTGCAAAAAGCTCCACGGTATCTATTTACCAAGTAATCAGTGATAGAGAAATGTATGAATATAGTTTGGTGGATGTATCAAAATATTTATTGTAAGTCGTGCGGGATTATTTGTTTCGGCTTAAGCTATTGGCGTACAATCGTTAAAAAATAGAGATAAGCCAAACTAATTTACTTTAAGGAACTGTCTAAATATCATTTGACAATATCAGCCTAACTCATTACTAAAATTGATCCATACGAGTCGCAAACATTGGAGAAATCCGAATCGTGATTCTAGTTCAATCGCAATATGTTTATTTTTGTTCTAAATACCCGCATGACAGCACGTTGCTTGAAAACGTTTTATTTAAATCCAATCGCGTTTAATTGCGTAGATCCACAAATCACTTTGATCTTTGATTTGTGTACAGCGCGTATATTTTTGCGTTGTCTTTCTAAGAGGACTATTGAACCTTTTTTTTTGTGACATTTAACAAACGAATTAATTCGTTTATTTTTTGTGCCAGTTTTTTATTTATTTACTAGGTATGCAAATGACATTTGGAATTCGTTTTATTTATCGTTCTTAAGATGTTTTTGTTTTATTTTTACGAATTAAAACGTCTTCTTTCAATAAATACCTTTCAAGTTTTAAGAAATTTTGAAGAATCCATTATTAATATTCTTATTCTTACATCTACACAACATTACCTAATTTTTTTATATTACCTACACTACAGGTTAAATAAAACTTAAAGCGGTTAAAAATGTACTTCGCACAATATTATGGTATGCCAACTAGAACTACATAGTTTAAAGCCTATTGTAATGTCAAACTCGGCAAACACTCATGGCAAATATAACATGAATAAGCAATTTATTTGTCAACGTAACGAAAACCGAGCTTTTATTTACTTCCGCGACATTTTATGCCAAGCGTTTCTTATCAAAGTTAAGAGTCACGCAATATCACAGTTTCAAATGAAAAGTCTTCATGATTGCCACCATACGTTTCCGTAAAATTATATCCTCCATTCAGTCACGATATAAAATGTGAAGTCAACCGGAAAAACTGTAGGACTAATTCGTGTTTGTAATGCGAGATTGTAGTTGATTGCAGTCTTGGGGTAGAATAGTAATGGTAACCAATTATTAGCTTGCTCCTACAGTTTTGCTAAGAGAAAATTGTTGGTATTCTTGCAATAAATTAAGACACAGTTAGACACTTCTCGATATATTATCATAACAATCGATTTATTTTATCATAACAATCAAAAACAGTTTCAAGTAAATATGATAGATAATGAGCTAATTATTTCATACCTAACTCGAACTTCATTGCAAAACAAATTTCATTACAAATGTAACTGTTGAATGTATCAGGAACAACAGAACTATTTTTATTTTTTCTGTAATATGACACTTTATAATTTTACAGAAAAAAATAAATATACTTATTCACAATTTTCTAACAAATCTATTGTTAGAAAATTGTGAATAATGAATAACTAGCCCGTCCTTTAAACAGTCATAAACCACAATGCCAGGAGCTTTGTCACCTTTTGCGACATGCTAGCCAATATTCTTTTGAAGCCCCAGCCTGACACGGGACCCCACCATAACTAAAATCATCGCTATAAACTTCTAAATTGAGCGCTAGTTACTTATGTTATTCCTGTAACATTCAACAGTTACATTTGTACCTTGCATTAGTGATTTGTGGTTAGTTGGTTCGAGGCAAGGCGAGGTATACAAGCGTCAAATGAAAGCGCATTGCCGCGCGACGCCTCGCCGCTTGGCAATTAAACTCATCACAGGTTCAGTTACCAACTTTTATTAGTATGACGGAGATTCAAAGAGTTGACTTGTGCAACTTATAATTTGTGTGGTTGAAGTTAATTACCAGTTTGTAGCCCGTGGGTTAGGTATTCAGTTATAATGTGTCTAATGAAAGCTTTCCCATGTTAAGTATCGTTATTAATCTGCTTGAACTTGGAAATTGTCCTGGAATCAGTTTGCCTTTTTCGATATTTTAGTGAGTGTGATCTAACTTTCGTAACTATTAGATAAAGATACATTATACGTATGTATAAAATTTTAACTTACTTATACTATCTACGTAATAGTGTTTAGTGAGCATGTGGATATTTGTTTCTTTTTTGGATATACCATTTAAATGATTATGGTAAGACTTTTTTATATTCTTCTTTGTGCTTCGGTCAAATCTACAGGTGTTTATTTATATAAGTGTTATGAGAAGAATTGGCGTATATAAGCACGGATGCAGCTACTTAGTGGTTGAGTGAGAGTTCTAGAAGTAATAATATGTTATCCGTGAATAGTCAGCGTATAAGACAGTTAATTGTTCCATGTTGGTCTGGGACTTAAAAGAATGTGCCAACTGTAGTTCTTGCCTAGAATGTCGTTAAAGCCGACTAATGCTGCTATATGGGGTTTTGGGTATGTGATTGTGTAGGCGACGAGCTACCCACTTGTTACTACATTTTCTCAATTTCCCATCTAACCCAGCCTAGTTTTATTTTTGGCTTAATTTGTGGTTAAGGGGGCCTGCTGCCCTTTTGGCTCTGTCTACCCCTTCGGGGATTATGGGCATAATGTATTGTATGTTATGTATGTAAGACAGTAAATTTTCACAGTAAATACTTCGAAACATGCCATTACATAAATTTTACATAGCCCCAATTTTCACTGACAATCACGTATGCATACCCGCCCATAAAAACATAATTACGATTCTACAACCCGAATCTTAAACACGGCAAAACAGACGAGATTATAAAGACCTACGTGTTATACTTTCCCAACACGTAGGTTAGGTACCTAGCTGCTTCATTCGTTATTCTAGGTGGGATTCGGTATAATTTAAAGAGGCGTTGAGACGAAGCTTGACACACCTCGACGCATGCCATGACTTCAGAATGCGACTCGAGTTGAAATTTACAGAAACGTATTTTTTTTTCATTTGATACGCCTGTCTGTCACAAGCTTGATAGTCAAAGTCTATATGACAAACAATCGGTTGTCAGTCCGAATTTGCGAGGTTTATTTAAATAAATAAATATATACTAAATAAATATCTGACTACATCACATAAATTGATATGACTCCGAGGTTAGTAGCTTAAGCACTTGTGTTACGGATATCAGCATCAACGGTGGTATTAAAAATATACTTAAATATAGGATAACACCCAGACATAGAACAAACACAAGATTCAACACAAGAATGTTTGTCCTGGGTGGGGATCGAACCTACAACTCTTGGCGCATGGGGCAGCGTCACTACCGAATGATCCATCGAGTCACTCTAAGTCGAGTTATTTCCGACAGTGTGGCGTTGATGGTTTTATCAGTAAAACTTCGGTGTCAAGTTTTCTATTTTATAGATTCTGAGAATCCAAAGCAACGCAATAAGCTGCAACACACTTATCTTAAAGTTAATTATTCCAATTTACTCTTAGCAGCAAAAACTTCTTACTAATTAAACTCCTAACTAAACTTCACGCCACTTCCCTAGCGGGGTAGGCAGAGAGAACCGAACGCCATATGGCACGATCCTTACACACCTCACTTGCATTGCCTTATTCCTTTTATAACATTCATAGCTAACTTAATTTTGAAAACATGATACATACTAAAATGCACGCATAACTTCAATGTGGCTATTATTGCAGTAAATTAGCTTATGGAATTCTTTCCATGTGGTAAAGAATTTTTCTCAAACATATACTTCAAGGTAAATGGCCTAACATTCTTAACCTTACGAAATTAACTGTAATTAGCCGTTGTTAATTGCTGTACAACAGGTAATACAATCAAGTGAGTGAGGGTGAATACGGTGTGCTGTGGAATTATTAGTCTTATATGTATTGAATTTATTTCTTATTTTGGTTTGTTATGTATCAATTTGTTCCCTTACAAACCTAACCGAATTAAATTCAGCAGACATGTTAAAATTGAGCTCGATACATGTTTGTTACTCAACTAACTAACGAAGTATTTTAAAAATGTCATGAATTAAAATTCAATTTGTAAATTTCTTAAAAGGGCTTGAATATGAATGTCATCGTTACACTATATCCCGTACGAAGTCGGGATCCGCTCCGTGATCCACGATTTTTCGAGTCTGGTTATTTTATTTAGGTAAGCCCCCATTTGACCATTGTAACCCTTAGATTATGGAAGCCAGACAAATTGGACTATGGTTACACATCCTTATTTATTTTGCATATATATGTTTCATCAGGAAGTTTTAACCTCACCATCGAGTAAGTGGTATATATCCGAACTTAGATTTAAAATATGCAAACCCGGACTCGTGGGTATCTAAACCAGTTACTAAGGATTGCAATGCTGCATTCAGCAATCTAGCTGGGCCCAGCACAATTTGAGCTGCGCTGGACTCAGTGACGTGTACTGGTTCAATGCCGTTGGATTTCAATCTCTACTCATTATCTTTCTAGCGTTATGTTCCGTGTTCAGACGGGGTCCGCTTAGACCATGATCCAGGATTTAGCGAGTCTGGTAATTACGTTGAAGCAACTGCCGATCTGACCTTCGTAACCCCTAAAATAGGGGAACCAGACAATTTTTTTGGATCATGGTTACAAATCCAAAGTTGTTTGAATTTGCAGGTTTCATCACGATCTTTTCCTTCACCGTCGACCTGGGGGTATAAATACGTACATAGATTTGAATAATCCAGCGGCACGTGCCCGGGTTTGAACCCGCACTCCTCGGTTAAGAGGCGCGTGCCCTTACCATTAAGCTACCACCGCTCCTCCCCGCTTTGGATTTCAATCTCTACTAGAGATTGGAATAATAGATTTGCTTAAGCAATTCGGCCGGGTCTCATAAAATGTCAGCTCTGCTGGACCCAGCAACAAAATGCCGCTGGATTGCAATCCCTAACCAGTTGTTTTACTGTTTATTAAGAATGTTGCACTTTTCATAAATAAGATATACAACAATTCACTAGTAACAGGTGGGTGATAAAGTGGAATTAAAATCCCATTTGAATTGAATTTAAGATATCTATCTATCGGAATGCCTAAAAGATAGTCATCAAAAAACTAAAGACTTGCCTATTCCAGAAACATGGATGACTTACTTTCAATAATAAATAAATAAATAAATTCTTCAGACTGACACACCAATTCCCTAGTCCCAAACTAAGCTTATGCTTGTGCTATGGATACTAGGTGAACGGATAGACATACTTAAATACGTTTATAAACATCCATGACTCGAGTACAAATGTCCATGTTCATCACACGAAACATTTGCCCCTAGCGGGATTCGAACCCGCGACCCTTGGTTTCGTGGCCAGGGTCTCTGACCACTCGACCAACGGGCCAGTCAATGGAAATAACAAAATCTTTTTCCTTACCGGCAAAATTATTTCGACATTAAACGCACCAAAACCGCCTCCTTTTTGCATGGCGGTTAAAATAGAATATTCAGTAAAGAATCTCCATAACGTTGCCTTTGTGTCGTAACTCAGTGTGGTTACCGCATGCTGGCACGCCGCCAAGCCAGGTAGCCAAGCCGTCGCTGGGCCCAGGACGGAGACAACTCCATTCGCTTTGATGACTTTGTCTAAAAGCGCATGTAAATGAACAAACGAAACGGTTGTTTCTATGGTCGATGTACACGTACTTAGCATATCTATCCCAGAACAAAATTAACATAAGGAGATTCCCATGTTGGTCATGGACTTAAAAAGAATATGCCAACTGTGGCAAGAACCACTTATTGCCTAGCATGTCGTAAAACGCGACTAATGGTATATCGGGTTTTGGGTGTGTGATTGTGTAGGCGACAGGTTAGCCCCTTGTCACTGCTTTTTCACAATTTTCCATCTAACCCAGCCCGGTTTTATTTTTGGCCGAATGTGGTTCAAGAGGCTTGCTACCCCTTCGACTCTGCCTACCCCTTCGGGGACTATGGGCGTAATGTTATGTGTGAGATTCGTATCATATAACGGGGAATGATAACTTGACAACCTCCCCTCTGCTCTTTGAGGCGGGTAGTTTCTTAATCAAGGTTTAGAAGGCAGGAAATATGCTAAAATATGATGCTTAACTTGCTAAGTTTTTAAATACGCTTGTTAAGCATACTAGTACTGAAACCTATAGAACTGAAATGTCTTTATAACAAATTTTGTATATTTTCTCATTCCTTGTGATGCCGCTTTTGCAACTGCTTACCGTAGCTGTAACGAAACGCCAAAACAAAGGTTTTTTCTACCTACCAGTTATTCGTACTGTGTCAATAAAATACCCCTCTGATATTTGTTATTTAAAGTTTCTGTCAAAATGACAAACACCATACAGAAGTTTTCCCCGGGTCAATAGATCACATAGGCCGTTGCAGGTGGTAAATAATACAAATAAATCGACCCTCAGTAATAGGTAGGCTGAGCGTGATTGAATGGATAAGTTGAATAAATTACTAGTTTACGGGGCTACGCATGTATACATTTTGTGCGATTTATTTACTAGTCGAGTGTATATAAAAATATATATATATATTTGGTTTCACGAGATTTAAAAAATATGGTTAATCGCTGTATTCTATATCCTTTCGGTACTCATAAATGGTGTATCAAAATCAAGATCATTGGTTGATCAACCTCACTTTCGGTTTTTCAAAGTAAGTTAATTATAATACATATAATATAACTAGCTGGCTCGGCGAACTTCGTTCCGACTAACAGTCAATCGAGTTAAATAAATTGAGATATAAGCTATCCTATCTTTCAAGTTGGATCAAACTGCACACAGTGTGCAAATTTGATTAAAATCGGTTAAGTAGTTTCGGAGTCCATCGCGGACAAACAACGTGACGCGTAATATATACATAATAAGATTATTAACAACTAAAAGTCAAGATGACGTCCCTTCTCCGTTATTTATAAGCCGTGTGATTTCTGATACGATTAATTTCAGGTTGTCACATTACATTAGGTCTTCATCACATATTGTATGCTGATATAGGGCTAATAATAAGTATAACATAATCATCAGCCTATGACTCGTCCAGAATATACATAGGCCTTTATTAAATAAAGCCACTGGGTACCAAAGAACGGGTCTTTGACTTCCCTAGTCCAATCTATGTTTAGGCAGCATGGTATTACGTGAATAGTAACCACCGTAAAACCTAGTTGACTTCCCTCATTGCAGCTGTATAAATTGTAGGCCAGCTTTCAATTTATAGTATCGTATAAAAGATATAAGGTGAGTTGGCACGAAGAAGTCGTTAGAACCATCCTTTTCAATCAATAAACTATACTTTCAAACTGCCTATCACACGTTGCCTGTCTGTATTTTACTGTCACACAATCAACACCGGGTTACTAAGGCTATGTCAAGCTGAAAATTATAGCTCTCCTTGAATGAACATTGAATACGGGAAGGAAAAATGTACGAATTTTATTTTTGTCAGAAACATCACCGCTCCCCAGTCTAACGTAACAAATTGGTAGTACGCATTAATTTAAGAAAAAAAACTTGTGAAGTTCGTTCGGTCAGACAAGAAGTTTGCAAACCTTTTTTAATGCAGGCTGAGAAAGATGAATTTATAGTCCTCTACATAGTACAATTGTCTGTATAATTCTTAAAATAAAGCCAAATATTTAAAATAGAAATAATAACTAACTAAACTTTACGCCACTTCCCTAGCGGGGTAGGTAGAAATAATGTGTGAAGTTAGATCAATATCTAAAGGTATATCAAATTCCAGTATTTTTTTCACAATTTGAGAAAATTGTTATGTCACAAACTAAATTTTGGCATGCTTTCGATCACAATCGGCTAAGAGACTTATGTCAGAAAACCTAACTAACATACAGATAAAATATCACTCCCTTTTAGTGAGCATAAGAGTCCCGTTTTCCGATCTAAAATAAAAGCACCGTATAATTTCATAAGATTACATGATACATACGTCCATACCTACTAGTTACCTATCCTAGCGAATTTCTGGAACACAGGATGCGTGTAATACGAAAACCATTGCCAACGCGAGCGTGAGATTATGCTGATCATTACAAGCGTCAGATACGCGTCTGGAGTTTGGATAAACGTTGTTTTAGGCGAACCGAATAGCTAGAAAGCACATTATGAGCTGTCTAATACATTGAAAACTCGAGTCTGGAACAAGTTTTTTGTTCTAAACATATAAGTACGGGAATGGATAGCTTTTTCACTTTTGTGCTAAAACGAACATGGTGGCTGAAAATATTAAACATCAGATAATGGTTATAATTATGAATATTTTATTATTTAGATTTAGTTTATAAAATACTGGAATCGATACTGGAATAGGCAGGCTAGGTGGCAGTTCCTTCAATGTATAACTAGACTAGGAATGAGATAGTTAGTTATAAATGTTATAACTAACGAATAATTTTGTGAAATTCGCCGACTACCGATTAAGGTTTCGTCTTTGTTTTATAAGTTCGATATTATATTATGAATAAATATATTATGTACTTACCTACGAAAAGAGTAACATTATTTTCCGTTAGTACCTATTTACTTTTCGAATCTATAAAACGTATTTACTAAGTTCCGTTTCTTTAATCGCAAATTTAATTTCAGTCTCAGTTTGAGCATTTTATTTTTCCATCAAGTAGACTTTATCAAAGAAAATTGTCGTAGTGCGGTCTAGCGGGTGATAACGATCTCAATTTAGTAAAGATTGGGTTACTAGCCGGCCATTTTTCAGGGGAATCCTTCTCGTATTTCGCGAGGGGGTAGTAATGGTCAACAATCAACACTTATTGGGAGGGCGGTGTCTGGTTACACAATTTTCGATACTAAAGTTGTAACACGTTACTTTCTCGGTTGGTTGAGTGCATTAATTAGAGTGTAGCGGCAAACACTATGGCCGCCGGGGTTTGGTAGATAGTTATTTGTGTAAAAAACTAGGAAATTTATAGGTAAAAACCTACGAATAATTTATAAAAAAAAAAATCGGTACAATGTACGTATAGCCGTGGTACAAAGCATTAGTTTAGTTTGAAAATAATAACAAACAAAAAAGTGCGTTAATTGAATGCATGGTGAAAAAGAAGAAATCTATAATAAGGCGCCAAAGAGTTTGCATGTTCTCAACAAAAGTGATGAAGTGTCACTGAGAAATGAATAGGGTAATAAAAATAAGACAGTTGAAATACAGCAAATAAAGTTGTTGAATACTTCTGTGATAATTTAAAGTCACGCTAATCTAGCCCTTACCGTTTCGCATATTATCATAACTTGTATATAATTATATTTTTTTTGTATTAATGATGCTGTTTTCACATTCATAAAAATATTTTACTCATATTATTTAAGGCATGCATAAACTGTAATAGCTATTTCTCAAAAGCATGATGTAGGTAAGTAATTTTACTACGATATCTAGATGTTTAATTTAAAATAGATATATGTACAACAGTGTGAAAACAAAATGTCCGATGCCGAGATACGACTGTTAATCAGTCTATGATTCTTTTATGGTTTATTTATTTATTTATTATTTCCTTCAAGAGTCAAACTTTACTTTTTGTTTCGCTACTAAGTAGAAATCGCAGAACCAATCTAGCGTTAACAGAAAGAATACTTTGTTCGGGTCTTGATAAAGTGGAACCAGTTTAGCTTAGATATAAATGGAGAAAAAAATAATCAGCTACCTTTTGCAAATTAAAAGTTTCAAAGGATTTTTTCGGCAGTCATTATTTGGCAATGATTTTTCATAGTAGATCAAAATATTCTCAATGCAAGGCCGTCTCTATTGTTACAATCAAGTAGGTATAGTTTTTTGGCAACTCAGAAGTCAGGCGCAACTCAGCATTGGCAACTGCATAGCATCTCAAATGTACGAAAAAGTTTAAGAGATGTGTCGCAAAAACACAGCGTTGGACTGCGCCAGTTCTTGACTCTGAACTCTTTTGTTCTTATGAATAATTCTGAGCAAATAAGCAATGAAGTCATTTTTAGTTTTTTTTGTGCTCGAAAATCTTTGGTGTGTGAATTTACATTTATTCAAAGCCGACGGCTCTTGTCAGCGCATGGGTTATAGTTACTACTGCCAATTTTACATAAATTAAATAATTAAATGATAATAAATTCTCCAGACTGACCTAGGTGAACGGATTGATATACTTAAAATATGTTTATAAACATCCATGACTCGAGAACAAATGTCCATATTCTTCACACGAAACATATCCCTAGCGGGATTTGAACCTGCGATTCGGTTTCTGGGCCAGGGTCTCTGACCAGTCGACCAACGAGCCCATCAAAGTCAAAATACATACATATTATCACCCCGTAATCCCCGAAGGGGTAGGCAGAGTCATAGGGACCGCCTTTTACCACATTCAGCCAAAAATAAAAGTGGCCTGAGTTAGTCGGAAGATTGTAAAAAGTTGTGACAAATGGCTAGCTCGTCGCCTACACAAACACATACCCAAAACCCGATATACTATTAGTTGCCATTCACGACATGCTAGGCTCACACAGTTGACACATTATTTTTAAGTCCTCCAGACATGGGATGGGACCGCTAACAATTTTGCGTATGCAGTAATGCCAACATATCTTAAAGAATTTAATTGATTATTTTTCAAATCAAACATTTATTTGCTTACTAAGTGTACATAGTAGGTGTTACCATAAAAGGACCTTACAACTTAGTTACCATTTAGGTATTGCAAATTTGAGGACATGAAATAGGTTGGCACAATGGTGCGGCACACTCCGTGTTACACAATTCTTAATTTAAAACAGCGAAAAGATTCTCGCGATGACCAGATATCCGGCAACTACGTACATTCAGATGATGTTTGCATAATTAAATCCGGGAGAGGGCTTGAAAAATTGGATTGAATTATTACGCGACGTCGTTGCTGAGGCAGGAGCGGTTCTGAACGAAATTATACCGTCTTCTAACCAAATTAGTGCCGCAAACGTATTTACACGTTGTGTGTACAACCTTTGGGAACTCGCTCGCTCATCCTTTCGCATTCTTTTGTTGTTATTAATAATTCTGGGCAAATAAGCAATGAAGATATTTTTAGCTTTCTTTGTGCTCCGAAATCTTTACAGTGTGGTGGGTACTTTAATTTTCATGTTGCTTTAAAGTTTCAATCTATTGTATATAAGATAATAAACTTACGTTTTTCACTGTTTTTCTTGAAAGCTTAAAAACTGATCGTGTAGGTAATTAAGTATGGTAGTAGATACTACTATTCATTTAAAAATGACAAAAGATGAAACGGAAACAAATAGATTATGTGTTGATTTTAAATAAATAAGTATCAATCCACATGGAATTAATTTATGAATGCAAAACATACCTATTATAGAAGTTATATTTCACTAAAATTGGCTAGCTATTGTAGCCAAAACATAAAATATCGCAGCATTTCCAAGGTAACGATTCTTTTCTGCTGAACCAGAATTATAACAAACTGGCAGCGCCCCGCGGTTTTACCCACGTAGTTCTTATTTCCGTAAGAATACGGAGATAAAATATAGCCTATGTTATTTGCTGATAAAGTAGCTTTCCATTGGTGAAATAATTTTACAAATCGGTCGAGTAGTTAAGGAGCCTATTCAATACAAACAAACAAACAATTAAATCTTTCATCTTCATAATATTAGTATAGAAATTAATGTGTGTCACTAGAACAAATACATAACTTTATCCAAATTTCAACCTCATTTTCATAATGTCCACGGAAAGTGATAGGGAAACAATTTATTGCCCGTTTCTGTTCATTTTACGGGATTCATTGACAATTTAGCACAAATGGGTGCTAGAGAGGTGATTTATTGTTTTCAATAGAATGGAAAAATATTATTCTAAACTACTTTGGTGGCTTTGATATTAATTTTGAAGATATATTATCATGGTAAATGTTAAAGGATAAAAAGTCATCGAATATTAAGTAGGTACTCTTTAAGTGCTGGGTAATTGTTCTTATGGGATAAATATTGTTTCAAGCCACCGCGATCGGTGGATGCTATTTAATTAAAGTAAGTAAGTAAAGTATTTCTGATCCGAGAAACGTACCATAAAATTGTGTTCAAATTCCCTCATGCAGGACTTATCTCAAAGGCTACCAAACATTTTTGTAAGGTTCATTTCTGATAGCAGCGCCCCACGGTTTCACCCGCGTAGTTCCCGTTCCCGTAGGAATACGGGAATAAAATATAGCCTATGTTACTCGCTGATAAAGTAGCTTTTCATTGGTGAAGAATTATTCAAATCGGTCCAGTATTTTCGAAGCCTATTCGATAATCAAATCTTTCCTCTTTATAATATTAGTAGGTACCTATAAATAATGTAAGGAAGTATTTGTTAGCATAAAAAATAAAATAAAATAAAACATGGACGTACTATTATTGTGGTTACATAGATTTTGTTAAGACTACTCTATCCATAAACAGCAGGTTTACGACGCTTCGTCTAAAGCAAATTGTCTATATGACATTCAATGTATGCGCCAAAAGCAAAGTATTTTGATAACACTTCACAGTATTAGAAAAGCAAAAATAACACCAATAGTATTCGTCAAATACACGATACAAGTAATTTAAATTCATCGGTCGTTACTTTGTTGCTACTTCCCTCTATGTAATCCCGTACAAAGTATAAGGAGTAACTAGGGTCTCTTAAACCAAGCTACTTTTTATCAAATATCAAACATCCATCTACTATTTAATGAAAACTATATCTAGGGAATTTATTAGAAATGTAATATTAAGAATTTAATATATTTGCACTAAAGAGTTGGAATTCCAATATACTATCGAATATAGCCAATGCTAAGCTTTCATGAAAAAGTGAACACTATTCAAGCTCATCACGTTATCAATAAAGTTGCCAGTATGGAAACTTTCATGCGGGGCCATTTGCGCGACAAGTTACATTATCGCTTTCATATTAGATAGTTCGTCCGACCGGAACTGATATCGGATAAATTGAGCTGCTCCTTTGAAGAGCTTCTCTATGTTTATTAAATGACAAACGACGGAGTATGTTGATATAACAGTAACTAGGCTTCGCTTAGATACGCCTGAAGCGTAGAGCTACGTAAAAATATAATTTTATATGAATAAAAAAGGTTTACCATCTTATATTTATATATATAGTGATCGCCTACAGGTCGAAATTCGACCAGAATTCGTTTTATTTATTTAATGTTAGTATTTATTGTTAAAATATTAGCTTTCTGCATTCCATCTCCGTATAAACTTTAACTGTGCCAAATCGCACACTTCTCCGTCCGCGTAAAAAGGGATTTAAAGTTGGTGCCTCACGTATTAATAAATATATATTGATATTACGCTTTTCTATTTCAGAAAGTGAGCTTTCGTTATAAAAAAATTAATGAATAAACTCATAGAAGCACTTATTCCGAATTATACCGAAGACATATCCGACGAAAACGAAAATTATAAACAATACTAATATTGTGTGCCATTGTATATGTAGAGCTTCATAGTAAAAATAGTTTCACAACATTGTCAATAGATGGCGCTGTGTGTATTTTAGATCGCGCACGCGACTTTTTTTTTCCGAGCCTGTATATAATCTAAGGTGATCGTGTACATTGAGCTATCCAATAAAAAGGTGGCATCTCTGAACAATTCAGATGTATATTATTAACTTGCAAGGTGTCACAAAATAGTTTTACTTGTAGACAATATTGTACTGTGGCTGTAATTTGGTATACCAATGTTTCTGAATGTCTGGAAATATGCCAACGTCTTATAGTGATTTATATGAATATATTCTTAGAAGTGATATTGAGGAACGATTTTTGAAGAATAGTTTTTTTTTATTGTACAGAATCGTTTATGTCAAATAACATTATAGTAATTGCAAGAAGTGATTGCTACTGCCTCTATCACTGTTTCATTGATCTGCTTATCACCAGCATGTATACGTTCTAAGAAAAATATTACAAACACGAATTTAAGCATAATATTTATATGTGCATTTTTATTTATCCTTTAATAGCAAAGTTCAAAATTTTAGTTCCTCTAGACATTATCTAGGTAATTGTATAATTATAAATATAACTATATATATCGCATATCGCATGCTTTATTCTATGACATTCTAATAAACATATTTTTCACTTCGCATCTCAAAGATATACAATACAAATAATAATTAAGTCTGTAATTTGTCTACGCTACAAGTTACATTGAACCCAACATGTTCTTAGTTATAAGCTTTTCAGACATAAGTTAGTATGACGGCGTCAACGCTAGCATAGATTGAATTAAGTAAACACAAGCTTAAATATTATGAAGAATCTCTCCGTCAAGTAGAGTTAACTGTCATATAAATCGAGTTAGGAACATCAGAAATATCGGACGTCCTTATAAATATATATATTTCTTCTACATGTAGTATATGTCGCGAAACTTCTTTTAAATGGTTAGGCTAATTTTAATATACTTCTGAGTGCATTTCAGTGGCAAAATCCGGTTAGACCAGTTACTATTGAATATACAACTTCCACGATAATTTATGTGCAAAAATAGATAAACAAGGAAATAATTTAAAAAAATTGGTCTGGGACTTAATAAAAATGTGCCAACTGTGTATGTTTCCTAGCATATGGAGCTTTGGGTATGTGATTGTGTATGCAAAAAGCTAGCCACTTGTCACTACTTTTTCACAATTGTCCAGCTAACCCAGCCCAGTTTTATTTTTGGCTGAATGTGTTTAAAGGGACCTACTGCCCTTTTGAGTCTGCCTGTCCCTTCGGGGATTATGGGTATAATGTTATGTATGTATGTAAGTTAAAAACAACTTGGGGCTTAGAAACTGTTGTAAAAACAGTCTCTTAGTTCTAGCATTTCCGGTCAATGATTAGACTAATTAGCTATCAATTTAAATAAGGGAAAGCTGAACCAAAATCGGAGAAGACTATTTTTAGTTTATTATTCTTGTAAAGTTCAAGAACCTCGGAGAGAACAACGTTAATTAGCACCTAAACGAAACTTTATCTTCATTTTGTGACGAACTAAGTTTAGGTTTTTCACAACGAATATAGTAGAAAATTCTTAAAAATACTACAGAGCTTTAATGGTATTTCGTTGAAAAAACGAACTGCAAAACATTTTATTAACTCATTGTATTTGAGTTAATTAAGACGTAGCAGAACTTCGTTTTAATATCAATTTAAGACTTACACGTACGAAAATACTTGAATTTTCACATTATTAGTAATGAATAATTAACACAAAAACACATGTTGAGAGTTAGGCTATATATATGCGCCGCCTAAGGACCAAGAGGTCCCGGGTTCAAATCCCAGGTCGGGCCAAAAATTTGTGGCTGGGTATTTCAATATCCAAATTACTTAGTAACAGCCCGGAGTCAGGAAGATGGCGGTTTAATCACCCCCGTGCCTCGGAAAGCACGTTAAGCCGTTGGTCCTGCGCCTGACCTCTCTCCGGTCATGTCGGATTGCCGTCTCACCGGACTATGAGAGTGAAGGAATAGAGAGTGCACCTGTGTTAGCGCACACACTTGTGCACTATAATATCACCTGCGCAGTTGGCTAATCCTCGTTGAGATTGGCCGCCGTAACCGATATCGGCTAGGAGGACATTATATAAGTATAGAGTAAGCTATATATAAGTTGTTGGACGCATTAAATCTGATGGCGATAGTAATATAACTAGTTTAAATAAGCACGTGTGTTGTCGTATTTATTGATGAATATTAAAATTTTTGTATTTAGTGTTAATAAGTTATTGACTTGTTGGCTAATATTAATGACAGGGCAGATTATCCCTCATTATCTGTTAGCAAAATGCGCAACCGATTTCAAATTAAATTTTATTATGAGCTTGTAAAAGGCTTATTTCCAATCAACCTATGTCCAATCACTCAAAAGTATTAATATTCCAATTTACGATCCTACAACTGATAACTTGCTAGTTTTTGCCAGCAGCTCGTAGTAGCAGTTGATATTTTATAGAGACTATGTCATGTCGTGGGATCTGTGTATTTTCGAGATATAAGAAGATTATTTATTTCTCATAAGAAAATACGCATCCTAATGAAAATACATTAACCTTTATTTCTTCTTATATATACATACATGCATACACACTATCACACCTATAAATTAAGAGTGCAAGATAAATAGAACACGTTACATAGAAATACTTTCCAAATTAATAAAATAAAAAATTATAAAAATAACGTAAAATTGTATAATGCAGATAATCGGTGCAAAGCTGTAGATATGTGGTAATAACTTCATGTCAATTTTCTAGCTGAACTGAGGGCCAAATATGTACTGTCGACGATACTAATATATTACCTATATAAAGAGAAAAGCTTACATTTTTAGTTTACATTGAGTAGGCTCCAAAACTACTTGACTGATTTAAAGGATTCTTTTACCAATGGAAAGCTTATTTATCAGCGAGTAACATAGGCTATATTTTATTCCCGTATCCCTACGGGAACGGAAATTACGCGGCTGAAATCGCGGGATGATATATTTCAATATATTTTATAGACAAAACGAGTTTCCAACTTATGAATCCATATGATGCCTCAGTGCGCGTCAGACATGGCTGTTCACGGGAGAGTAAGGCCTCTCGTTACAAGTGGAAGCTTGTCGGAGCCTTTGATTGCGGAGGTAAATAGAGGTTCATTAGTGTACACCGCAAGTCGGCTTAGTTACTATATTAATATTAATTTCTTGCAAACCTTGCGATTGATTCTACAGCTCGGGAAATGCGTGAATATTTTGATGAACTTGTTGAGGCGAGGATTTTCATGTTTGCGTATTTATTGAGTAAGATGTTTTCATTCGTTCCTACTACTCTTGATTAAAGAGCGCTTTTCTTTTACGGTAAGGCATTATTCTTTGTAAAATTGGTTCTTATGACCATTTTGACTGTGAAAATAACACCATAGTGTCATGGTTTCACAATCAAATTTTTTATTTGTATAAAATGTTATTTTACTTTTAAGTACTGATATATAGGCATTTAAGAAGGAGGTTTCGATTTTTGTAATAGAAGTTCGTACACATTCGTTGAGTACGAATGTGTACGAACTTCTATTACAAAAATCGAAACCTCCTTCTTATATGCCTATATATCAGTACTTTAGTATATCTACGTCCCCTTTATCTGGGAAAGAACAGGTGAAGTACATCCGTGAATTTCAAATTTAGGCTTGTTCGCCTAAATTTGAAATTCACGAACGAACGAAATAGGCGAACAAGGATGGTCGTAAGACGTCCGATAAATTATTAAACGGGGTGCAGCGAAGGTGTAAGCGAAATTTCCGAACATTAAGTACCTACGTTCCGAATGACCTGGCCCTCTGAATAAATTAACACTAACCATTTTACACCTAGAATCTTTCTTCAAATGTGATTTCTCACTTGGAAAATTAATAAATTGCTTACAAATTTTAAAGCTGACCTAAATTAAATTTCCACAGTTAGGAAAATTATTTACCTACTAAATATTCGTCATAAAATTATCATCCTCTTGCCCTTCTTACAGGTCATCTGGGGTTGGCGTATAAATAAAAATATCGGCAAATTGTGTATACCTATTATTGACCGGATAGCTATTGTGAATGGAATGGAATGTGGTGGAATTACACGCGTGAAGGGCTTATCTGAATCTACGCTCCTCTTGATTTCCATAATCCACGCACGTCTCAGGGAAATTTTAGTTAGGTAACCCTGCTCCAATTTGTCTGATTCTGTAATAAGACTTTGAAGATCTAATGGCGATTGTTGGAATTCTGAATAACGAAATACTGGAATAACGAAGGTATATTGTATTAAACTTTAGAGTAATTAGTCTCAGGATATCCAATGAAGAAAAACAGAAAATCGGCTAAAAACACCCTGTATTTTCTGAAGCTAAAGTTACTGGCGACTTTTCACTAAAGAGGTTCGGATATACCTATCCAATTATCTAAATAATTCTTATCCGACTCATCTTTTATATCGTTAGGAAACGATATTACCTACCTTTCATCTTATTTATGTAATGAATGTTCATGAGTTTCCTGATTCTTGTATATTATTTTTTGTACAGTTACATTTTAGTAGTCGTTGTTGGCATATTTTTCATCCTTACATTGGCTGGAGTTTCTATGATAAAAAAAACGGTAATAAATAACGTTATGCCCCTACGCTTAGTGGTTTAGACCACTAGGAATTAAAGACTTTTCGTGGAATGAATCTTCTGTGTTTCCATTAAGTATTTTATTGCACTAATCTGGTTTAAGACAGATTTGCAATGTAGGCACGTCACACTACCGGAACGTTGTTTGTTTCAGTTCGAGCTCTGCGTTTGGACAATAAAAATGGGTTAATTGAAAAATAATTGCGAGCCACACATTTTCGCCCTGCTCGCTCATCCGAGAATTGGAGCGAAATTGTTTGTTCTCGAGCGAGAGAACTTTTTCTCCCACTAACTATGTTACTTTGCTACAATTAAAAGTTATGACTTAATCCGATATAAAATTCGTTTATGAAAGCTATTAGACGATTGCTATAGTAAGTGTTTCTGTTTTATGACTTTTCGTATTAGATACTAATTTATTAAAAATTACCGAATATGTCATTTTCTAACTTCTATTCAAAATTTCATACATTTGTTACCAAAACAAGCATAAATTTTCGCAATTTTTATCGTCATGAACGTTTCCCTTTGACTTTGCATACCTCTTTGAGGATTACGGGCGTGATGATATGTATGAATGAACATGTGCTTAATTCAATGACTCTTCGTAAATTATCATCAGCCCATAGAGGTGACTGTGAAAGATTAAGCCATAATATAATAGTTAAATTTATCAAATAGGGCAATTTATTAACACATAATTTTACCGATAGCAGCTTATCATGTTGCCTTCGATTGTTTTATCGTGTTGTGTGAAATTAACCGTTTCATTTCTTAATACGTTTGCACATCGCACGTGTGGTGTAATAAATTATTTCTTATCGTTTTAACAAATACTCAGCCAGTATTGTATCGAAAGTTTTAACCTACGATACGTTAAGTAAATAAAAATGGTACAGTTGCTATCAGCTAGATACTAAGATTTCTGACCAGATGAGACTGTAATTTGTGGGCAGGTGGAATGTATCTTCTATGTTCATAGTATATTCTAGGGCAGCTATACTCAATGTGTGTTCCGCAAAACCCTGGGGTTCCGCGAAGCCTTTCTGGGGGGTCCACGAAAATTGGTACTGATCAGAATTAATAAAATAAAGGGGTACTATATTTAAGGCTCCTGGGGGAAAATCCGTTCTAGGGTTTCGTCAAATACTCCGCTTCCCAAAAGGGTTCCGTAGCCAAAAATGTTTGAGAAGCACTGTGTCTTTAGATTAATTCCGTTATCTGGAATCTTTTAATAAATAATATTGCATTCACTACCACTACAGGAAATTAAAAATATTTTATCTTACTAATATATAAACGTTAAAGTTTGTATGGATATGTGAATTTTGTAACTCTTTCACGCAAAAAGTACTGCATGGATTTTAATGAAACCTTACAATAGTATAGCTTATACATTAGAATAACACATAAGCTATTTTACGTCGACTTGCCACGCGAGCAAAGCCGCAGGTAGAAGCTAGTATCTTATAAAGTGTCACAACACTAGCAAAAACTATTAATCAGTTGCATTTCCACGTCTTTACTTAAGTATCAATCTGTATAAATACACGAAAAGTTCTTTAGTATCCGAGATTAAAACATATTTAGGTTATTGTCTTATTGTATAAGTGGGTACATAGTTTAACTGATGTTTTTCCGCATCTAGTCTCATTTGAGGGCAGCATATGATATTTGATATTATCTGCTATTTCAATAAGATACATTGATAACCCTGTATAACATTTACATAGTGAATTTTCGTCATTACCTTTTCCTTGTAAACATTACTGCTTGCCAAAAACAAGAATGTAAATGTTCACCACTTTTATTTAAGTATGTCCATTCATTTGGTGCAAAGCCGCCAAAGGAGCTGAAAAGCATTTGATGTTTTATTCATCTCTATGTTTTAGTGTAGACGGAAATAATGGACGTTCATTTTTAAGACGATTTCTGCACAAACATAGTTCCAGCTTGGGGAAGCTTTTTCTACGAACTTTAGAAAGAAAGTTTGTAATGCGGTCATTTTACAGGATAGATCCATTCATCTCCAAAAGTGTTTTTGTCTAACCTACCTAATGTTATAAATTTATGTCATAAAAATAAATGTGTGAGTAGCTTTGTCTGTCGGTCTGATAAAATGTTAAGCATAAATAATATTGTATATATTTAATGTCCAAAAACACATGTATCATGGACCGTAAGAAAAATATACAGTGCAATTTTAAAAAGATCAAAAATTAATTTTCAGTTGGAATCCCGGAATAAAGTCAAATCATAACTAGTTCTCTTAAGATTTATATGTCTACTCATAATTAAAACGTGAAACATAGCAATGGAATATGTCAAGGATTCCGTTGTCTCATTGAGTTGGTTCGAAAAGTTACTTCAAAAAACAATATTTTAAAGTTGCTGACCTGTCATAGACAACAATGTACGCGATATAGGCAAACAAGCGCCCAAGTTTTACGGGCACAACGGAAACAAAGCGATGGATTGAATTATTGCACGCTCAAAAACTTTGTTGCAACCGGCTGCGACGTACCGCATACAAGCAGTTTACCGTGACTTCGTCCGGAATTTTGCAAAAATATATATTTATACGCGGTATTCTGATATCCTTGAATAGAATTAACCTACTCCTTATAATACACGCAATCTGCCACTCTGGTTTAACGGTTGTACAGATTTGCCCAATCATACAGAGGTTTTTTTTTGTTAGAAGTATCTTAAAGCCTTTCTTTATACATACATAACATCATGCTTATAATCCTCGAAAGGGTAGCCAGAGTGAAAGGGGCAGCAGGCCCTTTTAACCACTTTAACCATTATTAATATTTTAAATTTTATTACACTTTGTAAAATATTATAAAAACAAACAAAGAAAAGAAAAAAAACCGGTGTATTATACGCTGTTATTTTGACATCACAAATAAACACTTCATTATTGTTTACCTGTACAAATGTATAGATTTTAAAAAGTTTTTTTTTTCAAAATGCCTAAATCGTAAACGTTTAGTCGCCCCAGTTTAATGAAATGGTCGGAGTTAGGCACTCGGCAAATTTATTATGAATCGTATTGCACTGGTTTTGGCCAGCCGAGCTTTCCTGTGCGTGGCCATTTATATATTTCATGCCAAAATGTTGTCGTAATTACTTTCCACCGGGGTACGATAGGCAGGTAGGAACGAGGAGGATTGTCCATCTTTCCTAAACTTTGCAATATCTATATTTTTAATAGACCTTACAATTATAATACATTGTGAAAGGTATAAAAAAATACTCTTTAGGCTTGCTATTAGACGAAAGACGAACTGGATTCTACTTTTTATGTAAAACCAGACAAAGGTTTGGACCGTTCAAAAAAAGTTAATACATACTTTTTTTGAACGGTCCAAACCTTTGTCTGGTTTTACATAAAAAGTAGAATCCAGTTCGTCTTTTGCAACGCAATCTTTTCATCATATTGAAGTGATATCAAAACACTAACTAGTACATACATATAAGGACTAATTTGGCAGTCGGGTTGATGGAAGTAATGATTTTTTCCGGAAAGAAAAATAAAAAATTCTGTTTACATTTTTTTTTACATCAAAGTTTGCAAAGATAATAGCAATCACATGACAAGTTGTATACCAAGGCTTATTAGACGATTATAAAAATTGCAATTTAAAATCATCATTTCATTTCGTAAAACATATTTTCATAATGTATTTAAAATTTTGCACTCGGAAACGAAAGCCAATAAGCTCTGCCTCTTTACAAAGTATGTATGTAAATAGTCACTTGTGTATTGAGCAAATTAGACATACAAAAGTTAATTAACCTCCAGACTTTTAGCAGTCGTAAAACCACATGCCTTTGTCGTAAAAATGAAAACGGTTTTACCATTTTAAAGTCCAAGCCCATTTGTCCATAATGCAACATTGTGAACTTTGTTAGTTAAACATAAATATATGTGTAGGATGACGATCGGTAAACAGTCTATTGGCCATTAGCTAGAACACACTGTATTTACACAGCATGACTGAGTTCATATGACTGTTGCATTAAGTTTTTTTTAGGATCTTGAATTTTAGTCATAGTTTCGTATTATATTTCGCGCGCCAGCGATTGATGCTATATATCAAAAGCAATGGATGCACAATTCGCGCAATTCACCTTTGATGTATGTCACCTATAGCCACCCGGCACTTCTAAATAGTCATAATTTAAGATTTGAATGTTGGAAAACTCTAAGATGGGCTTTATTAGAAGGAACTCCGTTAAACGAATGGAATTTTGCAAATAGTTCCTCAAAAAAGCTAGTTGTTCTATGGTTATTGGCCAGCCTATGAATTGTAGGAAGGACTGCACGGACGTCGGACACATTCGCCGGTCTTTCTGCCCACTTCACCTTGACACATAAACGTGTTGTGGCCCAGTACGTTGCTGAGGATAGATAAGTTGGCAACATTCTCCATCTTCCTTGGCAATAAATCAAGAGGAAATGGATACATTCTGTCCTCTGTCCGAGTCTGCCGCCGCCGGATGACAAGGCCGACTGCGATCCATTTCTTGGTTGGTCATCCATTCTGCTTCCTTTTCTCCCTGCAAAAGAGTGTTCCATGGAGTTGATGATCATGGAAAATTTTGGTGTTTGGCAACTAATAATAGATAGTATTGTTAGTTTTCTGCTGCAATAAATTCTTACATTTTACCTTTAGCCAGAAAGTTCTTTTAGTTGTACTATATCAAATATCGTCGAGTGTAAAGGCGACTCTGGCTAATTTCAAGTGTTTACCTTGAGATGAAGCTGTTAGGCTGTTACGAACTTTGTAAGTGGTTAGTGGTAGTTCGAGCCGCTTATGCGCTTAAGGTGCTTCGGATTCTACTCCAGGGATCAACTTAATGAACATTTTAACTTGTGAACTAACAAAGTTGAGGATTCTGTGGTTCGCTTTTTGTTCCTATATTAGTGATTATTATGGGCTTCGAATGCAGATTTAGTTTGGGTATAGGAAGGAAGAGACAGTGTTTTGTCTTCGTGTAATATGTTTAGTAACCTGTTCATTATTATGTGTTTTATATTCTTATTCAAATACTTTGAATACCAGCAATGGTATCAAAAACAACAACTTGCATTAAAAAAATCTAAAACTGTATGGATTCCATTTGGTAAATTCTATTTCTAAATAAAAAAGCTAATCATTAAAAACGTCTGCTAAAATCTAAAAATCCCTATTATAATACTAATAACTCAGATTACGCATGAACGATACGAAATCATATGCGATAAATGTAACGGCATAAAATGTTAAGTTGTATGTAAAATAACACAAAAGAATACTATTGAAATTCTTGCACCAACATAACACTTCTGGCAATTTCACCTTAAAATAAGTATGTAAAATAGTTATCGAATGAAATTCAAATTCCACCTCAAAAGGCCTGGCTTTGTTCAGCACCATTCACGTCTCAGAATAAGTAACGGCTCTTTGGGACTTATTACATTCCTTTTGGGCATACTTCTTGACATAATTTGGCATCACGCTCGCAGTTACACCAATATTACAGTGAATAGGAGTTATCAGTAAACGTTGTACCCATATACCTTAATATATATAACATATTATTACTACCGTATCTCTCTAGAAGTAGGGAAAGCTTATAGAGCAGTAAGGTGTTTAAACCAATGTATTTATCAAAGCCAACTTAGTCATAAAATATGAGTCAATCTTTTGTTTGGATAAATCAAAAATACAAACTCAACATACAGTTTTGTTATTAAAAAAAAATTGCGCATTAAAATGCGGTTAAGTATATAAGTTTGATCGACACAAGTGAAGACATAGTCACAGCTAAGATAAACATTTTCCCCATATCCAATTTCATGCTCCCGAAGAATAAGCATTCATAAATGCTCAAACACGGATGTCCGCAGCAAAATGGGGTCTCATTCCTCGCTGATATTAGATTTTATTTGAATGTGCCAATACGTTCGTTTTATGGCAAGTTTGAACAGGTGGCGGTTCCCACAAACGATGTTTTTTGGAGAAAAACCGTCTTTTTCTTACATGGAATGTTCCTTCGGATAATATGTATCTGGAATTTATGTATGCATACTTGAGACTTAAGAACGATAAGCTCAAGCTTCGTCATTGGTTTATTGATTTTGGTATACCTTTTATTATGGAAGGAGTCCTAGTCCAAGGGATCGAACAACGAGGTGGTTGTTAGGCATTGACATATCTATACTTATAATAAATCTGTAGAGAGGTCAATTCTGTACATGAAACATAGTTTCAAAATAACTATCAGGGTACGATTAGTGTCGATACTCGATACTGATGCCAAAAATGAAATCAGTAAAATTTTTGTCTGTCTGTCTGTCTATATGTTCCTTATAGAAACAAAAACTACTCGACGAATTTTAATAAAACTTGGTACAATTATTCTTCTTACTCCTGGGCAGGTTGTAGTATACTTTTCATTACGCTACAATCAATAGGAGCAGAGTAGTGAAGGGAAATGTTGGGAAAACGGAGTTACTCCATTTTTTAAGCTTCCGTCGCGTGTGTGCAGCCTTAATGGTTAAAGTTACATAGAAATCATGTATGATGGAAATAATCTTTATAATATTAACCATAAACGCGGGGGACACCGCTGGCACAGCTAGTACATAATAAAGAGAAAGGATTTAGCCACTTAGGCAAATATTTTTTTCTATTAAGCCACAATCAAATTTCTAGGATGCTTTTCATAATATGTTGTTTTGTTTTTTATTTAAAATGACAGAGTGATAGCTTATACTAACTCAGATTATGGAACATGTCACAGCATATAGTATTTTGTAAGCTCCAAAAAGAATTGCGTTTATACAAACATATCCCAAAAAAAGTGATACTACTTAAATAAATAAAAATCTTAGGTAAGAGCAAACTTGCAGACCTACCTTCTGACCTAAAAAGGGAAACTTAGACACTTCGGTTCGTGCCTGAACTAGCAAAGTTGGATTATCAATTTGCGCCTCTAACGTATGTGCCGAGACCCTAAATGTGGTCACATCTTTGATCTACTGATTACCTATTCAAACTTTTGAATATGAATTACATTCGAGATTTGTTACTTGGTGTAAGCTGATGTTTCATATGTAAATTAAAAGAGAGCATTCCACTATATTAGAATTCAATTTTATAACGTCATCACCTGTTTTACAGACGATCAAAAGCGTTAATTTTTATAAATTTTTAAAACGATGATATCAAATATTTTTTAAATTTTATAATAGTGCAGATGTCTGAAACTACTATCTCGAGACTCATCACCATCTTGCTATGTACTTTGCTATGTATTTTTGTCGTTCTTTTCCCTACATTGCATTTTCAATTTGAAACTTCACCACTCTTAACAAGAAAATACTAATTAACTTGAAGTCATAACTTCATTTATCATAATTGAGGGGTTAGGATACAACCCTGACGTACACCCCTTATCGTACCCACCAAATGTTGACTTTCAGCTTTATCTTAGTACTTTAGAACAATAGCTCCTGCCTTTTGAGGCCCTGTCGGACAAACAAAGGCTTAAGCAATTTTAGGATTTCAGATGACGTGACAGAGCATTATATAGTTAGCCTTTAGATTGAAGTTAAGACTTATTCTGCGTAAAATAACGATCGGGTAATGTGAAATTATAATGAAGTATGCATATTATGCGAAAGAAACATATGCATATAATAAATGGAATGATGTGTTATATAAATATTGGTGGCAATAATTATGGAATAAAGCCTCAATATAAATCTTGTCATTACAAACACGATCACTTGTTTCTTGATATGAATCAATACACGCATATTTACTTCAAGCTCGGCAAACGAATTTTCAATTATTTACACTAGTGCATTTCAAAGAGCAATAATACACTAATCAAAAAATATATGATCTCATGTTAAAAAAACAATCTGTGCGTATCTAGAAAATGCTTCGTCTAACGATTAAAATGTCAACGTTTAGCAAGCATGTGATTCTAATTAAGTTACGATCTATAAACGAACGATCCATTCATCACGGTTAACGTAATTATGTATGCTTTATAACATATTCAAGGCCTCCCTTGGCTAATTATTATCTTAGGAAATAATGTTCGCTAAATATTTTAATACGATTACGAGAATATTAACTTCAGTTTGTAGTTGCTTGCTCTGAAAACAGACGTACAAGTTTGGGGATATGATAAGATCTTGTCAGCAACTTCGTCAGCAGAATCCGTATTATAATAACAATGTGATAGGAAAGTTAGTGCCTCTGTTTGTTAGCACGTTCGTAGTTTGATAGCTTACTTGAACAACAGATTGATATTGGATTAGGTTAGTAGGTGCTACCATGCTACGGTTATTTATTCCAGAAAGTGAATTTCATAAGTTACATGTAAAAAATCATGATGAACATGGTGTTTTGGATTTGGATTTTTCTTATTATTTTAAGTTAATTTGAAAGCTGCTTAGGCAAAATTTATGAAATTTCGGAAAATTGCCAAAAGAAAATGTTATTTTGGGTTAGATTTGAAATTCAGTTTTGCGTGTTTTTTTTTATTTACTTCCAAAGACCATAATGTATAAAAAACCGTGCTTAAAATACTTTTTCATGGTACTAACGGAATTCATTTTTCCATACCTCTATTTTTTAAATATTCGCTGAAGCAATTTCCCGCAAAACATTTTCTGGAATAAGTGCTCAAATTATCTTTGCCGTCAAGAAGGCGACTTCGTTTGTGGGAAAACTTAACAGGAGATTTCGCAGAAAGTTAGTTTCACTTCTTGGGCAGTCATTAATACAGAATTTATACCATAATTGTTTTCGTCGAATAATTTTTAAATAAAATGTTTTATTGCAATATTGTTGAATTAAAAGACTTTCAGAAGAATTTCGATTCAGATAAGTTCTCTATTTGCATAGCATTGAGGCTCGATGTTAATGAAACAAATAGAGAAATGAGGAAATGTTTATTTCTCTATTTTACAGTACTCTCGTTTTGCGAAAATATTAATTTAATTTATTTATATTAAAGTATTTTTAACGTCACTATTATTATCAATCTAGGTTTTACCGTTTTTTGCGTTTTTCGCCTTACCGAGTCTGGAGATGTTTACTCCAAAAAATAATCAAAAATTTTTAACAATATTTATCAATGTTTAATATTCAATTAAATCATAATATAATGTATGTATTTTATTTTAATAAAGAGCCTTTAATCTACACTTTTTGTATCCTTTGTAAAAAAACTCGTGGCGTACCTAGTCTACTTCATAAATTGTAACCAAAAAGTACCAATCTTGGCGACGAATTCTTATCACGTAATAAATCTTTTCTTTAGAAGTAAAACATTCCAATCGCCCAAGGGAGACGTTAAAAGGCAGATTTTATAGAAAAAGTCCTGAAATTCCAGCGCCATATTTTTCTTCGGCTCGTTCAACCTTCCATGAAGTGATGAAGATCATTTTCCAAATACACGAAATTCCGGGAGGGCGAAATGGAATATTAAAAAACCAATTACAGAGCTCAAATAACAGTGCACGTGGTATTGGGTGTGAGAGTCGTTTTCCACTGAAAGTAGGCTATTCTTTCTGGGAAATGAGTGAGTGCGTGGAAATTTGTACTGGAGCGAACTTTTGTTGTTCAAATTAATAAAGTGTTGTTCGGTCTTCCCCTGTGGCTTTTCCAGAACTGTTTACTGTTGAGTTTAAAGCATTAACTCGTGCTGTTAGCATGCTTACTTATTTTTTATTTATTTCTTATTATGAATGTGTACACAACTTAGTGTATTTGTTATTTGACATTAGGATATTTACTTTTATTACATTATGTGCCCCTGCACATAATTTAAAATTAAAATGCGGCAAAGATCTTTCAACCATATTTAACTAAACATAAAATTTGAGTTGATTAAGATAGAGAATTTTAAAGAAGTAGTGACTAGCTCGTTGCCTACATATTAATAAACCCATCGTTAGTCGCCTTTTACAAAACGCTAGACAAGGAACACAGACGGAACATTATTTTCTTGAACTTGAGTTCAAGAAAATAATGTTCCGTCTGTGTTCAACATAGGGCAAATTAATAGATCAATAAATAAATGAAAAATGCTATTGCCAATAAGATTAACTTGCCTCTGTATGCAATTAAATTATATTCTCATCAAAGACCAAACTTCGATATTAATTAGTATGAACGATCACCCGATAGTCCCTTACAAGTAAGTTTGGAACTTAGTACAGAGATTGATGTTCATGGCCATGTCTTCAAAATTACAATAGCATATGTTAATTATTAGTAAAAATCTTCGTATAAAGATAAATCGTTGCTATTCTAATTTTTTTAAGAAAATAACAAGATATAACTTTCGAGGTAATGGATGTATTAACTAAAGTTAAGCCCAATCACAATTTTTAGCTGTTATCTGTAATTTTATCAAATGCTAAATTAATAAAATTCACCGTAGATGTTGCTATAAGAAATCTTTCCCAATTTCAAAACCAATAAATCCAATCACGTACGGTATTGAAAATCATTTTATTTCATCGCCACTCGCCATAAGTGGATTTTGATCCTTACCCACTACATCATTCAGAAATTGAAGAGTTTGAATTATAACTTGAGGACTACTAATCAAATATACTGACAGTTATCAGTTCAATTACCGAGATTCTTTGAGGAGTATTAAATCAATCATGTTATAAATAAGTTTTACTGAATTTTACTGTAAAGTTAGGTAATCCAAATCCACTCTTTAATGTAATAAATAGTTAAAAATTTACACACATAAAAGTGGCTAATAAGAGAGTCACGTGTATTTTCATTGTGACGAAGAAAATATTCTACTACTACTACTACTACTTAACTTCACGCCACTCCCCTAGCGGGGTAGGCAGAGAGAACCGAACGCCATATGGCACGATCCTTACACACCTCACTCGCCTCTTCAACATTCATAATCCTTTTCACCCATTCTTTCCACATGTCCACCACCGGAGCATGCCTCTTCTTACCTTAACTCCGACGCTGTCTTTCAGACCGACTCTCTTTCTTACATCGTCATTCCGAACGCAGTCTGTGAGTGATACACCGCAGATTTTCCGTAGCGCACGCATCTCGACCGCGTTTATTCTACTTATATGCTCTTTCTACCATACCCAATTCTCGCTTCCATATTTAGGCGTAGAATCAGCACCGCATTGTGTATAGCGAGCTGGACCTTCTGACTTAAGACTTTACTGTCTAGAATTTTTCCTAACGCTCCATTGACCCTATTCACTGCATTCACTCTTCTTTTATATCAGCGGAGTACCTTCCATCTCTACTCTCTAAGAAAATATCCGTAATCAAAAACATACATTTCAAGGTTTTTATATGTTAACGTACTATAACCACCATTTTAGCTCAATGCTTCGCAAATGCAATTACCTACCAATATTTTTTTATAATAAGTACTAGTGTATTTTTCCATGCCTATTTTAAAAACAAATAAACAACGTATTCACAAGTCAGTTCCAAAATAATATGCGTCAACACCTATTTACCCTCCCGAGTTCCTCACAGTCCCACACGAATAGAAACTTATGTCATTAAAACTTGGAGGAGGTGTCGAAGAAGCCGCTTCAATTATCGACTCTTATCGCCTAAACATTGTTCCATCTCTGCGAGTTCGTGTATAACATCGTTATTCCCATTCAATTAGTACGTAGAACATTGCCTTTAGAAGTTATTTTGATTTGTAAGGCTAAGAGAGATTAAAACTTACTGCTCCGTGAGTTACCAACGTGGTAACTAACAATTTTTACATACATAATATCACGCCCATAATCCCCGAAGGGGTAGGCAGAGTCAAAGGGGCAGCAGGAACCTTCAACCAAGTTTAGCCAAAAATAAAACTGGGCTGGGTTATATGGGAAATTTTAAAAAGTAGTGACTAGTGGCTAGCTTGTCGCCTACATAATCACACACTCAAAACCAGATACACTAAGTCGAGTTATTTTTATTCCCGATAAACAGAATTTAAATTTTATGAAATTTTACTATAACTTCGTAATGTAGTTTTTATCAACAAAAGGTTGTTTAAAACAAGACTTGTTTTCTTTGTCATAAAATCTGTCTGCCACCCTTATTCAAACAACATTCTAATCTGTAATACTTGTAATACAAATTTCTAATCTGACAAACATTTTCTGAATCGCGTGATAAGCTGAGGATATCTATTAACCTTAAACCAATTCCTTAAACCAATTTCTGATCGAGATATTATATTTAGTATCTCGATCAGAAATTGGTTGTTAATATTGCTCTTATTAAAATTGAGCTCAAGTCAACATAATATTTTGCTAAATTTTAATAAGAAAAAATAAATTACTTCCATTCATTGTACACCCGGAAGGTCGACGCTTGAGAATAAGTTTTGAGTTTAATAAAGACGCGAACAACATATGAGAACATTCCCCGGAGCATAATCTTGCTATTGAGGGCAGATTGTACTTGTATTCATGGGGCAGCGTGTAAGTAGGGCCCTTTCTGCCGGCTTACAATAACTGAGCTAAGGCCAATGTACCTCGGGCCACTAACAAAGAAGTTTTCATATTACTTATTCAATTTGATTCCCTCTTTTATAACATCATAAAAAAATATATATATATATATATATATATATATATATTTTATTGCCAGCACAAAGAAAATATACAACTAAAAATAAAACATTCAAGAAAATAAAAATGTATCGCTATGTTTCCAGGGGTTCACTTACTTCATGTATTGTAAACTTGTTTAATTCTTATTATTATAACTGATAAAGACAATTAAAGGAGTTTCTAATATTTATAAACATTACATAGGTGGTAAGAATATATTTATGTAATATATCATGCATATTTATGTTGCGTCATTCTTACAACAACATATCACTCCTATAATCCTTAAAGAAGTAGGCAGAGTCAAAGGAGCAGCAGGCCCCATTAACCTTATTCAGCCAAAAATTCAACTGGGCTGGGTTAAATGGAAAATTGTGAAAAAGTAGTGACAAGTGGCTAGCCTATCGCCTACACAATCACATACCCAAAATATATCATTCTTCGTTCCAGTAAAAATTGTTTAAATGATTCTACGGAAGTTCTTTAATTTAAACTTGTCAATTCGTTGTCACTCCTTTACCATTGTATCTAGTATAACAATCAGTATTTTTGTAGCTAATAAAATATTTCCTTTACAAATGAATACGATGGGATTGATACAACAAAAGAGTGTTTTTGACATTATCTTAATTTTCCAGTCAGTCAAACCCGTCTCACAAGCAATTGCGTCTCCCATTGTTAATTTAACAAATCGAGTCAACTAAGACGTAACTCGAAGATAAAGCCCCTATCCATTTTGAATGTATACTTCGTTTCATATCAAACTGTTTGGCACTATAGTCTGACTACATAACTCAGTCTAGAGTCCACAAACATTCGACTACTGTTATTTACTACGTCTGGTATTTGGTCTATTCGGCTACATTTGTAATATTCGGTATTCGGTCGAATGTAGCGTTTTATTCGGCCAAATATGGATGGCATATTTTCTGACGGAAGACGTTTGATAAGGCTACCATGCACATGCAACGTCATAACCTATTGCCAAGAAATGTGCTCATATTGTACTGAGAACATAGCCTAATAGTTAGTACATATACTACTAATATTATAAACGCGAAAGTTTGTGAGAATGTATGGATGTTTATTACTCTTTCACGCAAAAACTAATGAATGGATTTTTATGAAACTTTACAATAATATAGCTTATACACCCGAATAATATATAGGCTATGTTTTATCGATATACCACGCTAGCAACAACAACATACATATATAATACATATATATATAAGACCCATTGACCTAAATTTATCCGCCATTTTGGTATTCTCATAATCTTAAATACAAATTTAACAAAGACAAACTAGCAGACAATAGCTAACAATTTAATATATCTCACCATAAGACAAAATTTATCCTTGTTGGCATACATAGAATACTTTGAAAAGACAATGTTTTATGTAATGCACTTATTTTTATCAACCAATTCAATGTTGTAGCAATTTCCTTGCAAACAGTTAATAAAACACTAGCTTTAGCTGCTTAATTTTTTCTGACACTTCCAACAAATATTATTATATTTTAGCCAATGCACATAAAAACTTAACAAATTATATACTTAATCCTTCCTCAAGAGTCAATCTATCTATTGGTGAAAACCGCATGAAAATCCGTGGAGCAATTTAGAGTTTATCGCGAACAGACAAACATACAGGCACAGCGAAGGACTTTGTTTTATAATATGAAGTGAAGGTCAGTTTACGTGAGTGTTTCTACAAAATGATTGGAATCCCAAGGCTTATTACAGAGATCATCTTAATTTTTATAGTGGTTTCCTATAATATATATTCAATGGTTTCTTAAGAGTATGTCAATATTTATAGTCTAAGATTTTAATTGGGAACGATCTTCACGTTATCGTTTTTAATTCTGTTCATTTTCTATTCTATAAATAAAATAAATGAACCTGTAATAAATTAACTAGTTTAACAGTCGACGTGCTTCAACAAAATAATCGTAATAGTTTATTCTACAATAAAGCAACAAAACTGATTAAATCAAAAGTTCCATCATTTGATTTCAATAAAAATAACAGTGTAATATAGTTTATCGATTTTCACAATGACTTCTACTTTACGATAGTGATTTATTCCCATTAATTATACTAGCAAGGCTTTCATCAAAAGCCCCGAAAGTTTTTCAATAATGCCTTCGATATTAAAATCACCTGAAAAAGGTGCTCCTTGAAAGTTTAAAATCGGATTTAGAACTTCGAGCGCCGAATTCGTTATTGATTGATATAATCCACTAACTTCGAACTTTCTTACTTGCCAACTTGAAAATTGCTTTAAGTACTTTGTACTTGTATATTTGTTTTAGGCGATTGTTAGCAGCAGAATTATATCGACAATTGTCCTTATGCACGTCTTCGTACCTATATGTGTTTTTTTGGAAAATCCAGAGAGAGGAGAAATGATTAACAAATTAATCCCTTTATAGTCACATAATTTATGCCAAAGGCCTGTTTGTTTTCAGTCATTACGTCATCTTTATATATTTTTATGTTGCCTGTAACCCGAGCTCTCTTTTAAATATGCAAGCGCCTGGCCTAAGTTACTCCTTGTAAAACTAACTCTGTCTGTGAAAGTTTTGTCAAAGTCGATTCAGCCATTCCAGATCCGATTCATTAGTAATTTTTGAAAAGCAAACAAACAGACTTCGTACTTCATTAATGTATCTATATACATAGACAGTCACATAAATAAAGGGTAACTTGAACAAAACCTACGTTCATTAGAATAAACTAGACTTCAGAGTTCCAAATGCTGATATCTTTAAAGAGCCGTATCGGCTTCAGCTATTTACATATAGACTGGCCCGTTGGTCGAGTGGTCAGAGACCCTGGCCATGAAACTAAGGGTTACGGCTCGAACCCCGCCAGGGGCAAATATTTCGTGTGATGAACAGGAATATTTGTACTCGAGTCATGGATGTGTATAAAACCGTATTTAAGTATGTCCACCTAGTATCCATAGCACAAGCTTATAAGCTTAGTTTGGGACTAGATAATTGGTGTTGAAGTCTGAAAAATTTATTTATTATCTAATATAAGTTGACTAACATCACAATCATTTTAACATTACAATAGAGACAAGCGTTCAACTATTATTATCTGCGTGAATTCTGACGTAATCAAGATAGCTGACGAACTGAATAAGCCTAGATACCCTTTTCATGGAGGCATTGAATTCGTCAGCCATTGTCAGCTATGCTTTACAGTACTATGTTGCCTGGGACTAACTAGACAGGGAGTAATGTTTTTTTTTTTTTAAATATCAGACTACATCACTTAAATTGATCCGACTCCGAGGTAAGTAGCTTACGCACTTGTGTTACGGATATCAGAAACAACAGTGGTATTACAAATGTATACTTAAATATTGGATATTAACACCCAGACACATAACAAATACAAGTATTCATCATACGAATATTTGCTCTGGGTGGGGATGAAACCCACAACTCTTGGCGCATGGCAGGCTCGACTGTCTAGTACAGTATAATATATACCTTAATATACATCAATCATAGCAGCTCTTGCGTTCATACTTTTTTGACACCCATTATCCGTGATAACCTACTGGAATAAATAGTGGTTTTTAAAATAGGTATATTTCTGGATGATTGTGATTGATACCTTATTTGACTATAATTGTTAAAAAATGCAATTGTGTTATTTTGAGACGATGATGATTGGTACCTTATTTGATTACAATTGTCAAGACAATGCAATTGTTTTATATTATCCGTTAATTAATGTTAATTTTTTATTATCACGTACTAAAACTAAGAGAATCAAATCAAACGTAAAGAAACAAAGCCAGGTGTAAACAATAATACGGGTTGTTTTATAGTTTTGCGTAAAACGGGGAAGATTAATCCATCCGTGCTCACAAACTTTCGCTTTACAGTATGAGTGATATTTTTTCAACGCGAAAACGCAATTACAAACTTTCATGTGAGCCAAATGCAGTCTAGAATGTATGTACTAGTAAACACTAAAAGTAGTTCAAGCGCTTTCGATTACGCAACGTGCGGTGAAAGAGGCGCGCGGAAAATAAGCTCAATCTACATAATTAGGCTTGTAAAACAGTGCTTTCGTACACAGTGTTTTGTTACACTTTCAGTAATCACGGCTAAGCTCAACCAATTTTAATGAAGTTTGTACAAAGGCAGATGAAGTTTTGATTGCAGTTAAAGACCACATTTGACAAGCTCGAGTGCGCATTCGGTTGTGACCCTGCCCCATGCGCTAAAAGTTATAGATTCGATCCCCTTCTAGTACAAATATTTGTATGATGAATACTTGTTTTTGTTCTGTGTCTGGTTATTATCCAATAGTCAAGTATATATTTGTAATACCACTGTTGTTTCTAATATCCGTAACACAAGTGCTCAAGCTACTTACCTCAGAGTCAGATCAATGTATGTGATGTAGTCGGATATTTATTCATTTAAAATTTTCTTTTAAGCATAAACATATAATCCCTGAAGGGGTAGGCAGAGTCAAAGTCAAAGTCAAAGTCAAAGTCAAAATATTCTTTATTTATATAGGTTTCAACGAAACACTTATAAATCGTCAAATACAGGTAAAGCCACAGCTATATGATTCTACCACCGGTTCGGAATGTTGTATCTACCGAGAAGAATCCGGCAAGAAACTCGGTAGTTACTCTTTTCAATACAATTTATACAAGGTGTATGAATCATAATTAACTTTGAACCACGTTTTAGTGTGGGCCTGTCGTAGAGTATCAAAATAAAAATATATAAATTACAACCAAAAACTTGACCCGACCAGAGCAGACCAGTCCCCAAGGGCGGCACCTGTTCCCAAGCATGACGTATGTGTCAGCCATCGCTTCACTCAACCATATGTTAGGGAATGTAACGACCCGCCACATAGCGCCACCACCCCAGAAACTTTTTAGTGAGCATGACTACTCAGGTTAGTCAGAGAATAATAAAAATGAATTGTAACAAGCCAACTATAAAACACCGCTCAAAGGTTTTTAAACAATGTCATATAATTGAAATTCAATGAATGAATTATTATAACTGTGCCATGTCATAATTAATTTCATAAAAAGGCGAATTTAATACAAAAAAAAATACAATTAGTATTTTTAGAACTCAATAATAATGATTAATAATTTGTAAACCATCGGTTTTTGTCATTGAAAAAATCTTCAACCTTATAGTAACCTTTTTGCATGAGATTTTTTTTAATGCACCGCTTAAACTTGTGCATAGGTAGGTTAACAACATCCTGTGGCAGCAAATTAAACATCTTTATACCTTGTCCCACAAATGAATTACTAATTTTACTTAACCTTAGATTTGGGACAGCCAGTTTATGCTTGTTTCTAGTATTAATGTTATGACTATCCGCTTTTTTAGGGATAGAATGCATGTTTTTAAATACATATAATAAACAGTCAAGAATGTATTGAGATGCCACAGTAAGTATGTTGATTTCCTTAAATAACTCTTTTAGGGAGTCGCGAGGTCTAAGTTGGTATATAGACCTAATTGCCCTTTTTTGCAGTATAAAAATTGTCTGGATATCAGCTGCGGATCCCCATAAAAGCAGACCGTAGGACATAATGCTATGAAAATAGCTAAAATAAACTAGTCTAGCCGTCTCTACATCAGTAAGATTTCTTATCTTCCTAACCGCATACGCAGCTGAGCTAAGTCTTCGTGCCAGGTTTAAAACATGGGGAGACCATTGTAATTTTGAGTCTAGAGTGATGCCCAGAAATGTAGTTTGATTAGCGACATCAATGGACTCATCGTTTATTATAATTGTAATACTAGCTTGCCTCACATTTGGCATTGAGAACTTTACACGTTTAGTTTTCTTTGCATTAAGTAATAAGTTATTGGATGAAAACCAATGGAGCACCTGATTGAGAGCATTATTTACGTCGTCAAAATTATTTTTTTGTCTATCAATTTTAAAAATTAAGGATGTATCATCAGCAAATAATACGATCTCGCACAAGTCTCTAGTAAAGAAAGGGAGGTCATTAATATAAATTAAAAAGAGCAAGGGTCCTAATATAGACCCCTGGGGCACTCCCATAAGTAAGGGTACACCTAAGGAAGTTGTACCATTAACGTGTACTTTCTGAGTTCTATCAGTTAAAAATGATTTAATTAGACTAAGTGAATTGTCTGAGAGACCATAATGTCGTAGTTTCATTAGCAGCGTTTGATGATCAACACAATCAAACGCTTTAGACAAATCGCAAAAGACACCTATTGCATCCTGCTTTTTCATCCATGCATCAAACACATGTTTGATAAGAGCTACACCCGCATCAGTAGTAGATTTGCCTTTAGTAAATCCAAACTGATTATTGTGCAATAGATTATTAATTTTAAAGTGAATAACTATTTGATTAAGTAAGACTTTTTCAAAAATCTTACTAAGCGCTGGTAATATTGAAATAGGTCTGAAATTAGATGGGTCACTTTTGTCACCTGATTTAAATAGAGGAATAATTTTACTAATCTTCATTCGAGTAGGAAAAGTGCCTTCATCAACGCATTTATTAAATATAATGGATAAAAGAGGGGCAATAGAGTGTATTATATTTTTTAAAATATCTATTGATAAACCCCATAAATCTTCAGTCTTTTTTGTACTTATTTCTCTAAAAGTCCTTAAAATAGTTTGAGAGTTAATATGACGGAAATTGAGTTGGGTTGTGCACTCTTTCACATGTGATTTGAGAAGAGATTGAGCTAGATGCGAGCTAGACGGTAGTCGACTAGTTGTTGAGACTGGAATATTTGAGAAAAATGTTTCAAAAGCATTTGCCACTTCTGAATCAGACTTTAGAATAGTGTTATCTATTTTGAGTGAGAGCTTGTTATCGTGTATTTTATTTCAAATCGTGTAATTTATTTCAAAGGGGCAGCAAGCGCCCTTAACCACATTCAGCCAAAAATAAAACTGGGCTGTCAGATGTAAAATTGCGAAAAGTAGTACCTAACACATAGTTCATTGATAAACCAACGATTACCATCCATTGTCATTTACAATATCACTAGATAAGTTTTAAAGACGTTTACCATCAGAAGCGATGTCTATCAGATGTTGCACCATAAATCGTCTGATATAGACGTAAAGGCCAATATATATATATATATGTATATATATATATAGATAGGTTTTATACTTTTACAATAATACCGTTACATAAGCGACACGTAGCAAAACGCGAACTATCTACGGCAAGTTTGTGACGCAGTCAATGCGGCTAACGAGTCTACGCTAGATATGCCCATTGTGCGACCCAATAGAATTCACGCCCATTGTGAACTAGTGCACTATGACGTCATCTATAGAGCCGAGAGACAATTGAAGGAAAACTTGAACCGCAGGTTACTGAGAAGAGTTAAGTTTTAGCGATAAATGGGGGCGAGAGAGGTTGTGGTGTCTCCGTCCATTTTTGGCTGTAGTGACTATGAAGCTAGTATTGAAGTAAGTTCAGTACTTTACTAATCGGATGTCTATAGAAATGTTGCGTGGCATCTTAACTAGTTGATAAATAGTAATTAATTAGTAAAATTTGTTAACTTTGTTGATATGATAACATTGACGTGACACCATTTATCTCGTTCAACAGTGGTAATGAAAAAAGATCACTTGTGTTAATGGTTTTTCAATGTAACAACAAATACTTACTTCACTTAGGACTACAACCAAATCGTACTTTGACTAGTCTAACTAGAAACAGATCGAAAACAAAATGTTACGTAAGCAAATGTTTACGTATTAATTTGGCCGCTGTTTCGTATAAAATCGCATTTTTTTTTTTTTATTTATCCAACCTTAACTTTGGATCGGAGTTAGTAACTCGTATAGGTCTAGACTGTAAGTAGGTGGAATAGTACATACAACTGTTAGTATTCCAACCTAGTCCCATGATCAAATAGGCAATTGATCTCCATGGCTGGCTGTAAACAGACGGCCTCCGATTGTTTGAACAAATCGCACGAGTAGATACAGTTGCTTCGTTTGCTATATTTATTCGCTACAAACACTAGTCAGTGGAAATCTGGATATTGTTCTAAAACCTGAGACTGAACAAAGTTAATAAATTGGTAGGTACTTATATATATTTTCAAAGTACAAAGTTTAAAACAGAGATAATTATTCGACAGTTGTTTTGATACTTCATAATTCACGTCTCAAAAATAGTTTAGGGGTATTTTATTGTCAATATAGCCATACATACTAGACTAGACTAACTCGATGGCGCATTCGTTAGTGACCTTACCTCATGCACCAAGAGTTGTGGGTTCGATTCCCAGGACAAACATTCGTGTGTTGAATACTTGTGTTTGATCTGTGTCTGGGTATTAATATCCGATATTTAAGTATAATTAGTTATACCACTGCTGTAGCTTAAGCTACTTACCGCGGAGTTAATGTGATGTAGTCGGATATTTAAAAAAAAATTAACATACGTACGAAACGAAAGTTTATACAATGTATAAACTTAAATAAACTTTCTTTTTGTCACTAGTTTTAATTCTTAATTCCATTTATATTTCATAAAAGATGTCATGTTATGATGTTATCATAACCCGAAAATATACAAAAAGTAAATCAATTTCTCCATCACACCTTAGTTCTTATATCTTTCAAAAGTTACTCCACGTCCGAGAGCAATCATTCTCAACAAGAACGTGTGAAATATTGTGAGGGTGTAAACGCTTTGGGTCGTAATGGAGGCTGACCTCTATCAACTATCAGCTGAGATAAA
Organism: Glyphodes perspectalis; assembly: GCA_951394215.1. NCBI lineage: Eukaryota > Metazoa > Arthropoda > Insecta > Lepidoptera > Crambidae > Glyphodes > Glyphodes perspectalis. The sequence continues at coordinate 15,232,472 of OX596202.1, read as the reverse complement.
TCCAGCCGGCTCTAACTACCTGTCCAAGTCAATTTATTTTCCCCGGGCTTGATAATGCGATGTAGTTAGGCGAGCGGTATAAACCACTTGGTTCCTGCTACAATTTGAGCTGGCTTGCAAACGGTTTCTGGTTCAGAAATAGCTTTGATGTTTGCGGTTGTTTAGCCATGTCCAGGTCTCGTGGAATCGCTAACGATTCGTCTTTTGTTTTGAAAGTCTGGAGATCTGGTTAGGGATTGCTTGGGTTAGTAATCCTGATCAGTGTCTTGAACAGTGAATTATATATGGGTTAACTTAAAAAAAATGATGATATAATTTGATTAGTATGTAATCAAGTCTTTTATTGTTTTCACGTTATTATCTTAGGCTAACTTACAACGTGACCTTCTATAATGTTAATACTTATACGATATACCAGGTTATTTTTAGTTAATGCAAAACCTCTTACCTACTTAAGTAACTCATTATTCTAAGAAGCCAATTTAAAGGATTCAGAAAATAAGCAAAAATCATTTTTACTGCATACAAAATAACTAATCAGCTGATCAACTTTTGTATGGAATCAAAATTTTCTGTTATTCTTTAAATTAGTTCCTTAGTATAATGTGTTAAGGAAGTAGGTAGGTAAATGGCTTCGCGTTACCTTTAAATGGCCTATCTATATATATATATATATATATATATATATATATATATATATATATATATATATATATATAGATAGTTCTACCTATCTGGGTAGTAATAAGAATTGTTAAATGTGCTTTAGATATTATATGTTATGATATGTTTAAATAAATGACCCTAAGCAAACTGTATGAAGAAAACTGACTTGAATATAATAATTTACACATAATGAGCTTTTAAACATAAGATTAGAAGATTTCAGTAAATCGATTAAGCCTGATGGATGGCGAGGAAAACGTATTTGAGAATTTTGTCGTATTCCTTCTGAATAAATAAAGAATGTATGAAAAAAGCTCATTCAAAGAGCCTTTGAATAAGTTTTTTTTGTATACGGTATACGGACCCCTTAACGTAAAGTATCTAAACAAGTTAATTTCAATCACCTCTACTATGTCCTCTAAATCTCATTTTGTTATCTTTCAAGTTAGTAAAAAGGTTTGTAATAATATCAAAAGTAATGATATTTTACTATAGACATATACGCTTATGTTTATAACGAAAAAAAACTAATACCGTATCGTAAACGATATAGAGTGATAATAGATAAATACTTTTTTCACTTATTAATTTTTTGTAAATATTTTTAAACAACTAGAAAAGAATAGCGTGATTTAAACAGTGCGCAAAAAAGCAAGTGTTTATCACATAATGCGTAAATGAAAATAAATGTTAAAAAGACCCAATTAGCACGTTTTCGAGTCTTCCAATCGGGCGCGCTTATTACATATTTGCCTCTTAATAATATGTAACTGTAAAGCGGGTGAAACCATTTCTCATTCTCGCAATTCCCATTCCTGTACGAATACTGGGAAAAAAATATAGCCTATATTACTCGCTGATAAAGTAGCTTTCAATTGGTGAAAGAATTTTTCAAAACGGTCTAGTAGTTTCGGAGCCTATTCAATGCAAACATACAATAAAATCTTTCCTCTTTGTAATATGAGTGTAGATATCACCGGATAAAGGGTAAAAATGCGACTAATATAATATATTACTACACGCTCATGTTCCCAATGTTGATTTAGGTATGTAACGTAAAGCGCTGACATTTGGAAATATGATATATTCTGTTTGCAAAAGGTAAAACCAATTTCCAAGTTACGTCTTCCAACGATTCGTGTTTGCTTTGAGAGAACGGTTGGTGGTCCTGTCCTTATCGTTTATAAGGCTGGGTATGATCAATATTATGATGCAAACAAATGTAAACATAGAAATGAAATGACAATGAAAGAAAATCATTTCCTGTTAGATATTTTTTTTTGTTTTTTTCTCTCGCACAACACTAATTAAAATCAAAGTCAAAAGGCAAAGTCAAAAGTCAAAGTCAAAGCCAAATTCAAAGTCAAAGTTAAAAGTCAAAGTCAACATTTTCTTTTTTTATTTAGATTTCAAAGAAACACTTATACATAACATCACGCCCATAACCTTCGAAGGGGTAGGCAGCGTCAAAGGGGCAGCAGGATCCTTTAAGAAGAAAAACTTATAAATCGTCAATTATAGATAAAGAAATATGATTCTACCAGTCTAATCAGTCGCCACACCCACCTGACTCCCGTAAGATTAACAAACGCTCGCCGCAGCTATATCCAAATTTCTTTATAAGCAATCAATGCGACTTTATCTGCATAAACTTTGTAATATAATATAGTGATAGTGGAATATCAGGATAACAACTGAACCATGTTATTTCGTGATGAAGTTACTTTAAAAAGTGAATGAGATTATCTACATATTACAAAAAACAAATAAAATCAAATCTTTCCTCTCATAATATTATTTTCCTTAGAACACGCCTGTATTCCCACAAACGGTAGGCTAGACTAGTCTAGTCTATACTTCAATAAGATGGAAATTTATAGTATAGATATAAAAACAAATAACATCCCAGCGAAACGCAATGTAATGTGCGCGGTCGGTTACGCAACACCGCAAATCCGGACACTTTACGCTAATGTGACACAGGTTTTATAGATGCGCAGGTGTGCACCGGTTTACGGCGCTCGGAAAGTGAAACGATAAATGCAATATTTTCCTTCCGCTTTGAATACTTTTATGATTATGCCTTTTGAAAGTAACCAATAAAAATCTGATCGCTCCTACTTCTCGATAGTGTTATGTCCCATTTGGGTTCTGCTTTTGACATGATGGTAGTCTTGGTGTGGATAGTGATTCTTACGTTTTTCAACAGCTATTCATCGACTTTTAAATAGGTTGTCGGAGAAATTAAATTATATATACACATCGACAGTTATCAGAAGCAGATTTCCTTTTCACGGCAGAGATAGTGGTGTAAATTCTTAGAATGATTAAAAATCCTTGTATATTGAATGGCTCGATGGCTCATTTGGTAGTGACCCTGCCATGCGCCAAGGGTCGTGTGATGAATACTTGTGTTCGTTCTGTGTCTGGGTGTTAATATTGCATATTTAAGTATAATATTTTTAATACCACTGTTAATTCTGATATTCGTAACACAAGTGCTTAAGCTACTTACCTCAGAGTCAGATCAATGTATGATATGTAATGTGATATGATATTTATTTATTATATTTGCTACCACCAATATACATTTTTTTTAGTTTTCGAACACTTAAATCTAAGAATTTTATTCAGTTTTATCACAAAACAATAATACGAAATTTAAATCCAGTTAATAATAACCAACTAATTTAAATATACCTACAGTAACTAGGTACGTTTAAAATTTTTCGTCTATTCTTTTAACAGAACTTAAATAATGACCTACCAACCTTTTTAAAATCGGAATATATAATTTTACTAGACATTTTCGACAAGTCTTTTTCCCTAACTAAAACGGACTACATATAACCTTTTTTCTCTAATTCGTTTTCTTTTCCAGTTCCATCGTCAAACACAATACAATCACGGTTCACAAATAATGCAAACTAAAATGGAGTCCGTTGACTTTCATCTACCTTTAGAGGTCCCTAAATTCCCCGGGATATTTCGCTGTGATCCTAACAATGTACTTTGATTAAGTATAGGATTGTATTTTAATGGGCGAGTCAATCCGGCGTTTTGTATTTGAATAATACTAATTGTACTAAGCAAATACGGCGTACCAATCATTGTTATTGTAGAGGGAAGATTTTATCATTTCATTTCGGTTAGTGGGTTGGGGGGGGGGGGGGGGGGGAATAATAGAATCGGGTCGGGTATTGAAGTTATTTTTAACCTAATACGGTGAAGTCGAGATACCTATCGCCCACTACTGATGTATTATTATTATCGAAAGTCTATAATGGAACTATTGATTGAAATATAAATTCATACATTATTCCTAGATCGGTTCCTATAGTACACGAAATTAAAACATATCACGCCCGTAATCCGTGAACGGGTAGACAGATTCTAAGAAGAAAACAAATTTGAAATAGGTAGATAAAAAATTATGAACAGTATGAAAGCCGCTAATTCGTTGCCTACTTCATCACAAACCATAAACCCTACACAGTCACCTTCCACGACAAGTTAGACTTAAACACATTCGGAACACATTCTTATAAGTCCCAGACAACATGGCACATCGAAAACAATTGTTAAAATAACACAACCGGCTAAACACGAGACAGGCGAAGAAAAATGAAAATACATATTTCCCGTGGTGTTGACTCGCTGAAAAAACATTATGTGCGAGCACGATGACTGTGTTTTAAAATACGACGCAACGCAACAAAGAACTCCCTAAAACAGGGTATGGCTTAACTTTCCTTTGAGACACTTCTTTTTATTTAGCTCCCACGTATTTTCTGGGTGCTACAGCTATAAGAGATAAATTTCCAAGATTTTGGGTGAGATATCTATTGTCAGAATGATAATAGACCTGTAAGTGCGAAATAAATATTTGAGAACATCATTATAAAAAGTCCTTTGATACTAACTTATGTATTTTTAAGATAAGTGGATCTTACACGGAGTATAATAATATAGCTTCTGCTATTGACAATGTCCACAGGCCTTAACTAACCCCTTAGGGGTAGTAAGGCCCTTACCATCGTGCAAGATATGTTTATGCCATCGTAAGTGCCTACTATAAAAAAAAAACCCCTATACAGGATTACAGTATTTTGTATTGATTGTAGACTCGAAATATTAGGAATCGTTCTTAGACACTAGACTAGGCTTAAGACAAATCTCTATAATCGCATCGCCAAACATTCCAATTCCGTAGTGAGATTTTTACCAATAAAAAAATCAACATAAATTAAGTATTTAATCATATTTCAGCCTTAAATCGAACCAAATTCTGAGCGTAAAATTTCGTATCGATAACAACGCTGATACAGCAATGACCTTAACATTTGCACGAACTATATTCAAAAAGTTAGCAAGCCCCAATAATATTTACCAATGTGAACTTGAAAGTCGCTCCCGTGATCTGATCCCGGGTCTATACTTATGTCGGATTCGGAGAAGCGTTATTCTATTCAATGGTTTGATGTTCATCGGATCGAGAAAACAGGTAGCGACGGAGATTTACGGATGAGTTGGGAGGGAAGAGGAAAAATTTTAGGTAAAAGTTGTTTTTGTCGAAAATATTTCTGACGGCTGAAGGGTCTATTAAAATATTCTCTATATGTAAATTCATATATACTAAACCTGAAAATTGTTTATACAGAATCGATAATTTTTATAGCATGTTATATTTTCACTTAATAGTTTCGAAACTAGTTTAGAAAAAATTATAAAGAAACCTTAAATTAAGTTACACCCGACTAAAGACTATATAGATGATGCGCGTGCGCATCGGTTAGTACCAGGTCACAAGGTCGCTTAGTCCAGTTAGTATTATTTCTAATGAGCGCAAACGCCGTAATAAGTGCAAAACCATACTCGCTAGAGGTCAACGAGACAATACAAAAAGTTGTTATTTCGTGAGTTTTTGAGATACTATATTTATTTATTCAGTATAAAAATAAATGTTTTTTTTTTGGTTTCGTATATATATATACTGAAATTGACCTTGTATAAACCTGATTACAAACTTTAAAATATCAAAACCTGTAGTTTAATCTGAATGAAATAATTATTTTATTGTTCGGCATTAATTATATATTATGTAAAATTATTAAGATAGAATGTATTTAATAATTTTACAGGTTTATTCTTCTACGATATTCAATGTATCGAAATCTCTGAGGTAACGGTAATTATATTATAATAGAGCTTACTACACAGCTGTGGTTTCCCACAACGCAAAATTGAAAATTTACTGTGTTAGATTATTTCTAAGAAGAAACGTTCAGGTCTACGAGATTGGTAAACCATCTACATTTTCTACTTAGAAGTATTTTCGTAATTGGAAAAAGTTTATCGCTAGTTTTTACTCGTTTAATTACGCCACTGCAAGTTAGTCATGCACTTTAAAAAGATTCCAGTATCTGAAAAAAATCTCTCGTCTCCCAATCTAAATATGATTACGCAAATCTAAACAGACTTTGATATTTTGTTTACAGAGATTTATTTCATGCGTTTCCTACGAGTCTTTTTGGTTTTGTTTATTTTTATATAACATCCGGTTTGTTGGCAGTTACAACATTTTTACGTCGACACGTAGTTACTGGTAGTCGCTTCTGAAAATACACTAAAAATACTCGGTAATTTCCTACGATTCCGCAGAATAACTGTAAGGGATATTTACCAATTGCAAATGTTTGTTATTGCATTGAACAGGCAATAACGTTATTAGGAGTCGTAAAAGATTTCTATTATACAACTGAAGCTGTATTCCCCACGTGCGTCAATCTGCCTGTTTATAGAACATCTTTGTAATTTGACTGGCTAGATGGCGCATTCGGTAGTGACCCTGCCCCATGTACCAAGAGTTGTGGGTTCGGTCCCCACACAGGACAAACACTCGTATGATGAATACTGGTGTTTATTCTGTGTCTGGGTGTTAATATCCAATATTTAAGTAGGTATATATTTGTAATACCACTGTTGCTTCTGATATCCGTAACACAACTGCTTAAGCTACTTACCTCGGAGTCAGATCAATGAATGTGATGTAGTCTAATATTTATTTATTTATTAAATGATATCGAAAGTGCTATTCTCTAGTATAGTTTATAGTAGGTAGGTACTATGCAGTTTCATAAATTGCGTTTATTATTTTTGCGTAAATATGAGGGCTGAGACTCAATAGTAACATGATGTTCCACATGAACGAGAGTTCCAATACACATATTTGTAGATTCTTAAGATCTTGTTTGACTGGCCCGTTGGTCGAATAGTCAGAGACCCTGGCTACAAAACCAAGGGTCGCGAGTTAGAATCCCGCTAGGGGCAAATGTTTCGTGGACGCATGTCTATCCGTTCACCTAGTATCCATAGTACAAGCCTAGGCTTAGTTTGAAACTAGGGAATTGGTGCGTTAGACTGGAGAATTAATTATTTATTTATTTATTTAAATGACAGTCTCTTTAATTTAGTAACTAGACTAGCTAAGTCGGAGCTTATGCTTCAAGATGGTCACGATAAGAACGGGACGTAACAATAAAAATGTGCTGAAGATTGCAATGAGGAAAGAGTTGCGTTACTATAATTATTGAATTAAAAAAAATATACATAACTCGTATTAGTTAGGTTTTGGCGATTATTACAATTAGTAGATAGCAGTGGTTGGCTAAAGATCTTTTACTATCGTTAACTAGTAAAACAATGTTTGTTTATATAGTGATGACGTTGATTTTCCATCATCTGGAATAGTATTAAAAGCTTACTTAGATTCAAAGAGCCATAAGAGCCAAAAATTACGAAAAATCCATGGTGTTATTTATATTTACACTACATTTTTATACTATTTGTGATTAGTTAGTATTTTATGGAACTAAATTCCATCCTAAGAATCTTATCCTTCATTCTGCTACTATTATTAATCCAGCAAAGCTCTTTGTAATTGGAACTCATTCAGTGAATTAAAATTAATTTGTCCTTTATAAAAGAATAATACCACATTTATCTGGTTAATTAAAACTCTAAAGTGTTTATTATACTAGTACACTGTTCTTGTTTAAGTTAACGGTTTTCATTCGTGCAAATACTTACTTAAGTAAAGCTGCTTGTAGCGTCCTTTGACAAAAAAAAACTTGGAAACTTTATCTTTGTAGCCGTAATTAGTATCGCCAGTTAATAAGGTTTTCAGATTAAGCAATTGTTTGTAAACTCTAATTAGAGGGAGGGTTTATATTGCCTAAAATACAGTTTTGGTGGAATGATAGAGAACATTTATTAGCACAATGCGTTGGTAGCTCAATGGTAGCCTCTTAACCGACCTCTTACCCGAAGAGTGCGGGTTAAAACCCGGACACGTACTTCTAGATTTTTCAAATATATGTACGTATTTATACCACTAGCTCGACGGTGAGGGAAAACATTGTGATGAAACCTGCAAATTCAAACAACTTTGAATTTGTAACCATGATCCAAAAATTGTCTGGTTCCCCTCTCTTAGGGTTACGAAGGTCAGATCGGCAGTCGCTTCAATGTAATTACCAGACTCGCTAAATCCTGGATCATGGTCTAAGCGGACCCCGTCTAAGCACGGGACAAAACGCTAGGAAGATGATGATTTATTAGCACAATAGCGATCAATGCGAAAGATTTAGATTATTGTCAATTGACAAATTAAATTGATATGGATAAAAATGGTTGGCGATGACGACTATTCATTCTAATATCAAGGCTATTCAAAATAAATTCGATCTCAGTCCAATAAAATTTCCTTAAGAACCATATAGTTTGTTTCTTCGATTGTTTTGAAGAAACAAGAAATAGAAAATAGAAAGGGAGATGATAATTTTATAAATAAAAGTTATCTTACTTAGTTATCTTATATTTCTTGTGCTTTTTAATTAGATTATTTAATAATTATGCAAAAATAACTATTTGCCTATCTATAGTTTAATTGCTATTGTAAATATGCTATACAACTCGAGAGCAAAACTCTCATTTGTGAAATGAGACGGAACATAATGAAAATATTTTCTATTGTTGAACCAGCTTCAGTGTTGATTCTTTTAAATGTAAATGTAGGTTTGTTTTAAATAATCTACGAGCATTCCCGTCGTTTGCTTGAGACATGCAAGTGGAGATATAACGCATAATAAATACAAATACTGAAAATAACAGATTTTGGCACTACATATGTTTAACATTATTTATTTTTTAAAGATTTTCCATCTAACCCAGTCCACTTTTATTTTTGGCTGAATATGGTTAAAGGGGCTTGCTTTCTCTTTAAATCCGCCTACCCCTTTGGAGATTTAGGGCATGATGATAAGTATGTATTTTGATTTTTACTTTACGAGCCTGTAATAACAAGCTCATAGAATCAACAAATCTTCAAATATCTTCAAATCGTTAAATTATACGAGATCATAGTATTACAATGTGAAGTGAAGCCACCCTTATGCATATGTAAGTGAGATTTGTTGCACGCATTTCGAGCGCTTATGTCAATGTGTGATGTAAGTTGCATGTCAAGTTAGAGCTCTGCAGAGGCCTAATCGTCTAGTGGGTTGGAGTCCTTATTTTTTAACTAGTCCGTGATTCTGGTAAAGATACTCGTAAGCTGACATCTAAATACAGCTAAATATGAATTATGACTGCATTAAACAACTATATTTATATTTAGCCGGTCAGTTAGATTATATAAAAATACTGGACACAGTATTTTTCGCTTTATCAAATTAACAAGAATCACAAAGATAAAGAGCATCAAAGTTTTAGAATGGGGGCTTGCGACGTCACTATTTAGTAAAAACTGTACGAAGGCGTGACATCACGCGCAACTTGAATGAATTGTATCTTCGTCAATGTTGGTTTGATAAATAAATAAAAAAATAAGTGTTCAATATTTTTTTATAATCAAACTGACTATCTCTATATCTATTTTTAGTCATCTTGCCTATTGTATTAGATTTTTGGTCTATTGTAGATTTGAAGAATCTAAGGTTAAATCGTCATAATAATAAGCTGTTTATTATACTGATAAGATAAAAAATACAAGTCATTGTTCTAGGCAATCAATAACTGCCTTCTTTCGCGTCCTTTTCAAGAGAGCATCGGACCTATTTATAACTTTACTTTGAAGGGCCTGCCTCTAAGATAAGCGACTTTAATCTCCAAACCCGTTACTCTTCATAACGATTAGTACAGTTGAAGTTGTGAAATACTTTCATTACCTTTGAAGTTATCGTGGCTTCTGAATATTAATTCAGAACTAAGTGGCCTTTGATGAAAGTGGACAATTTATTAAAGTAGAACAAATAAAGTTTGGAAGACACGTTTATGTAACTAAATAAAATCGTATCTTTATATATTTTTATTATACCTATATAATTGTATAGGTATAATAAATATAAAACAAACACGAAATTTGTATATTATACAAATTTCGTGTCACTGTGTTAGTTGCCATACTCCTCCGAAACGGCTTAGCCGATTTTGATGAAATTTTACATGTACACTTGGTAGGTCTGAGAATAGGTTATTATCTATATTTCATATGGAAAAGATAACATATGGACACAGAGTTATGCAATTCAACAGTTTTATTTTTAATTATTACAAAAAAAAAAAAAACAAATTCATAACTTCACTAAACACAAATAACCAGAATCACATTACCACAGCATTGTCTATATGGGAAAATTTGTTACAAAGTTGTTAAGTACTCGTAAGTTTATAGCTTTCCATGGCAAGTATATGTAAATAATAATGCCATAAATAACATGCGCGTGCTCAAAAAACGTTATTTCAAACTCGTAACATCTCCAACTTTATTAAAATTGTTCTTAACTTTGTTATGTTACGGCCAGAGGTTGAACGGTTGAAAGTTAAAAAAGTAATAAAACACGCACCGTGGAGAAACACTAGCGCCATCTTAGTACAGGAGGTAACGCAAAATTCTTAGTGGCATTCGATGTGCGTCGATTGTTTTGTTTTTATTGCCGGGTTAGTTGTGTTCATTAATTTTCAGCTTGAAACGTCAATTATAATTATTGGCTAAAATGTCATATTGAAATAAAATATGATGTCCTATTAAAAAACCATTTAATAAATCGACACTTTACCATATTATTGTTTGGCGAGGAAAATTAGGCAGGTAACTTAGATGGGCGTTCACTACGATGTAATAAGATTTAATTTCCAATATTAGGTCTGATAGACTTATGTTTTATTTTGGCCTTTCTTTGTGCAATAAACAAGAATAATATCTATTAATATAATAGATATTTGGACTAGAATAGTAACCAACATAATCATTGCGAAATTCGCTGTCACCTCTTGTACTATTCAGTGGCTATGTTTATCGGCGCAATCCCGATGGCATAGTTCGATAATGGAGCCCTGCTGAAATGAAATGGACACCATTAGATTTAACAAAGGTCCTGTTTGAGGCTGATAAAAGTATGATTTCCGATCTATTGGGATCTAGCGAGGTGGCACGGTGGAGCATGGTGGTGATAGCTTTATGTTAGCAGTACCTAAGCTTCACTTGCCATAGTTGTAAGTTACATAACTATTCCAGACCTTTAGTCATAATTCAGTCAATCAGTCAATTTGTTAAGGGTGTGCTTCATTTAGTGTTGTAGGCGTCTATAGGCCATGGCGTTATTTTTTTGACGCGGGGAATGCTTATGCTCCGTCTCGCCTTCCGGAATAGAAAAGCGTGGTGTGTAGGACTCCCAGGGGTCTCTTAGTCGGAGACCCCCTTTCCGGATAGGCCAGGCAGATCGTATGCTTGTTTGCAACCATCGTGCTATTAAAGGATTTCCATCCGTTTTCTCCTTAGTAACAAAACTCTGAACTGTTGACAGTATCATTAGAATTCGACGATTTTATTTGTGTTAATTTAAAACGTATTTTTTGTCGTTAAATTTAATAAATAAGTTTAGACCCCAAAAATATATTTAAAAAACTATTTTACATTTTACATAAATTATATTGATCTTACCTCTCACTAAACCTTAAAAATCATATTTTTTTATAAGTATGATTCCAATGATCCTAAAAGAAGCATGACTGAAAAATATCTCCTGTGAGTACATATTTTGTCCTGTACGTATTCAACAATTTTGTTGAAGAAAACAGTTATAGAATAATATAATGGTATATAGATTTACTAAAACCTGGTAAATTCCAACTTAATTAAAATTTAATTAACATCATCAAGATCTCGTGTATCAATTTCCTTGAGCCCCCAAAGCATTTAGGTTTCAGCTGAGAAATTTCACCAGTTCCTTTAGCGGCTGTTTATCAGTAGGAACATCGATGGCATAGTTTGATAGTGCCCGATGAAATCCAATGGAGATGTTTTGAAAGGCACTTGATTCTGAATAGAAGTTGTATTTGCACTGTTTCTGTATAAGTAATATTATTAGATGACCTATTGAAATGGGTTACATCGACAATTTACTGGGTCAGATTTTAGTTATGAGGTAATAATGATTGATGATTGATAGCAACCTGTCAAAATTATTACCAATTCTTGACTAGTTTGTGTGTTTAAGTTAATTTCAGCATCTAACAACAGTATCGATGTCGAGAATTAGGAAAAATCTTTTTGTGTTAGGCCATTTGTTGAGGACGGACAAAGTCGTAAGATCCCGCTAGTATTTTATTTATATATGCCATCCTAATTTCAACCCATCCTCCTTAAGAATGTTACAATTTGAAAAATTGTATTGTTCCTAAAAGATTAAGAAATTCAAACCAAAGTCGTTTTACACACGTAAATGTAATCGAAACATGTAATTAAATATTTTTGATGCCAAAGAAGGGGTCGTTCAGTGTTTCGTCCCCAAAACTTTCGTCCCAATGGGACGAAACACTGAATTCAAAAAATATATTTTTGTTTGTTCTGCGATTCGTCCCATTTAATTTAATTTTATAACATAAAGAGATTTATTAAAAACCGTTTCATACGGAAGCACTATGTGTACTTAATGTAAAGCGCTTCATGTAAGTATCCGCAAGATATATAATATATTATACATATTCTATACAATATATGAGTGTGCGAAGTTCAAAGTAATGTAATAAGTCAATGCGGCAAGCGCTATATACATACCCATGTCCAAAATTACGCGTGTATGACGCAATTTATGGAAGGCCTTTGTCGTAAATATTACGTTGATGTATGTAAATAATGTAGAGAGAGCTTTATTGAAAATTTCTTTGAAAACTGAAGTACTTTTTTAATGTTTAATGTTGTTCAGTATATTGATATGCAATATTAATAGAATAACATTTTTGAACTATGTCTGCAAGTGTAAGATATGTACATATTTTAATAAAAAATAATAATAAATTCTTCAGACTGATACACCAATTATACTGTGATACTAGATGAACGGATAGACATACTTAGATACGTATCTAAGTATGTCTATCCGTTATTATAAACATCCATGACTTGATTACAAACATCCATGTTTATCACACGAAACATTTATCCCTAGCTGGATTTAAACCAGTGACCCTTTGTTTTGTGGTCAGGGTCTCTGACCAACGGGCCTGTCAAATTTAAGCTTAACATAAGAATTTAAAATCTTTTACACATTCTAATTTGACTGGTTCCTTTAACTAATAATTACCAGTATCAGCCAGCAGTCACTTCAATGTAATAACTGGACTCATATAATCTAGTATGACAGTCCCAACGCTAGTTAGATAATGATGATAATTATGTAGTGGATGGGAAATCGTAAAAACCGTAGAGCTTGTATGAAAAGGATTATGAATGTTGAAGAAGCGAGTGAGGTGTGTAAGGATCCTGCCATATGGCGTTCGGTTCTCTCTGCCTAGCGCTAGGGAAGTGGCGTGAAGTTTAGTTAGTTAGTTAGTTAGTTTGGATAGAATATCTCATTAACAGAAACCTTCTAGTTTACAAATGTAGATTAGTTTAATTATACTTGCTGGAAGTGTTCTTTCCCCTTCAGCTCTTGTAGACTTAACTAAATACCGAAAGATAAAGCCACGGTCATGATTTTATAGCGCCATTTTTTATTAACGTTTTCGGTTATTATTTAAACCCTGATTTACTTGCAGAATATGTAATTGTTGTTATTGCATAAAATAAAGGAATAATTAAACTACAATCTAATATATAAAATTTCCATGTCACAATGTTAGTTACCGTACTCCTCCGAAACGGCTTTACCGATTTTGATAAAAATTTGTGTGCTTATTGGGTAGGTCTAAGAAACGGCCAACATCTATTTTTTATACCCCTAAGTGTTAAGGGTGGTCCACCCCAAAGCTATAACTTGAGAACGGCTTTACTGATGAAAATCCGAGAACGGGGCGTTACGAAGTGTGCCGGGTCAGCTAGTCTAAAATATATTAATAACCCGCCCATAGGTAAGACGATGAAGATTTGAAGAGAAGATTTCGTGTAACAATCCCAAAATTCAAATATTTGTGGACTAAATACAATTAAAACAGTGCACTGGCCACTAACATTCATTAGAAGTTAATAAAAATATTTGTTCGTTCTGTTATAACTCATGTTACTATGGCTAAATCGCTGCATCAATGCTTTACTTCAATTGTTATTTTCCATTGTCTTTTGGCTATATTGCATTTTAGTCTCAGTCTCAATCTTTTCCATATTTTAAAGTTACTTAGAATCTGAACTTTGCGGATAGCGGTGCTTTTGTCGCTCCGGGTAAATTGGGAAGTCCGTGTGGTCAATTGTATTTTTTCGTCGTTAATAAAATCAGCGCGGTTAATTCATCATCATCATCCTAGCGTTATGTTCCGTGTTTAGACGGGGTCCAAACCAGATATAAAGGCCAGACAATTTTTGAATCATGGTTACAAATTCAAAGTTGTTTGAATTTGCAGGTTTCATCACGATGTTTTCCCTCACCATCGAGCTAGTGGTATACATACGTACATAGATTTAAAAAATCTAGAGGTACGTGCTCGTGTTTGAACCCGCACTCCTCGGATAAGAGGCGCGTGTCCTTACCATTGAGCTACCAGAGCTACCAAATCAGCGCGGTTAATTCGCGTTTTTTTTTAAAGTCAAACGGGGTCGGCCGCCTAAGAATTTCTATGATGACTTAAAAATTTGACACATAAGCCCCTATATTTTTTTTGTCCCTATGATTTCCTATAAAACTGGCTTTATACGGCCCAATGCTTCAGCGTAAACTCAAGAGATATTCTCGTAATTTCTTTTTCATAGCGTCCTTAAAGCGACTCCCGGCGAGACCTCAATTTCCGAGCATTTTTCTTCAAATTTCTTTCGAGAAACCCATTTGTTATTTCATTAGTTACATTTACTTGAGTTCGCTGGCTATTTGTCTTTCTTTGATGACGGAATACTGTACTCATACTTGAAGATATAAAAGGGTTTCGGTACTAAACTTTTAACTTATACTTAACGAACCTTGTCCTTTGAGCCTGTAGCAAAATAAAATGTACCACAGAGACGTAAGATATCATAGTATTTTATACTATATATCATTCTAGTATTGTTATCGACAGGGTCATTGGTCGAGTGGTCAGAGAACCTGGCCACGAAACCGAGGGTCGTGGGTTCTAATCCCGCTAGGGGCAAATGTTTCGTGTGATCAACATGGATATTTGTACCCGAGTCATGGACCCGTTTATAAACGTATTTTAAGTAAATCTATCCGTTCACCTAGTATCCATAGGACAAGCTTATAGCTTAGTTTTTATAGAGTAATTATTATTATTATTATTTC
The DNA here is from genome assembly GCA_951394215.1 of Glyphodes perspectalis. Lineage (NCBI taxonomy): Eukaryota > Metazoa > Arthropoda > Insecta > Lepidoptera > Crambidae > Glyphodes > Glyphodes perspectalis. Next base: position 15,217,041 of record OX596202.1, on the reverse strand, counting down.
ATCATTTTCCTAGCGTTATGTCCCGTGCTTAGACGGGGTCCGCTTAGACCATGATCCAGGATTTTGCGAGTCTGGTAATTACATTGAAGCGACTGCTGATCTGACCTTCGTAACCCTAAGATAGGGGAACCAGACAATTTTTGGATCATGGTTACAAATCCAATGTTGTTTTGAATTTGCAGGTTTCATCACGATGTTTTCCCTCACCATCGAGCTAGTGGTATAAATACGTACAAAGATTAGAAAAATCCAGAGGTACGTGCCCGGGTTTGAACCCGCACTCCTCCGTTAAGAGGCGCGTGTCTTTACCATTGAGCTACCACCGCTTTTTTTTTTTAACTTTATTGCTTTACATATAAAAACCTTCTAAAAGCTCCCAATAAGGCTATCTAAAGAAGACTATTCACTTCAGCTTCCAAGACATCTAAGACGAATAGCCCAGAGATCATTTGCAGGCAGCAGTGCCACTTCTTAGCCGTTCAACAATGGAATTAGCATACCGCTTAAACTTTATTCATTCGTTACAAATGAAGGCTCAATGTATTTGAGAGAATTTACGACTTCAACACCGGTTTTGCATACGCAACTAGTAGGTACCTAATCTTTTTCGAAGTCTCTGAAAGTATCAGATGCTTCAAGCATTGTAGTAGTTTAGCTTTAGATGGGTGAAACAATGTATCCAAGTTTATTGTTTTGTATAGCCAACAAGAGTAAATAAACATATGTTATGTTCATAGTACCATGTTGGTCTGGGACTTAAAAAGAATGTGCTGTGTCTAGCATGTCGTAAAAGGCGACTAATGGTATATCGGGTTTTGGGTTTGTGATCGTGAAGGCTTCTTCATAATTTTTCCATCTAACCCCACCCAGTCTTATTTTTGGCTGAATGTGGTTAAAGAAGGGGCATGCTGCCTTTTAACTCTGCCTACCCCATCGGGGATTGCGGGCGTGATGCTATGTATGTGATCATGTTCCTAGCGTTATGTCCCGTGCTTAGACGGGGTCCGCTTAGACCATGATCCAGGATTTAGCGAGTCTGATAATAACATTGAAGCGACTGCCGATCTGACCTTCTGAACCGTAAGATAGGGGAACCTCACAATTTTTGGATCATGGTTACAAATCCTAAGTTGTTTGACTTTGTAGGTTTCATCCCGATGTTTTACCTCACCGTCGAGCTAGTAGTATAGCGTGGTATGGCTAGTGGTGGGTTTGAACCCGCACTCCTCCGTTAAGAGGCGCGTGCTATATGCTATGTATGAATTTTTTCATATTGTCATATTTTTTATTTTTGGCCAAAAGTGATTGAAAAAACATGCTGTTCCTCCTTGCAGGAATTGCCAACATGATGGTATAAGTGTTATTATGTTTATCTTCTTGACAACACTCTTACTTTTACTTTACCTTCTTATTACCAAAGGATAAAAGGTAAATGGATACGTCTAATCCATTGCACCGTAGGGGCAAATAATTTTTGTTAGATAAGGTTTAAATTCTAGAAAATTCACGTACTTACAAACGTTGCAAGAATAATACCAAGATTGTAAAAAAAAATTTCATCCGATTAGAAAGTATGTAGGTTGTATTTAATTATAATCTCAAATTTTATTGATTTCGATAATTTATAATAAACAAGTCTTATTCTCCACTTTGTTTCATAGGGTGGTACTGACTCGCCGTATTTCAAAGTGTGTTTACCCCGAAAGGGGCAGGAAACGGTGATGTTTATGTTTACCATAGGCCAAGTCACGCGATCCCTAACAGCCTGCAGGAATTGTTTACACAAACTTTTGTACAAATACGAAATGCAAGCGGACTGTTCGCTTTAATGACGTAACGGGTTCTTCCTGTGCATAAACAAAAGATAGTATTTCTATTGATTGAATGGGATTTTACAACTGTTTAATTGTTTTTTAAGTTATTGAATTTGTAAGGGAATATAGGTATTTTATATAAATTATATATTGTTAAATATATAAATTTGTGCCAAATATCAGTTTATATCGATTTTGAATAATAAACATAATAGGTTGTACGTGTAGGTGTAATAATAGTAGATTTATGCACTATCTACTACTTACAGAAAAATATTATAATAGGGAAATTAGTACTTATAAAAACATCTAAGGGCGCTTATAATCTTTCATGTTGATATTCTTAATAAGATTAGAAGTAGCAAAAGACTGACGCATTCCAATAGCTTGAGAATAAAAAGCTAGACATTTGTAGTCCAGCATCTCGAGGTAAAACAAAACCATTCAATTAACGGTACATTCTGTAGTTCAAAGGACTCGCCGCTACTACACGCCTTAAAAGCCCTTTTTAACAAACCTCGAGGCAGAAAACAGCGGGGTCTCGAGTCGACTGATAGTTAGTAGTAACATGTGCTTACTCGTTAGGACTGGCCTAGTTGGCTTGGGTAAATGAGCTTTGTGGAGATCGCATGCATGCCGTACGTTTTTATGTGGGCAGGAATGCACGAAGAACTTTGTTAGGCTAATGGGTAAACACTGCGCATCGTATGCGATGATTGCCGGCGTCAATCCTAATACGTATATCTAGTTTGTCAAGATTTGTGTAAATAAATAAATATCAGAATAAATCACAAACAATGTTCTGACTCTGAGGTAAGTAGCTTAAGCATTTGTGTTACGGATATCAGAATCAACAGTGGTATTATAAATATACTTAAATATTAGTCATTAACGCCCAGACATAGAACAGACGCAAGTTTTCATCACACGAATGTTAGTCCTGGGTGGGATCGATCCCACAACTCTTTGCGCATGGGATAGGGTCACTACCGAAAGAGCCATCAAGCTTGTCGAAATGTATGTATGTACGAATTTGCACGACTTTAACATGAGCTACAGTTTATTGGAGACTGGTCGCGATATCGTCAATGACTATATTTGAATGGTTGTGGTAATGGTAGTTGCGGACGGTTGCCTGCTGTTGCCGGCTAACCCTGGTGGTCATCTTCTGTCTTTAACAGTTACCAGAGGTGCCATTCCTCGGAGAACATTGACGAATCGCCAACGGTTGCTGGCGTTCGCTTACCGCTGATACTACTAGTTGTATATGAATTAACCACTATGATTAATGTAGTTTAGTTACTCTTTCTAAGGGTTGAAAAGAACATACATCAGTCGTTTCTTTGTAGAAAACCAACTTGCCAAAGGAAAGTGGTCAAACGATTTTCTACGACTCTTCTCAATCATGTGAAGAAATAACGAAGATGGAATAACGAACGATCAAAACTAGTTTTCTAATTGTATGGTTAGATTTTTACTCATATTTGGTTAAAAAATCAGCTAGACCGTTTGATGTCAAGAGATATAAAGATAAGGCACATATACGGTTTCAGCTCAGCAACTTTCAAAACCCTTTAAACAAGGAAACCTAACGAACTTCCTAATATTATCCATGCGAAAAGGGATCGAGTTTTGCACAAGGGTTCAAATATTAACCGAGATCTAGTGGACTCTGGACAATGATAAAAGCCACTTGGCAAGTGCTCAGTAACAATAAAAAAGGATGAAGTGGTTACGTGGAGTGATTTATTGCGATTAGGAGGAAAACGAGATAATAAGCAATTTTGGTGATAAACGCCTGGAATACTGTTAGGTTTTATTTTTTGTTAGGGATCACATATTGGAAAGAGAAGAAGAAATTATTATTGTTGTCATATTTTTTTATAAGTTGAATAGTGTGGACAACATATTATGTATACATACGTACAGTATAGTCCATTTGAACCATACCTAATCTATAATGTTCCCACATTATAACTTTTTTTATAAATATCCGAAATCATCACTTATATTGATCTGACTCCGAGCTAAGTAGCTTAAGCACTTGTGTTATGGATATCAGAATCAACAGTGGTATTACAAATATATACTTAAATATTGGATATTAACACCCAGTCACAGAACAAACACAAGTATTCATCACACGAATGTTTTTCCTGGGTGAGGATCGAACCCACAACTCTTGGCGCATGGGGCAGGGTTACAACCGAATGCGCCATCGAGCCAGTCGCCATTTACCCTTTATTACTATTTTTATATTACATTTCACGCAACTCTGAGATGTCTTTAATTACTTTTCCTACTTTATACCACTAAGAATAATTTTACCGCCTAAGAATTCTAGAACGCACTTTGCGATTCCCTTATCTAATGTTTGACTCAGCATTAATCTTCATTATTGTTTTTTGATAGCTTCAGTATTAGGTACCTAACTATACATCATGACTGATATTGTAAAATGATCCATAGTTCGAAAAATGATTTGTTACGTTTTTACCGGAATTAAGTATAAGAGACAGAAAATACTTCTTTATGTTAATTTGAAAAAGGAGATTTATTAAGAGAAGAAGGAGGAGACTTATTGCTCCTCAGACTGGCTTTCCTTTCGGGGATAGCGGGCTTGAAAGTTTGTAAATAGTATACTTAGTTGATAAATAATATTTTCAATGTATAATTATGTCATATGTGTTCAAGCTATATGATAATATATGATCCTTAGCATTGAGAATTTAAATTAGGCATATTCACTACTTAATCTATGAGATCTCATTAATTCCCTTTTTAAATGAACACAGTCAGAAATATGCAAGCAAAAGCTTATTAAAATTGTATGGCGATGTACAATTTACGCATGTCAACACAGCGCAACTTTGAAGGAATAATTCGTTTTGATGTTCCCATGTGCTCTTGTCAAACAAAGTAGAATTGGATTAGGTGCTCACAACAGCGGTGAAGTATTCCAAAGAGTTTCGTTTTAAATCGGTTACGTTTTCATGTTTATAATTTTTTTCAAGGAAAATTGTCTGAGGAAAAGTCTTTTGGTTCATTTTTTTAAGTGTGCACTTAGCGCTGTATTTGTGATTGGCTGACGCAATACACAGATGAATATTGCATAGCCAATGATTTGAAAATAGAATACATTTCACTTTATTTATGATATCTTGTTCTTCTTAAATTCTCTATTTACATAAAAAACATAAAAACGGACACAGGTTCTTCACTGTTTTTGCGTTTTGAGAAAAACAATAGTTCCTTTGGAAATTAGTTAAAATTTCATCAGCTGTTATTGCAATTGATTCATACATTTCTCGCAACCAGCCACAGCGCTGGCTTATGAAACACACATACAATCATAATTTTATTAGATCGTCAATTGTATATATTTTTTTTATTAAAACCTGTAGTGTCCTACTGCTGGGCAAAGGTCTCCCCCAATTTTTCCACTTCTCTCTGTCCTGGACCAGCTCTTTCCAAGCATCTTGTATAGTACCTAATTTTTTTCTAATAAGTATCCTAAATACTATAAAATAATGACTTATTAAGAAAATTTGTATCAATGCAACCAAAGTGCAAGTATGTACCTACACAACAGTAATAGGGACTCGATGAAAACAGCAGCACATTGCTTTGTGCATTCCAAATTCAACTACATCCAAATAAACCCGTCCTTGTTACAAAACCCGGTGCTTATCGCTAAATAAAGACAACAGCTGTTCACCTCATACATTATGTTTGTATAATCAATGAGCCGGTTAATACGCGTACGAGACCTACTACGATCGAATTCTAATTCTGGAGTGGTGCGTACGTTCGGCTTGGGAGTGTAAACAATAGTGCCTTTATGGTTTTGCCATGAGTGGCCGTATAATTGCATCATCAGCTTGGTGGCGCAGTGGGTAAATACGGGTACTTACAAGCGTCGGATTCCGGGTCGCATCTGTTTCTCGACATTTGAAATATAAATACGGATTTTCACTTTAACTTTGAGGGTACCTGCTCATTCCGCGAAATGAAATTAAAATTATAATAAAAGGAGTTTGTTTTTCTTAAAAATTGAGGGCATCGATGTTACTATATAATTATTTTCATTTTTAATAATTGTTTTCTCCATATAGCTGATCTCCTGGATTCTTTAAATTGAGTGATATCATGATCAAATATAAAATGATCATAAATACGACCTAAATTTGTTTTGAATAACATGTTATAAAAATTAAATCAAACAGAGTCATAAAAACTGTAGAGCTTGTATGAAAAGGATCATGAATGTTGAAGAGGCGAGTGAGTTGCATAAGGATCGTGCCATATGGCGTTCGGTTCTCTCTACCTACCCCGCTAGGGAAGTGGCGTGAAGTATTAGTTAGTTAGTTATTATATAAAATGGATAGATAACGTGATTTAAATACGAGCCGGTGAAATCCGTGCGCAAAAAATTCACAGCGTAAAAATTGTGTACATACGAAAAAAACAACAGTATTATGATCTTTACTTCTAGTTAGGTAGGTATGTACTCTTACAAGCCATGACGCTAAATCAATCGGGTGGAACCTGGAGCTCTGAAATACATAAATAAATCACTTACATTAGGCTCCAGACACACACTATTACATTCCTTAAAAAAAAAAGTGTTGGCTGTGAAAAAATAAATACAACTATTCTTTACATTTTGTGTCAATTTTGTTCGATTTTCAAAAAAAATGCATTTTTATTTTCTTTTTTTTTAACAAAAGCAAACGAAAAGCGGCAAGTGTGATTTTCTCCTTTCCAAGCAATTAGGTGCCCACCGGCCTCGGTTTGTACTGCGATTAAATTCTAATCCAGACAGTCCCAATACGGGCATGTAAACAATCCAAGGGCCATTAGTGGAATTAAACGCCTTTTTATTGCTGGCTAATTTTGGGTTAGCCGGTAACTTCATTAATGCAAGTGGCTACTACTTTCCTTTATTAGTTTATTTTGGCCGTTAAAATTTGTTGTTTTAGGCCTTTGAATTTTTCAGAGGGTTATCGTGTCTTGGAGCAGACTATTAGGATTACCTACGTATATATTATGCGATTTATTTTTATTTTTGTGGAAATACTTGATACGTAAGAAAGTTGATTGAAAGACACCAATTTTAAATAGCAACGAATTTTTTTTTTCGAAGAGTTTTCTCATATTATCATAATGTTATTTAGTTTTATTCACTGTTAAAATAAAAGCTGTAAGGTATTCGAAAATGTGTTTCGACGTAAATATGAAAGCTTTTTGTTTCTCACAAGACACGTTATTGAATTTTCAAAAAACGACTTTTATATAAATTAGTAAAATATATTTATTCTATTATCCAGACAAGCTTATTTTGATTTGATTTGATTAATTTTTACCAAATTATTACCTAAAATATGGAATAAAAAATTGAAAACATTTTCCATTTCAGTGACAGTGTCTTGACCAGATAGTGATAATGTGTTCGCGAGTGAAACTGTGACGGTGACTTTGTGTAGTGAACTCAAAATGGATCGTAAGGCCGAGGGCGGTCGTACGGACGGGCAAGCGACGAGCGGGCAAGCGAGGCGACAGCGGCGCGACAAGACGCCCGACCTGTCGCCCAACACGCCGGACCTGTCGCCCGACCCGTCGCTCGACGGGTTGCGTTTCCGATGCGACAGTGCTGCTACCATGCGGGAAATCGCGTCAAACCCGGCGACGCACGGCAGCGCCATGCGGCAGGTCGTTAGCGGGAAAGTGTTTAAGAAGTGCAAGAGCGCCACTTTTCAGATAGATGGCGCCACTTATACCATTGGTAAGTGGAAATTGGAGCTTACACAGTCCGTTGCGGTAATTAAATTATGTTAAATTGTTCTTTTATAATCTAGTTTAGCTTAATGTGTCGCGAAATTATAATTTTAAGCACAAGATTACGAAAACATGTCAAAGAATTTTCTACACATTTTTAGTTTTAAGGACACGCCAATTTAACGCCATCTCTTAAGCTTTAGTTTGTTTACTAAAACAACTTTGTGCTTTTACTATATTGGCAAAACTAGTTTTTGCTTGAACTAAATACGCGTTGGGGTTAAAACTTTTTGACGGATAAAATGTTTTGTGACTTTGCGCACATGTTATATTGTGATTCGAGTTCACAAGTTTCACAAGTACATTCGTTCGTAACCAGGTTAAAAATCACAAACATCGACAAAATATTAACCCAATATCAACTTTTACATACACCTACAATCACGATTAAATTTTATTATTGGACAGCTATAATTTACTAAAATTTTGCCAAAATATTTATTAGTTTTCTAAACATGAATCAATCTTTAAAAACAAAGTTTATTACAAACAATTAAGAATTAAAAGGTGCCCGTCTTTAATTAAAACCTATTGAGACGAAAGATAACTTAGATGTAATATTTCATTAACTCATAGAGCTGCCCTAGAATTCCAGAATTTTATTGAAATTTAATCTGTCAGTTTAAAACATTTACTATTTATCCAGCGGCCGATGAAAAGCCCCAAATTATAGACAAACCAGTTTACTTCAAGCGCCGACGACAAATTTAATTGCGGGAGCTTCAATTTTCATCACTGTGCGTCGGTTTTATTAATTTTATCGCTAACTTTATTACTGACTTAGTTTAAACTGTGTCTGATAAAACTTTAAGTTTTTATCATCAAGAATCATTATAATGATCATATAAAGATATTCTTATCTCCTTCCTTATAAGGAACTTTGGTAAGGTTGGTTTAGCATATTAATGAGTGCTAGATTAAAGTTCAATCTATTAATTAAAAAAAAAATTGCATGGAATTATTCGATTCTAATTGAAATTCTCTTCAAATTAACAGCGGAAAAAAGTGTTGTGAGCATTAATAGCAATCTCATAAAATTTTTTGTTCTAACTCGATACTTATTATACAAAATTTTTGTCGTTCTAACTCGATACTTATTTAATTAGAATAGCAGAGTCATACTACAGACATAAATTGATGAGCAATTGAATCAAACTACAAGTATAGTTCCGCCCCGTCACAGAACATCACCGTAAAAAATTATACCAAATAAATATTACTATTTCGCAAGGTTAGCAACACACTCATGATCAGTGGCGGATTTACCCTAAGGCCCAGTAGGCCCGGGCCTATGGCGGCCAGATATTAGAGGCGGCCAATCGTAATAAAAATACGATGAATGACGCTTTAGTACTGAGAATTATGGCCTGGGGCCTAGGGCGGCCAAGACTGTAAATTGGCCACTGCTCATGATACCTCTATTATGCTTATAATACTATTATTATTTGCCACCTATAGTACATAACACAAAAACATAAATAACTATAATGGACTACTTAACAAATACTACGGTATTTAAAGTACATACAAAACGTGGACTTTTAAATTGGGCGAATACTGAGAATCACTACCTACTTAATAAAACTTTAGCAACGAATCGCGGTATCTACAAGAAACATAATAAAAACATTACAATGGACGTTCCAAAGCGTGATCATAAAACCCAGCAATAAATAAATGTAGCCAGTCATCTAAAATAAAAAGGTAGTATATCTAATGACAGATTATATAATCATTATGTGGGCATGATTGCGTTCCGGTAAGTTATCGGTATTAATAATGCTGCAAAAACTGATTTAGTATATTGTTGCCTTTTTTTATGTAGATAGCAAACAAGCGTTACAGCCGGCCTGATATGGTTAGAGATTGGAATGCTGGATCAAGAAATCCAGTTGGGCCTAGTACAATTTTAGCTGGTCATGTGCTGGAAAGAAATGCCACTGGATTACAACCCCTACATGTGGGGAAAGTAGCCTATAGCCCTTGCAGAGCAAAGTTGGTACTCTGCCGTGTCCATTTAAAGGTTTTGTCGAATAATCATATTAATGTCCTCCTAACCGATAACGGTCTCGGCGGCCAATCTCAACGAGGATTAGCCATTTGCGCAGGAGATGATATAGTGCACAAGTGTGTGCGCAAACACAGGCGCACTTTTTATTCATTCACTCTCATAGTCCGATGAGACGGCAATTCGACATTACCGGTGAGAGGTCAGGCGCAGGACCAACGGCCTAACGTGCTTTCCAAGGCGCAGGGGTGATTAAACCGTCAACTTTCTGATTCCGGACTGTTACTGAGTAATTTCAATATTGAAATACCCAGCCAAAAATTTTTTGGCCCAACCAGGGTATTGAACCCAAAACCTTTTGGTCCTCAAGCGGCGCATGCTACCACTAGACAAACGAGGCAGTCAAGGTTTTGTCTATTTTATTTTTTGAGCATCCACTAAGAGAGTCACACAACAACGGTGCGAAAAGTGTTATAAATCATGACAGCTGATGGTTCTCAAAGTTTGAGTCTTCGGTGTTCCCAATAACGGAACGAAACGCAACAGACTAGGAGCCGCCACTTTACGCCATTGCTTCTGAGAGGGTGGTCCAAATCCAGTTGTGTTGGAATAAATGCTACTTCAACGATATTCTACCACAATTTCTTATTTGACTAAAATATAATTGAGCCATTGTTATGTGCCTTTTTATTCGAAGACTTAGTTATGTCGATTTCTTCTACCTTAACATTGACGTGTTTTAAAAGAGGCATTGACCATACGACCATGGCGTTAAAATTTGCAAATACGCAAAACATTTCAAATTTACTTCTATACTACCTACTATGTCTATTATCGTGAACCAAAATTTGTCTTCAAATGTCACTTGCTTAATCGATGTATTAATTTAATTGAGATCAATCATAATTAGTCCCTCGTTGATTGGCTAGTTAATTAACGAACAACTATTAATAAATCTGATATATCTCAAAATATGTATCAGTTGTCAAAGTAGATATTGATTAGTACCTTAGTAATAATACCTTGATAGTACCTTCCTATATTTAGTACTAGCTTCTGCCTGCGGCTTCGCCCGTGTGGTATATTGATGAAACATAGCCTATATATTATTCAGCGGTATGACCTATATTATTCTAAAGTTTCATTAAAATCCATTTAGTAGTTTTTTTGTGAAAGAGTAACAAACACCCATCCATACATACAAACTTTCGCATTTATAATATTAGTAGGATATAAATAAGTATGTATTTGTCTTAAAGCCCTTTATCCAAAATTTTTGATAGATTATACATACATACATAACATCACGCCCATGATCCCCGAAGGGGTAGGCAGTGTCGAAGGGGCAGCAAGCCCCTTCAACCACATTCACCCAAAAATAAAGCCGGGCTGGATCAGATGGAAAATTGTGAAAAAGCAGTGACAAGTGGCTAGCTCGTCACATACCCAAAAGCCCGTAAACCATTAGTCGCCTCTTACGACATGCTAGGCAAGAACCACAGTTGGCACATTCTTTTTTTTTGTCCCAGATCAACATGGGCCAAGTCCCAGACCAACATGGGACAAATATAAATAATGATAGATTATGTAATGAAAATATTGTTTTAATTAATGATATGCTTTATGGTCGTGGCCTGAATAAGGATATCGAAGCCACAACATGAAAACCTATTGTTACAGGAGTTCAGAGAGAGGAGAGAACACGTATCATGAATTAACCTTTAATTTTAACAAGTTCTGCCTGTGACTCTTCCCACGTTCAATTTAGTCTATTACTGAGACTATTTATAATTTCCTAAGCATTTAACCTCAGTGTAAGAAATTTCAACGAAGTTAGTTAAGTAGTATCTATGTAGGCGTGAAAACGACTGACAAGGTACTTTCGCGTTTATAATACTTATAAAAAAATATTACTTAATTTCACTTAGGACATTTTTATATTATGATACTGTACCTTAAAATAGCCATTTTATCAGCAGTGTACGTGACCAAAGGCACGAACAAAATAGGGCCATTAAAACCATCCAACCATTTCTAACGCCTCCGGTATTAGAACGAAAATAAACACTCTTGGATACTTTGGAAATATTTAAGCGTCAATTTATCTTGTTTCGGTCAGCTTTGTGTATGAAAACATTCACAATGATATAATAAGTAGCGTGATTCAGACAATTTTCTTTGAAATTAATCACAGTGATATTCAAGGTCAAACCAATATGGGCTAAGAAAATTATATAAAATACGCTCTATTGATATTCTAAACAGATTCAAACTATTGTGTGTATAAATAAACTATCGTATCGAAATATCACGAATTTGGTATATTATTAAAATACCTTGCCCTTACTGTAACAGACAATACACAATTAGAACAAATAAACATAGTTTTACCAAAGAAGTTTTAAAAAAGAAAAAATTTTTAGATTGGAAAATATTTCCAATCTAGAAACTTTTTTTTTTTATAAAAAAATTATGCAGACATGAAAAAAAATATATGCAAAATTATACCAATATCATGTACAATTAAAAAAAAAACCTTGATTTTAGAAATCATATTATTATTAAAAATGTACCTTCGTAACATACCTGCGCCATATATTACGAATAGTAACATAAGACGGAGGCAGACGTTTGTCGACACAAATCGTATTACGGCCGAATTGCCATTAAAAAGTGATTAATTCCGAATTAAAGTGACTTCATTACTTAGTGACGCAAGTAGCGTTACTCGTAATCGTGTCGAGAATAAACCGAGATGGAAATAGGTTACGAGAAAGGGTGCCAGACTTTCCATTGGAGACTTTGATGCGGGATGCATTGCGTCTAAGACTGTCAAACACAGTACTAACTGACAATTACTTATTTTTAACATCTTTTTTTAATAAAATTCATAAATATACTATGATACGATTTATTAGTGAATTTAAAGTGTGGATTATTTGTAAGTAACAGCGCCCCGCAGTTTAGGAAGGTGTTCTCGTTATAATATCAATACGGGCATAAAATATAGAATAATGTTCTTTGCTAATAATTTGTAACATTCCATTGGTGCAAGAATTTTCAAAATCGTTTGAATAGTGTAGGCGTGAAAGCATAACAAACAAGCTTACATTCGCATTTATAATATTAGCGATGATTACACTGTAATTATAACATAGTATTTAGTTACGTAGTTAGTAATTTTATTGATACATATCTATATTATTCTACCTATATTTTATATAGACGCTGTATTCGGTAAACGTCAATTTTTAAGATTAGGAAAATACACCTGCCATTCCTCATGTGGGAATCAAATCCATTTTCCAATTAGAAACTTCCCGCAGTTCGGGAGGTTTGATTGATTTCCCGGTATTGGTTGAAAGAGATTAATATTTCTAATCTCCACAGTACCAGCACAACAAGATATTTTTCGATGCAACAATTACTTTTAATCTTCTACAAATGTATTAGGATCTATGACTGAAAACTAAGCCTTCGACAAAACAGATACCAAATTTAGCTCTTTCTAATTTGATCACCCTGAATGTAAAATATATCCCTAACAACTTACTCACTTATCCGTATTACTTAATCCATATTATGAATGGAAAAGTAACTTGGTTGTAGTAATTGCACAAAACATGCGACTATTATGAAATTTAGTATGTCAAATGTTTCAGCCCAAAGAAATGGCATAAACTATTTAAGCCCAGTATAAAAGTCTTATCAAAAAACTGCCTGAGTTCCATTAGGGCGAGCGTTCGCTAAAAACTATTATTTTATTAACGAACTCATACATTCGTCACGTATTCACACATGTCTGAAAAACACCCGGCTTGTTAATTGAATTAGTTAGATACTGTCTGCAGTACATGTACGAGCAGTTTTAGTCCGTCCAGTCACCTTTAACAGCCTACTACATTTACTGCATGCAAACATAGACTTAGTTACAGTACACCAAAACACAACATCTGTTATAGCTACACTGTACACCGTTTATAATTGGTCTTTGTAAGGCAAAGTTCGCGTGCCCGTCGCCATTCAACTCTGACCAACAATTTGTTTTATCGCCACTAGATAAACTCCGTGTGGAATTTCCCAACAGTTTTGTTACTATTTTCTTTCCAGGCCTATTCCATTGTGTTGTCCGAATTAGGTTTTCGTTCGTTAGATAATCAAATTGGGTGTATTCATTGTCTGAACAGGTATGTACCCTGCAGGCTTCCATTATTGGAATGAAGTTGAATGCAAATGACGGAATTTCTCGCGTAGCTAATTGAAATTGTGGATTAGCAATTTAATTCAACACAAATCCGAATTTAGGGACGATAATTTACTACGAGCAAGAAAATTAGCTAATATTAGAAATGGGAAAGTGAGTTTGTTTGTAACACGTCGCGTCTTAGCTGATCGTTGAGAATTTTTGCATTTTTATCTATAAACATTTTTCCGAGAAATGTACTAACAACTTTTCAGTCCAATTTTAAAAATATCTTCACAGTCTTTATAAACTATCCGAATTGACGTGATCTACATTCACGCAAACAAAGCCGCGGTCGGAAGCCGGTGTTTTATTATACATATCTCATTAAGTTCAAGATTGACATAAAAAGTAACATTATGAAATTCGCGACAAGATTAAAAGTAGGTAGTTTCGTCATTACAGTTTAAATTAATTTACATTGAACTAAAATAAGGTTGATTATAGAGCTCAGATTAGTTATTTCTACTTCCCCAAACTACCACAACTTTGAATCTCTTAAGCTCTTATACTTTCGGATACATTTCACGGATACGGACTCACACACAGTTGAAAAGTGATTAAGGTATGCTGGACTCGTAGCGACGGAAATCCCGGGGGTATTTTGACGCGTCCACGCGACAATGCAGACACATTTTTGGGATATTCTTTGACAAAACACGTTGTATTGTCTTTTATGGCATAGATCTATCGCATGATTTTTAGTTTAATGTTTTTTTTTTGACTGGCTCGATAGCGCATTCGGTAGTGACCCTGCCTCATGCGCCAAGAGTTGTGGGTTCGACCCCCACACAGGATAAACATTCGTGTGATGAAAACTTGTGTTTGTTCTGTGTCTGGGTGTAAATTTCCAACATTTAAGTATGTATTTGTAATACCACTGTTGATTATGATATCCGTAACACAAGCTTGCTTGCTTGCTTGCTTGCTTAAGCTACTTACCTCGGAGTCAGATCAATGTATGTGATGTAGTATATTTATATTATATGATTTATATTATAGTTTGGCTCCAGCCATCCTAGTAATGTATACAATTGATGTGCTGGTAAGATTTCCGTAAGTATCATTATTAACTTCGTTTACCATACTCCTTACACAATTAATAAATCAATAATATTTATTTACAAAAGCCGATTAAAATGTTAAGCCTATAATCGGAAAAAATATCTAACATAATTGGGAAATTCTAACTCAATTTATCCATGCAAAAGTAGCTCTCTTTGCCTGTTTGTTACTCGTTTTAACGCTTTAAGTACTAAACAGATGGCAATATGCTATTTTACTCAACAATTTTGTATAGTCCATTATAGAGATTACAAAACAATACTGCTTACGTATTTTTATTTTTGTTCAGCAAATTAAAAATGATGAAGATACAGTTTTAGTACCACGTGACGTCACCAGGTGCGTATTTTTTTTTCCGTCCAAGTGACGCAAAGTGCCCCATTTCAGATGTATTATGCGCTGTATCTTTGTAAATTTTCGAGTATTAGCTAAATAAAAAAATACGTATTGATTATTTTTTAATTTTTAAAATTTAGAACTCGTATAGTTTGAACCTTGAGAATGGAAACAGGCACTAGCCTTTCAAACTTAATAAAAAGTATTTCAAGACGGAAAAAATGATAGATGTCAAAGATCACATAATAGATTATCTGTAACATGCTAAATTTGAGTACATGAAATCAGAAGCTGCAAGAAAAAATTAATATGAAAATTAACGTAAACTTATCAATACTGCTAGTACAATGAAATAATAAAATGTAAAAATTATTTGTTAAGTCGGAGTATTAGACAGATCATAATTGAGCATTGTCGTTGTCAATGTTTTAATTTAATATCATATATATACATCACTAAACAACATTATTTATAACAGGATTGCAGCAGTTCGTAATTGCTTTATGGCGTGCAATAAAGATTACCACCTATCTATATACTGGTCGTAATAAAGACCGGGATATCAATATTTTTAACCATCAATGATACACGTGGTCGCATCATGTTTATTTATTATTTAATGTCAATAACAAGTTGTTGTTTGAATAAGAGGTTGCTTGTCCGATGTTGGTCGGGAACTAAAAATAAGAATGTAGGTACCAACTGTGTTTCTTGCCTAGCATGTCGTAAAAGGTATATAGGGTAACGGTATATGGGGCATACGACTAATGGTATATGGGGTTTTAGATATGTAATTGTGTAGGCGACAAGCCAGCCACTTGCACTACTTTTTCACAATTTTCCATCTAACCCAGTCCAGTTTTGTTTTGGCTAAATGTGGTTAAAAGGACCTGCTGCCCCTTTGACTGCCTACCCCTTCGGGGATTATGGGCGTGATGTTATGTTTGCTTAAGAAGTTGCATATTTTTGTGCGGCTTTGCGCGTATTTTTCCTTTCTACATAGTTTGCCTTAATTTAATATTATCATACTATATTTTTGTTATTATAGAGGCTATAATAATTTATGCATTGTAAATAATTCTAGTCTGTAGCATTATGGTCGAAAGTGTACTGGTATATTGTCACGCATCTGTACAGATAGTTGTTATTATGTTGGCGATAGGTTAGCCATTTTTTTTTTAAATTGGTTGGTTTAAAAAAATGGTTATATGCTGCTTCTTTGATTCGCATAATGTATTCATTTCAAACGACCTATATGTACAGTAGATTCAGCCTATATTGCACATCCGATATGGTCTAGTGGCTAGGATACCTGGCTCTCACCCAGGAGGCTCGGGTTCGATTCCCGGTATCGGAATAGAGCAGAGCTCAAACGCGACATTTTGTGAGTTGCAATGGAATTCATCTCTTTTACAGAGCTTATCAATGATTTTGTATTTTATATAATTACATATTACTTAAGATTTTAGTATAACCGTTTTTTAATTTACTAATACCGCAAACTAATTTCGCTCAAAGCAATTTTCGCAAATATGCGATTTTGCAGTTTGTGAAAAAAAAACTTTTAAATGTGTAAGAACCTGATATATGGCGATCGGTTCTCTGTGCCTACCCAAAAAACCCAGCCTAGTTTTATTTTTGGCTTAATGCTTAATTGGCATACTTCCCTCTGCCTACCCCTTCAGGGATTACAGGTGTATATGTATGTACAAAAACATACATTAGGTATCTCTAGATTTTACCTAACACAGCCGGCACTCACAAATCTATCATAAATATATTCTTAGCACCGATATATTAGTTTTATTTGCACTAATAATGTTATTTCTTTTTCAGGTAAGCATTGGGCTGTTGTGACTATCAATCATACAGTAAGTGCGAAACCAAAAATATAACTTGTCTATCTCAGACACCTTATCAAGACTAATAGTATATTGTCGCTTTTGATAAATGAAACCACTTGATGTTATACGGGGCAAAGAACTTTCATTTGCTACATTAAGGTGACACAATACTCAAATAAAACAGGCCCGTTTGTCGAGTGGTCAGCGACCCTGGCTGCGAAACCGAGGGTGGCGGGTTCGAATCCCGCTAGGAGCAAATGTTTCGTGTGATGAACATGGACATTTGAACTCGAGTTATAGATAAACGTATTAAGTATGTCTATCCGTTCACCTAGTATCCATAGAACAAGCTTATAAGCTTAGTTTGGAACTAGGGAATTGGTGTGCCGGTCTGGAAAATGTATTATTTATTTATTATAATTATTACTTTCGGTATTTATCGGTTTATTTTCGAGAAACCTATTTATAGAAGCTATCATTGAAATCCAATATTGCATACATATTAATCAGCTATAAATACTTAAAAGTTATAAATACTTAAAAACTTAAACAGCAATAAATACTTCATTAAAGTCAATTCTCAGTGTCATGAATCCATAACATAAAATAATTGCAGCAAAACAACTTGAAACTAATATCTGCAGTAGGTAAGTGGATTTTATTGTTTGCAATGAAACCCGATACGCCAGTACGCACTTCTGAACTAATAACAAGTTGGACCTTGCAAATAGGGAGTTGCGAGCTTTTTGATGTAGTTTCAAGCCTGGAATAGAAATGAAATAACTTCACCTATTGCAATATCATTGACACAGTATAGAAAATCAAATTTAACATTCCTTTTAATTAATATTGTAATTTTTAATGACAGTTGTTACCTGAGTTTAATGACATTTTTACGGTCACTAACAAAAAACTACCTGGTCTGGTATATATACTTACTTACTAAAGAAATCTTGCTAATATTTTGAATGTGAAAGGACGGAATTGACTTAAAAGCCCTCTTTTATATATAATTTGAATTTAACACATAATATTATTAAATAAAAGTTTGGGAAATTTTAATACACCTATAGAAAAGTCGTTAAACTTGATCATTGATTATAGTTTTCATACATGTTGTTAAATATAGTAGGCATATACTTTGAAATATAATAAAAATACCGAACTCTTTGCGGTTATAACCTTTTTATATAGCTGGCAATATTAGCGTGTCTAGTTCAGCGGGAAGATAAATTTATGAAGGAGAAATAGAAAACAAATATAGAGAGACGTATGGAGTTTACTCACTGTTATCGCATTACATTGTGACACTGATATGAAAGTTAGTTTAGAAACAAAACGAATGAAGTTTATATTTGTCTTGTGAAGTAAATTTCCTATAAATGTGACCTCTACAGGAACGGAGCAAGTTGAAAATATATTGCTGCAAATTTTAATATGCATCATTTAGTAATATTCACTTTATTGGGCGCATTAAAGAATCATCCATATGAAATTAGCCTTATAGTCGATTTTTAAATGTGCAAATTTTCAGCTGTCTGTTCAGCAGTTCAGATACACATCCAAAATATAACTGTACGCTTTTAAGTTTATAATATTAGTAAAATTTACAAACAGTTTGTTAGATTATAAAAGGTCATGTTGGGGTTTATAACAATCCCAAACATGGGTATACAACTATAATATTTTCTTATAGAATTATAGAATACTTACCTACTTATTATGTAAAATCTCCAAAAATTAGAGAATATAAATTCAAACAAAGATGGGTGTCAGTCTCTGCCTTCAACAAAACATAATATTGTTGTGTATATTATACAATTGTACGCAATGCACATTACACTTGATGAGTCGAATTAAAATAAAATCCTGTTTTTATTAAACAATTCGTTGAAATAATGCCAGAGTTCATTATTGTAAGCTTTAAAAGCGGGTAACAACTGATTAATATTCAACAAACAGAATGTAAAGTTTGGGCCCGCGTTGCATTACAATTAAAACTCTAAATAACAACAAAATAAATGCCAATCTTACTAAGAAATACATCGAGCACTACTGAACGATCGAATATGTTAATAAACTATGCGGTCTTATGATCTTTGTAAACAATGTGACAAATTGTAATAAAGAACAGTTTTACTGAAGTAACGCTAAGTATTTGCTTATGTGAATTTATCCTATTTATCCATGGCTGCAACCGTCGTATTCCATTTAAAAGTTATTGAGAATAATTTTATGATAAAATGCAAATGATATCCTTGCCAAGTGAGAAGCAGTGGTAGCTCAATGGTAAGGACGCGTGCCTTTTAACCGAGGAGTGCGAGTTTGTTAAAACCGAAATAATTGGATGTCCCTCACATTTGATGCAGATACTTGCACGGATCGGAGAAACAAAATCGGATTGTGTTGGAAAAACGGAATAATTGGATGTCCCTCACATTGGATGCAGATACTTGCACGGATCGGAAAAACAAAATCGGATTGTGTTGGAAAAACGAAATAATTGGATATATCCTACACAGGTTATATCCAATTATTTCGTTTTAATGGTATATTGGGTTTTGGGTATGTGATTGTGTAGGCGACAAGCTAGCCACTTGTCACTACTTTTTCATAATTTTCCAACTTAGCCTAGTTTTTTTTTTGGCTGCTGCCCCTTTGACTCTGCCTACCTCTTCGGGAATTATGGGCGTGATGTTATGTATGTATGTATGTACCTACACAGGGTACACATTACAGCATCTCGTAGCTGTGTGGCATATGGTTTAGTTTAACACTGCAGAGGTGGTTCTTTGAATCGTTAATCGGATTAATTCTTTATATTTAGCCTTAGGAGCCTTGTTTGTTGCGTAAATGCGCACGGAAATGTTTATTAGTTAAAACCGGAGCACTTTTTAATTAGGTTTATGAAACTCCTCATCATCTTTCTACCGTTATGTCCCATGCTTAGTCGGGGTCTGTTTAGACCATGATCCAAGATTTAGAATGGCTGGTGGAGATACTGAAGCGACAGCCGATATAATCTTCGTAACTTATTGATAGGGGAATCTAGATATTACATATCCTTAGCTGTTTAATTATGAAGGTTTCATTTTGATAATCCTTACCGCCGAGCTAAAAACGTACATAGATTCGGAAAATCAAAACGTGCCCAAGCTTGAACCAGCACCCCTCGCGTATGAGGTCTACCACCGCAGCCTGAACCTGATTAGTTAATATTTGCTTGGTTATCTAATGTACCTGCCTACTACATATATTGGACTTGCATAACGCTTTCTCGACGTCACGTTTTTCTCCCATGCCAATGTAAAAGGGCTTTTTCAATTTGTAAGAGCAGATACCACAAACTTGATAAAATTGTCCCCCACCAAAACGTGATGTGATTGGTACCCGAATGCGTTATTGGAATTGACTTGAAGGTTTTAGATGGAAGTTTTATCTTTAGAGAAGGTTTTAAAAATAAATAGACTGTAATAATAAGGTATATTGGAATGTTTTTATTTTTGCGTTACAACAACATTTTGAATCATGGGTGATTAAAAATGTATCTAAATTTCGTAATTTGGAAATCTGATGGTAATGGCATGTGTTGACGTGATCGCATTTGATGCGCTTATGGAACAACGCATTACAATATAAATATTGCATTTATTTTAAAAACACGCGTGGAAGTATTGAAATTTGTTACAGAATAAAATATTAGTAATTTGTAATCCCACTAAAAGATACCGTCACTTATCACGATATTTGCTTTTAGTATTAATGTAGTATACAAATGTACTATTTACTAAGCACTTACTGAATAGTAAGGACTCATGCGTTATTTGCATATTTTGAAATGTAATGAAACCCGACCCGAGTACTGCTGAATTTTCTTAAGTATTTATACCACTAGCTAGGCAGTAAAGGAAAACTAGGTATCCTAAGAAAATCGGCATAAGCAAATAACTATATCTTCATGTAATAATAACAACTCATAACTATGACACAGTTTATACTAGTATAGCTTCTGACGTTAACCTCATACTATATTTTACTCGTATATCAAATGTTACCTATTATATTACATTAAGAGGATAATTGCTGTAATTTTTGAAATAAAAAATAAATTATTATAATTAAAAAAAAAAATGAATTTGTCCCATTTTGGTCTGGGACTTGGCCCATGTTGATCTGGGACAAAAAAAAGAATGTGCCAACTGTGGTTCTTGCCTAGCATGTCGTAAAAGGCGACTAATGGTATATCGGGTTTTGGGTGTGTGATTGTGTAGGCGACAGGTTAGCCGCTTGTCACTGCTTTTTTTTTTTTTTTTGGTTGAATGTGGTTGAAGGGGCATTCTGCCCCTTTGACTCTGCCTACCCCTTCGGGGATTATGGGCATGATGTTATCTATGTATGTATGAATTTGTCTCATAGCATAGCGCTTTAACGTAATAACCATTTGCTAATTCATGATATTAGCGCAACCACGATTAAGTACCTACCCATAAACCCAACATTACGTAATACAGTAACTAACATTAACCCTAGCAAAAATGTCTGTTTGACCTTATGACGTCAAAGTACTCCATAGCTTAATCGAGTTCATCTCCTTGGTCGGGATAATAAAAGCTTATCTCTTGATAATGGGACTTAAAAAATGTGCCAACTGTGTTCCTTGCCCAGCATGTCGTAACAGGCGACTTATCAGGGTGATTGTGTGGGCGACGAGCTAGCTACTTGCCACAATTTTTTCACAGTTTCCCATCTAACCCAGCCCATTATCCCGTGTTGGTCTGAGATTTAAAAATAATGTGCCAACAGTATTTCTTGCCTAGCATGTCGTAAAGGGCGACTAATGGTATATGAGATTTTGGGTTTGTGATTGTGTAGGCGAGGAGCTTGTCATTACTTTAAAAAGTTTTATTTTTGCCTGAATGTGGTTAAGGGGCTTGCTGTCCCTTTGACTCTGCTTACCCCTTCGGGGATTGCGGGCTTCATGATATGTATAGTAACATTAATAATGCATAATGTTGTTTGTCTCATACACCAATGTAATATTGGTCAGATGGCATATGGCTTCAACGCAATAACGATTTACCAAGTCCATTAATAAACCCAGATTACGTAACACGGTAACTAACATTAACCCCTATCAAAAAATCTGTTTGAACTTATGACGTCAAAGTACTCCATAGCCTCATATTATCAAGTTCATCTGCTTCGGGATAATAAAAGCTTATCTCTTAAACTCATTCATTAACAAAAGCTCGAGACCGAATAATGCTTAATCTGCTTAAAGCTTCTAATAAATTGGGTAAAAAATATTTATCATGCAAGATAATTTACTTTTAATTAATTAACTGTACCGAGATAGTTATATAGCGTTTCGGATATTTTCTTGATGGGTGGAAGTTATTTTGAAAGAGTTTATCGACATCCCTAACTCAAAGGTTTAGAATATAGTTAATGCTAAAAATATTATGTATATATGATGTTTAAATATGTATATTAAAATTATAACTGTTTAAGCTCAATGGGTAAAGATATAAACAATGCGAAAGTACCTCTATATGTTGAATTTTTACTACAAAACTATTTAACCAATGGTGTATCTTTAAAATTCTCCACTGATACACCAATTTCCTATTTTCAAACTAAGCTTATTAGCTTATGCTATATATATATACTAGGTAAACGAATAGACATACTTAAATATGTTTATAAATATTCATGACTCGAATATCCTTGGTTATTACACCGAAACATATGCCCCTAGCGAGATTCAAACCCGTGACTCTGGTTTCGTGGCCAAGGTCTCTAGCCACTCCACCAAAGGGCCTGTCATTACAGAATTTGTCATAAGTTTAAGAAAACGTGGAAATGTTTATAGGCACTATGTAATGTTTTCGGATTTTCTTTTATTATTTTTCTCGCAATGTTTATATATTATTTTCTTACAATACAAACCTTCCCCGGAAGATTACAAATATTTTAAAACCAAAATTGAGTTTTAGCGAGACAAAGGAACAGCAATTCATTAATATACAGGGTCATTTATAAAACATCAACAACCTCGCGGGAGTAGATTACTGACATTATAAACAACAACGTTTGTTCTACGACTCTTCCTAAATCGACTAAAAAAAAAACGGCTTTCCATACTAAATTACCAAACAGCTGATGTAGTTTGAATATTTTTTTATTTTTTATCCATTTAAAAAATACCGTATAACAAAAGTTTTTGTTTATAATGTCAGTAATCTACTCCTGCGAGGTTGTTGATGTTTAACAAATGACCCTGTAATATATATTATAGAATGCGCAGGACTGAACCTTTCACGGTTGAAGCTGCAGTCAACAGCTTGTAGTATATTAAACATTGTATTCCAACGAATAGGTGCTCCAATTGAAGACTATAGTAATTGCTAGACGCATTATTCCTCGTCTTAGAACAACATCTCAGACGTAATAGCGACATCAATTATTGGTACCACAAATTGGTTTCTCAGACGAACGATTAATTAGCTTTACTAAGGACCCGATATAAATTGGGCCTATAGAAAAGTATAAGCTCTATCACTGACACAACACAGCTGAGCCAATTTAATATTATATATACTTACGTATATAAGATACCTTACATAACATGCCTACGAAAATAGCCCAATATATGTGAATATGATATTTTTGCGCTACAACCACCTAGCTGGTTATAATTAAATGCGGCTTACTAGAAGCTGGAATCCTAAGAAATGATATATTTTACCCCGAAAATCTTTATTCATGTAGGATGCTCCTCAATCTTTAAAAATACCAAATTGAACTAACTAAGTCGCTAGAAGTTAGTTGATAAATGTAAACATTGAACAACCCCCTAATATTTGGTTTTTTACTTGTGGTCTTGCTAGCAAACCAAAGGCACTACTAAACTGTCCAATATTATTAAAAACCATCTTCGGTAGGTACCAAATTAAGGAAAGAACACATTTAACGTGTAATATATTTCCTTATTCCTATTTCCCTTTTCCCCAATCCACATTATAATCACAAAACTGGTTATTATTACGGAATATATGAAAAATATGTGTACTTGATTAAGAATTATGACAAATACATTCTATCGTTCCTCGAGTGCCAGCCTCCGAGCCTACGTAAACAGATTAAAAATAATAAGCGCGAAAAAGAGAAAAAAAAGAACGAGCGAAAACAAAAGCCTGTAGGCTATTCGCAGCTTTTTCTCGCAGATCTAGGAACGGAACATTAGTGGCCAGCGGATTTCTCAATGTCCCGGGAATTCGAATTCGGAACTACAAGTGCTCAGTACTAATCAACACCTACCTGTGGCGGCCGGAGCATGTGCCTCGGACGGCAGTCGCGCGCAGGCCTCCACGCGGATCGGTTGTGTGCCGCCATGCCGCCCTAGACCGTACACAAATCGTCCGACCATGTTTCCAACCCGTGGTAGGTTACAGATGTCAATTAAAAAAAAAAAAAAAATTAAATTGTGATAAAATCCTCGTTCGAATTTCGACAACGTGTTGCGAGTGCGTGCGAAAGTTGTACCAAATTCGGGAAAGGGACCACCTGTTGGTCGCGATTTGACTAAGTCTGATGGACAACGTCACCGACTGTTTACAAATGTGCTCTCCCCGCCCTACGGTCGTGTGACGCAACGTTTTATGGGCACCGTGTGCGTTACTATGGCGGAAAAACAACTGCTCGCGTGAAAATAGATTTCCGCGTTACCATCTATGTTCGCGTTAAAGTTCGTACCCTTAGAGTAATGGTATTCAAACTTGCGGAGCGAAGTTTACTTTGTTATTTTTTTTTACAATTTTTCGCCGACAAATTGCTCGCATTGTTTTGGAACAATGCTTGGTTCATTTCAAATTTCAGAAGACCGCTAAGTTTGCGGAAAATGAGCGAGTAACAAAGGCTCATTTGTAATAGTTCATTAGCAACCGCCTGTCTTAGGAGATGAACAAATAGTTCCTTGCTTGTACTTTTCTATAGACGAGGTTAGATCGCATTGTATCTATTATTTTCACATGAACATGTAAAACTACACTGTCGAAATTCATATATAATTATATGTATACAATGTTAAACCTCAATCTAACTCGGAGTTGAACGATAAGATGGTGTAGGGTTATCAAAATGGAGTCTCAATCCCTTGTTGTAAGCCTTTACTGAAGTCTAGACTCGCGATTAGAGTTACAATTAGTAAAGTACATTAACTAAGTCAAATTAATCCAAACCGATTAGCTGATTTACTTTAACATTAACATAAAAAGAAATGTATATTGTACAAATTCGTTTATTGTTCAACTGGAATTATATGACATGGGACCAGCTTTAAATATCTCAATTCCTTTAACAAGGATGGTAAGAAGTACTTCACTTCTCTTCTAGTATTATAGTCCATAGGATTATTATACCTCCCGTATATTTTAACACATAAAGTAGTATAAAAATTATCATATTAGTTGCAAATATTCAGGAAATGAAATTCTTATCAAAACTAAGACGAATATTTGCAATAATTATTCAGAGACGATCTTATAAACATGAAAAACAGAATAAACTATAGGTACTTCTACTAATCCTGAGAAACCATTGCTAATTTAAATGAATGGAAATAAACTATACCATTATACTCTATATTTTTTCCAGTAAAACTAGTTTCGAAACAGACCCATTACGCTCCATTTAACAATGATGTAATATTTCAATCATTTATCTAAATCGTAACTGTTTATTAATGACTTCTATCAAAATCAACGGTATCTCCAGTTGTTGTGTCAAGAAGAATGCCAACAAAAAGTATGTACCTAACCGCAAATTTAAATATTAATTATGCAAAAAACCCGAACCCAATTTACACTTGTTCGTATTTGTAAATCTATGTACCGGTTTGTATAACGAAATGTGTGCAAAAACTAATCATTAATTAGTAATTCTGATTACTTTGACGAACACAGGCGGACGGATAGCCTCGGTGTAAACATTTATATTTTGTACGAATAACAAAAGTTTCCGAATCGAATGATTGAATCGGTCTGGACAGATTTTGAACGCGATGACGAGATGAGCTGTAATGTGACAGGTGTGTGTTGAATTCGATTTTTAAAAACAAAATAATGCTTTCAAAACCATACCATATCAACCATAGACAAACGATTAAAATTTGTACAGATATATTTTGTAAAAAGAACATATTGTTTTTGACTACAGTACATAAAATTTAATTAATATCATTGATACCGCATATCGGAATATCTCTCTACGGTAACATTGGTGGACGGACCTATTAACAAAAACATGTCATTTTAAGGCCTAGTTTATTTCAAATACCTACACAAGTTCATATTTTGTCGGACATACGTTTCGCCTTGTTAATCGATAGTTGTACGAAATCCTACGCTATCGTAATGATATATCTAATCCCGCTTACCAGCCCTTCATTCTTATCTTGATTTGGCGTTTCTCATGTAGCACATACTCGCAAAACATTTTCGAAATCGACGAACATTCTCACATTGGGGTCATAAAATAAGTAAGAGTAATAATTATTAATTTGTTTACAAGAGTGTAGCAATGAAAATGCCTAAAGCATGCATCTTGGACTAGCCGTAACATATCAAAGCAGTGTCGAAATCGTAAACATATCTCGTGAACGCTTCGGCTATTAAACTTCGAACGGAGTGGAGTGATCAAGTGATACTTGGTGGTTTGTGAATTCTGTGTCACAGTGACGTTTTGATCAGTGCGGAGATAGCGTATGATGTGATGATGCGACGGGGGAAAGCGTTGTTGGAAGGGAGTAGGCAGGGCTCGGTCGATGGCAACAATGCAGTGGGCAACGATAAGGAGCTGGTGCACAAATGTCACAGTGATCCGGGAGGCGGAAGGGCCCTTGGGGCCGCTCCGAGGGCCCACAGACACCGGTCTGCGTCTGGGGCGCCGAGGAAATGCGTTCTGACGTTGGATGGATATTCCTATGTCATTGGTAAGTTGTTGGAAGCTGAGTACACTTGTAATGATAGTGGAGTGATCTCTCAATGTGTTATAGCTTAGTGATTTCGCTTTTAACGGAAGATATTGACGCTTAAACAGCAATGTCAGGCAAACTGTGTGTCTAATCTCTAAAACAACTTGCGAACGCTTTTAAGTCATTAGTCTCTAGATTCTATGATTCTATCTATGATTTAGTAACATTAGCTTTTCGATAAGGACTTAAGGATCAATTAACACTTTTTACATAAGCGATACAGCTACATCTAATAGTTGACTATACAAACATAAAATATTTTTAATGCATAACATTGGCAGAACTAAGGTTTAACAGTTGAATTGGTTTTGGTATTTTTTTTTATTCTAAATAAATCTAATTAATATCAAATATTTTTTTAAAAATAGAAAATGAAATGTTGATAAACTGTATGCTCAAGACTTATCAATCCAATTTAAACTAATCATGATAAAAAGGTTAACGTGGACCACACCCAAGAACTTCAAAAAGTAGTTTACTAGAACGACTCAATCAAATGACCGATTGATTGATCTGTAAAAGCTTAGCTTACACAGTTGTAAACTCGAGGCTCGGTGGTGCCCAAGCATGCACTCTGACGTAGGGCGTATATTCGTAAAAAGTATTGTACTCGACTGGAATCACTAGGCAATCAAATAACGATTGATTGATGTCTAAAAGTGTCGAAATGGCGAACTTTAGTGTTAACTTACAAGCTAAGCTTACAAGTTGTAAGCTACACGAGGCCCGGTGATGCCCAAGACTGCACTGACGCAGGGCGGATATTCCTATGCATGTCAATCCGAAGAATGGTCGCGGCTGACGTAAAACGTAGTGTGTGTGTAAACTTGAACTACTTTTGCAGTTATGGAACCGTTTTATGGGAGTCGAATGGATAATTTTTACAGGGAATTTTGTTCGTAAACACAGTTATAGGGGAATGAAGCCCTTAAAACTTTGTTTGAGAACTATTTTTCCCGTTATTGGTTGTCATTGGTGTTACATCTTAGTATTAATGATGCTTTTTGTTTAGATTCGTCCTAGAGATAATGTGTGGGTGTGTGGGTGGTAGTACAGACGGTAGAGATATCTAATAGATTTTTGGCAAGTTCACTATTCAATATTTCGGGAATTCATAATACTATAATTTTGTGGTTTAAATAAATGATAAGTTACTTATAAACATTTATTGTTTTTATTGATTAACATTTTGGTCTTTGACATAGTAGTGTACATTTTTACTTCCGATTCATTAAGTCTAAGCTAACATAATTAAATTTAATTGGCTCGATGGTGCATTCGGTAGTGACCCTGCCCCATGCGCCAAGAGTCGTGGGTTCGATCCACACCCAGGACAAACATTCGTGTGATGAATACTTGTGTTTGTTCTGTGTCTGGGTGTTAATATTGAATATTTAAGTATATATTTGTAATACCGCTGTTGATTCTGATATCCGTAACACAAGTGCTTAAGCTACTTACCTCGGAGTCAGATCAATGTATGTGATGTAGTTTGATATTTATTATTTATTTTATTTATTTAAACAACCTCACAATTTTATCTTAACATACATCTTTGAAGGTCTAAAAAAAGTATAAATAGGATTCAATTAATTCACGCAGACACATTTTATCGGATCTAGCCGAAAAAAGAGCAGTTAACTAGAGACTCTTAATTTATAAACACGATCCCCTGCAATCGACATTTCATAGGCACAAAACTACATTGTTACGAACATATACTATACTAGAACATTTCTCCCAGCAATTCATAAGGTCCTTTCTGCCCGCAGTTACGTTTTTCCTCAATCCCTATACCAGATAAAACGTGCTGACTATTATAGCACCACGTTAAGCATATCTCCAACACATTTACAAAATGCCTACATACAAAAGAGTCTAATACGTCTTCGCGAAAAATACGCAGACAGGTTTTCCGTCCTAGGTCGTGGCTCTGCTTGGGAGACACTCTTACTGGTAAAGTACAGGAAAGCAACTTTTATTGTATGTAGAAAAAGTATTTTCCTTAGAAACTTATGTCGTCTCTTATACCTATATGCGAGTGTGATATTGGGATATCGTGGCGGGTAACCAAATATATGGAATTGAAATTTATATGGAAATATTTTGGCTTTCGTTCATCACTCAGTCTGACAACGCATTAGGGATAAAATATAGCCTACGTTACTAGCTAATAAAGTAGCTTTCTACTGGTGCAAGATTTTTTCAAATCGGTCCAGTAGTTTCGGAGCTTATTTAAGGCAAACAAACAAACAAATAATCAAATCTTTCCTCTTTATAATATTAATATAATATGAAAACATGTTACTCTTCTTGAATTTAAAATGATTGTCTATAACGTAGTATAATAATAATACACTTATTCCAATAATTAAACACTGTTTAATACTCTTTTATTGTAAAATAAAACATAAAATATTAAAGAGACTATCTTTTTTGAACTTCTACTTGCGTTCGAAGACTCAAGATCAAGATACTTAAATTCATGCAATAACTACTTTCAACGCATAAATTAAGATTACAGATTGAACAGTCTATAAAGTATCATGTCTATTTTTAGAAGTCATCGATACCAAATTAAACTCAACAAAAATACGGCGCGTACGAAATTTGATAAACCCATAAAATTTATTACAAATGAAAATCCAGATACTGTTTATTATTATACGATTTTAATAGTGAAACCAAACTGGCTTATAGCCAATCTGATAATATATGAGATATAAGAAACCATTGACGCACGATTGCAAAAGTCTTATGGAATAAAGGAAATGAATTCGAATGAAAGTAAAGTTATAGAAATCTCTGTATACTAACAAATAGTGATGTGATTAAATAGGGAATTAGATATCACCCATCAATTAATAATGAAGAAATTCTCCAGACTGACACACCAACTCCCTAGTTTCAAACTGAGCTTCTGCTTGTACTATGGATACTAGGTGAACGGATAGACATACTTAAATACGTTTATAAACATTCAAGACTCGAGTAGAAAAGTCATCACACGATACATTAGGGATTCGAAACCGCGACCCTTGGTTTCGTGGCCTCTGACTACGGTCTCTGACTAGGGTCTAGGGGACTAGGGGAGACTAGGGTCTCTGACTACTCGACCAACGGGCCAGTCAATTGATGATATTAAAAGGTTAGATCATGTCTAAAATAATACTATTCTGTACAACCTTCTTGTAGTTTGTAGACTCAAAAAGCAATATAAAAGCATCGAATTGACAGCAATTAGGATTCACCTCTTATGTGCGTATGCAAGATATTGGTTTTTTAGAGATATGGAAATACCCCATACATACGTTTTCTTTACGCCAAAAAATGGGTGTGTTTTTTAATTTCCTTGACTTAATGCTTGTTTTATTTCCAGTTGCAGTAGGATGTAAAATATATTTAAATATTTAGTTAAGTAACTAAACTGAATAACAATGTACCTTCTTGAAATGAGGCATTCTGGTACACAGATACTTGAAAAAAAAACGAAACGTAAAATTTACGAATTTCCTTCTTTTTTTTTAAATAGGCACAAAATTACGCACATACATGCAAATGAACCCAGAAACAACCGTCTGATATCACCTCTGTTTGCCGAAACACGAGTGCATCATCAACGTCCACTAATTTCACTAACCAAGTGCCTAATTAGTGAACTAGACCGACTATATTACTGGACGAACCACGGCAAAATTAACGGTAGCCCGCTCAAACTATCCGAGCCTGAATTCCGCCTGTCTGATAAATCTGTAAGTAATTACATAGCGTATCGTGTATCGACGTGACCGTAATGACGTCACTGATACGCTTATCAGATAGCGGTGATGTAGCATTAATCGTGTCTGCTTTGTTTTAACATTTGATGCGTAGATCACTCGAGTAATTATTGTCGATGTACTCGCGAGCTGTTTTTTTTGTGTGGCGTATAATGCAATTTGGCCAGTGATCGATTAAAAGTGTTTCAATTATTATGACGATAAATAAGAGTCATTTTATAAATGAGGTTATAGAGTCAAAGGTGCAGAAGACCCCTTTAACCACATTCTGCCAAAAACAAAACTGGGCTGGGTTAGATGGAAAATTGTGAAAAAATAGTGACAAGTGGCTAGCTTGTCGCCTACACAATCACATACCCAAAACCCCATATAACATTAGTCGCCTTTTACGACATGCTAGGCAAGAAACACATTTGGCTGATTAAGTATCATGTCAACAATCTTCTACTACTACTGTACTTTTATTATAATCTATACTTATAATAAATCTGTAGAGAGGTCAATTCTGTACATGAAATATATTTTCATAATAACTATCAGGGGGTGATTAGTGATCGATACTGATGCCAAAAATGCAATCAGTAAAATTTTTGTCTGTCTGTCGGATTTTAACGAAACTTGGTACAATTATTCTTCATACTCCTGGGCAGGTTATAGTATACTTTTTATCACGCTACAATCAATAGGAGCAGAGTAGTGAAGGGAAATATGTTGGGAAAACGGGAGAAGTAACTCCATTTTTAAGCTTACGTCGCGTGTGCAGCCTTAATGGTTAAAGTTACATAGAAATCATGTATGACGGAAATAGTATATATAATATTAACCATAAACGCGGGTGACACCGCTGGCACAGCTAGTGTACAATAAAAGTAGGCTACAGTTTAATTGAATAAAATCTGATTGCAACTATCCGTATTCCTAGAAAATTAAGAAGAAGCCATAAATATTTTGCTAGGGCTGATATAAAACTCTAGACACAGTTAATATAAGACACTTTTTAATCGAAATTGTTATACATATCCGCTACATCACATACATTGATCTGACTCCGAGGTAAGTAGCTTAAGCACTTGTGTTACTATTGTCGAGTAGGTGTTACGATCTTAATAAATAAAATAAATTATAATTTCTCCAGAGTATATTATACATTGTTACCATTTTATTCCTAACGGAATTTACCCGTTTCTCTTTTATTTTTCATCTAGTGAATAAACTTGATCCAAATTAAACTTAAACATTTTAACTGCATCTCAACATCAGGCCCATTTATTAAACTACGCAATTTTTTTCATTAATGCAATCATTATACAACCTGTATTTAGATTAAAAAAATCCTTATTACGCATTACAGAGGTACGTGCTCGAATTTGAACCCGCACCCCTCGAGTATGAGGCGCGTGTCCTTACCTCTGAGCAACCGCCAATCTTATATAATACACGTTTGAATCAACGACAATAACTGTGATTAAGGCTCCCCAACGAGTTTGAACCGTTAAGTATCACGGGTACCATCATACCATTAAATAAATATCAAATTAATTGGCGCTCGAAGCTCTTCTATAGTAAATTACTCAATTAAATTTGTAATTTACTGTATCGTGGTAAGTTCAGCCTCTCATAGTTTGCATTATTATTTATTCGATGTCAGATACCACGGAGGGTCGACGAGGGTAGGATCAAATGCAGTGGTCTCCTGAGACAGTATAATCTCTGACTGTTTATTATATATTATTCAGCGGTGGAGTTCATACAGTTTTAAAGGGAAGGGAGAATATAATTTTAACTTCATATTCTAAGGTCGAATAGAGCGGTGGTAGCTTAATGGTAAGGACTCGCGTCTCTTAACCGAGGAGTGCGGGTTCAAATTCAGGTACGTACCTCTGGTTTTGTCATATCTATGTACGTATTTATACCACTAGCTCGACGGTGAGGGAAAACATCGTGATGAAAACTTCAAATTCAAACAACTTTGGAATTGTAATCATGGTCCAAAAATTTTCTGGTTCCCCTATCTTAGGGTTGCGAAGATCAGATCGGCAGTCACTTCAATGTAATTACCAGACTCGCTTAATCCTGGATCATGGTCTAAGCGGACTCCGTCTAAGCACGGGATATAACGCTAGGAAGATGATTCTAAGGTCGAATATAGAATTGGGTTAGGCGCAACACAGTATCGCAGTATTATTTCTAATTATAATAACACAAGTGTTTAGATTAACGCTGGAATTAGACAAATGTCCACACTAACGCGTCTTATGTGTTTTAATGTAGGTAATGGAAATAACGATCCACTTTCAAAAGTTGTAAGTTTGAAAAAAAAAATTTTTTTAGAGGGAATATTTTTTCGCAGTTACAGATGTAACTAAGCATATTTTGTTCTTATGTTCTTTTGATTATACCTAGTTCAAAATGTGTTTGTATATTTTTGTTACCAATTTTATAATCTATACTATATAACATTATAAAAAGAAAAGATTTCATTGTTTGTTTGTATTGAATTGGCTCCGAAACTAATGGACCGATTTAAAAATGTATTATACCAATGAAAAGCTAATTTATTAACGAGTAACATAGGCTTTTTTTTATCCTCGTATTTTTATGGAAACGGGAACTACACAGGTGAAACGGCGAGGCGCTGCTATATCAAATATAACTGCTTATTATATTTAGCCCTGAATCAAAGTCAACAAAAACTTCAATTTAATCCGGATAAGTATTACCAGTGTTAGAAGAACATTATTGGCCACAGCACTTGGTGTATTAGTTAAGTGATGCCTCGTTTATCTTATTTGCATGTAATGTTACGTAATGCCTTAGGTAAATACTATTGTGGAGAGCACGACACGCGACGCAGTGCATAATTAAAGCCTTATAGGTGGCGGCGTAACCTGTTCCTAGGGACTAGTATAGCATCCACTGGAATAGTTTGCTCATGAGGTTTATGGAAATAGGAAATATATTGCTAAGTTTGATACATCAAAAGTGTGTAACAGAACAATGAGTCATAATGAGTCTACGACTGGCCCGTTGGTCGAGTGGTCAGAGACTTTGGCCACGAAACCAAGGTCCGCTGGTTCGAATCCCGCTAGGGGCAAATGTTTCGTGTAATGAACATGGACATTTGTACTCGAGTCATGGATGTTTATAAACGTATAAAACGTATTTAAGTATGGCTATCCGTTCGCCTAGTTTCCATAGTACAAGCATAAGCTTAGTTTGGAACTAGGGAATTGGTGTCTCAGTCTGAGGAATTTATTATTAATTATTATTATTACCTATGTCCTATTTTACTACATCAAAAGGATGGATATCAAATGCGTTAAGGCTAGCTGCATTTAAGACAATGTCTAGATACTTGGGTAGGTCAGAAAAGTGAATTAGATAAATCCCTTACAGCAGGCATTTCAGGTAATTTTTTTGGAAAATTACAGACATTAGAGTTTGTAACAATAGTTTGCAAAAAATAATCAACATAAAACTATGATTATGAGCTATGTATATAGTTGACCATATCAAAATATACCTTAACAATTCGATGTTAAAAATGTTTTGTCAAAACTCAAATCACAGATACAGACAAATTTATATTGCAAATTACATCAAAAAAATATACAATTTTAAACTTTCGCGTTGCATTATCACTAGAAATAATACTGACGGGACTAAACGCGATATGCATTATGTAGTACAAATTTATGTAGTAAATATACAAATAAAATAAAGTAACCGGTGACAACCGGTGACAATCCAGTAGTATGTAGTTGAAGTATGTTTTTAAAGGAGTTACGTTTTAGTTTTATTAATACTAACTAACTAACTGAAACTTCACGCCACTTCCCTAACGGAGTAGGCAGAGAGAACCGAACGCCATTTTTTTAATACATTCAATTTAATTTAAAAAATGCGGGAAAACGTCACAAGTATTTTAATTATTTTCTACTATCACGTATTTGTGTTCACTGTTATTGATGATTATTTTGTTTTTGCCAAAATCCCGAAATTCGTTGCCAAGGTATGCTGACATCAAGGTAATTAGAATTAATGTTTTGTAATCCATTTGTTTATAAACTGCTTACATCATTTGTCCTCATAGCAACCAATTATTTAGCAAGGTTCACCAACGCCTAGTGATTTACTGTTAAGCGAGTGCAAAAATAAAAATAAAACGTTTATTTCTTTTGTTGTCTCTCGATTTCGTGAGAGATTCTTAAAATAAGTTTCAATATCATATATAGATCTGAAACAGACCCGCGTGACAACAGACGAGCTCGATCTACATCTTGGACGTAAAACATCATGACAATCGTATGTTACAACTCAATATCTATATCGACAGACTTAAAATCCTATCCAAATGCTATGACAACTGTGTTCCATGCCTACCAGTTCGTAAAAAGCGACTGATGGTGAATTAGGTTTTGGGTGTGTGATTGTCTAGACGACGAGATATCCACTTGCCACTATTTTTCACAGCTTTCCATCTAACCCAGCTCGTTTTGCCAGCTATTTTTTGGTTGTGGGTGGTTGAGGGTGCTAGCTGCCACTTTGACTCTGCCTACCCCTTTTGGGATTATGAGTGTATTATGTATGTATGGTAAATCCTATACAATATAAATATAAAACGAAAGTGACTATTCCTTTGTGCCAGTGAAGACTATTTTTTTCAACCGACGTCAATAAAGGAGGAGGTTCTCAATTCGACCGTATATATTTTTTTTATTTTTTTTTTATTTTTATGTGTGTTTGCGCATAATTTGGACTGAAATTGTGATTTTACTACACTACACATTATCAAGTGCGCGTGCCAGGGTGTATTTTCGATATTTTTTTTTCCTTTCGTCCAGAAAAGAGTATCTACCGTATCTATGTATCGAAAAATATAAGTAAATTACACGAGAGAAGCTGCGGAGAAAGTAAAAAAAAATGGATCAACTAAGCATTCTGTTTAGTAACAACATAGTAACAAGATTATATCAGTGGATGGTTGACTATATCATGCATTAGAACGCCAAAACTAGTTGCATTGTATGCGGTCGGGAGAAGGCGGGCGCACGCCTTGTATGGAAGGTTGCACTTAATATCAGTGCAATGTATCAATACACTTACGATATTTCACAATTACCGACCACTTACTCAACACCCGTATCAATTTAAACTCTATATGAACGAGATAAGAGCTGTTGAATGTAAAGGTGAGGCCGATTAGATGAGATTGGAATTAGTGTGAAATTGGCCGGATGCTCACTGACAGCACCTTGACTTGGTTAAGTTAATGATTATGCTTATACAATCATTATTGCTTATATGCAAACTTGCTTCGGAAATTGTTTGGTTTATATCTGCTGTTCATAGACAAAACTAGTCAACTGCAAGTGCTAATAGTTAGGTTAATCGAGGATATGATATAATAATATTACCTAAATACTGGTGGACTGCTTGAATCAGAGTCTCTGACTACTTACGAAAACAAAGGCCGCGAGTACAAATCTTGCTTGGGCCTAATACGAGTAACGAATGTATGATGAACATGATTATTTCTACTTGAGTCATGAAACTTTATAAGCGTACTAGCTACGGCCCGCGGCTTGCATGGTACATCGATGGAACATAGCCTATATGTTATTCGGGAGTATAAGCTATATTGTTCTAAAGTTTCATTAAAATCCATTCAGTATTTTTGTGGGAAAGAGTAACAACCATCCATCCATACATACAAACTTTCGCCATTATAATATTAGTAGGATATATGGATCTAGCCGATTCTTAGTATACATATCAAAAGTATACGCTAAGTTTGGAACGGGGATACTCATCTTCCTAGCATTATGTCCCGTGTTTTAGACGGGGTCCGCTTAGACCATGATCCAGGATTTAGCGAGTCTGGTAATTACATTGAAGCGACTGCCGGTCTGACCTTCGTAACCCTAAGATAGGGGAACCAGACAATTTTTGGATCATGGTTACAAATCCAAAGATGTTTGAATTTGCAGGTTTTATCACGATGTTTTCCTTCACCGTCGAGCTAGTGGTATAAATACGTACATAGATTTAAAAAATCCAGAGGTAACGTGCCCGGGTTTGAACCCGCACTCCTCGGTTAAGAGGCGCGTGTCCTTACCATTGAGCTACCACCGCTCTTGGGGATACTAGTGTGTTAATATTATATGTATTTATTAATGTATTTCCATAACAAACGTTTTTAGACAGCAAATGTAGAACAGGTTAATATATTCCTGCTTCATACAGAAACAAAGGCAATAGATATATAAGTCTAAGATTGAACTTCGTGTAAAGCTCTTTAGAAAGAAAGGTTTTATTATACTTTTGAAAGAAGTTTAGAAAGTGCTTTTACAGCCTTGGGCGAAAAGCTTCTTTACATATCATATGGGGAAATCTTTAGGTCGTAACCCAGTTCTTAACTAGCTAATGTTGTACATTTTTGTGTATCTACGTTTATTCCCTTATTTTATATAATTACAGGTAATAAGGTCTAAATATTATTTAAATAAATTATGATGTGATGTGATATGTTGGCCTGATGTAGGTACTACGCCATCAGTAAAAAAACAATATATCTATGAAATAAATATAGATTATAATGATTAAAGAGGTTTTACAAATAATTGAGAAAATTACTATTAAATTATGATTACAACTAATATGTTTTGTGTATTGCGAGTTTATTTTATTATCGTAATATTTAATACGACATTGTCATAGCATTGTGTTTTACCGCTATATAGCATTTAGCTTATATATTGCGTAGCATTAATTTTTTAAGTGAATTTACATACTCGTATAACGTGAATGTGATGAGATAAATAATAAAATTATGACATTTAAGCCTAAAATGTTGTAGTGATGTAGAAACAGTAAACTGTCGTCTCAGTTAAGACAATTTTATCGATGTATTTATTCCTTCTAGTATCATGTCTTCTGTCAAACGGCTGACAGATTATCGAAGACAGCATTTGACATTGAAATGTAGGTCTGATATCTGTCGAATAATGATTTACAACAGTATAATTTTGCTATTATGATGCTAATGCGACCAGCGCTTGTGGTTCAACTGAACAAATTAATTGCAATGTAAAGTTGGTTAATAACTAGCGAACGAGTTATTTGCAATTATATGTTGCAAAATTATCCATTAACATATTTTGCCCATTATCGCTATATATTGACTTTTTGGCCTAAAATCGTGCATATTTTGCATCTTAACAAACATAACATAACATCGCGCCCATAATCCCAAAAGGCAGAGTCAAAGGGGCAGCAGGCCCCTTTAACAACATTCAGCCAAAAACAAAACTTGGTTAGATGGGAGTTTTTTTAAAAGTAGCGACAAGTGGCCCACTCGTCGGCTACTCAATCACATACCCACAACTCCATACACCATTAGACGCCTTTTTCGACATGCTAGATAAGAAACACAGTTGACATATTTTTTTTTTAAGTCCCAGACCAACATTGGACTACTAGGGCCGAGTAAAAAGCGCTTAAGACATGAATTTAATGACTATTAACTCTTAAATGTCGTCAAAGGCAACTGATTGTGTGGGTGTTAAATTTGCGATTGTGCAAGTGACTGTCGCTACTAGAGATTGCAATGCTGGATCCGGAAATCCAGCTGGGCCCAGTCCAATTTTAGCTATGCTGGTTCCAATCCAAAGAAATATGCTGGTTCCATACCGCTGGACGCCGCTTAGTAAGGATTGCAATGCAGGATCAAGCAATCCAGAATCCAGCTAAGTCCAAGCCAACTTTAGCTCTGCTGGATTCAGCGTCATGTGCTGAAAAATGCTTTGGGATTGCAATTCCAAGTTGTTACCTTACACAGTTTCCCAACTAACCCAGCTCATTTTATTTTTGGTCATAAGTTAAAGGTGATTTATGCACCTTGGATTCTGCCTACCTTTCGGAAGCTTGTTGCTTGAAGATTGAAAGTATATGTTTTATGACCTTATTAGACGTATCTATACATTTTTTGGAAACCTTAACTTCGCATGTGGTCCGTTTTTTATAATATAGGTGTATAAATAACGGGGCTCGCTGAATTGTTTAATCATCCTCCAACAAAACCCTTATCAGGAACACAACATAACGCGGGAAGACAATGATAACATTCCAATATCTATTAGTAACATGCATTGGAACTTCAGTATGCGTTTCTTAGTTGTCAATTCCAAAACCAGTTGAACCACTGTACATTATAGACTCAACTGTCACGGTATGATTCCTAACAATGACATTATACTGCTAATTTGTATGTCACAAACATTGTATGCTAAATGACAATATGTTTGTATGGAACGGGTTTACGTACGGACGTATGCTCTTGCGCAGTTGTGATGACACTTCTGAACAATAACATGGAACTAATTTGTTTTAAATCTTCGTCAAGGCATGTTGTACTCGTAAATGTTTTTATTGTCTCAATGAGGTATTATTTTCCTTTTTTAATGAAGGATATTGATTTCTTCACAATGCTATTTCAAGAATTGAAAAGTAAATTGGTCTTGTAATTGATGACATTGTAGTGGAACCTTTATAAATATTTATATATTTTGAAATCCCGTAGTTTTTATGGACGTGTAGGTAAGACCGAAGCTGTAGTTTTTTTTTTATAATAGTGCATACTTTAATAAAACGCTTATGTTAAAAGTTTACCCCAGAATCAATATAACGTCTTTATAACTAACTAAACTTCACGTCTTTATAAACAAATTTTTAGGCCAAATTCCACGCGTATGAATTGACAAGTAAAAGCATGTAATAAATATATCTTTGCAATCATTTAACATCGGGGCACCTGCTTAATATATCCATGTTGAAATTTCTAATTGCCCACAAGCAAGCTTACTCGGCCAAATAAATAACTGCCTAGACTCCTACCTCGGTAATCATGCAAATGTTCGCAACATACCTTAGGGCTGGCAAAAATGCTGATTGGCTACTAAAAAAAATCTTAACAGAACGATAAAGTTAGTCACTAGTCATTCCTTCTTTTATTTCCAAAATCAGTGATTATATTATTTTATTCTAAAATACGGCAAGTATGGTATGACAGCTGAATTTTCAAGTTCATGTTGAGAGCGTGTTTATCATGAATGTTAAAGAGGCGAGTGAGGTGTGTAAGGATCGTGCCATATGGCGTTTGGTTCTCTCTGCCTACCCCGCTAGGGAAGTGGCGCGAAGTTTAGGTAGTTCGTTAGTTATGTTGAGAGCATCTAGATACATTACATATAAGGCTATAATACTTCGGCATCAATTTGACAATTTACATATTTGTATTAATAAATTTTAGTTTCATCAAATCAATGCAATAACTTTATGTGATAGACATAATGTAACTAATAGCCCTCTATTCTCATTGTATTAGTAGTATTACAAAGGATTTGTCATGGAACATTTGACTAGCCTCTTGGTCGAGTGGTTAGAGACCTTTGCCACGAAACCAAGGGTTGCGGCTTCGATTCCCGCTAGGGGCAAATGTTTCGTTAGATGAACAGGGACATTTGTACTCGAGTTAGAATGTGTATAGACTTATTTAAGTATGTCTATCCGTTCACCCAGTTTCCATAGCACAAGCATAAGCTTAGTTTTGAACAAATGTATTTATTAATATTATTAAAAAAACAATATGATTCAACCCTAGTATCTATCTACCTGAAGTGAAAATGAACAAGAAAATTGTAATCAAATGCAAAATACATTGTAGAATCCTGCATGGTCTCAAGTATTGTGGCTTTTCACTCGCCTGTGTTTAAGTATTCATTGTGTAATCACTGACTTGGAGGTACTGTAATTAACGTTACTGAATAATTCACACGTAAAATGTTTTAGATATTCGCAAAGGTGATGTAGATTTCATTGAACGCAGCATAAGGATATGAATATCTATACTGATAATGTAAAGAGGAAGTGTTTGTCAATTTGTTTATATTGAATGATCTAATCTAAGAAACTACATGGTCTATTTTATAGGCCACGTAGCAAAGTTAATAATTCGCGGACGGCCACTTAAATGTAAAAGTTAAATAAATTTAAAATTATAATAAATGAGATAACAAATATTACAAAAAATACACATTAAAAGGTTTATGCTGGAAAAATTGTATACAATTACATATTTTACTAGCTTTTTTCCCCCTGCTTCCCTCGCGTGGTACATCGATAATATATAAACTATGTGCTATTCCCATCTACAATCTAAGTCTGTGTCTAATTTCATGTAAGACTCTTTAGTAGTTTTTGAGTTTATTGATTACAAACATACAATAATACAAGTATTTCCTCTTTATAATAATAGTGTGGAGACTTACCCCAATACTAATAGATATGTATGTCAATCAATGTTTTAGAGATAGAAAACCGCTCATATGTGAGAGATTAAGGTCCTATCTCCCAAGTTCGCTATAGTCTTCTATAGTAATGGTCAAAAAGCGAGCGCTGCGGGCGTCGTCCGAAGGTGATACGTCATTAATCACTTGTCTTGATTAATTGCCCGCAGCCGCTAACTACACTATGATACCGCATAATTTGTCTGGCTGTGTGTTTATCACTGTTGCCTGGACCGGTCGTTTGTACGATGTACTTATAGGTACTGTTTGTAATTTTTTATTTAGCTATGTGGATTGTGTAAAGCAGGGGTTCCCAACCTTTTGGTGACAGCGGACTACTTTGATTTAATTATTGTTATAGGTCGAAAATGAAATGTGCTCATTTTAAAATAACCATTTTTTACATTTAAAACTAATACAATTTTAGGTCTTCCGTGGACCAAATGATAAGTCCTGCGGACCACAGGTGGTCCCAAGTTGGGAATCACTAGTAAGGGGACAATTATGTTGTTGTTAAATGATTGCAGATACAAATAGCAATGCAAACTTAATGATTGGAAGCGTGTCTCGTTTGCAAGAAGTATTAATTTATATCTAAAATACATTTCCAACATAAAATATGAATTCAACGGACTCTTGTGGTGTGATTTCCAAATTGGGAAACCAACCTGCACCTATGTATGATAAGTACTAGGCTGCCTATCCACCAGAGCGGAGCGATGCAGTGGAGCTGAGAAACGGAGAAGTGTTAACCAATAGGATTGCACAAAATCTCCGCTCCTCTTTAGTGGTAATTTTCTATTGGTCGATTTTTAACTCGCTCACCGCTTCGCTCTGGTGGACAGGCAGCCTAAATCTGACACCTACCCTTTAACTTAGTTCTGATACATACCCTTATAAAAGGTTACAAAATCCGGATGGCAAACGACGTTGTAACTTCGCCGATTGAAAGGCGACCAATCTTGTCTTCAATTACCATATCTACAGGATCGATGTCAATCAATCGACGAGAATCCATGACAGCGATTAAGCATTAGTCAGTTCAAGGCGATTGATAATATCGATATAGGTGCAAACAACGATATGACTGCCTCGTTGATCTAGTGGTAGTATGCGGTGCCTAAAGACCAAGAGATCCCGACTTCATATCCAAAAAAATGTGGCTGGGTATTTCCATATTGAAATTACGCAGTAACGGCCTGTAATTTGGTCAGGTCAGTCAGGAATTTGGCGGCTTACTCACTCCCGTGCTTCGGAAAGCACGGTAAACCGTTGGTCCTGAGCCTGACCGCTCTCCGGCCATGTCGGGTTGCCGTCTCACCGGACTATAAGAGTGAAGGAATAGAGAGTGCACCAGTGTTTGCGCAGACACTTGTGCACTATAATATTTCCTTTATTGCGGGCTTATTCTAATTGAGATTGACTGTCATGACCGAAATCGGTTAGGAACATATTATTAAGTGCATACATTGATGCTGGAGATATAAATAAGCTTCACTCTTAGAATGTAAGTTTTTTTATTTTTAAAAGCATTTATGTAGATGATGCATTTATTTGTTTTTTGCCATGTAAATATGGTATTTTAAGGTAAGAAAAGGCATATTAGTATGAAAACAGTTTTTCTTTGTCTTTGACCATTTTACATATATGTATATATTTAATAATATACAACAAAACAATCCGCATATATTATTATGACTATCTTCTTCTAGCATTGTCATGTTTCATATACTACAATCTATGAAACTCTTTAAGTATTATTTAAATAAATTTATATTGAGTTTTTACTGAACCACAAAATTGTACACGATTCACCCTGGGAAACTTTAAAAATCCTACTTTTCTCCTTAATTCAAACATTTTAGGTGCTACGCCATGTACTTACTAAATAAAACTATCTAGCTTAGAGCTATCTCGTGATATTTATCAGTGTTATGTTTACGACCTAAGCATTTTCCATTCATTCTTTATTCTCAACGGGTTGCCAAGTTCAAAGCTTAGCTTTTGCTATAAAAAGTTTGCAATTTACTTATTCATATTCAAGCAATATTTTCTCAACGAAAATCTCTGTTTTGGCGAAAAAAGAGCGTATAAAAGGGATTAGCCCAAAAAGTTTCATTAAAGTACATCAATAT
Source organism: Glyphodes perspectalis (assembly GCA_951394215.1). Classification (NCBI taxonomy): domain Eukaryota; kingdom Metazoa; phylum Arthropoda; class Insecta; order Lepidoptera; family Crambidae; genus Glyphodes; species Glyphodes perspectalis. The sequence goes on along the minus strand of OX596202.1, from coordinate 15,173,603 downwards.
CCCACGTTCTAAAGTTATATCCTAAAGAAAGAACTAAGTGTTCAGACAGTTGAAGCCCCAATTAGCATAACATAAGTCAACATTAAATTATCGCCAACATGGATATTTTTTTTTTTATAATTCTATAGAAGGTAATGTTAGGAGTCATAAAAACCGTAGAGCTTGTATGAAAAGAAGTATGAATGTTGAAGAGGCGAGTGAGGTGTGTAAGGATCGTGCCATATGGCGTTCGGCTATTTTTGCTTACCCCGCTAGGGAAGTGGCGTGAAGTTTATTTAGTTAGTTAGTTATATTTCTACCAGGAACTTTGATGTAATTAACTAATTAGCTTAAATTAATTTAAAAAAGATTGATACACGTAATAAGGTAGCTTCTTTCAAAAATATTACCCTCCCAAAAACTCCACTTCATTAATCATAATAATAAATTCTTCCTAATAATAGGGAAATCCTCGCAGCTGGCAGCCCTTGGAAAAGGGCTCTTTTTACCTACAGACATAATAGCGAATTTTCATTATGTATTCACACCAGACGAGATCGGTGTGCCTCTGGGGTACTAAGTTTCTTGCCTGATTTCGAAATGTATTAGGGTTCTAAATTGGACCCTTTTTCTCCATTAGGATGTATGAAAAGCTCGAGAATTTCACATGGCAAGTATTTTGCTTCGTATCTAAATTTGTAAAAATTTTTATTATCTGTATAAACTTGGATTAGGTTGGTTTCCTAATACCGCCTAGGGAAACACGGGAGCGTCGCCGCCAAAATGTTAGATAAGGTACTTATTTAACATTTTGGTGGGAGAAGGGTTCTTCTACACGAACAGTACCTGCCTATCTACCCCGTAAGTACTACATACCATACCAGTTCCTCCTTAAAGTAACAGAGGGCTGTCACGAGATGACAACAAATAATACAAACATTCATACATAATATACACTAGCTGACCCGGCGCACTTCGTAACGCGCCGTTCTCGGATTTTCATACCCATTTTTTTATTTACCGCACAACTTTTTTTTTCCTTTCATAAGAACCTTCACTTGACAATAACAAACACAACTTAAAAAGAATTAGCGAAATCGGTACAGCCGTTTTCAAGTTATAGCTTTGGGGTGGACCACTCTTAACGTTTAGGGGTATGGAAAATTGATGTTGGCCGATTCTCAGACCTACCCTTATCGGGTACACCAAATGTTATCAAAATGGGTTCAGCCGTTTAGGAGGAGTTTGGGAATAAACACCGCGACACGAGAATTGTATCATCACGCCTGCCATCCCCTGGGTAGGCAGGGTACAAGGAGCAGTGATCTCCTTAAACTACATTTAACCAAAAATCGACTGGGTTAGACGGACAATTTTGAATTATAGTGACAAGTGGCTTATACAACCATCTACCTATGACATACTATGCAAGGGACACAATTGGCACATCATTTTCGAGTCCCAGATCGACATGAATTAACAGATACACGACAAGTAATAATGTTAATTGCGATATCTAAATTTACATACATACATAACATCACGCCCGTAATCCCCGAGCAAGGGGTAGGCAGAGTGAAAGAGAGAGCAAGCCCCTTTAACCACATTCAAAATAAAAATGGGCTGGGTTAGATGGAAAATTGCGAAAAGGTAGTAACAACATCACATACCCAAAACCCGATGTATCATTAGTCGCCTTTTCGACATGCTAGGTAAGAAACAGTTGGCACATTATTTTGAAGTCCCTGACCAACATGGACAATATCTATCTAAATTTAACTCATATGTAGACAGTCTCAAAGACTTACTTCAAAACGATTAAACACAATGTATCGAAGCCTATAGAAGACTACTCTGCATTATCATTATAAGCCATAACTGAGCATTATAAGCAGTTGATTTCATAACAGTTATTAAGCTAAGTGCTTTACAAAGCTTACTGCACCTTTATCTGGGCGGCTACGGTCAATTGCATTATTAAACTATAAAATCAGGTCCCCTAATAGACTGGGAAATCTAGGGCATAATTTAACTACTCTAATTGTTGGCTTGCAAACTTCGATCATGACTTTTCGAAAACAAATGCCGTGTCAAGCTTATAAGTGCTAAATTACCTGCCTTTTCCTCACCGTACCTATACGAACGCTTAGCTTATAAAACTATTCCGTAAATCATTTGATATGGGACCTGGTTAGCACTTGCTAGTCCATAGTATAAAAAAAGAAGACTCTTACTAGTGTCTTGAAAGGAGTGGACGGAAATAAAAATATTTTACTCTTTTTGTATGATCATATTGACAATACATACATCCTTATTTCTATCGAACGTAGCCAAGTGTGTATTCATCCACATCAAGTGTACGTAAGTGTAAACGCATCCAGCATTGAGTCAAAATAACATCTTCCTCTGAAACAAAACTGGTTTGTTCCGCACAAAGTTTCTTCTGGTCGCTTTCAATTCAACCGTCCGCTCCTATGTCTAGTTAGTTAAAATTGATCGAAGTCTGCAAAGTTGCGAGTTGAGAGCCAGATTACTGTAGGTAACAATTATGCTGTAATTATTTAAAGCCGTTGTTACCCAGAGGAAATATAACAGCTACCTACGTTTGCTGTCGACGGCTGACTTTAACGCGTTTAAACTATTACAATAGCATTTAGAGCGAGGTATTTAAAATGTTAAAACTAACTTGCGTATTTATTATGCGCGCAAAAGTTAAGAGAATCTGTTATAGTCTATTTAGAGCGTTGATACTTTTTGGAGAGCGTAATGTACACCTTTGCACAGCCAGGCCTTATTACGAACTAGCTGATATCTTTGGCTCCAAAAAGGATGCGAGCGATATGTTGCACAGACACTTCATCGTATGTCCTGGGGACCCGGGGATGTTTAAAATGTTACTACGTGACTCACTATACCGAAACCAAATTTCAAGACTTTTGCTCTTCTAGACAATCTTTATCATTTTACCGTTGACATCTTGGTGCTCGCACTTCTCATCGCCAACGCACCATTTTAGAGGTTAGCTATCAACAAAAACCGGAGCACGCTGTGACGTAACCAATGAGCGGGTGGCGCAACGCTATCAGTTGCAGCGCAAACACGTGTGCGCGATGGACGATTTATGGGCTAACGCCTTGGTCGCGCGCGCAAGGCTGTGTGAACGTGGCCACTGGGGCGACTTCACCTGTTGCTGTGGGTTTGCTTGCTTTAATTTTTAGAGCAAAGGAAATTTAAGATTTTACCGAATCCATTTTTTTTATATATGACAAAATTTACCCTTAGTGCTAACATAAGATTATGCCCGCAATCCTGGAAGAGGCAAAAGTCTAGGAACGATACGCTTTTTAAACCAAATTCTACTAAAAACTAAATTAAGTTCGTTTGGATGGAAATTCAGAACCCCTTAGTAACATTTTTACAATTAGGTTATTTTATTTTTTTTAAGTAGTGACAAGTGGCTAGCTCGTTGCCTACACTACCCAAAATTCCATATACCATTAGTCACCCTTTACGACATGCTAGGCAAGAAACACTGTTGGCCTACTCTTTTAAGTCCCAAACCAACATGGGACAATGGGCTGGGTTGGATGGTAAATTGTGAAAAAGTAGTGACAAGTGGGTAGCTCGTCGCCTACACAATCGCATACCCAAAACCCGATATACCATAAGTCGCCTTTTACGACATGCTAGGCAAGAAACACATAGCACATTCTTTTTTAAGTCTCAGACCAACATCGGACAAAAATTATTTTTTTTTGCACCAAATTCCACTTTAAATGTACTTTCATACTAGGTTTTTTACAAAGCCCCGCCAGCGAGATATGAGGTCTGTTACAAAGACTTTTAGAACCTATCAAATTTTGGCAAAACACACGGAATGACAACAGTTACTATTGCATTTATTGTGTTAAGGATGTATGTATATTGCTTTTGAAAATTTGTTATGTATATACTTACAAACAACTTTATGTTTATATAAAATCAGCTATGATTGGTATAAATTGCATGCCATTAATAAGATAATATTTGGCAATAAGCTCTCTATTATAATTTATACTCACCGCCTCTGGCCTGGTGTTGTTACAAAATCGATATCGCTCGAAAGTTCGATTGTACCGAACTTTTTTAGTTCGATTGTACTATCGAGCTCCCCGATTGATAAAGCTATGGATCACCACAATGCCAAGAATCTGGCACAATCATAACGCTTGCCTTATTCGGGTTCCAATCACGAATTCCACTTGCGTTAGGAAAAATCTTAATTCCGAACATAGTTTCGCTCAATCTGGCGATAGCACCGCACTGACAGGTGTTGTTACAACATTATCTACATACATAGTATAGAAGAGGTGGAATAACGTTTTCCTTTATATTCAATGATAACTAGTTGTTGCTCGCGGCTTCACGCGCTCTTTTGGCTTTGATTGTTATAAATACTTTTGTACTAGTGTTACGAATTTCAAAATTCAAGAAAACGTACCATAATTAACGTTCCGAGTAACATTAAAAATGATATCCATATAGGTGTGTCAAACTTTTTTTTTTAATAATTACATAACTTCCTCTTTAACTCTCTGATGTGTTTTTATGTATAATTTTTTGGTACATATATATATGGTAGAAGTTGCGCAGCCTTATAAATTAATCTCAGCCAAAATATAAGTTTCAAAAGATTGACCTATTTTATTTAAAAATATATTGTACATACATACATAACATCACGCCCATAATCCCCGAAGGAGTAAGCAGATTCAAAGGGACAGAACGACTCTTTAACCACATTTAGCCAAAAATAAACAGGGCTGGGTTAGACGGCAAATTGTGAAAAAGTAGTGAGAAGTAGCTAGCTTGTCGCCTACACAATTACATACCCAAAACCTTTTACGACATGCTAGGCAAGAACTACAGTTGGCACATTATTTTTAAGGCCCAGACCAACATGGCACAAATATATTGTATTGTCTAGTTAACCGACTAAAATGTTTTTCAACAAAAATGGCACAACTCCATCTATTTGTAAACGCTCGCTTACTATTCTCAGCTAAAAACACAACCGGCAATTCTGCACATTGCACAAAAATAGCCGATACGATCGAAATATTGCGCTTCAATCGTCTATTAATACAGATCAATGCGGTTATTTCAGCCTCGCGGTCTCGCCGGGAATTTTATCGGCGATCACAAGTGACTGGTTTAATACGTATTAATAACTTAGACTTGGGATTTTCATGTATTTTATTTTTAAACTAACTATTCGGCTGACAATTAGCAAATAGTTAAAACGACTGGACTAAGAACTTGGAAACTTTGCACAAAGTCAATCATTACGGTATAAGGGATCATTAGAACGGGTTTTTTGGAATCAATCCCTGGGGTGGTATGATGAAGGTTTAAAGATTTCCACATGGCCAAAGCCGCGTGGGTTATTTATTTTGGACAAGGAACTATTATGACATTGTTTGAAGCTAAAAATTTGTTATTAGAATACATAAAGCTAAACTCTAATCGTTGAAAAGAGCAACGCTTAGCACCGCCGGTAGAATCATGTTGTCTGAGTTTCTAAATTTGATCTATTTATCTATCCAACATTATCGTTTTTAATTACTGGACAAAAATATGCGTAGAAATAACATTAAAGTAACTAAGCTAATTAAATGGCTTCTAATTATATTATCGTCTTACCTTAAATGTACAGATATAACTTATACCAGACCGGCTTTATTTTTGGCTGAATGTGCTTGAAGGGTCATGCTGCCCCTTTGACTCTGCCTACCCCTTCGGGGATTATAGGCGTGATGTTAAGTATGTATGTATGTATGTATGTATAACTTATAAATTCTCTTCTAGTCATTAAATAACATGCCTTCTGTAATTGTTATGCAAAGCATAAGCTGTACAAGGCGTATAAACTATAATTATCTTGTGTACACTATACTCGTTTACTGCACTGTAGTAAAGCGGACAATTATTTAGTATCAACTGGACTACTAATTAATATCTCACTATCATTATATCCTGGTGCAATACTTAAATGCTCTATTCTGATACTAATAATGAAGATACTATTTCATAGGATAAACAAAATAAAGAACTGGGTTTACCGAAGTCCTAATCCCATATGGTGAGACCTTGTAATCAGCCAGAGTGTCTGCAGCCTTTTGCATTTACAAGATACTGGCAGGGATGGCGAACCTTTTTAACCGACTTCAAAAAAAGGAAGAGGTTCTCAATTCGATTGAGTTTTTTGGTAAACATATCAAAGTTCATAATAAAATCTATATATACTTATCACAATCTTATATATACTTATATAACTGATAATTTCCCAAAATCCAAAAGGAGGTAGTTGGCCATAGTATGAATGTCAATCATTGTTTGATAAACTTATAACCTTAAAGAAAATGTGTCCATCGTTTTGTTTTCGTGTGTCATAAAAGGTACACGTACAAATGGTTTGCCATCTCTGGTACGGTCGACCTGGGATATACACTGAACGCTTGTGTCCATGACGAATTGAAATTATATCCGACGCCTCGAAATATGCATTACTGGATTTTCGATGGTCATGGCAACTTGCATTTCTCGTGCATGCCAGTGTAGTGACCTATATTTGATACCAATATAACGGGGAATTCTATGTCCGGTACTGTGAAGAGTTCGATCAGTACAGTTCTATACTCAGAACTTAGGTAGACCTATGTCGGTTCGTTGAGTTAACATAAAATATTTCATAGCGCAGCAGAATCGAACACGCCTTGCTTAGTCTATCATGGTGTGATAATTTTCAAATTTAGTATGGCTTATTGGCGCAGTGAACTAAGTTGGCGCAATATATGGTGCATTGCAGTGTTAAACAGGCCTAAACTATATAATATTCATCTCGCACAAAGGATCCCAGAGTAAGGAAGACCTTGGCAAATTATTAAGAAAATGGCGAGTAGAGATTTATATTGCAAAAAACGCTTATCCTGTTCAGACTGGAAAGCGTGAGCCGACAGGTTGGATGAACTAACAAAAAGTAACATACGAGTCAAAATTAGATATTTCACGCTTCCAATTAAGACTTCTAATAAGCAAAATTAGTCCAAATTAAGAATTCCGAAGTACAATCAGCTGTAGTCTTGTCTAAGTTAGAATCACTGTCTAATTAGCGAATAATTGAACTCGATGGCGACTGAACGATGTTTGATGTCAGATACCAAAATGGAATGTCGGCCGGATTATGTCTTGTCGAAATTGGATTTAGCTCTTGTATTTATAGTGGCTGGAATCGCCGCTCCCAAATTGTCGCACTAACGCTGGAACTTTCCATAATTGTTCTCCAACTGTACTTTGGAACGATTGGTACGTGAGAAACGTTCCGCTTGGGATTTCGTTCTGGATAGTTTTGGCGGGGAGTTTTTGAACTACATTCCGGCGATTTCTTTTTTTTTTATGAATGAAACAGCTATAAGCACGTACTGGCCAGTAGAGATTTTTTAAGGTAAATTTTTTCTAGAACTTTTCCTTTCTAAATTCTATGGTTGGTATACCCTTACTATGTGTTTATAAATAGGAAAATAACTATCTGCCCGTTACATTTTCTCGTCTAAGCCACTTAATTATAATATGACTCAGTACGCTACTATTTATTTTGCTCTAGATATTTCTGTGAGACTCTTTCATCCTGCGCGACTTACGATATAAAACAAAGGGCAGAGCCAAAGACACTCTCCCTCACTCTTCTTCTTTTCTACTCTATAAAATAGATCTCTACTTCTTCCACACAATAACTGCGCACAATCTTTACCGTACCTCATATTTGAACAAACATATCTTATCACCAGCCGAATCATATAGATTCCAGCTTATTCCCGGGTAAAAAGATGTTTACGAAATAAACTGCTAAGTAAAAACACATTTATAATAAAGTTACATAATTTATTAGATACATTTTTCTTCAAAGACATTCATAGAAACTTGTTTTGATGGGCCGGTGATGTCCAGGACATCAAAAAGGTTAACGGGGGAGCATCGGGATGGGCGGGCCTCGCAAAAGGTTAGGGAGCAATTTAGCCTCCGACCTCCGAATTTCAATTTCATATTAATTTACTTAGCCTTTTTACTTTAGCCGAAATGTCGGCAGCGTGGAGTTTTCGCCGCAAATAAAAGAACATGGGGTAATTATAAAGCAGTTGATGTTGAATATTGTATGGAGGGCTCGTTTTTGTTGGGTTATTCCACAATAACCCAACAAAAACGAGCCCTCCGTGCAGGTTTGTTAATATTATGAAAAAGAGTATGATTTGTAATTAATGAATACAGTGATAATATCACTTACTTAAAGCGGTGGTAGCTCAATCATGGATTTAGAATTTTTAAATCTATGAGCTCAATGGCAAGGACACACGCCTCTTAACCGGGGAGTGCGGGATCAAACCCGGGCACGTACCTCTGGATTTTTCAAATCTATGTACGTATGTATACCACTAGCTCGACGGTGAGGGAAAACATTGTAATGAAACCTACAAATTCAAACAACTTTGGATTTGTAACAATGATCCAAAAATGGTCTGGTTCCCCTATCTTAGGGTAACGAAGGTCAGATCGGCAGTGGTTTCAATGTAAAAGACTCAAGACCAGACTCACTTAATCCTGGATCATGGTCTAAGCGGACCCCGTCTAAGCACGGGACATAACGCTAGGAAGATGATGAAATGCAGTGATAATATGAGCATGTAACCAGAGTGGTTATGGAAGCTTACTGCTTAGTTTTACGATAGACCAAATGGATTTTATATACCTAGTATATGGTATAAAGCAGTTATTGTTTACCTACATACATTATTAATAAAAAAAAGTATTAAACTATTAATTGTTTTATCCACAACTTGTCACATTAATAAATAATAATTTCTCCAGTCTGACACACCAATTCCCTACTTCCAAACTAAGCTTATGCTTGTACTATGGATACTAGGTGAACGGATAGACTTACTTAAATACGTTTATAAACATCCATGATTCGAGTACAAATATCCATGTTCATCACACGAAACATTTGCATCTAGCGGGATTCTAACTAGCGACCGTCGATTTCGTGGTTAGGGTCTCTGCCCACTCGACTAACGGGCCTGATATTATACTGACTATATAGCCATGAAACCAAAGGCTACAGGTTCTCATCCCACAAATGCTGAATGAAGAAATTCTGTGAGTAACCACCGTCTTAATTCGTCGCTTATTCGCTGTTCGTTGCAACAATCTTGAATTGACGAATAAATCAATGAATATTCATGTCTTGGACCCAAAATTTGTACCTATAAACAGAAAATTATTAGGCCGATTTCAAATTGAAAACAAGCGACAATTGTTATTATTTAAATATCATCTCTGTTCCATGTCTTCAAACCAAAACAAAAGCTCGCGAACTGTTTAAAGTAATTGCCACACTACGCAATTAGGTATTGTACACACGCGGGCGCGACCTCTCCCTGACATTTCCCGGTTGATTTCAGGTCACAGCAGTTGTGGCGGGCGCGCTAGATTGACAATTTCTAGCTAGAACGCTCGCTTTTTGTTTCGCAACCGCGGTTGTGACTGTTATGGGCCATATACGGTTACTTTTGTGGTATAACATTCTGAAACATGATAATATTTGGTCACTTCATTGTACTTGTGCTATCACTTGTTGCTATTTGTTATAATATAATATAATATAATATAATATCCAACTACTTCACATGCATTGATCTGACTCCGAGGTAAGTACCTAGCTTAAGCACTTGTGTGACGGATATCAGAATCAACAGTGGTATTACAAATATAATACTTAAATATTGGATATTAACACCCAGACACGGAACAAACACAATTAGTCTTCACACGAATGTTTGTCCTGGGTTGGGATTGAACCCACTACTCTTGGCGCATGGGGCAGGGTCACTACCGAATGCGCCATCGGGCCAGACAAGTCAAATCAGTATTCAATGTTACATACATATCACGTCCACGATACCTGTCGAATTAGGTACAGTAGTCATCAGTAGGTAAAACTCTTAAAACCACATGCAGCCAAAAATCGAGTAGGACTGGACGGAAGATTGTGAAAAAGTAGTGACAAATGGCTAGATTAAGGTATTTATAATTTTTTGAGTGTTATTTACGATAATTATGCTGAGAACAACACAAAATATTTATAACGGAAAGTAACTTTCAACAACAAGTACATATATATTGTATCATCCAACGATAATACCAACGTATACCCAACATTGCTTAATAGAAAATGCATCTTCTTATGCATTATATGCTTGTCCTAGTTAATGAAGTTTGCTTTTCAGAAAATTATTCAGTAACTAACACGAAGACCTAATTAACCAGACAAAAGACTACTTACTGTGTTTAAATTTTATGAAGGAAGAAAAACATAAATCAACTTTTTGTCGTAACACGTTAAAATACTCGGTAAAGCGCTCGGAACGGACAGCGTTTTTGTATGTGGATTTTTTAAATCTAATTAATCTAATTAAAACCTCTCGCCGTGGTAGAATCCGGTAAATGTTTCATAAAAACGATCCATGGGAATCTCGGCGGGCCATTCAACATTGTTTTCCTAATTAAGAATTAACTTTTTTAGGCATTCAAATTAAAAGTATTATAAAATGTACACGAGTTAACATTTTCGTTTTTCACCTGATTGTAATGAAATATATATGTTCAATTTTAAATGCTTAAACATAAAGTTACTATTTTTTTTTTTATCAGATAGGAATTTGCTTAATCTATCAACTGACATAACCGTGACGTAATGAGTAATCATTAGATAACTTTTTATAAATAATAAATAAATTCTCCAAACTTGTCAGTATGGAGAATTAACATCCATGACCGTGTGATGAACATGGGCGTTTATTATTATTAATATTATATTCTTATACGCATTAACATGAGTTTTTCACCTAAATTTTCATACACGCATAGATTTACTTAAAAGGAATAAAGTATACCTAGGTATAAGCCTGCACGTATACGTATATAAGACTTTGTTTCACAACAAAATACAATGTAAAGAATATCTAATGTACAAGTAATTTTTGTAATTCTTACTATGCTCAATCCTTGACCAAAAGTAAGCGCATTTGTCGATAGAATTGAACTCGCTATATCGGCTTCGCTAACATTTAAGCAAGTATGTGATTGGTAACAAGTATCTGCAGTATGTGGCACTAGACGCTGCGCTTGCGCCGAGGTCCGCCGTGTTTAATTACACCTGATTTACGGGCCGGGCTTGACGTTTAACGTGTTAATGATTACACGATGAAGTTTAGTATTTAATGGGAACTAAAAGATTTGCGGAATTATTGGCAACTATCGGGAGACGTATTTAAAGAGAATACTAAGATAGATGCAATAGGGGAGTACTTAATAAATAAATATAATTTGTTGCACTAGATTGCATATTCAGAACTATGACGATAATTACACCAATATTTAAATCAGATATCATTTACAAACGCTCTTCTTTAAACATTAATACCTTTTTGATTTTGCTATGGACACATTTTTCGAAGGTCGATTTAAATATTACGGTCGGATAAAATACAATGTCATCATCTTCCTAGCGTTATGTCCCGTTCTTAGACGGGGTCCGCTTAGACCATGATCCAGGATTTAGCGAGTCTGGTAATTACATTGAAGCGACTGCCGATCTGACCTTCGTAACCCTAAGATAGGGGAACCAGACAATTTTTGGATCATGGTTACAAATTCAAAGTTGTTTGAATTTGCAGGTTTCATCACGATGTTTTCCCTCACCGTCGAGCTAGTGGTATAAATATGTACATAGATTTGAAAAATCTAGAGGTACATGCCCGGGTTTGAACCCGCACTCCTCGGTTAAGAGGCGCGTGTCCTTACCATTGAGCTACCACCGCTCCTATAAGAGAGATATATATATCGGATAAAATACAATGTATGAAATAAAATTTCAACCCGTTTCGTAAAAAAGGGTTTCTTTTTCAAACCATAGACTCCAGAAGAGTGGTAATTCATTTATTGGTCTAAGTATTAAAATATTTAATAAACTTCCAGAAAGTCTAGCATTACCTTCACATAAGTTTAAATTGTGCGTTTAAGCGCTTTTAATGAGCAAGGGCTACTACAAGATTGAAGACTTTTTAAATGACAAGCATATGTTTAACTTCTTGATGAAGTGTTCACCTGCAGTGTTGTTACCTAGTAAGTGTAGATTATTTATCAATAACAATATTGTTAATTTTGGCATTTAAAAGAGTAACTATCAAGTTTCTTGTCGGTTTCTTCTCGATAGAGTCTACCTTCCGAACCGGTGGAAATGTTTCCTTTTCTGTTTAAATTGACTATTTATAAGTGCTTTTTTGAAGCTTATCTATATAATTTTGTAAATTTAAGTTTATCATCAATTAATTTCTATGTAATCACTATCGAAATGCCGACAACAAGGCTATAAAGCTTTTGTTTTTTTTTAATTAATTTCTATTCAAGCAAACGTTGATGTCTGTCAATTATTTTCAACACTTTTTTACTTAACGTCAAAACCAAGGCCTCGGAAAATATAAAAAAAAATATTTTCCTCAACGTCCTTTCTTTATTATTAGACTGTTTACGCTTTGTGAATACCAAAGAAAACGTCATTGTGTTATTTATTTCTCCTACAAAAACCGCAGAAGTTAATTATTTCCTTGGAAAGTCTTCATGAAGTCTCTTCATTGTCTTTCTAATCTCGACAATGTCAATTTTTCTAGACGCTATTTATTTATTATATATTTGGTTTGGAGTTTGGAGAGAAGCTAAATTGTATACACGTTAATGTGTTTTTATTTGCATTTTAGCTAGAATGTAGGCCTGAGGTTTAATGGTGCCAGTCATTTTGTGGTACCTTTTAGTCTGACTTAATAAATGGAGCAAACCGAAATCTATATATTATTACGTGTAACAAACCTTTGTACATCTCTTTACCAAAACTATGCATGTTTGTATAGGGAAGAAGTGCAGAAAATTTGTTTCTACACTCTTAAATTAGTTTTCCTTATAATAATAGTGTTCCCAAAATATTAGTATTTTAATAAATAATCGATTAGAAAAACATAAAATTAATAAAATAATTAAGCGAATTATGGGCGAATTTCGACCAGTGGGCGAGTAATTATAGTTACGTAAATAACTACTATTAGGTGCTAGAGGCTCGCTGAAGCATCATGGAACTTGTATATACATGTAAGTACATAATAGAGCAGCCGTGATAGAACCGGTTTTACCCCTATCAAAAAATCGCCATAAAAAAGCGTCTTTCAAACTGCTTTTCATTCGGCGACTAAAAACGAGTCCCGTGCTTTAAAAAGAAGCCACCTATGGAAGGCCTAGGATACTTATTACGCCCTGTGCTGTCAGTCTAAATCGTTAGCAAAGGGTCGGCAATGTGAAAATCTTGTTACAAACGCCTATCGGCTACGGCGACCGTTCAATATACGTTTGAAACGTTGATCATTAAAATCAGATCAATAGTTTAGGCTGGTATACGTTTTAAAAGTCATCAATTTTATAATACATTATATTTTAACCTTCATAATTTTGCAGGGGTTATGTTCAGGGTCAGTTTAAGCCATACTCCTATTTAATAACTATTTTTTTTTTAATTTAAAGCGACTATCGTCTCACCTTAATCCGTAGATAGAAGATCGCGTTTAGATTTCATCATAAATTTTCTTTCACCATTGAGCTAGGTATATAATGTAGACTTATCAAATCTAGACGTACATGGCCAGGTTGTTATTTATAAGTAGGTAACTTTCACGAATTTGTCCCATAATGATATCGCCTACGACGTGATCTTCCTATTATCATATCATCTCTGCCCCCACAAACAAATTATTTGTCCGTAATTTCTTATTCATAATAAATAATGGATCGGAAAATACCAACATCATTATCAAGAATTTATTCGCACTGAACTTTGTCATATTGTGAAAGACTACATTCCCAAGAGCTATTAATAACGATGTTTTATTGATGTTTTTCGTATTAAGAGGTCTGTTTATTTAAACAAAAAATGAGAATGGAATTGGAATGAAAAATATGGAATGACATAACGCGTCTAATATATAAATATGTAAGTTAGTGTCTGTCTATTAGATACCAGGATATGATTGACATTCCAAACGTGATTCGTACGATAATTGATATAGTAATAATATAATAACAGCAATTGCACATATATGGAAACGTGTTGCAGAAACTGACTATGTTAATAGTGCAGAATATTATAATAACTTTATTTTATGGTTCTGCTGACGTCATTTATGGCGAATTTTATAATTAAATAATTTTCCTCTTATTTAAATAAGTTAGAGAATGAAGGAGCACTCATCAAGGTTGCAAACATGGCCAATAGACGACAATTTTTATTATAAATAATTTCAGGTATACTATACCTTTGGCTATAACTAGAACATGCCAATTTTTTGTGCTAAATAGAAATTATAGCAAACACGAAAAATAAAAAAGACAAATAATTGACTTGTTGGTCGAGTGGTCAGAGACCCTGGCTACGTAACCAAGGGTCGTGGTTTCGAATCCCGCTAGGATCAAATATTTCGTGTGATTAACATGGATTAGTACTCGACTCATGGATGTTTATAAAACGTATTTAAGTATGTCTACACTAAACTATAAGCTTGTGCTATGGATACTAGGTGAAGACCTAGTATCCATAGCACAAGCTTATAAGTTTAGTTTGGGACTAGGAAATTGTTGAGTCAGTCTGGAAAATTTATTATTATTATTATTGTACTGAATTTTCCTCAGCTAGTGTTGGCGATATCTGGTCAATAGGCTAGAATATCGGTTTTGACCAAAAAACTTTACTTAGTCTAATTTAGACAAAATTATAACTAATATGTACCTAGTTATAATTTTGCCATACAACAGGACCCTCTCAAGTTCGTAACAGAAGAAAGTAATTTATATATCTATACTTCCACCTGGAAAAACCCTTGGCAAAGACATTTTTAAACCCTGTATAAAAACCTAATTAAGATATAATACTAGCGGGCAAATTATTAAATAATTAATCATTTAATTATTATTTATACTCTAAGCCCTTATGTTTCATAGCTTTAACATTTTGCAATAAGCTACTTTCATATTTTCGATCAAAGTTTGCTAAGGTTTTGATGTATTGCTGTGAAGACATCCGATGAATGAGCGGGTGTTTCCCTCAATCCGGGGATAGCAGGGCAAACACGTGATTCCTGTTTGGGTGTTTTTATTATTGTATTGTATTAATTTATTTCAATCTACAGTGGATCATTATAGGAATCATATTAATAAATAACACAAATATTAAATTAAATGAGATTGAGTCAAATTATTTCCAATAATATTCGATGAATTAGATATAAATTATGAAATTAAAATTAAATGTCTGCACAATGAATTAACTAATTAAATGTCAAAACAAAACAAGCAAAATAAAATAAAATATAAATAATTTAACCCAACTAAAATAAAATTGCCAACAAAATATAATAAAATTCCGAACTAAAATTAAATTATGTAAATAAACACTTTCAACGATTGTTTTTGTTGAAGATTACAACTCCATAACAAAATAATCCTTAATAGATTTTTTTTGTAATCACTTCTTTAAGAGTTTTGGCAATGTCTTGCCAGGAACGAAAATGTGGTCAGGGTTTTACAGTTGTTTCATGGTCATCTTGGAACGAAAATGTGGTCAGGGTTTTACAGTTGTTTCATGGTCATCTTGGAACGAAAATGTGGTCAGGGTTTTACAGTTGTTTCATGGTCATCTTGGAACGAAAATGTGGTCAGGGTTTTACAGTTGTTTCATGGTCATCTTGGAACGAAAATGTGGTCAGGGTTTTACAGTTGTTTCATGGTCATCTTGGAGTTAGTTTAACATATATATTTTTTATTGGATTTGAAACGTTCTACTTGTATCATTTTCTTTACACTGGCTGCTTAAACGCGCAAAGTATTGCACCAAATATTTTTTAATTTTCATTGTTATTTCAAAGCAAATTATCGCTTTTATCTCGATAAACGAGTATGTATGTCCTAAAATTTAAGTATTTTTATCAATTCACATTGATTTACAACATGAAATAACGCTAGCCTTATATTTGAAAAGGATTATCGATTTCCATTGATTAGAATTTTATTTATTATTTTGTGATAAACCGATTTCTACATAAATAAGTCTTCAATTATAAATAACCACCAGGGATTGAGATGAAAATGTCAGAATAACATTATCTCAATATATGGGCATTACTACTTTGCACCAGCCATCTAAGTCAATACAACGTACAGTAGTGTGTCAAGAAAAGTTCGATAAACAGAATTTTAATTACAAAATTAAAAGACGACATTATTTACTTTAAATATTATCTAAACTTCATGCCACTTCCCTAGCGGGGTAGGCTCGTAAATGTAATCGCTAACTAAATTACACTAGACGCAAGGAGCAAAATAAATTTATAAAATCCGTAATTGTGTATTTGAGCATTCTCCCTTTGGGGTCTTTATAGTATTATTTTTATTCCATTTATATCACCATAAAATACGTCTAAACCTAGATATGACTAGGAAAATAATTATTTTACCACATAAAGAACTGCGTAAATTTTATAAATAATAATAATATATGCTTATTATATATTATATAGAATTGGGGGAGACCTTTGCCCAGCAGTGGGACAGAATAGGTTAAATAAAAAAATAAAAAATAATAATATATTAATATACTATGACGTGTACTTGATACCATATTTATCTCCAAATCCGATCAGCTATTTTCAATAGCTCATAAATAAAACGTTCATCGAATATTACAATATATTGTTTATCAGTATAGTGGAACTTGGTCTTACTTTTACTTCAGTTGACTTTTTAAGTATTTCAATTATCTCTTCAGTACTTTTAAAGCTAAGCTCATTACATTGATTTATGTAAATTCAAGACTATTTAAGGCTTCTGACTTAGTGTTTGAAGCGAATGCCATGCGGTCATCAATTAAAAATACAGTTATATACATACTCCTTTTCGGGCTTAGTTACGCTATACTAAGTAGGTATATAAGCTGCTGTTTAAGTATTTGTTATATCAAAGAGCAGGGGTGAATAATTTATGGGAAGTTGCTGTCGCTAGTTTTGTAAAAGCAAGTAATTATTTCCTTGAAATTGGCATCCTGAACCCGCTAATGTTCTTAGTTATTTTAACAACTAATTTATATAATTAATTGACCTCTGATATGACTAGATCAAATTTAGGATACCTTAGTGGCTTTCTTGTTATGTCAGATCGTATTTTTTTTTTATTGAGTCCAAAAAAACATGTGGATTATTTTTCTTGGGTACAATTAACTAAGCTACATCATATCATCTTTATTTATCCTTGATATGAGGATAAGGCTGAGGAGGATTTTATAAAATTTCTTAATATTCTGTGATGCAGTTCAGACGTGAAAGGATACAAATAAATACTCTTTCATTTTAAACTCATTTAAAAGCTTATATTTCAACGAGGAAATGTTTTCATAAAGTTACAACGTTTTGAATTTAACCGAGTATAAGTATTATGGAATATTGAAACGACCCAGATATACCCTCTCTGTATTACTTTAAATATTTTATTCAAATACGATTCGAAGCTTGCGAAAGGGTTGTTTGAAAATACGTATTTATTTTATTCAAGCTTAACCGGATTACTCGTAAATCCGGAAAATGGCTTTTAGGGTTCTTTAATCAATGGTGAGGACCCGTTTAGCGTTATGGTTAAGCGGTTGAGACTAATAGTAGCAGGTTTGATGTCTATTGATGGAGTAGACTGTTTGCGTTGGGTCTGGGTGTTTGTGTTTCCTTTGTAGCTTCTGGTTTTGTAATACAAGAGCTTAAGTGACTTACTTTAGAATCAGATCTTCATACCTATGTGACGTTGTCCTATTATTTACTTGCACTCTCTTTTTATCTGAAATTTGATGAATTTTACGCCGCTTACATTATAATTATTATGTTTCGACTAGATATACATTTGATAGCACTTTTTTATAAAACCTTTTTAAATATTGAGGATCCTAAGAAAAAAAAAATATAAATATAAAATACTTTCTCTGTTTTTTTTTTATTTATCACTCACTTTTTGTATTTTTCCCGGGAACAACAAATAGGTCTCATTAATTGACCCTTGGTTTCATGGCTAGTGTCTCTGACCACTTGACCAACGGGCCACTATGTACATTTTAATAGGTCATAAAAAGCATGTCAATTAATTAGTCCTGCTAGCTAACCTGTTTAATTATAACATAGCTGCTCTATTAAAATGTTAACTGTCTAGTTAGTTTTGCCGTGGGTGAAGAAAAATACGATGTAACTTCAGCCCGTTACTGTAACAGAGATACATCCTATTATTAAGTGGTACATCCTTTTGTCTTGTAAATGCTGGTATTCCACTATAAAACTTCATTAGACACCGGAGAAGCCGGCCAAGTGATTCTAAGCCGCTTGCAAATTCACTTAACGCTCGCGCCTTAACGATTGTCATGTCATTTTAACTTAGGCGCGGTGCATATGGAATTTGTGGATTTGAACTTTTAAAATTTATATAAATAATAAATTACTCAGACTGACACACCAATACACTAGATCTAAACTAAGCTTATAAGCTTGCGCTATGAATACTAATTAAACGGGTAAACATACTTAATACGTTTATAAACATCGATGACTCGAGTACAAATGTCTATGTTCATCACACGAAACATTTGCCCCTAGCGGGATTCGTACTCGCGTCCCTTGGCTTTGTGACCACGTTCTCTGACCACTCAACCATCGGGCCTGTCATCAGAAAGAAAGAATGAATTCCCTTCCTAAATAATTTAAGGTCAATGTAAGATAAAATGAGCATGTTTATATAAAATAGGTTTTATTCGGTGACGAAACCACTAGTCGCCACTGTTTTAATTTTGGCCTAAAGCTGATTAAGGGGTTTGCTGCCCCTTTGACTCTTTGTAGCTCTAACGATTGCATTAGTGATGATGTATATGTACCTACATGATGTCTAATACTTGTGTTTACATGGCAATGACTATTGTATATTGAAGATTAGTGTTTTTTTTATTGCTAAAGGTATCTGGCGAGACTGATAAGTATCTGACTGCGTAGCTTTAGGTAGCAGCAAAATGTGGTTTAATAACGGTTTTTTCTTATAAGGTTTGGAAAGCTATGTCATTATTATAAGGCTAAATAAATTACATATGTGTGGATTAGTTAGATTCTTGCAACCGTTATTGATACTTGTCTTCTAAATTTAGGTTAAAAACCAATATATTCCCAAAATCCAATAACACTAAGGTTTACAAGCCATTGCCAGTCAAGTCATAGCTTAATATTCACTTACCACTTCGTAACGAGGGTCCCATAATCATATAGAGACGCCTAACCTCTTCGGCTTAGCATAAAGATTGTCGGCCGTTAAAACTTTGGTAAGAGCTGATGGCTTGGGCCCTTCTTGGAAGCGTTGGCGTAATGTCTTACACAACTGAATAAATGGATCTAGTTGTCCGTCGTTATATAAAAAAATTACAATAACATAAAACTTGATTGTGTTAAAAAATGGCCAATATGAAATATCAAATTATTGTCAAATTCACAAATACATACATACATACATAATATCACACCCATAATCCCAGAAAGGGTAGGCAGAGTCAAAGGGGCAGCAGGCCTATTTAACCACATTCAGCCAAAAACAAAACTGTGCTGGGTTAGATGGAAAATTGTGAAAAAGCAGTGACAAGTAGCCAGCTCGTTGCCTACACAATTACAAAACTCCATATACCATTAGTTGCCTTTTACGCCATGCTAGGCAAGAACCACAGTTGACACATTACTTTATTATTATTATTAAGTCCCCGATCAATATAGGACAAAAATAAACAATTACTGTATTTGCTTAAAACTATAAAAAAAAGAAAGGTTTGGCATCAGACCTTTCTGGTATCGGAAAGGACTTTTATTTACTGTTTAGCATATTAATCAAGCCGTCAGCCACACGGGATATCGACAAATGGCATCGGTTAACTCGTAAGATTTTTTTATTAAACCCTTTCATTTATCTATATTTACATATATGAATGGGATCCATTTTTCGTAAGCCCTTTGTTTTTCATTGCGAATTCATACAAACATACTTACATAACATCACGCACATAATCCCCGAAGGGGTAGGCAGAGTCAAAGGGGAAACATGCCCCTTCAACCACATTCAGCCAAAAATGAAGCCGGGCTGGGTTAGATGGAAAATTGCAAGTGACAAGCGGCTAACCTGTCGCCTACACATCACACACCCAAAACCCGATATACCATTAGTTGCCTTTTACTACATGCTAGGCAAGAACCACAGTTGGCATATTCTATTTAAGTCTCAGACCAACATGGGACAGTAGGCTGGGTTGGATGGAAAGCTGTGAAAAAGGAGTGACAAGAATTCATTGCAGATAAATGTGAATTTCAAACTTTCCTATTCTACATACAAACAACTGCAAATAAAAAATAGGGGCAACGAGTGTATTTCTTATTTCAAAAAGTAAAACCTTTATAAATGTGATCGTTATGATGATTGTAGACTACAACACTTGTAAATTCAAAAAATAAAAACAAATCTCTTAATGACCATGGTAGAAAAGGTATTTTTTTAAAGAATTAAAAAGAGAAGTTTGAATAGCTGATCCTATCAATTTTAAGATACAACTGCAGAAAACTAACTAGTAACTTAAAAATAAGCTTTTACTTCCACGATACTTCGAACCCAATACAATAATTATAAACGCTAATCATGAAAATTATAACCTTATACGCTATAATTATTGAGTTATTGATGATAGATTCTGTGGAAATTTAATTACTTACTTGCGTAAGAATTTTCGTCATGAAAATTATAAAATAATTAGATGGGAAAACTTATTGAAAGTTGATTTACGTTTGATTGGCAAATTTTTTTATCGTATAAGATTTGGAACTCTTTTATTCTGAGAGGAAAAATCCTATAAATATATTAAATCCTTTTTTTTTTAAATAGAAAAGCTTTTGTTAGCTTATCATTGACGTACAAAATATGTCAATACATACAGATGAATGTTTATTCTTTTCAACACAATTTATTATATATATATTATAAAATTTTCATTTTAAAATTGTTAGTCATCGTTTAGACCAGGCCTAAACTTAGTATGTATATATTTTTCATTTAACAAATTAATATATTTTAATTTCACCAGTACCAAAAGCTCACTTTAGCCTCAGTACCTACTAAGGACATAAAAACAAAATATGTTCTACTTCGGACCAAACGAGATGCTTTTCCCTGCCCAATTTCCACTATCTTAAGAAAATGTTCAGCTAAAAGGACAATAACGTGGTTTAGGTATTTCGTAATGAGACCACGTCTATTCCAATCACGAGTACACGCCGGAGGCGGGTTCCGCCTCATTAGTTGATAGGACCAAAACTTTGGTTCTAATCAAGTTTTTGGACAGTGCTTGGGAACTTTCGCTGAGCCGTGTAAGGATGGTGAATTAAATATAGTTATGTGCTTTTATTGGTCAATTCATTATTTCGTACTAGATAGTATGAATAAAAAGTGGGTACGGCAAGAAAATTATTTAGTAAATTTATAAATTTTTGGGAAAATTTATTGTCTAATCATAATGATGCATATTTCCCATCTTTCTCCTAATTGTAGTTCACAAGGGCTTAACTAGGAAGAAAACTAGGTTAACAAGGATCCTGAAATTGACAAGCCAATTTTAAGGAGAATGATTATGGTTTTCTGGTTTTCTTAAGACGGTTAACATTTAGTCTATTTAACTAGGTTGTATTGGAACATTTATCTATGCACGTAGTATGAACAGAGATGGACAGTAAATATAATAACAAAGATGGAGTATATTGTAGCATACGTCATTGTTTTTTGTTTTTTTTACGCATATTATATTTCTATGCATATAATAGTTTGTGTTTTTTTAATGCGTGTTACAGGACTTTGCATTGTTTGGGACATAAATTAGTATCGCACGCCTTGAAATTAGCCAAAGATTGGACGTGACGGGCGACGCGTGGTCACATTGTGTGAATGGCATCTGTGACCGGCGAATGACGTGTTAATGACGTGTGCAGGAAGTTTTGCCTTTGATGTTAGTTAGTTAGGTGCGTGTTTCGCACACCTAATCGTATTATGTTATATTCAATTATAATAAGTAAAAATAACTCATTTGAAAGGCTGACTTTTGTATAGTCAGATAAAAATTGTAGCCCGGTAAACAAAAACAATAAAGATGATTCTAAAATGGCATCATTGTTGCATAAGTAATATTACCCAACGACGTTCTTATATTTTGTACTTTATCATTTTACGCTCTATTACAAATATTTTTATCCAACTTTTAAACTTTTTTAACTCTAAAAGTCAGGAAAAACAGCAATGGGTGTAAAACATTAGAACCATTTCTCACTATTATAAATAATAGGCTGCTTGATCTAATAAAGACTCAATTTTACTCCAGTCTTGGATGTTTATTTGAACTTAAACGTTCTAGAGGTACATGATCCGATTGCTGCTGATCTACCAGTATTGTTCATCGCATCTGTGAAATAATAAAACCATGTTCCACTGAGCTAGCCCGGTACATCATAAACAAACCATATCAAGGAAAAAATGGTCTGTTTTCTCAGCACTAAAACTTTTAAATTAGGCGAGTTGTTCACTTCGCTAACTTTTCAATTGCAAGTTGAGTAACTTTTGTCTCAGGTGAATACTTGTGTGATGAAATATCTCTAAGTAAGCCTTAGGACACACAAATTCATCATAGCTTTGTGTTAGCGAAAATTTTCTTGACAAAAATTTTACCTTCTTTAAGTATCATCATTTCTACGTTAAAATTTCGCGTTGATATTTAAAGTGACAGTCCGTTATGATTAATGTAAAGTAGATAGGTGAATGTTCCTCCCTCGTAGGGCTGCCATCCGTCCGGGCTTCCTCAGATTTGTCCTAGTTTGAAGGGCGTGCAGGGGCCGTCCGGTAGGGGTTTTTAAAAACACTTTTATTGTCAGGGGATACTAATTTTTTTTTAAAATAAGCGATTAATTTTAATAAATCTCAGTTGAAAATTCATAATAATAATTATGTTGCCGTGCATTCAAGAAGGCACGGCAAAATAGTCGTCGTAATTTTATATAATAATTTGATTGGTGCCAAAAAGATGAGCGTTTCTTATTATTTTTGTTGCCATATTGCCTCAGAAAGAGTGTGTAATATTATTAAAAATGTCACTGTATAAAAAATTAATAATAAAAATTACAAAGATGTTTTTATTTTTGTGTCATAAAATATTTTTTCACAGGTATCCGGGAAAAAAACATATTTCGCCCTAGTGTCCGAGATTTTTGCCTTATATATCCGGCGTCAGCAATTAAGGTGACGGCAGCCCTACTCCCACGCAAAAACTATTAAAGTACTCCGATGAATCATGTAATAAAGAATCACGTTTTAATTTGTTAATGCAACTTTTTGCACTCAACCATAAATCATCTTCTTTGTCCTTGATAATTCCGAAAATACATACCTAAAACACCATTTTGAAAAACGAATGCTTAACTTGATTAACTCATACGTATTCATACATTTCTATATCAGTCTTTGAGATATTTTTTTACAGTTAGGAGAGAAAACGAATCCATTCATTATAACTCGAATCAGGTCAAAATATCATCGACCGCTTCATATCTAGAAAAACAGACGATAATTCCAAAAAAGGAGAACCATTTCTTTTGATACGTAAAAAACCCTTTAAAGTTAAAAATATACTTACATATGTTCCCACATATATGCTTAGTAAATAATGCAGGCTGTATACTCAAGAACAAAGCATCTTCGCTGACAAAACAGTTTGAGAGCTAGTTTAGAGAGCCTCTTAGTTTCTTGCAAAACTTTTCTCAAGGAGTCTTCTCAGTTGCACCCGCTTTTGTATGGGGGATGACGGGATTTTCGCGGAACCGCAAACTTGTGGGGGAGTACTGAAGTGCAAGTACGTAACTGTGTAGAGTTTTATAGCGTGATGACTCTATCGAAGAAGGGTTGTGAAAATTAAGCAATGCTTGTCGCTGCCAAGGTTTGGATTGGTCCAAATATAGGTATATAAATAATTACCTAAAACCTTGATCAGCCTGCTGTAATTAAGCTGAATAAAAGTTTAGTCTGTAACTAACAAACTAACTTCACGCCAATTCTCTAGTGGGGCAGGCAGAGGGAATGGAACGCTATATGACACGGTCCGTTATCGTTAAGTTTCATCTTAATCTAAAAAATAATTTTACCGAAGTAAGTGAATTACATATGTAAAATTGTAATGTGCCGAGTTAAATTCCTCACAACCTTAATCAAAACGTTCAAAATTTGCAACGTGGTCTTGTTTCTAGTTAGGGTTGCCAATATTTTAATATCAAAGTAACTTTTTTCTAACTTTTTTAATGATCTCTAATTACTTTGACTTAAATTATTATTTTAATAAAAATGTATGAGTAACAGACAACATTTACAAAATATTCCTTACAGTAGGTAAATTAAATAAAATTTAGCTAAATATGGTGTATAACTCCTTCGACTATTGCAGACGCGATGATGTGTATATATATTTATTTATCTTCACGGTAGGTTTATAATTATTCCGACAATTAAGTTCATTTATAATGTTTATTATACGTACTAGATTCATTGATCGAAAAATATATTAAACATTTTAAATTGTCTTATCCATCATGATCATTTAAGGACCACAGATAAGGTGTAAATACATAGATATACTTATGCTCTTTATGATTCTACTTAATATTACAAAAACGAAAATGTCTTTAAAATAGTTTGTTAAAATAATCACGTTGTAACGACTTCAGCCATATTGGTATTTTTAGGATTCCGCACCCAAAGGGTAACAGGTCCCTATTACTAAGACTCCGCTGTCCGTCCGTCTGTCACCAGGCTGTATATCATGAACCGTGATAGTTAGACAGTTGAAATTTCCACAGATAAGATTTGACAAGCTCGATGGCGCATTCGGTAGTGACCCTGCCCCATGCGCCAAGAGTTGTGGGTTCGATTCCCACACAGGACAAATATTCGTGTGAAGAATACATAAGTAAATATTTGTAATACCACTGTTGTTTCTGATATCCGTCACACAAGTGCTTAAGCTACTTACTTCGGAGTCAGATCAATGTATGTGATGTCGTTGAATATGTATTTTTGTTGCCGCTACAACAACAAATACTAAAAAACAGAATAAAATAAATATTTAAGGGGGCTCCCATAAAACAGACATATTTTATTTTTGCCGTCTAAAAATCATGGTACGGAACCCTTCGTGTGCGAGTCCGAATCGCACTTGGCCAGTTTTTTTTTTATAACCTATAGTTATTTAACCTTAGTATAAACACACATATTCCTCTTTAGCCTAATTCTGAAGTTTACTTAGGGAGATCCTAGGCAGATTAGTATATATATAATATAAATATAAGATATAGATTTATACTACTGTATACTAGTGTATAAATCTATACTAACAGAGCAATTTCAACCCTAACCTGAACAAAATAATTACACGCGTGAGAAGTATCATCGTATTTCCCAGCTACTAAGACTTAGGTAGTTAATTAATATGGCTCTAGAGAGGCTGTACAAATTTAACATCAGCGGTTATTTGCCTAAGGAGAGGAATAATTTGTTCTACAAGATTATTCCATTATGTGTGAGTGATTCCGAGTGTGATTATTGTATCGGGTTACTTAATTGTGATATTGATATTGCGATGTGAAACCCGTACATAGTAATTCGAGTAGCAGTTTAATTTTCCTTTTTCACAGCTTTTCATCCAACCCAGCCCACTGTCCCATGTTGGTCTAGGACTTAAAAAGAATATGCCAACAGTGGTTCTTGCCTAGCATGTCGAAAAAGGCGACTAATGGTATATCGGGTTTTGGGTGTGTGATTGTGTAGGCGACAGGTTAGCCGTTTGTCACTGCTTTTTCACAATTTTCCATCTAACCCGGCTTTATTTTTGGCTGAATTTGGTTGAAGGGGCATGCTGCCCCTGTGACTCTGCCTACCCCTTCGTGGATTATGGGCGTGATGTTATGTGTGTGTGTGTGTTATGTGGGAGTAATTCTTGTGTTGAAAACCAACAATATTTTATATACAATATTGTATGTACAATACTTGTATATACATATGCGTATAAATTGAACCATAATACAATTTCATGAATAATTTATAAACACATAAGTAAATAAATGTTTACCGATTGAGGAACGCACCTGCCAGATGTTTAATACATAAGCAAATATTATAGACGTATGTAAGTTAATGTATGTAAATATAATATAGTGTTAAATTTGTTCCTGTCGGCATTATAAATTAATAATTAGTAATCTGCATTATGTCGGATATTTGCATACAATTATAATGCGAATGTTTTTGTTCTTAATCAAATAAGATTCCCTACACGTATGTATATAGTATGTGCATAGTTAAGTATATGAATACATACATAACTTACTATTACTAAACGTACCGCAAATTTTATGTAATAGCTTTATATTCGGTTCTCTCTGCCTACCCCGCTAGGCAAGTGGCGTAAAGTTAGTTAGCTTTATATAAACTGTATTATTGTCAAATAAAATATTAGTCCTCCATTTTAATGGAAATAATTAATTAAAATATGCTGCGAATAATTAAGTATACTAGCAGATAGACATTTGCTTGTCAATTATCACATCACAATAAAAGTAACAGATCTACTTATCAATATAAAAAATATATGTCCGATGTTGGTCCGAGACTTAAAGAATGTGCCAACTGTGTTTATTGCCTAGCATGTCGTAGAAGGCGACTAATGGTATATGGGGTTGTGGGTATGTGATTGTGTAGGCGACGAGCTAGCCGCTTGTCACTACTTTTTCATAATTTTCCAGTCCAGTTTTGTTTATGGCTAAATGTGGTTAAAGGGGCCTGCTGCCCCTTTGACTCTGCCAACGCCTTCGGGGATTATGGGCATGATGTTATGTACCTATATATGTATTATGTAATATAAAAAAAGTTTAATTTTTATCTCACCGATTTACAGCAAACTGGCTCTACGGTGCATTCTCCTTCCTATAAAATTATCCTATACTTTTTCCCTTTCATGTTATGCCATAACTTTAAGCTTGTTAACATAATTGTGGCTTGTTTACCAGACAAAGTGCATCCCTCCATCCCGTAAGCCACAATTTATTTAATAAAGGGCAGATTATAAATATACTTACCTAAGAAGTAAACATTCTTGAAAGCCCTTCAAAGGGTGCAGGGTGCTTTTACCTTTCCTGAGTAATGTTTCGCTAAGCTGCCATTATCGTATTTTAATTTGTAACGAAACTACTATAAATACAAAAAAGGCTGTATTAATTTTTAAGTATATTGTGTATTTATTTCTGATTATTAGTACCTACCAATACATAGTTGCTAGTAAAATGATGATTTTGTAGAACTATAAACATGTTAGGTGGACCGTGCCCTAAGGCGTTCGGTTCTCTCTGCCCACCCCGTAAAGAAAATGGCGTGAAGTTAGATAGTTAATTTTAAACATGTACCTGTACTAAAATAGTCATGAATGCGTTAGTGAGTTTGATTATTAATGTTTCACGTCTCATAACTATCTACTCAGCCAATCGTTACAAATTGTGAAAACAAATTGTTGATTTACATGGATAAAGTAAAAAAAAAAATATTTACTTGGAAGATACTGAAAATTGACCAAATTCAAAAAAGTCAGTCAATTGCAACCATTTTAATGAAATAAAATAAATGTGTATGTTTATATGGCAGGACAAACACAGACTGTCCATTATTCAAATATTTTATGTATGTATTAAAATATTGGCGTATTTTCCATGAACAAAGATAATAAATACATTACTGTTCATAATTTAAAGCTAGTTAATACTCCAGCTTGCCAGTTAGAACGTATAAATCGGTCATGTGCGAGCTGAAATCTAACAGTGATCGGTTCCGTACCCAACGCCCAATATTTTAACATCAGCGCTGAATATAAACATACTTCTAGGACGTCCTTTATTACCTAATTCGATTTTGGTACATACATACATACGTTATCATTACGTCTGCAATCGGCAGAGTTCTTTCAGATAAGCTCCTTCTACACTCAGCTAAAACAAAGAAATTACTTGAGCTGGGTTAGATGTCAAACAGCGAAGAAGTTGCTTTTGGTAGTTTTTTTTTGTGTTATAATATAAAAAGCAATAGCAATACAAACTCTATGGAGATTGCATATATATCAATATTAATTAATATACATATATACAATTTCTTGAGATATTACCTAAGCAACACAGTTCTGTTAACAGCCTTTGCGTACGAAACTCTAAAAAAATAATTTGATAAATGGGTACTTACTTCACGTAAAAATAAAAACTTAAGTGTCATTGCTGTGATGACGCATGCGATGGTTATTACACTAAACCGCATGGCTGATTTAAGTAATGTAGCAAAACTATCGGTACTAACTATATCGATAAGAAATATCAGACTATATTGTATCAAGGTATGAACTTCGATAACAATACTTTTATTAGTAATTCAATAATAAATGTATAATAAAAAAAATAAATCTTGTACTTTCTACGAAACAAAATATTCGGCTTCAAACTTATTTAACTTTATACGCTAGCGTCATTCCAAAAAATAATTATTAATTTCCATTCATCAATCTAATCACTGAATTGAAAAATATGTCAAATAGGTGTCTTAAGGGCGCATAACTATTAATGTCAAATTCAAACTGTCACGGAACTCATCTTATATGAATATGTATTATATGTATGTATATATCATTTTATATGTTAACACCATTTATATTTAATTTTGAAATATCAATTCTGAAAAAGAAGTATCGTAGTCTGCTGTTAAGCCTTATTGATTTTGTATCATATTGAGTCTAAGATTTTTAATTTTACACAAACTGCTTAATATTAAGTCAGTTGACTATACAAACTAGTGACGTCGCACGTTGACAAGCCCATACAAAATCTATAAAGTGATTTCGTTTTGACAGCTCTTAAAAAGTATCTCAATTGACTAGCCAGCCAACATCTCTATTATAATAATATAATGTTCTCCTAACCGATATCAGTTACGGCGGCCAATCTCAACGAGGATTAGCCAACTTCGCAGGAGATATAATAGTGCACAAGTGTGAGCGCAAACACAGGTGCACTCTCTATTCCTTCACTCTCATATAGTCCGGTGAGACGGCAATTCGACATGACCGGAGAGAGGTTAGGCGCAGGACCAACAGTTTAACGTGCTTTCCGAGGCACGGGGGTGATTAAACCGCCAACTTCCTGACTCCGGGCTGTTACTGAGTAATTTAGATATTGAAATACCCTGCCACAAATTTTTGGCCCGACCCGGGATTTGAACCCGGGACCTCTTGGTCCTTAGGCGGCGCATGCTACCACTAGACCAACGAGGCATTATAATAATATACAACACTAGTTAATGAATGTAAACTGGTCGGTAATAGCATGATTCATATAAGAAAAACGTAAATCTAGAAGATAAATTAAAATTATTACCGTGAACTTGGCTACTGTTTATAAATAAGTTGATGGTTATTTTCTTAAAGAAGGTAAGTAGTGCTTAATGACAAATCGTTTATTTCGTTAGTTACAGCATTTGTTCATAAATCTCTAAATTGTAGTTTATTCAAGGATAACTGTTAGGGCCAGTTGCACCTCTTAATCAGCAGTCACTGATATATTCTATTAAGAATTTATTTTTGCCGTTTATGACCACTTAATTCTTTTGTATTAAAAAGTAACACGCATCCATTCATTCTTAATCACAAACTTATACTTTAACAAATCTATATAAATAAAACAAAGTCGTGTTTGTTACACCACTTATAAGTCGAGAACGGCTGAACCGATTTACGTTGTTTTTGATTTGTTGGATTTGTCTTCGTCCAGAATAACAGAATAACTATTAAAAACATTGAAAAATTGACGATAAAACAAAATAAAAGCAAAAGTATTTTCTCATATAAAACGGTGGGATTCGTATCTGTCAATGTTAAATGTCAATCGACAAATCAATGTCAATTTTCATTTACTGGGCGATATGAAGTTCGCCGGGACAGCTAGTGGTTTATAAAGGCATAAATACTGAACCAAATATTTGAAGCTTTAAGCGGATATGTTTTAATATAAGCCAATATTCAACTCTTGCTTAACCTTAGCGATCAAAACTTGTACTAGCTAATAACAAAATATATTATATAAATACGTAGTTACGCTACCGAGCACCTCATCTTGATAAATTATGAAGACAACCAACCTACTTATAATGTGGTATCAATGTACCCAGCCCTGAATACATAACGCGAAAGGATCACATCCAAATCTCGCTGAAGACGTCACTCATACATAATTCATACACGCAAATGAAGCCCTTATTATGGTTAGTGGGAAATTCGTATAACTGCCTGGCAGATTATCAAGTCAAGGTGACGTGACGTCACAGTGGACGTCGACGGTTTTGCTCTTAAAGTGTGTTAGTTGCCTTTTGGGATGAGTTTTTCAAAATAAAGTGTGTACAGATTCGAAAACAATTTGGCCAGTTAATTTTTGTGCTTTAAAATAAAAATAAATTTAAGAAAAAAAAACAATAATTTTATTTAAACATCAAATTACAATTATATATCCTAATTAACAACTCTTAAGACCAGAGACTCCATTCCAACCACTTCCAAGTGACTTGCATGGACAGTAGACCTGAAATTAAATCAAATTAATAACAAAGAAACATTACTTGTTTTAAACATGGAATATTAAAAAAATAAGGACTTCGCACCACTAACTAGATGTTCAGGCATTTACGGGGTTTCAACTTGACAGTCAAATTACATCACAGATTGACATAAACACTTCAAATTCAAATCCCGATATCTGATATCATTAAGTCTCACCAACATATGCGTAGGCTTGACACTGTAGTATGACAGCGCGAAGTCTTTTTTTTACTAGTCCGTGGTTTTAAAATAATGTCTAATATTATAATAATCGTATTAAAAAAGGTTGTCACAGTCAAAAATGTTTACTATGCTTGTAAATACAATACAATACAATACTTATTGTACATGATGGACATTAACTCAAAAATATTTTGAAGCTATTTTTAAATTAAGCATAATATCAGTAAAAAAATTGTCAAAATCGATTCGGTATTTAAATTTGACGTGTAATTCTTACCCTGGATTCTTTGGTGACTGGATATCATTGAGAACAACCTCTAATTCCTCAGTGACATTTTCAAAATAGGTCAAATCTAGTGTATAAGTTTTATTCCTGAAGTTGGCTAAAACGACGTAAGTGTCACCGTTGTGCCACCTGAATGGACAAGGATTAATAAATAAATAATAATCTATACTTATAATAAATCTGTAGAGAGGTCAATTCTGTACATGAAATATATTTTCTAAATAACTATCAGGGGGTGATTAGTGATCGATACTGATGCCAAAAATGCAGTCAGTAAAATTTTTGTCTGTCTGTCTGTCTGTCTGTCTGTCTGTATGTCTGTCTGTCTGTCTGTTTGTCTGTCTGTATGTTCCTTATAGAAACAAAAACTACTCGACGGATTTTAACGAAACTTGGTACAATTATTCTTTATACTCCTGGGCAGGTAGCATACTTTTCATCACGCTACAATCAATAGAAGCAGAGTAGTGAAGGAAAATGTTGGAAAACGGGAGAAGTTTCTCCATTTTTTTAAGCTTCCGTCGCGTGTGCTGCCTTAATGGTTAAATTACATAGAAATCATGTATGACGGAAATAGTCTTTATAAAATTAACCTTAAACGCGGGTGACACCGCTGGCACAGCTAGTAATAAATAAATTCTTCAGACTGACACACCAAGACCTTAGTTCCAAACTAAGCTTAGATATCAGCTTGTGCTATGGATACTAGGTGAACGGATAGACATTCTAAAATACGTTTATAAACATCCATGACTCGAGTACAAATATTCATGTTTATCACAGGAAACATTTGCCCCTAGCGGGATTCGAACCCGCGACCCTTGGCTTCGTGGCCAGGGTCTCTAACTACTCGACCAACGGGCCAGTCCAACATATACTCAGACACTTACCCCATGTTGGTCTGGGACTCAAAAATAATGTACTTGCTATATTTTTGTCCTAGAATGTCGTAAAAGGCAGTTCCCTTTTTACTTTATTAACTTAAATACTATTAGTTAATGGTATATTTATTGGGTTTGTGATTATGTAAGCGCCGAGTTAGCCATTTGTTTTGTCTGTTTTTTTAGTTGATTGTAGTTTAGAGAGCATTTAAAAAAAAAGTTATTATTTATGCCACTCTATGGTATGCTAGAAAAAAATTTAATAAACCTACAAGTTCAGATAATATTGATGTAACTACCCTAAAGGCAATAAAACCCTTGCCTAGGGATTACCAAAGGTCGAATGTCGTTTTAATACTATAATCAGAATCGCTGGAAGACATATTTTTTATATTATATTTAGTATATTTCAAATGTAGGTAAACGTTTCGTGTAAAATGAATTAAAGATTTACGAAGAGTAAAATTCTTGTTTTTTTTTAATCAAGGTTAATACTAATCGGGTACTTTTCATAAGTAATAACTGTAAGATTTAGTGAAAACAGTAGGATTGTAATGTTACCTCCGGCTATTATCTTTCATTATCCATTCCCTTTGCAAAAAGCAAATGCCCATTTGCTGTTTTTCCTTTGCTTTGTAGTATTATGAAACATGTTTAATGGTCTTTTATACATTCATAAATAATTTTGTACGTCTATGAAGTATAAATAATAATAATACAAATATGTGTTTTTTGATGTAAAACTTAAACATTCCTTTATATTTTATAGTTAAACAAATAATTATTTATCTTGTTGTTTTGCAGTACAATTTTTCCTATGTTTGTAAGTAGATGTTTTGCCAATCAAAGACCATAAAAATCTGTCTTCTTGAGTTATAAATAGTGCCACTAACCTTACTTTATTTTATATATTACATAAGCATCATGCTCGTAATACAGATAAAGGTAAAAAACATTGTCAAACAAAATCTGTTGCCTTGTTTAGAGCATCCAAACAACTGACCTGTGACCTTTGTAACCCCTAGGAAACGAATACAGAAAAATCGGATCACGCATATACATGCCTGTTATTATGGCATAAAACAATAGGTAGGTATGAATAAATATAATGCCCAAGCGTTTATTTTATTACTTGCTCTTTTAAAAAAATACACAAAAACTTTAACTCTTACTCACTTAAATTTTATATTTTTTTCTTTGCAGGTAAGCATTCACAGTTCAACTTGAAAGCCATATTTGCAGTAAGTAACCAAATTAAAATACTCCATCAGCACAAAATCAACAGTGTTGGTTTGTTAATATCATCTATGTAACTCAAGATCTCGCTTAGAATCATAGAAAGCAGTAATACGGACCTAAGCATCAAAGTCAAGATGTTGATTGATTGTTGGGTTAATTTTCATGTTGTCTAAATCAACATCATGTTTGTTGAAAGCTTATGATGGATACATACATCTTGAATGGAATAATTATCCGATCAAATAAAGTATAAAGTTGCCAATTTAAGGGTTTTATTCGGTAATTAAACTAGGGAAAATGTGATTATAGAATTTTGCGAACTTTATACTAAAACTATTAATATGACTATTATATATGACTATTATAAACTATTATATAAACTATTATATATGACTGTTAAAAAAAAATAATAGACCTCTTTTTGAAACATCAATCTTACCGTCTAAATCCAAAAACGTCTGAGTTGAAAGCGACGGACTCGTATCTGCCGTGTTTGAAGGCGTCCTTGGTGCGCAGACGCGCAAGGCTCTTGTATACATTCAGGTGGGACCTCTGTATCCCAGATTGTACTTTAACATTCAGCGATTTGTAGCCTGCAGCCACTGGTAACCAGGTCTTGGGAGCCGTTGAGAACCCTAAAAACATGACGAATGAAGGAAAGACTAGTTTAATTATGTTTAATCAGGAAAGTAGAATATTGTTGACTCTTTCAAACAGAAGGTTAGGCTAAGCTTTTAGTCCCGGGCGATTGATTAAATTGCAATGGTTAAACCATAATTAATCTTAATAACCGCGACAACACCTAAATTCTAGTCCATAATCGAATACAAAATAGATTTTACTGTAATATTCTCATCTTTACCGGCGTTTACTTCAGTATTCCACTGGAATGGTGTCCTTCCAGGATCTCTGGATGCTTTCCAGTAATTGATTGGATCATCAGTGTTGCAACCGCCTGGGTCAAGGGTATCTTCCCAGCTTACGTAACCATCAACCATACCCAATTCATCGCCCTATACAAAAAAAAAATATAATAAGATCACTCATGGAAAAAAAAATAAACCTCTTAAATCTGTGGGATATCTAATAACAAAGAATAATTAAAATGAAGAAGTGTATATACATCTATGTTTACTAAGTCAAACCTCAATATAACTTACCATGTAGGTTATAGCAATTCCTGGAAGCAGTAAAACTAACATATTGATCCCGTCGACCATGTCATCTCCAAATCGTGTGGCTGGTCTACTTTGGTCATGGTTTCCTGCCTGCAACAGATAAAACGTCAGTGGAAATTTTCATTTATACCAATTTTACTATGTAAGACGGTTTGTTCTTTACCCATTTTTAAAATGTGTGCTATGCTAACGGTCGTTTAATTTTTACGATAAGTGTTCGAACGAGTTTTGAATTATAGATATTTCAAACTGTCTCATAAATAATGTCAGACTATATCACATACATTGATCTGACTCCGAGATAAGTAACTTAAGCACTTGTGTTACGGATATCAGAATCAAACAAATATATACTTAAATATTGGATATTATCATCCAGACACAGTACAAACACAAGTATTCATCACACGAATGTTTGTCAAGGGTGGGGATCAAACCCACAACTCTTGGTGCATGAGGAAGGGTCACTACGGCATGCGCCATCGAGCCAGTCGTATATAGTGTATATTATAACAAGTACCTATTATGAAATACTTACCACCCAATTTGCTTGCTTATCGATCGGTTTGAAAGTGATAAATTTATCAACAGCATACTTAATTTCAGCAGCAGTGGACCTCTTATTCACTTCCGATATTAAAACGTAGTTGGAAGGAATCTGGACACCTTCGCGATCCCCTTCTCCAAAATACCTCATCACCAACTGAGGAGTCGAGTATGCTTCCGTCATCATAACTCTTGTAAAACCATCCTTTTCTTTGTACTCGTCAAATATTTCTCTCCATTGGTAAACCATGTCAAATGACTCGTCCAGATTTTTGGTGTAAATGTGGTCTACGTAGCTGTAGCTATCTGGGTCATCAGTGAGACCAGAAAGCGGTTCGTCTGGGTACCTTCCACCGTACAACTCTTTGTCTACTTCATACAAATGATTACAGCCACCTATTCTGAAGCCAGCAATACCTTTGTCCAGCCAGAACCTGAGAACTTTCTTCATTTCTTTGACTACCTCAGGGTTACGGTAATTGAAGTCAGGTTGACCAATCACTATCTGGTGAAGGTAGTACTTGCCGACTTCTTCTCTGTATTCCCAGGCACTTTTACGGAAAACACTGACCTGTAATGTAAGGATAGGGAGATATTCATATCAAATAATTGCCTATAGTGGACCTTCAATTTGGCGATGCTAATAATAAATTTGAGAAGTTGTACCTACTTTCTTGAATTATCTTTTTTCAGTCATATAGAAGGTATATCGAGGTCATCTTTGATGATAATAGATTTAGCAAATCATGACATAGCAACATTCATTTAACCTTCGAAACTCTTATGCACCAGGAGAACCAAATAAATTGTATCGTTATGGAAATGTAACCATCCATAGATAAAAAATTTCTTCCGATGGCAAGTGATCGTAAATTTCAAGTAAGAGGTCTACAAGGGCTGTACTAAAGTCGGTTATGAGTTTGTTGCCCTCATTTTTTAGAGCGTGCATAAGGTGTATGTTTTTCCGTTGCTATTTTCCTCCTCGTCTTCTTCAGATTTATATGGGATAAAAAGTACCTAAGAGCGTAATATTAATATGTATTGAAATTTAAAGCAGTTCTTTTTCACTCTCCCCATAAAGCATTGGGGGTCTTAGCGTAATTCAAATAAAGTCTCAACATTTTTGTAACGTGAAACGTCCCAAAAACGGAAGCCAAACTAAAGCTTCCATACAAATAATAAATAAGTAACTGATATAGTTCAAAAGCCATATCATTTTATTTTACGATACTAAACTACTTCAATGTGTTATTAATGAGGCGCTTCAATCAATAATTTTCTTCTGTCAATCCTATCAACTGTGTAAAATGGTTGAATGGTTTTAACCATTTCAATATTTATCTTCATAAATTGTAAGTCTAATTTACAATATCACCTCACCCAGTTATTAGGCGGCTGAAGGTCTCCATTATCATCATTAACTCCATCTTCCCACACAAACCAGTCGTAATATGTTTCGTTTTCTTTAAGAGCCTCCTGGAACCACAGGCTTTCATTGCTTCCGTGATTAGGGACAAAATCTAGGACTATTTTTATATCTGAAATTATAAAGTTACTTACTACTACTTTTTCACAATTTTTCATTTAACCCAGCCCTGTTTTGTTTTTGGCTGAATGTGGTTAAAGAGGCCTGCTACCTCTTTGACTCTACCTACCCCTTCGGGGATTATGGGCGTGATGTTATGTATGAAATTATAAACAGCCAACTAGTTACAGTCTTTTACTTTTACTATGCTCCGTCTGCATAAACAATTTACTAACAGCATTATTTTTTTTTTTTATATTCAGATGAATACAAATGAAAGAAACTTAAGTGAAGTTTCAATTACTATTATAAACAAAAAAAAAACGTTTATTTTTATGTACGCAACGAGCAATTTTTTTTTTATTTTCCAACTAGCCGAATTTAACTTTATTTTTTGGCTCAATGGGGTTTAAGGAAGAATTTGGAGGAACTCCTTGTAATCTGCTAACCTATTTGGCGTAATAATATATATGCACATTTTATCATTATTTTTAAATAATGACCCGCCCCGTCTTCGCATAGTGAGGACAAAATAATATGAAACTATACGCATAAACCTTCCTCTTGAATCACTATCTATTGGTAAATCGCATCAACATCCCTTATGCAGTTTAAAATATCTAAGCGAACAGACAGAAGGGTCGACTTTGTTTTATACTATGTCTCGAATCAATTTCTTATTATTTAGTTTCAGAATCATTAGGTTCATACCGTATTACATTATTGCTATAAGCCAATTTCCATCATACTCGTAATACATACGGGTATCTAATTATAATAAGAAGCCAATTAACAACGAAAACCTATTGTAATAAGCATATTAATCCTATCAGGCCTTAACAAATATCAGTTTACATTTCACCGAAGCGAAATAAGCAAAATGGTGAATATGGTTGCTCTTATCCGAAAATAGAATGCCTGTAACCACGAGGCAATGTCAAAGCCATATTGTATGCACTCGATATAATGATTAATTTAATGCCAGAGAATTTGAAACTCTGATTGTTAAAGAGACTAGGGATATCGTACTTCACATATGATCTATAAAATTTCCCGGGATAAAAAGTAGCCCATATTAAAAAGCCTACGTTAGTATCTTAGCATTGAAACTTTGGGCATATAGGAACTGAATTTCAATGTAGTTGGTTAAGCAGTTCAGGCGTGGAAACGAGACACAGACAAAGTTACTTTCTCATTTACACTCTTAGTAATTAGTATATTAAATGTGATACAAAATTTGAGAAACGTCATAAAATCGACGCATCAGATTACGGTCCCAAAACCTAATTTATACATTCATACATACATACATACATAATATCACGCTTTTTTTCCCATTTATAAATAAATTTAATTATATTTAATAACAAAAAAATACGACCGAGCTTTAAAAAAGTATTTTTGAAAACAGTATTTAATCAATGCGATGATGATTTTTATAAACAGAACATATCAATAAATATATGCTAGAATAACGGTTTAACTATACAGATATTTGTTTTAATTATATGTGACAGTAGAAAGTAGTGAACTCAAAAGTTTTACTTTATATTAAATACTAGCTGTGCCAGCGGTGTCACCCGCGTTTATGGTTAATATTATAAAGATTATTTCCGTCATAAAAGATTTCTATGTAACTTTAACCATTAAGGCTGCACACGCGACGGAAGCTTAAAAAATGGAGTAACTTCTCCCGTTTTACCAACATTTTCCTTCACTACTTTCAATGTTTCAACATCTCACCAAGTTCTTTCGCCTTAGCTAGAAGATTTTCAAAATCCTCCATAGTCCCGTAGTCTTTCTCAATGGCATAAAAATCGCTGATGTCATATCCAAAATCGTACATGGGCGATTCGAAGATTGGAGATATCCAAATCGCTCCAATGCCTAGCTCTTTTAGATATTCCAGCTTAGATGTGATACCTAAAAAAAAATTCAAACGGATAGTTTATGGTATACGACTTAAAAGGAATGTAGATAACATTTACTTTATGTTCAAGACCATTCAAAGATTATCGTGTAATTTAACTTGAACCTCTTTTGGATACAATGCCTTAATTCATTTGAAGCAATCAATTTTGGGTTTTTCTTTCTAAGCGAAGTCGTAAAATAAAAAACAGATGTGCAATTTAGGAGAATATCATAATTTGAAAGCCAATAAGCGATATTATAATGCCAGACAAAAAAAATAAAACGAGCTTAATAATAACTTCAATTTCATATTTTTCATCTTTTTAATAATTTAACTATTGCGAAAAAGGGGCTTCTTACAATATTGTTTTCCCGAGGAGACCTACAACACTTCTACTGCGATTATGTCTAACTAATTCTATAGTTTCTTATATTTTACCGTACCGCTTATATCACCGATTCCATCTCCATCACTATCCATAAACGACCTGGGGTAAATTTGGTAGAAAATGGTAGTTTCCCACCAGTCCAGCTCACTTTCGTTCTGAACCGCCACGATAAACAACGTTATGAATAGAAGGCTTTTTAATCTGAAAAAATCTCAATATTTTTTATACCCAGAAAGTAGCCCCATGCATGATAAGCGTAGCCGGTACTAAAGCCACATAGTAGAACGTTGCTACCCCTCAAAGTTTTGTCAAGAATTCACTGCACTGATGGTTTATGGGGCAAGTAAATACGGTAGAATGGAATATTAAAGCAATGAACTGGTGGGGTTATAAGGTAAAGCGAAGTAAGTTAAGTAAAATTCCTTTTTTTTTTACTAGACACATGTATAGTAGTACAATTTTGATTAATTCTAAAGCTTCTGTAGATGAAAATAAACTTGAACATTCCAGTATGTGCGCAACAAAAACTAACTGCTTATAAATCTTCCTTTTTTATTGTAATCCACCAATTTTAATGTTGTAACTCAACATAGTTTGTGTACTTATCTGCTCGTTTTAATTACAATATTGATATTTATTTTATATTGATATTTATTACCAATTTTTATCGTCTCACGTGTCATAAATCTATTTTTTATCCATGAAACTAGAGACTGAAATCGATTTAACAGCAAACATACACATTTATATCACGAGAACAGATATGACATATGTGTATACATATATGTCGGATAGCAAAATATATGCTGAGTGTGTGTCGGACCATACACAATATAAAGTTCCGTACTTATGATTAAATTCGGACATATTTTTATATATATACGAAATATAAAATGGAATCTCTGAGATGTCTATCTCAAATATATGTCTATATGGGCAGACAGATAAAAGGAGTAATGAGAGTTTCTTAATTGATATCAAAACCCTTAAAACTGCATAATGTTTTAGTTTTAGTAACGCGAACACACAGATGATTTATTATTATTTATAGCTATACACTATGGAAGCAAACACAACAAGTGGCAATAAGAATTCTTTTTTTTTATGCCATTTAAAATAAAAATAAAACTTTTTACTATTATTATAAATGCGAAAGTTTGTTTGGATGTGTGGATGTTCGTTACTCTTTCAAGCATATTATTTATAGCTATACACTATGGAAGCAAACACAACAAGTGGCAACAAGGATTCTTTGTTTTTTTTATGCCATTTAAAAACAAAAAAAAAACTTTCTACTAATATTATAAATGCGAAAGTTTCTTTGAATGTGTGGATGTTTGTTACTCTTTCAAGCAAAAATTACTGAATGGGTTTTGATGAAATTTTAGAATAATATATCTTATACACCTGAATAATATACAGGCTATATTTTATCGACGTACCACGTGAGCAAAGCTTTGGGCACAAACTAGTATTATTATAAAATTCTATAAATAAAACGGTCTCACCTCATGTTCGCAGCCATTAAATACAATGAATGCTTTCATTTGAACCTTAATATAAGGAAAAATATCTCAATATAAAGATACGGTAAGATTATGGCGATTGTTTTGAGATAAAATTGTGTCTGGCGATCGAGATGTGTTTGTGATACCTACATCTTGAAGATGAATTTGTATTATTAATTATTATTATGACATGCTAGGAAAAAAACTGAAATTGAAATTGAAATTGAAATTGAATTTAAAAAAATGCCATCTCATGCATTTTACTCGAA
This sequence comes from Glyphodes perspectalis, assembly GCA_951394215.1. Taxonomy (NCBI): domain Eukaryota; kingdom Metazoa; phylum Arthropoda; class Insecta; order Lepidoptera; family Crambidae; genus Glyphodes; species Glyphodes perspectalis. The sequence continues at coordinate 15,132,778 of OX596202.1, read as the reverse complement.
AAAAGTCGCCGTATTTCTCATCCTATAAATTAAGAAATCACATTCTAAAGGAGGTTGATACAATTCGTGATCTGGGAGTCATAGTTGATAATAAATTAAGATTTAATGTTCATGTGGATAATATTGTTAAGAAAAGTTTTAAGTTACTTGGATTTGTGCTCCGTAACTGCAAAGAGTTTAAATCGGCTCGCTCAAAAATCTGTATTTTTAATTGTCTTGTTAGATCGGTGCTTGAATACTGCAGTACAGTATGGACTCCGAAATACGATATATACAAAAAGAGAATAGAATCAGTAAACAAAAGATTTCTTTGGCATTTGGCTTTTCAACACTACAAGGTTAAAGAATTAGAATCATATAAATCGCGATTAGAGTACTTTAAAATTCAAAGGTTAGAGAGCCGTCGAGACATCTCAGATTTTAAATTTTTACACAAACTGGTCAACGGTCAGCTGGACTGCCCAATGCTTTTATCTAAAGTTAAATTCAATGTCCCTCGTAAGCACGTTTTTCCAGATACATATTGTTTTCGTCAAAAACTTTTAAAAGTAACCTGGGTCACTTTTCCTCAGTTAACCGTATGCAAACGATGTACAACAAAGCGACTAATGGCACAAACACTGACATATTCAGTAAATCTTCATCCTTTATAAATTCTATAGCTTCTTTGAAATAGATCGATTTGTGGGCATCCTGTCTTATGGCACTGCATCAGTGAACTCTATTCGATCCCAAGATATCAATCGCAGGGCTGATGTAGTTGCTGTGGACATGGCTCTCACTGACTGATTATTTTTGTTTTAGTTTAATTGCTAAGAAAACTCGTGTATTGCGCATGTCGTGGCAGCCTATAATTAAGACATCACTTAAAAATGTTTAAAATGCGTGTGTAAATTTAACCATGTAACAAGTGAATGTTTTGTTGGTTGTCCTAAATAAATAAATAAATAAAAATAAATAAATAAAACCACAGTTGGCACATTCTTTTTAAGTCCCAGAGCAACATGGAACAATGGGCTGGGTTAGATGGAAAATTGTGAAAAAATAGTGACAAGTGGCTAGCTCGTCGCCTACACAATCACATACCCACAACCCCATAAACCATTAGTCGCCTTTTACGTTATGCTAGGCAAGAAACGCAGTTGGCCTTTTTTTTAAAGTCCCAGACCAACATCGGACTACTATTTGCATTTTGCAAAATTTGGGCGCATCTTTTGCGAAAACTATCGCATCGCACTAATGCAAAAATGTGGCATAACCTTTTTTGTAGGAAATGCAATTATCTATAACTTCTATGTACTTGAAACATTTTTCATTATTTTGAACCATTCATGAGTTATTTAAAAAAAAAGTGCTTAATCGATTTAGACGAGCTAGCCACTTGTCACTACTTTTACACAGTCCAGTTTTTTTTTGCTGTACGTTGTTAAACGGGCTTGCTGCCCCTGCGTCCCTGCGTACCTTTTGGGGGATTACGAGCGTGATGTTTTGTATTTATTAAATGTATTATTTTTTCAGGTCTCGAATGCTTATCGCGCTCTTATTACTTATGCTATTGGTGCTAGGAATCCTCAAGACAGCCTTTGAAGGGTTGTGTACGTTCGAGTGATACCTTTTGTGGTGCAAGCGCCTATATCTATGCCGACTATAAGTTTGCTTGCCAACTTACTGGAATAAATAAAAGCTACATACACAAAAGAAAATAGAATCTGCCTTCTACAAATTGGGTGGTCAAGAAAACAGTCTCGCGTTGAGATAATGCGATGATCCTTTTTGTATTTGTCACTTGGCAATAGCAACCCCATCATTTAAATGCTGTAATTATAGTTATTATATATTTGATTAACAACCTTGTTTTTTTTTCCAAATACATTATAATATATAAGTAAAAATCTTTAAGCTCTCAGATTTTCTCCATTTTTACTATAAACCGATTTTTTTATCCATTCAGTTATAAATCTAGTATAGCAAATCATGCATGTAACCATGATCTGATTTATCTACCTGAATCATTAGTCAGATGGTGTAGCCAGACTCACAAAATTTTGCATCATCCTAAAAGTAGACCTCGACCAGGAATGGGATTTATGGTTAAGCCAGATTATGGCAATTAATGCTAGTTAAATGAAATAATATAATTAATAGTTCTAAAATCGCTACTCATCATCATCTTCCTAGCGTCATGTCCCGTGCTTAGACGGGGTCCGCTTAGACCATGATCCAGGATTTACCGAATCTGGTAATTACATTGAAGCGACTGCCGATCTGACCTTCGTAACCCTAAGATAGGGGAACCAGACAATTTTTGGATCATGGTTACAAATCCAAAGTTGTTTGAATTTGCAGGTTTCATCACGATGTTTCCCTTTACCGTCGAGCTAGTGGTATAAATACGTACATAGACTTGAAAAATCCAGAGGTACGTGCCCGGGTTTGAACCCGCACTCCTCGGTTAAGAGGCGCGTGTCCTTACCATTGAGCTACCATCGCATCGCATTCTAAAATCGCTACTAAGGGACTAAATTCTATATGCATTATGTAGTATCTACAGGAGTACTTATAGCTTGACGTTTCGGCCGTGTTGCCACCATGGTCACAAGCGGACGGGTGGTGCGCGACGTTATCGTTTATTCGTAATATATTAGTGTCTTTCTAATCGGTTTTGGCAGCCAAGCTCAACGAGGATTAGCCAACTACGCAGTAGATATTATAGTGCTTAAGTATATTTGCAAACACAGAGTTCACTCTAAGTTCTTTCGTTCTCATGACAGACGACGCCGCAGCGGCAAATGCTGAGGACCTAATTGGCTCCACGTTATTCTTGTTGGTGTTTTTATCACCTATATGTTTTTTTTTTCTCTTCTTTTTTCTTGATGTTACTATTCAAGTTAATATTTATCTTTAATTTTGTGAATGTTTGTATTTTTTAGTATTGTGAAGTCAATAAAATATTTTTCTTTCTTTCTTTATTTTATGGTCCTGTAGACGGAAAGACCGGGATGAGGTTAGGTCAAATGGTGTGACATGTTTTCCGCAACTTGGGTCAGCCTTAAAAACCTACTATATTTTGTTCCAAAAACATCTAGTTCTACCTCGAATTCTCATAAATCTGAATTGTGAGTTTTTACCCTATGAATTAATAGCGCTGTTTTAATAGCTAGTGGTAATAGCTAGCTTGGCTGTTAAGCGATTTATGGAGTCAGCATAAAATCCCGTATCTCTGCTTCGGAAAATTATTACTTGATCGGCTAGTACATTTTTATATTAGACAAATAAAATAGATACCTCAAAATTAAACCACTTTTCAAATGCAATTTTAGAAAGGGCCGTCGGTTCAACGGACAATTTATAGGTGTCTTCTTGAGGCCTACGAAAAACCCAATAAAGACCTTATGCTAATCATGTGATAATGTATTAATCATTATTTATTTGATATTTGTCAATAATTCATAATAATGTTTGTCCCATGTTGGTCTAGGACTTAAAAGAATGTGCCAACTGTGTTTCTTGCCTAGCATGTCGTAAAATGCGACTAATGGTAGATGGGGTTTTGGGTATATAATTGTATAGGAGACGAGCTAGCCACTTGTCACTACTAATTCACAATTTTCCATCTAACCCAGCCCACAGACCCATGTTGGTCTAGAACTTTATAAGAATGTGCTAACTGTGTTTCTTGCCTAGCATGTCGTAAATGGTGACTAATGGTGTATGGGGTTTTGGGTATGTGATTGTGTAGGCGACAAGCTAGCCATTTGTCACTACCTTTTCACAATTTTCGATCTAAACTCAGTTTTATTTTTGGCTGAATGTGGTTAGAGGGGCCTGCTGGCCCCTTGACTCTGCCTACCCCTTCGGGGATTATGGGCGTGATGTTATGTTTGTATGTTCATAATAAATTGTTATGTATGTATGCATGTAATTATTCGCTAAATGTTGAGTAGATTCATATTGTTTAAAAGTAGGTTAGATTCTCTATATAAAATTATAGTTAGTAATGACATAGTTAATCACTAAAATTAAGTAATTATTACGATATGTATGACAACATTTACTTATTTCATGGGTATTTGTAAGTAATTAATAAATATTAGTTTTAATTATTGATAGATTAATGAACGGCCAAATTATGGGTAGGTCATGGTAATTAAATGTGTATAACGTTATGTAGATATTGTATGTAGGTATATATAATCATTGATATTTATGTTTTAATCATTGGAGTAATAAGGTGTAGGTAATATTAAAATATATAACATGTTGGTAACCCATGGACCTATCATAATAAATCTAATAAATTAATTAGATTCTACGCTTTATTTCTAGGCTAAAATAAAAGGTCAGGCTATCTTCTCAACAATTTAATTCAATGATCCGGTTTTCAAAACATTTCTAGATTTCGGTTTTACAACACTTACTTAATAATTGTATATAAAAGTTAATTAATTAACAACCTTTAAAACTAACGATTCGTTTCCACTAACATCCAAATGACTTGCGTGAACGATGGATCTGAAAGGAGGATAAAACGAAATTAGTACTAAAATTAATACTATAAACTACAGATAGCGCCCGAGTTGAATGCAGTCGGGGCCTGAGACGAGACAAACCTGAGCTCTGCATTCATCTCGCGCGCTATCGGTAGTATATACGAAGTCATTTACCTATTTATTTTACTGATTATTCTAAGGAAATTTAAAGGATTTTACAAAATAGTCAGTCAGCTGATCAACTTTTGTATAAAAAGTAAAATAAATTGCTCATTTTCTAAATTATCTTAAATCAGTTCCTTAGATTAATAAAAGGGTAAGCAGTTTCGCATGAACTAAAAAAACTTGTATAAGAACAGCGCCTTATATGATTCCAAATATAAAAATCTGTATTTGGATGTTCGGAAAATTTAACAAACTTTAAAATAACCTGCATATTTAAATAATCATAGATATTTATAAGGGATTACCCAGATGCCTAATGGCTTAGAACATCTATCAATCCTCAAATAATAACAAGACATAACAAATTCAGAATTAGGGTTAAATCTACCCGTATTTTTCTGTTCTCGGTGTATTACCTTCGCTTAAACTGAGGAATCATATCAACCCTTCAAATTATTCTTCTATCATGTCGTGATGTAGGTAATATTAACTTTCGATTTCGGAGTATTCCTTGATTCCTTAGGTACTATATAATTTTGGTACCGACCTAAATGATACAACTGAATACAAGCGTGTATAATATAAAAACGAGCGAGAAGCCATGCCTATATTATAAGTAACTTGAAACTGACAATTACCTGGTATCTTTGAAAGATTCTTAATAATTTCTATACAATCATATTTTTTGACATTCGAACGAAATCTATACACATATATGCCGTAATTTTAGGCGTTATCATATTGTATTGTATATATTTGGGCTTGCTGTAATTAAGTAGTGGGAAATTGATTTATGTCACATTAAATGTCTCTTAAAATTATAACTGGCCATTACAGCCGTCGACTGACTAACAATTGACAACTGTACATGAAGCAACAAAATTAATCTACGGAAATTTGTACATTTGAACATACCCAGACAGCTTCGATGACTGGACATTGCTAACTACGACCTCCAACTCCTCAGTGACATTCTCGAAGTACGTCAGGTCGATGGTGTAGCTTACGTTTCTGAAGTTGATCACGATGATGTAGTTCTTGCCGTTGTACCACCTGTAATCAAAAACGTTAATATATATTACATTTTGTCACATTCATTTATCGAGGGATTACGGGCGTGATGATATTTTTTTTCTAAGTTCTTTATTATTTTAGATTCAAATTATTAGTATTAGGGTTCGTGTGTAAAGTTGAACTTTATGGAGAAACGTAATGGCTAGAAATTTTACTTCCATCAAATGGATACCTACAGGTGGAGTGATGATACATTTATCATTATGAAGGAGTAGGCAGAGTCAAAGGGGCAGCTCGCCCCCTTAACCACGTTAAGCCAAAAACAAAACTGAGCTGGGTTAAATGGAAAGTTTTGAAAAAGTGATGACAAATGGCTAGCTCGTCGCCTACATTATTAGACACCCATAACCCGTTATAGCATTAGTCGCCTTTTACGACATGCTAGGCAAAAAAACACAGTTGGTTCATTATTTTTAAGTTTCAGACCAACACGCGACAAGTTAGATATGATTGAAAAGAAAGAAAATCTAAGACATAATGTAAATTTATTATTTTGCAAATATAATCGCTTAGAAAGAAAAATTACTCGTTATTAGGAATTTACCTACTCGTAATTTTTACGTTACATGAAGGACAAACGTAGCGAAATAATTATTATTTTGAACAATTTACTACAATAATTTTCATAACGTAATTGGTATTCCCTAATTCCCTTTGAATCAAAGACTTGTACGGTACCCTTCCAACGTTTATGTACAGTAAAAATCCTTTATTTTTCCTCAACAAAGGGTTATTCAAATTGGTTCTCTTCATTAGCAATAACTGTTACAATTAGTGGAAACAGCCGGAATTTGATGTTGCCCCTGGCCATTATCTTTCATTATCTATTCTCTTTGTAGACATTTTCTTTGGTTTTCTTTGAAAGCTAGTGAGACTCGTTAGAACGTTTTGTTTTGGGATTTCTATATTCCCGAAATGTACGTTGATTTTTCTGTTTAACCTGCACCATGTGGTGCTTAAAAGACACCAGTCACATAAAAAAATATTATGTTAATTTATCATTTATTTACAAGAACAAAGATTGTAATGGCTAGCGATACATATATGTATAAAAAAGTGTTTAACAGCTTTTAGTATTTATGAAAGTTAGGCCAAAGAAAAGTCTATGTTTCAGTTCCAAAAGCCTTAAGCTTTTTTGATAATTCAAATGCTTTGTTTTATTATTATTACCGCATAGTAAACATAAAACAATATTTTAAAATTAAATAAACAAACCGTTATTATATGTACACATTTTTAGACCTGATAATTCTTAAGGTCTGGTTCTTAAGAGCGGTGGTAGCTCAATGGTAAGGACACGCGCCTCTTAACCGAGGAGTGCGGGTTCAAACCCCGGCATGTACCTCTAGATTTTAAAAAATCTATGTACATATTTATACCACTAGCTCGACGGTGAGGGAAAACATCGTGATGAAACCTACAAATTCAAACAACTTTGAATTTGTAACCATGATCCAAAATTTGTCTGGTTCCCCTATCTTAGGGTTACGAAGGTCAGATCGCTTCAATGTAATTACCAGACTCGCTAAATCCTGGATCATGGTCTAAGCGGACCCCGTCTAAGCACGGGACATAACGCTAGGAAGATGATGATGAATTCTTAAGGTCTGGGACGCCCCACGCCCCACTCACATTTGCATTGTAACTTGTAGACATGGTTTATGGAAGGTTAACTTTGGTTTTGATTTGTGATTCTATGCGCGTACGTGCTTAATGTGTTTGGAATGTTTTTTGAAGTGTAAAGTGAAGTGAATAGCTAAAGCATCATTCGTATCCAATAGATACGAATGATGATTTACATATAGATATAGAGTTGCTGTTCAAACTGGATTCACAATAAATATTGTAAATTATGTCGTAATACTTTTACGTCCCGCAGTTCTGTCGGAAAATATAACATTTTCAGTGATAGTTATGTATGTATATAGTAAATTAATAAAATGTATTTTTAATTTACTATATACATACATAACATTTATTATTTATTTATTTTTTTAACATTACGCCCATAATGCCCGAAGGGGTAGGCAGAGTCAAAGGTGCAGTAAGCCCCTTTAACCTCATTCAGCCAAAAATGAAATTAAACTGGGCTGGGTTAGATAGAAAATTGTGATAAAGTAGTGACAAGTGGGTAGCTTGTCGCCTATCTAATCACACACCCGATACTCGGTATACCATTGGCTGCCTTTTACGACATGTTAAGCAAGAAACATAGTTGGCCCATAGTCTTTAAACCAACATGAGACAAATTTACTAAACATATTAATTTTGCAGGTAAGCATTCATATTGAGATGAACTCGGACCCTACTTTAAGTATGTAAGTTAGTAATGTATATGGAGTATGTTTTTAAAACGTATATGATTTATTTATTAGAATAAATGTATTTTTATATACATACATAACATCACGCCCATAATCTCCGTAGGGGTAGGCAGAGTTTATACACATTCAGCCAATGTATTTTAAATATGCATTAAGCAGTTTTGTAATTTATTACATAACCAGCATGAATATTTCTAACTGGTCCGAAATAAATATTGTTTTTTTTTATCTTTAAGACTGATAACTTCAAGATATTGATAAGATCATTTAAGACATGTTGACAAATAATACTGAGACTGATATATGTAGATGGACGTTATCTGAAGAGTGTTAAATCTTGTATTACTCCATACAGACAATATTATGTAAATAAATAGGTACCTATTGTACCTATGCTAGAACAAAACACTATAAACTCATTCAAAGAAACAACTAAAACCCAATTTCACATAGTCCTAATGAGTTGAGTAATCCTAAATTATGTATAACTACGTATTTTGAGTTTGTGATCTTCCATAGTATTCTTGCAATATAAACTAAAAATGACTTTTTTGACTCTGCCTACCCCTTCGGGGATTATGGGCGTGATGTTATGTATGTATGTATGTATAAACTAAATAATAATTGCATCAACTCTGCTCATTTGACCACTTGCTATGTGTGCTCAGAAAGCCAAAAAAAATATTTACGATTTTTTTTACAACTTAATTAAATGTTGATCACTTATCACCCCCCATTCCTCTACAATACATCGAAATTGGTTAGGAGGATATTTTTATTATTATGTCTCTCGGTATAATCACGAGACAAGCCCGGGACATCCGGCGGATGCTGGACTATTGCGAAAAGGGAAAACAAAAAATCGGGGCATTGGAATGAGATACTGGACGTTATCATTAATGAATTGTTTTACCGGAAACTTGAGACTTACCTTCTGAAGGCGAAGATATCAGAGTTTAAGGCGACGGACTCGTATCTGCCGCGTGTGAAGACGTCCTCGGTGCGCAGGCGCGCCAGTGTCTTGTACACATTCAGATGGGACCTCTCCACTTTAGATTGTACGTCCACGTTCAATGTTTTGTAGCCCTCAGCCACTGGGAGCCAGGTCTTGGGAGCCAATGAGAACCCTGGAGAAATGTTTAAAAAATATTTTAAATTAAGTAATGTGAGTAAGTTTTTCGATGAACTGTTAGATTAATAGCAAAGAGAAGACTGCTAAACATTGCTGTCTCTATTCTTTTCCTTTTTTTGTTTTCAAAATTTATTGTTAATTCATAGGAATTATTGCTCTCCGGAACAAAAACATTTAGAATTAATTCTTTGTCCTAATATTATATCTGAAATTTATGAATTTGATGATATTTATGATCAATATGTGTTATATAAGGGAATACATCGTCGGTTTAAGTATGCATATAAAGATCATTGAAATAACTCGAACTACGTCCTTAGACCAAAAATAACAATCTTCTAAATATGAAATCAATCCTTTTGAATACAATGATCCTGTTCTAATTTAATCTTGACTAGCTTATTTATTTCGTACCAGCATTGGCTTCAGCATTCCATTGGAAAGGTGTCCTCTCGGGGTCTCTTGACGACACCCAGTAATTGATGGGGTCGTCTGTGTTGCAACCGCTGGGGTCGACAGTGTCCTCCCAGCTGACGTAACCGTCAACCATACCGATTTCCTCACCCTAATAACATAAACAATAATTATTGACAAGATGTATTCTTCATAAAGCGTAACAGCTTTGCGAACATAATATAAACGTAATTGAAACAAGTATCAAACATATTTATTATTCAAATCACGCTTACCATATAAGTGACAGCGATTCCAGGAAGCAGTAAAACAATCATGTTGATGCCATCCACTAACTCAGGGCTAAATCTTGATGCCACTCTGCTTTTGTCATGGTTTCCTGCCTAAAATATAAAAAAAAAAATAGGAGATGAATGGCAATTTCATGCGGAAAAACATTTGTATTGGTTTTGGTTGGTTCTTAATTGAAATTGACCTTGATCATAACTCTTTATGTAGCTAGATTAGACGCTTCTTGAGGCGACTTTCATTTGACCTTCGTAACCCGTTGATAAAAAAATGTGATGAATTGGTACTTGTTTACATCTTTAATTGCCTGAATGTAAAGGTTTCCTTATATTTTCCATTAGCATCGATGTAAGTTTAGAAACTTAAATCTTTGAAAATTCGAAGGTTCGCACTCATGTCATAGATTAAATGTAAAAGGATAAATATTACGTACCACCCAGTTAGCGTGTTTATCCAGAGGCTTGAAGGTCAAGAACTGGTCAACAGCATATTTAACTTCTTGAGCAGAAGATTCTCCATTCACATCCGATATCAAGACGAAGTTGAAAGGCATCTGAACACCCTTGCGGTCTCCCTCACCAAAGTACCTCATGGTCAGCTGAGGAGTTCCGTAAGCCTCGGTCATCATCACTCTGGTCATACCGTCCTTATCTTTAAACTCGTCGAAGACTTCCCTCCATTGGTAAACCATGTCAAAAGTCTCATCTTGATCTTTAGTGTAGATGTGGTCTACGTAGCCATAGTCATCTGGGTTGTTGGTTTGACCGGTAAGTGGCTCGTCTGGGTATTTGCCTCCGTACAACTCCTTGTCCACTTCGAACAAATGGTTGATAGCGTCAATCCTAAACCCGGCAACGCCTTTTTCTAACCAGAATCTGATAACGTTCTTCATTTCTTCAACCACCACGGGATTGCGGTAGTTCAAGTCGGGTTGACCAATCACGAACTGGTGAAGGTAGTACTTGCCGACTTCTTCTCTGTATTCCCAAGCGCTTTTACGGAATACACTGACCTATAGTAATAAAAAAATGCATTAGTAATAATCGTAAATAATAACAATATCATTTATATTATACTGCAAACAATACCTCATATAATTATTATTTACTAATTTATATATTTTATGATACTACGGTTAAAACTGTACATATAAAAAAACGTAAATTTGATAAAGTTTTATCCATCTAACCCAGCACATTGTCTCGTGTTGGTCTGGGACTTAAAGAGAATGTGCCAACTGTGTTTCTTGCCTGGCATGTCGTAAAAGGCGACTAATGGTAGATGGGGTTTTGGGTATGTGATTGTGTAGGCGACGAGCTAGCTACTTGTCACTACTTTTTCACAATTTTTTATCTAACCCAACCCAGTTTTTTTTCTGGCTAAAAGTGGTTAAAGGGGCCTGCAGCCCCTTCGGAGATTGGCGTGATGCTATGTTTGTTTGTATGTTTATTTTTAAGTTAGGAGGGATATTATTTATTGTTTATCTTTGATTCGTAATACAATTCTAGTTATAGAACACAAAACATGTTATAAAGATCCATTAGGTAAAATAAAAAATATATCTACACAATAACAAGGTTCAAAAACTTGTCTCCCTTTCAATCCATCTTGAAACTTATTCCGTTAGATATTAAGTGTAAACTATAAAGTAATCTTACCCAGTTATTAGGAGCCTGGAGGTTTCCATTCTCATCAACTTCGCCATCTTCCCACATAAAATAGTCGTAATATTTTTCGTGACCTTTAAGGGCCTCTTGGAACCACACGCTTTCATTGCTTCCATGGTTGGGGACAAAATCAAGAATGATTTTTATATCTGAAAGTAAGAAAATTTACTTTGTTAATATCGCCGATAAACTTCAGTCGACAAAACCTATTTCAACCAGTAAACTCAGAGAAGACTGGTAGATACAAGATACTTCTATGAATCACAACTGTATTTACTATATTTGGTTTTACATCATTGCAATTAAATAACATTTTATCTCCAACTATCCACTGAGCCTAATTAGGTACTCTGGCAAAATAATATAAAAAACTACGATATGGGTTTTGCAAGCCTGACACAAGTTACATATCATTTATTGAAGGTAACAAAAATTTGTTTCCTGTTTTAAATAATTTGGATACTACTGCAAACGTTAATCGAATTTTAATTCTCTCCGGTTTTGAATGGAAAATCAATGGTAAGTATTTTAATATATGTAGTAGGTTAATATACCGTAGAAATAGATGACTTACCTAGTTCCTTTGCTTTGGCAAGGAGGTTTTCAAAATCTTCCATAGTTCCATATTCGTCTTGAATGGCGTAGAAGTCAGAAATATCATAGCCAAAGTCGTACATGGGTGATTTGAAGATTGGCGAGAGCCAAGTAGCTCCAATACCAAGCTCCTTCAAATACTCCAACTTAGATGTAATACCTGTAAAATATAAATATTTCGAGTACATTTCGTAAAAATATTCTAGCCGACATCTATCCCCGCTACCACTATGTAAATCCTACATATTTTCTGACTAAAATATATTATAAGGATAACATTTATTGCTAGATTGAAATAAAAGTAAAATCTTAAATTTAGCTGTGAAAGTAATTTGCGATCAGTTTGAGTTAACTGTCTCGTATATAATAGACGATAAAAAAAAACATTCTCTTTACGACCATCATGATGAAAAATAATCACTATAAATCGTAATTTATAATGTATCAACTAGCAAATTGAAATCACACCCTAAAACATCTACTTAAAACAAAAAAGCGCATACCATTTAAGTCTCCGATACCATCTCCATCACTATCCATGAAAGACCTTGGGTAAATTTGGTAGTAAATGGTAGTCTCCCACCATTCTAGCTCACTCCTAGCCTGGGCTGCCAGGAAGAACAACGGAACCAGTAGCAGTCCCTTCATCTTTGATCTGTAAGCAACATATGCGAACTAGTGTTATATACCTATGCGCACTATTGTTCAAATCGGAATGGTTTGTGCGCAAAATGTGTTAAAAATAGAAGTGATCACAATAAACGCGACGCGGTAGTGCAATTAAAGTGCAATCTACGGACCACGACGGTCGCGAGATAACTGACGGAGTCAAGTAAACAGATGACTCATCCCATAAATGTCCACTTTAAGCACCTGAATAGTATAAATAAACAAGTGTCTTAATGACTTATATACTTAGATATGCAAAAAGGAATTGCTTTTTGTTAGTCTCGCTAAAACTGGAAAACGACTAGCCGAATTGAATTTTACAATTTACAAATTACTTATGTAGGTATACATTTTTCAAATCTTAGTGAATTATAAGAAAGGGTGATACGTTGTTTTCTGGTGTTCATTTTCAGAACTAAACAAGACTAAAAATATTTCTGAGAAGCTGCTTCTTTTTCTTTATCTTAGGCAGACCAGCGGCTCATGGACGATCCCCAAAATAATATAAAAGTGGTAGTTGATCCCCAATTCGAGCTTTGACATAACTTACTATATCACGGACTGGAAACTAATAAAAAAAATGAATTAATCTGCCTTAGCACTTAAAGATAGGAAAATACCTAGTACATATTTTGTTTTATTTGTGTTCCCATCTGGCTATTGACTACTGCAGAATTGGTTAGTGTTTCATTGAAAAAATTAACTGCTTAAACTACTAAGCCATTTACTCCTCAATTACCTTAAGTAAACACTTATAAATCACTTGTTGCATTTTATATTTATATATACATTGTATAATTGGCATTTAAAAGAGTAACTATCGAGTTTCTTGCCGGTTTCTTCTCGATATATTCTACCTTCCGAACCGGTGGTAGTATTATTTTTTCTTTTTTGTATATTGTCTATTTATAAGTGCTTTCTTGAAGCCTATATAAATAAAGATATTTTGATTTTGAATTTGAATTTATTTTCAACCAAACGTCCACACAGCTATTATGTATAGTAAATAATATGTCCTTACCTCGCGTTGACTGCCTTCAAAGATGATGAATGTTTTCGTCCCACTGTTATTATAGGGCGAAATATCTCAATATCGAGATAAAGTTAAGATATGTCGATTGTTTTGGTGATAAAATCCCGCCTAGTAAACTGTTATCTGTAACCCAATTCACAGCTGGTGACTTGACAACAAAGTCATATTCTAGAAAAATAATTCTTTAGGTGTATATCACAATCGGTGAAGTATTTTAAACGTCATAAACAGACATACAGCTTAGTAATATTATTTCAAAAGTTTGAAATATGCTTACCTAATGAATTAACACTTCTCTTTTGTTTTTCATAAAATTTTATAACAATAAATAATATCTATCATTTTCCAATTAAAATATTTACCTGTGTCTCCTATCTTCATTTTCTTTTACATATATTACACATTATACGAATATCTAGTCTTTCATCGTAATAAGTGAAACCAATAGCAAAGTTTTCTTCTCTTGTTGTCAGTCAAACATCTATACTTTCCTGGACTCGATAATAAGAGCTAGAATTGAAAACAAAAGATCTAAAACAGTCTATTATCACGTTTAAGACGCCTCAGGCGCGAGTAAATTTTGAAGCGTTGAATTTTGCTCTATGAACAGAATAACGACGTTTTAATAGCACGTGGAAGCATCTAGCTCGGCTGTTAAGAGATTTATAGTGTTGATGTAAAATCTCGCCAGTGTACTCTAGAAAAATATTACCGCACCTGGTCTCTATTATGTGGCGCAAATTAAAATCTTTTAAAAGGACATTTCCTTTTCACACAGTAATTAGTCTAAGCCCATTTATGCTTTCTCTTTATTTCATTTGATTTTGGAGTTATTGTTTGTATTATTTAATAACATATTTGAAACTTTTCTCAAAACAAACCTTTCTGTAATTAACTCATGAAATAGTGATAAATTGTTGAATTCCAAAGCCTTAAAATAGAAAAGTTGAATCATGAGTATAGTTTATGTTCCACTTTGATACTGATTCGTTAATTAAAGTTCTGAAAGCAAACGTCTCTTTGAATGATTTTCTGTTGTGTTTTTCTTGGTTAATATGCATTTTTGGAATAACTAGCTGTCACTATCACTATCATAGCTTACTTAGAACTAAAGGTATCTTGTTAAATGTATATAACATTTAACAAGATACCAGGTTTTAATCATCAATGGGAAAATACATTTACGAGCTTATTCACTGAGTTTAGATATCTACCACATACAATAATGACCACGCTGTTAAAGTACTGACCAATTTTAATAATTTACCTAAATTCTAATGACAAACCATGTAAATGGACTAAGTAACTTTATTCGGACTATGAAGTAAAATATAGCCTCTGTGACTAATTGATAGCAAATCACATTAAGTACTTTTTTATAATCTTAAAATTTGTAAACTGTTAAATCTGTAATTCTGCTCAGGAAAAATAACCAAGAGCTCTTTAAGATAGCTCCACGCTTTTCAATGTAATGTGATAGGTGATTTTATACTATTAGAAAGGTGAAACTATATCGTATTCCATCTTACACAGTTTTTCGATATAACGCTTACATAATTTTTATAAACGTGATAATTATCATCACTCAAATTTTCAAGACCGGATAAACAAAACCCTCAAGATAAGAAAATATTTCCACTTTTACAAATACCACACGATGTACCTATCTCAAGTTTATTTGGAAAATTACACATTTTGATAAAGATAAATATAATACAATATTATTTATATAGGCACTTGTATATTTTTTTTGAAGATTGAATACTGCAGAACTTTTCTAAGACTACTTACTATTGAGCTTTTATTTAATAATACTCTTCTTGAATAATCTATTATTAAAGGTTGTTTTTGTTTAAAGCTTGTTCATAAAATTAAAAATAAGATGTCATCTGCCTACTAAAAAGGTGCTGGATCGATATGGCTTTTAAAAACAAAGTTTCGTTAAAAAAAAACATTTGTCTACAAAACTATTTTGAATATCAGGTAGAAGGGGGCGGAACATTTTGACTAATATCGATTGTCCTAAAGTTGTGTGTCATAAATCAATTAGTATAATCATCAAATAGCATAACACCTAAAGGTATATTATTATTAAGCATAATAAATTAAATCCATGATTTCATTTGGCATAACTAAGAAAAATTTACCATAATTGAATGTGTAGTAATTACTGAAATCCCTAATTTTGTATAGCATAAATTATTTAGTCCTAATGCTGCATGCCTGCTTGCATCCTGCTTGCCTGATTGCATGCTGCATGCCTGCTTGCATGGTGAATGCCTGCTTGCATGCTGCGTGCCTGCTTAATAATAATTTACATGGTTAAGAAAATAAATAAATAAAAAATCAACTATTTATTTATAAATTGCATTCATTATACTTTAAACAAAATATGCATTAAGATATTATTCGTTGTGAGAATTATGATTTACATTAGTTATGCTTTTAAAAATTCTGCTTAAAGTTATTCTGCGTTTCTAATTTATGCCTTTTAATACATATGACAAACAATTTTAGCCTACACTATGTTAGGACTTTTGAAAGTATGCTTCGCGATAATATGCAACGTGATGATTATTGCTATTAAATAATAAATAAATAAATACATTCTCAAGACTGACACACCAATTCCCTAGTCCCAAACTAAGCTTATGCTTGTGCTATGGATACTAGGTGAACGGATAGACATACTTAAATACGTTTAAAAACATCCATTACTCGAGTACAAATGCCCATGTTCATCACACGAAACATTTGCCCCTAGCGGGATTCGAACCCACGACCCTTGGTTTTGTGGCCAGGGTCTCTGACCACTCGACCATCGAGCCAGTCGAATTAAAATTATAGAACATGATATGACAATAAACGTTATTCTTAAAATTACGTAGCCCATGCAAAATGTTTAGTCTAATTATTTAATTAAATATGAAAAAATCAATTCATATAAGAAAGCAATTGATATAATGAGTTTTAAAAGGGGTATAGTTATAAAAACAAAAATTGTGTTAGTTTTATTTATTTAGATATCAAAAGTTATTACAAAATCAGTTTATTACATAATATTTTACACCTGCATTCTTAGCACCAGAGCTTCGTCTGCAGCAAGATCCAAGTAACTTGCTTGAACATTGTCACTGGAATAAAATATTTCTATATAAATATTAAATTAATACAGTCAAAGTATAAATATCCGACTACATCACGTACATTGATCTGACTCCGAGATAAGTAGCTTAAGCACTTGAGTTACGGATATCAGAAACAACAGTGGTATTGAACATATATACTTGAATATTGTATATTAACACTCAGACAGAGAACAAACACAAGTATTCTTCACACGTATGTTTGTCCTGGGTGGGGATCGAACCCACAACTCTTGACGTATGGGTAGGGTCACAAACCAATTCGCTTTCTCAGGACATATACATTCTCACGTTTACCTTAAAAAAATATATAAACCTAATATCTTAACTTAAAATCTATACTTAAGATAAATGTGAGTATAGATTACACGTTTCATACACGTTAATAGGTATTGTCTCGATCTGCTCCTATCGCATGTGATAAGAATAATTCTAGACATATGGCAACAGTCAGATCAGAAATTGCTTGTGATCTATTTATCGGAATTTCTATCAAAATACCGTCTACTGATATGTCAATGAAACGACCTCCTACCCGTGACTTGTTCTATGTAGAATTCGTAAATATCTTTATTTCATATCTTTACGCCCGCAATCCCCGGGTAGCCCCCGCAAATGAGGCAGCAAACCCCATTTATTACTTTTGGTCCGGGTTAGGTTAAATGGAAAATTGTGAAAAAGTAGTGCTGAATTTCTTTAATTAATATTTTTTTTAGAAATGGCATTTGTTGCATGTGAAATCTATGCTCTTTCAATCGCAATTAGATTTACCGGCTTGTTTCTTATATCATATACTGTATGATACTTTATACCTGTAAGTCCTTGAAGACAATACGCTGCTAACTTCCACTTCCAGTTGGCCGAAGATCAGATCAAATGCAGTCAGATTGACGATATGGTACGTCTTCCCCACATTCATTACCACCACGTATGTGTCATCATTAAACCACCTAGCAAAAGAAAAACCTATTTAGTTTCTTTCTATCCTGCCAAATATGGCAAACAAGTAGCAGTATGCATATTTGCCTGGCCATGGTTATTATAAATATTCATAGGCTACGGCCTTTTATTTATAATAACCTGCTTTATAATATTATAATAACTTTGCCCGCTTAAATGAAAAATGGTCTGTTACGACGGAGGCTTTTCGTGCGTCCAACTAAATATTTAGTTTTTACTGACATGATAGCTTTTCTTCGAAAACACTAAAAAACTAACCTATTCTCTTTCAAACTTACCTAATTTCATACGGTAAAACCAAATTTTATCATAATCGATTAACGAAAGGAACACGTCGACAGACAAAGTTCTCATTTATTATATTAACAGGGAGGCAAAACAATGTTTAGATTCTACGTAAAGTCGACGACCTGATGACAAGTTGTGTACATTACCAAGTACCAAATACCAAATCATACCTTTTGAAAGCAAATACATCACTGTTCAACGCTAGCGATTCGTAGCGGCCGTGCTTGAACGCAGGGCGTATGCGCAGGTTGGTTAGAGTGCGGTACACCTGATAATGCGAACGGACTGCTGAACGCTGATTGGCTACATTCAAGTGCTCGAAGCCGTCAGCCACTGGCAGCCACGTCTTTTCCGCTGTGGAGAAGCCTGTAAAAAATAAAAACATTCAGTTACTTATGAAAAATAATAAATAAATAAATACATTTTCCAGACTGACACATCAATTCCCTATTTCCAAACTAAGCTTGTGCTTGTGCTATGCATACTAGGCGAACGGAAAGATATACTTAAATACGTTTATAAACATCCATGACTCGAGTAAAAATGTCCATGTTCATCACAACAAACATTTTCCCCTAGCGGGATTCGAAACCGCGACCCTTGGTTTCGTGGCCAGGGTCTCTGACCACTCGACCAACGGGCCAGTCAAAAACAACACAATATAATTCATTACCCCCATCATTGCATTGATAGTTACTTCCCTGACCAAAGGTTTCATGAATATTATTAAACATGAGGAAATAAAGAAAAAAAATACGGCTTCAAACAAACATGACGGCTTCATTAGATTTACTTACGAATAAACAGAGCAAATATTCATTGCAGTGTGAATATTTACGGATGTTGAATGAAATGCTTTTAATACATATACCTACAAAGACAATGATAAAGTAAAATTTAATGATCGCAATAGTTAATTTGCATTAAAGTATCAGTGAAGATCAGTAAAGTCTATAATAGTTGCACTCTGAAACTTTAATGAAACATTCTAAGCCATAACATCAAAATAAGTGTACCTACCTAATAAAACCTTAAAAATTACTAAACATGATTTTTTTTTTTGATATCTCACATATATACTTAAGTGTAAGATATGATATCAAAATCTTATTACAGATATAGCCGTCACAATTTCACATCTTATTGGTTTACGATCAAAATTGATTGCATTTTCACCAGCTCTCTGACGCGAACCCAGCTAGCTCCATTCATTTCTTGGCGGCCACTGGGGACTTCTAAAAGGCAAAAATCCCTTTCACGCCCTTTCTCCACAGAATAGCGTACAACACTTAGGGTACGTCGATTTATATTTTTGACGAAATACTTGCGTTCTTTCACCTTTTGGAGCATCATTATCAAACCTATGTTTTCTAAATAATGTTAAAATATTTATAGTTTTCATAGGCTTGGAAATATGATACATACATAGATAACATCACGCCCATCATCTCAGAAGGGGGAGATAGTCAATATGTAAATCAACTAAATAAGTAATTAAATAAAATTTGTGTACATATAGTGCCTTATTACTATTCCAGCTTCGATATAAAGTAAAAAAAAATAAATGAAACAGTCTTTTGATTTTCGTGTAAAGTTTCATTTCTTATATAGTTTCGTAAGTAATTCGAATTACGAAAGCCAGATACCAGTCTCTCCAATTTCACACCAAACTCGCTAAATCTAAGTTGGCGATCCAAGCAGATCTTACCGAAGAACGGAAAAATTGCTCGGAAGATGATAATGAGATGAAAGAAGGAAAAAACCATTTCATTGAAGACAATTTGACACCGTTTCACGACGCGATCCCAATCGTAGGTACTAGCCGCCGGACTTATTTTTGCCGACGCTAAGCCGCGTGTCTCATTCTCAATCGGATAATGAATTCAACGGGAATAATAAAAACCTTTTAAGGTTAAAGGATCGTCACAAATGGATTCCACTTTAGTCGAGCTGCCCGCGGACCCGTGTTGCGCTCTCGAAAGCGATGTAAATTCGGCGAGCCTGCGATAATGTATACGTTATGTTATTCGATTATAGGATTTCGTTCGTGCCCTTCGGAGTTGGGGTTATTCTGCAATTCGATGGCGAAGCGTAGAATTCGTGAAAAGCATTAGACTGTGTTTAAGTAGGTTTCTCTCTTTCAAAGTTACTAACCGTTTAAATTACAGCAATTTGTTGCGAAGCAATTATTTTTTCATTCAGGGCAACTAATCGTCATATTTATAAAAAATAATAAATTATTATGAAACGATTGGTCGACTATTCTTTCGAAATTGTGTCTAATAAGTTACAGCTGGTCTAAACCAGCCCTTAGCCCGCAATTGAGAGGAGCGAATGTATGTATTTTATTTTAACTGCATATTTCCTAATTTTTTTTTCCTTTCTAAATATAATCCATATTACATAAATCTCCGTACTAAAAATATTCCCATTAAAAAGTTTCATAAACCAACACTACATATATAAAAAAACCGGTAACCAATATTCTTGCGCAAAAACAAATTATCGAAACGACACGAATCTTGACGTGTCCGCCGTCATAAACCGCCCTATGACCTACGTCATAACCACGGCGAGCACTTCATTCAGCCGCCGAAATATTCAGAGGGTCGGCCCTAAATAAAGGACTTTATCCCGAAGCCCCGCGCCTCTATTGCTCCATCCGAGGGCTTCGTGTACCTGCCCGTATGAAAAATGTAATGTACTTGTAACGTAGCCACAATTTAAGGTAAACGCAGAATAATCTTAAAAAGTAATAGGTATCATCTTTGCTTTCAATAAAACAGATGAAGGACAACGTTTAGAATGAAACCAGAAGAAGAAATATAGAATAAACCTTTCCATACAAAATAGCAATAATAACGATCGTGTTATTTTTAGGTTATGGTGATATCTATTATTTGTATAATTATGTAGTAAACAGAATATTTTTTTTATTTTTATTTAATTCTCTGACGACATCACGTAGGTACATTGATCTGACTCCGAGGTAAGTAGCTTAAGCACTTGTGTTACGGATATCAGAATCAACAGTGGTATTACAAATATATACCTACTTAAATATTGGATATTAACACCCAGACACAGAACAAACACCATAATTCATCACACGAATATTTGTCCTGGGTGGGGATCGAACCCACTACCGGGATCATTACCGAATGCGCCATCGAGCCAGTCAATGTCAAAAAAAAAATATAATATATGGTAAATGATCAAATAAGTATATAAAAATTGGTATTGATTACTCTATTATGATTTTTAAGCACATAAAACCGTGGGTGGTACGTGCAATTAATTAAATAAAAATACACTTCGGGTTTTAACGAAAGTAAGCAAAAAAGTTGTTTGTTAAGGGTCTTTTCAATTAAAACATCCTAAAGATGGCGTAACTGTGACTTGCGGTCTTGTCACCCTCCTCATTGGTTAGTTGTCAGGCCAAACTGACATGCTGTCAACAAGGAGCCAATAGTGACAGTGATAAGACCACGAGACTCCCTCGTGCCATCTGGCGCATTTTGTATTTTTGAAAACCCTCATTGACACACACTTCAAGGTTTATAGAGATATATAAATATCGCAGGATTTCACATTACCAAATAATAATTTGGGGAAAATTTTCGATTCATTGGTCGAAGGAATTATTTTTCTTTAATATAAATATCAAATATATAAATATCAGACTACATCACATACCTACATTGATCTGACTCCGAGGTAAGTAGCTTAAAAGCACTTGTGTTACGGATATCAGAAACAACAGTGGTATTACAAATATATAGGTGTTAATATCTAATATTTAATATTAGATATTAACACCCAGACACAGAACAAACACAAGTATTCATCATACGAATATTTGTCCTGTGTGGGGATCGAACCCACAACTCTTGACGCATGGGGCAGGGTCACTACCGAATGCACCATCGAGCTTGTCAAATTTAGCATTATTATGTCTCTATTTGAGGTATGCTTTATTAAATACTAATAATCCATTGATTGATGATGATTGATGATGACAAGATTTGATGAATCTCTTAACTAGATAATAAAACGAAAGCAATCTGACAATTAACTATTACGGTACAAATACATTGAATGACACTGTGAGGATATATACACATCTAAATTTATATTTGCACATGTAACTATATTTGGTACGGAGATTTTCTCTTAATTGCTTTTAATGACTGTTTTGTAAGAAGATAATTACATAATATTTCAACCAAAACCAATCTTACTATGTCTACTATCAAGGCTAATACTTTAATGTTACTATTACTCATTACATAACAACCACGCCCAACTATAACCCAACAAAGACGTTCATTCGTAGTTCGAACCGGTCTAGCCGCTGAACGTGTCCCGAAAACCTTAACAACATTCGCCCTGTCCCAGTGGCGGCTATTCACGTCCACTCCAATTGTGTTGGGACAACGCTGGACGAGATGACACGCTTGACATTTGTGCGTAATCACGACCGCTGTTGACACTGGGTGAGGCCTCTTCGGTCGCCGCAAAATGTTACAAGTGTCATTTTAGTAAATAGCCGGCTTACAAATGTTTCGACAGATGGAACTCTGATACTTTCTCACTTCGAATGAATTGACTGTTGACGATTGTTTTCGGAAAATTATTAATTGATTAATTATTAAGTGTCTACTAGCCAGTTATATAACGCACACTCTATTATACCCATTAAAAAAAATAATATAACTAAAACAGCTTACAGATACATAAATCTTGTGGCGGGATTTTCGTTTAAGGTAATTGATGTTTTTTTTTTAAACTATTACTTATGGGTAAAATTCATTGTCACAGTAAGTTTGAACTAAATTATTTTATGGACTGCCATAGGAATAATACAGTCGTCATAAATTTTTGAGTTGTACTCGTATATACCCTGCAGCGTATTTTGTACTTTTGTAGGTAGAGGAAAGTTAAAACAACATAAAAGCCACAATGCATTCAAATTACCCTAGAGCATTGCAGTCAGAGTGGTAGTCAGAAGTTGGAAATTACAGGTTTTACTTAAAACCGATTCCAAACTTTTACTTTATATTTGTTTTTAGTCGGGTTCAAACTAGAAATTGAACGGATAGACATACTTAAATAAGTTTATAAATATCCATGACTCGAGTACAAATGCCCATGATCATCACACAAAACATTTGTCCCTAGCAGGATTCGAACCTGCGACCCTCAGTTTCGTGGCCAGGGTCTCTGACCACTCGACCACCGTTGGTCGAGTGGTGGTGGTACTATGGATACTAGTGGCCAGTCAATACATCATATTATATATTATTATGTTGTCTTGTTATAAAACACTAGCAGCGCCCCGCGGTTTCACCCGCATAGTTCCCGTTCCTGTAGGAATATGGGGATCAAATATAGCCTTTATGTTACTTCCGAATAATGTAGCTTTCCAATGGTATAAGAATTTTAGAAATCGGCACAGTAGCTTTTTAGTTCATTACAAACATACACACACACAAAAATACAAATATTTCCTCTTTATAATATTAGTATAGATTAGTATAGATGTCTTACCTCCATTTTTCCCGTTGCTCCACTGAAAAGGTGTCCGTACAGGGTCCCTGGATACCTCTATGAAATTAACAGGGTCGTCGGTGTTGCAAGCGAGGGGATCCTTCGTTTCGCTCCAAGGGACAAATCCATTCACCATGCCTATTTCTTCACCCTTGAATAATTGAATTGGTTTCGTTATAGTGCGCGAGACTCTCATTTATATATTCTATGTTTTAGAATAGATGAAAAAATATTACGCCTTAATGTGACAAAAAAAAATTGAGAGGTTAATTTTCTTACGTACGATAACTAGTACTAAGTTAAGTATAAACCGATTTGCGCACCGTTAATTAAAATTTTGAATGACTGTAAAATTATTACGATGTTTAATGAGTAAGAAATTTAAACTGAACATTTGGGTGGATAATGTAATACATGAATAGAAATTCAATATAGTTTTAACTGCCTTAATCTAGTAGTAATCTGTTTGCAATAACTTTGATATAAAAGAAAAAAGCTGCAGGTGATACTGTACTCTTGCTAGTGGCAAATGATCTTGTGATTAATTTGATCACGCGGTATATCGTTTTTGAATTATGTTTAGAATAACCTGGGAAATATTGAATTCGGATCCAGGAAATTTGTTGGGATTTAAAAAAAAAAAAAAAAAAAAAATTGGGATTTTTTAATGTCTTATTTGTTATTGACCCGTTCCGAATTTCGTATGGTAAGCACAACATAGCATGAAACCTTTCACTTGAATCACTCTTTATATTGGTAAAAACTTCAGCATACTTGATTAGTGTCAAATCGAAGCGACAGACAGAAGCGGCGACTTTGTTATATACTAGCTATGTAAAGATGAACATATTCACTTACCATATAAGTGATAGCAATTCCGGGCAATAGCAATATGAGCATGTTGAAAGCATCCACTAATTCTGGCCTGAAGCGCGTCGCGACGCGACTTCTGTCATGATTGCCAATCTGAAAAACAAATATAGCTTTCAACTTTCATATCTAAAGTACCAACTCCAATTTGATTACAAAATGGAGTATGTAACATGACGAATAAAGTGTTTCGTCGGTGAATTCAATTCAAGTGCCTTTTTGAATTGCATTTTTTTTATATTTTTCTTTAAAGTAGTGATATTTTGACTGAAAGTGAGAAGTAGAGTTACTAAATAAATTTATAGTAAGGACACGCGCCTCTTAGGGTGCGGGTTCGAATCCGGGCACGTACCCCTGGATTTTTCAAATGTATGTACGTAGTATACCACTAGCTCGGCAGTGAGGAAAAACATCGTGATGAAACCTGCATATCCCAAAAATTTATGGATGTGTAACTATGATCCAAAAATTGTCTGGTTCCCTTATCTAAGGGGTTACGATCGGCAGTCGCTTCAACGAAATTTCGAGACTCGCTAAACCCTGGATCGTGGTCTAAGCGGACCCTGTCTACTAAGTACGACACATAACGCTAGGAGGATAATGATATGGTATCAAAATATACAAAATATGTATGGAATGGTGGATGGAAAAACGAAGATTACATAAAATTAATGAATTATGTATATATAAGTATATATTAGAGGTTCTATTCACATTAATTTGAAAATTAATGTGAATAGAACCGCTTGATCAGGCAGTTGGTCCTTGAGTAAATTAGAAATAATATCGACCGAAATCAGGCAAAACGTTTCCTCAAGCGACGGACATGCATTGAACGATTAAGAGAATAATAAAAATATAAGGGTCTACGCAAATCGAAGGATGATCTCTGCCTATTCCTATAAAAAAAGGCGTGACAAAATGTATTATAAAAAATAACTAGAATTTCCCAGGATTAACGAAGTCCAAACCCTTTCTTCCCAGATTTCAAACTTTAGACGTGCTAAATTTCATCGCAATCGGTAAAATAGTTAAACAAATAGACAGGTTTATTTACCTTCCCATTTATATGTATACTAATATATAAAGCTGAATAATTTGTTTGGTTGAACGCTAAACTCAGGATCTACCGGTCCGAATTGAAAAAATATGTCTATGTTGAACAGTTAGTTCATTTATCGAGTATGCAATGAATATTATACAGCATCAAACTAAACGCGAGTGAAGCGGCAGGCACAGACAGTTTATAATATTAAGAAAGTAAATCATACTCACCACCCAATTAGCCTGCTTCTTCAGCGGTTTGTACGTGAGCCAACGATCGACGGCGTACTTGATGTCCCTCGCGTCGGAGTCCTTATCCAGATCAGCAACCAGGGCGAAATTGAATGGCACGTGAGCGCCGGAGTGGATCCCCTCCCCGTAATACCTCACTGCATTTTTAATACTAGTATACGCGTCTGTCATCATTACCCTAAGGAAAAGAGAAACAGAATTTGAAATGAGGTGTGATGTGCTGAGAGAATACAAAGGAGGCATTACATAAAAACGCTGCTAAGGCCGACTGGGTAAATTAGTTACATGTTGCGTATATTTTCCAGCTGCTTCGTTTCTTTTTAAAGTTTTATTCGGTTATTGTAATAAGAAAACCTAAAAATAGGTTGGAAATTACTGTGCTATTTTTTTTTGTACTGTACTTAGCATATGTACGAGTATGTACATATGCTAAGATATTGTTCTGTTGCGGTTAAGCAATTAATTTAAATAAACTGAACAAGCTATTAATTGATAAAAATGTAATAATTACATTTGTTTTCTTACTGCATGCTTAAAAGATATGTTAGGTACATGAAAACGATCTACTTCTTATTAATACCTATTTCTGTTAATCAGCACATAATCGCATATATGTATGTACTAGAAAAACAAAGCTACCGAATGAACATACTATTTATAAGTAACTAGTTATCGTCAAAGGCTCTGGAAAGGTTAAAAGGCTTTCGAACCCTTAGGAAAAGCCCTTTTACTATTTAAATACGATCTGAAAGCTTATATAAATATGGGAAACATTAATGATTTTAGTTTCACAGTTTTATATAAGTAGTGAGAATTTATAAATATATCGTTCCATTAGTTTCTGATTCAGTTAGTTATATTGTATGTAACTTAATTATTTAAAACAAAACCAAATAATTAAAATAATAAAGACGAACAAGTGTCTTGAAAAATTGAAACAATCTTTAAATTTTATTTTCAAACTAGCTGTGCCAGCGGTGTCACCCGCGTTTATGGTTAATATTATAAAGACTATTTCCGTCGTACATGATTTCTATGTAACTTTAACCATTAAGGCTGCACACGCGACGGAAGCTTAAAAAATGGAGTAACTTCTCCCGTTTTCCCAACCTTTTCCTTCACTACTCTGCTCCTATTAATTGTAGCGTGATGAAAAGTATACTATAACCTGCCCAGGAGTATGAAGAATAATTGTACCAAGTTTCGTTAAAATCCGTCGAGTAGTTTTTGTTTCTATAAGGAACATACAGACGGACAGACAGACAGACAGACAGACTAAAATTTTACTGATTGCATTTTTGGCATCAGTATCGATCACTAATCACCCCCTGATAGTTATTTTGAAAATATATTCATGTACAGAATTGACCTCTCTACAGATTTATTATAAGTATAGATATAGGGCCTATATTACTTAGTATTTTTTATTCAAGAATAAAATGCTTCTCTAAGAGTTGATACACGAATACCGTTCGAATTGACAGCTGTTCAACAAACGCAAATAATGTTGGATCCTAGTAAAATATGCAGACAGTCCCTACATACCTTGTCAAATTGTTACGTAGCGTTATAGCGTCGAATACATCTCGGAACTGTGACACCATTTCATATGTTTCCTCCTGATCTTTCGTATAAATATGTTCCAAGTATCCGTAGTCATCTGGACCAAGCCCTGGTTTCCCAGTCATTGGCTCATCGGGGTAACGACCTCCGAATATATCTTTGTCTGTCTCAAAAAGGTGATTAACGGAATTGATTCTCATGCCGGCCACACCTTTCTCCAGCCAAAATTTTATGATGTTCTGAAATTTAAGAACACATTTTGTTTTCGCGCTATTATTTAAATCTTGGTATTTCGATTTGTGGTCTTTCTTTCCCAAATACCTAACGAGAGATTTTCTTGATTTTGTTACAAAGAAGAAAGTTTCCTATATTTCTTACGTATATGATTTACTGCGAATTTTCCTTCTTTATAGCCTAATACATGGTTTTATACTTATTTCTTTCATTTCCATAAAAAAAAATCAAGAAACAATTTGTTTATTTTTCTGCCATTCCAGTTAATATGTATATCCATTCGGATGTTGAATTTTATTTCATTGGTACCTTTCGCCCATAACTTCGTTCGTTACCACACACTCCAATTTTTATTCCAATAAAATGTTAGTTAACATGTTATACCTGTACATAGCCTTATTAATAAAAACAAAGCTTACAAAGAATCTGCTACATATTCTAATAGTGTATTTATGTAAAACGTTATACTGTTTACTGTTTATAAGCTAGAATAAGAGTTCCCTTAATTAGAATACAAAACGTTGCATATTGCCTTAATTGAACTCATGAGCGTAGTCGCAGGAGATAGCTAGTACTGATATATATATATAGCATTTGATTACAAATGAATTTTCTCGATAAAAATATACAGATTTTGGAGGGCAACATTAACCCTGTCAATAAGATTGATGCGCCCAATACTGCAAAGCACAAATGACGACAGGTGATTCAAGTAAATACACGTGTGACCTTACATTTGTACTCGAGAGAGGTGCTTACAGAAACATTTGAATGATTGATGGTGACAGTAAATAATGCGACGTCAAATAGAAAATCAGAGATGAAACCGCGCACGGGAATTAATTAAGTATTGGATTTGTGTAAAGCTTCGGCTGTGATGGTGGCGACGAGTGACGCGTGTGGCGGGGCGGATAGCGTTAAGCGGACAAGTGACGATAAACCCAAATAAGTAATAAAGTTCGATGTTGGTCTGATACTAAACAGAATGTGCCAACTGTGTTTCTTGCCTTGCATGTCGTAAAAGCGACTAATGGTATATGGGGTTGTAGGTATGTGATTGTGTAGGCGACGAGCTAGCCACTTGTCACTGCTTTTTCACAATTTTCTAACTAACCCAGCTCAGTTTTGGTTTTGGCTGAATGTGGTTAGGGGGGTTTGCTGCCCTTTTGACTTTGCCTACCTCTTCGGGGATTGCGGGAGTGAAGTTATGTATGTATGGAAGTAATAAATTAAATCTATGCTTTTGAATCGCTAATCATGATCGGCTTCTCATGCAACCTGCTTCACGCTAGTTATCAACATTTACTTCTCGTGTCTGGAGGCTTTACAGGCTACCTATGAAGTTCTTACCAGACTTTAAAATCAGTTACTAGTTCCAAATAGACGTACAACAATGATCCCTTTGTCTGATCATTTGCTTAATACATACATACATAACATCACGCCCATAATCCCCGAAGAGGTAGGTAGCAGGCCCCTTTAACCACATTCACTTGCTTAAATGTTGCGAAAACCACAAAGCAGCCGAGGGGCTGCTACTAAAGATAGTATTATAGTCAAATTTTCTAAATTCAGGATCATAATTCCAACCCCAACTTGTAAGAGATCACAATGCAAGGAAAAAAAAGACGACTTACTTTCATTTCTTCAACCACCACTGGATTTCTAAAGTTCAAATCTGGCTGTGCCTCACCGAACTGGTGGAGATAATACTGATCCCTACTCGGCACATATGACCAGGCGCTCTTCCTGAACAGACTGACCTGTGGATATTGGATAAACATTAAGATTCTTGATTTGTATCCTGCAATAATCGATCACACCCATTTGTTTGGTTTTATTTGTAATTTTTACTATATAACTACACTTCAAAAATGAATACGAACTATTACTATATTTTCTTTCTCATGGCGTCGTTCAGTGTTTCGTCCCAAAACACTTTCGTCCCAGTAGGACGAATCACTGAATTAAAGAAATATATTATAAGTAATTCATTCTGCGATTTGCCCCATTGTTGTTTTTTTTTCGCATTTTTTGTACTTTCCTACAAAAATGTCAGCGTAAGTACATCACAAGTTAAATTTTTTGGATACTTGTATATTTGTTGATTTTGAACTTAGACCAAATCATGAACAAGCTAATACGAGTATATGATCCTAATTATTTAATCATGTATTAATATTTTATTGTGAAATGTTGTAATAAACAAATCTTTACACTTTTAATTGCGAATATTAAAAACACTATCATATACCTGTTCAATTTAGGAATCGAGTTATTTAACTAAAACAAAAAACATAACTTTAAGCATGCTAATGGGTTACCAATTTGTTAATTAAAGAAAAAAAAAACAAAACACAATCAAATCATTAGCGCGCTTATTACCGCAAATTGTTTTTTTTTATTGTGTTTATGGTTTGCCCCGAAATAGTGGCCAGCATAGACCAGTAGTCACATAGGTCTTTGTGGTTTTAATTTTTTTTTATAAATATTTGTCAAATGAGTGATATGAAAAAAAAAATAATTGTATGTTTTACATAATTGTATGTAGAACATTAATCAGTTCTTTATATAGAAATAGAAATAGAAATAGAAATATCTTTATTCATGTAGGCTCCACAAAAGCACTTATGAATAGTCATAATAATACAAAATAAACATTCTACCGCCAGGTTCGGAACGTTGATTCTACCGAGAAGAACCGGCAAGAAACTCGGTAGTTACTCTTTTAAATCGCCATGTATACAATAACAACTTTTATCTACTTCTACAAATTTATATAATTCAAATATAATTAATGTAATACATTACAATAGGACAGTAGACCATGCAAGAATTAGAGCGCAGACTGCAGATTCCTGTCATTGAAAAAGTCTTCAATTCTATAATAGCCCTTTTTCATGAAAAATGTTTTTATATGTGATTTGAATTTATGAACGGGCATTTGAATTACCTTATCTGGTAACTTATTAAATAACTTAATGCTAAGCCCCACAAAAGAATTACTGCTTTTATGAAGTCTAAGATGTGGAACGACAAGCTTGTGTTTATTCCTGGTATTCAAACTATGATGGTCAGATTTTTTGGAAAAGAGATTAAAGTTCTTGCGTACATACATAATACAATCAAACATGTATTGCGATGCTACGGTTAATATATTGGCTTCTATAAATACCTCCCTAAGCGAATCCCGTGGTTTAAGGCCATATATGGCGCGGATAGCCCGCCTCTGCAATACAAAGATATTTTGTATGTCAGCAGCAGACCCCCACATCAGAAGGCCGTACGACATTACGCTGTGAAAGTAGCCAAAATAAACCAATCTTGCCGTTCCAACATCAGTCAATTTCCGTATTTTTGTTACGGCATATGCTGCGGAACTAAGTCTTCCCGCTAGAGCAGCAATATGAGGGCCCCATTGCAGTTTAGAATCAATGGTAATGCCCAGAAATACTGTTGAGTGAACTATTTCAATAGGTTCATCACCCATGTTTAAATTAATATTTGATTGCTTAACATTAGGCATTGTGAACTTAACACATTTAGTTTTACCAGCATTTAAAAGTAGGTTATTAATCGTGAACCAATGTAGTACGTGAGAGAGAGCATTATTTACGTCGTCAACATTAGGGTGTTTTCTGTCAACTTTGAAAATCAGAGAGGTGTCATCAGCAAACAACACTATCTCACAAAAATCTTTCGTATAGTACGGAAGATCATTTATATAAATTAAAAAAAGTAAAGGTCCTAATATTGAGCCCTGTGGCACCCCCATGGATAAAGGAGCACCAGAAGAGTCAGTTCCATTGATATTAACCCTTTGAATCCTGTCAGATAAATATGATCGGAGTAGATCAAGTGACCTACCCGTAACACCGTAATGCCGTAATTTCATCAGCAGCGTCTGGTGATCAACGCAATCAAAAGCTTTAGACAGATCGCAGAAGACTCCAATAGCGTCCCGCTTGTTCTCCCAAGCATCAAATATATGTTTGATGAGAGCTACGCCCGCATCAGTAGTGGATTTACCTTTTGAGAACCCAAATTGACTGTCATGTAACAAGTTGTTATTTTCAAAATGGGATAACAGTTGCATAAATATAATTTTTTCAAATATCTTACTAAGAGCTGGGAGTATGGATATCGGTCTGAAATTAGAAGGGTCACTTTTATCACCCGACTTGAATAGTGGGATCACTTTACTTAGCTTCATTAAATTTGGAAATTGACCTACTTCTATACATTTATTAAACAAGAACGCTAAATATGGTGCAATAAAGGTAATAATATTTTTTAATATATCGACCGAAATCCCCCAAAGGTCTTCTGTTTTTTTTATGTTCAGACCCATAAAACTCTTTAAAATGGTGTTAGTGTCAATATAACTAAAACTAAAACCAATTTTACATTCATTTACTTTTGATTTTAGCAGGGAGTCAGCAAGACGTGGGCTGGAGTTTAATCTGCTAGTTGTTAAAATTGGAATGTTAGAAAAGAAAGATTCAAATGCCTTTGCTACATCAGCATCTGAATCAAAATAAGTACCATTTATATTGAGTGAGAACTTGTTGTCTTGTGTTTTATTTTTACAAGTCTCTTTGTTTATAATTTTCCAAGTAGCTTTACTTTTGTTTGTTGCTGACATTATCTTTTGTTTTAAATAACAAGACTTAGCGAATGCACATATTTTCTTAAATAGTTTTGAGTATTTTCTAACATATTCTATAATTGAAGGATCATTGGAATTTGCTTTCAGATCATAGAGTTCGTATAGTCTCCGTCTACTTTTGTAAATTCCAACAGTTATGTTCTAGCAATAAGGATCAATGCACTATAATAATTAATCAATGACGTCCTTTGCGATTTTCTCTTGAGGAAATATAGACGTTGAGCTTAACGGCTATAAAATAATTAGAATAAGTAAATAAATAAATAGTTGCTACATACCCAGTTGTTCGGTGGTTTCCTATCACCACTGCTATCTATGTGCCCGTTTTCCCATATGTACCAGTCGCTGTAATACTCATCTTTGCTTGCCGACTTCATAAACCACTCACTTTCATTACTGGTGTGATTTGGAACAAAGTCCAAAACTATCTTGATGTCTAAAGGAATTATTTAGTGTTATTTGGGGGTACTTACAAAAATATCAATATCAAAAGATCTATATCGATGACGTACGTAACCAGCCAAGTGCAAGTCGGACTTATGCACGAAGGGTTCCGTACCAATATTTGGCAAAAAAACACGTCTGTTGTATGAGAGCTCCTTTGATTTATTTTAGTTAAATTATTTCTTTTTGAATTGAAATTAATATACAAATAAATATTCTGTGAATATTTCAAGTGTCTACCTGCCTACCTAGCCGTTATAAATATCGAGCAAAAAACGGCAAAAAAAATCACGTATGTTGTATGGGAGCCCCCCCTAAATTATTTATTTTATTCTGTTTTTATTATCGTTGTTATAGGAGAAAACAGAAATACATCATTTATGAAAATTTCAGCTGTCTTGCTATCACGGTTCATAACATAAAGTTTGACAGTCAGACGGACGGATGGACAACACAGTCTAAGTAATAGGGACCCGTTTTTACCCTTTGGGTACGGAACCCTAAAAGCTATTAGTTAACAAGACGTAAACAGTGAGCGCGATCAGCACTAAATTAAAAAAAATAATATAACAAATTATTCGTAATTAAACAAACACCGTCCGTAACTTCGGCAGAACTCGAAACTCAGTGATAAACTCATACATGACAAATAAGTAGAAATCTTGTTATCAAAGTTCAAATGACTGATCCGCTGTATAAACAAATTCTGTTAAAGTCGAAATTTCTGATGATTCGTCCGAGCCTAATGCATAAATTTACGTAATGGATTGAGCAATGAATAATGATGAGATACAGTTTGGTCGTTCGAAGGGTTTTCTTGAAATTTTTTGTAGTGCTCGGGTTACGTCAACATGTTGGATTATTATACACTTTTTTTATATATTTATATTATTCACGCTATCTTTACGTCTTGTTCTCTAGCTTAACACCATTTCTTGGAAAGGATCTTTCAGTTTTTATTTGTACTGAATTTTGATCGTCATCCTGAGTTATTTAGTTCTTGAGTATATTTTCAGTGCTAATGACAGATAAGCAGATTTTCATAATGTTCATCTTTCATCATTCTTAATTCTGTCTTCGTTATTTTGGAAAAAGTCAAAATATACACAAGATTTTGTTATGAATTTAAAATGCATTGGTAAAGTTATACTTTTTGAGGTAATTACTGTGTATTATGCCTTTAATTTATTAGAAATTACAACAAAACAACACGTTGTTACTCCTCAATAATCACTTACTAGATTTTTTCAAACGT
The DNA here is from genome assembly GCA_951394215.1 of Glyphodes perspectalis. Lineage (NCBI taxonomy): Eukaryota > Metazoa > Arthropoda > Insecta > Lepidoptera > Crambidae > Glyphodes > Glyphodes perspectalis. Next base: position 15,098,653 of record OX596202.1, on the reverse strand, counting down.
AGGTTACTTACTTAGCTCACTAGCCTTTTTAAGTAGTTGTTCAAAGTCTTCGAGGGAGCCATACTCTGGCTGTATGCAGTAGTAGTCTGAGACATCATAACCAAAATCTTGCATCGGGGACTTAAAAATAGGCGAAAGCCACGCTGCATCTACTCCTAATTCCTTCAAGTATTCCAATCTTGAAGTTATACCTGCAAGAAGAATCTAGTTGGTTAACAGCAGTGCCCCGCGGTTTTACATGCGTAGTCTCCATTCCTTTAGGAAGAGGGAAGATAAAATAAAGCTCAAGTTAGTCGCTGATAATGTAGCGTTCCACTGTTAAAAGAATTTTGAGTGTTGTAGATGTGGAAGCGTAACAAACAAACAAGAAAACACCAATTTGCGTTTATAATATTAGGTCGGACTTATTAAGTAAAAGAGTATATAATATACCTTTATATTTACCATGTGTCACGTCTACCATATTACCACCATATTACCACAGAGTAATAATATACTACGTACTAATATTACGAAAAGGAAAGGAGAAGTATTGACACTAAACACAGCACAATAACAAAATATTCTAAAAATCACTTCGCGTAATCTCTTTTACGCTGAAAAGAGATGTAAGCTGCTTTCGTGAGAACATTTTCCCTAAAACACATGCCGCAGTCAATATTTTTAACGCCATCGCGAAAATCTTCCACAAATTTTCTAAGATAGTGATCTTAGAAAATTTGTGGACGGTTTTCATATAATAAATCCTCTTTTCAAAGATAAAGCACAATTATTTATTGAACCTCTTATCTCATTTCTCTTTTATGCACTGGGAATTAAAAGTGAATTGATATGAGACCACTGTCATCATTTAGGCTCATGTCTCTAACATTCAATGAGTGGTTGTTTAACAGATGCCTCTCGAGTAATATTATGAATGCGACCGTGGGTTTGTGTGTCTGTAACGTTTTTACGCCTAAATTACTCATCATCATCATTTTTCTAGCGTTATGTCCCGTGCTTAGACGGGGTCCGCATAGACCATGATTCAGAATTTAGCGAGTCTGGTAATTACATTGAAGCGACTGCCGATCTGACCTTTGTATCGTTACCCTAAGATAGGGAAACCAGACAATTTTTGGATCATGGTTGTACGCCTAAATTACTCAACTGATTTGAAAATTCGTTTACCGATGGAAAGATACATAAATCAGCGAATAACTTGTGCTATTTTTATCCCTGTATTCCCACGGTAATAGGAACTACGCTAATGAAACCACAGGGCACTGTTAGTACCTACTTTCATAAAGATATAATATATAACTAAATCACCCGCACCAGGTGCAACCGTGCAAAATGCATGCTATTCTCCGGCATACATTCCCTAAAGATGACGTTAAAATCAAAGTGACATATTTTTTAAATGTAAAATAAAATCTAATTAAATCTCACCATTAATATCCCCCACTCCATCGCCATCACTGTCCATGAAGGATCTCGGGTAAATCTGGTAGAACACCGCTGTCTCCCACCAATCTTGCTTAATGTTCACGTTTTCATATCTACCGTCTGTGCCAAACACTAACAAACTGCATACTGCCACAAGCTCCCACATTGCTAGAAATAGTTATTATACTTAACCCTTTATATTCTTGTTACTAAGGAAAACAGATATTACACCGAATAATTAAAACATCAATATACTGAGCATACACGTTACCAAATTCAAATTCAAATTCAAAATGTCTTTATTTATGTAGGCCTCAAAAAAACACTTATAAATTGTAAATTTTACAAAAATCTGTAGAGCAACGTGAATGTATTAGCGGCTAGGAATGCTGATTCTACCGAGAAGAAACCGGCGAGAAACTCGGTAGTTACTCTTTTTAGCGTCAATATACATGAGTAATATACCTACACTACCAAAACTACTAATTTTCATCAGCTATTTCATCATTCGTTTTATACAGTTGAAATCCAATGCATTTTATTCAACTGCCGTATGTAAAACATATGTGGCAAAGGCTTATAATGTTCATATATTTACTTCAAATATTTATTTACATTCGAACAAAAAATATGCTTGACATTTTTAAGGTAAAGAGAACTGCAAAATATTTATACGAATTATTTAAATACATCTCAAAACTGAAATGCAATATATAAATCTGCAGTTTAACTAAGATTCAGTTTTGGTCGTCGGTTCGAAAATGCGAATATCTAGTTAATAAATTTTGTTACTTTGGGACAATTATTAACTTCACAGATTTTTTTTACGATTACGTTTTTCAGTCTAACAATTAACACTTTTGAAGGGTGAAATATTTTTTGGAAGTTAATACTGAAACTATAACACAAAAAAGTTAAACTTACTGGCAAAAAAATAAAGCATGTCTCCTCAAACTATTCTATGCAAGTGGAATGCATTTCATCGCTCCAGCGTTTATATAACTAGCCAACAATCGATGTTTAAAAACACTGGCTAGGCTCTTCCTTAATACACTATTCAAATTTCACTGTGATGTCACTCGGTTTTAAAAACTATATCGGTAATGTAAGACAATACCTCCTAACTCTAAGCCTACAGTCGATGCGAAATGAACTTTATGGATATCAAAATAAATGCGATAGTATAATGATTGCAAGATAGTATTTAGGAAGCATTGTCATTTTCTCTATGACATCAGCAGCTAACTATTTCGCCCCCTGGTATAGTTTAATGTCTAGTGGTTTTTAAACAGTGTTTCCCGCTTAATATTAGAAATTAAAAGTAACTAATGCCTTAATTTTGTTTTTGTTTTAGGTAAGCATTTCGGGAATGTTGCTGAAATTACACTTATTTGGTGAGGTTCGGAAAATCAGACACAAATGTGTATACACGCAAGTTTTTAATTGTAAGTAGCGTACATATGTGCCTGATAAGGTATCTATTTTTATCCAAATAAGAAGAACGGCGATAGCCAAAAAATCTTTACACCTGTCTCACATACGTTCGTATCACATTGGTTCAGACCCGGGCAAATAAAGAAAAAAAAAAACAAAAATATTCAACTAGGTACATCACATACATTGATCTGACTTCGGGGTTAATAACTTAAGCACTTGTGTTACGGAAATCAGAATCAACAGTGGTATTTACACATATATATTTGTATTTTGACATTCGTTTCGCATTATAAATTCGTAATGAGAAAAATACATATCTAAAATAATATCACGCAAGCTGATGAAATATTCCTGTGCTTGACCAACTCATACAGGGTCTTTTGTAAAACATCAACAACCACGCAGGAGTAGATTGCTGGCGTTATAAACAACAAAATTTTTTCTACGATTTTCTTTAAATAGACAAAAAAATATTAATTTTCATACTAACTACATCAGCTGTTTGGTCAATTAGTATGAAAAGCCGTCTTTTGTCGATTTAGGAAAAGTCGTACATAGAGCAAAAGTTTTTGTTTGCAATGTCATTAATCTAATTCTACTCCTGCGAGGTTGTTGATGTTTTACAAACAACACTGTATAACATAAAATTGTTATAACAAACATTAATTTCAATACTTAATCCGGTATTATGACGTCAGAGTAGTTACACAAAACTATATCCCGGACGCTCCGCGATCAACGTGCAGGTCTGAGCGGTGGATTAATAAGGGATTCTCATTTCGGCTCAGTGAACTTTCAATTTAAATTATAGTGGCGCTTCAACTAATTACTAACCTTATTTGGCTTTCTTATTGCAATTCCAGTAATGTTTATCTATTTTTTGGATTCAGTCAGTAATAAATGTAGCTGTACATTTGTTGTCATACGAAATGTTTGAAGTAAAGTTTAACTGTTCAACTACCAAGTAATTGTTACAATAAGTAGATAGAGTAGTAGGTAAATCAACAATAAGTAAGCAACAACGAGAAGTAGTAGTTATACTACGACATCGAGTATAAAAATAATTGCCTTCTTTATATTTTCTTACAATATTTACCATATATTAATTATGTTGTAGCCTTTGCCGATATAAAACAGTGGTTTAAACAGTTTTTACTAGAGTTTATACATGAATATATATAAGTACATATATACATAAATTTATTATTCTGATCACAGACCAATATCTATAGGTGGTTACAACTTTTGACATGTTTTTAAGCAAATTTTGCTCCTTAAAGTTTTAAGCAATATAAGATTACGAAATACACTTACGCCTTCAATTTAAAAAATATTAATTTAGTTGCACGCCTCCAGGTTCTCTTTGTATAATCTTGTAGCTTAACCTCATTATTCTGTTATTTCAATGTTCTCGAGACTCAGACTACTCAATCCGCTTAGGAAGCTCGTTTTCCTCACTACAAACAGCAAAAAATGTAATAAAAAAACACTACGTTTCGTTTAATAATCCTCACAATACCTTCCTAGTCATCCTCTAGCCTCATAGACCATCAGCTTTCATCTTTAAGCGAACCCTTTGAAGAAATTTTCGTGTGATGAAATTCCTCGCGTTCGTTGTTAGGCTTTTTGTTGTTTTATTCGTTGACGACAAAATAGTACGATCCTTGGTGTAGTCTAGTTTCTTTGCTATTGTTTTCAATTCTATGATTCCCTAATAGTTTTATTAATATACTAACACAAACTTAGGTATATAAACATGTACTCATAGAGGACCATGATGGATGTTAACTTAAACAAAATCATGTTGAAAAATATTTTAGAACGTTAAATATTATTCAGACGAAGTTTACGCCTTTTATTGTTTTAATATGGCTGAAAATATATTTACATAGGTAAGTAATACGTAAAATTATTGAGTTCAAATAAATATTTGCCGCACTAATAAGCTATTTTACTCAAATTTGTTTTAAAATCCGTAAGTAACATTATTAGTAAGAAAAAATATTTAGTAGGTATTTTTTGCTTTATTTAATACTCGAAAAATTACAAAAATTCAGCGCGTCAAAGATTTGATATGGGGTGCGTTACGTCATTTGGACGATACAATTTTACACGCCTAGTGACGTCACGTGGTACTTCAACGCCCTGTATCTTTATCATTTTTGGTTTGATGAACAAAGATATAAATACGCAAGCAATATCTTTTTCTTATCTCAATAATGGACTTAAAAAAAAATTGTAAAAAAGCCTATTGACTTGTGAGGTTTTTGGTTCATTCATGTTTTAAGTTTAGTTCTCAGAGATCCCTGTATTGAATAATTATAAAATATTTTTTTTTTTTTATTAATAACATTTTACAGACGAATTTGGTAAATAAATAGTACCTAGAAGTCATTTATTAAGAATTTCTGTACTTTGCCTACATTTTACGAAGTCCAACAAGGTGTAGCGATGTTCGTAAGGTCACTATACTACTAAGTATGCGATATGTAGATATCGTTCCTGGCATACATAAGACAGTCTGGTCAGTAGTCCAAGTGGGTGGCGATAGATGACGTTGATTGAATTTGCAACGTCATGCCAGACATTCTACAAAGCGCTGTTACAGACGTAGCTTGGCGGAAGAACTTCCACTTTTAGTACGAACGTGTATCTTCGTACATAGCACTTATACATTTTACAATACATTATTTCTATGTCCCATGTAGTTGTTTGATGTTTCCGATCCACGATTGTATAGGCATAAATTCTTTATAATTTTTCCTTCTGAAATTTCGGCTTAATGTAGCTTAAATTTTTGTTTTAAACTCTATCTACCCTTTCGTGAAAAGCGGTCTTGATAGTATGTATGTATGTGTATATGTTCAAGCAACGATCCCGATAAAGAAATAGTTGACCCAAATAAATTTCCTAGCTCAGCCCGCCATTCTTCAAACGGCGGAACTGAAACGCCATATTATTTAAGAGCTCAAACGCCTCGTCCTGCGGTAAGCCTTTGAAAGTTTGCCAAAAGATAACACGCTCGAAGCAGATGCTAAACGATATCGGGGAAGTGAAGACGTGCAAATTTTATATCTCGACTCGAAGATAAATCTGACGTCTCTCGAGACCGGCTCTGCGGTGCCGGGTAACGCTTCGGTGCCCCTGTTCAATATTAACCTATATTTTAGGCAAAGGTGAGGAAATTCTCCCCTCTTTTTTGTCAATCATCACTGCTATTTTTAGCACACGCGAGTTATTTGCTTACTTTGCTTGTCGTTCGAAATAATTTTTGGTTGTGGAACGTTTGGATATTCTATTATTTTTTTATCCTGTAAACCAATAAATAGATGACCACCATTCATTTGTTAGACTTCAAAACGCAATGCTTCCATCGATTATTTATAGAAATACTGAGGTGTGTTAAGGGCTTACCTTACTCAACTGACTGACTATGAATTGTTTTAAAAATTAAACAAAATAATGAATAGCGTAGGGCCCTAAATAATGTGTCCTTTAAATTGAATTATGACTGGGAACTACTCATGCATCATCCCTATTAAAACACAGTAAAAAAAATCACGTAAATATATTAAACATCATCCCTATTAAAAACAGTAACAAAATTAAATATATAAAAAATATGGTTTAGTTTGGGTCCAGCTAATTTGAACAAAAGACAGCAAAGCATTTGGGCTTCAATCTATTAATCACTATTTTAAATGTTTCAACCCCAATCCTATGCGTTTACGGTAACGGCTAAATTCTAAACCTACCATTGTCCCTCACACTTACAAATTCAACTTTAAATCCTAAAAAGCTAGATAAAACGGCCTCTCGTTTTTAAAGCCAATCCCTTTTGACGAAGCATGTACCTGGGAACCTGTTAAAGCGATAAATTTCTACAAAGAGACCAAGCATTTAGCGACATTTTGCTGTAAGGACCGTAATGCCACATAAAAGGTTTCCCCTTTGAACAGGGCTGCCAGCTGACAGGCTTTCACAGGTTTCGTTTAAAAAATAATAGGAATGAAAATGAAATTCGTTTTTACAAATTAGTTAGAAACCTTATCGCGTGTTCGTGAAATGAATCGGAATGAAATGACAGTATTAAATGGTTGTAAGTCGAGATTCATGTTCGTCGACGTTTAACGCTGAAGTTATTTTAAAACAATTACGGTCTTTATTTAACTCCGAATTGCATTTTGTTTTATTTCTTCAACCACTAAAGGTGGCAGACAGTCATACGACCTGACGATGTTAAGCAGTCTCCGTAGGTAATGGACTTTCTCAACACCAGAAGGATCACAAATGCATTATTGATCTTACAGGTAGTTAAACATCGTCAGCGACTTGATTGAAATCTTCCGTGGAATATGTTCAAATCTATACTAAAATTATAATAAAAAATTTGTTTGTTTCTTATAGTGTTAGATAGTCCAATTATTATCGAGAAAGGTTATAAACACTAACCATTAATGCGGGTGAAACCGCACAGCTAGTTAAATACCTATATATTAAGAACGGTACAATAAGATTGTTTTAAACCGTATTTATATATTTCGTTCAGTGAGTAAGGGATTCACATACCGAACCCTTGCAAGATTGGCATCGGACTTATGATGCAAATGTCCATAGACTTCAATGCCTACTTCCTATATGACAGCCTATTTGTTTATTTTCGATCCCTACTAATATTACAAACGCGAAAGTTTGTAAGTAACGCAAAAACTACTGAATGGATTTTAATGAAAATTTACAATAATATATTTTATACACCTGAATAACATATAGGCTATGATTTATCGATGTACCATGCGAGCAAAGCCGCGGGCAGAAGCTAGTCTTGAATGGTTAAAAAAATACCCGGCAGCCCTGTAACGTAAGATCGATCTTAACGGACTAAGAAAATTGTATTAGACGATAATGTGTTTTATGAATGTCTCTGAAACGTTTGAGTGAACCTCTATCGGGTACATTTTCGTGAAACATTTATTTTAGGACAGGAAAATTGGTTTAACAAAAAGGGATATCGAAGGCGATATAAAAATATTAAATTACTAATAGAAATGATAAAATAATAAAACACTCAAGTAGATTGACAAAGGAATGAGAAAGTAAGCTAAATTTGAAAGTAAATAACATTTTAAAAATATTTGTAGTCAAGTCCGTCTCGACTATGAAAAAAAAAAATTTGTTTATCAAATTCCAGACCGATGACCGCTAAATCCTGTTAATCTTGCTGCTAATAATATTGTCATCACGAACTAATGTTACCTATATACCACGACTACGAGTATATGAGTAACCAATATCTGGCTTCAGATTTTAATCATCTATAAGTGGCTAAAATAAATAATAATAAAATAAATGTTCTTTGTTGCTCAATAAAAATAAAACATAGTGCAATGAGACAACTCCGAAACAAGTATCAAAGCTCGCTCCAGCCTTTGTGCCAGTTACAATCCTTTTTGAGTTTATTAACTTATCACATTAATGAACATAGATAATTTATATTAAAACCATATAAATACAATATTAAAAAACCGGTACGTATGTTGTGTGTGTGTAATTGTGATTGTGTATGTGAAAAGAATACGATATTTAGATTTTGTATTGCCATTTTCAAAAAGACATAAAATGGCAGTTTTTATTTAGTTATTTAGTTATTTATTTATTTGGATAACCAATAAGATCATACACCTTAAAAGCTAAAATGTACAGAATTAGTATACATGAGTTGGTGCGGCCTTAATTACAGGTTGCCACGGAAAGCATAAACAAAATAGTTTGGGAGCATAATGCACCCCTTAACTTAATAAAAAAAGTACATACTAATTAGTGAATGTTAGAGTTTAAACATTACTAGATATAGCCAGGCTCAATTTATTTTTAAATTTTGATATACTAAGACTAATTATATCAATATCTTTATTTTATACAGTATATTATTACTCTATTGTTCACAGGCCCGTTGGCCGAGTGGTCAGAGAATCTGGCCATGAAACCGAGGGTTGCGGGCTCAAATCCTAGGGGCAAACGTTTCGTGTGATGGACATTGACATTTTTACTCGAGTCATAGATGTTTATAAACGTATTTAAGTATGTCTATCCGTTCATCTAGTATCATATATACATCATCGGTCAAGCTTATAAGCTTAGTTTGGAACAAGGGAATTGGTGTACCAGTTTGACGCATTTGTTTATTTATTACTATATATTTTATACATTTCTCTAACGTTTGACCAAAATATTATTATAACATGCTATTATTCTTAAGGCTAGTGGCAGACAGTCATACGACCTGACGATGTTAAGCAAACCATAGCAAAAGTCTTGTGTTTGTCTATCCTACATTCGAGTCCGTGCCCTCATTTCATTACAAATATCTTCTCGGGTTACCCACTCAGGCTTGCCTAGAGTCACAATGAAATAAATCGCAGCAAGGAGTTCTCCTTCAATAGAAAAGTCATTAGAGACATCAGCCAAGTATTAAAATTGTTTAAATTGGTCCTTGAATGGTTCACATTAAGTAAGTAAGAAAAAAATTTCGTATTAAGGTATCCTAAAGTCTTTTTAAGCTAAATATAAGAAATCGCTAAGATTACGGGGTAAAATTTATATCGTAGCTGTGCCCGGGGTTTCTCCCGTGTTTATGGAAAAATTAATGCAACAATAATTTTTCAATACGGACCAGTAGTTTCTGAGATTAGCGCGTTCAAGCAAACAAACAAACTTCAGCTTCATATATTAAAAAAATATAATAATAAACAATTTTATAAATTGTTTTTTAATATCCGTATTTATCTTGAGATATTTTATTTCGTAATACAACAAATGTATTTATCAAACCTATAAATTGAATGTGACTGAGTAGGCGACGAGCTAGCCACTTGTCACTCCTTTTTTACAGCTTTCCATCCAACCCAGCCCGGCTTTATTTTAGGCTGAATGTGGTTAAAGGGGCTTGTTGCCCTTTCGATTCTGCCTACCCCTTCGGGGATTATGAGCGTGATGTTATGTATGTATGTATGTATAAAATGAAAAAACACCCAATTTATTGAAAAGTTAGTAGTAGTAAGTAACTATTTTATCGAATAGCGTCAAAATGTAATGACTGCCAAATGTTTACCTATAACCTTTTGGCACTACATTCACGACGCTATTATCGCTATACTGCGCCGTTCAACAGGCGATCGTCGCGCATAAAGGGCTTGCTTTGTTTTGGTCGATATCTCCGTTTTGTTCTTCACACTCTCCCCGAGGCTGCCTTTTGTTTGCCGGAACCTGTTTTATTAGAAACTCTTCTACGCTCTTTTGTTGGAGTAATTGTTTGCGTTGTTTATGATTGCTAGAAAAACAAGAACACGATGAAATTACACTACTACAAAAATCTAATAAAGGCCATCGATTACAGGATTTTGTGCAAGATAAACTGATAATGAGATTCCACTATAAATAATATAGATAAATATCCGACATCATCACATACATTGATCTGATTCCAGGGTTAGTAGCTTAAGCACTTGTGTTACGGATATCAGAATCAAAAGTGGTATTACAAATATATACTTAAATATCAGATATAAACACCTAGACACAGAACAAACACAAGTATTCGTCACACGAATGTTTGTCTTGGATGGGGATCGAACCTACAGCTCTTGGCGCGTAGGGTAGCGTAACTACCAAAGCGCCATCGAGCCAGTCGATAGCGCATTTAGTAGCGGATAAAGTCACCGAGAAACGATCTCGCCGTAAATAAAACCTGTTTATGTTTAAGTCACGTTTCGTTGAATCCAGATCAGTATTACGTAAATTTAACGAGTACGCTTATTAACTTAAACGACTTCAATTTTACTGTTGTAACTCGTAGATAGGTTAAGTAGACGAATTGGATCGTGGTTACACATCCAGTTTTACCGTGAAGTTCCTAAACCACTAAGGTAGGAACTTAAAAATGATTTCAAGTTTCTATGAAAATACCATTTCCATGTGAGGGTCTCTGGAGCCTTCCGCTTCGGGGATAGTGAGCGTGATGTTTTTATTACGCAGACTTGCGCTACGAAATTTTGTGTTTCTTGCCTAGCACGTCGTAAAAGGCGCTAATGATGGGTTTTGGGTATGTGATTGTGTAGGCGACGAACTAGCCTCTTGTCACTACTTTTTCACAATTTTCATCTAACCCAGCCCAGTTTTACTTTTGGCTGAATGTGGTTAAAGGGGCCTGCCGCCCCTTTGGCTCTGCCTACCCCTTCGGGGATTATGGGCGTGATGTTATGTTATGTTATGGTCTTTATTGCCTACCCCTTCGGGGATTGCGAGCGTGATGTATGTATAGGTACGCAAACTTGCGCAACAAAATTTTCCACCTTGTAAGTCGCTACGTTAACTCATTTTCACAGTCATTAATCTTAATTAAGTCGCAAGCGTCTCGTCGGTACCCGAGTGCGGGTGCACCGATGCACCGGTGAAACAAGATGTTCACGCCAATTAGACAATATTCTAGTATCTGGTAAACAATTATTAAGGCTAACTTGGCTGGGAAATGTTGCCAACCTCTTTGGAGCTATACCTCATAATTATAGTACCATATAAAGTTTCTGATTAAGTCAAAATAACACTCTCACTCATCACCATCAACGTTAAATAATTAATAACTAGAATTTTGCTTAGTCTATTTCATCAAGGGCTAATTTTTCAACGGTCAGATAAAAGATATTAATTACAATCCGGATGACTTTAAAATATCATTGCTTGTTTCCTATGTAAAATACCGTATGATATCCGCAAATTGGTGACTTTGTACTTTATTAGTCGGTTAATTCATAACTAACCATTAACAAATCGGCCTTTAAACAAATAAATGCTAAATAAATATTCAATCAGGCAGTTTACATGTAATTTTGGGAATACCTATTTGATGTTCTAAAATATTCGTTTGCGGCAAAGATTTATAGAATTTTATGCGTAAAACTATATTATATTTTTTTAAAAGAAAATTAACTGGTCTGGAACTTTCCATTTGCTATCTAACAATGCTTACACGGAACATCAAATATTTACCTGAAGCATTTGGAAGCTAAAAAGATTTTCAACGATTCTCTACTAAAATACTATTTTGATCGGGGAAATGAACTCAGGAAATCACTCAGGACCACTGTAAGTTTCATAAATTTCCCTTTATTCTGTCTCAAATATCAAGATAAACATGAACAGTTCTTCGCCACGAGTCATTTCTCACGTCTGGCCCAAGCTAATGGAAAGTACTATTTCGCGTCAACCCTTGTTAGTGTACTATAATTTGTCTTCTGATTCTCAATTTATGCCGTCAAAGCGAACTTTCGCCGTCCAATGCCCGACGAGACAATTGCTAAGCTTATTGCAGAGTAAAACCGAACAGAAATGTGGTGTTCCAAGATCCCATTCCTAGTCTGAGATGAAATTATAGATTTAAAACATTATGTAACTATTTGTTGGAGTATTCTTAATTAAGTATGTTTTCAGGAATTTAATTTATATTTTCACCGCTGACTGATACTGATAGTCCTTTTATTAGAAATTTCACACTTTTTTTAACACCATGGAGAAAAGGCTAGACAAACTCCAAGTTCACATTAAAATATACCCAATATTTTTATCGTATTAAAATTATATAAACCAAAGACAAATATCCATACAATTAATATAATAGCTTGCTAATTGAATAAATAATATCTTTATCATAACTATTTTATTAATCTTTTTCCAGATAAAAAAAATACAAATTTGTGTACTGCACAACATTACAGCACTTGTATTTGCAGATTTATTGCAATTTAAATAATTACGAGCGCTCTGCGGCTGTTGATTAGCCATTCTAATTTACGATGTTTAGACTCCAACGTAGCGGTGGCGCCTGTAATACCGACTTCATATAACCGGAGTTTATTGCTGGACTATTTTAACATGAGGATACAAGTGTAAACAGCATCAACACGTGGTTTGATTTTATTGTCTTTGTTGTAAGTCTTCCAGAAAATCTTAATAACTAGTCACTTAAAAAACTAACAAGTTTATTTAGAGTGACCTAACTTAAAAACTATTTAGAGATATTTATCTTCAATGTAATCGGATCCGATTGTGACAAAACTCTTTCTCATGTAAATCAAAATAATGTAAAAAAATTGAGTAGGTAGTAAAAGAAGTATTTTACCTAAATACATTTTTTTTACGTAGTATCGCAACTCAAACACCGCGCCGTAGCTCTAAAAACAGTCATGCTACCGCTTCAGAATTCTGTTTCTATCGCTATTGAAAAGAGCATTTGGTTAAACGCTACTTTTCAACAGTTTTATTACAAAAAACAGACACATGGCTCTCGTCTCGTCAGAAATATCAACAAAACAAGGGACAATCGCAAACTTTTATACTGAGTGACCGCACTACAAAAGTTTGCAGAGATACTAACTAACTAAACTTCACGCCACTTCCCTAGCAGGGTAGGCAGAGAGAACTGAACGCCATATGGCACGATCCTTACACACCTCACTCGCCTCTTTAACATTCATGATCCTTTTCATTTTTATGACTCATACCATCACCAATCTAGTCGTGGTAGGTGAGCCTGGGCCTTCCGCGGCTCCTACATTCTTCCACTTTTGCATTTTGTACATCTGTTTAGTAAATCTTTCGTCATCCATTCTTTCCACATGTCCGAACAGAACTAGTTCGCAGAATGAAATTTAAATTTAAATTCTTACTTTTTAAACAACTCTGTATATACACCGCAAGCACAGCGTCGTATTTCAGTTAAGCCGTTTAACTTTCTTAGGAGCAAAGCGACCATTCCCTCCTATTAAAAGCGTGCTCCTGCATTAAAAGCAGATTTTAAAACGTCTTTAGTACTACTAAACCAGATGTTTCAACGGTTTTTTATTTTGATGTTTTGTGCAATGGAAACTAAATGGTAGTAGACTCCCAGTTACACAACTGTTTATTTTATTAACCTACTTATAACTTCTGCCAGCGGGTCCGCTCGGGTGGTGCATAAATAAAACATAGCCTATGTGGTATTCTGATGTATGAGCTACATTATTGTAAAGTTTCATTAAAATCCATTTAGTAGTTTTTGCGTGAAAGAGTAACAAACATCCAGACATACATCCATCCATACAAACTTTCGCGTTTATAATATTAGTAAGATAGGTTATTGTTAATTTATTCGAGTTTAAAGAACAGAAACTAATATCCATGCTCTATAATTAATAACCCAAAACATACATGCACAGTTAGAATATTAGTCGGCTAGCATTAACTATTTAATGAAATATGCATATTTACTGAATAAGGCCATTTTTCACCATATATCTAACTACGAAATAGCTCCCATTAGTATTTCTATTAACCCTTCCAATAGTTCAAACAGAACAACCAGCCGGCAATTTATCTTAATTCATGGAAATTAGAATTGATTCATTTTATTTCGCCTCTAGGCTCCGCTGTTATTTACCAAGCAGCACTTTCCCCGTTAATCAGCTGTGGAAAGCTATGAATTTCCCAAAACTATTGCAGTTTGAGGGCTCGCTTATAAGCGCAGTAATAGATTTTTAAGCAATTGAAAATATCTACTGTTAAATAGAGAGTAAAAAATTATATAAAGCTTTACTCTGTTAAAAAAAAATAGCTGTGCCCGCCGTTTTACCCGCGTTTATGGTTAATGTTATATAGCCTAGCCTTCCCCGATTAATGGGCTATCTAACACTTAATAAATTTTTCAAATCGGACCAGTACCTCTTGAGATTAGCGCGTAGAAATAACGAAAACGTTCTTAAATTTTAAACCTTTATTACATAGATTCAATTAAAGTTTACATATTTAATGTCATATGTCATATACTAAGAAATTCTTAGTAATTATGTAAGTAAAAGTAATACTGAAAAGTAATATTCTACAACTTTTGCAGCATTCTACATACATACATACATACATACATACATACATACATACATACATAACATCACGCCCATAATCCCCGAAGGGGTGGGCAGGGCCAAAGGGGCAGCAGGCCCCTTTAACCACATTCAGCCAAAAATAAAACAAGCAGCATTCTTTTTGATATAAATCAGTTTCTGGATAGTACGAGTTGTAAAAATATCTAACTATATTATTTCTGTACTCACTTAGAACTTAGTCTGTAAATGGTAGGCGCATATTTTGACTGGCTCAATGGCGCATTTGGTAGTGACCCTGCCCTATGCGCCAAGAGTAGTGTGTGCAACCCCCACCCAGGACAATCATTCGTGTGATGAATACTAATGTTTGTTCTGTGTCTGGGTGTTGATATTTAATATTTAAGTACATCCATGTAATACCACTCTGTTATCCGCAACACAAGTGCTTACGCTACTTAGCTCGGATTCAGATCAATGAATATGGTGTTCTGGGATATCTATTTATTTATTATTAATGTTTCATAAGATGTCCATGGTTACGGAAAACATCTGGCTTCCACTACTTACCAGATACACCATTAGGAAGTTGAATCTATAAATAAATAAATATCCGATGACATCACATACATTGTTCTGACACCGAGGTAAATAACTTAAGCACTTGTGTTACGGATATCAGAATCAACAGTGGTATTACAAATATATACTTAAATATTAGATATTAACACCCAGACACAGAACAAACACAAGTATTCATTACACAAATGTTTGTCCTGAGTGGGGATCGAACCCACAACTCTTGACGCATAGGGCAGGGTCACTACCAAATACACCATCGAGCCAGTCAAAACATGCGCCTACCATTTAACAGACTAAGTTCGAAGTTCATTAAAAATCTTAATCTTAATAAATAAGACAGGAGGCAGACATATAGCCCTTGTCTTTTTGGATTATTCATTATAAATTGAAGTGTTGTTCCAAATCTGTGAAACATAATAGCAGATATTTTATCTCACCAAAATCTATAAGACTGTTTACTCTTGAAAAAGCTCTCAAAACAATGAGAGATTACAGTCGAGCTTCGTTACCACAAAATAATTACATTGTGTAACAAGATTGATGGCTTTCCGATACATAAGTTGATTACAAAGAACAATAACCTCAAAGTATCGACAGATGAGGTGCCACCCGAAATTTATCGAAGTTTCCGACGGTAACGTGCCGGGAAATTGGCGGAATCGAATCGGATCATAATCCGATTCGAGACATTGCACAGACGAGCGATTCTCCCAGTAGGTTTTATTAAGCACAGTATCGTAGTAAGCCTGTCTATTGTGTAGATAAGATACTTACTGGTTTATTTTGAGAACAAATAGTACAAAAAGTATTATTTCCAATCACCCGAGTCTATTGTTGTGGCAAGTAAAGGTTAAGAACAGAAAGCTTTTTCAATAGATCTGGGGGAAGTAATCATTTATACTCATTCATTCGTTTAAAATGAAAAAATCGTATCGTTTAACTTAGGGACCTCATAAATGTGAAAATATATTTAACTGTTACAAAAACAAAACCTCTTAATTAATTGTTATAAAATTTGTCACGTCATTATTCTGAACTCTTCAGGACATAGGATACTTTTACATCATCAGAAGGGCAAGAGGATGATCTTGCCCTTCTCTTAGTTCATCTGGGGTCGGCGCAGCATGTCTTCCTCTTCCATATGTCTCGGTCAGCCGTCATCAAGTTATCCACTCCCATTTCACTTATATCATCTTTTACACAATCCTGGATGGATTTGGCCTTCCTCTTCCTCTTCATCCACTAACATTCATACTCATCACTCTCATTGTCACATGTCCTTCCTCTCTTCTCATCACATGCCTATACCAAGACAAATAATAATGGGATACTTTTTATCCGGGGAAAATTGATTGATTCCCCGGGACTTGCGATGACATATTATGTATGGTATAGGGGTTAAAAGAAAACTAATCTCTTCCCGGTAAATTTCTTGTATGTATTGTTAAAATACAATAAAATAATTCTTTACAGCGTCGTTCGTCTTAGGTACGTCTTAATCCTTTCGTCGTTTCTAGCAGACTCCTCGCTCCTTCACTCATTCGTCGTATCTCACTCTTTCGTTCATTCGTCTCATTCATTCGCCTTACGTTCCATTTCTCTCAACACCCACATATGTAACACAAGCATCTATGTGTGACTACTCTTTCTACGGAAATTGCAGGCGTGATGATATTTACATAAATAGTGGTAAATAATGTACACACATATGTATGTATCACTACCATTATTTACCCTCTTCGCAGAACTAAGACACATCCTTGCTTGTAATGCAGTTTCTACAGTGTCTTAGCTGCACTTAACTTTAACGGAAACTTGCAGATTACATTTAAGGCACTTTCATTGGTTAAGATGATAGACGAGTTGTCTAGATAGGCCGAAGTTAAGCTGAACTTAACTGCGGTACATGTAAAGTTTTCGCATTACAGCAATAAGTCTGATGTAAACTAGAATATTCATAAGAATGCTTCATGCAAGAAATACTAGCATGGAAGTTGACTTTGTAAATCCTTAATGAATTTTGTTGTAACTTTTATTTACCTTACGGTATATGTGCCAGAGTTTATTGCGATATATATGTAAAAACTATACCACCATCGATTCCCGTAAAGATAGCAGAGTTCAGTGTTATCCATTTCTAGCCAAAAATTTAATTGCCTTGGAAAGGATGTGCCGCATTGCCGCACGTAGTAAAATACAGCACGTACCGCACGTTTGAGATATAACATGATCAAGCATATACTAACAGATTGAGTTATATATAAACTGTAATACGACGGTAAATAAATCATTCATCTACAAGTCATCTATCAGACATCTACAAGACATCTACAAGACATTCACCAACCTTCGTCTCATTTCACACCAGTCTCATTCGCGGTTATATTTGGCGAACCCGACGTGATGGGGTAGTTGGGACTTATACCAATTGTCGTCTCAATTACCCGTCCCAATATATGGTTAAAAAGGAAATTAATAAAAAAAATCTAGTCCGTCGCCTACACAATCACAAAGCCATTACCCGAATACACACATAACAACATGCTAGCCAAGGAACACAATTTATTCATTATTTTTAAATTCCCACCAACATTCATGATTGAGCACATTTTCAAAGATTATCCTAATTGTATATGGGGCCAAAATACTGCTACCCTAATAGCGGTAATCTGGTTTAATGCAAAACCTATTCAAATTATCTTTAATGCTAAACTAACTACTTATGCAAACGATGCGGAATACTCGTGCAGTAAGTTTAACATATTCCACCTATTCCTGAAACAAGTTAAAATACTTATTACGTATAATTTGGCATCCTCGTGGCGAGCGTTGTGGTTGTTGCAGAAGTTTTTCGTAATAACAGCTATTGTTACTGGGAACACGATAGCGTATGCTGACATGCAACTATCGTTTGAAAGCATTCGTAGGTTTCACGTTTGACTTTTGGCATTCGACTTACCATTGCAATTGCCGAGGTTTCATAAAAAGATAGTATGTTGAATAGGTATTAAAATGGTTTTAGCTAACTGACAGTTGAAATTTAATGGTTGATTAATTTACGCCGGTAAACAACCAATTAGTTTCTGAATGTATTTTGCAATTAATGATTGTAGAAGAACTGAAACGTGTAAGCCACAATCGTAAGTAGTGGAATAACTTGATCTTTGTTTACTGACCCGTTGACTGGCCCGTTGGCCGAGTGGTCAGAGACCCTGACCACGAAATCAAGGGTCGTGGGTTCGAATCCCGCTAGGGGCAAATGTTTCGTGTGATGAACATGGACATTTGTACTCGAGTCATGGACGTTTATAAACGTATTTAAGTATGTCTATCCATCCAGCTAGTATTCATAGCACAAGCATAAGCTTAGTTTGTGACTAGGGAATTGGTGTGTCAGTCTGGAGAATTTATTTATTTATTATTAACCCCGTAAGTAAAAGTCGTGACAAAATGTATATGTGTGCTCGCATCGACTAATCCTTGTCACTTTTGCCATTATTGCTGGTAATTTGAAGAATCCCATAGCAAACTCATATTTTTTAGCATTCGTATTTGAAAATTAATGTTACTTATTCTGTCAATTAGACAGACTAGACAAGCTCGATGGCGCGTGCGGTAGTGTCCCTGCTCCATGCACCAAGAGTTGTGGGTTCGATCCCCACCCAGGACAAACATTCGTGTGATGAATACTTGTGTTAGTTCTATGTCTGGGTGTAAATATCCAATATTTAAGTATATAATTTGTATTACCACTGTTGTTTGTAATATCCGTAACACAAGTGCTCAAGCTACTTACCTCGGAGTCAGATCAATGTATGTGATGTAGTCTGATATTTATTTATAAATAAGAACAATAGCGAACTATCAATACCGATGTCCACTCAAAAAAAAAAAGAATTTTGCATGCTAGACCGACTTTGTTGTTAGAGAAAATTGTGGCAACGTACTTTTTGCATTGCACATTTGAGTAGATTCATTTTAAAGGTCCTCATATTTGTTTGCAAGCAAAACTTTACTATATCAGGTTCAAAATTCCTGTAGGAGCAGGCAGCGTCAAAGGTTAGTTATGAAGCTGTAACTACTTTTAACCAAAAATTAAATTGAGTCGGTTTATACAAAAAAATGTGACAGTGATGAAAAGTGACCACCACATTGCTTGTATAGTCACGAAGCTAATACACAATTGGTACTTTTTTCAACATACCAGGCATGGAATAAATTTGACCCATTATGTTGAAATCTCAGACCAACATGGCTTATAAATTAGTAGCTGTTTATTTTTAATGCAGCTTAAGTGGACACAGAACATTTGCATGTTGGCAGGAGTTGCTTAAGGAGTCGCACTGCGGTTTCCGAACGGTGCGGCGTGATCGTTAAAAGTATTAAAGGACTTGCGATTCGGAACTGAAATTTGCATGCTATCACGACTTTCTTGTTCTAGAAATTGGCGGGAATTGTGGCTACATACTTTTTACCATTTCAAAGTAGCCATAGTTCAATGGATTTTTCTTTTTGATTATATTTTCTATGGATACAAGTCTTAACTAGTGGCATTTTTTTTATTTTCAAACTTTTTGTTTTTTTTAGCTATATTTTAGTAATAAAACGCATTGATAAAAGTTACCAGACGGCTCTGTAATGGCTTCATGTTAATTAACTATGCTAGACAGTTGATCATTAATTTCTGTACACTATGGTCCGTCACCCATATTACCTACTTATATTTCTATTTGCAATGGTAATATTTCAGATGTTTGGCTACTCGTCAAACTAAATCTTAAATTTTTTAAGCGGCTTATAATATTTATCTCTTTTATTAATGTTTTCTCATTGAAATTATTCTTACAACTTTGTTAATACTGTTGTTGAAAAAAGTAACTACCGAGTTTCTTGTTGGCTTCTTCTCGGTAGATGCAACATTCCGAACCAGTGGTAGAATCAAATCACTTTAACAGTTTTTGGCGATTTATAAGTGTTTCTTTGAAACCTATATAAATAAAGAATATTTTGACCTTGACTTAAAATACATGAAATAGATTCTAACTACATATTTAGAATTACGTTAAAATCTAAGGAAACATGATCGATAACTGATATTACGCTGCCCCGAAAATGTTCACTCGACGAACTTCCTAAACAGTTAAGATATTATTAATAACCAACTCCGAGCAAGAAGCTACATCGTCATCAAAGTGGCTGCATTCGGGTCACGTCAACGTGAATCGGGTGCTAAGCCCCTGAGAAACAGGGTAAGATGACGTGTAACGAGCTGAGGTGCGCTGCAATAGGAAGCTTCCTGAATATGAAGGAAAATCTTAAACGACTCATCTTCGAAAACGTGATTTGTGTTTGTATTATTATAATAATATAATAACTAGCAGCGACCGGTTTCGCCTGCGTAGCTTCGGTTCCGTAAAAATATAGAGATAAAATATAGCCTATTAATATACAGGATCATTGGTTAAACATCAGCAACATCAGTAGATTACTGACATTATAAACAACAATGTTTGTTCTACGACTTTTCTAATTCAACAAGTAACTTTCTGGTACATTTAAGAAATAAATCAATCTTGATAATTCGGTACGGAAAATTGGTTTGAAAGTGTAAATGCCGACTTATTTACCGATGATCTTGTTAAGGCTGTAGGTGTACTTACGTATATAGGAAGAGAAGATATCTACTTACGTACTCCTAAACTAAATTAGAATAAAAAAGGCCATTATCATCTTAGTTTTTAATCCTAATTTATCATCATCTATGTTTATAAAAGATTCGGTATATTGGAACGACAATCACCTGGTCCGATGACCAGCTGATTGTCGGTTCAATATACTGAAGGTTACTTAGCCTCCAAATATGAGAATTAAACAAATAAGGTCGTGCTTTCACATCTACAGTTATTTTTATAATGTTGGTTTCCTCGCGTCCCCCACTGTCAGTAGGTACCTGCCTAGTATAAATGCATACCTAGATTTTAAAAAGCCAATAGAAGTCTGATACCCACTAGGCCACTACCCTAAAAACCAAATTCAATACCAACTCTTTATTATGCTTACCAACCATTCATACTATTTATCTAACAAAAGCACTCTGGTACACACAAACTCTTATTAGATAGGATCTGTACCTGCGAATGAACTCCGAAGAACATTAGCAGTAACCGCGCTCCAATTAGGAGTTCCACGCGAGTTGCTCAAGAGTGACTTCAGTTATCTCGAGAGGCCTGAGGGCCCTCCCTTTGTGAGCCTTTGGTTTTTAATTAACGCACTCACGTAACCCGACAGTGTGATACAGAATGTGAGGGTGATGGAATTTGTCCTTGTGGTATTGAGGTTGTTGTCAAATCTTTATTGTTATGACAAAGATACATGTTCCACTTTCTTTTTATATTTTAAAGCGTTTTTAGTATATCCGTTCGTGTACAATTTTGCCAAGACGAGATCATATGGCTCGCACTGTCAAAAAGTTATTAAATCTTAGGTGGAGCTAAGCTTCTAATTCTTCACACCCTAACTCTTTAAGCCCTAACTACACAAACTCTACACCATAACCAAAATATGTGGCTTCGACAGTTTTCATTACTGATTTGAACAAAAACATCGTCAGGTCTTTCTAAAAATTTTTCAGATTGTTCTTTTTTATGTACCTAAGGGTTAATGAAGTATAATTTTTGCACATATTTCTAGATAAACATCTTATGCCGATATTGTAACTTCATAGCTAACCATTAAAAAAAACAAATTAAGAAGAAAAGACAAAGCCTCTGTTTCAAATCGTCTCTAACCAACCAGACAATCTGATACATCAACCAGTCTAATAGACTGGTTTACGTTATTATAGAGGTAACTTGCATGTCAAATACATTTATGTGCTCTACCAGCTGTGAATATGTTTCTCGTAAACGCGCGCTTCTATTAATGAATCATCATCTTCCTAGCGTTATGTTCTGTAACCAGACAGGGTCCGCTTAGACCATGATCCAGGATTTAGCGAGTCTGGTAATTAAATTGAAGCGACTGCCGATCTGACCTTCGTAACCCTAAGATAGGGAAACCAGACAATTTTTGGATCGTGGTCACAAATCTAAAGTTGTTTGAATTTGCAGGTTTCATCACGATGTTTGCCCTCACCGTCGAGCTGGTGGTATAAATACGTAAATAGATTTGAAAAATCCAGAGGTACGTGCCCGGGTTTGAACCCGCACTGTTAAGAGGTGCGTGTCCTTACCATTGAGCTACCACCGCTCTGGCTTCTATTAGTGAATCAATAGTTAGAAGAGTAATATTTCACGCTGCCAATGAGTAGGCTTATTGTATTATTGGCTTATTATAGTAGGAGAATTGAATAGGCTTCCAAACTATCTACTGGATTGATTTCGAAAAAATATTTCACCAATGGAAATCTACATTATCAGCAAGTAACATAGGCTATATTTTATCCACATATTCGTACGGGAACGGGTTGCGCCCGGGTGAAACCGCGGGGCGCAGCTAGTAGTTTATATTTAAAACCCCTTAAAACCTAAGTGAATTCAAAATTTTTACACATTTAGTTATTTGTGACCCAGGCCCGGCAACAAATAATTTTTGTTTTTTTTTCTGTTTTTCATCGTATTATTTACATTTAAAATAAATAGATACAAAAAAAACATTTAATGAGAACAAACAATCCTTGCCTTTTTTGTTTTTATTAAATAGATTTTATGTATCTATTTATTTTAAAGGTCGGAAAAACAAGTAAGGAGTTTTTATTACAAGACACCAAAAGAATTTTGTCGAACCCAAAATTAGGACAAGGTTTTTCGGATTTCAACATTACTTAGGTGTATGAAAATAAGTTAATCAAAGGAGAAACAAAGGTCTCAGACAAACCTTTTTGTGCTTGCAAATCTCACAAAGGCAACTCTGCGGTGAAAGCGGTGATATGTATTTTGGAACATCTTTTTTGTGTGTTTGTTTTAGAAATATCTAGATGCTTTAATAAACGGCGTTGATTTCAAATGTGACAATAATAGTGCTTATAAACTGAAAATATTTTACTATGTATAAGTTAGGACTGATGAAATAAACTTTTTACCCAACTGATTATCTGATTAATTTTCTCGTATGAATAGATTAGGTATTAGAGATTAATGTAATATATCTGACTATTACAGTTGGCTAAGTAAATTCAAAAAGCAAAACTAATGTGTCTATGGAGGTGGGTAATGCAGCGATTGCTTTCAAAACACTAATGTTAAAAATAACTGAATTTTCTGAATTCAGCTATTCTCTTAACAATTTTTTACCCACGAAACCATGAGATGAAACTAAAATCCTCCCAATAAATAAAAAAAAAACACACAAACATAAAAACAATCAAACCAGTTCCTCTACCGACTAAACCCCACGACTGCCATTCTTCGTACGCTAAATGTATCAGGATTCGCATGAAACGCCTACACAGCGCGCGCTACTTAAAGAGGAAACCTCTTCCCAGAACACCTAGTGTTGTTGTGTACGACAACACAGACAGCTGTGTGACCGTACCTATTCTAACGGACAGGACACGAGTTGTCGTCCTCTTCAAGGACGATTGAGTGCTAGGAAGCCTCCCCCGCTAGCACCCACGATCCCAAAGGCCCTTTTAGTCGCCTCCTACGACGGGCAGGGATACCTCGGGAGCCAAATCCGAAGTCGATTTCACAAACTTTATTTTAATCAAAATCCTATTCTAGTATATTTAAGATAACTTCTTTAACAGCTAAAGGTAAACACCGTTTAACTTTAGTTGGAAAAGTTTAATTTTAGAGATTACCTTTTGCCATGACCTTTATAATCGATCTGTGCTTAAAATTAACACCCCTTATTGTATTTTAGCTAGCCAAAACTTTAGTCCTTTTTATTATGTATCTACATGAGTGGGGGAGTAGGATTATTTTAAAAAATATGAAAACCAAACTAGCTTGGTTTTTTATAATATGATGAGGATAACAATTCCCGTATTCGGAGATTTTCTAAAAATCTCTAACTCTGCTTCTACGTAATCAAAACCTACGCAAACACATTCAAATGTCTAAAAATCTCCACAAGACAAACGGCATTACAAAGCTATGTGGAGATGAAAGGCTACAGATGAGTAATCAAGATGGCAAACTGTTCTTTGTTCATATAAATTGTGCCGCTTTCAAAGAACAACCACTCCGTTCCTTGAGTTTGTAATATAATATTAACCGTGTTTACTTGCAGACGTAACGCAATACTTCTTTACTTGAAGTACCATTTTGTAACAGTTTATTTTTTAGAATGGAGAAGATTTAAAAATATAACGTTTACTCCTAAAAGCGCGTATTTCAAATATTTTCGTCCATATATTATATTTTAAATTAAATGAAACTAACGAATAAGAGACTTTTATATAAAGACCAGTGACAGGGTTTAAGGGATTAAAAATACTGTACGCGACCTATTTTCATTCCTAGAAAAAACGCAAAAAAAAACATTGAAATAGGTCGAGTCGTTTTGGACAAGTTCGACCAGAAGCACTATGACTCGAGATTTTTAAATATTAGATTCTTTAAAAATCAACTTTTTTCACGGCGAATTCTCTCAACCACAGAACAGCCTTACTCTACTTACAAAACATCCAACAAAACTTGTAGTACGTTCATCATCGGTAGTATATGTACGAGTATCGATATATTCAAATCTCTTCGGGAACTCGAGTTTAAACAGGCAACTTGTGATTTCCCCTGAGTTCACGATAGATCCCAAATACAAATAGAGACGGATTATTAACTCGCAAGTGGTAATTTGGTATGTGGGGAAATGTTCTGGGTATAATTTCAGATTAACGGGTATAGCGGGGTGATTACTATAAAATAACATATTATTGTTGTTGACACATTATTTTCAAGGTCCCATATTGGTCCCGGACTAAAAAATTTTCCTTCCGACCCAAATTAATTACATCGTTGACTAAATGACTAAGAAGGTCTGCAATCCTGAATCTGAAAAAACCTTGTAGATCGGAATTTCAGATAGGATTGCAGGCGTGATGATTGACTTGCCTAAATGTAAAACATGTTCAAAGCGAAAAAGTAGGTATGCCTAGAAAAAAAAAATGTTAAAAGAAAATATCTAACAATTCAGCGCCTAATTTATATATTAATACGTGAAGCAAAAACTTTGTACATACCTCTTTTTATGAGAATTACGGAGACGGAGGAGTATGAGATTTGGCCTTGTTAAAGTTTATATGGAGAAGGAGTGCAGAAAGCTAATATTTCAATAAATATGTAATGCATGAGAAATACTTTAAATGAATAAAAAAATTAATTAATTATGGACGAATTTCGACCAGTGGGCGATCACTAGTATAATATTATTATGATATCTAGGATTTAAAATGTAGATAATAATTTATATTTTATTGAATAAAAACAACATTCAACAACACTTACGACTCAACAACAATAACAGCAATATTACGACACGTGTCGTAATATTTATCTTGATTCAGCTTAGCAGTTAACAGAAAATATTACGTTCTCTTGAAAATATTTTTCATCGAAGTTTATTACAATTCATAAAGTAAAACAAAACAAGCCAAACGATTTGAATAAGCAAAACATTGGATTTCGCAGTATCTAGGTAGTAAAATATCGGGGAAACAAATTCAACCTGAATAACGAACCTAAGGAAAAATGCAATTTTCTTGCTTCAACTGAAATGAAAATTAAGTTTGAAAGCATTTGCAGAAGTAATATTCCATTGTCTTTATTGTTTAATACTATAGATGAAATGGAATGAGTAAATAATTGGATTGGCAACAATGCAGTAACAAATTATGTGCTTATAATGGTTGTCATCTAATGGTTTGACACTAAAAAAAATAAAAATAAAAAATAAAAAAGAATTCAGTCGAATTGAGAACCTCCTGCTTTTTTTTGAAGTCGGTTAAAAAATACATATACACCAACTACATATGTCATTTGTCTAGCATGTCAAAAAGGCAACAAATGGTGTACTGCGCATGTAAAGCAGACAACAAGTAGATTAGATTTAGATTAAATAAATTAAAGTAGAAAGAAGATTAAGTAAATTCATCTGATCTTTGAAAAATATGCGAAAGGAATAAAACTCAGAAGAAAATGCGTTAAATCCGTTATCGAAAACGACTGTTGTTAAACGACCAGAAATTATTGTACTTTCATAGACGGGTACTCAAAAGAAAACGGCACACCTAAACAAAAGATGAATCAAAATAACAAACCTATGATCCTACATTGGCTTACTGAGCTGATTTGGAAGATCTTGGCACGAGAATGTCTCCCAATAAAGGAAAGGTGGCCAACAACGCGTGAATGAGGGTCAAATCGATACAGCTACGTGGATCTGGCCTTAGTACACGTGCGTTTGTTTACAAACATAGCACGTTTTTACTTGTAGGCTGATCATATTTGCTGACGTCAAATTGTTAGTTGTAATCAAACAGTTGTAAGCTACGAATCCAAATATTGGTGGTAAATAAATATATTCCCGTAGCAAGCTAAACGCTTTTGTTGGAAAATAACTTAAATTGGTGTTGGTTGACTTTTGTTTTACATTAGTGTTGGACATTAGTATTAGTAATTAAATAATTAAGATAATTAATGCTAGTTCAGTAAACATAAAAAAAAATCTTTGAGCTTCAATTTGACGGAGAGGTGTAAAGTGAACGTTATGTAATGGCACTCAATTAGTTTAAGCAAGTTAAAACTCTACTAAGCAAATACCCAGCAAATAATCAGTTTGTGAGAATCTATAATAATTAAGAACACCTAAATTATGCTGAAGCATTTATGACAACAGTTTGAGGCGCTATGCAGAAAAATCATCATCCAAGCTTGGTTTTTCTTGACTAAGTCACTTCTATTCTCACCAGCCAATCCATTCAGCGGCCGCAGTTCCCACAAACGCAAATTCTCGTGCAAATTTCAAATGGCAATTGTATCAAATGGTTTGGATTTAATCCCTAAATTATCCGGAATTTACCGCTGCAGGAGCGCTATGCTAATGAGTGGTTAAAACTCAAACGCCAGAATCACGCCGCTGGCGCATTGTACTCCTGGTTCTGGCCTGGTGCCAGCCGGCTCGAATAATGAAAGTTAACTTGAGGGTCTTGGGGCACGTTATTGTTTCAGGGCAGATCCAATCATATTCTGTATTAATAAAATAGGGTTTCTTCCTATGTTTCTCGAGGCGTTCTTTAACTACTCATCCGATTGTTGGACTATTCTCTTGAGAGCAAGGACATTCCATACCATTCCTTTTGAGGTGATTCACACATCTTTCTGATTTGAAAATAAGATATACTAACAAGAAGAGAATTTTAAAAGAAAAACCAAATTTTTTGGAAATTCAGGTAGCTAATAAGCAACCCGCTGTAATTTGTAATGATTATTGGCATCTATCTGGCAATATGTTTAAAAATCTACTTGTTAATCAAATTAATATCTTACTATTTTCGTCTTTTTATTATTCATAAATATTTATTGAATTTTGTTTAGGCAGACAAGTTCCAGTTACAATTCAGAAATATGATACTATATTCGTCTGTAACTCCACAGGTTTGTTAACTTAATTCTACTACTTATCGGTAGCAAGGTAACTGGGTTCAATGACCTTTAAAATTCCAAACTTCGACGTTTTCTAGTTACAATCAACTTAACACCTTATTCAAGTAAAATTCAAGTAAAAGCTCAAAACTGCAATATCTAGCTTATTTGATGTCTGTACTCCTAGTTCTGGGATATTGCCAATTAGATTCCATAGTGGGAGCTAAGTTGGTAGTTTTGGATTCATACTTATTGTTCCAGTAACAGCTTCATTCGGTTTTAATTGTCATTGTGCTGCAGTGTAGATAATGTCTTAGTTAGCCATTAGCTTACCATTGTTTGGCTAAGTTAAGTGGCTTTATGAAATTCACTTTGGCAGCGCTCAGGTTTTATGAATTCAAACTTTTCAATGTAGTAATAAAGCAATATTCGAAACAACAGTTCTACTATTTTTACGTACATTGCGCCCGCCATTTCCGCAAGGGTAAGCAGAGTCCTAAGGTCAAACTAAACTAAACTCCTTAAACTACATTTAGCAAACAAAATATTGAATTAGATGGCTAATCGCGATAATGTAACAAGTAGATAGTTAAAATTAAAAAAACTTTTTTTTTTCTAAATTACAGATTTATTACTTAAACTTACGATATGTTCCTGAACTTAATGTTTGTGTAAAATTTATTAAAAAGCCTTTTGAACAATTTAATGAAAGAATTGTCATGGAATTGCTGGATGTTTATGCCTGAAATGAAATGGAAGAAGATAAAAATATTTCGGAAATAACATCATTGGTCTGTTATCATCAATTGCGAGCTATTTTTAATGCATTACTTAAATTAATGTTTTATAAAAATATAAAAACATCACAGTATTTAATATACGAGTACATATGATATGTCACATATAAATAAATAAATAAATATCAGACTACATCACATACATTGATTTGACACCGAGGTAAGTAGCTTAAGCACTTGTGTAACGGATATCAGAGAACAGTGGTACCTATTACAAATATATACTTAAATATTGATATTAACACCCAGACACAGAACAAACTCAAGTATTCATCACACCATTGTTCTTCCTGTGTGGGAATCGAACCCACAACTCTTGGTGCATGGGGCAGGGTCACTACCGAATGCGCCATCGAGCTAGTCCTATATTAGAACATTTTATTATTATATGCTACGGATTACAAAATAAGTAATAAAAAAGTAGGACTAAGCGGCAAGGGGACAAGAGGACGTAGATTGATGTTTATCTCTATATCACGCAAAAATATAATAAACGATATTTAAATTAAAATTTATATACTATAAATATTCATCAAAACAGACTAAATGCGCAAGCAGAAGCTAATGTGTTACGTTCGCTGTTGGGTCACGACTAAAAGAAAAACAATCGGAAACTAACAAAATAGCGATAGATTACACTTCCTGGCGGGTGGCGCCTAAGAGGAGCCATCGAAATTCCTGGCGCTTGGCGCCTCAGAGAAGCCACAAAATATGTTCCCCGCCAGGCGCAAAAATTTGCAAAAAATGTCACCGCACTGAATCGGTTAATTGCTATCTCATATTTCTAGGTTACACCCATGCATATTTTTAATTATTTTATTTTTTATGTATACAACACCTGTAAGCATGTACTTTTGTTAATAACTTCAGTAACAAATTGTATAAATTAAAAATTAATAAGCAAACGCCTAAGTCAACTACTATACGATAGATTCATGTACAGAGATGAGAGGAGTCCTTTCTAATACAGGTTTTTTCAAACTTAAAAGAAGGGGCTCACACATTTTAATTAACTACGTGTAGTGAAATAAAGATATTTTTGATTTTGATTTTGAATGTAAAATTAATACATAAAATGAGCGTTATAAAAAGAAATATCTCTTACTGATTGCTCAATTTCTTTATGTCACGTAATAGTTTATTGTAATACTCTACTTCGTCTTTTTCTGAAATTATAATAAAATTTTGCTATTAAATTATTAAATACTTAAAAAAAATACTCTTAAAATTTTATTATACGGATTTTTTCATAAATAAAACAATAAAGTTACCTTCTTGACTTAATTCTTGTTCTGCAAATTTTTAAATATTTTTTGTTATTTCTTGTACCTAATTGTTTTTTTAATAGACCACATTTTTTTATTTTTACTACTTACTTAACTTTCGCACATAATATTTTCTGTCCAGCTCAGCTAAAAAAAATATTTTACCTTTAGTAGTTTATGGACGTAGGTACACATATATTATAAATGGAAGGTGAATCATGTTTATACATATTTTACGTATAATCTACTACAGTAGCCAAATTATTAATCTGATTTTTAGTAATTAAAGGGGCCAATTCATTTCTTATTATAGCTGGGGTAATAGACTAAACCATAACCAACTTTAAAAAAGGACTCACTTTTAGGGCATGTTTTTTGTAGTCAAGTCAAAAAATTTAACTTCAATAACCACAATTTTGACCAAAAGTCCTAAACACAATTTTGAAATTAAATCATATAGCTTTGAAGTTTTAAATATTGTAATACAAACTTACCCAACAATTTGTAAAACTTATTTATATCTAAAAATAAAAAAAATATTAATAAAAGTAATTTTTACTGCACTTAAATACTTAAAGTAAGTGTAAGTACTTCATCGACTTTGTATCCCCGAACCCGAGTAATATACCTACTGGGGTATACTTTATCCAGAGATTCACAAACGCATGATAAAAAATATTTGAATCGTCCTAACTGATTAAGAAGAAAGTACAAAATAATCATAATATATCATAATTAAGTGCAAAAAGTTTTTTCATAGTATTAAAATGTACATTACATTCTAAATAGGTACTTACTGCTAATGAATTTTTTGAAGTGTCGTCGATTCGCCCCACGAGCTGTTCGTCCCACGGATCGAATCGCACAAGGAGCCTTTTTGAAGTCGTTGATTCGCACCATGGTATGAATCATGAAGAACTATTTTGTATCTCATGCCATGGTGCGAATCAACGATTTCAAAAAGGCTCTTTGTGCGATTCGTTCTGTAAGAAGAACAGTTCGGGGGGTGAATCGACGACAGACTCACTTTTTTGTCGCGGAAATGCCTTTATGCATAGTCACTACATTTGGGGTTTACAGTGTGACGAGACTCAGCCACACTTTCTAAAAAGAGAATGTCCACTCACTAAACCCCACAAAAATCTTCATCAGCTCGGTAGTGGCAATGGAGAAATAGAAAATGAATATCAGATAATACACATCAACACCACATACATTCAACTGGCTCCAAGTTAAGCTGCTAAAGCACTTGTGTTACGGATATCAGAATCCGCAATAGTATTATAAATATAAGATATTACACCCAGACACAGAACAAATACTAATATTCATCACACGAATATCTGGGTGGGGGTCGAACGAACCCACAACTCTTGGCACAAACGACAGGAACACTACCGAATGCGCCATCAAACCAGTTAAAGGTTAAAAATTCCCAAATATAAAAAGTAGGTATCACCTTTTCTGTCCTCCGCGGAGCCTGAACTTTCGATTGATAGGCCACTCATTTTCTTAAGAGTCTTGGCTGTGAAATGTTATGTAATATTAATATTTATCCCTTAGTTTTACTTGAGTACTTAAATTGAATAGGTCTCCAATGAAAATTAAAACGTACTTCCTTAATTTTTAATAGAATGACGTATAGCAATTCAATATTAGCTGGAAACCCTAGAATGAAGTAGACTCCCCTTGCTGAGAACTATTGAATTCACTCTCAAAGCGAAGTACCTGCCATACTTATCCTTAAGAGAGGCCTTAGAACTGCAGCTTTCTCTTTACTTTATAATTTTCTATCTTCATTGAAGAATATTTCAATAGGAGACCTATTTACATTCAATTACCGAGCAATGAAAATCGAATCAATGGACTTCCACGAATTTGAAATACGCGTCTTTTCAATGTTTTTGTATGACTTCCACTTTTGAAATATTCTTTTATAATTTGTAATCAAAAAAATATGATAAAAATTAAAAAGAAAACCTACTTATCAAATCTACTGTGTGTATTCTTTTTGTCAGCGTTAAACAAGGTAGCAACAACAGCTGTAAATAAATTAAATATTAGTATAATACAAGAAATGGAAATAACAATTGGGCTTATAAGAACAAAACCAATTAAAAAGTCTAACTCTGTAGAGACACCATATCAGATCTGATTTTTTTTTATATTTGCGTGGTATGAAGCCTATGAAGGATAGAACGTCAGTCCGCCAGTGCCTATGAAGGATAAAACGTCAGTCTGCCAGTGCCTATGAAGGATAAAACGTCAGTCCCTTCCAGGTAACCAGATTTCAGCCAAAGAAATGACCCAAAATATGTGATATTCAGTGCAATAAATTTCATTAACAAATAAATAAACAAAAACCTTTACCACCCTATAGTTTTCTGAGAAAAAAAAAGAACACTCACAATAGCATTGATATAAAAAACAAGATACATTATGAAGTCTTGTATAAACGTTAAACGTTCCTGGAGCCAAGGCAGCTTTCGTTAGAAGATCGTCTGTGCAAGTCGCGATTAATTAGCGTTTCACTTTATAGGTGCAGTTTTTACTGCAGCCAATTAATTAAGAGTGCACTTGCTCGTGTCGTTAATCATTCATTTGATAGCGCAAGGTTCAATGTTTATAGACTTTTTGAAAGTCTTCTCATTAATGCAATTAATTTTGAGTTTGATTAATTATGTCACTTACGTAAGTCGAGCACATATTAACATGATTATTTCTCAAACATTTGACCCAAGCGAGCATAATATAATACAGAAGTTACACTAAATTTTTCAGTCCAGCACACTAATTTCCTTACTCCAGCCAAACGTATTTATTTGTGCAATGGATACTACGCAATACGTAGTTATTTAATAATATTAAAGACGTTTGTAAACATCCTTACTCGAATATAAATCGTCGTATGCATAAATGAATACTTTCACTTGTCTGCATTCAATTCTATGACCTTTTGTTCATCACAACAGTGGTAGCCAGTAAATTCATTAACGTGAGGTGAACATTCATGCAGTAAACTAAGTGTCGAATACATTTTCCTTTCAATAGTCCCGTAAGATTGAGCAAGCCAATCTTACCCTCAGAGAGTAATAATTTCTAACATGTTAGACATAATCTGCCGAGCATTGTCTTCCAATACAATTTCCCAAACTCATCCATTGCTAATTGATAAGGATTATAATTCAACCATTAATTGAGTTAAATATTCCAATGTTGACTATGTTTAATATTCATCTGGCTATCTTGCGT
Source organism: Glyphodes perspectalis (assembly GCA_951394215.1). Classification (NCBI taxonomy): domain Eukaryota; kingdom Metazoa; phylum Arthropoda; class Insecta; order Lepidoptera; family Crambidae; genus Glyphodes; species Glyphodes perspectalis. The sequence goes on along the minus strand of OX596202.1, from coordinate 15,065,402 downwards.
GGGAGGGATTACCTTAGCTTAGGCACCTTCGTATAAATTTATACATTAGGATAGGCTGTTTGCAAATACTTAGAAATGGTGTTATTAGCTAGTCATGTGGTGTAGAAAATTCCCAGTAGATGTGTTAACTTTTGTTGGTTTTATATATTTATTTTCTTGTATATTGTATAGTATAGTATATTTTAAAACGTATGTTATATTTTCATCTAGGTCTGGTACCCATTATTTGGCTTAGTTACTTAGGTATGTGTTATATATACTTAGCCTCATAAGTGGTATGGAGCCCACATACTTAATTTATTGTCCGTAGGTGATTTTTAGATTCATACAACATTCAATTCTGGCATTGATTGTACAAACTCTGGCAAACCTTTAATATCTTCCAAAGCTCGTCATTCGTTTAGCCGCACAAATTTAGAAGCTTACCTAGTTGAAAATTGTAATTAACCCTCCTGTTTTTATTTTGTTTCAGGTAATTATCCCAACAATATTTTGATCTAATCGTTCAAACACTAACAGATTGGTAAGTCACGTCACGTCGTAACTGTGAATTTAATGATACATCCATGTGATTGGTTACTAAGTTCTCTAAAAAAATTCTAGTCTATTAACCAGGGTCGACATTTTATTAAAGTGCCAGCGTTAATATCGCTCGCGAACATCGCCGACGGAGATATAATTCTTCTTTCAATAAGTACTCCATTTTTAATAAACACTTCAAGGAAACAAGCATTAAAACAATTATTGTCTTCGCTGGGTCCCCGCTTGTAATGAACATAATCGACGCGGGAAAAACAAAGAACATTCCTTTTAGAGATCTTAAAATATGCAAGTAGCCGTGCACCAGCGCTTAAGCATTGTTTTAACTGCAACGTCTCAGTTTTCCCGGTCTTTTTATGGGTACGTCAGCAGTCGGCCTCTGTGTTGTATTAAAAAAAGAATGCAATATTTTCCCCAGAGGAAAACGTTTCAAGTTATAAGCTTAAGTGTGGACCAGTGTTTACGCGTTTTGTAGAAAGAAATCAACTATCTGCAAGCAATTGTTTGAACCGTATTTTTTTTTGAGCCTAGGTACTTACTATGGACGTCCCCATATATATTTTTTTAATTACGATGTTTAAACTGCATTTATCTTTTCTCATTGCTGAGACCTTGTATACATATCAAAGCTTAGTCTAATGTTAAGATAAAATCATATTTATAATTTTTTTTATTTAAAATGGCTTTTACTTTGATGTGTTCTTGGAAATAAGAAGTAAAGAAATTTATACTGGTATTATGTTTTATTCTGATGATTTATCTAAAAAACATTATTAACAGTTGCTTTCGCAGTTGTTTGTATAGTATTTATTTTGTCTATGACATCAAGTTGTGTAATTATTTCTAAAACTAACTAACTAAACTTCACGCCACTTCCCTAGCGGGATAGGCAGAGAGAACCGAACGCCATATGGCACGATCCTTACACACCTCACTCGCCTCTTCAACATTCAAGATCCTTTTCCTTCATTATTTCTGCCCAGTGAAAATACCAATTTAACTAAATTAACAGAACAGGCTTTAAAAAGTACCTTATAAGTACTTTTTCAAGCCCAGTATATGGTCGTCGGATTAATTAAACATGCATGTTGTGGTTGAAATTCAGTGTGGGCTTATTAATTCAGTTTGAAGCACGCTCTCATTACGTTCAAAACTTTCAATTAGTTTGTAAAATTTGTATTTAAAGTTTACTCGTTTCAAACAATTAACCTATTGTTAACTATTTGAGTGTTTGTAGAAGTGCACATAATTTTATTAGGTACTTACTTGTATGTGGTTAACTAATATAAACTAAAGTTCTTAAATGCAATTTAATTTACTGGTAAATTTAGTAAATTTTTTTTTTCAGCTTATCAATAATATGTCTGTATTTTATGGAGTAAATATTAATAATATTGTTATTATTATTCTTTAAACAATGTTAAGTTCTAATATCATGCTATCAAATATAATGTATATACAAGGCTTAGTAAGACCTGCATGCGTATAACATTTCCTTTATAGCTATCCAATTGAAGCCCGATGAAGATATCAAAAAGCAAACCCAATATGAAGTACACAGAATCAAATAACCAATAAAATGCGAATCACAGAAAAATACGTCTTAACAAGACCGCAGGCTGTGACGTCATCTCGTGCCAGCGAAAGCACCGGCCATCGTAAACTGTAGAGTCGCTTCGCCCATTTGCTTTCTAATAAAAAAATATTAAAAGCAATAAAAGATCCGCTCGGAGGACTTAATGGGCCGGGTACGTGCCACTGGCTGGACGCAGCCCTATAATGTGGGCCAACGGTTTCATTATAGCGTTTATGTTGGGGACAATTCTGACCACTGGGTCGCTGAGATTATCAGCGTTTCAGATCATTTGTGGTGTAGAGGTCGATGTGTTGGCAAGTTGTGAAGCCTCTGGCGGACTCCTTAGATGGGAATTTTGCGGAACTTAATCAATTAAGACGTGTTGTGTGTAGTTTGTTATACCGTTTGGTGTATAAGTTAGACACTGGCTGAGAAATCAGAAGTGATACCGAATGTTGATTAAGGCAAAAGTTCAAGTTTTAAACATGGTCGTTATTTAATATTTACAACGATTCATCGCCTTGAATTTAAATAAGTTACTATTTATTACTTAGTAGGTATATAAAGAATAAGCATATGACGTAAATTTATTTGTATGAGGTTAATTTGATATCTTTGAGTATGACTACAACCGCTGTGCCGAAGGTTATGTGGGTACACCTACTAATATAGAAAGTAAGTCTTTCTGTCTGTCTGTGACGTTGCACACCTAAATCATTCAAGCATTCTATTCACATGTCACACAACTAACCAAACACGCTTAAACAACCTAAGCGATTATGACAAACTAACTAACTAACTAAATTTCACGCCACTTCCCTAGCGGGGTAGGCAGAGAGAACCGAACGCCATATGGCACGGTCCTGACACGCGATTGTGACAAAATTTCGTAATGTTAAAGTTTGAACACTAAAGAAAACATTACAGATCCCGCGACATGGTTTTCGTTGCGGACCATTCAGCCGAAATCACAGACAAAAGCTATGTAACACCACAGAGTAAAAATATAATACGTACAACAGAGGGTCAGTGCCCATACTTGAAAATTTACTGCTATAACTGGCGCAAGAACAGCGACAGTGGTGAGTAGTTGGAACTACAGCAAAGTTTAATCTGTTTGTCAGGAATAATACAAGATGGCGCTACAAGCACAGGATAGTTATTTCTTAGTAATAATACGCCATCTGTGTAAAATTCATGATTTCATAACAAAGATTATTTTGGTTTGCTTCTGAAGAAAATATTTTATATTCATGTTTTTCATCTAAATTTAATAAATTATCTAAGAAATGACGTAAATAACTTATTTTATAAAAAGAGCATTTTTAAAGTGAAACATTAACGTTTTTATTCGGTTTTATCTCTCAATCAGTTTAAATGATGCCTGTAGCGACCTGTCTGTGTCAAGTCTATACGAAATCTAAAATGTATGTGACTGACTAGACATGGTAACACTAAGAAAACTGAATTTTATCTGATCGTTGACTGACGATGATGCAGACTACAAGTATATGCGCCGTAAGTAAAGTAGTTGAATGTCAATTCAATTTGCTTCATAATGAACCTCTATCGAAAACCATTACTATACTGAATCCCGTCACGGGGTGGGTAATGGATCGAGAAAAATAAAGTAACCGGAGCGAAGAGCTTCTCTTGGCAGTTCTTAATTGGCTGGAATTCAAACTTTACTCTAGAATTCTTAGCCGACTAATTCTTCGTTTGTTTTCTAGATCACTTACAAGTACATAGTAAGGTTCACGACTAAAATCTTGCAAAATATGTAGGTACACTGTACACACTAAATCTAGGTACCTGATATAGGTATCTTAGTCAACGCGACAAACGTTATTCTTTCTTTTAAAATGTTGAAGAGGCGAGTGAGGTGTGTAAGGGTCATGCTATAATATGGCACGATATTATGGCGTTCGATTCTCACTGCCTACCCTGCTAGGGAAGTGGCGTGAAGTTATCGTTAGTTAGTTTTTAGTTTAAATTGGATGTGGGAGTGAGACAGTAAAAAGTACTTTACGACCTATTCTAATGCTTACCAAATATAAAATTAAAAAAATATATATTGATTATCTCTCTCTACTAACTCTGCTGAAATCAAACACTTACGATATTTGTATATTAGATAATTAGACCTTTGGATTCATCTGGATCAATGATCGAGTTCTTTGATATTTGTACATCGATTGCACCTTTTAATTTGATTAATGAACTTTATAATAACAATACAGATTATAAGAATTCATACGTCCAAAGTATGTAAATGGAAATATTTGTTTTTGACATCATCGTTATCAACAATAGCTATTTATTATTCCCTTAAGTCGCCACCTAGTACATAACCGGACAGAATGCTAAGCGCCCAGGATCTAATAATGTTTGTCCCGACAAGAAAACAAATGCCTACTTTATATTCCAGTCACGTGACGTAAGCGACAGTGAGAGAGGAGATTATAGAAAATTCCATCTCATTTTCGATAGATAAAACCCTAAGCAAAACAAATGACCCATATTCTACTATTAGGGGCCGGTTTATTTTTAAATCGGACATTGCTTTGCATGTCAATGCCCTGGTATTGGTTTCAACGTTTTATTCAATATATAATTATCATGAATAAATGGCCTTATGTCAGTATAACATTACTATGACATTATTTTGACTGACTCGATGGCGCATTCGGTAGTGAACCTGCCCCATGCGCCAAGATTTGTGGGTTCGTTCCCCAGAACAAACATTCATATGATGAATACTTTTATTTGTTCTGTATCTGGGTGTAAATATCCAATATTTAAGTATATACTTGTAATACCACTGTTGATTCTGATATCCGTCACACAAGTGCTTAAGCTACTTACATCGGAGTCAGATCAATGTATGTGATGTCGTTGTCGTCGTCGTCGAATAAATATAATAGTTAGTTAAGTTGATCTATGTATATGATTTTTAGTTCTGAATGTGTAATTGTAGTACATAAATCCATACTCTTGCGCCGGCAATCCCTCAAATCATAGGAGAGTCTATATAATAGTCAAAGATAAAATAATGTTACTAAATTGAAGTAAGTGGCTTGAAAGGTCTGAATGACATGTACATAAGCTTTATCTATACCAATATTATAAAGAGAATGAATGTATTTTTGTGTGTGTGTGTGTGTGTGTTTGTAATAAATAAACTCAAAAACTACAGTGCCGATTTCAAAAATTCTTGCACCATTGGAAAGCTACATTATCCGGAAGTAACATAGGCTATATTTTATCCCCACAGGAACGGGAACTATGCGTGTGAAACCGCAGGGCGCTGCTAGTTATTTTTATACATTAAAAAAAATTATAAATAAACATATTATATATATTGGATCCTGTTATAATGGAGAACAAATTGACCTTGTTATGCATAAAAGATCCAAGCATATTTTTTCTGTAATTAAGAAAAATCCTGATATTGTAAGGAAAAGATGATACTGTTAAAATAAATTTAGGTAAATGGTTAACTACCATTACCTTCCCAAATCAGTAAGGTATGCTTAGATCTTACGAATGTACATAATTTTAATTCGCATTCACTCAAAAATCACAAACTCTTGGTTGGATCTTTCATGCATAACAGGGTCCAAATAATCTTCATACCAATAACTACACCAGGCAAATCACACGTTGCAGACATTCCCGTAGTATTCTCCCGTGAATTTGAGCAAAATTCGCCGGTGGATTCAAAACGCATTTCACTAATCACGATGCAGTGAAACTTGCATTGATCGGTTTGCTCCGGTAATATAGCTAGGAGGTAATACAGGGATCTAAACAGATCACTTTGCCGGGGAAGAATTACTAACATGGAGCACATTACTTGTAGGAAATACTGATGTATTGTGGACGAGTACTAAGTTTGGAACTAGGGAATTGGTGTGTCAGTCTGGAGAATGTCAACATGAGAATGAATGTAGTACAAGCCTGTTATATACTACACTAAATTACTATTTATATTTTAAATTTATATTACTATTTTTTTTTTTTTTTTTAATTTTAAATAGTAATTTAGTGTAGTATATAATAACAACATATGTACTTAATACAGGCTTGTATTAAGTACATATGTTGTATATAAATAAATAAATTCTCCAGACTGACACACCAATTCCCTAGTTACAAACTTAGCTTATGCAACTACTATGGATACTAAGCAAATGGATAGTCATACTTAAATACATTTATAAACATCCCTAACCCGAGTACAAATGTCCATGTTCATCACACGAAACATTCGGCCTTAGCGGGATTCGATCCCGCGACCCTCAGTTTCGTGGCCAGGGTCTCTGGCCAGCCGACCAACGGGCCTGTCAAATAAATGTAAATAAGACCTACTTTATTACTCCGTATTTGGTTGTCATAAAAACACTATACAATTAATCGTACAAAACAAATAATAATTATTGATCAGTGAGTCAATCATGAAGTTTGTCATTCATTCAATTATTATAGCATTCTCATGGCCAGCAACATCAAAGAAGAAGTTTAAATTTCACTTACTAGCTGTATTTACCTGCAAATTCACTCGTGTTTATAGTAAATGTAATATAGCCTATAACCTTCCTTGATAAATAGGCTATTTAACACTGACATTTTTTTTAAAATCAGACCAGTAGTTCCTGAGATGAGCGCGTTCAAGCAAACAAACTCTTTAGGTTTATAATATAAAAAAAATAAAAATAAATAAAGTACAGATACTAGTTGACCCGGCGCACTTCGTAACGCCCCGTTTTCAGATTTTCTTTTATTATTTTCCTCGCAAAGTTTCCATATTTTCTTACCTTACAAACCTTCCCTGAAAGATAACAAATACTTTAAAACTAAAATCAGCAAAGTCGGCCCGGTTGTTCTTGAGTTTTAGTGAGACAAACGAACAGTAATTCATATTTACAAGTATTTACAAGATGCATTTAATACCACTCCAAATGTTGTCCAGGCCTTAGGTATCGTTAATATATCACATTTAAGAAAAAAAAATAGTAGGTAAAATTTTCACAATAAAATATTTTGTGCGGCGGCGCGCAGTATCTACAAACGAAGGTTTTTTAAAGATAACTGTGATTACATAACTCAATATTTTTGTACTAGGTGACATTAAAAGAAAAAAACATGAATATTGTTATTTTTAACCGACTTAAAAAAAAAGGAGGAGGTTCTCAATTCGACAATATATATATATATATATATATATATATTTTGTATGTATGTTATTCGATATCTCTAAGAATTGTTAACCGATTTTTCCTTACAATTTCCATGTTCAAATTTGGAATGTGGTTTTAATTGCATCTTGTTTAAAGATTTGGGTCACAAACAGAATCGTGGACGTACGAAATTCTCTGCACGCCGGCATAGTTTTCCGGCTCATTTAATTTGCCGTTTAATTGCTGTTGGTCCGTGCGTGATAACGGGTTGATTTAACTGCTGCTTAACGGAGGCCTGCTCCAAAGGTATTATCCAATAATGGCTCCGAATCCGTGTATTTCATAACTTAATCTTGAATTTATATTATTTTATTAACTAGCGACCTGTCCCGCTTATGTAACATAACATTGAGTTTTTTGTAAATCACACCTTTGACTGATGGGAACTGTATGGATATCCGTTCAGTAGTTTTGAGTTCAGCTCATCCGGGCAGACAATGTTACATTTTCTAGATATCAAATACTTAGCTTATATGAGTAAACTAGCTGTGCCCGCGGTTTCACCTACGTTTCTGGTTAATGTTATACAGTCTATAACCTTCCTCGACAAATGGGCTATCTAATACTGAAAGATAATTTTAAATCGGTCCAGTAGGTCCTGAGATAAGCGCGTTCATGCAAACAAACAAACAAACTCTTCAGCTTTATAATATTAGTAAAGTATATTATAGTATAGTATAGATATTTTAGTCCCATGGTGGTCTGGGACTTGGCCCATGTTAATCTGGGACAAAAAAAAAAAAGAATGTGCCAACTGTGATTCTTGCCTAGCATGTCGTAAAAGGCGACTAATAATTTACGGGATTTTGGGTATGTGACTGAGTAGGCGACGAGCTAGCCCCTTGTCATTCATTTTTCACAGCTTTTCATCCAACCTTGCCCACTGTTCCATGTTGGTCTAGGACTTAAAAAGAATATGCTAACTGTGGTTCTTGCCTAGCATGTCGTAAAAGGCGACTAATGGTATATCGGGTTTTGGGTGTGTGATTGTGTAGGCGACAGGTTAGCCGCTTGACACTGCTTTTTCTCAATTTTCCATCTAACCCAGCCCGGCTTTATTTTTGGCTGAATGTGGTTGAAGGGGCCTGCTGCCCTTTTGACTCTGCTTCGGGGATTGTGGGCGTGATGTTATGTATGTATGTATTTATGAATTTCCCAGTATAACCATGACATAATTATAATTGAAATACGATGTTTATTGTGATCAATATTGCCTCAACCGATGTAGTAATTCAATATGATCATCAATTACTGATAATTGTACCATATAAAGTATCTGCCTAATACCACTGTTAATATTACATTAACCATCTACCTGATACAATTTTGTTTATACATAAAACACTTCTACGAGGTAGACCCAATAGCCGAGGGTGATCACGTACAACCGTAAATTGTACCTGCGAGATTTTACCGGTGAATTCCCATATAAACCCTTATAGGGCGAATAAAGAATGACCTTGAAACAATAAAACAAAAAAGGTAGTAAAGTAAGGTAAGGTCAGTAAATCTAAACAGGGAATCAATGAGAACGTATCGACTTAGAAAATAATAGTATGAGCAATGATTAAAGTAACGTTTAAAAAAGGATCGTGCCATATGGCGTTCGGTTCTCTCTGCCTACCCCACTAGGGAAGTGGCGTGAAGTTAAGTTAGTAAAAAAAATGATTTTAACCTTCTTATCAAAGATCTAATCTTATCTTGGGTTCATTATTTTAAAAAGAAATTTTATGTTTTTTTATTGTATCATGGATTTCGTGGTGATTTCTTGTAGTAGCAATCTAAAAGTATCATCAGACCAAAGCATATCCTAAGAACAAGATACTGAAATGAAGTTGCAATTGAAATGCACGTCCCTAAAGTAAATTAGTATGAAACATAACATATCACCAATTTTTCATACTACTTTAAGTAAAATCGATGGGAATGTTTCTGGAGACAGCTCATCCCCGAATCAAATACTTATTAAATAGAAATGACTCCAAGAATGTCCAAAATCCAAATCTATTGTGAAGACCCACAAACAAAACACAAGCTTGGCCCTCCTTAATTGTTTGGATGCATAAATTATACAAACTTCAAGCAAGCAATTTAAACTTGGTCGTGATCTGATATCTGCGAGGAGAGATCGCATGTCTATTAATAGCTGTTGATCTTTAGCAGTTGTAAAGAAACATTAAGCTATTGTGGGGGATTCGATATTGGTTGTTGCGACTGTTAGGAAATGGTGAGGACTGTTTAAATTGCAAAGGATTCTAAAATTAAAATACTTATATAAACTAAAACTTTACATTTATGTATATAACTACTAATTACAAGCTCCGTCACGCTAAAACCTAGAATAAAACTAAAACTAACTAATTAAACTTCACGACACTTTCCTAGCGGGGTAGGCAGAGAGAACCGAATGCAATGTATTATATTTTAAAATATTTTTCTCTTTTCCGAATTCGAACTCTTATTTTAATTTCCTGTCTTCCCCTTACAAATGCATTCTAGACGCAATGACGTAGCCTCACCGTCTGTCGAACAGGAAGCTTCACATGCAGTGCAAAGACCTCGCATCGATTGCATCGCACGGAAGGGCTGGTGAATGCACACAAAAGTGTTGCACCAATAACAGCCGTAACTGCAGTGCTGAAAAGCGTTTCGTGTCTGCTTCGACGAACAAATATCGTTCTGACAGCAATATTTTGTAATTTATTAAAGTTTTAATGTTCGCTGAACGGTGGCTAGTCGTCTATCCACTCTTATACTATTTTTTTTAATATAAATATATACAGTCCCGCCTTTTGATAACTTATATATAAATAAAAAGGTAAAGGATAAGACTAAGTAAATAAAAAAATGCTAACACGAAAAACAAAATAAATAGACAAATGAAGTAATAAACCTCAACATTAAAATAGTGTTTATTATTTTTTCTTCGTAATGTTTCAGAAATCTATTTAAATAGTAGCATCTGATTAATAATAATTTAGTGTCTTACTTCGTTTTTTTTTTATTGTCTTGACATTATGGTATACATACATAACATCACGCCCATGATCCCCGAAGGGGTAGGCAGAGTCGAAGGGGCAGCAAGCCCCTTCAACCACATTCAGCCAAAAATAAAGCCGGACTGGGTCAGATGGAAAACTGTGAAAAAGCAGTGACAAGCGGCTAACCTGTCGCCTACACAATCACACACCCAAAACCCGATATACCATTAGTCGCCTTTTTCGACATGCTAAGCAAGAACCACAGTTGGCATATGACATTATGGTATGGCGTAATTATTTCTATTTCGAATGCAAAAAAGAATCCACCGAATCTCAGTTTTTAAGTGATTCTTCGTACACGGCAGCTGACTTTTATTTGTATAGATCCATCGGCGGATCTACAAAACTATTGGGCGAGTGCCCAAAGGCGGAAGGTGTTTAACAGCTTAACGACTCACGTGCTAGCTCAGTCAATGTTGGCGCCCAATTTGCTGTGCAAATCGACGGCAGCTATTTGCACTTTGTTTTTCTGCTTAAGCGCATTTTTGTGAACCTTTATTTTGTTGTACAAAGGAAGCTGAAAACACGTTTAGTAGTTAAAATAGTTATTGGAACCTACGTTCGTTTATTTGCGTAATTATCGTTCGGCTTTTCCCATAGTGATAGTCAGATGACCCCGTCTTCCCCTTACATCAAATCATCACCAACCTTTTTGTCTCGTCACGAAGATACCTTCACGTTCAAATAAGTATGGATGTTGCATGCAAGGACTAGCTTCTGCCCGCGGCTTTGCTCGCGTGGTACATCGATAAAACATGGCCTATATGTTATTCAAGTGTATAAGCTATGTTATTGCAAAGTTTCATTAAAATCTATTTAGTAGTTTTTGCGTGTAAGAGAAACAAACATTCGATACATCCTCACAAACTTTCGCATTTATAATATTAGTAGGATTAGCCATATCATTAATCTCGACAGTATATTACATTCCACACTAGTAAAATATATGATTGGGATCTACACAGTTGGACCCCGGCTAGGAAGATGAAATAACGCTAAAAACCAGAAAAAAAGCTAAGAAAAAAATACCAATTAGGTATATACTTGTTAAGATTTCTTCACATATTTACCCATTACATCGATTTTTTTTTTTCGCCTTTTAAAGAAAATACGCGCTGCCTAAATTTTTCCGTCAAAATATTTCCCTTACGTCAAAACCCGAGTAAAGATTCTTAGAGGGTTTTTACTGAGAGTAGAACTTCTACACCTTCTATTATCCCTTGTCGGCCTGTCGGCTGGGCTTTCGTATCATTATGATAATAGACTTTGCAGGTGTCAGGTGAAAGGAAGAAAAATTGGAAATAAATTACCTGTGGTAAACAATTTATGCATCTTCAAACTCGTCGGTATAACTTTTATAAACTGACAATTGAAATAAAATAGGATGAATCATTTTGTTTTGTTTATTGTACAACCACGTCAGATGGTCCATGACCATCGAACGTGGTTAACATATAATATGTTATACAAATCAGTCCAGTACTTTCGGAGCCTATTCCATAAAAACCAACATACAAACAATGAAATCTTTCCTTTGGCCTGTATTAAAAAATAATGTGCTAACTGTGTCTCTTGCCTAGCATGTTGTAAAAGGCGACTAATTCTAAATGGGGTTTTGGGTATGTGATTGTATAGGCGACGAGCTAGCCACTTGTCACTACTTTTTCACAATTTTCGATCTAACCCAGCCCATTGTCCCATGTTGGTCTGGGACAGAATATGTCAACTGTAATTCTTGCCTAGCATGTCGTAAAAGACGACTAATTGTATATCGGGTTTTGGGTATATGATTGTGTAGGCGACAAGCTAGCCAATTGTCACTACTTTTTCACAATTTTCCATTAAACCCAGCCCAGTTTTTTTTTGCCTGAATGTGGTTAAAGGGGCCTGCTGCCCCTTTGACTCTGACTACCCCTTCGGGGATTATGAGCGTGATGTTATGTATATATGTTAATCTTTCCTCTTTATAATATTAGTATAGATTTACAACGTATTATTTGGTACAATAAGTTGCTGTTATTATCATACGTAGGTACGTCCACAATATTGTTGTGAAACAATAAACGTCTTTAGGCTATGTTTACAATGTTCACGAACGGATACATACTTACTATAGCTGCATGGATACATATTCCGTACCAAGTGAATATTTAACTAATAAATGTGGTACGAATATTAAACTTGTAATCCTAAAAAATAACTAACATCATTTAAATGAAAGTCGGTCTCCTCTCTATCTAAATAGTAACATTTGTTATATTTCACGGCATCACGATACACGAAGTTAAAATAAAATTTCCCTAGGGCTTTACACGTGGTCGCAAATCTATTTTAGGATCTAAACAGTTTGTTTGTAAACCGTGTTTCAACAGTTAGTTACATTAGTATTATACTTTACAAGGATTTACATTACTAATTAAACATCAGTGAAATATGTATTCAAAGTTAAGTCAAATATAGAATAGAAAAATTCGCAATACAAAATATGTATATTTTTTTAAACCTCATTTGTTCGGACTTAATTATTATATCAGTCTGATATTATTTTCATTAATAAAAAATCTTAAAATAGTCTTCTCTTCTTTTTATTTTTAAAGACAGGACAGGACACGATAGATAGGACTTTAAATTCGCTTCAAAAACGAAAAATATGATCCATTGCCGGATTATATCTTTCGCTTTTTTTCACACTAATTCTATACTTTCAAGCCCACACATCCATTCAGCTGTCTAACAATGTTTTTGTAGACTTTAATTAATTGGCCCTTGGAGGACATTTCAATACATACATAACATCACAACCATAATCCCCGAAGGGGTAGGCTGAGTCAAAGCGGCAGCACGCCCCTTTTACCACATTCAGCCAAAAACAAAACTGGGCTGGGTTAGATGGAAAATTGTGAAAAAGTAGTGACAAGGCTAGCTCGTCGCCTACACAATCACATACCCAAAACCCGATACATGTATGTGACATAGGACATTTCAAACAAGTCTTTATTCCCAAATCACAATCGTAAATCGTAATCGTCGGCTTGAATTAAATTTCCCCCACGGCAAGACGCGATCGTAAGATGCTCCACGATACCGGTCACGTATCATGGACACCAAGATGGCGCGTGTCGCAAAAGACGCACAAATGGACGCTTTTATTATTCTTCTTGACACAACCGCTCGGACATTAGCAAGGGAAGCGCTTAAACTTGTAAGTGCCAGAACAAACAACCATATGTTTTCCTAGCTTGTTTGTTGGAATTATATCGGTCGCTTACTGTAGTCACAGAAGAGTAATGGAATTAATGTGGCTGTAGTTTATTTAAAAATACATAAAAATACAACAAGCACTTTGGAAAATGCGCTTTAGGTATCTATTGTGACCCAATAAATTTATCTCAGGATAGCAAAACCGTAGTTATTTTTTGTTTCTCTTGCTTGGTCATTAATAAATCATTGTTTTCTTAATAGAATTCTAATAGCAATTTTGTTTTTTTTTTGTAAATTTACAAGTTCCATTTTCATAAAATACAAATAATACCTAAGGCAATTTATGGATGACGAAAAGATGGTGATGGTGCTATTTATTTTATTGCTTTTTTAATTAACTATTTTAAGTTTGAATTTCATCAAACTACTACTTACTACCTACACCTTAGGGGCGAAAAACAAAAAAACTGTCATTACTTTTTTTTAAAATAAAAGATGTACCTACAAGTTAATTAAAAATACTTTTAACAAAAATATTTATTGTGGTTGCCCACAAAACCGCCGCAAATTAATTAATACGACTCTAGGAGGCTGGATTGTTTGGACAACACGAAAAGACTTAGAATAATGAAGCCGTAGATTTTATTCAAATGAAACTCTTTGTAATCATCCGTTAATTGTGTATCTTTTACAAAATGAGATGCAGATTGGCGGATGCAGATTGGATCTCTATGCAACAAATGGACCCGGATCTGAATTCCCGACTATACAAATAATACGGCCATCTATTTTATTTCCACAAAATTATTTCTTATAATAATTAACTTTTGATCTGACCTAACAATTAATCGTGCAAAACAATAAACATTTTAGTTTCTTTATCAAAATATTCCACTTTTTTTTACGCAGTACTTACACTACTCACGCCATTTTCCTAGAAGAGTAGGCAGAGAGTATTTCAACTTTTTTCATACAAATTTATCTATTGTAGTAGTTGGTTTGATAAAAAAATTAAATAAATAAATAATTCGCCTCGTACCAAGTTAAGTAATTCGCAGCACAATATGCATTTTAGAAAGAGCAACAACGCCTAAACGATCCTAATAGTCAGTGAACGCTCGGATAACCGAGTTTCCTCCAACTCGTATATCGCGCATTATCCTAACAGATCCCAACTGCAACAGATGGCGAGCTTGCCTTTTTCTTTGCAACTTTTTTATTTTTGCAATCGGATCAGTAAAGTTTATGATGTGAATATTTTCAACATTATATGTATATGATGGTTATAGCTCATGCCAGCGGATTCACTTACGTGGTCTCACTGGTCTATAATCTATGTCTCTGCCTAATGTAGTAATTATTGATTTTATTCGTTAGAAACATACAGAAATACAAAGCTGGCTTCTTAATAATAATACTATTTATGTGGAAAAGTCTTTTTTTTTTAATTAAAATACACAGTTAGATTAATCTTAGTAATTTTTGATGCTATCCAAATCGGTTCAGCCGTTTAGCCGTGAAACATCAACAAACATCCAATTTACAAACTTCCGCCTTTATAATATTAATAATAATAATAAGATAAGATAGATTAATCATATAAAATAGATTAATAAAACCTTACTAGCGTTATGTCTCTTTGTTAATCAATATTAACTCCAACCAAAATTATGAACCTAAATTTTACCAGTATTTGTGAATGAAATAGAAATAAATAGAAATAGAAAAGCTTTATTTGGCACACACGCAAGGAATACAATATAAAAACAAAAAGAAAACAAAAACAGTAACAAAAAGAAAGAAAATTAACACACAAAATAAATAATAAGGTGTGCCAAAAGGGCGCCCGCTCAGCTTAAGTCGTGACCCACCTGACAGTCAGGTAGGTCACGACGCTGGTTTTCAGCGGGTACCAGGTCTACACCGCGCATCCGTCCCCATCTCACGGTACCAACCCAACGGGCGAGACAAGTTGATGATCGACACCCTAATCGAAACGGATGCGCGATGCAGAGGTGCGGCCATCACCAGGAAGAAAAAAGAAAAAAAAATATATATATAAAAAATAAATAAAAAGAAAACAAAATAAACAAATCGAAGATAGAAAAAATTGATGTGTTCAATGTAAAACAAGCTTTTACCTAATATGGAATCTAAATCTATATTACAAAATTCAATAACCACGAGCATAATACTTGATTAAAAGGCAAAGATACGCCATTTACATTCTCATACTCAAACATACTCTGATCTCGATTTCCAACGCACTTGTTTGACGCTAGCGTTACAATACTTTTTATATTGTATCATGTATGTTTACAAGAACATGCAGGTATTTCCGAAAAAATCAGGTACTTATTCTTTTTGATTATAGAAATAGCCACAGACTTGCTGTTTCAAATCACAGACTTAATAAGAATGCTAATTCCTTCCTTAGGTTATGTACAAAAATATTCAATATGTCGCATTGATTTACCTATTCATAAGTTTAAGTAAATATATTAAAAATTGGTTGATTAAAAAGGGTTCCTACAAGAAAGAAGATTATTTAAATTATAAGAATGTATAGTTAGACCCAGAATAGGCTATTCGCCTGCACTGCTAAATTTACATTGATTAAGAAATTATAACTAATAGTTATTAAGACTTGGCATTTTAAAAAGAGTAACTATCCAGTTTTTTGCCGGTTTCTTCTCGGTAGAATATACTTTTTAAACCGGTATATATTGATCTTGTTCTGACGATTTATAAATTTCTTTAACCCTATGTAAATAAAGACATTTCATTTCATTTCAATATAAAAATGATAACGTGAACACATTTTCATAATAATGTTGTTTTCATTACGTCTCGCCGTTCGTCCGCGTTTCCAACAACGAAAAATGTTATTTGCCGTTCCTTCGATATATTTTTCTTCACAAGTACCAATTGTGTATACTTTTAATGTACAAATCTGGCGTCGTTGTGTAATTAAGCTTTGTGTTGATATGTGCTCATAACAGTGAAGTGTAATGCTTTAATAGAACTGGTCTGAAGTGTTTGCTCGGGCCACAAACTGTGCTGTGTAATACGGTAGGGTTACATTTTGTTACAGCATTGGAGTATCGTTTATTTTAATGTTTATTGTATAACTTAACTGCATTTGTTGCAACGAAATTGGATATACGTTGCACAGGAAACACTAATACTGGTTTACTGGTAGAATTTCCATCTGTCATTTTCCTTTTGAAAAAGTAAACTTCTTGAGTGATTACATGCTTGCATATAAATTTCAAATAGCCTTAAAAGCCTAATGCTACGGCCAGACTATCTCGATAACGCGAAGGTTCGATTTTTTATTTATATATTATATAAATCTCCACAATAGCATGATAATGTAGCCACAGCATAAAGTGAATAAAATGACTGTGCTTAGAAATTGCTTCAAGCCGAATTCAAGTAGGTAGTTATCTAAATTGATTTGTTTTATTATAGTCTATTCAAGTATTTCAAGTCGTGGCGGGAAAAACATTTGACACTAAACTCTTTGAAGTCTTTGAAATAATGCCTTCCTCGATAAATGGGCTATCTAACACTGAAAGAATTTTTCAAATCAGACCAGTAGTTCTTGAGATTAGCGCGTTCAAGCAAACAAACAAACTCTTCAGCTTTATAATATTAGTAAGTAAATAGTATAGTGTAGATAATGAGATTCTTGAGAGAAATTTAATGCTCTTTTGTATTTTTCACAGTTTCTTCAACAGAGGGCTTTTACCTACTTATGTTATTATGTATTACTTATATACATACATACGTACATAATCACGCCCATAATCCCCGAAGGGGTAGGCAGAGTCAAAAGGGCAGCGTGCCCTTTCAACCACATTCAGCCAAAAATAAAGCCGGGCGGGGTTAGATGGAAAAATGCGAAAAATAAGCGACAAGCGGCCAACTTGTCGCCCACACAATCACACACCCAAAACCCGATACACCATTAGTCGCCTTTTACGACATGCTAGGCAAGAACCACAGTTGGCATATTCTTTTTTTTTGTCCCAGATTAACATGGGCCAAGTCCCAGACCAACATGGGACTGTATTACTTACCATTAACATACTACATACATATAACTTACTAGTAATACATAATAACAGTGTCTCCCTAGAACGATCAAGTTTGTATAGGTAGTCATTCGTTTCTATCTAACTTCAGCCTACAATAACGACAGTAAAAGGGAAATAGATGTTTCATAAGAGAACATTCCACCAGTGAGCCTATCGTTACTCTCGTGTACTGAATACAGTAAATCAGGAACAGACGTCTCTCCTGTATCTAGTGAATAAAACATTTGTACAAAGAAATATCAATGCCGCAAGCGGAAACCGTTACGTATAGTGTATCTGACATCGATATATCGCTTACATTTCGTTACGATACCAGCGGGTTCGTTACTACTGATGTTACACGGACATTTTTTGATTTTATGGGATATGATGACCTTACATGTTTCTGCGGTGTTGTAGCGAATGTTAATTGAGCTCATTATAAACTGTCACCAATGTAACAATTTATATGATTAACCTGATTACTTTTACCACATAATTTTACTAATTATAGCAGGTAACCTCATTTTATTTCACTTAACTTCTTCGTGCCATTTCGGCGGGCAGAGAACCGATCGCCATAAGGCACTGTCCTTACATACCTTACTTAACTTAGGTACTATTATATTTGATTTCATTTTAATTTAAAAAAAAAAACAGATTTATAAGTCTACTTAAGATAATTAGTTCCTGTAGTTATATTAGAAAATTTTCGAACTAATAATATTGTCTATCAAAAGTTTAAGCCTGGTACAGGGTTTCCCAAACTATGGGTCGCAACCCACTGGTGGGTCGCGAGCGAATACTGAGTGGCCCCTACCTGCAGAACGACACACTAACCAACCGAGCCAACCTTGATGCCTTTATTTATATTGGAAACGGTTAAAATTTCTAGAGTGGTTCCGAGTTTGTAAACTTGTATTAGATGGGTCGTAGCTCTGACAACTTTGGGAACCACTGCTCTACAGCAGTGGCTCCCAAATTGTCAAAAAAAACAAAAAAGATGTATGATCCTTTTCATTCAGTTTTTGCTCCATTAACAATAACTCAAAGAAAGGGATCACACATCTATTATTCTATACTGTGGTATATTGCTTAACAATCGAAATCAAATCATGAGGTCATTCTTTACTTTCCCCAACATAAATTTTCGTTTACTTGTTTATCATACGGAATTGAATACGCATACTCAAACAACTCTCAGTTTTAATGGAGTTTGCTTTTGCATTATCGATTTCACATTTCTACGAGTTGCTGGTCAGGTTTCGGTTTCATCGAGATATTTACCTGGGTAAGCGAGACCAATCGGAAGCGTTGGGTTACTTTACTAGACTCGGTAAGAAAATTAATGTTTAGAATCTTTAATATTTTTGAACCAACTTGATGTTTTGTGCAAGCAAGTTTCGTATTGTTGTTAAAGATGTAAATGCAATTAAGAAGGTTAAAAGTTGTCATGAACAGGATTATTCAATAATTATATTAATTTATCCAAATCCGTTCAGATGTATTTATTAATTTAGTAATAAATATAGAACTATTCAAATATTCTCATATAATAATAGTAGTAAGTCTTATTCACTACTCATACAAGTCAGCAGCCAATTAAATATCTTCCATTTAGTACCTAAATATGAAATTGACACTGAAGACAAATAAATAAATATCAGACTACGTCACATACATTGGTCTAACTCCGAGGTAAGTAGCTTAAGCAATTGTGTTGCATCAAAATCAACAGTGGTATTACAAATATATATACCTACGTAAATATTCAATATTAACACCCAGACCCAGGACAAACACGTAAAAAGTATTCATCATATGAATGTTTGTCCTGGGTGGGGATCGAACCCACATATCTAGGCGCATGGGGCAGGGTCACTACCGAATGAGTCATCGAGCCAGTCAATATATTATCCAGCCAGTCGATATTCTTCACGAAATGATCTCATTTCACAAACCTTGAGGACTACCAGCCATTTGCTTCCTTGCTAAATAACCGAATCGTCGATCCATCAAAGGTCCCAATTAGGTTATCCTTTTGCACTCCAATTACTCGATAGCTGCCAATATAGGATAATGAGTTTAGACGAAGCAATTAAACTCGCAAGTGGGTCAACACGTTCAATTTGTACTAACTTGCAGCTCGGATTGGATCCGTGGAAGGTGTCTTAGGAGACGTCTTGCCGTTGCGAATATTTACAGTGCAGCTATAATAGTATATATCTACTATATTTATACTATATAGTATACAGTTCAATAACAGTAGATATTTATCGACTGTTATTGAGTATAGAAATTACGATCTTGTGATTTTTTATACTACTAAGGGCTAATTTTTAGTCGCGTAGTATTTTATTGCGCTGTTATTTTTTAACTGACTATTAAAAAATCGGTCACAAATTACATACATAACATCACGCCCACGATCCCCGAAAGGGTAGGCAGAGTCGAAGAGGCAGCAAGCCTCTTCAACCACATTCAGCCAAAAATAAGGCCGGGCTGGGTCAGATGGACAATTGTGAAAAAGCAGTGACAAGCGGGTAACCTGTCACCTACACAATCACACACCCAAAACCCGATATACCATTAGTCGCCTTTTACGACATGCTAGGCAAGAACCACAGTTGGCATATTCTTTGTAAGTCCTAGACCAACATGGGACAGTGGGCTGGGTTGGATGGAAAGCTGTGAAAAAGAAGTGACAAGTGGCTAGCTCGTCGCCTACTCAGTCACATACCCAAAAGCCCGTAAACCATTAGTCGCCTCTTACGACATGCTAGGCAAGAACCACAGTTGGCACATTATTTTTTTTTGTCCCAGATCAACATGGGCCAAGTCCCAGACCAACATGGGACGACCAACATGGGTCACAAATTCAAATAAAAAAATATTTATAATATAATTAATTACAAAGGCTTCAAAAAAGCCCTTATAAGTAGTCAATATATGTAGCAACAAAGAAAATAAATAATATAAATAATACTACTACCGGTTCAGAATATAAATTCTATCGAGAAGAAACCGACAAGAAACTTCATAGTTACTCTTTTAAATGCCAATTTTACAATTTCGTAAACTTAATTCTAATTCGGTTCTCTCTGCCTACCCCGCTAGGGAAGTGGCGTGAAGTTTAGTTAGTTAATTCTACACGTAGGCTACTATCACTGGAAGTGAACACTTCACTAGGAAGTTTACCACAAATCCTTGTCATTTGGGTAGTAGTGAACAGAGGTGCAAACAAGCATACTGCCTGCTTTATATATGCAATTGATAACAAATGAAAACAACTAATATTAATAATAATAATAAATAATAAAATAATAATAAATTCTTCAGACTGACACACCAATTCCCTAGTCCCAAACTAAGCTTATGCTTGTGCTATGGATACTAGGTGAACGGATAGACATACTTAAATACGTTTATAAACATCCATGACTCGAGTACAAATGTCCATGTTCATCACACGAAACATTTGCCCCTAGCGGGATTCGAACCCGCGACCCTTGGATTCGTGGCCAGGGTCTCTGACCACTCGACCAACGGGCCAGTCAAACAACTCCTTAAACAAATAAGTACAAAATTATTAGTAAAAACTTATTCACCTGTAATAAAGGTTTTATTAATAATACTGTCGCTTCAATGTCGGCGATATCTCGCCCGAATTATTATAATTTTAGGAGGTAGGAAATCTTACTTCGGGAGCTTAAGTACACATTTCCGGGTCACTGATCTGTTGAGGTACCTAAGTAAGATTAATAACCCCAAATAAGTCATTGACACCGGGTAAAGATACTTTAGTATATAGCATGTAATATAGTTTTGAACATGACTAATAGTCAAATGCAAAATACAAAGAGGTCGAAGATTTCTTCAGATAGTTCTTCGAGTAATAGGTAGGTACTATTTTACCTTTAAACAGTTTTTTTACCAAACACATGCTGGAAATTACATTAGGTTATAGAATAGATCAATCTTATCTTCTCTGTCTGATTTAAAGAAGCTTGCTAGGCAAACCCGAACCAATAAACGCTAGGCAAACAGGCACACGCCTCCTCAAAATAGGCAATTTGTTAAAAAGTCGACCTTATTTACTGAGGACCACTTAACACTCTTTCAACCACACATACTATCAGCCTAAGGTTGTTCCGGTAATGTGTTATAATCTTCATATAAAAAAAATCGGGACTTGCTTGTGTGAAATCTCATTTTGCTAAATCTTTCATTATTGTATTGCTTAAGATCGAGCTTATTTAAAAAAAAACTTTAAATTGCGCCTGTAAAATTAATGTAGATATAATTTTAAATATTTTCAAACATTGGATTCTAGATTGCAAATGCGAAGCTAAATCGCTGCTGCTACAGATATGCTACGCCGTAGTCGATTGCTACGAACAAGATGCATCTTATTGAATGCTGTGGGGATGTGTATTTGTTTGGATGTTTATGGCTAAACAATTTTATACCAAAATAGGAAATAATTATTTGCATTTGAAGTTTGTATTGAAATAGTTTCAGATAAAATTAAAGATTCATGTCACATTGGCCTTTTGATTTCCATATTTTTCTTCTGCTATATAATAGCTTCTCTATTCTTAAATCAGATATAGAGCAAGGTTAATACCTCTAGAATTAACATGATCTTTATAAACACCTCTCATCTTTAAGTAAACCAACACAGCAGAAAAGAGAATGACACATATAAACCTATTATATTATATATATATATATTATATATTGTATATTATCAATACACACATCTGTCTGACTGTCATCGGATTAAGTAGTCGTATGTGCGTTTCATTGAACGTAACGATAACATCCCCTATTAAAGTATATGAGGAACGCTTAACAACGAGGTCGTTACATCCACGTGTTACGTCGGAACATGAAAATTAAGCTCTCCAGATTAGGGGTCAGACCGTTTTAAAAATTATGTTCCGGGATCCTCGATTCTGTACTGAAACTTTTATTAGATGTCTGTATAAAGGGAGCTTTGGAATACAAGCGACGTAAACTAATTAAAAATTAATCCTACTAATATTATAATCCTACTTCGTACTAATATTATAAGTGCGAAAGTTTGTTTGGTGAGGATGTTTGTTACTCTTTCACGCAAAAACTACTGAATGGATTTTAATGAAACTTTAAAATAATGTAGTTTATATACCCGAATAACACATAAGCTATGTTTTATTGACGTACCACGCGAGCAAAGCCGCGGGCAAAAGCTAGTTCTAATATTTTATTGCATCAGAAATTTAAAGATTGATATTCGTTTACAGAACCGGACTGTTTAACAAAACTTTTAGCGTTTACTATTAAAAATAGTGTCAAATTTTATACCTTATTATGAATATTAACGTTGGCTACGTTAATAATGAAAGTTAAGAGAGTGACGAAAGAAAAAATTACAAGAATGAAGGGAAGAAAAAGACATATTGCAACGGTTTGAAGTAACTTTAGAAGAAGGCAAGCAAGATATCCTACGAATTTTTTTTTCTATAGCACAGACAACGGAGCAATGTTCGACAACCTCGATGGCGCAGGTAGTGACCCTGCCCCATGCGCCAAGAGTTGTGGATTCGATTCCCACCCAGGACAAATATTCGTATCATGAATACTGTTTGTTCTGTGTCTGGGGGTTAATATCCAATATTTAAATATATATTTGTTATACCACTGTTTTTTCTGATATCCGTAACACAAGTGATTAAGCTACTTACCTCGGAGTCAGATCAATGTCTGTGATGTAATGTGTTAAGACACCCGGCCTATATGCTAGGTATACTAGTTCAAACACTGGATTTTTCAGATCCATTTTCGTATCATTCATTCAGTTAGGGACAATATCACCAGAAATGCTACTCATCCAAATAACTATGGATATAACTTATCCGATTCCTAGATTAGAGGGCGATCTCTTCAATATAATAATCATGGATCAAGAGAACCCCGACCAAGAAATAGTCATAGCGCTAGGAATATGATGAGAAAACTCATTTCTATTGTTAGCATCTCTCATTAACACAACATCCGCAATTCCGCGTATCCGCTCGAGTTATTTCCAGGCGCTATAATTTCTCGTGTACGTTGTATTAATTCATTGTATCCATTGGCTAAATATCAATAAATATATTTAGACAATAAACATGAACATCTTCTCCTTGATAACATGTATGAAGTACAAGAAAAGAATACTGGTAAGCAGCACCCATGAATATATTTAAACTAACCTTAGGATAATACTATAGGAAAAGATCTCAGGATCGATCACCAAGACGATGGTCGGAATCTATAAAAGATGTCATGGGGCTCAACATAACTCCTGCGCTGAGACAGGCCGACGACTCAGCGCAGGAGGATTAGTAAGATATTATCAACCACCCAAGCTTCACTTTAATCATGTACACATTGAACTATTATATACTAATTACCTCCAGCTAAAGCCGGACAATAGTCTTAATTAGTCACCCACCTATATTATACATATAGTTGACGTTTCAACAGGTGGATGCTAACCTCCGATTAGAAGGGTTAAGGATAACGACGGCTGAAACACAACCCCACGTAATGATATTACTGGATTCGGGCTTAATTTTAATCCTTTGATGAAGGTCTGATTGATTCTTTGGACGTTTAATTTATGGACGATAATTTAAAGTGACCCTTTTGTTGCCACGCTTTTTAGAAAAGGTATCTGCTGTGGTTGAAATAAGAGTTGATTATAATTCCAGAAGTGAAAAATATGAAAAAAATCCCATGTTCATCTGGGACTTGGCCCATGTTGTTCTGGGACAAAAAAAAAAAGAATGGTGCCAAATATGGTTCTTGCCTAGCATGTCGTAAAATGCGACTAATGGTATATCAGGTTAGCCGCTTGTCACTGCTTTTTCACAATTTTCCATCTAACCCAGCCCGGCTTTATTTTTGCCTGAATGTGGTTGAAGGGGCTTGCTGCCCTTTCGACTCTGCCTACCCCTTCGGGGATTATGGCCGTGATGTTATGTAATGTTATGTTATGTTAAGTGAAAAATATGATGGGTGACTGACAACTATAAGAAATATATTTTTGTCTTCGCTCGCCCACACACGGTATTTTACAAAACAGTGGCTTGTAAAACGCATTTGACTGCAGTAAATTTGCATAAAAATATTTAAATAATGTTTGTTTGTTCCAGCTAATCTTTGAAATGGCGGAACATTACAGACACTTAAATTTTATTTATATATCTACATTTCAGTAGAATTAAAGACCTCCTATCATTTATTTTTTAACGCAGTTAAAAATAATAAATGAAAATAGTTTTTCTAAACAAAAATATCCAATTTTCGGAAGGTTATTTAGCATAGCGTCATAAAGACTAGCAGCTAAACCAACGGAACTGACATTCAATTTAGAACAACAATTCCATGGAGTTATTACTAACCATGCCCTATTATTTTTTATTGACAACAATTTGACTGGACACGACATGGGTAATGTCTAACAGAAAAGGTTTTACACTAGTTTTTTTGCTAGTCTACATAATAATTTATATATTTCTAATTAAGTTATTAGTATGTATTGTTATGTAATTATTATATAATTTACGCACGGATTCATCTTAATAGTTTCATAGTGAAAGGAAGAATTACACAAAAACATTCACATTCAAAATAATTGTGCATGTGTAACTGTGATTAATGATGCCATTGTGTAACGTTTAATCTTCATAACTTAAAAAACCAAAGTCAGAGGCATATTAATGCATGATTGTAAAACAAACCAGATATAACTCAATATAACGTTGGAAAAATATTTGCTATCTATTTGTATATCTCGGATCTTATTTAGACTTCAAGCTCAAATGCAGTACGCGTCTGTTCGTATATTAATGCAATGATTTAATATGCAGTTTATATTCAGACATCCGTGTCTGAACATCTTTAGACTTATGCAGTAACGAACGTGAACGTGACATTAATTAATGATTTTGTATTTCATAGAATTTAACAGTCGCTTTAATGTAATAAATAACCAGACTATGATTTTGGATCCGAAATCTATGATCATAGTCGGAACACGTACTACAGCTAAAAACGATACATATTTTGTAGAAAGACAATGAATTAATAATGCTTTTATTACTCAATGCATAACCCCACTGTCAACTTTTTGAAAGAGAATAGTGTACACCATGCCTGTCTAAATAATTCCGTCACCGGTTTTATGAAGAGCAGTGTAATAAATAAGCTACTAAAATCATCATTCGATATCATCATCATCACTAACAAAATAGGTGATTTAATTTGATTCACTATTGAAAAAGCAGCCCCAGGGTATCAAAAGGAAAACAGTTGCCATTCCTTATGTTTATACAATAGTAAGCCCATGGTAAAAGATACTGCAAGCATATTAATCAACATTTTTATTTTATATATCCAAACTAGTGGTCGCCCTGTGGTTGAAATTCGACCATAATTAATTTAATTTTTTGTGAATTTCTAACGCAATATTTATGAAAATATTTACTTTCTGCACACCTTCTCCATACAAACTTCAACTGTGCCAAATCGCATACTTCACCGTCCGCGGAATGTTCGTAAAAAGCGGTACAAAGATATGCTTCACGTAATAATATATAGATTAACATTCCAAAACAAACACACAACCAACTTGTAATTAAACTACCATCACAGCCAACCAAATATTTCGACACAGGGACACACCAGTTTGCAAATTAATTAGTTCTATTGCCCCTTTTGACGGTGACTGTACACACGTTTGTTCACAAAAGCTGCCATTTAATCAAGCAGATGGAACGCCGTGAGGCGCTATAATCATCGGTGTTTGTACAGACGCAACGAAAAGTACACGTGCAATCCTCTTGTGGGCGAATGCCACTGTGAATGCTATTTTAGTATCTGGAATGGAGTGTTCGTTTTGACTTTAGTAACTTTTGAAAGCGCAATGTCTACTGAAACTGTGTTTAATATGAGAATATACATAGTTTTACGTCTGCTTCGATTCAAGCTTCTTAAATTCCTTAGTTCATGACTGTTCATGGTGCCACGGTATTAATTTCGTTTTTGTAGCAGTGCCCTAACTTTAAACTCCATACGCAAACAGATGGATGTTATTTAATTTGTTTTAATCTATTGAAGTAATTATTTGTTAATACAAGCATACGGATTATTGTTTACGGATCACAATCAAATCATAGCAGCGAATTAAAATCAGCGGTTCTGATTTGATAATAGTTCACCATTTTACAATTTCAACATCACATTAATAAATTAAAGATAGATACAGTATCTATTTAACAAATTACAATACTTAGTATAAATTGGCGACATTCTGCATATGCTAATGGTTTACATAACATAACATCACGCCCATAATCCCCGAAGGGGAAGGCAGAGTCAAAGGGGCAGCATGCCCCCTCAACCACATTCAGCCAAAAACAAAGCCGGGCTGGGTTAGATGGAAAATTGTGAAAAAGCAGTGACAAGCGGCTAACCTGTCGCCTACACAATCACACACCCAAAACCCGATATACCATTAGTCGCCTTTTACGACATGCTAGGCAAGAACCACAGTTGGCACATTCTTTTTTTTTTTTGTCCCAGATTAACATGGGCCAAGTCCCAGACCAACATGGGGCTAATGGTTTAAACGCCACTAAATTGATCTCTTTAGTGAATTTTCGTCGTATTGAAGTACTTGTATGTAACTCGATATACAACATCTAGGTATTTTATAACTGAAGTCGTCTTAAAGGAATACTTTTGCTTACCTAAATTTCAATCACAAATAAAAACAGCTCAAATTGACTGCACATAACCAATCAATAAAGCTAGATAGCAATCGCTTGTTACTTTACCACACAAGTGTACGTCCACACCCGAGTGTGCGATGTCCGACTGATAAGGTAGGGAGTGTCGCCGATGTCATTACAAGGCGCCCGTTATTACTTGTCGTCGCGACTGTACGCTGAAAGGGCGACGGGCGACGTATGTCATTGTATGTACCTGATTGGAAGTACTGCCTTGATAGAGCCTTCTTAGAAATCGTGTCTGAGAATATCTTCAACTGTAAACATTTTCTTCGTGTTCTTCTTTCATACTTCACATCCGAAATAGAATAAAAAGCTTTTCAACGAATTACCTGAGAATTTTTACAATATGATAAAGTTATACGAGTAGTGACGGAAAACGTTGATACTAAGGAACAGCTTTTATGCTAGTGAAAGTTTTTTGCAATTGACTCTTTCAGTACAACTAACAACAACAACAAACACTAACAAGCCAATAAGTAAATAGAATCACGTTTTTAAGCAATCAACCTACGTCTAACAAAAAATTGTAAACAAAATAAAACATTTAAAAAATTAATAACCGAAGAAAAAACTGAACTGAATACTTTACACCAAAAGTAACAATTCAACTACGCAATAATATCGTCACGTAACAGATTAAGCAGGCTCCATTCACAAACATAGGATATGTTTGTGAATGGAGCCTGCTTAATCTGGATTATGAATGACAATCTCGGCTATTAAAGCCTTCAACTGCTAGACTTAACGACTGACATCAATAACACTTGTAAGCCGAGGCCATTGATTAACGTGCTTCCCGAGACGCGTGACGTCACTAAATGGTTAAGGCTGTATTCTCATCAAAGCTGTGTGAGATAACGATATCCCGTCTAGTAATAGGGCAGAACGCTGGAAAACATTTTTTTACCCTTTGGTGTTATTCGATAGTATTGGGCGCGGAAGGTCCAAAGTTTTTTGCAATTACTATATTTACCCAATTTACATTGATGCAAATAATCTACGCATTACATTACAAAGACGACAAAAATATTGTCATTTATGATTCATACGTCAAACTTGGAAATGGCTGTACATGGGACTACAAATTTATCAGTGACAACCTACTGTTATACACCATTTAAAAGCAATTAATATTCAATTCTATTATGTAACGGGAAAAGTGTTGAGACTGTGAAGCTGAACGACACGGACATTGACGAACCTCCGATAAGAATCTAATCTCGATGCAGTGTACAGATACTTGCTGCGCGTTCTTCCACAGTAAAACTATTTTAGACAACTCTCAAGTCATAGTTTCACAGTTCAACCACTCATCCAAGCACCTACCTCACTCCGGTGGAATTTTACCCTTAGCGAAGCGTAAACTGTTTGGCGTAACATATTGTATCGGTATCTACATACGCTAAGGACGTAGTGGTGTTATTATATGAGCGCGTCACTGAGCGCGATTAAATTTGAGTGAGGGCTCTCGACACGACGCGCGATGTTGGTAATCGTTCGCCCCAGAGGCGATTACCGCCTTTATGGCTTCTATGTTTATCATCATCTTCCTAGCGTTATGTCCCGTGCTTAGACGGGGTCCGCTTAGACCATGATCCAGGATTTAGCGAGTCTGGTAATTACATTGAAGCGACTGCCGATCTGACCTTCGTAACCCTAAGATAGGGGAACCAGACAATTTTTGGATCATGGTTACAAATTCAAAGTTGTTTGAATTTGCAGGTTTCATCACGATGTTATCCCTCACCGTCGAGCTAGTGGTATAAATATGTACATAGATTATTTTTAAATCTAGAGGTACATGCCCGGGTTTGAACCCGCACTCCTCGGTTAAGAGGCGCGTGTCCTTACCATTGAGCTACCACCGCTCCTGATGGCTTCTATGTTTATGTCACCGGATAATTATGTAAACCGTTAGTCTGTAATCAAACAAAGAATAGGCTGGGAATGGTCATTAGATTACGTTTCCACACTGTAACACTACATTTGTAGTTCGTTTACTGCGTTCACATATAAATTGTTTACGATTTGTCATAACATTTTTCTAGAAACTGTTAAATGCGCAGAATTTACATACAAAATCACAATTTATAATCCATCAAAAGCTTCTTAGGAAATTATTACTTATAATTTCCGTTACTCAAAGAAGATTTAAAGTCTTATTGACTTCAAAGAGATCATGCATATTACAGAATAAAATGAATAAATCTATCAAATAGAATACACAGACATATCGTCTTGGTAGGCGGATGATGGATTCACGACAAATCTTCAAAAACCATATGAGTGCTCTTAATCTAAATAACTATAAAGCAATCAACCACCACGCGATCATAAGACAAATATCTTCTCGAATCTCCAAAGATCGAGTACTGCTATATGCATAAACTATTAAAGCGATTGAGCCCGTCGACGCCAGCTCCGTTCGGTCACACGATCAGCCCGGCCCCATTACAGCCCGCTAGCGCTAGATGGAGTGGCCAATCCGCTGGGGTGCCGCCGATTTATAGCCGCCCTGCTCTGTAACGGTATCAGATAATGTTCTCGATAACAGTTCCCAAAGTCAAGGATATATTCTCAAGCCACGACGGTCCAATATCTTTTGTATATACTAGACAATGAAGACACACGTTTCTTCGTTGTAGCTTAAATGGAGCCATAACATAAGGACTTGAATAAACTCTGGTGTTTTAATATCGTTTCAGCGAGAAAAGTTATCTTCATCACGCGCATTACAAGACGTTCTTGAATCATCGATAAGCGTTTAATGCAATATGCATAAACTACATATTAAAGCGATCGCTCGGTCACGCGATCAGCCCCGTTCCATTACAGACCGCTACGCGAGATGGAGAGGCCAATACGCTGGGGGGCCCCCGATTTATTGCTGCCTTGCACTGTAACGGCATCAGATAATGTTCTCCAAGTAGGAAAAATTTCAAGGAAAATATAGAAGCGTTTTCTACCGCATTTCGTTAATTTGTTACCAAGGCGCATATTTGGGATATTTTATTAATTTATTCTGATTTATAGCGAACAACAAGTGTTGGTAGTAATCAAGGCGAGTGTACGCTGAAAAATATATTTTGAATACCCAATGATAAATGTAACCTATTTTACAGTCATAATATCAGGTTTATAAGAGCATGAACTATTTTAGGTATAAATATTTAATTATATTAAATAATTTGTCCCATGTTGGTCTGGGACTTGGCCCATGTTGATCAGGGACAAAAAAAAAAGAATGTGCCAACTGTGGTTCTTGTCTAGCATGTCGTAAAAGGCGACTAATGGTTTACGGTGGTTGAAGGGGCATGCTGCCCCTTTGACTCTGCCTACCCCTTCGGGGATCATGGGCGTAATGTTATGTATTTATGTATATTTAATTAATAATGACATACGTACAAGGCCAACAATATTAGTCTGGGGCTAAAAAATAATGTGCCAACTGTGAAGGAACACTCCTTGCTTAGCACCAGTAATAGCATGAGTTGGAAAGCAATTCTGTGCCTGTTTATTTACGGTTTACGCAGACAAATCTTAAATAAACGGAAAAAAGGAATCTTCACGAGTTGAATCGCTACGACACCACATAGACTAAATCTGACTTTAATAAGAATCGCAGGTACTTGTAAAATCACTGACTACGGGTACACAGGTAAAATAAACTTATGTAACATGAAGTATTACACAGTAAATTTATTTGTAACAACATTGCAATAACAACATCAACAAAATGTTTGTAACTACCACACTGTGTGATGGTAA
This sequence comes from Glyphodes perspectalis, assembly GCA_951394215.1. Classification (NCBI taxonomy): domain Eukaryota; kingdom Metazoa; phylum Arthropoda; class Insecta; order Lepidoptera; family Crambidae; genus Glyphodes; species Glyphodes perspectalis. Next base: position 15,034,130 of record OX596202.1, on the reverse strand, counting down.
AAGATAAAAAAATACTCATATTAATAAATTCTCCCGATTCACAAACCAATTCCCTAGTCCCAAACTAAGCTTGTGCTTGTGCTATAAATTCTGTGAACGGATAGACATCCATGACTCAAGTACAAATGTCCATTTTCATCACACGAAACATTTACCCCTAGCGGAATTCGAATCCGCAACCTTCGGTTTTGTGGCCAGGGTTTCCAACCAGTGGTCCAGTCATTATAAAAAATAACATTTTATTAAGTTTCACAAGTACCTAAGATACTTCAGAAGAACCAGTCCAAGACTAAGTTATTACAACTGAAGTAATAATACTTGACCTTTAAGAAATATCTCCAGTCTCTTCAATTGATACCGTGGAAGCAGCTGCAACGATGATAAAATACAATGTAAACTAATGGTACTACTTGAGCATTAATTCTACAAATTCACTTTGCAAGTCTAACCTTAGATCGTTCGCATAAGGCACAGAATCTCCACTTTTGTTCTTGCAAAGTTATAAAGCAAATGCAATAAAAACGGATTTAAAAACGTATGCTTTACAGATAATGTTAATTTAATTTACAGGTTTTAAGTATCTACAGCTGGTTCTCGTGGTGTTTTCAACTGTCTCTTTTTTTGCGATAGCATAGTTTGCTGAGGTTTTTGCTGTTGTTTAGTAGACTACTGAGCCAATGAATGAATATACTTTTGTCATCTGACAAAACGCAATGCTTAATTTTTGTCTTGTATTACCACACGGTGACGTCACGATGTGACAAACCTGCGTACGGTGTATTTATTATTTCAATTATTTGCACAATAGGAATCAGATACTGTTACACGATGAATTAAATTAATAAATATATCAGTTCCAAATTAATGCAACACGTATTCAGAAGGTATTAATTAAATTAAGTTAAAATTATTCGCGTGTAATGTCAAAATCGCTGTTGAATTTTTTGTGTCCGTAATTTAAAAGTTTTGAAACTTCAGTTTATATACAGGAACACTCCCTATATTAGTAAAACCTCAACAATAGTGTTTGTTATAAATCATAATAACTTCCATGGGAGCGGAGGAATTTTCCAGAAATTCAACAGATCTATTCAGAATTCCCGAATTTCCCCAGAATTGAGCTAGTCTAGTTACCTGGGAATGCTTGCAAATACTGGCTTTTAATTAAAATTGCTGCTTTGAAACTGGTTCGTCAGTTGCGTTGCCGTAATCTCTAAATACCTAGTAGGCGAATATTCAACGGGTACTGCAGGTTTACCGTCATCTTCCTAGCGTTATGTCCCTTGCTTAGACGGGGTCCGCTTAGACCATGATCCAGGATTTAGCGAGTCTGGTAATTACATTGAAGCGACTGCCGATCTGACCTTCGTAACCCTAAGATAGGGGAACCAGACAATTTTTGGATCATGGTTACGAATCCAAAGTTGTTTGAATTTGCAGGTTTCATCACGATGTTTTCCTTCACCGTCGAGCTAGTGGTATAAATGTGTAGTGGTACTACGGGTTTACGATATTTATATGAATGCCCAGTAGAGACCTTGTTGACGTCACTAATGAACTAGACCTATGACTGATGAGATTTGTGCAGATAAAGTTATAGTGTTCAATCTTATAGAGGTATTTTAGGTACAATTTTTGGGCCTGAGTTGGATTGAAAATGAATAGTAAAATGGCTAGATTTTATTCTGCGATTTTTTTACATACATACATACACAACATCACGCCTATAATCCCCGAAGGGGTAGGCAGAGTCAAAAGGGCAGCAAGCCCCTTAACCACATTCAGCCAAAAACAAAACTGGGCCGGGTTAGACCGAAAATTGTTAAAATGTAGTGACAAAGTAGAAAGCTTGTCGTCTACACAATCCCATACCCAAAACCTGATATACGAGTACTATTAGTCGCCTTTTACGTCATTCTAGGCAAGAACCATAGTTGGCACATTTTTTAAAGTCCTAGACCCACATGGGACTATGGGGTGGGTTAGATGGAAAATTGTAAAAAAGTAGTGGCAAGTGGCTAGCTCGTCGCCTACACATCGCATACCCAAAACTCCATATACCATTAGTCGCCTTTTGCGACATGCTAGGCAAGAAATACAGTTGGCACTTTTTAAGTCCCAGACCAACATGGGACAATTTTTTTTTTATTTGCTTATAATTTGCTGTTTTTCATTCAATGCAATAAGCGAGTGACTTCTGTTACGTTTACAACCAACCACTTCCTCGATATCGCAAAGACTGACTTAGCTAGTTTCCATAATATTTTAATAAATAACTTTTTAGTCCAAAGCTTAGGCTTAAAGCTTGGTTAACAGTGCGATTAAGATGCAAAAATGGCTTAATGAGTTTGCTAAAAATAGCTCAGTGCAGACATTTCCCGAAGAACGGGAGAATTGTCGAAAATAGCAGGGGAACTAATGAATGGACTAATAAAATAAAACACTATCAGCTGGTCCACCAATCCCCAGCGGCTGATCAGACTCCGAACGTGACACCAACGGTCCAGATGGAGAGCTAAATCCTAGTTTACGCTGAATTCGCCGGCGTGATTGCTTTGTGGCCATAAAAATGCCAATAAAAGGATGTCCGATGGCCTAAGTATTGGGTGGGAGCGTAATAAAGTTCGCGCCCACGCATTAGGCGGAAAGAAATCTTTATAGCGCTTTCAATGGAACGTTACTATTTTTTTTATAGTTGATTAAAGTCGCAAATGTATTTGTTAACAGAAGTTTAGTATTTATTGCGTTTTATTGACTAGTAAGAATCATAGTATCATTGACTGGAGAAATTATAGGAAATTATTTCTATCATCAAATCATAGTACCTATGTTATTCTAACCCTAATCTGTTGTCTATACTAGGTTACTTAGACTGTGGTGGTTTCTAATAAATAAATATATCAAATATAATCAACATAATAATCGAAGCGCGAGTCATGGATATCAATGCAATCCACAAACATTCAGATAATCATTTATCGCGGTGCAATGGCAAAACATTCCTTTCGTAAGACAACCGGAATCATTACACAAAAAAAGGACTCTCGAAATGTAGTAATACAATCTTGTCATTGCAATTATAGCAAAATCAGTGAAAACTTCAACAAACAATCACCATGTGATTCTCTCTGTGTATTGTTTGATACATATTTTTTCCTTATTGTAAATTTTATTACCACTTTGTTTCTCGGAAAAAATTCAAAGCTTTGAAATAAAAGCGATAGGTATACTAACAGTACTGCTTCTACAAAAATGAAAGCGAGAGGTTTTTTTGCCTTTGCTAGACAGAAAGAATACAAAAATTGAAACTATCCGCTTATTATTACACAATTGGAGACTAGAATATATTGAAATCAATATAGATACTGGCCTTTGTATGCTGAGCCGAGTACGACAAGTACTTCTGGTCTGATATTGTATGCTTTTTGAATGTCTAAGGAAAATTAAAAAGCTTTTTTTTCGCATAAAGTTTGTATAACTAGATGTCCATAACTTGTATATCTAGATAATATCTTTAACACTCGTGTAGGATGTTTCTCATACAAGAAATATTAACTTAGATATGAGATATTGACATTTACAATGATCTGATCCTGCTTAAGATTTCCTCTAATAAAAAGTTAACCTTTTTATATCATCATAATTTTTAATTGATTGCCAGTTTACTTGAGTTTGGCAGTATGTTTTTACCCACTACCATTTAACAAAGATCAACAATAATATCATCTGTCACAAAATCTCTCTATCTTCTTTACTTATTATACATATTACATAATACATATACACATATTTCTCCGTTCATGTCGAATTGCCGTCGCACCGGACTATGAGAGTGAAGGAAGAGAGAGTGCTCCTGTGTTTGCGCACACACTTGTGCACTATCTCCTGCGCAGATAGCTAATCCTCGTTGAGATTGGCCGCCATGACCGATATCGGTTAGGAGGACATTATACACATTACACACCTACTAACAAATTGAATTCTCCAGATTCTCCAGACTGACCAATTCCTTAGTCCCAAACTAAGCTTATAAGCTTGAACTATGGAAACTAGGTGAACGATTAGACATACTTAAATACATTTATAAACATCCATGACTCGAGTACAAATGTCCATGATCATAACACGAAACATTTGCCCCCAGCAGGATTCGAACCCTCGGTTTCGTGACCAAAGACTTTGACCATTCGACCAACGGGCCAGTCATATTATACGCACACACTTATCGCCATCTATCACTCTTTGCGTAACATGTCCTTTATTTTTTCATATCAACACTAATATATTATTCACTAATCGCTGCCCCCCATAACTTATGCAAATGGACTCGTCAATGTTCGAAGTGCAAAGCGCCCTCTTGGGCCTAAACTGAGCCCGCTCTGAGTTATGGCGCAAAGATTTATGTAAAAGTAATAAATATTCAAGAGGTCTCCCGAAGCCGTCGATTTTCATTAGACAGGTTTATCGGGAAAGAGTTTATCGTTAGTAAGGCATTTAACAGTTTTAACATCTATGATGATTGATTGGATAAGCTTAGCAATTTTAAAGGCAACGCCTGCGATTTCATTGGTAAGTACTCTCGTTAAACAATATTTTGACAAAAATGAAACTTAGTCTTTCTCAATGGAGAAAAAAAAACAAAAATCTGATGCACATTTTATCTCGTATTCGGTGAAACTACACCAATAAACAAGTCTCACAATAGTTTTTTTTCATATGAATAGGGTGTCTATGCATTAAGGATTAACTAACATTGATTTATTCGTTCAAATTCACGTTGAGATTAATATACTTAGCTAATATGGCAGTAGCAATAACTTATTTTTCGATGATCAGATAGAAATTCACTGACCGATAAAATATTTAATATTTGTGTACGTTACCCGGTTTCTTACTCCAAAAATAGATGACGTTTTAAAATCATTCATAAAGTCATCAATTATTTCGACCGTTATCTTTTATAGGAATATTTCTAAAGAAAAGAAATAGAACTTCAAATAAATTACAAACTGGTAAATACAAAAATAAAGCCTTGATGGAATAGAATAACGCAGATCTATTCCACGTAACCAATTCAAGGCGAAATAGGAATCGCATTGCTATGACATTTAATTTTAGTATTTCAAACAACTGACAGCGCCGCGGATTCGTACGTGTCTGTTTCGCTTTCAGCTTATATTTGGCTCAGACAGACAGACAGGCAGATTGCCGCAATGCTGATCCTTCGTAACATCACAAACAAATAATCTGTTTCATTCGTTCTATTATTTGTTGAAGTTATGTGATTCGCTACTTTTTAACCGACTTCAAAAAAAGGAGGAGGTTCTCAATTCGTCTGAACTTTTTTTTGTTCCTAGAAACATTTTTAGGCTATGTTGATCATAATTGTCAATGATAAAAAGTTTTTGATGATGTGTGATCGTGTAGGCGACAGGTTGGCCGCTTGTCACTGCTTTTTCACAATTTTCCATCTAACTTTATTTTTGGCTGAATGTGGTTGAAGGGGCATGCTGCCTCTTTGACTCTGCCTACCCCTTCGGGGATTATGGGCGTGATGTTATGTATGTATTTATAAAAAGTTTTGTGTTTCGTCACGTTTTATTGTTTAAAAACATTTTCGGATAATGTTTATCTTAGCTGATATTGCAAATGCGAAAGTCTGTCTGTCTTTTTGCTACGTCTACACGTCAAAATACTTGTCAAGAAAACCAAGTCTCGCAACTCAGTTGTTCTACAGTAAAAAGTTGTGAGATCCATGTAATACCAAGTCGGTTATTAATTTATTTAGTCTCTACTTAAGCGAAACTAACTTATTTTCCAAATTTGAAGCTTCTAGGTCTGCTAGATGTGTCTTAGAATTTTGATGTTCGGTCAGTCAGTCAGTCAGTGAGTGACAAAATTAAGAAACTTTGACCCGTTATAATTCTTAAACTACTGGTTCAAATTGAATGAAATTTGAAATATACCGTGTCTTTACAATGTCTGCATGGTTATTGAAAATTCAGTCTTCTAGTCTAACGAAGTTACAGGGGGTCGAAAATGGCCTGAATTGCTTCGAGAAAAGGATGGTACGACCGTGCCGCTTTTTTGCTCAACGTGGCGGGGGCACTACCGTGCCCCCAGATCTTATCCATAATGACTAAGTAGATTGTTAACTTTTAAATCCTGTAGCTGTTAAACCCGTTTGGTTTACCATACATATATTTCTAAGTATTCAGTAGTCAAACAACATTATGTGGCTTCAAAACAAAGTTTATTATTGTAAAGCCTGATTATAACAGTACTTGAGAGATTAAAGTTATGATACTAGTAAAGATTTAGATGCCGACTTAAGTTTAACTTCTTCTCAGGCTCAACTTAAGTAAGCTTCAAGCGCTTTATGTACCTATATTAGGATACAATATTTTTATCAAATTAATTTAAACATCGTTATGACTGTTAAAAATATAATGAATAACAAATTTTTATGTCCAAGAAACCATAAAAATTTTTTTGGGCATAATTTTGTTTTATTTGCTAATTAAGTCAAAAGATCAGTAAACGTTACTAATACCTACCCGCATTCGAGACTGGCTCAATGGCGCATTCGGTAGTGACCCTGCTCCATGTGCCAAGAGTTGTGCGTTTGATCCCCACCCAGGACAAATATTCGTTTGATGAATACTTGTGTTTGTTCTGTGTCTGGGTGTTAGTATTATTGGATACTAACACTTTAAGTATACATTTGTATTACCACTGTATTTATCTTTGTAATTTTTTTGTTAATTTGATAAGACGAAAATAATGTGTCTAGTATTTATGTATAATCTAACTGACGGACTAAATAGAATTATAGTTTTTAATGCAGTCATGATCCCTATTATGTAAACTGTATGTTAAGTTATGTAATATACTTAACTGTTAAATGTATGTCAGTAAACAAAAATTACAGCTATATTGAGCAGAATGTGACCAGAATCATCTATATATAATTATAGTCAAAGTGCATCCAACCCTAAAGGATAAAGCAACAATAAAAATACACTATCTGACACAACTTGCTCTCAACTTAGACTAAAATGACATTGCATTTATTTGCAGAAAACAAACGTTTTAAATGCACACTGAAAACCTCATTACGTTCTCCCGCAAAAAGTTTCTCTTTGATATCATTTAAATGAGTGCTCTTTCCCTCATTCTCATTATGAGAGTGTAGATTACCAGAGATTTATTAGCGAGGGATAAAATGGAGTCCTTGGTCAGCATCGCCCGCAGCTTGCGGCGGTCAACATCGATTGTCAACGATAATGTTTTTTTAGCTTGTAAGTGTGAACAGACGTGCGAAAAACGTTTTAGTGTTTTTTTTATAAACAGTCATTTCACTAGTATAAATGATAGAGACTGCCAAAGTGTAAACAGACGTATATATACAAAAAAATGTGTATACGAATGTGTTTTCTAATTTAATTTATGTACCTACTTTGTTGGAAACTGTTTAAAATTTTACATATTGTGTTCACTGTAAATTATTGCGCACTAAGATTATTTAACTTTTCTATATTTTGTTAACATGAATGTACAGTTTAACAATTGTTGTAGAACCCTAAAACTAAAAAATAAATAAAAAAAAAAGAAACTGCTAGAAAAACAATAGATACTTTATTTCAAAATAAAATTAGAATTCTTAACTTGAATACAAAATAATAAAAGGTGTAAAAAAGTATTAATATACAAGTAGTAGTAGTTTGGGGGTCATGTGCCAAGGGCGTGCTCGTCGCGACTCCTGCCAGTCCGATTTCGGATTGCAACCTTGGACCGATCTAATTCCGCAGAGCGGGGTAGGGCGTTCCCCCGATGCGACGCGCACCGACGAGCCCTCGTCGGTGCGAAAAGTGGCGAGTGCGGCGAAGGGGGCCGCCACCCTTCACGCCACGCCGGACACTGCGGAACGAGGAGAACAGAGTGCCGTATAGGCACGTGGAATGTAAGAGGTGGAATGAAAGATAAGATGTATGAGATGATTGACGTAATGAATGAGAGACGCCTGGATGTTCTGTGCTTGACAGAGACTAAGCGGAAGGGCAGCGATGCAGATGGGCTTCCCGGTGGTATGATGGCTCTGTGGTCTGGTGTGGAACAGAATTGTCATGCCAGCGGTGGAGTTGGAGTAGTGCTTTCCTCTCGTTTAGTCTCTGGTGTGAAAGACTATGGATTAGTTGGCCCGAGACTCCTCTGGGTTCGTATTAAACTGGGTATTACGCGAGTCTTTCTGGTTGCAGGCTATGCGCCAGTAAGCTCAGCCAGTCCCCAAGAACTAGAGGAGTTCTGGGAGTCTGTTAGAGAAATTCTGGACCTGACTGAAGGAAATGAGAGGATAATTATGTGTGGAGATTTGAATGGTTGGGTTGGCACCAAGCGATCTGACTATGAAGCAGTCCTTGGCCCATATGGAGACAAGAGAGTGAATGATGCTGGTAAGCAAATCTTGGAAGTATGTTTGGAACGGAACCTCCTTGTGGCAAACACTATTTTCCGTCATAAGGATATTCACACGTATACTTGGAGACGGAATGACCAAAAAAGTGTGATTGATTTGATTTTAGTCGATAGCCGCCTCCGCAATAGTATATTGGATACAAGAGCCTACAGAGGCCCTACTCTTGAAACAGACCACTACCTGGTAGTATGCCGGTTTGCTGGGCTTTTCAAGAAGTGGAGGCACTGGCGAGTGCGTACTCCATGCGGAGGCACTGAAAGGATAAGGAATGAAAAACTGGAAGATGAAAGTGTAAGGAGTGTGTATGTAGGCTTAGTCAATGAAAGACTTGCGAATGCGAGTCTTTCTGGCTTAGATGTTGATGATTGCTGGAACATTTTGAAAGAGAGCATGGTGGACAGTGCAAAAGAGGCATGTGGATGCGCAAGGAGACGTAGAACAATGAAAGGTGACGCATGGTGGGATGAGGAGGTCAAAGCCTCCGTAGCGAGAAAGAAGAAGGCCTGGCTTGATTATGTCTCATCTTTGCAAATGGATGAAAGTATGCTTGAGATGAAGAAAGAAATATACCGTTATTGCAAGAGTGAAACCAAAGCTTTAGTGAAAGAGAAGCGTGAAAGAGTAGCTATGAATGAAGAAAGGAGACTGACGAATAGTTTCGAGGCTAATTCCAAGCTCTTTTGGAGGGAGGTTAAGAGGTCTCGGGGATATTCGTCGGCATCCGGAATGAGTAAGATTAAATCTAAAGCTGGTGACATTCTTGCAAACCCGAACGAGGTGTTAGAACGGTGGAGTGAATATTTTGGAGAAATGTATGAGTATGTCTCTGATGTTGGCACTGAGAGTGAGGCTATGTCTGATTCTGTGGTGCCAGCGTCTGATGAAGACATCACTATGAATGAGATTGAATGGTCGATACGAAGTCTGAAAAGTGGAAAGGCCGCGGGAATAGACAAGGTATCTGCGGAGATGATCAAGCTAGGTGGCGCTAGCGTCCAGGACGCTTTCTGGTTCTTGTGCAATCTATGCTGGAGAAACGGAAAGGTCCCAATGGACTGGAGACGGGCAGTTATCGTGCCTCTGTACAAGGGTGCTGGGTCACGTATGGACTGTGCCAGCCATAGAGCCATCAGTTTGATCAGCTTAGCAGCAAAGGTGTATGGCAAGATTATTGAGAGGAGAATGAGGGTGAAATCTGATGGAATGTTGTGGGAGGCACAGGGAGGTTTCCGGAATGGTAGAGGATGCACGGATCAAGTTTTCTCTCTTCGCAACATCGTGGAGAAGCATCTGGCCAAAAGTCAGAGGGTTTTTTGCGGTTTTGTGGATATGGAGAAGGCCTTTGACAGGGTTGTACGAAAGGACCTTTGGGACATATTGCCGAGATATGGGATTGATGGAGCATTGCTTCGTGCTGCGCAGTCCACCTATGTGGGATGTACGGCATGCGTGCAAGTGGAGGGCAGCCTGTCACCCTGGTTTGACGTCAATATTGGTGTCAGACAAGGATGCGTGCTGTCTGCTCTGCTGTTTATCCTATATCTCGACCATTGTCTCCAGAGGATTAGATCTATGAATGTTGGAGTGCGTATGGGTGACCTGGTTGTGAACTGCCTGCTTTACGCGGACGATGCCGTACTTCTAGCAGAGTCGGCATCGGATCTGCAGCAACTAGTCACAACATTGAAAGATGATTGCAAGGAGAGAGGCTTACATTTGAATGCGAAGAAAACAAAGATTATGGTGTTTGAAAGAGATGAAACCAGAACGGATACAAGGATAACGGTTGACGATGTAGTGCTGGAACAGGTGAATGAAATTGTATATCTAGGATCTGCATTTAGTAGAGATGGAAGGTACTCCGCTGATATAGAAAGAAGAGTGAATGCAGGGAATAGGGTGAATGGAGCGTTAGGAAAACTTTTAGGCAGCAAAATCTTAAGCCAGAAGGCCCAGCTCGCCATACACAATGCGGTGCTGATTCCTACGCTAACATATGGAAGCGAGAGTTGGGTATGGCAGAAAGAGCATGAAAGTAGAATAAACGCGGTCGAGATGCGTGCGCTGCGGAAAATCTGCGGTGTATCGCTCTCAGACTGCGTTCGGAATGATGATGTAAGAAAGAGAGTTGGTCTGAAGGACAGCGTCGGAGTCAAGGTAAGAAGAGGCATGCTCCGGTGGTTCGGACATGTGGAAAGAATGGATGACGAAAGATTGACTAAACAGATATACAATGCGAATGTGGAAGGATGTAGGAGCCGCGGAAGGCCCAGGCTCACCTACCACGACCAGATTGGTCGTGTATTAAAAGAAGGTGATGTTAGGAGTCATAAAAATCGTAGAGCTTGTATGAAAAGGATTATGAATGTTGAAGAGGCGAGTGAGGTGTGTAAGGATCGTGCCATATGGCGTTCGGTTCTCTCTGCCTACCCCGCTAGGGAAGTGGCGTGAAGTTTAGTTAGTTAGTTAGTTATACAAGTAGCGAGGCCAGTGTCGGCATCTAGTTTTTTTTAAGATTGATTAATAAATGTGATTAAAAAATACTAGCAATTTACGTTTTTTTATAAACAATAAAACCTACTTTATGACGTCATCTAATTCAACGTTTTTTCAAATTCAATTAGGCTCTGTGACACGTCAGAGACAGTCGTGTTTTTTTGTACAAATGGTTATAAGAGAAAGCATCTGAAACCAACAACTTATTATTTTAGAACAAAATAAAAATGATCACCCATCCAAGCATCAACAATGTCAAGATATGGTCTGGTTTAGGGCTTTCAAATCAATATTTCATTTCAAACACTGATTAGAAGACACCACTATAGTCAAATACTACAAAATTGATACTGAGTGAGAGTAGCAAGCTCAGAGATTAGACAGAAAGTGGTTTCTCTAGGGCTTCAAGGTAGTATCACTCCGTCTCGTAATTTAATTTCACTAAAATATACTACGTCTCCAAACACTATATTAGCAAAGCGTGAAATTCCACACTCTAGTATCAAATAGCTAAAGTGGATTACTTGGTTGCCATGGTGACGGCACTTCTGGGATCCGTTGGGTCTATACTCTGTGCGGCTGAGTTTTCACTGAGAGCGGGAAAGAATTGAAATATATTTAAAAAACGTTATTTTAGCGCGAATATCGTGCATCATATAGTAAATTAGTTTAATGCCTCACGCAGTTTACTTCAATGGGTTGTTAAATTGTTTTCTTTATACCTGTACACGAATGTTTATCTTACTATTGCTAATCGCTCACATCCAAATAGATTTAGCAACCAAACAATTTAAAAATGTCTCTCTTCAATTATTTCCGAATGCCTGAAACACAGAAATGTTCACCACAAAGCAGAACAGTGCAACAGCCAACAAAATCACTGCGCCATAGAATTTGTTGAAGCGTTTTTAAGCCTCTCATTGTGTTATTCCCAAATAATTATAAGTTACTAACATAGGATAAGACATTGTTACTAACCCAATTAGACCTAAGTTGTCTGTATGAATAAAGAATTATTATAATAATTATATATATTTTTTTAATACAATTTCTCGGGACTATAGTTTCCCGGACTTTTGGGAGGCGAAGCCAACACGTCTTTAAAAGTCAAGTATGATTTTAATGTAATGTGACACCAACCGACGATTATCCCTGTATACACTATAAAATGCAGCCAAGGACAACCCCCGGTCAGTGCAGGACTATAGAATGGAGTGGAAGAACAAAGAATCTGGGCAATTCGGATGAGGTGCTAGTGGACTGGGTAACCCGGACTATGGGAAGAACTATGGCACCTGCCCGATCTATATTTAAAAACTCGAATAAAATGGGCAGGTGGTGACTCGCCATCTCACTGTCATGGGCCCCCCATTGGTCGCACACACAAGGCACCAAGCAGGAGTGACGGTAGCCAACATTGTGTGAGCGGCTCAGGGTGTGGAGAGGTGTACATTGTACACCGCTTTCTACCCAGTGGCTTGCTATATATAGCATATAGCTCTGACGCCCCACTCTGGACGGTCGGCTAAGGCAAGCCAGATGTGAGAGTCCTGCGGACCCTGTGGGGTCCACTCCCACCCGCCAACTAAGGCAAGCGGAGAGAGGGGCCTGGTCGACTCTCAGGGGCACGGGTCCTAAAGGGTGTCAATCCCATTCAGCCCGTCACAAGCTGCCCTGGGGAGATTGGTTGCACTGGTAGAGATTCGCTGCCTTTCATGGTGCGAAAATCAGCGACTCTCACCAGGGGGCGGTAGGGTCGTCACATCCTTACGCCTTTAATTATTATTATAATTATTGCACTCCGCTTGCAGTCAGTCCCCATTTCAAAGTTGCGTTTACGCCCATGACCCTTCAGTCGCGTAATGAGTGTAGATCACGACCAATTACTATTTATGTCTATGTTTGCTTCTAGCAAATGACTTTTTAGTAGGCGTTCAAAAGTGCTCATAGAACTGAAGTACAACAATATCTGGGTTAAGCTGTGAATAACAGCCGTTGTTGTTTCTCTATCACAAAATCTACAACAAAACTAAATAAGTATAACCTGTATTTTTAAGGATGTAAGTAATACGTTCAACTACTTTTGTTTCTGACTGTACTGTGAAGAACATTTTTATTATAGTTTCATCACTTTTAGTTGCTATTCAAAATTATTTAATGCCATTATAAAGTACATACACACATAATATCACGCCTTTTTACCATGGGGGTGAGCAGAGATCACATCCTTCCTTCTGCTACGGTCCTGGCACACACCTTACTATTAAGTATAAGACGTATTTCTACGTAATATTGTGTTATTAAATTTCTTCGTTAAGTGTACGTTAATCAGGAAGCCCGCTTGCCTTAGGTATAAATGATTCAGTTTGGATCTAGGGCGAATCTGGGACAACGTCACACACTCTTTGAGAAACAAGCAAGGAAACGAAATACTTTTTCAATATTAACTTATGTAACTGTTTTAGGTGATATGCCTATGCATATCACCTGAAACAGTTGTCTTGAAACAGTCTATTTTTAGAATAGGCATAGGCCTATTAAGAATTAATTTCTTTCTTGTCTTGTAAGTATATTGCCAAACAACTGGATATTAATAAAAAATGCAGTTCCAAATCATGGAAAGTTTGTCCATATTTTTTTCCAGTACATACATACATAACATCACGCCGATAATCCCCGAAAGTGTAGGCAGAGTTATAGGTACAGCAGGCGCCTTTAACCACATTCAGCCAAAAATAAAACTGGCCTGGGTTAAATGGAAAATCGTGAAAAAGTAGTGACAAGTGGCTAGTTTGTCGCCTACACAATCACATACCCAAAACCCGATATACCATTAGTCGCCTTTTACGACATGCTAGGTAAGAAATACAGTTGGCAAATTATTTTTTAACTCCTAGACTAACACGGGAAATTTTTGCAGTACTATATCTATTAGCAATAATTTAGCGTGCCGTCCTATTTCACGTTGTTTTTTTTTATTGTTAAAAGTTCCCTTTGTTGAACTTTATACTTTGCCCTGATTCCTGTTTACGAAAGTTATCCAGTACAATTGCTGTTTGTATTGTAGGTCCCTTATTGCTTTGGCCCTGTTACTATTTTTAGTTTGGGTCAAGACATTTATAGTTGGGCCACTTCTCGTATATCTAGTTACGACGAGACAGACAGAATTTACGACATTAGAATTTTATTAAGTCACTTTTGTAGGTGCTTTTATTTTGGTTCTAGTTTTTGACCTTATTTTCATTCTTACTTTCTACTGGGATTTCAAGATGGGCATCCGTTACCTTCGTAATGTACATACAGATTGGGGAGGAAAATAAGATCACGATTACAAATCGGCTATTTGAATGTCTAAGTTTTTTTACCATATTGTATTTTCCTTACATCTCAGGTAGCTGTTTTTTTCCAAATCCAGGTTATGTAGCCTGGGTTTGAAAAAAATCAGCTAGCTAAAATAATAAATACATATTAATTTTAATTCACCCAAGCTTACGAGCCTCCTCGAGCAATGATAAATAAACTGGATTTGAAAAAAACTCGTATTATTTTTTTACGATACGATACGATAGTTAAGATTACTTTTCTTATTTAATATTCAACGATATTAGACTCCATATACATTTTTCTTCTCTTTATAAAAAAGGAACATTCAAGAATGCCTATCACAGAAAACTCTTACTCAAAGCCAATCACAGGAGATGAATTTAGAAAAGATGGAAAAAAAGATGGCGGCACCGCTGAGTGGAGGATTACCTTATCATTAGAGTGTGATTTGTAATCTGGGATGAAGCCGGGACGTTCCCGGAATGAGGAAAATGTGTTCGTTTCTACAGATTTACTTACCTTTTACCTAATTAATGCTTATTTATCAGGGCCAAAGGTTATTTCGGAAGTTAATAGCGTACTCTAATACACTTGGTAAATATATTATGAAGACCTTGAAATAAGAAGTCCTTTTTCTCGTCTCACCTGTAAGTAAATATAAGCTAGGCTAGACTAGCCTAGCTCAGCCTACTAGGCTAGTTAGCCAAGTAGTCTATATCTTGAAGCAATTAAATTCAAAAGAGGATGAGTCACGTCAAAACCACTTGAACATTGGTTCTAGTTAAACTTTGAGAGTTCATTTGACTGCAATCATTAGAAAAATATTTATAAATTATATATTATTGTTAAAAATATTTAGAAGTTCGATACCATAACGCAATGAACCTACCGGCAAGAAAATGTTGAGTAGTCATAATCTTGAGTTGACTAAAATATCTCCAGAGACCACACTCAGAAACCACACTCAACAAAGTATTATAAATAAAAGTATTAATAATGTTGTTTGCTTTTGTTACAGGTAAATCAACTTTTAGTACATCCACTCCATTCGGTTTCTAGTTGTAAGTCAATATACATTCATTAATTCTCTAATTCATCAATCATTAAACTTATTTCATACTTGCTGTGCCCGCGGTTTCACCCGCGTTAATGGTTAATGTTATATAGCATAAATCCTCGATAATAGACTAAACAATACAAAAAAAAACAATTATGACCAGTAGGTATTTCCTGAAATTAGCGCGTTCTACCAAACAAACAAACAAACTCTTCAGCTTTTTATATTAGCATAGATAGAAATATAACAGACAATATCTGCTGAAAACTATTATAACACCCCAACATTGTCATGTTGGGGTTTTAACTTAAGTTAAATTTTAAATATTTGTTGCATTATAAATAAATACTTATATTGTATAGACCACTATCGTTGACGCAAAAAATTTTCAGTGAAATAATTTGGCACATGTGCAACTGTCTTCATCATTTGTCTATCATGAGATAGACAAATACATACATACATAACGATCGAAATCTTACCCTTCCTTTCTGTTTGTCACTCTCATAATCAGTAAGCACCTTGCCTAGTTGCCAAATTGTCTGACCGCACATTATCTAATTCCATATTTTGATAGGTAGTCTGTCTCTTAAATATTCACGCGTAATCATTTGATTTCCAAAGCTTATAAACATATTCATTTCTCCTTTAACGCAGTCGCGTATATAGTCCTTAGTCGTATACGAAGGTTAGTATTCAAAGTATATAGTAATAGTACTAGTACTTTGCAACAATGTTTTATAGTAATTCATTGTTGCAAATTACTTATCCGCTAGTTATTTTTAACATATACAATTCCTGTACACCGCACGTAATGGCAAAATGTCACGCGGGTATCCCGCGCATCGAGTGGACGTGATAAAGTGCTAGAGACAAGATATTAATGCGTTTTCACGCGACACCGTAGTGCCACTAAAAACGGCCATCTATCTGGTGCGCGTAGCCGCGTGAACGGCGTCACGTGGTTTCGAGCTAGCGGGAAAAACAGGGAGGACGCAAGTTTGTTGGATAAATGAGTGTTTCATAGCGACTTGTAATAATAGTATCTAGTACTCATATAAAGAGTGCAGTTTGGCATTTTGGTACAATAAACTATTTCCTAAGGTGTACTTTTAATAAAATTACCTCTTGCACCTGAAATTTTTATTTCGGGATTGATTTATATAAATTTAATCGACTGGCTCGATGGCGCATTCGGTAGTGACCCTGCCCCATGCGCTAAGAGTTGTGAGTTGGATCCCCACCCATATTTAAGTATATCTTTTAATACCACTGTTGATTCTGATATCCGTTACGTAAGTGCTTAAGCTACTTACCTCGGAGTCAGATCAATGTATGTGATTTAGTCTGATATTTATTTATTTTATTTGAAGTTTATGTATTAGAAACATACTGAGACATGGATAAAGTGCCGTAGAGAGACATAAAAATTTAAACACAAAGAGTGTTCTCTTCTCGTATACCTAAAAATACAAAAGTGTTGTGGTGTCGCAATAAGACAAATGACATGCGCTTTAAATAGTTCTTTATTTTAATTCGGTTTCATTGATAATAGTTTTAAGAATATTTACATGTAAGTACCCATTTGTAAAAAATCAAATAACATTTTTCATTCAGTGCCACTATCTTACCATTTGTGTGCAAAGTTCTACATAGTCCAATAATGTAACATCATTCGTCGCGACGTGAAATATAGATAGCATCCCGTCAATCGTCACGTCCTTTTTTTCTATTTTTATTTTTTTCGATACGCTCTTACATAAATGCTTTGAAATCTTAGAGGGATCACACATACAATTCGCATTATGAACTGCTCTAGTAAACTCGAAATTAAATTTCAAGTCAATGATGTTATTCTAATAGTGCACTGCAACACAGCAGGTACTTTTTGTAAAGTATTTTCAAATGTTAGTAAACAACATCCGATAATACTTAAATTAAATGTGGTTAGTATACGTTGTAATATTAAGTAAAATTTACTATGTTTTTTACTTCGGCCCATTGACTTTTGAATTAAATAATAGGTTTTAAATATTATAGTTATTTAATACTGCATCATGATGTTTCATTACAAGCAGCACTGTAGATGCACTATATGTATAATGTGGACTGGAAACTTAATAAGGAGAAAGCATAGGAATGCATCGATACCCCACAACTCCTTCACAGCGACAGCACCACGCTTTAAACTTTGATAAGCGCAAACTAAGTAGAACAAGATTCAATTTTCCCACAAGAAGCCAGACTGCAAACATGATTTATTCATTTACCCCTCATAAAGTATCACATTCGATCGCAAAATAGCCCAACGGCACGTAATATTGAACAATCCCGCTAACTCGTAGCAAGCTGAACCCTATGAAATATTAAACCCCCGAGCGACCTCGTAAATTCTCTCATATTATTAATGCAATAACATTTCAGTCCAAGAAGAAATAACTGACGGGTGATAACCTTGCTATTGTCGGTGCTCAATATAAGGAGTTCGAATTTCAAAGAAAATCATGTCGGTTGCCTAATAAAAATATCATTTTGTAGCAGTCCAGAGTCTTACGATCTTTGAAATAGGGGGCAGTTTACAACAACAAATGTTTGAGGTTAAGAGTTAGCTGCCTTAATAAGTAGATCCTAACAATTAATGTCCAATCACAAATAATGAACTTCTTTTGCTTATCTCGATTGAATTGATTGAATAATAACTTGATTTTAGGTAAAAAATCATATGACGTGACATATCATGACATTGTATGGCAGTTTAAACACAAATGCTACTTTAGAGAATTACACACTCGACATAAAATCATATCGTCGTTGAAGTGACAATACCTCGTACCAATTTTTTTTTTTAATAAATCGACTTTTTTAATGCATTAGACCTAAAATTTAATTTCGCGTAGACATTTTTTTACTTCTCTTGTGAAATAAGCATATCTATAGTTAGGAGGTATTATCACTTTAATGATGATATGTCTATTGAAGTTACGTAACCGGATTCCTATATACACTGGTAGGTACGAATACTTACTATAATTAAAATCACATAAACAAAAAACAAGTAAAGCCTAAAAAAATAAAATAACAATACAAGTTCGTGGCTCGATACATATCATTACACCACGTACTTAAACATGGCATTCCAAACTAATCATTTGTCATCTCTTTAATGTAATAAACATCATCATCTTAGCATTATGTCCCTTAGTTGGGGACCGCTTAGACCATGATACATGAATTTAGCTAGTCTGGTAATTACATTGAAGTGACTGCTAATCTGACATTCGTTACCCTAAGATAGGGGAACTAGACAATTTGGATCATGATTACATATCCATCTATGTTGGCATATGCAGTTTACATCACGGTATTTTCCCTCGCTGCTCAGCAAGTGGTATAAATACGCGCATAGATTTAGATTAGATACGTGACTGGATTTGAACCCGCACCCCGGTTAAGAGGCGCGTTTCCTTACCAGTAAGCTACCACCGCACTCTCATGTCTTATAAACAACCACTGTATTAAAAATGTAATAGACAAACGACTTTTTACACGAACTCTGGAATCCCCGCTGGGAATCCAATTTAGGAGATGGTAAATTCCAAAATGGAACTTACGATAAGGTGCCGTCAGACGCGAGTAGGGTCAAATTCGAAAACGCGAAGGGATTTGCAGGCAATCACGCCGTCTAGACCAGACTTCTCTATGGAATAAGGTATTTAATCCGAAATCTATTGTTTGGTTTATTTATAGGAATTTATGAGATTTAAGGAAAAATCGCAAAAATAGTTTACATGTTATAGGACAAAGTTCGAACTTGCTGAACAAAGAAAGCAAAAATAGAGTGAGCTAAGCTATTTTAGCCGTTGTCAGGACCCTAGCCCAGTACCATTGTTTCATTCTCGATATATATGATAAATCAATACGAAGGAACGACGATCAGCAACGGCTTAGCAATAGGCAAGATGACTAAAAAATTATGTTTAGTCCGTCGATTAGATTACAAAAAAAATATTGAACACGTATTTTTTTATCTATTTGTCAAACAAACATTGACCAAGACGTCACGGGCAACTTGAATGCATTGTGCATTCAAGTTGCGCGTGACGTCTTCGTACAATTTTACAAAATAGTGACGTCGCAAGCCCCCACTCCAAAACTTTGATGTTCGATAACTTTGTGATTTTTTGTTTATTTGTTAAAGCGAAAAATATGTGTCTAGTATTTTTGTATAATCTAACTCATCAACCCTATTGTCCAAATTTGCATCGCTATACAAGATACAATTAAAACCACTCCCCAAATTTGAATATAG
The DNA here is from genome assembly GCA_951394215.1 of Glyphodes perspectalis. NCBI lineage: Eukaryota > Metazoa > Arthropoda > Insecta > Lepidoptera > Crambidae > Glyphodes > Glyphodes perspectalis. The sequence continues at coordinate 15,014,468 of OX596202.1, read as the reverse complement.
CAATTGTTAGGGAAAATAACGATATTAATGTTTTTTTTTTAATGTACTAAAATATTGGGTTTTGTCATCACAAAGTTATCTTTAATAATGTACTACCTACTGCTGCGCGCCGCCACACTAGATATTGTGAAAATTTTACCTACTCTTTTTTTGATAAATGTGATATATTACAATACTGAAGACCTGGAAAATGTTTGAAGAGTGGTATTAAATGCATCTTGTATAATGATATTGATTATCAAGGATCTTGATATCCGACTATTACGCAAGCATATTCCCATTTCAAAGCATACGTATCTAATACACATAAACCCAAGCCTAACAGCTGTAAGCGATCTTCCCACAATCTCTGCCTCCCACTACGCATTGCTCGGATAGCAGTATTCGCTAACAATAGCTAGGCAGCTTACATTTGTCTAGATTTGCATCATGTGATATTGAAGACTACCTTTGTGTCCGGCTATTACAATAACTGGTTGAATAACTCAAAGTCCATTCAACATAATACCTGCAGTGAACGCCTTAGAAAGCTTAATTTCAAAATTGAGAATCATTCACATGCATATCGGATTTTGAATTGGTAAAGTACTATTTACGCCAGCAGGTGACAATAACAAGTTAGTCGTTACTAAATATGATAAGTTGATCTGGATTTCATTTTTGACTGGCTCGATGGCGCATTTGGTAGTGACCCTGCCCTATGTCCTATGCGCCATGAGTTGTGGGTTCGATCCCCACCTAGGACAAACATTCGTGTGATGAATACTCGTGTTTGTTCTGTATCTGGATGTTTATATCTACCTTTATATTTAAGCATATATTTGTAAAACCACTGATTCTGATATCTGTAACACAAGTGCTTATGCTAATTAGCTCAGAGTCAGATCAATAAATGTGATGTTGTGGGATAATTATTATTTATTTATTCTTCAAAGGAATCCAGAGTACGGTAGACCTATTAATAGGAAACAAGCACACAAATTATAACATAGATAAAGTCAAAGACCAATTGTATTCATGGACGAAACTGATTGTATCTTAACTTTTTTTCTTTTTTTAACATCAGATAAATATATTTAGTCTCTTATGAGTCGTTGTTCTACGTTTACTTTCCACGATACAATTAAAATACATCCCATTGAAATATTACACTTGAACCCCGACCATATCTGTGACATGCAGCCGTTCAGTCTTGTGGGGGGACAAGGGGGCCTCCCCCTCTCCACCTGTCAACCCGGTGTATCCAGGCAAACAGGTTACGTATCATAAAATTATTATGTCCCTAGTTGAAGTTGAAAGTCGTCGGTAGTATTAAACCTGCCCAACGTTATTCTATGAGTAGGTATTTTATTGTGATACCTACTTTTAAGAACAATAACTTAGTTAAGCTTAAAAAAAGGTTTGGACAGGTAAGTAAGTATTTTAAGCTGAAAAACAAGGGTATCGCCGCAATTTACAATGCACTTTTTTACATTATATTATGGGATAACATTGCCTGATAAATCACCATAAAGACTACTATAAAGCTTGCCACGGTGGATACCTGTCTTGCAAAGTACTACAGAATTTCGGCTTATTATAAAACAGCTACTTATGGACCATTTATTATGTGCTAGACATCTCACCAGAAACGCAAAATAACAACTCTAGTTTACACAAATCACGGGGCGCATTATTTCCGAGAGCTAACCCCATTTATGCTCTATTTGCCCTCCAGTTCGTTTCATGTACCCGCAAAGCTTTGCAAAAGGAAAATATAATAAAGCAGTACCCATTTGTCCATTATACCCCAGCGTTGTACCATAATGCGAACTAGTTTGTATTGTGTTATTTCATTAGGAAACACTCGTGTTATTCAAATCTGGGCGCTTTACCGTCTGTGTTTTGTTAAGCAAAGATGTAATAAGGGATTCTGGTATGGAGTATTTTTGAAAGGCCTTCATTTGATAGTCTGAGTTGGTATTTTAACGTAATTGGATTAGTCACAGTTCGCTTTTTTATTTCAGGATATTCTGATGAATATTTTGAAGGCATGTATTCGTTTATCTCTTTAACTTACATATAGGTGTAGAATAAATAGGTGCTATGTCTACCAGCTCTATTAACAGATAATAAGAGAATTAAAACTCTTTGCTGCAAGTATCGTCTTACATTTCAGCCCAGGCTTGTGAAGTATTCTTAAGACAAGGACGTGGTCATATTTTATTCGGTTTCTGGTAAATTGGGTTAATTTTTCGCTTTACCATTTATCTTTCTCACTCTCGCATTAAGTCACATCTAGTACACTCTTTATAATCACTAATTAATCCAATTTTACGTCTTGTTTTCAAAAGAACGTGATTGAAAACGATATTATACCTACATTTCTATATGGAAAATTTACATGAACATTATGAGATATCGGATAAAGTTTTTAGGATTAAATATTAACTATTCATCTTCACTCATAAGCCAGTTCACATTCCACCTTGTTATGTTATGTTTAATCATAACTTTCTCTTCATCATATAGGCAAATCCTTAGTCAAAACGAAGGTAATTTTAAGAAGTTGCTAACGAGAAAAATTTATTCTTAGAACGTAATCTACAATTTTTATGAATTCACATTGGGAACGTGCGTGAACCCGAAATAATTTTCTCATTAATTCTCGTTATGAAGTCGCTATTGATTTGATACAGACACTCTTCGGAGATAAAGATACATGCGTACCTACTTCATTGACATAATCTATGAACCCTTTATTCATAAACACGTGGAAGCAACTATTAATACAAGGTTATTTTTATGCGAAACCACATACCTACTTACTTAACGCATTTTAAGGATTTTAGAAAAGGAACTAAATTTTTTTCTTACTTTCCATACAAAAATGTATCAGCTGACTGGCCATTTTCAACGAAAAGTTATTCCTTTTTTTTTAATTTACTGAAATCCTTGAAATTCGGTTCCATTGAATAATGAGTTAGTTAAGTAGGTAAGAATAAATAAATATCCGACGACATCACATACATTGATTGATCTGACTCCGAGCTAAGTAGCTAAAGCACTTGTATTACGGATATCAGAATTAATAGTGGTATTACAAATATATACTGAAATATTAGTATTCATCACACGAATGTTTGCCCTGGGTGGGGATCGAACCCACCACTCTTGGCGCATGGGGTCGGGTCACTACCAAATGCGCCATCGAGAAAGTCAATAAATGAGGTTTCTTATAAAGGAAAATGAACCTTGTGTTTATGGGTGGTATCTTTTATCATTTTCAAGGTTATATAGACAAAATAGAGATTTTTTTTATTACCCGTCGTGTAGTCATTTATAAATGATAAAAACATGTTTACATACATATTTGTACTATCATGAATACACAGAACTGTTTGAAAGGATGTGCGAAGTTTATTGAACTTGTATCATTATATACCTACACGTCAATGTTTAGATCGTGCATGAAAAATTAACGCAATAACACGTTGTTTATATGTTTAATATAACAACAAAATAACAGACACTGCACACACTTTCTGTGCAAACAATTAGAAAAAAAAAATCATTGTTTAGAAGTAATATTGTCTGCGCAACTTTTAATCGCAATGAAGCCTTGCACACACTCTCAGTCACTGTTAATTAGAAGCTTGTATCAACTATGGAAGTTGCATTCTAAGAAATTTTACAATAGACTCTCAAAAAGGCAAATTATTATTATTGCTAAATAAAAACTCGTAATATTTGATACAAATTTTATCATTTTTATTATTGGTATCCAGATCATTTTCGAATATTTGTTTATACAGCAAGCCGTATTCAATTTCGAGAATGAGAATGTTTGCTTACTATGATTGTTTTGGGTTTACCTACTTAGATCGCAACCGATACAATTCTAAAAATTTTTTCGGCAAAGCTCATGCAATTTTCTTGTAGCCAATCGTAGCTTATATTTTAGAGTGCATAACACGATGGGTGATCTGAAAAGTCTAACAACTATAACTGTATTATGAATTCTCAATATGAAACATGGACTATTATATTTCTTTACAATAGATTAGTCAAGTCCCATTTTAAAAACATTCAAACATTAAGATGAGAGTGAAACTTGAAGCAAATATGGAACACTTCATTATGGATAGATCCAGTCTTTTGTAACTTCCATAGTCATACAAGCTCCTACTCACAAGACCGATTCTAAATGACTTCTCGTATTGTCGGTAGGTATATATAATAAGCTGATGGTTGGTGTTCCAGTGGCGAGTCCGCCGGGCGGCGCGGGCGCAGCCCGGGACGAGGCGCCCCGCCCGCCGCCGCCCCCTGCCCCCCGCAACGGCACGCCCAGTAAGCACGGCGATTAGCGTGGCTCTTGCGATCTTTACTAATTTGGTTCTTTATTGGTGTCATCAATAACGATTATATGATTAATATCTCACCTGGTATTAGCGTTTTTTTTTTTATATTACACTTTGTAATGCATGATTCTTCTTATAGATTAATTTTCAAAATACAGTTTAGTCTATCTTTCAAAATGTATTCAGTTCTAGATATGAATCCGTAAAAACGAATACCTAGATCATTAAAATTATCACATTTTTTTTACCAGATTAAATCTGAAAAAGTACTTAACAAAATTGGTTTCAATTAACTCTCTGTAAAATATAAAATGATAGGGCATTTTATATTTTACAACTTCATTCACGTAGGAAATAAAGCATCAAGTATTTCTCTTATAAATACCTATCATTTTGCAAATGTTTACTTAAATATGAAAAATCGATAGGGCAATGCCTCATAAGGAAAAATATTTTAGTGAAAAACAAAATAATGTCATTATTTGCTCCTCCCAAAGCTTTATTAGCTTCAAGAAATAAAAATAATGTCAAGTCTTATATAGAAAACATTTATAGAGGTTCAATATTTTCCGAATTATTTTTACGAGCTACTAATAATATGGCTTATTATTATTACTGATTTATGCACTAAATAATAAATAATTTGAATACTGGGCCCGACTTTAAATCTTTTAATTTACTGTTTGTTAAATAACTTAAACATTTCAGATTGCAACAGGCGACCATTGCGGTCTTTCCAAAATAAAAGTCCTTACGAGAAATCAAGTAATATAAAAATTCAAATGCTTAACTTAAATTGCTTTTTTGGCAGACTAGCTAAGTTATATTTGAAAAATAATATTAATCTAGGAAAGACAGCACAACCCTTTTTTTTTCTTTTTTTTTTCTTTGATCAACCAAAGGAATAAAAAGTTGTCGGCACTTAAGCATTAACCGACTCATAGTACTAACCTAGGTTATACCTTGTCATTTGTAATGTTTAATACAAATGTAATACACTTGTGACGTAATAATACTAATATTTTAATAAACTAACGGATCGCAAAAGCCACGTCGCCTCTTGTGCACGTTTCCAAATGTCATATACTTGTCTCTTTCGCACCACGCACTAGCACGTTCACATTTCTTGTACGAGTTTTCAGATTGTGGTTGTGTTTAAATATACGGCACTATATATGAACAACTTTTACTGTCTAACATTTTTATGAATTTTATCATCATCATTTTAGCCGAAGGACATCCACTACTGGTTGTAGGGCTCTCTATAAGTCCTCCAGTACGTTTAAGTGCATATAACTGTACGATGAAGTATTCTGAACCATAGTACTCGACTCGTAGCACTAACCTAGGTTATTAGGTTTTATCTTCTCTATGGGACGGTACTGTTCTAAGCTAGTTAGTTTTATAACTGTACAGAATATTAATGAAATCAATCATTATTAACTCATCACCTAATATTTAGGCTTCATTAGACGAGATTTATTTAAATATTCATGTATAGGTATCCTAGTTAAAAAATTCTTTTCAAAGAACAAGTAGGTATTCACTTTTACATTTATAGCATTAGTTAAGAATGTTCGATAATAAATGTATGTAATACAATTTTATTTATAATTTACAACTAGAATTTACAGCTACTAGTAAGACTACCCCTTTAAAATGTTACATTAATAAATAAAAAAGATTTTTTTCAGTTTTTCCCAGTAAAAGTTGTTCATTTGATTTATACTTTTACATCGTCACATTTGGTTATACCATAATTCTCCATCAATCTAATATTATAAGTTAGTTATTTTTGTTCATATATAATCAATATTTTTATTTAATTGTTTTACTTCTATTTACGATCGATTGATTGTTAGATGTTAATTTTCTATTTGATGTTAGTTTCCATCATCAACAAACGGTTTGGTAAGTATGGTTCGTCTATCTATTTTGTAATACTGATTTAACTCCTATGTATTTAGCAATGATGACTTCTTTCCTTAATTTATATTATTGCCTATTTTTTACCTGTCTGCAAATATTTTTTATGTTTTTTGTCTTACGGTATTTAATGAATGCACCAAAAATTTTACAAATATGAAGCCTGCTCATCTTTTAACGCTATGAGTATCAGATTATAATTACTGTAAGCGCCGTTTAAAATAATAAGCTCTATATTTTTTTTATAAATTACTAGCTGACTCGGCACACTTTGTAACGCCCCTTTCTCGGATTCTCGGGTTTTTCACCAACTCGACACAAGTGACTGGGCACACGTGTGGTCGAGTTGGTGAAACTGAAAGTTAGTATAACTTATTATTTCGTCATCTGGACGGACACGATAAGATTTTTACGTGCGTCCACATAGTGAAACTTAAATTAAAACACTTTTATGTTTTCACCAACTGGACACACATTCGCATTTTCCCCGAATTCACGACAAAGTACAGTCAATACCCATTTTTTTTTCCGTGCAACTTTTTTTATTTTTTCATTCATAAGAACCTGATAATAACGAACACAACGAAATATAATTAGTGAAATCGTTGCTGCTGTTAGACAACTTAATATTTTAGCGACACTTCATCAATTCGGTTGAAAAATGTCTCAAAACTTACTTTCTTTATGATCACCAATAAATAAATAAGTAGAGCTAATTAAATCATGATCATGAATGTTAAAGAAGCAAGGTGTATAAGGATCGTGCCATCTGCCTACTCCAGGGGACTACCACACCATAGGGAAGTGGCGTAAAGTTTAGTTAGTTTATTAAATAAAACAAGCTCTAATTGGATAAATGTATGCACCATTTGAATATATAAGTATTTTTTCTGTCTAATGCATTACCAATAAGTATAATAAAATCAACGTTCGGTATTAAGGACCATCTCATGTTGCTAGGTTCTTTCTATCTACCCAGCTAGGGAACTTGCGTAAAGTTAGTTCTAAACATTCTATTATGTGGGGTGGCGGACCTTATCTACCAGAGAACGCACTCGCACCAACCGCAGAGTAAAGGGTGTTTGTCTGTGGTTTGAACGTATTGGATCTACACATATATATAGGTTGCATAGTACTTCTGGACCACTATTGTTTGGGAACCTTCAAGAAACGTGCGTATATCTTAACAGGCTGATAATGCACACGCGATTCCCCGGGTATTAAGAGTATATTTGAGCGACGATAATCACTTCCGAGCTTTCGAATAGCCAGAGTCTAAGGACCTTAAGGATAATTTCTTTGACTAACAAGAAAATAAATATGAGTTGGATGGAGAATGGGGAAATTAACTCAAAATTTTTTTTAGTCCATAATTAAGATTATCAAAATATTGAATACGTATTTTTTGTTTCATCTAATAACATAAATAAAAAAGTAAAATGATAAAGATACAGCGCTTCAAAGATCTGAAATTTAGCGCTTAACGTCGCTTGGTCTGTAACACTTTACACACCTAGTGACGTCACGCAGTACTTTAACGCGCTGTATTTTCATCATTTTTAGTTTGCTGAATAAAAGAAAGAATACATAAGCATTATTTTTTTGTAATCTCAACGGTGGACTATAATATAACTGTCGCTTTAATCATAAACCCAATACCTAATAGACTATTAGTCGCCTTATACATGCTGGGCAGTTAGTACATTATTTTGAAGTTCCATGCCAACATAGGAAAGAAGACATGAGCTATAAATTGATTCCAACACATTAAACAAATATTTTAGACTACATACATACAAGAGAATAAGTCGAGTACACAATTCCAGTAGCGGATAGCGATGGACAGTGCTAGTAAGATGAGCTCTATACACAGATAATTGGAGGTTATCTGTGGCTCTATATAAAAGTTATAGAAATTATAATAACAGTTGTTTTTAAAAAGTATTTTTGTATGGTAGTTGTCATGGTAATGTTAGTATTCAGTAAAAATCAATATCGTATACGTGGTGTATTAATTACAATCACACATTATCACTAATACAACAGAATGCTTATACTTAAATAAATTCTCCAGACTGACACACCAGTCCCTAGTTCCAAACTAAGCTTTAAGCTTGGCCTATGGACGTTTATAAAAATCCATGACTCGAGTACAAATGTCCATGTTCATCACACGAACACATAAAACATTTGCCCCTAGCGGAATACGAACACGCGATTCTGGCCACTCGACCAACGGGCCTGTCAGACTATAAAAATCAATACCGGATATTTACATTGCGTTCGTACTACCTTTATTAGAAAAGGGTTCCTTAGCTTCGTGCCCGTCAGAACGAACGATTCTGATAAAATATTCATTCCACTGCCGAACGTTAATGCAAAGGTAGGTGAGTTGTTCACTACGAATTTATTGTTCCACGGCTGTAAACTTTACGGCTCCGTTATAAAAAGCGGAACTCAGAATGCGCAGTGTCAACCGTATCTACAAGCCGAGGTTTATGGGGTATCAGTGCTGTAATAGGGTTCAGTAGAAGAGATTCTTATTCTATTGTTTCAGTTTCTCTAGTTAGGGTCTGCTCAGATTGACACCCTAGTTTACGAGTCTGGTATCACTTAAGGGTTTGTTATTTGGGCTTATGAATTCGAGTCATATTATGGATAAGCTTTTTGTGTGCCCTTATAGCCATGTATAGATATTACAAATCATGTTAATTGTTAGCACTATAAAAAAATCTACATTTGGGAAGGCTAATTCTAAACATAACATCATGCCCACAATCCCCAAAGGGGATAGGCAGAGTGGACAGCAGGCCCCCTCAACCACATTCAGCCAAAATCAAAAGTGGGCTGGGTTAGATGGAAAATTGTGAAAAAGTAGTGACAAGTGGCTAGCTGGTCGCCTACACAAATACCCAAAAGCCTATATAACATTAGTCGCCTTTTGCAACATGCTAGGCAAGAGACAGTTGGTTTTGCGGCTAATATTCAGACAATTTTCATATTACAAAAAATGTCCGTCAGAGCGTGATTCACTCAGAAAACTGTTCAAAGATATTATCAATAAATTAACACTAGCATCACAGTACATTTTAGACTGCATCATGTATGTTTACAAGAACATATCTACAGATGTTTCCAAAAAATTAGATACACATTCATTTAATACTAGAAATAGACACAAGCTTGCTGTTCCAAATCACAGACTTCATAAAAGTGGTAATTCCTTCATTGGGTTAAGTATAAAAATGTTTAATATGTTACCACAAAGTCTCATTGACTTACCTATACATAAGTTTAAATTACATATTAAAAATTGTTTAATTAAAAAAGCCTACTACAAAGTAGATGACTATTTAAATGATAAGATTATAATAGGCTGTTCACCTGCACTAATACATTTGACTTGTATAAAAATTGTAACTATTATTAGGTTTAAGACTTGGCATTTAAAAAGAGTAACTATCGAGTTTCTTGCCGGTTTCTTCTCGGTAGAAGCTACCTTTTGAACCGGTTGATATTGAATTTGTCTTGACGATTTATAAGTGCTTTGTTGAAGCCTATATAAATAAAAATCATTTCATTTCATTTCTTTCTTTTTTAGTCTCCAACTACAAAATAGAGTACAAAAATAAAGTTTAAATAATATATAACTGTCCTTAGTCTAGGAAATAATGAACAATTACTTTAATAATGTATAAAAACCAAGTGTAATAATACCTCTATAGGTATTTCGGATAATTAAAAAATAACAACATATTAGTTTAAAATGAAAATTATACTGATACCTAGTTAGGTATGCTAATATGATTAACACTAATTATCATGTTTCATTATTTTAATAATAAACGCTCGTATCATCCATCCAATCAGCAAATATACCATAGAAAACTAAATTAGTGTGTTACATCATTTTAAACAAACCTGCTAACTGTCGAATTAGTGTGTTAATGAAAACTTAATTATATTTCGTAATTCCTCGTTCTGGTTAATTAGTCAATCCATGTAGGTATCTAACACTCCCAAACATTTCCCCATTTTTAATCGATACAGATACGTTTTATCGGAATAAAAAAATAAACAGATTTTGTTAGATTGTTTCCTCTGCTCTTAGTTAAAATAACTCACCATTAGACAAATACATTAGTAAATAAGTATGTTTGACCCAATGATTTACTATAAATTTAAAAGGCACAATGAAATTATTGATTAGATACCAACAATTTTGAAAATCAACGCTGTGTGACCGACCGCTATGGGCGTGATGTTATGTATGTATGTATGTGACTGAGCTTTAGGTACATGCAAATTATGTACACATTAATCAATGTATTTGTTTACTTTACTGAAATTGGTTAAAGGAATCACCGTACCATTTATTGAAGGAAAACTTGTTAACCTTCTCAAACATAAATACCTTTGGAGAAGAAACATATATTACGTTACAGAACTCTTATGGTAATGAGGTCGTTAAAAAAGAGAATGAAATACTGGTGTACAGATTTTTTTTAGAACAAAGTTATTTATAATTCAGGGCAGCCGATTCCGAGGGTCTTATTAAGTAAAACCTGTAGTAAATAACAACTTTTCAAAATAGGCAACGCTCTTTCTTTTCCTCTGACATTGCAAATATCCATAGGCCACGATTAACACTTACAAAGTAAAAATTAAAGCCAAATTCTCTTTATTTATTTAGGTTTAAAACAAACACTTGTAAATCTTCAATTCAAAAAGAAAATTAACTTGTAATATGAATCTACCAACGGTTCGGAATGCTGCCTCTAACGAGAAGAAACCGGCAAGAAACTCGGTAGTTACTCTTCTCAACAACATCTTTTACAAAGGTGTATAGATCATATTAGCCTCTGAATGTCATGAAGTCGGCTTGTCAGACACCAAAATATTAAAATAAAGTTGTTTACTAAATTAAAGCATTAATTAACTAGACCAGAGCAGACCAGTCTCCCAAGGTGGCACCTGTTCCCAAGCATGTCGTAAGACGTCTAATAATGGTTTATAGGGTTTTAGGTATGTGATCGAGTAGACGACGATCTAGTCACTTGTCACTACTTTTTCACAATATTTTTTTTTTTGGCTTAATATGCTATAATATATAATTCTATGGCTAAAGGGGCTTGCTGTCTTGGATTTGGCAGAGTATAGAGATATATATAGAGGTTGGCATACCCTTTCAGGGATTACGGCCGTGATGTTATATTATATGTTTGTGTAGTTGTATTAACACTAAATTATATGAATAGAATACGAAATATAATAACTATAAATTCTTCACACTGACACACCATTTCCCTAATTCCAAACTAAGCTTATGCTAGTGCTATGGATACTAGGTGAACGGAACGACATACTTTAATACCTTTATAAACATCCATGACTCGAATACAAATGTCCATGTTCATCATACGAAACATTTGCCCCTAGCGGGATTCGAACCCGCGACCCTTGGTTTCGTGGCCAGGGTCCCTGACCACTCGCTTAACGGGCCAGAATAGTAGCATAATGCCATTGTGCCATCATCAATCCACGTTTATCTGCAAAGAATACTGTAATCAATGTTTGTGTACCTGTAATTAACGATATTGATCCGCTCCTAATCTCTAGCTCGGCTCCAGGGCCCTGAGGAAACGTCGCAAAGGACGATGTGATTTATTAATAACTGCCTCTGACAGCTCTCGTTAGCGGTTTTCTTACAATAAGATAGTACAGTCAGATTTTCTATGTTACTTTATGCAAGGTTTTGTAAATATTATTTAATCAAAATATAACATAGTATAAAAATGCAATCAATTATATAAACGATTCCGTAAAGTTTTCAGATTTCGTGTATATAATGTATATTTAGTATGAGTAATTTATTATTGCAGTAGCTCTTAAATTACCCTTAGTTAAAAGCAAACACTTTGACGTCTATATAAATTCCAAGTTTCATATATTTTTTTATAAGTTAGGCTATCAATGCTATGTAGAACTACAATCGTTATAGGTACGTCACCGATATATAATATCTTTTAGTTACACTTTCAATTTCCTTGTATCTTTAAAACCGGTTTAAAAGTGAAACTTTTCGGCACTGCAGTGTCACATACAAACCAGTCCATAGTAAAATCATAACCCTTACTTTTGGCGCTGCAGTCGACATATTTTACTCGAATTTTGAATGGCGTAATGTGTTATTCAGAAAATGTATATTTCACTGCATTGCAAGTTCTCTTTTGTTTTTATTATTTGTGCATAAACCAACTTACTCTGAACTGAAGCAGATGTATAACAGTTGCCTCGTCAGCATTTTTCATAACCCAACTGTTCGGTGAAGCGAGTCCAAAAAAAAACATTAAAATACTTTATTTATTCAACGGAATTCCGCTCGCCAACAAAATTCACAATATCGTCCGCGTTTTATTCGCACGGTTCAAAAATTCGTTTTACAATAACTTGTGTAAAGTAGGAAACTACGGTTGCCATGGAAACGGGGAGGGCGTTTGCCCGGCTCTTTGAGCTACGGAAATTCTGTATAAATACAATTATGGGTAGGCGCCGAGTCTTGATAGTGTGTCGTAGCCAAAGTATTGCCACGTATTGGGGTTAGGGGTTGGTGTTTAGTTACGCTTTGGTTAATTTCGGAATACTTAATGAGTTTTATATTACGTGATAGACGGAGTGATTATATTATTTAAACAATTTTATAGTATAATCCCCGAAGGGGTAAAAAGCTAGAGAACAGCAGGCCCATATTAGTAGTTTTAGCCCACCCAGTTTTGGGTCGATGGAAACTTGTAAAAAAAATACTTAGTGACAGTTATTACCTATACTATCATAAACCCAATACGCGATACACCATTAGGCGCTTTTTATATACATATGATAGGCAAGGAATACGAAATACATACTGTAATAACAGAACAAAATCATTTACTTTTATATTCGCATGTCAAATCATATCTGTCAATATCCTACTCTACTCGTATTGCAGGACTATCTTTGCAAAAGTATTTTTTTAAATTACATATTTTTATATTTATTAAAAACTACTTAAAATGTTAGAACCGTTCTAAGAAGCTTTTAATTACTCACTATATGTAAAAAAATATATAAGGTAAAGTGAATTTTCCTCGCGGTGTATATTCAACGTATTTTTAGTCGAATTGTGCCGACTATTGACGTTCCGCCCAAGAGCGAAGCCGCGAAGTAGCGAAATGGCAGATTTATTTTTAACGCAAAGAAACCCGACGTTTTCCCTTTGTGAAACATCTAACGCGTCATTCGCATTTCAGTTTTGTATATTTATACTATAATAATATGTATGTATTATAGTTTATGCGTTAATAGCGCAATGGTAAAGACACACCACATTCGAGAGGCCCTTATTCAAACCTCCTATAAAATCTAAATACAGATTTATCCCACCTGTGTGGGTGTGGGAAAATATCGTAAAGAAACCTGCACAACATATCAATGAATGTAAACTCATGATCCAATTTGCCTTTTTTTTTTTTGACGCGGAGATATGTTACTCACCGTCACCCTACCCGGGGGGGCAGTGTGGTGTGTGAGGCTCCCGGTGGCCCTTAAGTAGGGGGCCCCTGCTCCGGCCAAGATGGTAGTGGCCGGGGTATACCCACTAAAACTCCGCGGTACCCCTCATCGCCTTAGTGGAAGTGAAGTGTGGGTGACTCGGCATAGCCTTCGCTTCCACAAATATGATCCAATTTGCCTGATATGCCTATCTAAAGGTTTCAAAGACAATGTTTCACTTCAATGCAATAAACAGACTCGCTTAATTCTGGATCATTGTTTAAGCGGACCCCGACTATGTACGAGACATAATGCTAGGAAAATAAAACTGTAATTAAAATCAATATCACCAATCATTCTGGTTAAACCCCAATGGATTGTTGCAAGTATACCCTGCTCCGCTTAGCTTGTAAATTACAGCGATAATGTTATTTCAGTCTAAGGGGCTCAATGTACCAAACCGCTGCCCTCTCCAGGGAATTAGGTTTCCCCGACCAAACTTATAGAGGAAGCGAAGCCTACGACTCTCAAGGGAATATATTAACCAAACGCTTCAGTTAATACTGCATCAACTGAGTACTAGTAGTAAAAGGATAAGTGAGCAGTATTAAATTTTTAGGGTTCTTTCCTTTTACCAAAGGGTAAAACCGGGACCCTATTACTAAGTGTCCGCTGTCCGTCTGTCTGTCACCAGGCTGTATCTCACGAACCGTGATAGCTAGACACTTGACATTTTCACAAATTCTGTGTTTCTGTTGCCGCTATAACAACAAATACTAAAATAGACTAAAATAAATATTTAAGAGGGGCTCCCATTCAACAAACGTGATTCGAGTGCTGTTTTTTGCTCGATATTAATAACGGCGACAGATAGACTCTTGAAATATTCACAGAATATTTAGTTGTTTAGTGTTAAATGTGGTTAAGATAATGGTACAGAACCCTTCGTGCGAGAGTCCGACTAGCACTTGGCCGGTTTTTTGGATTGTGATGACCCACTTTCTGCTTGATTAGTCCAATCTATCCCCAGACCAAGGAATGCGGGATCGTATCGCAGGATCAAATACTCTCTACCTCATCCATCTTTATTCCCATCCTTGTAACAATTAAGTACTTGTGTCTATAACAACAGGAGCGGTGGCAGCTCTATGATAAGAACACGCGCCTCATGACCGAGTGGTGCGGGTTCAAACTCGAACACGTACCTTGGGTGTTTCAAATATATGTACGTACCACTAGCTCGGCAGTGAGGGAAAACATCGTGAAGAAACCTGAAATTCAAACAACTTTAGATTTGTAACCATGATCCAAAAATTTTCTGACTCCCCTATCTTAGGGTTTCGAAGGTCAGATCGGCAGTCGCTTCAACGTAATTACCAGACTCGCTAAATCCTGGATCATGGTCTAAGCGGACCCCGTCTAAGCGCGGGACATAACGCTGGGAAGATAATAATAAGGGTCTTTAATAACACCATCATTTGACTGCTATTTGTGGTCTGTGGAAATACAATACTTCCATAGACCTTGTGTAGAAAGGTGTAACGTCACAGTTTAGCATACCTACCTAACTCAACTCATGTAAAACTCAAAATATATGTAAATGTAGAGGAATACAAGTGGCTAGCTCGTCGCCTACGTAATCACAAATCGAGAACCGCCCTACACAATTAGTCGCCTTTATAACATGCTAGGTAAAAAAACCATTGATACATTATGTTTGAGTCCAACCGACGAACGTTGAGTAAAATATAGGTATAAATTTTTTTTTTTAAATCATTGCGTCGAATTATTTCTGCACGGTTTCATCGTCCCTATTAAAACTTAAAAATAATGCAATGAGGTACCCAATGAACTCATACCTCATTTATAGTGACAAAGGCAACACAACTCTCTTATAATTTGGCAGTCGTTTGCCTCCATTAAAACGGTGAAGCCCAAGCAATTATAAATTTATTTGAGGAAAGTTCCTGCTAACGACTTTAATGGCAGGTCTTAAATATTCCTTTTTACTTCGCAGGGAAACGTGGGAATGGAGTATTTAGCTGGAAATCTTTTGGTAGAACACGAATATATCGCGTTTTGTCCCTGCGAAAAAATCAGAAAGTGAATAAAATAAAACGAAATTACTATGTTGACTATGGTGCAAGATGTTGTCTCAAAATTATATTCAAAGAGTTCAAACTCATCATTGTATATCGGGTTTTTGGGTATGTGATTGTGTAGGCGACGGGCTACCCACTCGACTCTACTTTTTCTCAATTTCCCATCTAACCCAATTCAATATAATTTCTGTCTAAAATTAGTTGGAGGAACTTAGTGCACCCTGGACTCTACCCCTTCGGGGATTTAAGACTTGCTGGTGGATATATGTATGAATATTGATTTCATACATAACATCACGCCCATAATCCCCGGAGGGGTAGGCAAAGTCAAAGGGGCAGCAGGCCCCTTCAACCACATTCAGCCAAAAATAAAACCGGGCTGGGTTAGATGGAAAATTGTGAAAAAGTAGTTACAAGGGGCTAGCTTGATGCCTACACAATCACATATCCAATCCAAAGGATCGTAGCAAATGGAAGTACGTGATCTCTGCCTACCCCCATGGGAAAAAGGCGTGACATTATGTATGTATGGATGTAATTAACATAAAAGCATTGTTCTGTTGTTCTATTAAATATACACTCAAATTGAAACGCCTAAGTAACTATGGCCCTTCCACCTCGTCCATACGCAATGCTAATATTTGATTAGGGCTAAGAAACCTTAGTATTCTTGTACCTTAGCATTTAATAAGCCGAGATCTGAGCTAATTTATATTTAGGAATTGCGGTTTCATAAAATTGAAAGGAAAACTTAGCGCAAAGTAGTAGTGAGATACCTACATTATAAGTGTTTTTTTTTTCAGAATAACTTTTTCACTATTCACATATTGTAAAATCTGAAAAAAAAATCCTTTATAGAAGAATATCTATATATACTCTTGAATTAGTAATGTGTTTGGTTGTTAAGACTTAATCATAATAAAATAATAATATAACATCACGCCAATAATCCCCGAAGGGGTAGGCAAAGTCAATGGAGCAGCAAACCCCTTCAACCACATTTAGCCAAAACAAAACGGAACTAGATTAGATGGAAAATTGTGGCTAGCTTGTCGCCTACACAATCACATACCCAAAACCCCATATACCATCAACCCGTTGTTAAGACTCTCATACCCCGATCCAGGTCTATGCCAGGGACCTAAAGTCAAGAGCCTTTACTTGATTAAAATTACCGTTAAAAACTTAGCTATTCTCGGCAAATTTAAATATTCATTGAGCTGAGATCGAAGCTAATTTGAATTCAACCTCCGTCCAATCTCATTATTACAATGAATCGGAGTTTTATTCGATGGATAAAGCGAGCTATAACCGATCTCAATTGCCCGCAACAAAATCACATTGCAATTGGAACAGTAAAAATAAAGATATAAAGTGTATTTTGTTTTAACACGCAATTTAGATAAGTGTACTTTCCATTTTTTTTCAACCACGGATTCTGACAAGGCCTTTTTTATTTACCTTCCGCTTGATTGTAATGGAAGTCTGAAATGATACACCCGTCGTAATTTTAAACGATTTCTTTTTTAAGTAGCCTTACTCAGTTACCAAACCTTGAAATTACACTAATTAACACTATTTGCCATGTTAGTCTGGGACTTAAAAATAATGTACCAACTTTGTTTCTTGCTTAGCATATCGGGAAAGGTGATTAGTGGTGTATTGAGTATTATGTTAGTGATTAGCGACGAGGAGCTGATTATTACATGGAACTATTTTCGCCTTCCTCGATACATGGGCCATCTAACACTGAAATACAGACCAGTAGTTCTTTAGATTAGCACGTTCAAGCACACAAACAAACAATTTCTTCAACTTTATAATATTAGTTTAGATTATAACGGTATCAACTACAAATGTCGAACTTACTTTATTTAAACGAAGTGAGAACCTGGAATCGGTAGGTACACATCTAGAACCCAGGTATTCAAATGCTAAATAATGATACCAAAACTGTACTTACTTCACGAGTTCTAAGCCCCGTACGACATTTACAAACACTTTAATAGTCCGATCCATCATAAACTACGTCGAGACGAACAATTGCTATTGGGAACGAGTGGGGAGTTCTCATTGTGGGGACGCTCAATCATTTTAAAGAACGCTTTTTAAACAGCTTCCGAGAAAGTTATCAATTTATACTCGGTGTCATATTTCAATACGAGGGGAAAATAGCTGGGCATTTATACTTTAAGGCAATGGTATTTTCTACCGATATTTTTTTCTTGTAAAATATGATTTCGATAGGAAGCTATATTGTAAAATTTTGTAAGAAATTTTCTTATTTGTTAAAAGCAGTTTTCATAGGTGTTATTTCTTTCGTCACACATGAACCAATATTTCAAGATTATTTGAAATTATTTTTTAAAATTTAGAAAAAAAATTAAGTAGAAAAGCAGTGTAAAATCTTTTTATTCTTTTTATTTAGAGCAACAGACAATAAACAACAACAAAAACCCTGCTTATCATATACGAAGCAGACATTTTAACACAAATCAGAGTGAAACGTTTTTAACGTTTGGCTTTGGCTTATAAATAAATAAAAGACTCACCTTCGTACCTACATGACAATAAATCCGTTGGACCAACAAACTCACATCGAGTGTAAACTGTTACCGTGGCAACGGGACAGAGTCAACAGAAACTAGCAAACAGGGCGGAATGCTTCGCACCAGATACGGAGGGTAGTTGAAAAACAATTTTAGTTCGTCGCTCATTTATACGACAAATGTAAACATATAACCGTTTGGCTTTTGAATTTCGAATGATCTCTTTTTGTGCGACAAATGTGGACTTATAACCGTTTGGATTTTGAATTTGGAATTTCGAATGAGCTCTGATTTAATTTACCTGATGATAATTATGTCTGGCCAATCGCGTGTGAGGTTTACGCGCAGTAATGGATTTGGTTAGCCATAATGAATTCAGGATACGCTCATTGCGTTTTGATATTCGATAGTTCTAACAGACTAAATTTACTGAAATATGTAATAAATATCTTAACCTGTTCCGGATTTTAAAGGAGAACAATCGTAGACTGTTTCACTAGAAATAATTAATATTTTTGAATAAATTTAATTCAAATTTCACGTAGGTATAATTAAAAATTGTGTATGTTTTAATATAAGCTATTAATAATTATAAGGCGTGAATTTAAAAATGATTTCTCGGTAGTTATTTGTGTATTCTGTAAACATTCCTTTCGTTTTTTAAAATACCCTAATAACAAAAAATTTCGTCAATTTTGTTCTCATCTTTAAAACAATCAATAAAGTTAAAATACTAGATTCCTGAAATATACTTTAAGAGACTATCAATAAGGGGTGCTATATGACTAACAGTTTTAGAAATCTAGCAGACAATATTATCCATAAAACAGGTACATTTAGTTAAATGTATATCCGAGAATAGTTATTCTCGGAACGATACGTTTGATATTACATAAAACAGAATACAATGTGGTATGGAAATATAAAGAGGAAATTTCTTCAAAGCAAATCTGTTTATTCGCAACAAATAATCCCAAGTAGACGGGCTTACTTTGAAGAGACGAGCTACTTGTATAGGACATCTATCTTAGGGTACAAAGGGCTTTAGACACGTGTCTTCCATCTTCATGATAAACCATCTCTCTGATAAACCGATTTCAGGTATTTAGGTACTATTTCGTTTAGAACACTTCTAGGCTAAGCCTTATACATGTCATTACCTAGACTAGATCTGACTCGACTCTGATTGTACTTGGATATTGCAATCCGGATTATTACATTAAAGTCGCTATGACTATTCGATTTTCGCAAGCCAGGCTTACTGTATAATAAATAAATATCAGACTACATCACATACATTGATCTGACTCTGAAGTATTATAGTGAAAAACCCGTAAATGGCAATGCACACTAATTTGCACTGTGTCTGTTCATTCAAATCTGCATTAAGCCGACGCCCAATGACCAACGAACGAATAAAACAAAGCAACTACGCGCTACATTTTCCAGCTATAAAAGAGGCGAAACGGGTGAAATAATTGAACGGAAAATGGGTTTAGAGGGAACACTAGAGAAGACTTTAACATATATGCCATACATTGTGTTGCGTTTTAAATCCTCTCTATACAAAATGTCATAGAAAATATACGAGCAACTACATACAGAACATATGCTTTTTATCCGATGACTTAAAATGTTCCAGTTAGGCCCAATACTAGTCAAAAATCGGAAATGTATGAATTGTCACATTCATAGCATTTTATGCTGCAGTAGAGAGAGAAGTATCGATACGCAGTCTGCCAAACAGTCAATGAAGAGGCGATGAGAGTCAATACATATAATCGGACTTTGCTTTTGGAAATCAGCATTTTTTTATTGATAAATATATAATGTAACATCACGCCCATAACCTCCGAAGGGGTAGGCAGAGTCAAAGGGGCAGCATGCCCCTTCAACTACATTCAGCCAAAAATAAAGCTGGGCTGGGTTAGACGGAAAATTGTGAAAAAGCAGTGAAAAGCGGCTAACCTGTCGCCTACACAATCACACACCCAAAACCCGATATACCATTAGTCGCCTTTTACGACATGCTAGGCAAGAACCACAGTTGGCATATTATTTTTAAGTCCCAGTCCAACATGGGACAGTGGGCTTGGTTAGATGGATTGATAAATATCATATTTTATTACTTATTTTTCTATACCGGACGAAGGCAAATCCAGAAACATAAGGATCATAAAAATTGGTCCACCCGTTCTCGAGTTATAAATGGTGTATCTAACACGACTTTGTTTTATATATATAAGATCTCCGAAATATAACCAAAATAATTGGTCGGATCAGATCATGACTACTGAGACGTAATATCAGGTAATAATATGTACAACAAACATCCTCTTATTAAACGATGGCCGGCTTTAGTTATTAAGCCACTCGTAACGAATTACAAGATTACACCTATGTACTTTAAAAAATGCAGAAAGTGTATTACGACGGCAATTAAGGCTACAGTGGTGAATTTTCGTAATATGGCAAGGTCCATTGTTCACACTGCGAACTCGAATTAAGCCGGGAACCTCCAAGAACTAATTTTAAGCTGATCAAATAGGATTATACCTACATAGCTCTCACCAAAATCAGCTGAGACTATATACTCTAGACTAATAGACTAACTAACTAACTAAACTTCACGTCACTTCCCTAGCAGGGTAGGCAGAGAGAACCGAACGCCATATGGCACGATGCTTAGGAGTCTACACATTGCATCAAAGCCGGCGGCCTCGTTGTGTTTCAAAATAAAGAGATTTCGGCTTTAGTGTGTAGACGCCTTTACACACCTCACTTGCTTCTTCAACATTGATAGACACGCATATAGTTATGTGTTCCAGCTTTTCGCAATATCAATAATTGAACATACCAATTAAGTGTCTATCAGGAGACCGACATAAGTGTTACCCCGCCCAAGTCGCTTCAAAATTAATATGAACTAGCGTAGGACTTTGACCCGGGTACATATGAAAACGTGGCGTTTATATTATGCTTCATGCATTGCATACAGAATTTGTTGCATAATATATCTCCATTAATCCTCTTTACTATATTTAGCATGATAAAAATCAATGGTTAAGCATTAATATTATGATGAAAACATGAGTTCATCTAAATTCCGTTATTTCCAGTTCATATTTCACTCTCCAATTCGCTATTTTAAAACACGTGCTCAAATGAACAGGCAGTTTAGTCGCTAATATTTTGTATGTCAATATTCGTTTAACATTTAAGGAGCGGTGGTAGCTCAATGGTAAGGACACGCGCCTCTGAACCGAGGAGTGCGGGTTCAAACCCAGCCACGTATCTCTGGATTTTTCAAATCTATGTACGTATTCATACCACTAGCTCGACGGTGAAGGAAAACATCGTGATGAAACCTGCAAATTCAAACAACTTTGGATTTGTAACCATGATCCAAAAATTGTCTGGTTCCCCTATTTTAGGGTTACGAAGGTCAGATCGGCAGTCGCTTCAATGTAATTACCAGACTCGCTAATTCCTGGATTATGGTCTAAGCGGACCCCTTCAAAACACGGGACATAACGCTAGGAAGATGATGATTAATTTAACATTGCACGTTTATCCGCCTACTATTCAAATATATCAGAATCGGACCAATATTTACACTCATGAAGCAAGGCTACCCCTTCAGGGATTATGGGCGTGATGTTATGTATGTATGTATGTATGAAGCAAGGCTTAAATTCATATCAAGTTTTCAAGAAGGCCCTTTTAAAAATACGGTATATTTGACTGGCCCGTTGGTCGAGTGGTCAGAGACCCTGGCCACGAAACCAAGGGTCGCGGGTTCGAATTCCGCTAGGCTAGGGGCAAATGTTTCGAGTGATGAACATGGACATTTGTACTCGAGTCATGGATGTTTATAAACGCATTTAAGTATATCTATCCGTTTACCTGGTATCCATAGCATAAGCATAAGCTTAGTTTGGGACTAGGGAATTGGTGTGTCAGTCTGATGAATTTATTATTTATTATAGCTCCGCAATCCTTTATGGGGTAGACAAAATCCAAGGATCAATACGTTCTTTAAACCAAATTTTTCTATACTATAGTAATATTATAAAGCTAAAAAGTTTGTTAATTTGCTTGAACACGCTAATCTCAGGAACTACTTGTCCAATTTGAAAAAGTAAGAAAATTCTTTCAGTGTTAGATAGGTCGTTATTGTGCTAAAAATATTTAGGATAAAAAAAATTGCTTTAATACTCGTACAAGGTTAAACAGCCACTTGTTTTTTTATGATGCATTGTGTTCTGGGCCTTAGTAGATATCGTCTGGTACTCATAGTCCACAGTGTAGGTACCATAGTCTAGAACGAGATGATGAGCATGTGATAGTGTAGTTTTATTCACTTATATTTATTCACTAGCTATATAGATTTATTCACTAACTGACCTTCAGGAGAAGCCTACATTTTAGGCATTTGCCAGATGGTCCAATTTCCTAGAAAACATTTGCAATTTTACCTTTCATAACGTTAATCTGGATCGAAACTAGATTTGGTTATTGCTTAGTCTTAGCGGATGTATATATATCATATGTATAGACCTACACATATGATAGTTTAAGCAGCCCCAACCAGCACAAGACAATGCTAGAAAGATCATGATTTATAAATATTGTTACAGAGTGAAAGGGTGGTATCCATAGATTTAGGATGTACAAGATACACAAAGACGGCTCGGAGACATGACCAAAATAAATTTAAGCATGTGTTGGTTGACGTCTATGTGTGAGTTAAAAATAGTGTTGTCAAAGACGCACTTTCACATTATAGACTGATTCAGTTGTATACTAATAATATAGGTATTTAATACGCTTTTTTATACTTTTAATTAATTATTTATGGCATTGACTGAAATCAGTAGTTGTATATATTAGGTAAATTGGAATTAGTCGGTAAGAAATCTCATTCTAAGCAGTTCTATAAACAATGAGATGGTAAAATTCTTCGTATATTCAGCGTGTAAAAAATTAAAAAAATAGAAATATGTTCTATGATTCATACTAAGACAAAAAGATATGACTTTTGCTTTGACTGATGGAATGAAATGGAACAAATAATATATTAGCAACTTTTAATTTGGTGTCATTTAGTATTTAAAAATAATATGTAGTGCAACAAATTTTATGCTGCCGTCATTTGCCATCAAAATGTTTGCTGCAGATAGTGGAGTTCTTACTGGGAGTCCAATCTGGTCTGTCTATAGTCCGCATCCACTTTTTACACAATGCTGGGTTGCTTGGAAACCTAGAAAAATTATCAGTTACTTAACTAACAAATTTACGGAGATAATGAGTTCCCAATGTGAATATAATTATATTTCAACATAACTTGGCTAAATAACTTTGTATTCATGTCATGATGTCGCTAAAAGACGATTAAGTTTTTATCGATACTCGTGACGTCACCGCTTTGTCAACCACTAGCGTAACCAAACTATTTACAATTTTACACAATATTTTGCCCAATTCTGATTATAATCACGATGTATACTTAGAAAGATAAATTTTAATCAATATACTATTGTAAGCATATTTTTCTAAACTGATTACTAGCAACAATTTGACAAAATATGGTTTGAAAAAATCTAATGATAAAATCGTATTTACCTGTTAAAAGTGTATTTATTCGGATTATTCCGTCGTGTAACCTCACAATCACGTACAGAACAAGTCACCTCAATTGCACATTTAATATTCTCGATTATAATCCAAGGTTTAATACATAAATGCACAAATTTCACTGCGACGTAGAATAGACCGGGACGCTATGGCCTCTTACTCTCAAAAACATTGATATATAGGTACTTCATTCGCTCTCTTTTTCTCTCGGGCGGTTTGTATTTCAGCAGGATTTCTCGCTCCCACACTTTATGTATCTTTTGCGTAGTCAAAAAATTCTAAATCTATGGTGGTATCCTTAAGGAAAAAGGTCTCAGAAAAGAAAATGAAATTATATAATAAGAAATGAAAAATTCAATCGAATTGAGAAACTCCTCCTTTTTTTTAAGTTGGTTAAAAAGTACGTGGCACAAGCCAATAATAACGGCAATGGCAAATGTAAAATAGAGGTATATACCTAGGTAGAGGTACTTTTATGTTTACACTGGCCTTGCGGCCAGTCGGTAACGAATATACTAAATGTCCGTTTGTCCACAGAACAAGGCGCCCTGACGATAGTCCGCCGCTCGTCCAGCCGGAGCAAGACAGAGAGCTGCTCCACGCCCACGGACGAGCAGCTCGACCAGGTCGACCTCGACACAGAGAACTTGCCCGCCGTCGACACGCCCGACGCGTGCGATAAGGCCGCACTTAGGTGAGACACATACATAATGAATAATAATAATAAATAAATAAAAGCAAGACAGAACAGGGACAGGTAGAGTCACGATCCCTTGGACGCCTTATTGAAAGGCAAGAACAGTACATACCTGGGTTTTTAGTGGGTACGCCCTCGAAGGAACCCCCACATAACCATGCTCCTCTGGGCGGGGTGCGTACTCGTAACGAGTTTTCCCAGGTCAAAAAAAAAAGTTAGAGTCACATCATCGAAACCCTCTTCTATGTTATATCGGATAGCCCTTCTACTAGGACAAGATGGAGAATGGAAAGGTTAAGAGTATGCACCTATGTTCGCGCGTACATTTGTACAAGCCGTCGGAAATATCTGCGAACGTCGCTGGAATGCGCTTCTCCACGCGCTTTCGCGCATCTCGCTCGGTTTTCGGTTCAGTACCATTGCCAACGTAAGCGCCAACAGATGACGTCATTAAGCTAGGTTCGTAGATATTTCCGCCGGGTTGTACATCTAAAAATTTTCAAGGCTTTGGACCGCTGCCTTGTAAATGTCGGGTGTATTGAGTAGCATTGACCAGTTTTGACAATGGGCTAGCTACTTGTCACTTCTTTTTCACAATTTTTCAACGCACTTGTTATATTTATTGATTAAATATAATAGAGTGTAAGCAAGATACTCTAATTCGTTATAGATTCTAGTCCTAATCCTATCATGGATACTAGGAAGTAAAGATGAAAACAAAGTTCCATAATAATCTCATAATATTTATTCTCTAAGTATATTGAAAAACACAACCACCGGTTCGGAAGGCAGATTCTATCTATCGAGAGGAAGCCTACCCTCTGACCAGGAACTGGTCAGAAACTCGAAAGTCAGTTTTTAAAATCACAATGTACGATTTTCACGTTTTCAAAGTAACAAACTATAGTTATAAGTTAATTACATTAAGTTTACCAAGTATGTACTTATGATTCTAACACAAAATATCTTATCTCAAGGTATCTAATATCATAACTATTACTAAGACAAATTACTTAGCTTGTATAGTCTCGTGGTCGATGAACAACTCGCATTATTTCTGTAAACACCTTATTTATACGATTGGATTCCCGCCATTTTGAACACAAAATATTTGCACAATATTTGTTAGTATTGTGCAGTTTCTAAAATACATTTTAAGTTCTACTTGTTATACATCTATTAAGTAGAACTTGTGTTAAAACCATTTGCCCAATGATTAATGCCTATAAATACTTTTGGACAATATCCTACGGATTTTTACAACATGTTTTACAAACTCACATTTAAAACGTCGCGCAACATGATGATACGATGTTAAAAAATGTTGCTATAATAATAAATATTTCACAAAATAATCTTTAAAATCTATTTGAAAAATTGTTATACATTTTAGTTATTTATTAATGATTTACGAATAATCTGTCACACTCAACTCAATTTTACATAACATACATACATAACTTTACGCCCGTAATCCCCGAAGGGGTAGACAGAGTCAAATGGACAGGGGCCTGCAGGCCCCTTTCAGCCAAAATAACACTGGGCTGGGTTAGATGAAAAATTGTGTAAAAGTGGCTTGCTCGTCGCCTACACAATCACATTTCCAAATCCGATATACCATTAGTCGCCTATTTCGACATCCTAGGCAAGGAACACAGTTAGCACATTCTTTATGTCTCAGACCAACATGGGATACGAAAACTCAATTTTATTTTCACCTAAACCAGCTGCTCAACAGCTCAAATGTTGTATTTAAAGATATTGAATATCTGTCATTTATTAGTATTCCCTTGTCATGTACTTATACTGCTGAACGTGCGAATAGTATTGTCTTACTATTCCGCATGCAATAGGAGCGCTCGCCTGACACAATGTATATCAAATACCCTATTGAACCGCAAAGGAAACATACTCGTACTCGTAAGATAATATAGCAAGATAACGTAATCTCAAAATACTCTCAATAAACAAAGGAGCTATTTTAAAAAACCAAAGCCAAACTTTCAGCAGCAGCCAATATCATCCAATTTGGCCAATAATGAGAGAATAGAATTTCCGCTCTCAATGTTTTCATAAGGACCGATTTGATGGGAATAGGGTCAATTATTTCGGTTGATTTGTTCTGAAAAAGGAATGGGTCGTCCGGGAATTGGATTGGAAACTGTTAACTGTTGCCGGCTCCTTAATGAAATCGTCCGGCTGATTGATTAGAGCACAGTTATTATCCGGTCGGTGACTTCACGGGTGAAAGCAGTCTTTTTAATAGTCCTGAACTCAAAGCCTTTATTGGCAACAACTGAGGAATAACCATTATTCTCCTGACTGCTTCATCATACCTTTAAGAAAGAACGAAATTATCAAAAGGTCTGAAAATGTCTTTATTGGTCTTTAATAATAATAATTAGACATTTGTGCACATAGCTAGTCCGCTGGAAGTCTTGGTCTTCGTCTTTTTTCTACTGTAATGTCAAAAGTGTTGTTCTATAAGTCAAATCACATCATCGCCGCTGGACAGACCAAAAAGATTATAACAATACCCTTATTATCAGGTGCAATGTGCAGGTATTAAGAGCACAAATTCTCTTTTACTGATATATACGGAGACAAAAACGTAACCCCTGTGCCCGTGTATCTTTGCAAACAGTGCAATAACTTCATACCGGTTTGTTTGTCAACCCACCAGATTACTCAATGGGTCTGTAGATAGATGATAGAATACCTATGCATGCGGTTTTTGAGACAGCAGCGATCCCCACAATCACAAAGTCGACGCAATCACAAAATATCGTTTCAACAAACCAAACACCTATAATTCCAAATCAGAATACATCAGCCTCGAACCGCACTAACACGTATCTGGGCAGACACGTGACGGCGCCTATGCATCTATGTAGACAGTAGGCCGATGCAGGCTGTGGTCTGCGGGATAGCCCGCCCGTCCGCAATCAATGGCATTACATCAAACGTTGTTCGAGCAGATTACTTCCACTTCATTGGGCTTACAGGCTGTGATGGAAAGCTGTGCCAGTAGGTACTGGCACTGTAAGCTCTGCAATAAGAGGTATAAAATGTTTGTACTTCTCTAGTAAACACACGCTACATCATTGACGGGTATGATGAAATATGAAATGAAATGAAATGAAATTATCTTTATTTACATAAACTCAAATAAGCACTTATAAATCTTCAGTTCATACAAATAAAAATGAAAATTTACCACCGGATTCAGAAAGTAGCTTCTACCGAGAAGAACCGGCAAGAAACTCGATAGTTACTCTTTTCATCGCCAAATTCACAATAAGTATCAATAATAATTATTATATTCTTAAGCTACTATGCTATACAAATCTAAAAAAAGTAAATATGTACAATAGCAATTACAAATATTTGTCACTTAAAAAATCTTCTATGGTATGATAAGCCTCTCTCATAAGAGTTAGAGAAGAGAGAGGCAGTTTAATATAGCATGATCAAACCCGTAATACCTCAAGAGTACAAAAAGCAATACATCCTTTAACCACTTTTCATCAAAGATAAATCAACTGGGTTATCACTATCATCATCTTCCTAGCGTTATGTCCCGTGTTTAGACGGGGTCCGCTTAGCCATGATCCAGGATTTAGCGAGTCTGGTAATTACATTGAAGCGACTGCCGATCTGACCTTCGCAACCCTAAGATAGGGGTACCAGACAATTTTTGGATCATGGTTACAAATCCAAACTTGTTTGAATTTGCAGGTTTCATCACGATGTTTTCCCTCACCGCCGAGCTAGTGGTATAAATACGTACATAGATTTGAAAAAATCCAGAGGTACGTGCCGGGCTTGAACCCGCACTCCTCGGTTAAGAGGCGCGTGTCCTTACCATTGAGCTACCACCGCTCTAACTGGGTTATCACTAATAGTAGTAAATTTATCCACGTCACAATTTTGTCTAGTATGTCGTAAAAGGCGACTAATTGTATGTTTAGTTCTGGGTATATGATTGTGTAGGCGACGAGCTAGCCACTTGTCACTACTTTTTCACAATTTTCCATCTAACCCACCCAATTGTCACATGTTGGTCTGGGACTCAAAAAATGTACCTACTGTATTTTTTGCCTAGCATGTCGTAGAAGGCGACTAATGGTATATCGGGTTTTAGGTATGTGATTGAGTAGGCGACAAGCTAGCCACTTGTCACTGCTTTTTCAAAATTTTCCATCTAACCCAGCCCAGTTTTATTTTTGGCTGAATGTGGTTAACTCTTTAATCTGCTGCTCCTTTGACTCTACCTACCCCTTCGGGGATTATGGACGTCATGTTTGTATATATTATTATAATTTTACATATAACCCAACTAAATTTTACTTTTAGCTGAATGTGTTTTAAGGTGCTTTTTGCTCTCCAAGGAGCAATCTACCTACCCTTCTGGAATAGCAGACGTGATAATATATTTTGTGTCACTTTGTCTCAATTTCGGAAACCACTCCTTACCACCACAACTACCACTTAAACAAATCCTAAACAAAGCCTAACACGAGGCTAGTATGTCGAGGCTGTGGGCAGCTCACCTAACCGGCCTTTTATCCAGCATCAATGGTCTTTCATCAAACGTTGTCTGTATTATGTCCGTTTCATTGGCGTTACACCACCGCACAATGGGCGCGAGAACAATATGTAGTTAACGATATTGGAGAAATAATGCGGAACTCTCAGCAACACAGCTGATTCCTGATGCTTTAAAAAGCAGTAATAATATTCTATAAGCTCGAAAATTACTTAACAAATAAAGTTGTAGTTGAGTTTTTATAGTTAGTTATGTATGTATTTGTAAAATTTCTTTTCAATGTGTTATGTGATGTGAGTGTAGTAGAATTTATTTGTAGAGTACAAATTTATTTGTAGATTTATTTTCGAGAGCACTGAAAGGAATTTTACTATTACATGTAGTTCAGAGTGATCTTCATACGTTAATCAAGAACTAGCTGTGCCCGCGGTTTCACCCGCGTGTGTGGTTAATGTAATGTTATATAGCAAACAAGGAAACATTATAATATTAGTATAGATTTAGTATGAAATAGTAAAAATTCGATTAATACAATATATAATACGAAAAAAATAGGAAAAGTCAGTGTTCAATGTCGTCTTTATTAGAAGTTTGTAAAAAAAATACATCCATTAACGAATTATTCAATGCGATTAAAGAAAATAAGAGGTTTGCGCATATTTATGCTTAGTAATAATGTTAGTTAAATAACTTAGACATTGTAACGTTCACACTACCTCATCCTAATAGCGTTATGTCCCGTGCTTAGACGGGGTCCGCTAAGACCATAATCCAGGATTTAGCGAGTCTAATAATTAAATTAAAGCGACTGCCGATCTGACCTTCGCGACCCATATATACTTAGGGGAACCAGACTATTTGGAATCATGGAATGTATGTTTCATCGTGGTGTTTTTTCTCACTGCCGCTAGTGGTATACATACGTACATACATTTAAAAAATACATAGGTACGTGCCCAGGTTTGCACCCGCACCCCTCGCTTAAGAGGCGTGTGTCCTTACCATTGAGCTACCACCGCTCATCATTGTAAAGTTCGCACTAATCCTACACCAAATTAATTTTGGCTCTACCATAGATTAGTGATGCCACTGTATCCTTTGTTACTTTAACTAACTAACTAAACTTCACGCCACTTCCCTAGCGGGGTAGGCAGAGAGAACCAAACGCCATATGTCACGATCCTTACACATCTTACTCGCGTCTTCAACATTCATGATCCTTTTCATACTTTAATATTTAATAAAAGCTATTGCAGTTATTGATACTATACATTTTATTATAAATTAATTAATTGAATAATGAATAAACAATTCTGCACTAAAATGTAGTACAACCGTAAAAATGAACGCTTAATTTTACTCAAAATATATCAATAACATATTTGAAGCAAATACTCGTCGTTTGTTTAAATATTGACTGCACGAGAATGGCAAACGAAGTTCGATTTACCAATTCAGCGTTCACTATATTCTAATACCTACGGAAAATGTCCGGAAATTTCACAGCAAAAATTTTCAAACTTCTATATTTTATTTATGAAAATATTTTATATTACATCTACGTGTTTTTAAGTTTCGTGTATTTGTATTTTGACTGATGTCTTTTTATACTCGTATGAATGAACTATTAATAACAACACACATTATTATTTCAACAATGAAGACAGCGTATTCCCCATAGGTGAAGATAAACGAGTGTACTAACAGTTTGTCTGTAAAACTAGGTACTTCTGTCTAGACAGGGTCCTGAGGGCTTATTGTTAATAGTATGACCACGTACATACATATTGTAATAACTTTTGTTATTGTCACTTCTTACGAGTTAGATATTTTTTGTGTAGGAACGTCACCTTCTGTAGTGTACCCCCCCCCCCCCCCCCCCCCCCCCCATGTACCAAAAGCCGCGTAAGCCCATGTGTGTATGATAATGATAATATCAACCTACATACATACATACATAACATCACGCCCATAATCCCCGAGGGTTAGGCAGAGTCAAAGAGACAGCAGGCCCCTTTCACCACATTCAGCCAAAAATAAAACTGGGCTGGGTTAGATGGAACAATAATATCAACGCCGCTAGATTGATGTCCTAAAAGTAAATTTCAACAGTAATTTTAATCAATTAATAACCAAGCCAACGTGATACTCGTTCCGTTGTGAAAGAGCTTGGACACCCAGCTACTAGACTTTATTTTAAATTTATCGCTGCCAGTACCACCGGGCGTTTAATCTATTATTCCCTCAGTTGCATTTAGACGAATTCCTAAGTGCAACCAAGACATTTAATTAAAAACGGTTATTGAATTTACTTTAAAGCGTTTTCTTAAAAGCGCGGTTTTTGTTATCACACTTTATTTTTTTTTACAAACATACATACATAACATCCACGCCCATAATCCCTGAAAGGGTAGGCAGAGTCAAAGGGGCAGCTTTCCCCTTTAGCCACATTATTTCTATTTCATGTTTTTATAAAAATATTGTGATTTATTGTTGAATTGTGTGTAACATCACCGCGCCGCTGTCAGATTAAACTAACCGTGCTGTATATTAAACTATTGTATAAGACGCTCATGTTTATTTGGGGCGTCTAGACTTTATAGATTCCAGACCAAATATAAGTAAATAAACCGTAGAGACTTATTCAACATACAATATTGCATTATTCCGTATAGAAAGATATATAAAAGCCGAAACCACGTGATGTTAATTCAGAGTAATACCAGTACAGGCGACATATGTAGTATCTATTTTGCATTGTGTCGTAAACAGCAAGATTAATCAAGCATAGTCTGCCGAAATCCGATAACAACGCCTCCTTTGAATTTCGAGAGTACAGAAGAGTATACAATATGACCTTAATATACTGAACCGTAATATTAGACGCCGAGTGTCGATGTAATTCTGCTCGTGAGTCGCTAGACCAAATACCGGTTATAACGGCCGCTTAAACTATCGCATGAATCACATTCTAAAGCGGCCGCAGCGGCGATTGCCCTGTATTTGTATTCTATGTATTTTACGATCGGGACGCCCGGTAGAATTGCTTCTAGAGTGTATTCTTTGCCCGTTATGTTAAAGAGGCTTCCTCCTGCTTCGCTTACCTGTGGATTCAGTCTATAATATAGAACGTCTGTGCAATCTACTCCATTGTTTTCTGCGTATAAATAACTTTCAAAGATAAATGCAGTCATATCATGTACATATATTGAATATACACTGCAGTAACTAATTGGACCTTCAATTTTATACGAATTCTCATTGATAGGATATATCTCAAATTTGATAAACTTTTAAAGTAACATTTTATCCTGAAGAGCTTTGATAAATAGTTGCTGGAGACATCTCAAAATATGAGATAATTATAATGCCGTAACAGTAATTATATCAAAATACAGCAATCTTAAAATAGGTATATTATTAGTATTGCAATATCGTGGCCTGTAATTAACAGTTAACCAAGTATAAGATTGAACAAAATTTATCTAATCAATTTATTCAAAATTCTTAACTGGTGATAATGTGGAATTTCATTTTCAGACTCGCTAAATCCTGTATCATGGTCTAAGCGGACCCCGACTAAAAACCGGATTTAACGCTAGCATGATGATGATAATGTTTTTTATACATTGTGTTTATTTATAAACATATTTAGCTGACATTTTCAGCCTCTTTTTTTTTACTATTATAAAGAAAATGCAATTTCAATATGTACCTAAAACTTTTTCATACTATCTTTCTCTGTGTATTCTCAGTTAGATCCTTACTAAGGACCCAAAGCCCGAACTACGACCCTAAGTAACAAAGAAGTCCTAAGTAACTTTTTGTCGATCCTAAATTCAGTATGTCTGATTAATCCATAAAAGCGACTGTCAATAGACCTTTGTGTTTTATACAAAGGGAAACCAGATTATGTAGAATTTCGGGTAATTTTAAGATACCCGCAACTATAAGTTTACCATACGGATGTAATCGCACACCTTACGCAAACTTCATCACGACTTCCTACCGATTTACTAACATTTAAATGTTGAAATCCACTAAAATATCCCCAAACAACTCCCAGTGTTATGAAACAATCAAACCGTTAAATCTGTTTGAACTGAAATTTAATGTAGCACCGGATATTCCATTCTGCATCGTAGCACTTGGAATAGTGCTCCGTGAAATGTGTGCTACGAATTATTTTACGTCAAACATTTAGAGTAGGAGCGGTGGTAGCTCAATGGTAAGGACACGCGCCTCTTAACCGAGGAGTGCGGGTTCAATCCCGGGCACGTACCTCTGGATTTTTTAAATCTATGTACGCATTCATACCACTAGCTCGACGGTGAGGGAAAACATCGTGATGAAACCTGCAAATTCAAACAACTTTGGATTTGCAACCATGATCCAAAAATTGTCTGGTTCCCCTATCTTAGGGTTACGAAGGTCAGATCGGCAGTCGCTTCAATGTAATGACTAGGCTCGCTAAATCCTGGATCATGGTCTAAGCGAACCCCGTCTAAGCACGGGACATAACGCTAGGAAGATGATGATGAAACATTTAGAGTAGGTAATACGGGTGTAATAATCAGTTATATTAATGTTTATTCGTGAAACATGAGACCGGTGAGCTCAATGGTAAGGACACGCGCCTCATTGCCGAAGGGTGAGGGTTCAACCCAGGTTTATACCTCTGGATTTCTCTTACCTACGTACGTATTTAAACCACTAGCTTAGCGGGGATTGAAAACTTCGTGAAGAAACCTGCTCAAACTCAAACTCAAAATATCTTTATTTACGTAGGCCTCAAAAAAGCACTTGTAAATTGTCAAATAATAGATACAAAATAGAACAATTCGAATCTACCACCGGTTCGGAATGTCACATCTACCGAGAGGAAACCGGCAAGAAACTTGGTTGTTACTGTTTTCAATGCCAGATTCAATAACAAATTAAAATTTACAGATTAAATTAATGTTTATACCAAGTCATACAGTTAATGTTCGTTAAAGATTCAGCCGAGTATTCACATTCCAATAACTAGGGATATGAAACCATGATCAAAATTTTCTGGTTCCCCTATTTTAAGGTTATGAAGGAAGACATGCTGCGCCGACCCCTGATGAACTGGGAGAAGGGCAAGAGGATGATGATGAATGTCTGATCGGCAGTCGCTTTACTAATTACCAGACTTGCTAAATTCTGGGTTATGGTCTACTAAATGAACCTGACTAAGCACGGGATATAACGCTAGGTGGGTGATGTTTCGTGAAACATGGCAGGTTTCGTAGTTACTAAACTGAAATGAAGCGCTGATTGTTATACCGGAGCCAAACTTCTGATTCAGGCTGTACTTTATCGATTGTATCGTCGTAGCGATGTATCGAATTACTAGCCGGTGATTGGACTAAAAGTTTCATGTTTCATCCATAGTAATTTGAACCTTCCAGATTCTCTCATAATGTTCTTCCACGTCGACAAGCTACTAGTATAAACATGTTCTTATATTTAAAAAATCCAGAAGTACTTTGGATTTAAAATGTATACTGCGTTGCATATCTTTTTAAATCTTTATTGATATTACAATTAGAAATAGTTTTGTTATAACAATCTCATTTTAATTTTTAAGAAATATATTCGGTCGATTCAACACCTTGACTTGACTGACGTGTGCCCACATGAAAATATATTAATAACATAATCAAAAATTATAACCTATAACGAAATAGGCTAAACTACTAGTTGACAGATTTGCACCAATCCGAATTGGAGTGGATTGAAACTGTTAGGTAATATGACTATTATTCTACGAACTAGCAATGCATATAGACTATTTCACCTGCACTTTAGTGTTCCGTAAACCAATGTTAAAAAATAAGACTATGAAAAAAAAAAAAATCCGTAAATTCATTTTGCCTTATGGTAAATGGACGGAGCTCCAATTCTTATACTGATGGACAAACGACTTTATTTTCATGCTAATTCAACAACATTGGATACGCTAGATTGAACTCTTTGTAGAGAATTTACATGTACCTACGACAATAAAAAACAATCGAGCTAATTTTACATGACAAATCGTTTTCTTTACATATAAATATACGTACTTTATAGCAACCTTATTATCTTCTTATATATCCTTCATATACCATTCATTTCCACTTTGTTACTTGCTGTAATTGCGACGAGCTAGCCACTTGTCACTACTTTTTCACAATTTACCATCTAACCCAGCCAGTTTTGTTTTTGTCTGAATGTGGTTAAAGGGTCCTGCTGCTCCTTTGATTCTGCCTACCCTTTCGGGAATTATGGGCGTGATGTTATGTATGTTTGTTTTAATTTCAAAGATACCATATGAACATTTTGTTCGAAAAATTCACATATATTATTACGGAACCCAAAATATAAATGCAACTCGCACTATACCAGCTGATATCCAGAAACAATAAATTTCGACGACTTTTAATATCATCCATCTAGCCAATCCATCAACCGGACTTTAACGAATCAATCTGCCAAATAGTACATACGACTAACAAAAGCTGTACACCACGACTTCCCAACCTAGGAGGCACGCACCCCTTGGGGGCGTAAATAAATGTTAGAGGGGGTGTAATAGGCACGTTTTCATTGAAAAAAAAACTATTCAACACATAAGTAAATTAGCTTTTCCTAATTACCATTCTATTGCTATATCTATAATAAAAAAATAATAAAAAAATTGCTGCTATATGAGTAAAATTCTAATAAATCATTTAGTTAATATAATAGCGTGTATCTTGTAAAATTGTGTTTGTCCCATCCATGTTGGCGTGGGACATAAAAGGAATGTGCCAACTGTATTCCTGGCCTAGTGCATCGTAAAAGGTGGCTAACATCGGGTTTTGGGTGTGTGATTGTATAAGCAACGAGCTAGCCACTTGTTACTACTTTTTCACAGTTTTGCATCTAACCCAGCCCAGTTTTATTTTATTTTTTGACTAAATGTGGTTAAGGGGGCTGGCTGTCCCTTTAACTCTGCTCACCCGTTTGGGGATTAAGAGCGTGAGGATATGTAATTGTAACTTATTTTTATTGAATATTAAAACTTAAGGGGGTCATAAAAATATTATTTTTGTTTCGAGAAAATAAATGTAGGGGAAGTTAACCCTGCCGTACACAATACCTAGTGCCGTTTGTATAGGTTGCGAACGGAAAATAGCTTTACCTATTTATTGTGGTAATTTTAAAAAAGGCATATTCAGTATTAACAAATAGCTAGCCTGTTAGATGGTACCAGGCATGTATATTGTGAATCTAACATAAATATTGCACTCAATGTCGAGCTAACTCAAAGACAAAGAAACCTATTGAAAAGACTATTAAATAAGAAAAATTTACAAATAATTAATCGCTCGTTTAATTAAGCTCACATTTACACTTACATATACCTTCATAAAAAAACTTGTTGAAACTAACATAGCTGAATATTTTGGATTTCAGAACAGTAGTTCTAGAGTTTATTATTGACTTTTACTGGTTAGTATGTAAATACACATGTACACTAATACCTAGCTCCAAACAATTATTTTTAAAACCCTTTCGAATACCGGGCAATGGATAGGCACTTATTTAATTAAGATGAAACATTTATGACTACAAATTAGCACGTTTATTTTAAAACATTTGCCACTAACGGGATTTGAATTTGCACTATAGTATATTTGGCCGGGTACTCAAACAACTTAACAAATTATCAGTATCCTGACATAAATATAGATTAAATGGAAAAATTGAAGATCTCTTATAGATAGCTATTCAATACCACCCGTAGCTGAGACGCCAACTTCTGGTCTATAAATAATAACTTAGATCCAGTTGTAAAATATTAAAGCAGTTCTTGGAATCTTGGTTAAAGGGATTTTATTCACCCAGACTGGCGACCTTGGACATATTCCAATATTCTCTTTGGCCAATAGTCAACATCAAATGTTAGGGTTAATTAAGTATCAAGTTTAGTTCTGTTGGTTAGTTGGTTGGGTCTAATCCTATTTTCTCTTAGCCTAAGAACTAGATATTATAGTTTAAAACAGAAACTCAGGATATATTAAAAGCTTTTACCAGCAGTTCTGCCCTTGTGTGATTTGTGGTATCTTAGGGATAGACTCAATATTTTTTTTGAGATTTTATTTACATTTTTGTAAATTTCATACTTCGCCGCTGAAATTAAATCGCGATTGGTTAATTACATCAGATGAATACGCCGATCTGTTTAAATGCAGTAATTGCTAAGTATCTGCAGTTATCTAATTTACCTATAATAAGTGTTATAGGTAAATTAAATAACTGCAGATTGTCTGTAACGCTTTGTAGCAGCCGTAGCGGTGACTGATGCTACGAAAATATATATTACCGATATTCGACAACATTCGCTACGATATTTGAGATGACACGACCAGTCATTTGATATTTATGAGTTTACTTACTCCTATTTGCTCTCGGCTTCGCTAGCGTGAATGTAGATTTTGTGTTACAATAAATTGAAAATTATCAATTATTTGTGGCTGATTATTCAATAGTGAAGAAAAACACATAGTTCGATATACGGACTATTTGATATGACATTATCTTCTAATAATGATGTCTGTTTCGTAAATGAAAAACGGAATGAAATCCTAAAACAATGTTTACTTTATAGTCACATTAAAAATGATCATAAGCGTCTTCAATATAATAATATTGTAATAATAATCTTTAAATAATTTAAATAATAATCTTTTGTTTAAAGAAATTTTGAATAACGATAATTTATTTTCGGATTTTGTCACCCAAAGTCCCTTACATTCTTATAATCGCTTCACAATTTTCTATCTAACCCAGTCCATTGTCCCGTGTTAGTCTGGGACTTAAAAAGACTGTACCATCTGTATTTCTTGCCTAGCATGTCGTAAAGGGCGACTAATCGTATATGATCTTTTGGGTATGTGATTGTGTAGGCGACGAGCTAGCCACTTGTCACTACTTTTTCACAATTTTCCATCTAACCCAGTTCAGTTTTGTTTTTGGATGAATGTGGTTAAAGGGGCCTGCTACCCCTTGGACTCTGCCAACCTCTTTGGAGATTATGGGCGTGATGTTATGTTTGTTTGTTTGTTTATAATCTCTACTGTACTAATCAACTTATCTCTTTGTCCACAGATTACGCTATCTCCTAAGACAGTTAAACAGAGGTGAAATATCAGCTGAGACCCTTCAAAAGAACCTACAGTATGCCGCAAAGGTTCTTGAGGCCGTCTACATAGATGAAACCAAGTACGTATATACATTATTTGTTGCTCCTCCTTTGATGACAAAGTGCTTTGGTTATTGAAGTAAGATTACGCTTTACAAAGATTTGAGAGGAAAGCTAATATTAAAAGTATAAATATAAACTCGCCAAAGGTACGAGAGAAGATTTTTCGGCGATTATTTTTTATTGATAACGTTTAGTCGCTTTTGAAACTTGTATCTGGCTGTTTAATATTATAGCTGAAAATTAAGATCAAAAGAATCTTTGGGAAATTATGTTATGTACTACTATTGACCTGATTAAACAAGTTCTTACATTTTTAAAATCTTGTTTTGTATTGTGACATTTAATCTTAATTAATTTTGAAACCATCAAAATGAATCGTTTTATTTTTATTTTCCAATTAAATTTGTATACAAAAGTTGGTTAGAAGGATGTAGGAGCCACGGAAGGCCCAGGCTCACCTACCACGATTACCTACCAGATTGGTCGTGTATTAACAGAAGGTGATGTTAGAAGTCATAAAAACCGTAGAGCTTGTATGAAAAGGATCATGAATGTTTAAGAGGCGAGTGAGGTGTGTAAGGATCGTGCCATATGGCGTTCGGTTCTCTCTGCCTACCCCGCTAGGGAAGTGGGTTGAAGTTAAGTTAGTTACAAAAGTTAAATTTAAAGTTTACCTAGCATTTATCTTCGGCCTTGTATTGAATACACCAAATGGTTATTCAATAGTCACTCCCTTCAATTATTTAAACGAAACAGATTTCAAGTAATAAAAGCGACCTGCCAAAATCTCATTAGGTATTTCGGAACAATCAACTTTGTAAAGCGTCGTCGAGTTAAAAAAACGTTTTTGATCTACAAATCCTTTCACAATGTTTATGTTTCAGATGCGTATCCGATCTCGGCTTACGTCGTCGATACAAAACATATTTTACTCGACCAACCATAATTTCGTTTCACTCCTAATATCTTTTAAACCTTTATAGCTTTCTAATAATACTTTCGCTTCATTCTTTTGTGCGTCGATGTCGGAGCATTTTTTACATTCCGTTAACAAGATGGATCGGGTTAAATTAAAGAGCTTCGCCTGTTATCTAAAACGGTTTTTATATCAAAGGAATTTTGTGACTAATTAATCTTAGGTACTTAAGTATTTTCACTTTTATTATTCTTAGGTTTAATTTTTTTTTTTTGTAATATCGGTCTATTGTTTATTTATTGAGAGCCTTTGATAAAAGGATGTCTTTTGCCAGTATAGTATTATTATACCTTACCTTTTCATTAACTTAAATTAATATTTACACGGCGAAAACTATAGGAAGTACATGTTTACAAGCAAATTTTATATTTTATAGATTAGAATATATTCGTCTTTCACCTGATACATCTATTTACAAAACAAAAACAACCAAAAATTGTAAAATATCAACAATCAGGAGTAGATTCATCATCTTCCTAGCGTTATGTCCTGTGCTTAGACGGGGTCCGCTTAGACCATGATCCAGGATTTAGCGAGTCTGGAAATTACATTGAAGCGACTGCCGATCTGACCTTCGTAACCCTAAGATAGGGGAACCAGACAATTTTTGGATCATGGTTACAAATCCAAAGTTGTTTGAATTTGCAGGTTTCATCACAATGTTTTCCCTCACCGTCAAGCTAGTGGTATAAATACGTACATAGATTTGAAAAATCTAGAGGTACGTGCACGGGTTTGAACCCGCATTCCTCGGTTAGGAGGCGCGTGTCCTTACCATTGAGCTACCACCGCTACAGGAGTAGATAACTGAGATTATAACTGGAAATCCGTTTTTTTTTTGTTGATTTAGGAAAAGTCGTAGAACAAACGTTGTTGTTTATAATGTCAGTAACCTACTCCTGCGAGGTTGTTGATGTTTTACAAATGATCCTGTAAATACCAAACCTAAGGATTTAGAAAATATATTGTATTTGTCAACTAAATCCAACGTCATATTGTTAAGTTATTCAGCTGAGATACCTAAGTAGCTCCATAAATAGACTTATCTTAATCTCAATCTAAATAAGTCTAACGAGGGCTAAACTTAATCCCTAAGTTGGAAATTGCATAGATTTGTTGTTCCTAAGTCTTT
Organism: Glyphodes perspectalis; assembly: GCA_951394215.1. NCBI lineage: Eukaryota > Metazoa > Arthropoda > Insecta > Lepidoptera > Crambidae > Glyphodes > Glyphodes perspectalis. The sequence continues at coordinate 14,973,771 of OX596202.1, read as the reverse complement.
GTTTATTGGCCTTTATAAAAATAAAAAATACATACATACACACTGTAGTGTGAATAATACAGGTTTTTGGTTTAATTCTGAGTAGCAGGGTACTTAATTTTGTTTACGATGCATTGCATAAATTGCTTGACATCGAGTGATCATCACTAAGAACCTTTTTAGTCAGGATCTACTTAGACCATGATCATGGATTTGATGAATCTAATATGACACGAAAGCGAATGTAATCTGGCCTTCTTAGCCTTTATTAATATAGAAGAACCAGACAACTCGAATACATGTATATAGTTATTTGATGACACTAGACTAGACTATCGATACAATCGATGGTACAAAAACTATCGATAGTATCAATAGTTCATTGGTGGGCAGCAATCGAAACTATCGATAGTATTGCACTACCAGAGTCATCGATACTATCGATTGTTCTATCGATCGAATAGATGATTTGGTCGTTAAACTATAGATTTTTTGGCAACACTAGTAGGTACGTATCTAATTTTAAATCAAAACCCATCGTGTCCCTCGCACATGAAATGCTTGTTATTGAGCTTTACAATAGTAAGCTCAATAGAGCTACCACCTACATTTTAAGTTCATAACTCAAATCCTTAATGTCCTCATTAGCAAAAATAAAAGAAACAAGTTAGTCGAGGTACAGTTTTATGAAAAACAATACCTATTAACTTGTCCAAAGGCAAACGAATGTTCAGTTTCGGGGCCCGGTTCCGTTAAGGTAGCAAATTACAGAGAGCCTTAATCAGAGTCCCAACGTACAGTTAATTAGGCTGAAGGTGAGGTCGCCCTTGAAATATTCACGACCGGGCTATTGTAATTTGACATGCAATTTCTTACTTGATTAGAAGACAAATTGAAACATAACATTTGGGTACCATTATGGCCTAAGCCCTTATGTGCGACGCACACAGACGCCAGGAAATAAAGATGACATGCCAGGACCCATTATTGAAACTGTTTTTATTGTTTCATATATTTTGTACACATGCGTATATCATATTATAGTGCTTCATGTATGACGGCAATTACAGATACTATGAGCTTCTATGAATACAAACCAATCCATTATATAAAATACTACGTTTGCTCTATATACCTATTAAATTTTTAATAGTCACTGTGTAGAATAGATTGTAGCCTCACATATATCATAATTTGGAAGAGATGTTGCATTAAGCAAATCGTTATGTCCCGTATTTAGTTAAGGTTTGCTTAGACGATCATTGTAGATTTAGCGAGTCGGCTAATTACACTGAAGTGACTGTCCATCGGAGCTTCGTTACACTTAAATAGGAGTTATGAATTAATGTCAGAATAGGAACAGACAATTGGACCAGGTTCCAAATTGATAGCTATAGGTTTCCTGGGATATACAGTGGTACCCGGGATAACCACACTAAAAAATTTTAGTAGTGATAAAAATTAGGTATTTTTTGTATTTATTTTAAGTATGAAAATAATTTCTTTAGTGTTACAAATCAAGAAGGAATCCGTCGAGAACATTTGTATGGAAAATACAGTACCCGCCTCCCCTCTTAAGCTACTGCAAATTAAAAGTACAAACTTGTTTACTCCCATATTTGTCAGGGACCTAAAAATAATTCGGCAACTGTATTTCCTGCCTAGCATGTTCTAAATGCCTACACACGTAGGCGACGAGCTAGCTACTTGTCACAACTTTTTCACAATTTTTCATCTAACCCAGCCAGTAATATTTTTGGCTGAATGTGATTAAAAGGGCTTGCTGCCTCTTTGACTTTTCCTACCCCCCGTAAACTACGGGCGGGGTATTGTATGGTCGTAATGTATGTATTTTGTTTACTCCCGGACAACAAAGTTCAGAGAAGTAAAAAATTATCAGCTGAAGCGATTGACTTTAAGTAACAATATTTTTATGTATGAAGTGTAAATTCACTCTAATATCAAAGGTCAAGTACTGCCGCGGTGAATGTTCAGATATTCTGCTTATACAGTTGTGCACGCATAGATTTCAACTATTTACAGAAACTTACAAAAAGTTTTAAACGATGTAAGTTACTATGAATATACTTAAAAAATCATGACTATGGATTGCAATACTTGATCCAGAAATCCAGCTGGAACCAGCACAATTGTAGCTGTGCTGCAACGAACGACATTTGCTGGTTCAATACCGCTTGATTTCAATCGCTACTAGGGATTGAAATGCTGGATCATGCAATCCAGCTGGGTCCAGCACAATTTTAGCTCTGCTGGACGTCATGTGCTGCAGCCAGAAAAAAATACCGTAGCATTGCAATTCCTAATCATGAATCAATTAAATAAGGTTAGCATAGATTGAAGAAAGTCTTTGCAATTATCAAAGCTTTCATCTATAGCAGCGTTTCTCAAAAGGAACGCGAGCCCCCAGGGGTTCGCATTCGAACATAGGGGGTTCGCGGGAAGATTTACGTAATGGAGGATGAACGACTGACCCGTGCGACACGCTTGTCGGCGGGCACGCTACTGAATGTACTGTCTGATTTGAAACCTACTCTGAGGGGGGGAGGGGAGACTAGGGGTTTGCCGTCCTCTGGAGATTTTAAAAGGCGTGAAGCCATTAGTTTGAGAAACCCTGATCTTAGCATTCGCATAATAATGCTAATGTATGAATGTCAAGTCAAACTTTTCTGACATTAATCGCTCTCCCTTATATTAAAAGTATTAAGATTAGAATATGAATTAACTCCATACTGCTCTAAGTCTCCATCAGTTTAAATTAGTGCTTCCTAACATTTATTTACCGATTACACCATTGCAGAGATCTAAAAATCAACCTCTTCCTAGAAGTGTGTTGTTCCTTCCACCTAGCATGGTGTTTACGACAACACAGACTACTGTGTGACCTGTATCCTAACGGACAGGGTATATATAACACGAGTTGTCGTCTTCTCCGGGAACGATGGAGCTAGAAGGCTCCCCCGCTAGCACCCACGACCCCAAAGGCCCTTTTAGTCGCCTCCTACGACAGACAGGGATACCTCAGGAGTATTCGGAGCCCCCCTGCAGGGTGCTGCGAAACTACCCTAAATAAAGTCTAGACAACTAGGTCTTCGCATTATCCGACCAAAGTGTGTCGTATATTATCAGAAATGACCTGAGTATTATAAGACTTATCTGCCTAGAGTCATAAAACCGACATTTTATGACTTCCATTAAAGTCGACACTAAACGCTCACCTATCTATATTTGACTTTATCCTCAAAGCTAGTACTTCTTCATAATTAAAACACGTTACATCGATTTCTGAAGGGCTTTTAATATGTGAAATAGGAACATACAAATAGGCCTACTTTTGCATTCGAGTAGGTATTATATTCGAGGTTTAAGGGTAGAATTTTCTTGTTGTCCGAGAAACCGCGCCACGTATGCAGTCTATGCTGTACTTACTCCTCCGTAACTCCACTGAGAAACCGCCTTAGGGCTTAATCAGTCCTAATCCAGTACACTGATCAATGTCTGTCTCGTGGGAGTTCTCTAAGTAACAGAAAAGATTTCGTCACTAAATCAATCAAATACCGCCTTCTAAGAAATCACCTAACAATCTGAATCCGAACTACATCTAACATGCGCAATACAAATGAACGAGTCACGAGAACGACTCGTAAATACCTCTAAAACGAACTAGGGAAGATTAATCGTCCTACCAGCTCGCTTCCAGGTAGGTACTACGGAGAATGTAATAGGGAGTACTTAAACATTCAAACCGACAGAATAGTGAATTAACATGAGGTTTTGTATCCGCGTGGGAAGCTTCTTGGCCGATTGTGGTGGATTTGAACTATGAATTAGTAAGAAGATTAGTTTGTGAGGTTTACATGAGCTGTGGATGGAGAGGCAAATATGAGGGTGCCTGCTGAAACTGAGGGGTGAATAGGTGTTCTTAATTATTTCATACTGTTATTTTATTAAACAATACAATACAAATTCACCTTAAAATTAGGTGCCATCTTGCTAAGATTTTTTAATTGTTGTATTAGCTACTTAAGGTAGAGTCGAGAACTTTAGATGGTAGTTTATTTATTGAGGTTCACCATAAGTTTTAAATAATTTTAATCATAAATAAAAATTGAGACAAGATAAATACTATATGTACAGCTACTTTAAGGTAAACATAAATGCTACGACAATATTGTAATGAATACATAAAATAAACAAACTATTGAAACAAATTCGCACAATATAAAAAAGTGAAAAAACATTGTATATTCGGCTCGGTCCATAAATCTTTTCAAAATTTAACGTTTTATAGCCTCGCTATCAGTGAATCACTTCAATGTTGACATGATCCAAATGAATCGCGAGTAAAAACTGGAGACAACGCTAGTAAGATTGTGATTAATTAAAAGATAAATAAAAGTAGGTACTCAAAATTAATGTTACAGTCACTTTTGTCCAGTCTTATATAAATAAATATCCCTTTTGCTAAAAGCCTTTGTTTCGGCTCTAGCCTCAATAATTGGACTATTTTAATTACCGCAAATTGGAGTGCCCGTTAACCTTCTCGTCCCAAATAAACACCACATAGATCAACAAATACCTACATATTTTGAAGGCGTAGTAGTTAATATATTAAATCGTCTTTATTACGAAACACCCTGTAATATTTTATGTTGATAAATGGAACATTACTTCTGCCTAATGTCTAGATAATTACAGGTGTGCCTTGGTGCGATAATTCAATACAAAGCATACAAAAATCGATAGATCGACAGGGACGATTTCTTCAATGTATGGGATACCATATTTATTACTAGATCACCCGTGACTACGTCTCCTTAATTACATAATATGCAGTTACGCAGTGTTATTCGAATGTACAAGCTATTAACTGTCAAATTTTAATAGTTTAGAGTGTAAGATGAACAAGCAAGTATTCAGTCATCGATTTTGCTACTCATCTCATCACTATAAATATAAATAAATAAATATCAAACTACGTCACATACATTGATCGGACTCCAAGGTAAGGCACTTGTGTTACGGATATCATAATCAACAGTGGTATTACAAATGTATACTTTAATATTGGATATTAACATCCAGACACAGAGCAAACACAAGTATTCACCGCACGAATGTCGAGGCAGTCCTATAAACACATAATTTAGTATATTTTTATGGAATAGCCATTTTGTAAACTGAGCAATTCTCCAACCACACGTCGGCTCTCGAGCAGTTCTTATGCAAAACGAGCTGTATGCAAAAGTCGGCATCGCCGTCCGTTTGTAAACGCAAGTGAATACCGCCGCTTGTTTACTTTGCGAACCGGACTTAATTACAATGATACAGACAAGCAGACGTTTTGCCGTATCGCAGAGCTGACGGCAGCCATTTTGACAAGAGCATACTGACATGGAGAAAATACAGAGCGGAAATCTTTTGAATTTTCAAGAGAGTTCATTTTTGTATGAGATAGATACAAAAATGGTTATTAATTAAACGCTTTTTGACAATAACAACGTTCGCATAATAATATGTTAGTCCGTTATAAGGTCCATCATAGACCAGTGGACCCTTTTAATGCTTAAACCACATTTATAAGTCGAGGTTCATATTGTTATATCTTTATGTATGCCATCATCATCATAATGGACAAGGAACAGTAAAGGTTTAGAGAGGAAACAAATTATTCAAGTGTGTCAGTCTGACGAATTTATTATTTATTATTATAAAGTATTTTCAAGATGTCTATTCGGTCCAATTTACGCAGTCAATACATTAATAATTACCAAGATCTCATACCTATGTATACTGTAAAAGTACTCATTACATAGGTACCAAAATATTCAATCAATTACCATCTTATATATAATTATTAAATCTACCTAAATTTTAAATTGAGCTTAAGAAATGGTTGACAGTAAACGTTTACTACAATCTAAATGAATATTTTGATACTAAACATTTTATTTAAACTAATTGATTTAACTTTTATATTGCATACCCGGTGGGTAACTGTTGAAACTTATGTAAATTATATGTAACCACCTTTTGTAACACAGTTTCTGACAATAAAAAACATTATATTCTATTCTTGATGCTCTTCCTCTATTCCAAGAGTGCTATATATCTACAGATTTTTGAAAGTTCAGAGGTAAAGAGTTCGAACCAGCTCCCAATCTACCGCCGTTCATTTAAGAAAATAATGATTATCCAAACATCTCTAATTTTCAAGAGAACCAACATATCAACAAGGGTCCACATGAAAACGGTCCTCATTCGAAATAGGCCCCATTCAGTCAGCCGGACGGTTCGTGAGGCCGACTGCACAACGCTGCAATCCCAACATTGCCTCGGCACTACAGCCGATGTGTACAAATTCCGCTGTGTATTTGCTCTGCGCCTCGTCTGGACTTGATTGCTTAGACTACGATATTTAGGGGTCGAACGTGTTAAGGTGACAGAATATTACTGGAAACAGTTTGCCGGAAGAAAACATGACTGAAAGTTAAATATGACGTTTGATGTGTGTGACTTCATACCTCTCTCTCTCCCAGACTTTGAGCAGGTATTCTCGTAAAACCTTGTCATATTTCAGATAAGAGTATTATATTTTAAAAAGTACCTATGCACTATTCGCATAAAATATTTTCCAAAGGTTTCATGTAAAAGTAAATTATAAAAAAACCTTTGATGTTGTTAAATAATTTTTAAATATCAAAAAATAAAGACTGTATGCCTTATTACAATGAATCACCAGGCGGATCGAACCAGTCATCACGACACTAGGAGTATGATGCCTTATTTCAGTTAAACGAGTTTAAGACAATATTTACAAAACAGTATAAATTTTCAAATGTACAAATGACAAATTGTTCAACTGTCCCAGAATATAGTTTACAATAATCATTATAGAAATAACAAATATTTTTTGGGATAAATTTTGTTACTATTCCTCTCTGCTTAGATATTACAGAACAACATTTTGTTCTGTACATGATATAAGTATGTCGTACACAATTATTTCACATGGAAATTGAAAATCCAACTTTCAGATATGTAAAATGAAAGCCTCAGAGGCATACGCCCGCCGCATATTAATCAAAAAATGCAAACGAAACAGAATATTATTCGGAATGAAAGCAATAACAGTTGTGAAAACACACTATATTTAGCACGTTGCTCTCTATTCGTCTGTAATGCTTTGATGCTTTGAAGCATAGTAGTATATATATTATCATAATTATTCTTATCATCATAATTTATGAATATTATGAGACCCCTTAACATAAGTTTCATGTCGTCAGAAACATAGACAATATGTTAATCTATCGTGGGATTCAAAGATCGATTAAACGATTAATAATGATTATATCGAGAAAAAATAACAAGAAACTCGATGATTACTTAGTAGTAATTTTAATTGAATTGTGTTCCAGGATATATGTACATACTCGTACATTCATGCATAACATTTTATTATTTATTATCAATATTATTTTACGTTTATATTTTATTTGAAAAGTTATTAACTTGAATATGGGAAGGTTAGTTCCATTGAATGGCTCCCAGATATGCGTGCTTGGATTTAATCCAATACACTTTTCATATAAACTGCATGTCTGTATTACGCTACTACAATTCAGTAACTCTGACGCGAGCTCATTAATTCGAATACAAAATATCAACAATGTGAAATCAATCCATGTTCATAACAGCACCAATTTACGATTTCCGTAAATCCGTCTCATTCGAACCAGATTTTCTCTTCAATAAATCCGCTCTTTATAACAAATGAATTATATTTCATGAAAAAGTACCTTTGTTCGCGTCGTAAACCTATTATCTCGCTGAATGAGGACGAGGGTAAACAAAAACCTTTCATTATCATCCGTTCTTGTTGAAAAATTGGGCACATATTTTTGTGCGCTTTTCTAATCGGTGCACACAATGAGCACCAGCCGTTACCGGCCAATACAATTTTGACGTTGACACCATATCCAGATACGATAGATCAGGGGTTGCAAAACTTTTCATCTGCATTGCAACCACTTACAGGTTCATTATTTTGTCTTGGGCGCCCTAACCTAGCACACAGACTTTAGAAGCCCCTGCGGTATATAATAACACCAATCATTTATCACACTTTTTATAAACAGAAAAAAAATGATTAATAAATTCTCAAGACTGATAAACCCATTTCCCTAGATCTAAACTTAGCTTTTAATCATGAGCTATGAATACTAGGCGAACGGGTAAACATACTTAAATAGGTACGTTTATATACATCCTTGATTACAAATGTCAATGTATTCGTAAATCACACGAAACATTTGTCTTCTATTATGTAAATTATTCATATTATGTTTTGAAATTACTTGTGTATGGTATTATCATCCATATTGCAAAATTAAATTTAATTCAAAATAATACATACATAACATCACGCCCGTAATCCCTGAAAGGGTGGACAGAGTCAAAATGACCGCAATATAATATTTTAAATTATATTCATTTCTAAAAGATGCATATTGCAGAGTGGACATTCTAAACCCGAGCCCAATCCGGTTTTAAGCATAGTTTCTAAACCTCTACATTTGAGGAATATTTAATCAGCCCCTTTTAATATGCAGAGCCCTACACCAACTACCGATAAACATAAGACACCTAGATTAAGGATTTAATTGTTGATTGACGGAACTTTTGTGACGTTTTTATGAAACCCTACGCAGTATCCACTTTTGGAAATGCTACTTTTGAATGTCGATCTTAGAAACCTTATTCATCTTATATCAAAAGTAGTTCGCTTAACGTTCCGTCTAGTGGCTTCCAAAACTCATCCACTGCACAGTGGTTCGAAAAGTAAATGCAGCTTAATAAAAACACCGCTCGCAATAATGACAGTGCCTACGCGTACATAACCGAGGGCCGAGTAGACGTTATTACTTACATTTAAGTTTCTTACCTAGCATGTCGTAAAAGGCGACTAATGGTATATCGGGTTTTGGGTATGTGATTGTGTAGGCGACAAGCTAGCCAATTGTCACTACTTTTTCATAATGTTCCATCTAACCCAGCCTAGTTTTATTTTTGACTGAGTGCGGTTAAAGGGGCCTGCTGTCCCTTTGACTCTGCTTACCCTTTTGGGGATTATGGGCGAGAGATGAGGGATTATGACATTTAATTATATTTCCAAATGTACTCGAAAACCAAAAAGCTAAAGCATAACTAGAGTTTCTTGAAGGCTTTCAATTCCTTTGAAGTTATGAGTGCAAATGAATCCTGACAAATATGTAATTTAATTACTTAGCTTGGAAGCCTAGCGATCGTCGGTTTATTAACTAACTTTATTAATTTCGTCATATATGTTTTGTGGGTTCCATTTAATTTTCAATCTTAAATTGTTCTTATTTATTTGACAAGCCTTTGTTTAGACTTTGTTTATTTGCGATCTTATATTGCTGACTCGTAAACCACTTTCAGTATTAATATTTTTTTTGAAATGTAGTATCAATGTCTTATACGGTGACCGTGAAATATTCCCCAAATATCATCATCTTCCTAGCATTATGTCCCGTGCTTAGTCGGGCTCTGCTTAGGCCATGATCCAGGATTTAGTGAGTCTGGTTTGTACATTGAAGCGACTGCCGATCTGACCCCTAGATAGGGGAAACAGATAATTTGAATCATGTTTTTTTACACGTATATAGTTGTTGGAATGTGCAAGTTTCATCATGATGTTTTCCCTCACCGTCGAGATGGTGGTATAATTACGTATATTGATTTGAAAAATCTAGATATACGTGACCGGGTTTGAACCCGCACCCCTCGGTTAAGAGGCGAATGTTCTTACCATTAGGCTACCATTACTCCACAAATCTATTTAATAATTTTAAGCGAATTTATCTGACCTGATGATTTTTAATATTTCTACATCGGTATATTTAAGCAACCGCATATGCCAGCAATTTCACAAGGATTAATATTATCATGCATTTATCACTTTATAATTAAATTAACGTTTATGTCTAATGGGGATAATAATATGAGCAAACCTGGAGCCGGATTCAATTCCATATGATGGTAATAGGCTAGTTTTTTTCTTTTACCTCCAAAGATTTACACTTGAAGAAAACTAAAATCTAATAGTGTAATTAGAAAAACTCTTAAACCTAATTTCTTAGTTTGAACCGTTAAATTATCTGCTTATGAGTTTAGTTCAGATATTTGAGCAGTGAAGCTAAATGCTCCGGCATCGAATTATTTTCTGTTTCCATCTTCAATTACTTTCCATCGATTGAAAATTGGATTCAACGCATGCCAAAGATTTTAGGGTGTGTACCGTTGAGAGCAGCGGGCGCGTCGCCAGTGATTGTGTCTAACGCAGGGATAGGAGAGACGAGGAGCAGCCGCGGGCGCAGCAGACCACACTCCACATGCGACGCCTGCGCACCCCCTGCTGGGCGAGGTGCTCAGTAGAGAAACCGAACGAAGCAAAGTTAATACCGTTACAACAACGCCGACAATGGCCAAGTAGTCGCGCCTCCCTTCTGCCCACTCTGTGCTAGGTCTTTCTGTTCTGTTGACGCTTCGACTGTCTCAGTTCTCTGTCCTCCTGGTAGTTTAGACTGTCTTTTCCCGAGTTTCTTTGCAGTTTTTATCAGTTTGGAGCGAAATTTCACTCTCCAAACTGATATGCACCTGATTTTTTTTTGGGTTTTTTAGTCGGTTCATTTTTTTTCTAACGATTTGAGGACAAGTTAGACAAGAAAGAACTTGACCTTTATTTAGGTAGCTGTAGTTGACTTAACTTGTTCTCAAGTAGAATAGCGTTTTCTCTATTCGTTTAGATTAGTTTTCGACTAGCCCCGTGTGTCGTTGAACCTTGTGACTTGTCTTCGTCCCTTGTCTTCGTTCTACCATTTTGTCCCTTCCTAGGCATGTGTACATATTTTATCATTGTTCAGCTCTTCTGTTTCCACATAATCAGCTTGATCGTTTTCAGTTTTCTTTATTCACTGTGTGTTGTTTGCGAATTATCTTTTGTTCACAATATTTGTATACGATCATTAATTAAGTAGTATGTTTTATTCTTAATATCTACTTTTATTTTATCGACTGCTATCTCGCTTTTATCTTTAATTGAAAAATATTATCGTCAAGTATTTTAATTAATGAATATGATACTTTTTATTACATTTTATCATTATGTTTCTAAATAAATTTTATTATTATTAAAACTATTATTATTAATGTTTCCGCATTTTTAAATGGTGTGGTTGAAAGTTTAATATGCCGGATGGTATTATTAATTATTATTGCTATTTTAAGTAACGAAAAAATTTGCATGATCTGATATTTAACAAAAAGACACTACACTGACTGGATTTTGGAATGTCCTGCTATTGTTACGAATAATACCATCCGGTCATCCATATAAATGTTGTTTGTCATGACCCTCCGAATCCTGGATTACTCCCGATCTGTGTCCCAATGACGTCGTCTTTTATTTTAGACCGGCAGTGGCGCGCCAGCAGTCTGCCCCAACCCTGGTGTTTAGGTGTGTCGATGTTACCAGTTATTTTAGACTCTATTGCTACTTGAATAAACCCTAGTTCACCTCACTGCATACCGTTTCCTTTTGAGTATTACAGCAATTTTATTCAAGTGGTAATGGAAACAAAACGACCCTTACCTTCAGCATATCTAACAAAACCTGCTTGATATGTCGTGTGTTTGTAAATGACATTGCTTTCCTTGAAAACGTCGCTACATAAAGACAAAATATATCTAAGCAACTTATAACAATTGTTTTTCATTATTATTTGAATAGCAACAACACATAGCTTTGAAGTACAAGTGATAAAATGATTGCAGATACTTTCTTATATATTTTTAATAATATTGACATAAATAGAGACCACTAATTTGTGAATGATGTTTACAAAACCATTTTAGTTGACATGAAATGGCAAGCAATGTTTGTTTATAACCAGAACTTCTTGAGCACGTTGCATGTAAGTACGTTTCATACCCATAAGCTAGTGTGTGTACACATTTTTGTATCGATGGCATGCTCTCATTTTCGACCCTATATTTCATCTTTTCGGCTACAAAAATTAACAATTGGACAAAACAAAAAATACGATGATGATGATGATTACAAATTTTTAATGTAATTAAATAATGAAGTTAACATTAATGTTTATTAACCTTCACATCCCGTTTTGATTGTAACAGGCTTTTAATAAAATGTATTTCAGTTCGACATCTCATTTAGTTGTTTGTACAAATTTAAAAAAAAAACTAGTATCACTATAGCGTTTTTTCTGTAGGCTTTTCAAAATAGCAAATATGTAGGCAAGTATAAATGTAACTAATGTTTAATTTTAATTTTATACAATCAACTAGATGAGATTCAAAATTGTTAAATCCGTTTCAACTGAATCATCTAATAATTGTTTCAGCAAATTTTAAACAAATACCAACAGCTACTTCCAATAAACTCACCTACACTGTTTTGTATTAAAAATTTATTGATAGTCTTACAAATAGAGGTAGTCTTTAGTGTGAGTGAAATAACAAATATTTGAATGAATGAATTAAATTAGCGTTAGATTTTAAATTAGACAGTTTAGTCAATCTCGTCTAGTAACAGTGACTGATGAATAGTAATATAATAAGTAAAAATAAATAATGTATTTAGGTATAGGAGAGTAAATTATTTTTGACCAAAGCATCTTGCTATAGTCACTAAAACTTTTGTGTTTCTGTGAATAGGTACTGCCAGCATTTCGTATTAGAACTAACGAAAGTAACATACAAAATCTGTCAAAAGCTTTCGTCAAAACTAAACAAATGTTGTTTGTGATTAATCTTACAGCTTTGCAGCTTTCAATGGAACGAGCATAACCCGAGTTACGGAGATGGCTGACATTTTATTTCAAAAACGTGTATGCTAATCGTTAGGGTGATGTGGTGAAGTGAATGCTTCCTTCCCGCTTTCGTCTTAAGCTTGTTCACATTGTGTTGTTCCAATCTAATTTGCGTTGGGTTGTGTGCAGGCGACTGGCTGATGAAGATGACGAGCTATCGGAGGTGCAGCCGGACGCGGTGCCGCCTGAGGTGCGGGAGTGGTTGGCGTCGACGTTCACCAGGCAGCTGGCGACAGCGAAGAGGAAGTCGGATGAAAAGCCGAAGTTCCGGTCGGTGGCGCACGCGATCAGGGCGGGCATCTTCGTGGATAGGATCTACAGGAGGGTCACAAGCACGGCTCTTATGCAGTTCCCTCAGGACGTCGTTAGAGTGCTCAAGGTAAGAGTCTTTCTTGAATAGATAGATTAACAGACAAAAAATTGTTGCCTTTTACACTTTTTTTAAGTCCCAGACTAACATGGAGTGGACATATATGGAATACCACGAACATGGCTAATTTAACCGCTAGTCACATTGAATAAATAAATAATACATTGAATAACGGATATATTTCTATTTCTACAACATTTTAACTTAAACTTTGATACCTTTTTTATATTTAAGTTTTAGATACTATTAAATAACACTGGCTTACTCAATTAACTGAATCTTTTAGATATTATTACGCTACAACTGACTGCAATATATTACACGTAATCTCATCTTTTCAACTGTTAAAAGCTTTTGATTGTGTGTAAGATTATTCCAACCTTCGAAAGCCGTAGGCATACGTTACCCACTCTTCGGTAACAAAGTTACAAACTAATTCAGGACTCCATCTTTCCCATTTCAAATTTCAACGGGGATTCGGAGTTGGGTGCTTCTTAACATATCGGGGAAATAGCAATATTCTACTGGGAAACATACTTTGAAAGGTTTCCCACAATTGGATTCTGGTAATTTTACATTACTGGACCGGTTCTTGGTCTGAGTACGCTTTGACCATGATCTTAGAACCGGCGAATCTGGTACTAAAATGACTGTCACTTATTATTTGCAATTCTTATCCTTCTATCCAGGAATTAGCAAGTCTGGTAATTACATTGAAGCGACTGCTGATCTGCCCTTCGTAATCCCTATTAGAGGAACCAGACAAATTTGAATCATGGTTACACATCCATAGTCGCAATTCATTCGCAATTCTTGTACTAGTATGAATATAAAGTCTTTATTTGAACGCGAATGTGGTGATGTTTATTTATTACTTACTCTTTCACGTCTTTTAACTACTTAATCCATCATGTAATTTTTTAAACATGTTGTCAGCTGGGCTTCAAGTTCTGTGGGGATGTAAACACGACATCTACATTAAAAAAACCTTGTACAACACAACATTTATGTATTAATTTGTAATTATGTATATTTTGGTCCCACCAAAGATACTTTGGACATAATGTCCTAGTACTTTCCTAGGTGTACCTACATACAACTTCCTTAAGTCCCGAATCCATTAGGGATATAGTTTCAAAACAGAATTCTCGTGTTCAGAAACTACTAGCTGCTTTCTACATGGGTGTATGTATTCGCAAGCTTCTGGCCATATAATCTAACCATTGATGGGAAAGCTATATAGTTCACAACATAGGTGTGTGTGATGTGTACGATGTACCGCTTTGATTCGAGTATCGGTGACACAAATTGAAAACCTAGTGAATACCTAGTCTTTGAGATTGGACATTATTAAAACCATCAGTTCGACATATACTACCTAAAAGAATTCACCAACTGTTTTACTTACCTAAATATCATAAAAGGTGATGGTGTAAAGAATATTTGTAATTCTGTAGGCCGAGCTACCGAATTTTTATAATTTTTCTAAAAAAAAATATTTTTTGCTAAAATCTATAATGCAATGTAGATTTAATAACCGAATAAAACATAATTAAAATGATAGACTAATGCTGCGATTTTTTTTTTAATCTTGCAAGAAATGGCGATCCACCGGATCAACTTAAATAAATCGATTTTAAACCAAAGAATCGACTCTTCATCCTTCGATTAATCGATATCAAATAGTTCTGTACCACAGACAGTTTTGACATCTCCATCCCAATCTTATCGGATCCCCATTAGCCTCAGCCCAACTTCAAATCTAGTTCGAGGTCACGGCCGGATTGTTTGAATACCGCATGTTCGGAATGTTCAATTAGATGTGCGGATGCTGTGTACTGCGTCTCAATTAGTGGCCTATAGGGCTCATTGTAGCTTGTATGTGGAAAGAAAATTTTCACTAGTCTTACTTTAATGTTTGTGATGTTGTAAGACTACTGAACCTAAACCACGATTAGCCAAAAATCAAATTTGGTTAAGATGGAAAATTGTAAAATGTAGTGACAAGTGGCTAGCTTGTCGCCTACACAATCACATACCCAAACCCGATATACCATTAGTCGTCTTTTACGACATGCTAGGCAAGAACCACAGTTGGCACATTATTTTTAGGTCCCAGACCAACATGAGACAATGGGCTAGGTTAGATGTAAATTATGAAAAAGTAGTGACAAGTGGCTAGCTCGTCGCCAACTCAATCACATACCCAAACCCCATACCATTAGTCACCGTTTACGGCATGCTAGGCAAGAAAAACAGTTGGCCCATTCTTTTCAAGTCCCCGACCAACATGTTTATTCAATTCTGTATATTTTAAAACCAACTCTTTGTTTTGATTTTGTCTATAAATTGAAGTTAAGTACTTTGTAGTCGATTGAACTGATATTTTTACCGACTGCCTTAACAACTTTGCCTCCCCAATTCCCAATTCGCTCGGAAGGTGTGGGAGCATACAGCTTCGTGATCAAAGGCATTCAAAGGGTACGAAGTTACATGTACGTACAAGTTTATATGTAGGCAAATAAACATATTTACATGTTAATTCTGTGGTGCTTCGTATTTAGGGTTACCAGATACATTCGTATTACTATGATGTGTTATGGTGTATGTTGTAAAGCCCTCATTTCGTCGTTTTAACAGCTTTGACTTATATTAAATTTCAGTATTTTATTAATCTATTTTTGATTGGGGGACTACATTTGACATGGTTGCAAAAAATATACCTTCTAGCTAGAAATACTGAGTTACATTAGTTAGCATTAGTATTATGACTTAAAATAAATATTAAATGTATTATAAAACTTAATGGGGCCATTTTGGCCAATACCCAAGTTGTAACAGCTACCTTCTCTTTATGGAATGGGTAACACTAAATAGCTTCTTCCCGGATTCTTCTCGGTAGATGCAACATTGCGAACCGGTGGTAGAATCATATCTCTTTCAACTGTTTTTAATGATTTATAAGTGTTTCTTTGAAACCTATATAAATAAAGAATATTTTGACTTTGACTTTGAGCTAGGTAGGTAGGTCATCAGTAACGTAACAAAGTTATAAAAATACATAAAACTTTCGAAGAATCGTTGTTCCAGACACAATAAATGTTTTATTTTATCCCAACGGTGCTTTCGCGCGCAGTTTCTGTATTATCAGTTTGTGTATTACTTTTACCCATCTAAAACATTTTGTGAGATAAAAATTTTAATAAATAAAAATGTGCCGCCAAATTTGTTGCTAGGTGCAAAACTTGAAAACGGCGGCTGGACTAATTGGGCTACATTTATTTAATATGTTTTTAAGTTATTTTTTCTTTAAAGTCCGAAGCTACTTGTAAGGTAAATATAATTTCGATTCAACCTGGAATTGACCCAATGTCGGCCTCGTTTTAAAGTAGAAACAGATTACCTGTTAAACCGTAATTGTTACCGGAATTCATTTAATTAGTAAAATAACAGCACGATCGCGGTTTAAACGCTAAATCCGATATCAAAATTTGGTTAACCAAGCACAAACGTAATAACTGAAACCGGTGCAACGTTACTGCGACTTTTCTATTGTTTTGATTGATGAACGAACGAATGAACGAAATATTGCGTGTTGCCGCGAGAAACTTCAGCGCGCAAATTGTGAAGAAGCGAACAAATTCACTCATTTCCTACAGAGATTTATTACCTCTACGTGCCACTGTTGGTTCATTTTATGTCACGTCATTTGCCAGGGCGTGGTGTGAGATTTTTCATCTTGCTCTAAAAGCATGAGCAAACACCTCACTGCTGGTCCCGCAAAAATATTTGCGCTGTATGAAACCAACTAAGGTTGTAAGGTATCACGCGAGGGATTTTCCCTCCTCACATTTTTATGAAAGTACAGTGGAACTCATGTAAGTGCACTTCACGGAGAGCTACGTGTATTAGTGGAGATGTTTCAGAAATTTCCACCTTTGCGTGTAAGGAATTTTTTAAAGGAAAACAATTTCCGTCTTGAAATAGACCAACTTGTGCTTACTGCGTCTTTGGAAATTCAGACATATAATAACTATCTACATCGATTTTTAACATCGACATCTAGAGTGATCCATAACTATGCTGTACCTCAAATAGAAAGTAGACATAGCTAATGATGACACTAGGAAAAGTCTTAATAAACCAAATTACTTAACAGTAATATTAAGAAGGCTTTTTTATATTAGCTCGGTAACGGCGCATCCCTATAACTAACTTTAAAAAATAATATATTTCTTAATGTCCATTATTAGTATAGGTAAATAAATATATTACAGCCTTTTAACAAAAACAAAAACGAAACACAATGAAAAATTATGCAGCATATGCTGTATACTTTTGAAAAATACTTAGTCTTGTCATTAGGTCTGACTTAAAAATCACACTAATATTTGTACGTAGTATATTATTACTCTGTGCTAATATTATAAAGGCGAACGTTTGTGATTCTGTGTGTGTATGTATGTTTGTTAATTATTCACGCAAAAACTGCTGAATGGATATGGATGAAATTTCGCACAGAGATAGATTACAGTCTGGAACAACAATTAGGCTACTTTTTATCCCGAAAAAATGCACAGTTAGGATACATAAATATTAGTCTACGAGGGCGAAGTCGCAGAAAACAGCTAGTAAACTCTAAACTGAAGAGTAATCCTAATACGCTTTCTCGTAAATTTTGATTAAAAATTCTCCTGTCGCAACCCTGCTGTTTCCCGCCCGTCTCTATCCCAAAGCGGCTGTGGTCGAACTATATCAAAACATTACTGTGACTGACTTAATAGACACAGGTCTCTGAGGATTCAAGGGTGGCGGTTCCTTATGATAACAACACTAAAGTAGTAATATATTATAGTATTCAGTTGAATTATTTACACAATATTTAATAAGAATAAAATTTAAAAAAAAAAAATGGTTTATTGTCTTTTACATTAAAACGCGTTTCTTACAATTAAAATACAAAATCGCAAAGATAAAAGGTGGAGGTTCAGCTTATGCTGACTTGGAGCGAGGCTCCCCGTCCGCGCTGGTTTTCAACCACACCTGCCTCTCTGGGATAATAATCTTCTTTTTCGTTTTATTTCTCGAACATTTCGTATTAACCACGATGCAGTTATCTTTACAGAATGTATAATAATCATACTTTGACGAACCTATCGGTTTAGTGATCGGACGTCCTGGCCACGAAGCCAGAAGCCGGATTCGAATCCCTCTCTGAGCACATGTTCATGTGATAAACATAGCCATTTTCACTTACATCCTTACCGTCAACTTTACAATATACATAGAGAGTATAGTAAATATATCGTTGAAAATATTCTTATGAGTATTTAAGCCTCGCCCCATATATCAGTTGTCTAGTATATAAAGCAATTAGCTTAAATACTTAGCTTGAAGCTTGAGAATTAGTGTGCTGAAATAATAATAAATAAATAAATATCAGACTACATCACATACATTGATCTGACTCCGAGGTAAGTAGCTAAAGCACTTGTGTCACGGATATCAGAAACAACAAGTATTATAAATATATTCTTAAATATTGGGTATTAACACCCAGACCGGAACAAACACAAGTATTCATCATACGAATATTTGTCCTGGGTGAGGATCGAACCCACAATTGGAGCATGGGGCAGGGTCACTACCGAATGCGCCATCGAGCTTGTCAAATGAAAGCTTGTCAATGAAATTAACTTAAAAGGCCGGTAGCTTAGGCACTGGTTTCTTTCCATTTCTTCGCCCGCATACCTCCCGTTTTTCCTTAGCGAATAATTTACAACGCTCCGTCCCGCCGCAAGTTTGCCCAGTACTCTTGGTACTTACCTATTGGTTGCCCTTTTGTTCCCAAGCCGTCGCCCCCGGGCACGGCTTTGTTCGACGCGACTTGCCTCCCGTTAGGATTTGCCTTTAGCGTAGGGACGTAGCTACATCGATGTTTAATAAATATTATCATTTTTTTATAAATAATCAACGCACCTCGGTTTCGCATGATAAGAACAAACAATATGAAGCTATACATTATACTTTCCTCTTAAATCACTCTATCTTTTGATGAAAACTGTATCATCATAACTTGTATAGTTTGAAAGTGCTAAGCGATAATACAGAAGCGGCAACTTTGCCTTGTACTATGTGAAGATAACGTGAGCTTTTACTTACTTTTACAAAATTCTAAATAGATCTTGATGTTCGTTTCTATAAAAAATATTATAGATATATATGTAACATAGAGTGTACTTTAATATGGCTATTCGCTAATAATTTAAATCATTTACTAGTATATATATATACGAGTACGTAATAACAGTATTAAAAAAAATCATAAAGATATTTAGTTTAATCGATGGTTTCAAGACCAATATGTCGACATCGGTGTTTTTTTCACTTCCAATATTGATAGGTACATCGAACCATCGATGTATTTCCGTACAATATTAGCATCCCTATTTAGTGATTAATGTAATTATAATATCTCGAGGGGCTACGTCGAGATGTTTGTGTGTGGATTTCGTGTTTGTCTGTCGACGTACGATTTGATCAAGAGTTTGTTCCCACAGGCCTGTCATCTTTGATTAGCTCACTTTAATGAGACTCTTCAAATTAGTCTGACATTTAAATTCGATCATTGAAGCACGGTTAATAAATTGTTGAAATTGATTTTACAATGTGTGCCATATAAGTGCTCACAAATGTAATTTATAATTGTTGAATGATTTCAAAAGCAACCTTATCATGTAGCAAGCTAATCACTATAAGCATCAATATTAAAAAATAGCTGCCTCTTTAAGTTTGTACATAAAAAAAAGGTTTTCGATACTGCAAACCATATTTTAAAAACATTTCGATCAGTCAATCTATTACGATAAATTTTTTTAATTACTTCTCCATGTTTATTTGGTCCCATGTTGGTCGGGGACTTAAAAAGAAGTGCCAACTGTGTTTCTTGCCTAGCATGTCGTAAAAGGCGACTACTGGTATATAGGGTTCTAGGTATATCATTGTGTAGGCGACGAGCTAGCCACTTGGCATTACTTTTTCCCAATTTTCCATCTAATCCAGCCCATTGTCCCATGTCTGAGACTTTAAAATAATGTGCTAACTGTGGTTCTTGCCTAGCATGTCGTAAAAGACGAGTAATGGTATATAGAGTTTTGGGTATGTGATTGAGTAGGCGACAAGCTAGCAACTTGTCACTACTTTTTCACAATTTTCCATCTAGCCCAACCCAGTTTTGTTTTTGGCTGAATGTATAAATAAATAAATGAACATACGACTTCTTGTAGATAAAGCCTAAAAAAAAACTTAAGAATTATTCTATCTAATATAAAATGGTTTTCAAATCCAAACTAAGATTCACTAAGTAAGTAATGACTAAGATTCAAACAAAAACATTCTGATTGACGACTTTACACTTTCAAAGAATAACTGTTTGAAGTACAATAATAGGTTTTTCTATTTTTAAATTCTTTAAATATCTTCTAAAAAACATCGATTTAACGAAAATAACCTCATTCTCTTTTGTTTCAGACTCTGGACGAGTGGTCATTCGACGTATTTGCTTTGCATGAAGCGTCGTGTGGGGCGCCCGTGAAATACCTCGGGTATGAGCTGCTCAACAGATACGGAATGATTCACAAGTTTAAGGTAAGACACACAGATAGGATCTTTCTAGAGCAGTGTTTTTCAATCTGGGGTCGCATCCTGCACTGGGGTCATGAAGCCTTACTAGAAAGGTCACCGCCGAAAAGAAAAAGGCAAAGTTCTACACACTTTAACTGAGAAACTTTTTTCTGTGTATGGTCCAAGGGGGTCGCGAAAGTTTATCAAAGGGGTTGCGTGTTGAAAAAGTTTGAAAAGCACTGTTCTAGAGTAAAGCCAATGACGTAACTATAGAGTGTCCGAAAGTCCAAGATGCCACAAGTTTTAAAGGGCCCCAAAGGCCCCTGAGCTCAGGAGACTGGCTTACTTTCTAGCATTAATATCGGACACTGTCAGAGCAAGGACCCCAAATAATGAAATAGTCACAGGTCCCAAACTGTGTAGTTAGGCCACTGGGAGTAGCGGTAGTAGCTCAGGTTACGAAAATGACTTACCACACACCTAACATGCAAGGGGTGCTAAATAAATAAATATCAGACGACATCACATACATTGATCTGACTACATAGTTAGTAGCTTAAGCACTTATGTTACGGATGTCAGAATCAACAGTGGTATTACCAATACATACTTAAATAGTAGATATTAACACCCAGACCCAGAACAAACACAAGTATAATCACACGAATTTTTCGTTCTGGGTGAGGATCGAACCCACAACTCTTGACGCATGTGACAGGGTCACTACCGAATGCGCCATCGAGCCAGTCAAACTAACTAACTAACTAAACTTCACGCGACTTCCCAGTCAACAAAACAATTAACCTTTGGATTTTTAACACCTACGAACGTTTTGCAACATTAGCAGCTTACTATTTTCAAACTGACCTCAGCTTAAAATGGAACTAAATTCTAAAGAAGAAGAAAAATATTTTATCTATTTCATGAACATGCTGTATAAACCACGATGCAATTTTTCCTACTTAAAGCACGAATACGCGGAATTCTGTTTCCACGAAAGCTTGAAGACTAACGTCTGGTATTATGGAAGAAGTATTTTTAAAAGATTTTTTCTTTGGAGAAAGAGTAGAAATTCCATTTAAGCGTTCCAACGAGTTTAATTCTTAGATAACTCTCTTATATGAAAGAATCTGCGAGAGTGTATAATTCTGTGGATAGCGCAGAGATTTCCGGTAATGTTTACAATGAATAGGTACTTTCCTAAAATATAACGTTACTTCAATGCGAATTTTCGATTTGTTTTCGATTTGTTAATCATTGCGAATTTTCGATTTGTTCTCGATGTAGTATTTTTCTAATAACCTTTCATCAAAAATTCCAATAAATAAACACAATATCTGGAAGTAATCTGGAACATCGTGGACTAAAACTCTTTCAATATTAGTTTTTCTCTGTGCAAAAGCTTATATTATGTGGATTTAATAATTTAACTTTTAATAATTAAAAAATCCTACCTTGCTTTTGTACATTTTTTTTAAACTTGTAGTGTTCCGTAGTCCAACATTCAATATTTACTTAATATCCACTAACAAACAGAGCAACTAAATGGAAAATATCATAACGATTCGGGATCCTTGACCATATTGTACGACCGTCTGTTAATAATAGACGAGCCTGCAATTTATTCCGAGGTAAAAGTAGAGGATATTTGGAGAACCACTTCAACAAAGGGCTGCTCTGAGAGGCCGGAGGAATGGATTGTTAGGTACTCAGAGATACAAGACCGCATTATCTCAAAAAGATGTGTTTCATAATTCGGACTGCGAAATATGTTTGATGGAGCATACAGATTAGCGACAGAGACCGTAGCACAATGGAAAGGACACGCGCCCTCTTATCCGAGTATGTGAGTTCGAACCCGGACAGGTATACTAGCATTTTAGAAATCGTAATAAGGTGGGGCGCTAACATTGTGATTATATGTATATTATAAAAACACTGGATTTGTAACCATGGTTCAATAAATTTATCTGATTTCCCTACTCAAGCGTTACAAAGGACGGATACGCCATTAATGGATTATTCCATTGAAGCGGAACGAGAATTTCCATTTAACCAGATTTTCTAAATCCAGTATTATGGACTAAATTAACTCCGGAACATGACGCTAGAAAGATAATGACAGATGAGCGGCAATTTAACTCTTTCACTCATTATAGATGAGATAAAGTCGCCAACAAAAGTTGCCGATGAAACGCGGATATCGCATAACCCTCCAAATACAAAGACATGTAAATAAATTCGGAACCATCTGGAATGTCAATACATACATATATACTTAGAAAAGAGAAAGTATGAAGTAATGTAAAGAACAAAAATCTCTTCATATTGTTTCTACGTTACAAATTCTTCTAAGGTATTACCTCAGTGCACACCTGCTAAAGCTAAAATTGAACAAAAATATCTTCGTCAAATGCGCGATTTGCAGATGCTAAAGCGACCCCGTTAATACTAACATTAATCCAATTTGTTGGGCTGTTACTTCTCAGGGAAAGTTCGCGTTTCTTTCATTTACTTCACGTTTCGTTCGCAGGGAGAGAGGATTAGTTACATCGGAACGCTTTTTCAACTAAGTCGAAACTTACGTTTATAGATACATTAGCTTCTGCCAGCGGCGTTTCTCGCGTGGTACGTCGATAAAACATAGCTTATGCGTTATTCTAATGTTTAAGCTATAATATTGCAGAGTTTCATTAAAATCCATGCAGTATTTTTTGCGTGAAAGAGTAACAAAGATCCACACATCCATACATCCATACAAACTTTCGCGTTTATAATATAAGTAAGATTATACGATCCGCGCCTTCGACTGGGTACGCTAAAGTAGGTAACTTAAAATAGTTTTGTAACATATAGATACTTCCATACCTACCAACACTCATCAGCAAGCTTCTTATACCACAATTAGCTAAAAATAAACATTATGTTATCGTAAAATTGTGCAAAAGTAGTGACGCGTGGCCAACTCGTCGCCTACACGATCACAAACTCAACATACTTACAATACACCCTTAGTCACCTTTAAATACTAGGCAGGCAACACAGTTTACACATAATGTTTAAGTATTAGATCAACATAGAACACAGATGTCAAGAAAGTAATTAACTTCTACTTTTCTACCCCAAACAATGTTTTCAATTCCCAATCGTCCATTAATGATCTACTAAACATTTGTCCCTCTCCCCTCCACTTTGTCTTCTTTAATAAGCACATAAAGTTTTCGTATTAAAACAATTTATATTACGAGACGACGACGATTCACCCTAATAAACTCTAATTAATTTCCCCAACGCCAACCCTCGCTGGACATACTTCAGGCTGTAATTAAATTAAGACAACGTTATTACAGGAATTTTTCTGCCCCTTGATATTAAAGATATGATTTCGGAAAATTTTTCATCAACGCTCGAGTCGAGGTGAAACTTTTAATAGCCTCTCAACTTGAAAAGTAACTTGGCTCTTCGTGAATTCTGCACAAACGGATCTTTTAGAGTTGCGTACGCAATAGAAAAAAAACTTAATGTCTCTGATACCTGTCCCGTTATTAGAGTGACTTTAGGCCAATATTGCCCCTTTTTTGACGCAGGGAGTGCGTTACGCACCGTCACTCTGCTCGGGGGAACAGGGTGGTGTATGGGACTCCCAGGTGTCGCTGAGTCGGAAACCCCTGCTCCGGCCAAAGATGGTGGTTGGCCGGGGTATACCCACAAAACCCTGCGGTACCCCTCATCGCCTGTGTGGAGGTGTTATGGGAATTTGGGCTAGCCTTATCGGTCACGACTCCTTCGGAGATCAGCCTGCCCTAAAAAGCGGGCTCCACTAGCCCCTCTCCGTCGGAGGGAGACGGAAATGACTGGGGTACTGGAATGGTTATTGGCCAGTCCTACGGCGACGGAGAAGCGTGCAAGGCAGATGTGGGTGCCCCGCACCCACCATACATTGGTCTCCGTCAGGATGGGTGAGACGGTTGTAGAGTCGCCTCGTTTGTCCCCTCCTGGAAGCCAATGTCCTATAGTGAATATTGTCAAGTAATTTTTTATTGTCAAAAAAGGTCAAGGAACAAAATAATGGACATTTAACCTATTTTAAGACAAGTGTGGTATTTGTTTAAAGGACACTGAATAAAGTACGTACTAAAACATATAAATATAGGGAGGTGATATCAATTTTTAGCTTATTAATTAATAAGTATTTATTGTGAAATCAAAAAAACGAAACAAAATTGGTTTTTTTGCATATTCAATGACCGTACACTAAATTAAAAAAAAACTGTGTTCCTAAAATTTGTTAAATGTATATAATAGTAATGTTAGATATATTTAACAATGTAGGTACTGAATTCTTCGTACCAATAAAACTCGCACTTGACGGTTTCTTAAATTTTCGCGTCAAAGACTTTGAAATCAGATATTACAATGATTGTCAACTTATTTCATAAAGTGAAAAATATGATTATTTTGCATCTACATTAGCCTATCTGATTTCCATAATCATCAGCGTAGCGTTACGGGATGCGCAATAGAGGTGCGCTCAGTCTATTATTCTGGACTTGGGATGGGATCGTTGACGTGCGTAGCTTTCCCAGGTGCCCTCCCCATGCGATTCGTCGCAACACCCCTGGATTTTAGTAGGTAGGCCCCCCTATATCATGGGGGGAGAGTCCCACATAACTACTTCACCTCCCCGGTGGAAGGGTATGCGTAAGGCATATTCTGGACATAGCTAGTCTGGTATTTACATTGAGGCGATTTCCTATTATAACCTTCATAACTCGTAGATAGGGTTACCACACAATGGCTCATCATGGCTAAACATCCATAGTTAGTTTGAATGTGCAGGTTTCATCACTATGATTTCCATCACCGTCAAGCAAGTGTATAAAATTGTCCGGATTTAAACCAGCAAACCTCGCATATGAGACGCATGTCCTTGCCATTGGGCTGTTACAGCTTTGTTAATAATGCCCTCCTAACCGATATCGGTCACGGCCAATCTTATCGAGAATTAGCCGTCTGCGCAGGAGATATTATAGTGCACAAGTGTGTGCGCAAACACAGGTGCACTCTCTGTTCCCTCACTCTCATAGTCCGGTGAGACAGCAATTAAATAAATAAATAAAGATCAGACTACATCACATACTATTCGACATGACCGGTGAGAGGTTAGGCGCAGGACCAACGGCTTAATGAGCTTTTCGAGGCACGGAGGTGATTAAATCGCCAACTTCCTGACTCCGGACTATTACCGAGTAATTTCAATATTGAAATAACCAACCACTTTTTGGCCGGACCCGGGATTTGAACCTGAGACCTCTTAGTCCTTAGGCGGCGCATGCTACCACTATACAAACGAGGCAGTCATGGCTCCATTATTCTACCTGCTCTTCTGATTCTATCATGACCTTTTTTTTTTAGATTTTAATTAGTTCAAATGGTTCTAACTTGGACAATACATTTAATGAGACATTTGAATGATATAATCGCATTATTGGAATACTCAAAGCACAACGGTACCAATATTGCATTGAGGTACATATTGTATAATAATTAGCAACAACGACAAAGCTTTATTTAATGAGTGACCATTTAACTAACTAATACTCTTATGTTTAAAAATAAAATAGATAAATTCAAACTAGCACACCAATTTATGTATCTCTAAACTAAGCATATGTGTTTGTACTATGGATACTATGTAATGCATAGAAATTGGTTTAAAAAGAATGTGCCAACTATTCTTGGCTGAATGTGGTTGAAGGGGCCTACCTTGTGGTGATTTGTAATGTTATGGTTGTATGTATCTTACCCAATATTCACGATTTCATTTAACAAGATTCCGTATCCCTTTAATGAAAGGATTCACCAAGCGACTGTGCATCGAACTTTCACTTCGAATACGATATTATGCTACTACCTACAACTAAATTATCACCCTTGTCACAGAGTCTATTCCCAGTTCCACACGAAGTTATCATGAGCCGAGGTGTATAAACAAGACAGGAACTGAGTCGAACTCGAGCCACACGCAACCGAACTTGCTCGAAACTCCAGTGAAATTGGTATAATTAGAAATTAATTAGTTAGCTTAGTTAGTGTACCTAGTTGGAGGATTTTTGGCAGAATTCTTGATTCTTTTTATACGTAAAAGTGTTCCGTGGAGCTTAAGAATTTTACCCAAATTTTATGATTCAAATTTTGGTCATCCATATCAGCATGGTTTACGTAGTAAACTTACCTACTTCTACTTGAAGTCTTTTGTTAACTGGGAACTATTTACTTGACTAAACTTTTTGGTTCTTATTTTACCAAACAACATTTGATTTTAAATGCAATATGATGAGCATATCACTAACAATACCGCAAATATTACCAAACGCATTGTAATAAAGCCTAAGGCAGTCTAGCTTATACATTAAAATCATTAATAAATTATTATGTAAAATGGCTCACTTGAAATTGGCTTAATTTATACTTTTCTATTTAATTATCTATCGTCTCTGAACCTTAACAAACAAAGAAAAGAAAAGGTCGGTGGAAGCGCACAGATTTAGCAATGTCAGCCACATTGCTAAATCTGTTCGCTTCCACCGAACTTTGAGTAAATGTTACAAGAAGTCGTTTTTAAGTTTATTAGCCGGTAATAGTTTGCATAGCTGATGCTGCAGCTTCCAATTGTTTTCCGAGGGGTTTTAAACTGCGAGCCACCGTTTAATGAATCCTTCCTCTCATTAAGTTGAGCAGAAACTAAACTTATTATTTAACAAAGATATTTAAGCGAATGCCTTTGCTGTCAGTTGTAAGACTTGTCAGAGCTCCAGGCAATTTCTGGTTTTATTTCTGGCGTTAAAAAGTTTTGATGAATCTCCTGCGGTACCTTATGTGAATAAAAAGTTGGTAGTAAATTGGAATTCTTGCAATAAAGGTCAGGATCATCAAAATATTTTTGACCGGTGAAACTGTGACACACCATTAACTTTCAAATTTAGGTGTTTTAAAGTAAGACATCGCGTACAGATTAAAATAGTCAGGTTAAAAAATAAATGTTAAAGGCGTAATTATTAACAGAATGGAGAATAGGAGAATAAAGAGTCTGGAGAATGTATACTGTAGTATATATACTAGCATATTACAAACAAATTTAAATTAATTGCGAGTATTTTTTGAGAGCATATAAATGGTTTCATTTCGGCAGATATAAGATAGCTACTGAGATTTTTCTGTTATAAATAATAAAGTTACAGCGATTGATGTTTTATCTAATTATTTTAAATCTATCTATAAAATATCTGCCCTGGCGTGATACGTATGTGTATAGTCTATTGAATGAACTCTTAGATGATGGGAAAATGCAAACCTGATTCTTGATAAGCAGCTTCAAATATATAAGCTCCATCTTAACAAGTAGGTAATGTTCTTGACAAAAAAATAATATGAAACTTTATAAATTGGATTTTGAACTCAAACTCAAAATACCTTTATTTGCGTGGGCCTCAAAAAAGTACTTGTAAATCGTAAAATAATTGATACAAAATAGAACAATTTGAATCTACCACCGGTTTGGAATGTCGCATCTACCGAGGAGAAACCGGCAAGAAACTTGGTAGTTACTCTTTTTAATGCCAGATTGAATAACAAATTAAAATTTACAGATTAACAGATGTGGCACTTGTTCACAAGTATGACGTATGTGTCAGCCATCGTTTCACTTGACTTATATATTTCGTCATCTTCTCATTTAATATAAGTGCCATAACTTATGATATGTGTTATAACTTATATTTAATGCAAGGATGACGAGAAAAATCAGTTAAGACTTGTGATTTTTATAACTGGGTAGGTTACTACTTTTTCACATAATTCAATCTAACTCAAATCAATTCTTTTAGCAGCTAAAAGTGGTTACAAGGTTCTTACCTTGTTACTCTTTTGACTCCGCCTACCCCTTCAGAAATCGCCTGCATTATGTTGTATATATTATTTTACTAGGTGCCCCCAACAATTCTGGAGAACTTCCTCAGCCGGATAGAGGAGGGCTACTGCAGGTTCCAGAACCCGTACCACAACAACCTTCACGCAGCTGATGTCGCCCAAACGGTGCACTATATGCTCTGCCAGACAGGACTGATGGTGAGTATCCTTATTGCCCAGTACTATTAGTCTTCACTCATGGGCGTACGCAAGGGCGGACAGGCGTGGGCAGCTGCTCCCTGGAGCTCGTGTGTCAAGGTTCCTGGTCATTTATTTACTATCAATAATATTGTATTGCCCGCCGCTGGACCAAAACTGCGTACGCCCATGTCTTCACTTCTTATCAGTTTCATGTTGCATCGTAATAGATAAAAACGTTC
Source organism: Glyphodes perspectalis (assembly GCA_951394215.1). Classification (NCBI taxonomy): domain Eukaryota; kingdom Metazoa; phylum Arthropoda; class Insecta; order Lepidoptera; family Crambidae; genus Glyphodes; species Glyphodes perspectalis. The sequence continues at coordinate 14,944,516 of OX596202.1, read as the reverse complement.
ATCTCTTTTTAGTTGAGTTATATTAGTTCACTTGTAACGACCCCTAGCATCATTGTCTTTTGATGATATAGAAAAGTGCCCTTTTAACACCACACGCGCATTTACGAATCAAAGGGCCAGCATAGTGAACTGTGCTGACTATATTTTGCTACCAAACATACTTTTACCATTTGATATTGATTCAGATAGGTTTTTAAAATCATGTTATCTGTTCTACATATTGATTTGGAAATTATAGTTGTTCCTAGTATAGGATAATAGTAGGTATTAGATATACTGTTTAAAACAAGAGCAAATGCCGTTCTTTCTTAAGCAATAAATAATGGTTTTGTCAAAATATGGAAGGGAATATTTGTCTGTATTGACAGAGTATGTATTAATTATGTTTTCCTCCTTGTCAGAATTGGCTGTCAGATCTAGAAATCTTCGCCACCCTGGTGGCAGCCGTGGTCCACGACTTCGAGCACACAGGCACCACAAACAACTTCCACGTGATGTCTGGCTCGGACACGGCTCTGCTCTACAACGACCGGGCTGTGCTGGAGAACCATCACATAAGTGCTGCTTTCAGGTAAAAGCACCAATTATACTTTAATATTCTGTATACGAGTTCGGATATCTTCACATCAAGTGGTAAAACGAGAATAAATTGAATAATTTCTTGGAGTCCACGTACGTATAGTGACTTTTATAAAGAAACCATTTCGTTTCTTCGTGGATACGTCATGCACTTTTTACTAGGGGTCATAAAAATGTCTGCATCATATTTGATCTCAAACTATAGCAACGTATTGTCAGCAAAAGACTGAGATAATACTTAGTATAAAAATCTCCACCCTATTTAAGTATAATGCGAAGCATGATATCATCTATTGATATCATCTGGCTTTAGTTTCAGTGGCACAAAACTTATAAAGTCGCTAGAATATTTATAAAGTGATCGGTTTTCCATTCTTACAAAGAATAAATTCTTAAAACATTTATTTTTTGAAGTCAGAAAACTTACATGTCTTTTCTTAAAAATATGTTGTATGCCTTTTTCAAATATAAAAATCTGAATCCATTTCATCATCTTCCTAGCGTTATGTCCCATGTTTAGACGGGGTCTGCTCAGACCATGATCCAGGATTTAGAGAGTCTAGTAATTACATTGAAGCAACTGCCGATCTGACCTTCGTAACCCTAAGATAGGGAAACTAGACAATTTTTTAGATCATGGTAACAAATCCAAAGTTGTTTGAATTTGCAGGCTTCATCACGATGTTTTCCCTCACCGCCGAGCTAGTGGTATAAATACGTACATAGATTTGAAAAATCTAGAGGTACGTGCCGGGTTTGAACCCGCACTCCTCGGTTAAGAGGCGCGTGTCCTTACCATTGAGCTACCGACTCGCTAAAATTCTAAATTAAATCCCTAATACCGAAAGCGAGTATTTGGTCTACAACACATGGCATAGCAAAAAACCTTTCACCAAAGTCACCATAGCCAATGGACGTTTGTAACACCAATAAGTCATCACAGTATCAAAAAACTAACATCCTTTTTCTCAAGAAAGTTTTGTATACCTTTCGATCTTGAAGGTGCTTTCGTAAATCCTCTTTCAAAAAGACCATGCCTTTAGGAAAAATTGTAACAAGCGATTTCACTCCACAACTTCAGCGTTTGTTGGACAAAATGCCTCATGTAAAAGTATCTACGATTTATATGGTGCCAAACTATGGACGATTTCTCAAACGATGAGTGATGGGATTTAGACACAAGCATTAAATCAAATTCCTCAGCACACGTCCCGTTATACAAAAGCTAGAACACACGCAAAGAGATAAAGTTAAATGTGTCCATTAAATTTTCAATCCCACCTTAACAATTTGTCTTTTGAAGACCCTCTTCGTTTTGAAATCCTTCGCAATTTGATTCTCCCTTCCCTTTCAATCCAGAAAATACACCGTTACATACTTTACCACCTATAAAATCTTGCAGCTTTATTGTGCTGGAGGTTTAAGGCCTCTTAACAATACAGAGCATATTCTAAGTAGAACACCTTACGTACTATATTCTTATGTTTTTATAATTTTGCGTTGCATTATTTCTAGTAAATAAATCTTTTTTTTTTTTTTAGACTGACACACCAATTCCCTAGTTCCAAACTAAGCTGATGCTTGTACTATGGATACTAGGTGAACGGATAGACATACTTAAATACGTTTATAAACATCCATGACTCGAGTACAAATGTCCATGTTCATCACACGAAACATTTGCCCCTTGCGGGATTCGAACCCGCGACCCTTGGTTTCGTGGCCAGGGTCTCTGACCACTCGACCAACGGGCCAGTCAAAGTATTATGCTATGATGTTTAATATGCCAGTGTTAGATAGCCCACTTACCGAGGAATATATTGGTTATATAACATTAACCATAAACGCGGGTGAAACAGCGGGCACGGCTATCGAATAATAAGTATAAAATCTCTTTGCCTACCCCGTGGCGTGAAGTTTAGTTAGTTAGTTAGTTATGTTATGATGTATTTGATCAAAACGTGTGTTGTAAAACATCTTATTCTAAAATAATTTCATACGAGAGATTGCTCAAGCTAACATATGTACAAGTATGACTAACAAGTCGTAGATATTAAGATAATATATCTTCATATCAGCTATCATATAAAACGACTCAATATTGAAGGACCTGTTGCTCCTAGTAGACGAACTATTCACATTCCCATATCTCTTTGTTGGCAGTGAGCAGAGTAGTTGACTTAACTATTGTTGTGTTTCTTATTGCCATAATAGAGTCTTAAAAGGGAAATAAGTAGCAGAAAACAACTACACGGAAGTTGTATACTAATGCTTTTATATATTTTATACTTATTATTAGATAGCTGTGCCCGCGGTTTCACCCGTGTTTATGGTTAATGTTATAAAGCCAATAGTCTTCCTCGGTAAATGGGCTATCTAACATCGACATATTTTTTCAAATCGGACCAGTAGTTCCTGAGATTAACACTTTCAAGCAAGCAAACAAACAAACAAACACTTCAGCTTTGATGCCACGCTACATCAATGATGCCACTGCTGAGACACTCGTCTATTTAGTGAATTTAGTGACTTCTAAATATAATAAGACGTTGTTTGTCAAACATATAATTTCAAATTATTAAGAAATAACTTCATAGGCTTTAACTAATGGTAAAATTAAAAAAAAAGGCAAAAAAATCAAGTCTGTCGTATGGGAGCCCCTTTTAAATATTGATTCTATTCTGTTTTTTTAGTTTTTGTTGTTATAGCGGCAACAGAAATACATTACATGTGAAAATTTCAATTGTCTAACTATCACGGTTCATAAGTGACAGACGGACGGACAGACAGACAGACGGACTTAGGGTCCTGTTTTACCCTTTTGGTACGGAACCCTAAAATGGTTATGTTTTAAGGTTCTTTATCATAGAATCGTCTGTGTATGTTATCAATATCCCTATTTTATTTCTGAATTCGTTACTGGAGACAGCTAGGTGCGTCAGCCCGGTCAGTGACGGGTCGGCTTTGATTAAAATGCAAATTGTGTAGGACGCGGCGCGTTTAGCCTGCAGCAGAATATACCGGTATCTGCAGGGTTATGCTAACGGGGAATTGCTACGGTGACGTGGCTAGATTAAACGGGAAAGGAGAATGGAGATGAATTCGAATATTAATTGGGACTTCGATATTCGTCATCGTACATACGTTACCAAATGATAAATGGGTCATTACATAATGCCGGGGCATTATGAACAATTACCAATATGAGATGGCAACTTGACAATAACTATTCAAATAATCTTATTGTCCGGACATTGTACATAATGTCCATCACCTATGTGAGACATCATCTATAAAAAAAACTAGCGGCCCGGTACGTGCTTCGCTACGTATAAAGTTTCAATTTGACAGCAAAATTCCCATTAACAAAATGATCCGCAATTTATTGAATTCATTTGTTACAAAAAATGTGATAAATGAAGAACCGCTGTACCGATTTTATGCAAACTTCACATAAACCATCTACTAAATAGTCCGAACAAAGCCTAAACATTTGGTTTGGATAGGTGAGCCCGTTCTTGAGTTATAAATAAGATTGAAGACTTCCTAAATGATAAGCATATATGTTTAACTTCATAATGAAGTGTTCACCTGCAGTGTTGTTACCTAATAATAAGTACCTATAGAATATTAAGCACTAAATTGTAATTTTTTGCATTTAAAAAAGTAACTATCGAGTTTCTTGCCGGTTTCTTCTCGATAGATTCTACCTTCCGAACCGGTGGTAATCCTTTTTTCTGTTTAAATTGACTATTTATAAGTGCTTTTTTGAAGCCTATATAAATAAAGAGATTTTGAATTTTTTAATTTGAATTAAAATGACAACGAAACGTGGCATTAATTTTATATATATTGATATGATTCATTACCATACTTTTTATTTCGACATCATCATTCTAGCGTTATGTCCCGTGCTTAGTCAAGGCTCGCTTCTTCTCTATATCCTGGATCATGATCCGTGGTAGACCATGATCCAGGATTTAAAGAGTCCGGTAATTACATTGATGCGATTAATCATAATGCTCGGGCATTATGTATAATGTCCTCATTAATCACTTGGTTCATAATACATATACTCAAACCTATTGCTATACGTAGACAAAACACCATTCACCAAATCGTTAACTTTCATTTTAAGTTTTAGTCTCGTGTGACCAGTTTTCTAATTGCGCACGGGGTGATGACTAAAATTTGTTTAGCGGTGAAATGCTGACTGCTAGATGTGAATGGAATAGGGAATGTAGATGAATTGGAAAATTAATTGGAACTCCCAAAGACGTCTTTGAGGCGAAGTTTTGACAGTGTTGCATATTATTTTTATATTTTGAGCGCCTTGGGCGACTATGAAAGCTCGACACTTGTTATAAAAAAGTGAGCTCTTTGCTTACTTTTTCCTTCTCTAAGACAATGAATAATCAAACATGAACTTAGAGAATTTTCTTGATGGAATTAATTCTAAACTCATTACTATAGAGATCCATAGTAGCTTAACGCAGATACTTATTTTACATAACAAGTATTTTGAATACTAATTAAATAGTCTCTTTTAATTTAGATTCACGAGCCAAGTATTCAATCAACCTCTCGAAACAAAATTCAGAATGTAAATTCTAATAGATTACAACCTATCCATTTGGATTAAAAGTCACTTTTAAAGTACTTAAACTTGCTTTAACCGAAAATAACATTAAACGGTTGGATCAATGTTGAAAAAGTCGTGGAATCATCTTCTGACTTTAAAATTCAAGATGGGCTTTTTAGCACTTAAAGTAGATGGATTATATTACGAAGTGAATAGATTTTATAAGCATTATAAAGTATTCAATTCAATTCAAATATGACTCGTACACGATTTCAGAGAGGCTCCAAGGCCCATTCTGTTCTTTGTATCCCAAATAAGACGTGCGTCATGACCCAACAGCACAGCCAATTTCGTCGCGAAGAAACTCAACAGTCGATCCTATGAAAGGGAGAAAGGATAATAAAGAAAAAATGAAAAAAAATCAGAATTTCTCCGAACAAAAGAAGTAGGGATGCGTACTCGTTATAATACGATATAATTTCCCGAGGGATCGGGATCGAGGTCTTTTCACGCGAGTTTTCAGATCGTGTATGAACACTACACGTGATTGGCAGCTTATTATAGCATATAAAATTTATCGATCCTTTCAAAGGGTTTTGTTTTTATAATAAAGTGTATTTCGAGAACTTAAGATCGTTCTATTTGTCAAGATCAATAGAAATAAAACAAACTGTTCTCAACCATTTCGCCGATCGTAAAAAGATTTGTACACCTACTTTCTTAACCCGGCGTGAGTGAGGTGGGGTATGTCATACCCGCTAAGTTTTTAAACGCAAATTATTTAATGTTATTGGTGCTATGCGAGTCCCGCCTTTGCAGTAGCTGGAGGTAAGGGTGCCGGGGACGCGATGCGGCATCAAGTTAAGTGTTGCGCCGGCGGCGACTGGAGATACACGTGCGCAAACGTTGCAGGGGTATGTTATACCCGACCTCGTAGTCGGTGTCACATATTTGTGTTGACAGTAGGTTTATAATTTATTGTTATTTATAGTATTTTGTGATTTGTTTTTAGATTTATCAAAATGTCTTATGAAGAGAATGAACGTCGGCTTCAAAAATTGTTAGAAAATTGCTCAAGTGCCAGTTCCTGTGACTCTGAGAGCGAAGAAGAAATTGACAACTTTTCTCAGAGAAGTGAAGAAAGTGATTCATAAAACTTTAAGTTCCTTGTTTAATTATAATTGTAAGAAGATACTATTTTATGTTGATTTACCAAAGAAGTTGGATTTTTGTTAGATTTTTATGCGAAAAGTAGTACAACTAACGAAACTCGTAGTTTTTCCCAAAAAAATTTGTTACAATATTTGTTTTAATAATAAATAAAACTTTTTGGACTTAAAGTAGATTTTCTTTGTTTACCTTGTTGAACGGATCCTATTTTTATAATAATATCCATTTAAAAGTATAATTACACAATCTAAATAAAAAAAAAATAACATCAAAGTTTCGGGTATCTCATACCCACCTCGTAGTTGGTGTAACAATTCGTCACCTCATTCACGCCGGGTTAAAACCGTATTTGAAGACATACATTAGGTACATTTCGCAAATAACATTTGTGTTTTTATCAGTAATATATTGTCTGCTAACAAATAATATATTTTCGGTACTATTCACTAATAGCAAATGGCATTTGTGTACAGTATATAAGTACAGGAATATATACTACATATGACTAAGCGCTCAAATGGCAGTAATTTCATATCATAAAACCAACGTTTTTGCAAATACAGTTAATTGATAGGTACGGTTCTCGAAATTTAAGATTTTTTATTTACTTTTCTTAGTTTTTGTGCTGATGTAGATGTTCAACATTAATTATTAAACATTTTCTAAAGCCATGTCATAGTTTCCATTGTTTTCAAACTCGTATTCAATCGCTATCAAGAAAGATGGTACGTTGAGAGACTGATCAAACAGCCGAAGCACTCGACAATGTTAATTTCTGAGTCTGGAAGACAAAGATGAACTTGGAAACAGTTAAGGTGCTTTCATAGTTAAATAATCGCTTCGTGAAACTTGAATAATTTCAAGCGGGTCACCAAAGGTTTAATAGCAGGCCTATTTTAGATGGTTAGATATTCCATTGTAACTTAGTTTCGATCATGTGAGATATAGATTAAAATACAATGTTTGTTTTTGATGCAGTATTTTTTATCTTATGGAATATGAAATACAATTAAATGTCTAGCTAGACATTATTTAAATGAACAATGAAAAAATTTTTGGTTTTGAAAGTATTGTAGCCTGGATTTCATTGCTAACCGATTTTCTTTTTAATAGAGAATATGTTTAGGTCAATATGCAGGTCAATATACATATCATCTCACCCGCAATCCCCGGAGAGTTAAGCAGAATACAAGGAGCAATGAGCTCCTTAAATCACAAGGTCAAGGTTTAGGTCAAATCCTAGTACCTAGATAAGTCTTAAAGACACCGGATTTTTTTTATATGTAGATTTACTCTTGATAATATTTTCCTTGCCTTTACAGACCAAGGTTAAGAGACTTTAAATGTTAATAAATAGTTGCATTGCAGTATGAAGATATATTGTTTGGTCTCAGACAAGCTCCTTCTTCTAAGCTATGTGTGCTACAAGTACAGCGCGACCACTAGACAGAACTAAACAAGAATTATATCAAGAACCTACAGCCAACTGTATAATACACTACCGTCATTGGTTAGTTACCACATGGTATTGGACTCATTTGGTAACTATGGGGTTGTTGGTAGGTACAGTACAGTTAGCAGTTACTTGCGATTCAAACTCAGATGCCCAAACGGATGTGAGAATCAACCCGATCCTCAAATCCGGTATCACATGTTGTCTCTTTCAGGCAATTAAAATTGTCCACTTCCCATCAAACGTAATTACCTCCGCGTTCAAAGTATACTTTGGACTATTATCAAGTTGATACACGTGTGACGTTTGAAACGCAATTTGTCACAAGTTAGAAGGTTGAATTTATTGCCTCTGCGCCTCTGAGATGAGATATTGCTGTCCCGAGGCGTCGCTATTAAAGTGTTTTACTTACTTTGCTGTCTCAGCGAACCGGAATGGGTCGTGACGGACGATAATAGAAACTTATTTGTATCTTCTTTTTTGTGATCAGGGTTTTATTACAGGATATGGCCTTTAGGCTAGATCAAGATAGGTATTGCTTGGAGTACCTACTCACAATATTAGTTGTTCGCTCATTGATGTTTATCATACATAGATATTTATCGATACTAGTGATTGCCCACTGGTCGAAATTCGACCATTATTAGTTTGTTTTTTATTTTATTTATTGAAATATGAGCTTTCTCCACTCCTTCTTTATTTGAAGACTTTAACTGTGCCAAATTTCTTACTCCTCCGTCCGCGTAATTCTCATAAAAAGGGGTACAAAGTTTTTGCTTCATATAGCTACATGGTTATAGATACGCCTAGACGGGCATTGCCTTATATGATTGGATCACTGAAATGCTATGCTCCTTCTCGTTTTCCAACTACCACTGACATACACACAGACTTTTTCTGCTTTGTATTATAATTACCTAATAATACCTAACCGTTTAGGAAGGGCGCTCCAATTTTTGGCACCGGTTTTTCATATTTCTTAGCTTCGCTACAATCGTTACAGGAGGTAACTGCGAGACCAACATGATACATAATTCTTCACTTAATTTTGTATAATTTCCCATCTAACTTAGCCCAGTTTATCTTTGACTAAATGTAGTTAAAGGGCCATAATGCCTCTTTGAATCTGCTTACCCTTTCCAGGATTACGGACGTGATGTTATGTATATTTTTGACTGCCTCGTTGGTCTAGTGGTAGCATACGCCGCCTAAGGCCCAAGAGGTGCCGCTCAATTCCCGAGTCGGGCTAAAAATTCGTGGCTGGATATTTCAATATTTAAATTACTCAGCAACAGTCCGGAAGTTGGCGGTTTAATCACCCTCGTGCCTCGGAAAGCAGATTAAGTCGTTGATCCTGCGCCTGACCTCTCTCCGGTCACGTCGAATTGCCGTCTCATTGGACTATGAGAGTGAAGGAACAGAGAGTGCTGTTGTGCACTATAATATCTCCAACGCAGTTGGCCGATCCTCGTTGATATTGGCCGCCGTGACCGATATCAGTTAAGAGGACATTTTTATTTATTAATCATAGAATTCAAATTCTCTTATTCATAATTTTAAAATGATAAAATGTAATACAGAGAAGAATTGTTTGACAACGTCTCAATCTGGCTCGTAAAGAATTTGCAACCCTCCGCAGTGTTCTCCGCTATAATTGCCCGTCTGGACTGGTCATCCATCAATCGCCAGGGTAATTGAGCCTGGACCCCCATTATAATATGAATTGCTCTCTCTTATGGTTCTAGCAAAAAGGTGCTCGTGCGAAAAAAATGCTCAAGAAAAGCGGGAAAAGGACCAGATAATTGACAATATTTTTTATTTACATGCATTATTTAAGTGAGATGCTGTAACCTCATTCGAATCCCTATATGTTATATTTATTGCAATACTAGCCGCCTCTCGAGGTTCGTCCACCTGAACTTCATGTCATAATGATTTGAAACCCTTTCATGTGACTAGAAATAGGTAATACTGACGGGACTAAACGCGATATGCATTATGTAGTACATGAGTACTTACAGCTTGACGTTTCGGCCGTGTTGCAACGACCGTGGTCACAAGCGGACTGTGGCGGACCTTTCATGTGGCTGAAAATTAGCTTAACCTAATAATAAAAAATAATAAAAAAGACCACATACCTACTTTCATCTAAAATTCCAAAAGCTATTTGAAGCGTATTCTGTTATTTGATTGACTTATTCGTCAACTCGCTTGCGTAAAACTCGCTTGCGTAAGCGAGTTGGCACCTTCCGATTTTAACTATTTCTTTGTCGTCAACTTGCTCGATCCAATCATTTTCTATTCTTATATCTTCAATATGTAAACTTTCAAACATATAAAGCTATAAACTACCTATGTGTAGAGAAACTAGTGGATAGATTCAAACCATTTGTCTTGTATTAATCCCTACTACTTAGGTACCTATTTGTTTTGAGATTAACCTATACCTACATACGAATACCTAAATACTCTGGGAGAATAAAAATTCGGATGACTACAGATAAACACAATAGAGGCAATCCCAGGATGTGCCAACCATCGATTGAAACGTCTTTTAAGGAAGAACCTCTCTAATGGATTAATTAAATTTGGCCGACAACGAACAGCGAAGTTCGGTGAGCCTTTAATAATTAAAATGTACGGAAATGACTAATCGAATTTGGAAAAGAGCATACACCCCATTGGGGTAATGAAGCTTTAAACGATGCTTGTACAGGTTGCGACGAAAAATTCATAAAAAAAAGGTTTCCGGAAAAGAATACCTATACCTATGAGGTTTTTAGAGGTCAGTTTAAATCCGGTAAAAGGCATCATGAATTTTCAAAGAATATAGTGCTGATAATAATATGGAAAATGATAGTTTTTCTGTGCTTTCTACGATTCATGAAAACTGCTTGGGTCTACAAATCATTTAATAAGAAAATCATTTGAATTTGTAAAATAATTTTGCTTTGAGTATCATTTGTTGAAGTTGTCCCGCATATGAATCCATTAGGAACTTCCACATTCGCAACAATCGACTCAATCTAAAAAGTACAATACTGAAATTGCTTCTGAATTTACTTTGAAAGCCTGTATAGATGTTTCCTTTTTAGTTTGTGAAAACATGAACTAATAAGGCATTTTATATACCTACATTTAAATAGAGTTTAGGTACGGCCAACTATTGAATGGCTGCACTAGAATAAAGTTAATATTCATTATCTGTATGAAAATTCATAAGTTTACACCAAACAAAGGGAATTAATTCCATTTCAATTCCATTGCATTTATCGAGAAGGGTATATTTCAGCCTTAAAGAACGACTAAAATAACCTATGCGACAACGCTGAGTCAAAATTTTAAGAGTAGGTAAGCAATATAAAATCATTACAATGACGACGTATTTTCACACGGCGACTGTACAAGATACCTCCACTAAATATTTATCGGCAGCCCCATTAATCACTTTCAGTAGGTAAATGTTTAATAAATGATCGCGGTTGAGACGCGTCCCCCGGGACTGATGCCGCGAAACATTTTATTTAAACATTTTTACAACGAGCCGCCCGGGATGGGTCATATCTCATCGTTGTATTTGGTATACGCGGTGATTATGCTCCTAACTCCTGAAACGGAGTAAATAAACGACATAAATGGTTTAAAACATACACAGTTTACTTACCTTGATATTACTTGTAAGGTTTATAAGTAAATACAAACTCTTACTGATGTAAGTACTTTGATTTACTCGTACATAATATAATAATCTTCGTATTAAAATAAATACTTAGTTTAAATTATATTGTTACATACCTTTATCATATTGTTTTGCGACTTATCCTTTTTGACCAAAATCGTATCTACATTTCTTCTACGGTAGGACTTCGGGGTATGATTCATATCCCTAAAAGTCCTCTTGTAACACCAAATATGTAGTCCATTAGAAAAGTGTTATACGAGTATAGGTACCAGATTTATGTATTGGTGAGCCTGAAGATGAAAGTTTATGATTATCTTTACCGAGAACATTGTAACACCTAATGCTACGGACTGAATAGTTTACTTGTAAGTACTCTAGTCTCTTAGCTATATCTTCGACTTTGACAAGAAAGGTCCAGTCGAAACTAAATTATTGGCGAGGGTTAGACTAACTGATGGAGGATGCTATCAAAAAATTATCTCATTGAAACCTAATATTGAACTAAGCAAGTACCTACTTAAATATCAGTCATGATGACAAAATAGCAAATTGTACATACATAAACATCACGCCCATTATCCCCGAAGAGGTAGTCAGAGTCAAAGGGGCTGCAGGCCCCTTTAACCACATTCAGCCAACAATAAAACTGGGCTGGGTTAGATGGAAAATTGTCAAAAAGTAGTGATCATTGGCTAGCTTGTCGCCTACACAATCACATATCTACCCGAAACCCGTGATGACCAAGAACGGGGCGCTACGCTAGAATAATTATGATGAGGTAGTAAATAATAACTCACGTATAACTCACTCCACATATTCATCTCATTTCCAGGCTAATGCGTGAGGAAGACTGCAACATACTCCAGAATCTATCAAGAGACGAGTTCCGCGAATTCCGCACGCTGGTCATCGACATGGTGCTGGCGACGGACATGTCGTTCCACTTCCAGCAGCTGAAGAACATGAGGTCGCTGCTGACGCTGGCAGAGCCGACCGTGGACAAGTCCAAGGCGGCCTCCCTCGTGCTACATTGCTGTGATATTTCGCACCCTGCAAAGGTATGTTTAGGACGCTGTTATAAATATCCGACTACATCACATACATTGATCCGACTCCGAGGTAAGTAGCTTAAGCACTTGTGTTACGGATATCAGAATCAACAGTGGCATTACAAATATATACTTAAATATTTGATATTAACACCCAGACACAGAACAAACACAAGTATTAATTATACGAACGTTTGTCCTGGGTGGAAATCGAACCCACAACTCTTGGCGCATGGGGCAGGGTCACTACCGAATGCGCCATCGAGCCAGTCAAATTATAAGATTACATGTAATAGATTGGGCATTTAATTAATTCCATCTCCACTAAGAATACTGGACTTCTGAAACATACAGTATCAAAGCAGTGGATTAGAATGGAACAACGATAACTGTCCGGAATTAGATTGTATAAAAAAAATTGTTAATAGAATATACCTACCTCCTGCAATATGAGTTGTTGTACTTGTAGGCAAGAACCTACGTTAGGTATGATAAGTTGCAATTTTAATAACTATTGATATAACAAATACGGTATTCTACAATTACTAGTAACCTTTTAGTTACTTAGTTTTTGTCCCATGTTGGTCTGGGACTTAAAAAGAATGTGCCAACTGTGGTTTTTGCGTAGCATGTCGTAAAAAGCGACTAATAGTATGACGGGTTTTGGGTATGTGATTGTGTAGGCGACAAGCTAGTCACTTGTCACTACTTTTTCACAATTTTCCATCTAACTCAGCCCAGTTTTTTTTTGGCTGAATGAGGTTAAAGGGGCCTGAGGCCACTTTGACTCTGCCTACCACTTCGGGGATTATGGGCGTAATGTTATGTATGTACCTATACTTTAATTTAACATTACTCTCATGTTAATTTCAGAGATGGGACCTTCACCACCGATGGACAATGAGTTTGCTGGACGAGTTCTTCCTTCAAGGCGACAAGGAACGAGACCTAGGGCTGCCTTTCAGTCCTCTCTGCGACAGGAACAACACCCTGGTGGCTGAATCCCAGATCGGTTTCATAGAGTTCATCGTGGAGCCCAGCATGGGGGTGTGTGCTGATATGCTGGAGGTTGTGCTGGGTCCGCTGCACTCCAATACGAAGAACAACACGAGTACAGTCGGCCACGAGCCTATCAATGAGGAGAATACAGGCAAAGGTAACATCAAAAATTCTACTAACTATTCTAACATACCTATTTATGCTGCGTACATAGCTGCATAATGCTATAACCATACATACATCACCTCTGCAATCCTCGAAGAGACATCATGGCAGCATATACCTACCTACATAACTAAACAATAGATCAGTCTATACGAATATAGAATTACGATAACGCTCTTTTCATCGACAGCATGATGTGAACTTAGGCCTAAAAGTATCGATGCTAGCGATAGCATAAACAGCTTTTGGATTAAAATCTACTATTAAACCATATTGGTGTTCTACAAGAAAATTGCTTTCAAAATTACCGTTACTAATTCAGTGACTCATATAGTTATCTTATGTTTACAGCAAGCGAAGCGAGTACGAAGTTCAAAATACGGAAGCCGTGGATAGCCTGCTTGAGTGACAATAAGAAAATATGGAAGGAGCAAGCTGCAAAAGGTATTGATTTTTATTAATCAATTTGGCATTATCAACAAGTGCCTCAAACTACTACAATAAAACACTTAAAGCTAAATAGGGTCCTCCAAAGTGGCACAATATTGGCAGGATATGTCACAATATTAACATAATACCTAGATAAAATATCGAGTAGCGTGACGATAAGGATTAACGGCACCATGCCACGAAAACGGAGCCGAGGGTTTGAATCCCGGCAAAGGCAAATATTCGTGAGATAAGCGTGACCACTCTGACCAGTTCTATTCAAATGATGGACATAGGTGTAAAAGCAAGTCGATCTATTGTCTAGTATCCACAAGCACTTGATGCTTGTTGGGAGCAAAGAATTGGTGTAGATGCCTACATACATACATTACATTAGTGTAGGCAGAGTCAAAGAGGCAGCAGGCTCCTTAACCACATTCAGCCAGAAATAAAACTGGGCTGGGTTAGATGGAAAATTGTGAAAAGATACCTATCAATGAGAACAATATTTTTTTTTTACATTATAAAATAAACACGGACAAATTAAGTATTATGCAAGTACCTGACCATATCAATTTTAACATTCCAGATGCAGAAGCCCGAGCCAAATTGGAGGAGGAGAGCAACAACGCTCCGCCTCCAACAGAAGAATAATATTTGGCCACACTTGTAAATAGTGTTAAAACTAGTTGTTACAACGTATTTAACTCTCTGTTAAAGAAAAGCTAAACTTGTTAAGTGTGCGGAGCTTCTATTCGTTGCTAATGTGTGTACGCACAAATGTATGACTTTGAATGCACAACGCGAAGCCTCAATGTATAATCTCTATGTGGAAGACAACAGTGAGCCAATTCAAGAAGGCGGAGAGCCGCTGAGCGGTACACGCCCGTAGTTTAAGATTTCCTTGTAATTCGCTACTTAAGATTATATGGGCAGTCCCAATTTATTGATACCTATCATGTAAACGCTTTTGAGAAGCACATAACCCAAGAATTCATTGTGAATATGAATAGGTAGGTAGTCTAAGTTTTCAAATCAAATAGAATGTAAGACTCGAATTAATAAAGCTAAAGTTTGATTTGGAATTCGTCGTCCACAATGGATTCTGTGAGCTTCTATGACAATGTCGCAATAGATAAATATTACGTAATATTCATTTCAATCCTACTCATTACATACGTACCTATTTGTATCTATAAAATTGTACTGAACTTATTTTGAAGTACCTAGATGATAAGAGCTAAATACATAATAAGTATTTCTATATCAAAAATGCTGGTGATGGAGCAAATTATATCATAAAGTCATGTGCACTTCTTTTCAAGAAATGAAACACTTATTATACATAGTAAAATAATTGATGTAAAATTAATGATAAATTAATAAACGTAGCTTAAATTAGTGTTAAACTTAACCCATATGAAAAATACGCTTATTAATTTTAATGTTTCCGATCAAATTGGAGATCTTGATATTCCTGACCAAATGTTATTTAATATGAAATTATTTTCTAAATAATTGCAATTTCAAATTCTAGGTATAGGTGGATAGTATATTACCTATAGTTAGTGGTACTTCAATTAACAAATACCTAATGGATCGCTCGTTTGGTTATCGATATTCACGACTTAACTAAACTATTGTAATACGATTGATGCTTTGAAACTAGATCACGCTCAATAAACACCCTTAAAAGCAGATTTAGAGTCAGTAGACTGAATGGGAACGGGAAAGTTGAATGAGAAGATAAAACCTAGGTAGGTACAGTGCCGGATCCAGTAAGAGGGAGGCCGTGGCGAAAGCTTACCGGATGGCCCTTGCATTTGTTGGGTCCATTCTGAGGGACGCCCCCCAAAGCGCGAGGCCGATAGCATCAGCTAAGGCATCCGACACTGGATAGGTATAAAAAGTATAAAGAGGTAAGGAGGACCCAAAGTAAATGTACCGTCCTTCTTGTAGAATCTATTGGCGGTGGGAGAATTGAACTTAGAGATTTTTAAACCAAGCCTTTAACGACAAATTCATATAAAGTTGCTTGAAACAGGAATACCTAATATAAGACCTTATCATGAAAAATATTTGACATAATATTGTATATCAGAGGCCTAGTTTTCCTGGTAGGAACATGGGACCATTCTCATTGAATATCAAATCAAAGGAATCCATAATCATGATAATTTAAGGTCCCTACTTTATTATTTCAGGGATGTAAGGATAGATATAATCCAACATGGTGACGCTTATTGTAGAAAAAAATAACAATAGATCTTTTTATATATTTATCGTCTATTTGAATTATTATAGATTTATCGACAAATTCTGTATATTGTGCATTTAGTGTATTTATTGAAGTAAAGTTTAAGAATAATCTGTATAATCTAGAAGGTAGTTTATTGATGCCATTCTAATTGGGGATATAGCTTTATAAAATTGTAGAATTTAGAATACTGAGCCTTACGGATATCGTTATTGTTGTTTAAGTTAGGGCGTCTTCAGATATCGCGAGGCATACAGTGGGAAAGATTACCCTAAAATGAATACTTGTTACATGATCCTAACAGACATCCCAATATAGTCATAGACGGTTTCCTCAAAATTAATAACTGGCTGTTACAGTAACATTGTGTAAAACATTGTGACTATACTCAAAAGCCGTCAATGTCTCACTCTATCCCTCGCAGTATCTATAAACGCCTTAAACACATAGCTTGCAGCGGCACATAGGGTCTCTGTATCTTATTAGTGTCTGCATAATTTTCTTATCACAATGTTTGCTTTGAATAGTATATGCGTACATTCCGAAGCCTTTAAAAAGACTCCTTTAATATTACAAGATATAAAGTACCTTCCTAATTAAGAAATAAGAACCTATTTACCACACCCAGCACTTACAGATTGTTGGGTTAATATGATAATGTAGCACCTCACCTATTTTTAATGCATTTAATAAACAGTAATTATCAAATGTATGTACACTCAACAATACAAAGCATTTTCTCACTATTTTTATTATTGTATTATATAACTTAAAAATCTCAAGTCATGTGGTGATTTTTTTATCAACTTTAGATTCTTTTTCTACGTTGTGTAAATAGAGATTAAACACCTTTAGGTATGTGTAAATTATATGTAAAATAAAATAAAGATTTTCGTAGAAAATGCCTTTTATTTCATTCCTGCAATTACATACATTAATATTATTAAAGATATAAGCGGGCAAAATACTATTATAACAGTATTAATGAAAGTATTTTACATGGCTAAATGTTTTAGTATACAATCATATATTTAAGGGAGAGCTTAAAATATAATACAGATCTGAAAAAGGCACTAGTAAAAAATGACAATTGTACTTATTTAAAATGCAATATACAGACACACTGTACAAAATTCTATGCAACAAAATTTCTTGATTACCAAGTAATCTGAAGACCAAATTTATAATATACTTAATCTAGTTACAATTTCAAACAATACATATTAACTTAAAAGGTATTTATGTTTTTTACCAAATATAGTGATTATCACAGACAATCCTCTAACATTATTCTTATGTCTGTTGCAAACAATTGTTCCTTTTACAACCTCACCCTGTTTTACTTCTTTACGATATCGGAAATAGAAGACCGTTTGTTTCCAATGTGTAGGCGTCTTGTGGGGTCCAGTGGAGAAATAGACATTATTGGGAAGATCAAAGAATGTATCAAAATAGCCAACAAGTGATGTCAATTCGCCATCTCTTGTAATGGTCAGTTCAAAATCTGATGTGAAGTCCATAGTACTTGTATCACAGGTTGTCATATCAATTTCCTTTACAACATACGACTCAGATATTATGTGTTTCGAACCCACAATATCAATGCTTGCTTCTCTGACAACTTCAGACTTCATACAATTCATTTTGTACCCGTAGACATCTGACCAGAAGTTAATCAACTTCTCATGTGTGTCGACATCACCATTAGCAACTAAACTGATATTGCATCTATTTGGCAGTAGCAAGCCTCCAGGTTTGAGACAGTTATCTCTTGCATAAATCACACTATCCAACATCCCTTCAAAAAGTAAAAAGTATCCCATCCATTCAGATACTATTATATCAACTTTTTCATCTAGCTTTGTGTTTTCAAGCCTACCTTTAATGGTTGTAATAACATTCTTAAGGTTATTCTCTGTTATGATATCTATAGCGTGATAAATAATTTCAGACTGATCCAGCGCATACACTTTCTTAGCACCAGCGCTTGCACAGAACATTGATAATATACCAGTACCACAACCAAGATCTAGAACGACCTTATCTCTCAATGTTTCTTTATTATTAAGAATAGCATCCCTGTAACTCTCTGTCCGAACTTTGTCTGAAAGCATGTCATAGTGAATACCAAAGTGCGCATAGGTGCTGAAGTAACCTTCATCATCTTCCAAAGGAACACTTGATACACAATTTACAACAATGCTCTTCTCCTCAACTTCACTATTAGTAGACCTTCCAGGGTCAACAATGTTCTTCATTGAGTCCTGCATTTTCTTGATATCTTCTTTAGCCATCTGCAAATGTGTCTGGCTCTCACTTAGCTGAGCGGTTAGAGTCTGTATAGTCCGCTGAAGCTCTACGAAATGGTTCTGAGACAATGTTACTAATCCATTTTCTACGTTTGCATGGTAAGTTTTAGGCGAACTCGGCTTCTCCGTCAAGGATTCGAAATCAAACATCAACCATTCATCATTGTCAACCGGTTTCAAATACTTCTCGTCATCCCAGAGCGATCGAGTCGCGGTTGTAATATTCTCTGGTTTAGACTTGTGTGTCTTTATGTAATTGATCAATTTAATATAGGAATAACAGTCCATGTTAAATTTAGTTTTCAAGTCGTTCAAATTGAAGCCGTGGACAGTGTTGCAGTGGCTTACACCATCTTCTACTGAAGGCAGCACTTCGGTACAAAACAGGCATGTTACCATCGTGTTGCTCGATTCCATTTCTTGCCATTCGTCTTCTTCGTAGTTCTCATCGTCGCTGCTTAGATCCGGTACGTCTGACATGGTTATACTGTTTAGTTTTTACACAAAAATTATCAAAATTCCGCAACTACAAATACGAGTTTGCGAACATGTGAGAATTTGACAGTTGTACTGTCAAAATAAAAATGACATTTACGTAAGAAGTTTAGAAACGGTACAAATTATATAGGGTTGTTCGTGTAAAATTATTTATATTAAATACTGGCATTCCCTACTTATAATAATAGAAAATCATTTAAATTAATTAATTGACATATGTCAAGGAATTTATAATATTGAGTAACACAGATTAAAAACATAGTTAACCAACCATAGACTAAATGCGTTTATTTACATTGAGCGCGAATTTTGTAACCATGGAAACTCAACATCTCACACAACAACTCAATATCTCAAACAAAAAAATATTGAAATAATTATATTGTAATAAAAATGAAATTAAAAATATCATCATTCAAGGAACCAAAACATTCAGGAGTTGTTGTGTGTGTAAGTTGGAATAATACAGAAGATGTATTTTCTTGCGGGTAAGGGTTTTGAGAGTATGTATACAAATATTGTACATTGTTTATCTTAATCTGGATTCCTTTTTATTGCCCCTAATTTTAGTTTATTGAATCTCAATAATGTGATTGGTTTTCTAGTTCTCAGTTCTTTCGTTAAATATTATAAAAATAAGTAGGTTACTATCTACTAGATATCTTGCATTATTCTACATAACAACAGATAAGTACAATCTAAATATCATAATGTTAATTCAAAATTGTATGAATGAATGAGTGAATGAACGAAAAATCTTAAAGGTAAAAAAAGAAAGAAAAATGTTTATTATGTATGTACCTAGGTTATGTAGGTAAGTACATAATAATCATATTAATTAGTCATACTTTTTTTTATAGAGATGATCATAAACTTTTGAAATGGAATTTGGTAAACAGCGAATGCATGGTCATTACCACGTTTGCTGATGATTTTTATCCGACTGGGATGCATTTATTCCCAAAGGTCAGCGTTGGCGGTAACAAGCATCAACATGACGTCATCTTAATTTCGTCTGCAGATGGCAAGTAAGTAGATACCTACTTATAAGGCATGTTAACTATTTAGTCAGTTTATTTGGTTTGATGTTAATGCTCTTAGTTATATGTATATGCGCTTCTAAGATTTAATTAGAATAAGCAAAATTTATAAGGATTTTTTTAAGTCCATTTAACATCTAATTTATAATCACTCTAGATTTAACATCGTGAACCATAACGGACGTATTGAGAAGAGTGTAAATGCTCATCAAGGTGCATGTCTCACAGCACAGTGGAGTCCGGACGGAGCCGGTCTTCTTACTGGTAATTTTTTAAAGAACAAATCGTCATAATTTCGGAAATTTAATTTATATTTCTGTGACATATGTTCTGAATTTTACTATAATGATTTTATATGAAATATTTAAATATGATTTTATTTAATTTTTCATAATATGGACTATAAACTTCTTATTTATTTTCTTTAGCTGGTGAAGATGGCTTCGTCAAAGTTTGGTCTAGGAATGGCCTTCTTAGATCAACAATAGTACAATCAGATGTGCCTTGCTATAGCGCCGTGTGGAACCCAGATAGCAGTGCTATTTTGTACACTAAAGGCAATTTTCTCATCATAAAACAATTAAATTCTAACAGTAAGATAACCAAAGTAAGTTAAGTCTTTGTTACTTTTGTAAACACTTAATTTATTACTTTTGTAAAACGAAACAGGTATAATGATTATGGTTTATTTTTTCAAACTGAATTCGTTTAATGGAATAACATGGACATAATAATAGGTGTTGGTACTCATAGCAACCATAACCACGACACCAATCGACGTCTTTTGCTGCGGAGCCTGTTATTAGCCAACGATTAGACAAAAGGTCTTTGACTGCATGAGGTCAATACCCCAGTCGTTAATTGTGAGGAGATTCAATTTCATACATATATTTTAAATGCAACATTGCTTGTATGTTGTTATCATCTTTATAGACGCAGCGATGTAATCATATACATTTAAGTTGCGATACAGGATTTTTTGATCTTATAGCTGTACTAAATTTAAGTACCTATTCATTGGCGCAATTTTAGTTTGTTCAAACTTATTCTGGTACTCAATGAGCTATGAATTTTATGGGTGATGCCTATTGGCCCTATAGCCAACTCGCGTATTAGGTATAACTTTCATAATAGAAAATAAACAATAGACGCTTTTAAATAATACGAGTATATTTATTGTAAGCTATGTATTTTTTACCCGGTGGCCCGTACGAGGATATAGGCCCGTATTTGATTGATAATAACATTGTGTAAGGTTAATTTTTTCTTATAAATTTATGAGGTAGATAGGTATTTGGATGGATATAATTAATTTATTAAATTAAAATATAACACTTTCTTATTTTCTAGTGGAAGGCGCACGAAGGCTTAATTCTGTGTGCAGCTTGGAATGCTAATAATAATTTGATTATATCTGGCTCCGAAGATGGACTTACAAAGGTTTGATTTAAATTAGTGTATCATTACATCTAAATTAAATGTTAATTTAAGCTATTTTCGTGATCAACTCGAACTTTATGATGACCACTTCATGATTTAGTGTTTATACCTATATGATTATTTACTTAATTAAAAAATATATTACTTTTTCTCCATCATCCTATTGAACAATACGATATATAGTTATAATATATTTGGATAGGATCATAATAATAATATATATGGTACAAAAAAAATAAAATGCTTGCAATAAAACGTATTTTTCTAGATATGGGACATCTTTGGCCAACAAATATCAGTAAGCGTGAAACACGATCAGCCCATCACGAGTCTAAGCTGGTCTCCTGCCGGTGATTTGTTTGTTATTGGCAGCTACAACTTGATCAGACTGTGTAATTCTAATGGCGTATGTATACAAGTTTTCGTATACTAATATATTTTTGATACGATAGATTTTGAATTACTTTTAAGTCATCATCTTCCTAGCGTTATGACGTGTTTAGACGGGGTCCGCTTAGACCATGATCCAGGATTTAGCGACTCTGGTACTTAATTACATTTAAGCGACTGCCGATCACCTTCGTAACCCTAAGACAGGGGAACCAGACAATTTTTGGATCATGGTTACAAATCCAAAGTTGTATGAATTTGCAGGTTTTATCACGATGTTTTCCTTCACCGTCGAGCTAGTGGTATAAATACGTACTTAGACTTGAAAAATCCTGAGGTACGTGCCTGGGTGTGAACTCGCACTCCTCGGTTAAGAGGCGCGTGTCCCTACCATTAAGCTACCATCGCTCTCATTTGAATTACTTTTAAGTACGTTCATTATTTTTATTGTATTACAGTGGTCACATTGTCTAGACCGTCCGTCTACTGGCAGTATCTATAGTATCGCATGGTCCTCAGATGGGACTCAGCTAGCAGCAGCTTGTGCTAATGGGCATGTTTTATTCGCACATATTATTGACAGGTAATGTTATATTTCTAATGGAACATTATGTAAATGCATCTTTTTTATAAAAGTCTTATCTACAAAAAAATGTGATATAATTTTTGTTTAAGTACACAGTAAAAGTGGTGTGTATTAAATTAATAATTATATTATACATTTTAGGGAATACACTTGGAAAAACTTTGCATGTACTCAAGTTGGTCGCAAAGTAATATCCATAAAAGATATAATTACCGATCAAAGTGACCAGCTGGACTTCCCAGATCGAGTTATACAAATGGCTTTGGGCTATAACCACCTAGTGATTGCGACGGTGAAGCAATGCTTTATACACAAGCTTACGTCGTGGAATACACCGGTAACTTTCGATTTGAAAGAGGGAACGATAAGCATGATACTTTTGGCAGAAAGGTGAGTTATTTATCCACATTCCCGTAAGTCAGAGACCCGAGACCCTGACCAGAAGCGAGGGTCGCGGATTCCAATCCCGCTGGGGGTTAAATTGTTTGTGTGTAAAAGAAATAACGTATTGATTGCTAACCGATACTCTTGCCAAACTGATAAACTTTTGTTATTAAGTATTTAGGAATATTTTTTAATCATCATCATCTTCCTAGCATTATGTCCCGTGTTTAGACGGGGTCCGCTTAGATCATGATCCAGGATTTAGCGAGTCTGGTAATTAAGTACATTGAAGCCAGACTAGAAATATTAGGAATATTTTTTAATACGATAATTATATTTATATTTTGCCTACCCTGCTAGGAAAGTGGCCTGAAGTTTAGTTAGCTAGTTAGTTATGATTATATTTTTTTTTTTGTAATTTTTGCCTACCCCATAGGAAAAAGGCGTGACATTATGTATGTATGCATGTATATTTAATAAATATCAAGTATACCTTCAGGTGTTTATGTATCGTGGAGAGGGCTGGCCTCTCTGTATACAGTTATATGGGGCGACTGTTAGCTAGCCCGCGTTGGGGTGCTCGGCCAGACACACTTGGCAAAGCTGCAGTATCGCTCGGTCCTGACGCTTTGGCTGCTATCGACCAAACAGACAGGAAGTGTAAGTACCTAGTGATAAGATTTGAATATGAATGCATACAATGTGCAACATTTTTTTTTATATTTAGTATTTTTTTAAACTGAAGAAGTGTAGGGCATGTCAATTTTTAACTGTGATAAAAATCCAATAAAGTTATTGTTACGACTCTTTATTAGATTTATTGACATAAAAAGTTTTATATTCAGTGATTCACGTGTTTGACCTGCCCACTGGGATGGTGGTCCGAAGTTCTGCCGATAATGCCGTGACCAAGCTATTGCACAAGATGACTGTATCAACCATTGCTTTGAGCCAAACAGGACCAATCAATGAAAGACAGTTGGCGTTGCTCGATTACAACAGAGATTTATACGTCGTCACTGTCAAGGATAGTAAACCGAAGTTTGTTAAACTTGGTGAGTTTTGTATGTTCATTAATTATTCTTTATTCAAGAACAAAATTTACATAATTATTATTTTTTAGGGTCTCAAATCTTAAGTATAGCCTGGAGTGCTGAAACTGAACTGTTGGTTGGGTTACGAGCTAATTCAGCAGTGGCCTGGTGTTGTCCACGAGCAGCCACTCAACCTGACTGGCTTACTCTAACCACGGTCACCAAAGAAATTAGGTAAGTCGGTATCTTTATAGAATTATCTTAATTACCTACAACAATTTAGCTTTTGATAGATTCATTCTAGATGCATTATATAAAATTAATTAAATATTAATTATTTTAGTTAAAAAGTAGATATGTCTTACTTCTAATCTACGATATTTATTACAGTGATTTAGGTCGAAATCCTACAATTGTAAGCGTGGAGGAAGGTGTAGCACGAATTTGTCGAGGTAATGGATCTCTATTGCACGTGTCGTTGGCTGTGTTTCCCGAAAAGCTGTTAAAACATGTCGCAGCCAATATGTGGCAGGCTGCTTTACAGGTAATTTTGTTACATATCACTGTCATTTCTTGTAATTGTGTTATAATATGAAGCAATGCCGAAACATATTATGTGGTAAATATGTAGAAAATGACTATGCAGGTGTTAACAACCCCAATAAAAATACATACTTACTTATAATTATAATAGAAACGTTTAAAATCTATGATTGACATAAGCTAGATGGATACAAGAACCCAAAGAGCATTTTAACTAGGTATTGTGAAATGAAACGCTTATAATATAAATGATAAATAAACAAAAACAAAATCATAACAGTAAGTAATCAAGTTCTGCAGATTGCACAAACTTTTACCACGTTCGGACTTTATCATTCTCACTTCAATAAAATATAATGATAAGTATTCATTGTACATTCATCTTTTACTATTGTAATTTTTTTGGTCACAGTTATGCCGTACCGTAGAAGATGAAACGCTATGGGCTTGCCTAGCAGTATTAGCATGGCAGCACCATCAGTTGTCGGTAGCCGAGGAGGCTTTCGCGCTGATTCACCAGTACCATCAAGTCTGCTACATACAACATCTTAGGGTATGATATAAATGCAATCGATATTGATATAATTGATATATAAAATCACTAACCGTAACATCAAATTTAAAAAAATTACAAAAATGGTCATATCTCCAAAACTACAAAAAATTTTAGAACATACATGGGGGCAGAGATTTAGATGGGGGTTCTGTTGATGGGTACTTGTGTCCCCTAACCACTGACCTTCTTTGATACGGGTTGCGTGGTACACGCCATACAGTTTTTTTTTTTTGTTCAAGAGCGGATAATAATTATTTTTTTTACTTTTTTATTTGAGCTTTTGATTACACAGTGCAACAGTTTTTATGAAGATACATTGACTGGCCCTAGATACGTCTTATGGCACTCTACTAACAGTAACAAATGTTAATCTTATTTTAAATTTCAGAACAACATTCCTGAGAAATTAACAAGAAATGAAGGAATCAAAGCAAATTAAAACTACTATCTATGTATGACATACGAAACATGTATTGTTATGAATAATCATGATTAAACTTAATTATTGCGTTTTTTGTAGTGTCGGAATGTAATAAAAGTTTTAAAATGCCTTGATTTTTTATTTGCGGCATATGTTCATATTCGTTCATTCACAATTCTTTGATTGGCTAAGAGATTCATGGTCTGACCTTGCCGTTATGTTCACTCATTCGTTCGCAGAACTGTCAATTCAGTTGTCAAAGTTACTTTGGTGGTGTTAGACGTAGCGATGTCGTATAGCGTAAAGTTTTACGATATTCGAATAACTTAAAAATAAAATACCAGTTTAATATTGCAAATCGTCACTAAAATATATAAAGATTTTCGAAACGAGTTCTATATTGCATAATTTTGCGTCTTTATACTGTTTAGAACTGGATGCCCTACATAAAAAGTAAAGTACAAATTCGATGAAAGTTTTTATTTTTTTTTATTCCGTGTGTGATGTTAATTCTAAGTGAAAGATGCGTGCCTCGGATGTTAACATAGTGTTCTTGAGTTTATTGTTATGCGCTAGTGGGTACATATTGGACAATGAGTTGACTACTGAGCACTCGCTGGAGTTGACCCAGTCTATGAACTTGGCTCGTCAGGAGCTCATCCAAGAGTCGTGCCAGCGCTTCACGCCGAGATGGTCCGTGGAAAATATGCCAGACAACCAGTACGAGCATCTCTTAGTCGACGAAACTCACAAACTGCTATATTGTTATGTACCTAAGGTAAGGTCAATGTCAACTGGATTTGGTTGAAGATATATGAAGGACATAGGGCGCGTAAAATTGTTTTGATCTTCTAGTTATTTTCTCAAGCTTAAAGTCTTTTTTGTAATATTAAAGTCAGGGACTTGTGGCAATTCTTATAAACTATTAAACATAAAAAGAAAACTACCTACAAGAGGTAAAATCTTTTATTTTTGGATTCCATACATGATATAAAAAATCTATCAAGAGTAGCCTTAACATTTATACTGTTTATATGTGTAGAAAATGTATTTCCTGGGTTCACCAATCTTTGAATAATGTTTTATCATGTTAAATTATCCATGATTTCAAATTGGGTTTTCAAATACAAAAGTAATGTAACATAAAATAAGCATGGTTTAACTGGAATTTTTACATCAAATCTATTCCTTCAAAGCCAAACTAAATACAAAATTAAAACTGAAATTATAAAAGAATGTTGTAGTTGCTAAGATAGCACCTACTTATTTCCATATAGCAATATAAATTTGTATTAACACTATGTGAACTTGTTACTTAATTCACTATATCACGGAACAGGTTGCATGCACAAACTGGAAGAGGATTCTAATGATAATGACTGGAAAATGGAATGACACGGATGTACTGGCCATACCGGCATATCTGGCCCACTCCCCTGGGATGTTCCGGAACTTGAGCAGTGTGCCGCGAGAGGAACGGAACTTCATGCTAGAGAACTATCAGAAGATGATTATCGTCAGAAACCCATTTGAGAGGCTGTTGTCTGCTTATAGAAATAAACTGGAAGGCGATACTCAGAGTGCTAAATATTTTCAGGTGAGACATCTCATTGCATATTACTTAAAGTCAAAATATTATTTTATATAGATTTAAAACAAACATTTAATAATTGTCAGTTAAAATATCAACTAATAATATGAATCTACCACCTGTTCCGAATGTTGCTTCTACGGAGAAGAAACCGGCAAGAAACTTAATAGTCTTTTCAACAACATCAACATATTATTTTCCTAGAAATGTATTATTCCGTAACTTATTTGATGTTGTGTTTTTAGTTTGATTGATATCTCATTTCTCTATCAATATGGCCATATGGCAAATAATCCCTTGTTCATCCATCATTAAGATAGGACTAATTAAAAATATTTCAAGATAAGTGTCTTTGCAATATCATATCTATCAAAGTTTGTATGTTTGTGTATAGGATAGATTTTAGATACTTGGATTTATGGGCGCTTGGTTGATTACCTATATATAAATATTGATTGATAATATAATTAATTGATATAAATTGCCGCATAGGATAACATTTATTTTTTCTATGATAGTTTTATCTTTGGCTTTATTTTGAAAGAATTCGCCGGCGAAAGCTAGTTAAAATGATTTAAGATAAGTTAATTGGCAATACTATCTGACAGAATGTTATTAATGTTATCTTTGATAGATAGGCCTTGGCCTGCCAGAAGACTACTCGTATTAGCCGGTTTCGTAGGCTTTTTCTGTGAGTGCAATGAGTATACTTGATTTGTTTTATTAGAATAGGGGTTTATTCTCGTCTACCATCAACGTACTTCAAAAAAAGAAGGAGGTTCTCGATTCGACCATATATATGTTTTTTTTTTTTATTTATTTTTCCAATAATGGTCTTTAAGCTTATTACCATATGTACTTTTAAACTCTGAGGATCCGCAGTGCCGACGGTGTGCTGAAAAGGTCGCGCTCTGGTCCCTTATGATAGCGGTGAACACAGAAATTGAACTTATTCATAAGAGGGTAGGCAGAGATCACGTCCTTCCATTTCTATGATCCTGGCACACAGTGATTCCATAACCCTACGTAGTTTCGAACACCGTTGTTGCGAAGCACGCTGTTGCGAATTTTTTTCCGCTACCTCATAGGTTCGAAAGCTTACGGACTCGAATTACGTAGTCGCGAACAACGCTGTTTCGAAAAAAAAAATCACTGCCTCATGCCTTCCAATGCTTGTGACTTCGATTTATTTAGTCACAAATGTATCAAAAATATTCATGTATCTAATAAATTAAAACAGAGAGCAGAGGTAAGACACACGCCTCATATGCGAGGTGTGTTGTTTCAAACCCATGCCTAGCGGCAGATGATGAGGACGTAGTAATTGAAAAACATTATATTCTGTGTCAATTACGTAGGGGTCCCGCGCGTGACACCTAGTGTTGCAAGCGCTAATAGGCTACGATGATCGCTGACTATCACGCTAGCCATAACAATAAATAATTAGCCATCATTGGGAAAAAAATTCAAACGTTACAAAACTGTACTTTTTTGAGAAGAATCTGACCTTGTTATTACATGCGAAAATTAGTATCGCCATTTACCTCAACTAGAATTTGTAGAAAAAATAATTGCAGCAGTCTCGCTATTAGGTGCAAAAAAAGATCTTCGAAGTATCGTAGCACTTACGTTAATTTAAATTGTTAATAACAATATTATTAAGAATCTTTGGTAAATTTAAACAAAAGAACTATATTTATTTACAGATTCACAGACGTAACAAACAGACAGATTGTTAAGTTTATCACTATTATATGCTGTTAGTGTGATTTTGTGTAGGCAACTAGCTAGCCACTTGTCACTACTTTTTCGCAATTTTCCATCTAACCCAGCCCAGTTTTATATTTGGACTGAATGTGGTTAAGGAAGGCTAGCTGCACCATTGATTGTGTCTTACCCCTAGGGGATTACGGGCGTTATGATATGTATGTAATTTTGTTCTGGTAGTGACATGTGACCACTACACATTTTCAAAGCGCCTATTTATTGCACGGACTAGTAAAAAAAGAAGGACTCCAGGCTATCTATAGGGTGAAGCCACGTTTATGCCACGCGTGAGCAAGAAAATTGTGAATACCAGATATCGGTTATCTGTCATTTAGGGGACCGTTCAAGTATTACGCAATTTTTGAAGATATCTGACTCCCCCCCTGTGTAACGCGCCATAAAGTTCTTTTGTACCCCAACACGTAGTCCTAACACCCCCCTCCCTCCCCTGTAACGCATCGTAACGTTTAACAACCCCCTCCCCCCACCCCAAATTGCGTTTCATGTTGGAGCTACTGAGGAGCTTCAACGTCTAGTTAGTGGCGGGGAGTCCTTCTTTTTTTACTAGTCCGTGATTCATTGCTGTCATATGGCGTTAGATTCCCTGCTTACCCCACTAGGGAATAAGCGTGAAATTAGTTAATTTAATTATTGCTTTTGTTTCAGGATCGTGTTGGTAGACGCATAATAAAGGCTTACAGGGAGAACCCTTCTAACGAGTCCCTCGAGTTCGGACACGACGTGACCTTCAGGGAATTCGCTCTGTTCCTCACCAATCGGTCTGAAGAGATGGCCGATGTGGTCAACAACGAGCATTGGCAGCCGATCACCAGTCTATGTCACCCGTGCCTCATAAAGTACACTTTAGTCGGTGAGTTTAGAGAGCTTACACTAATACAACAGTCACACTATCGCGATATTTGGTTTTCTGTCTTGCTCTACAAAATATAGACAGGCAGAGACATAAATAAAAATCTTCGCTGTAACTCGATTATTTTCCCACAGCATAAGAATTGGCGGCCTACGCAAGCTTCTTACTAAGCACTGCAAAAATGGTTTTCAAACTGCATTTTTTCAGAATCCGTTGTGGTGTAAGGTGAATCTTTGTTGTCCATTGAGCTTTGTAGTTATATTTAGATATTATAAGTATTCACCGTTTACTATCGTGCCACAGTTGAGAGCGGATGTCATGGTGCAAATAAAGCATCATATCAGCTTTGTACAGTATTCAGTTATAAATGCAACAGTAAGTAAGTTTTTATATATAAAAAAGTATCAAATTACTTTACGTACCTACTTACTTAAGAGCAACGCTTTTTTAGGTAACTTTTTCCATATACATATATGAATAAAAATGCGATTCTTAAATATTCCTAATTTTTATTAAAAGCGGAGGAAGTTAAATCAAGTACAAGGCTTTTCAGTCCATAAGGAAGTAACAGCGAAGTTGTTTGAATAGTTACGATGATGATTGATAACAATCACCTTTTAAACTATTTTTAGTTTGGTTTCTAGGTCAAAGTAGATCCTTAAATACCTAATTAATCTTTCCAACCAACTTACGTACATAAGATAATGACACTATGACAGGCACACATCTTTACACATGATTGATGGAGCGTATCAAGACATGATGACGGTTAAATTTGTTTTTATACCTACCTTTTTTTATATCTTCCGTCTTAAAACATATTTTTTATATAAAACATATATTTTATCAAACGATCTCTGTATTATTGACTAGCTTTGCCAGCGGTTTCACTCGCGTTTATAGTTAATGTTATATAGTAAGCCAAAGCTTTTTTCGATAAATGAACTACCTACGCTATTGAATATAAATCAATGTTAGTGATTCATATAATCATCCGAATGAGTCAACATTACCTATGAATTTGGCACCTGCACAAATTTATTCTTATCGAATTGCTTTCGACGCAGTCTGATTACTCAAAAATTGAAATTTGCTGGGATACACGTGTATTAATTTAAGTTTTTAGGTCAGCTGTTTTTACCTGTCGTTACAAAATGTGTTGATAAGCAAAATATTTATTTCCGACTATGAATGAAATAAAAATCAAGTATTGTAAAGGTACCTATTGTAAAATTCAAACAATTTTCGTCATTATGACACGTCAGGCCATTTAATGAGGTTAGAAATTGAAACTTGAATATAATTAAATAGAAATTGATTTTGAATTGGATAGTATTTAGATGAATAGATGAAGATTGTACATTTAGACAATGTGTAATTACATGTGTATAGTTATTTGAATGTGCAAGTTTTCCTTCACCACCGAACATTAGGTACCTATAGGAATTGAAATGAAATCTATGAAATCCTACTAATATTATAAATGCGAAAGTTTGTATGTATCGATGGATGTTTGTTACTCTTTCACAAAAAAACTACTGAATGGATTTTAATGAAACTTCAGAATAATATAGCTCATACACCTGAAAAACATATGTTTCATCGATGTATATTTAAAATCCAGAGCTTACTCGAGATTTAATCTATAACCCGCATAGGTGAGGCGTGTCTCCTTGTCCGTTTTAATAAAGAAGGTGTTTTACTACATGTCATGAATATTTCCGAGAGACAGCTGACGTCTTTTAGGGTTAGACCAGACCAATATCCGCCTTACGTAGAATACTTACCTACCTACACTTTTCACATAAGTCTATGAAATAGTAGGTACACGATATTGATAAAGGTTAACTAAAACTACGTTATAATACATAACGTTGAATATTAAAGTAATTCCGGTCAGTTGCTTAAACAGTGGCATTCAAAAATTCGGCATTGATGCTCTTCGTGCCTCGAAGATCCTGTTAATAAGTTAGTTCCGAGGCCTATTGTGTTATATGCAACAAGTAGCTAAGAAGGCGTTTTATTTCGCTCTGAAAATGTTGCCTTATAAAAATAGTATTTTTGTAAGGCAACATTTCGAGTATAACATTACCAAATACTATTTTTAGACGTTGCTAATTTTCACGAGTTCATGACCGCCATGCCTTGTTTCTTAATTTACGTTGTCTTAAATTGACATTCGCGTTTATTGTTTTAAATTAAGTATACATTTTTCGTCGTATCTAAGTTTACTATTCAACCGATCATAATTAAATTTAGTATACAAAGTATCAGAGGCACAGAAACCAAAAAACAAAAAGTGTGATATTTTGGGTTTCTTATCTACAACGATGCGTCCGCAGGCTGTCTAATTAATATCACATACTATCTTGGTAGATTTTTCTGAGAAACAACTTAATGTTTAATAGTTCAGTACAGTTACAGTAAGTAAGTACTCATAATATCTCTATATCTATTAATATCAGAATTATAAGGAATAAACTGTAGCACAAAATAGTTAAATCCGTATCTTTAAATAAGTTGTTACGTCAACGTTTTAAAGTAATTTTTAACAAGATTCCCACGTGTCTGACGTCAAATAGCTGTTTACCCTTGGTCAAGTCTGAATATTTCGTAATCAATTTGTCGAACGATGTCCGATAAGTGAAACACTGCCTAAGCTTGTTTTTAGTTGTCATCAGCAAGGTGACGTAATCAAGTCGATGTGAATAACTTGCTTTTGGGGCCGTCCATAAATTGTGTCACCTTAGGGGGAAGTGAGGAGCTGACAAAGTGACAAAGGGCCGGTAGGAGGGGATAATAAACGTGCATATGTTGAAATTATTAAAATTTGATACATGCATAATATAACATCACGCCCATGATCCCCGAAGGGGTAGGCGGAGTCAAAGAGGCAGCAGGCCCCTTTAACCACATTCAGCCAAAAACAAAACTGGGTTAAATGGAATTTTTTGATCTTTACTTGTAAATAGGCAGTCGAAAAATTCAAATTCTTATTTCGTATCTTGACGTCGCTCTAGCAAGAGGACCAGTCGCAGTAAGTGACCACGTGTGCCTGTGGTGGGGGGACCCATCTTCCAAGAATTTTTGTCGTTGGCCATTTTTGCCTCCATATTGTTGCTTAAACTTCTTAGGAGTTTAAGATAAAAAAATAAACAGTGTCATCGTCGTGGTCGTTTTTTATATACATAGCTAAATTTGGCCACTAAATAACTATATCTCTCTCTACGCAGAACATGGAACTTGACAAATAAGGTTTTCTGCAGACTTTTATCATTCGACCTTCATCATTAATTCATTTCTTTCTTATTTTTAATGGCAGTCCGGCAATGACGATGTAATCAAACTATCGGTCGTGCGATATCTAGTTACTGTGCAAAACCCTTTTTATATGGGCCTTCAGAAATAAATTAATTCAGTCAAAATAGCTTCTTATCTTGTTTGCAAAGCAATATTGCTGTATTTAGGTTATTTATTTACATACATACATAACATCACGCCCATAGTTCCGGAAGGGGAAGGCAGAGTCAAAGGGGGAGAAAGTCATTTATTTCATAGTTGTAATTGGAATTACGATACATCTATTCTCTTTTAGATATCCAGAGACAAGTTTGTGGGTTTCTTTTGTGTATCTACGAAGTATTTAATGAGTAAATGAATATTTGATATCAAAATTTACTTATTTATCTACGACGAAAAAATGTGTTCTCAAACCGTGTAAAAAAATAACCTTTTTTTCCCTGTTTTCGCGCAATACCTTATCGTGTAGGTGCGGGTCATATTTTTATCAAGTCCTGCTAATTTTACTTAACTTACATTGTTATCTAACCTGTGAATATAAATAAACCCATAACATACTTTAAAGAATACGGGTAATAGCTTTTATACCGGTGTGATTATTTTAGTTTACATGTGTATATGCAAGTACATGTAACTTGCACTTAACCACTCGTATTGACTCCCTCTATTCGGGCAACAAATCAGATAAACATACAAGTATTAGATCCGATCTAATACTTGTATGTAATTGAAAGAGCGGTGTTAGCTCAATGGTAAGGATACGCGCCTCTTAACCGAGGAGTGCGGGTTCAAACCCGGCACGTACCTCTGGATTTTTCAAATCTATGTACGTATTTATACCACTAGCTCGGCGGTGAGGGAAAATATCGTGATGAAACCTGCAAATTCAAACTTTGGATTTGTAACCATGATCCAAAAATTGTCTGGTTCCCCTATCTTAGGGTTACGAAGGTCAGATCGGCAGTCGCCTCAACGTAATTACCAGACTCGCTAAATCCTGGATCATGGTCTAAGCGGACCCCGTCTAAACACGGGACATAACGCTAGGAAGATGATGATACAAGTATTAGATCCCATGATACTGTAGAGGTAGACGATCATTAAGTACGATAGTATTATAATAATATCCAAGTCAAAGTCAAAAGTAAAAAATATCTTAATTTACGTAGGCCTCAAAAAAGCACTTGTGAATCAAGTAATAGGCACAAAGTAGAACAATTTGAATTTACCACCGGTTCGAAATGTCGCATCTACCGAGAAGAAATCCAATTATGTATGTTTATTTGTAAATATACCTATACTGATTCCGTGCATCTTACGTGTTAGGTAATGCAATGGATAACACGGCAAACCTTGTGAAAGCGAATATTGGCAATCACAACATAATTATTGAGTTTCGTCTGTACATAATATTTTCCCACTGGTCGATCATATACTTTATACACCTATACTTAACATAAACTTTTCAAAATCAATCAATTGAATACGTAAATGTCGGTTAATAAAGGCTATTATTGTATCTTGGTATATCACGGGACTACGCCGAGGTAATGCTTTAAGACTCGCATGAAGATATGGGTCTACCTGTAGAGGCTTCAGAGAGTTTGATCTACGTCCATGGCTCAAATAAATATGAGCGTGTTCTTCAGCCTAACATTCGTACTTGTAGTTCGTGGGATTCCCACTAAAATAGGTTTCCACGACTTTATTTTATTTATATACTTACTTATATCTTATAATGCGAGGCGACCTTTGGGCCGTGGGCTTCTCTGCTATTAATTAATTTTAACTGGCTCGATGGCGCTTTCGGTAGTGACCCTGCCCCATGCATCAAGAGTTGTGGGTTTAATCCCCACCCAGGACAAACATTCGTGTGATGAATACTTGAGTTTGTTCTGTGTCTGGGTGTTAATATCCAATATTTAAGTATATATTTGTAATACCACTGTTAATTCTGATATAGGATATAGGATATATAGGAGTCAGATCAAGTATGTGATGTCGTCGGATATTTATTTATTTATTTATTAATCATTTATACAATACTAGCTGTACCCGTGGTTTTATCTGCGTTTATGGTTAATATTATATAGCCTTCCTCGATTAATAAGCTATCTAACACAAAGAATTTTTCAAATCGGTCCAGGAGTTCCTGAGATTAGCACGTTCAAACAAACAAACAAACAAACTCTTTAGCTTTATAATATTAGTACAACATTGTAGGTATAGATTGCAGCCATATTTTACCATTGCCACAATCGTGAAATATCGGTTTTATAACCACTTCAATTTGGAACCATCACAGCTATAATCTTTAGACACTTTATGTACTTATAATATAATTAAACTAACTACTTTTGACCTTGGCCTTGCATATCTCCGTCTGGTCGGCAATATTAAAGTGCATTTATTTATCAATGGCAGAATAATAAACTACTGAATAATGGCTTATGTTTATATCTTAATCTTTAACAGTCAATCATGGAAAGGAAGTTTCATTATCGTTATTTATTTACAAAATTAAATTAGCTGTATCTATTTGCATTCAACTATTTTATTGCTGTGAACAATTTATATTACAAAGCAATCGTACACAATCTTTTGTAATTTCTATCTCTTCTATAGAACAGCCATTTTTAAATACTTATCGAACCCTTTAACGTTCATTCTACAGGGCCACTCCAAAACAAAAAAAAAAAAAACTAAAAACGAAAACGTACCAGGACTGCAAAATGGCGTCTGTGTTCGTTCCTTGAAAGTTTAAACTGACTGACGGTTAGCCAATAGTTGAAATTTAAATTAGGAATATAATAATTAGTTAAGTCTAAAGGTTTATTTGTTTTGTCTGTCATTTGAACGACAATTATTATCACTCATCTTGAAGTACAAATTGGGTTTATAATGATAAAAGCTGTCGTGTTTGTGTTTGAACAACTTCAGAAATCTTTTTATTCTGTTTTATCTAAATCAGTGGGTGCTTATTGTGTGACCTCTGGAACCGACACTTTGATTTCGGACGACTATCGTGCGTTCCACTCGTAAACGTTCCGAATGAAGAACTGTTATATCATGTTATAAAATTGACGCATTTCCATTTTAATGTCACAAAGGAATTTCAAGTTTGATTTGTTTGTTGATAAAGCATTTTCTGATCTGCCAACGGAATGTTCTCGTAGCTAGCAAGACCACAATGGACGTTCATGTGAATTATAAGTTAGGCTAATTGTTCCTGTGCAAGGACATTAGAACAATGCTGGGTGTGTTGTCGTAGATTTTATTAAGTGGCGTTATTATAGTTGTGAGTTACGCCACACTGTGCCATGAATTAGGAGGATTGCTATCTGGACTTAGATCTAGTCCGTTCTTGTTTTTTTTTTTATCACCAGCATCTTCACGGCTGTAACTGTTATTTTATATGCTGACTAAAACAAGTCCAAACTATAGCCATCTTTTTTTTGGTTAAAAGCAATGGTATTTTCCATCATCTGACAAAACGCAGATGTTTTATGGACGTAACGATTTAGTATCACGTTTTTGATTTGAGACCCTAATGGCGGATTAAAACGCTTCAACCAATCATCTAATGTACATAACAAATACTTCGAGTTTTAAAGCTCATTTATGTATGTATTAAGGAAATGCCTTTTAAATTTAAAATCTTTAATATAAATAAATACCTACAAGGCGGGTCGTATGAATTTATATTTACATACTTAAGCAAGTAACTTACCTGGCACATTATTTTTAAATCCCAGACCAAATCTATACACAGCATCTCATCAACTACATCACAGCATCGATTCGCTGGACCGGTATTATGTATTCAATAGCTTAATATTATGATACTTGATCATGGTGTTAACGAAACTGGTTTCGTCTCACGTATTCGCTTGTTTCCTGAGCAATTTGCCATCATTACCGATCTCTAGACAGCTAAGATAATAAATGATGCTCGATGTGAATTTACGTCAGAGGTTTTTATATTCGTATATTTAAATTAACTTCAATTTTAGAGTTACGAGTAAAGTAAATTAAATTTTAAATAATTTTATCTCGTTATCTACGCATGGGCTTTATGTTTTAGTCGTTGTAATTCGAGGTAAATTCGTTTTTGTGTACTTTTTGGTGCGGTAGAAAGTATTTGCAACGTTATTTGGTACAGCTGCCTTCTTCTTTCGCCGCAGGGACCATATATGTCGATTAGGGATCTGTCTGGGATCGTACCAAATCATTGAATCAAACAAGGTCGAGACGTAGACGAAAAACAAATGAATAAATAAATTCTCCAGACTGACACACCAATTCCCTAGTTCCAAACTAAGCTTGTGCTTGTACTATGGATACTAGGCAAACGAATAGACATACTTAAATACGTTTATAAACATCCATGACTCGAGTACAAATGCCAATGTCCATCACACGAAACATTTGCCGCTAGCGGGATTCGAACCCGCGACCCTTGGTTTCGTGGCCAGGGTCTCTAACCACTCGACCAACGTGCCAGTCTAGTCTCATTCTTTATGAGCATATTTCGACGCTTTTGTTTTTCAGATACGCCGAGGGAGTAGCCATGTCTCGTGAAGTAGACAGTTAGAGATATTGCTGAAGTTAGAAAAGCTCCAGTCATACTGACTGAACGAGTGTAGTCTAATATTATAACAAAAGTGCTTGCTTATAAATACAAATTAAGATCCGTTCCGAGCGACTTACACGTTGCATGCATTTTTAGTCATAGATAGTTGACATCAAATTATTTTTATTTGAATTCTGACATATTCACATCCGTTACATAATCATTTCGCAATCATGGATGCGCTAACACAATTTCCGAAACTGACCGGAAATGCGAAGACATTGAGCAACATTAAACCTCACGGACGGCATAATAAAATACATTTAACCTTTGCACATTTTGCGAACTCAAATTGAGCTGTGACGCTGCAAGTGTTATTAATTTGTATTGCTCACGATCATCGAATCGGTCCGTGAACTAAATTGCTGTTAACTGAAC
Organism: Glyphodes perspectalis; assembly: GCA_951394215.1. NCBI lineage: Eukaryota > Metazoa > Arthropoda > Insecta > Lepidoptera > Crambidae > Glyphodes > Glyphodes perspectalis. Next base: position 14,906,410 of record OX596202.1, on the reverse strand, counting down.
CACCCGCGTTGATGGAAGCTGAGGAGATTGGCATAGTTACTCTTGTAATTTACGTTAGATTGCGAGAAACGATATTCGCAGATTGTTAGGACCTTGTGTGACTAAGGAGAAGTTCGTTGATAGGCTATGCATTTCCAAGTCCCCTCCCTAGAAGTGATGTCATTGAACTCCATTGGTGTTTTGGTTTAGGTGTGTAGAAGACAAAGTCAAAGTCAAAATTTTGTTTATTTATATAGGTTTCAAGGAAGGTTTCTACCACCGGTTCGGAATGTTGTATCTACCAAGAAGAATCCGGCAAGAAACTTGGTAGTTACCTACTCTTTTCAATACAATTTATACAAGGTGTATGAATCATAATTAACTTTGAACCACGTTTTAGTGTGGGCCTGTTGTAGAGTATCAAAATAAAAATAAAAGTATCAAAATAAAAATAGAAGTTTTACATACCCCCAGACTTTCCCCGGAAGGAAGGGGACTCATGAGAACTTCACCCGGAAAATGGGATATGTGATCATATGACGGAAAATGGAGATATGAAGACACGCGTTTGACATGCAAGGTTCAAATCTATATACGTTTTTGTACCACTTGCTAGGCGTTGAAGAAAACTATCAAGAGAAAATCTGCATATTTAAATATCTATGAATGTGGAATGATGATCTAATATGTCTGTATGTCTGTGTTTTGATAAGGGTTACCTTTGGATAGAGGAATCAACCGGTTGATGGTTCCTCTATCTAGAGGTCACGTAGGGCACATAGCACCCGCTTCAATTGAACCTAAATCTTAGATTTAGTCAGCCTGGGTTTTAAATATGTAGATGTAGGCCCTGTTGTCTGGTACAGCGTTTGAAGTGTAATATTATAAAGTATTATACTTTCTATCGCTTATTCTACAAATCTAAAATAGTCTTCTAACATGAGACTGAGCTCATGTTATAATTGTTCAATAGCCGAGTTCAACACACCGCACACGTGCACATAGATGTAGATTTATAATTAACTGTTATAATATTTCAACGTCACTTTGATAAATTTGTGTTTCGAAGTTGTTTCATCTATAATTTTGTTATTTACCTTGCGTTAATATTACAATTTACAAACATCCGTTCATCTTCAAAATGCAATTTAACGCGTAATTTTATGCAAACACATTTTTCTGTCCTATAAATGGGAGTGTCACTTTATATTGTAAGCTAAGAGAGATTTTACGACTAAATATCGAGGGTTAAAAAGTATTCTGAAATGCAAAATGTTATAAGATACCTATTGTTAACATTTTACAGATTAGGTTAAACGGATTGAATCGATCGTAAGATGGTTTATGTTGATGGAACGAAAATATATTAAAACTAGATGAAAACCCGGCTTCGCTCGGGTATAATGTGATAATACACATGTAGGTAGATATTTCTGTAGTTATCGGTTCTCAAGGAATATTATAGGCAAAGCAAGGCATTGTTATCGATACTATTGCTTATGCCCAACTATCGATAGTCTATCGATAGGACTATCAAGCGGCAACACTACTTATCATCCTTTCGTGCATCGATTCATCATTATTCATTTATTATTAAGGGCATCGTTCATTGTGTTTAATAAATATAGTAGATTAAAACTGCAAAAGTTCTTACGAAAATAATTTTAATTTAAAAATCAACTTTCAAAATAAACTAACTAAATTAACAAAACAAATAGCTTTTATGGTTTATTTTCTGTAAACCTCTCTGTTTTAAGCACTCAGGCTTTTTCTTAACTTTGCTAGGTAGGTTTGGTTTATTACTTGGCTTAATATTATTAAAAAAAAAAGATCTTTTCTCTCTGTTATACAAAATGGCTAAATCAATAATGATGTTGAGAACCCAAGTAAAACCATTGCAATTTTTCAATGAGTACTCATCCGAGAAGTTGGCAAAGGTACCTATTATGAAAATCATAAATATTCTCTATTTCCACAGGTTAATTATCATAAAATGTTTCTAGTATATACAACATTTTTTCACATCCATTTTATGAAATACTTACGATTTTCGGCATGATATCCATTTAGTTATTATATCCATTTAGCTATTATGATATATATTTAGTGATTTACTTTGTATATCCATCATCTTCCTAGCGTTATGTCCCGTTCTTAGACGGGGTCCGCTTAGACCATGATCCAGGATTTAGCGAGTCTGGTAATTACATTGAAGCGACTGCCGATCTGACCTTTGTAACCCTAAGATAGGGGAACCAGACAATTTTTAGATGATGGTTACAAATTCAAAGTTGTTTGAATTTGCAGGTTTCATCACGATGTTTTCCCTCACCGTCGAGCTAGTGATATAAATATGTACATAGATTTGAAAAATCTAGAGGTACATGCCCGGGTTTGAACCCGCACTCCTCGGTTAAGAGGCGCGTGTCCTTACCATTGAGCTACCACCGCTCCTTACTTGTATATCCATACAAAGTAAATCACTATGCAAAACTAAATGGATACTAAAACATGTAGAATAACATTCGAAAAGAACTTCAAGTTAAAAAGTTTAAGGTTACGGACAGTATTATTTATTTAATGTTATGGCAATTGGCCAATCTCAGGTTTTAAGAAAAAACACTTAACCAGAGTACCTACGTTAATAGCTAAAACGGAACGTATGTACTAAAAATGTCATCCGGTGTGAGTGACGTTTATGAATATGGCGACTGCGATTTGTCTGTCAGCACCATTAGAATTTAACAAAATACTCGACAAACCGAATTTTGCGGATATATGTTGCCGACTCGAAATTTTTATTTTTTTATGTTTTATTATTCAAGTAAGGTTTCGATCGAGTCTACCGTACCCCTGCACGAAATTATTAATATAGATTTTTCATTTTTCAAATTACTTCATCTGCAGGTACAGGTTATACGAAGCCGAGACAAAGCTAGTTAGTAATATTGTCATAAGTACTTTATCAGAACAGCATTTATCCACTTAATAACCAGCTTTTGTTTAATCTCAAAACCGTCATCGCAACCCGGATACTTCGCATTCGACAATCACAGCATAAAATTCTATTGCAATAGTGTCAACGACTAGTATTTTTGGCATATGAAAATTGTCAAAATTGACAATCACGATATTGCTCAATGTGACACGTTGAAATCGCGTATTCAAAACTCTACAACGCGTCCTAGATTTAATTGGAGACTAGGCCTAAAAATACTAAGTCTCACTGCTCAGGTGGCCTACAGCTAGTTCACTCTCGGCTTGTTCGTTTATTTTAGACTAGCTCGATAGCGCATTCGGTAGTGACCCTGCCTCATGCGCCAAGAGTTGTGGGTTCGATCCCCACACAGGACAAACATTCTTGTGATGAATACTTGTGTTTGTTCTGTGTCTGGGTGTTAATATCCAAATATTTAAGTATATATTTGTGATACCACTGTTGTTTCTGATATCGGTAACACAAGTGTTTAAGCTGCTTACATTGGAGTCAGATCAATGTATGTATGTCTATGTATATATGATGTAATCTGTTATTGATTTATTTAGGCAGCGGCAATTTATAGTCTTACACTTATATAGAGCACGAGTTTAAAATTATTTAAAACCCGTTTTTTTTTTAAACTAAGAGTATTGTTCGTTACTTATTCAGGTAGGAACCTAATTTATTTACGTAAATCTTTATTAAGAAGTAGTCAGGTACTTATTGGAATTTTTTTTTCGATGCATGAATCCATGATACTTAGGTATATGTAATTTTTCATTTGGTTCGTAATACAATTACTTAGGGCTTATCTCATATCTCCAAAAGTGTATCTGGGATACAGTTTAAAGCACGCAACTAATTATTTAATTGGTAAAGCAAGCTGACTTCGTCATCACTGTTTTAACGACTTGCCGCTTGCTAAAGGTATTTGCCACATAGTTGCGTTTGAAATGGTTAATGTCTGAATAATACAATGTGTTATCCGTATTTAAGCGGAAACTGAAACAGATTTCTTGGTAATGTTAGATTTAATACATGTAAAGTTAGGTTGCTCTAAACAGGTCTGTAAGCTACGAATTTTAAATGAGCTTGTGCAAAGGCTTTTTGTTGCTATTTAGGCTTTGATAATTTGAAATAACCAAAAATGGAAGTAGGTACACTCCAGTGGGCTACTGGAGTGTACTAAAGAAAAATTGGACCCACTACTGATTCCTCCCCATTGCAGACACAGCTCTTCAAAAATACTTATAGATTTGAGAATTAATATATGAGGTTGAAATAGAGAAGCGATTAAGCTGGAATCGATTGTAATGATGTAAATCGCTTCTTTAGCTGCATATGACCACATTTTCATCGCTGTCACCAAACAATATAGACTTGACTTTGACTGACTCGATGGCGCATTCGGTAGTGATCCTGCCCCATGCGCCAAGAGTTGGAGGTTCGATCCCCACCCAGGACAAACATTCGTGTGATGAATACTTGTGTTCGTTCTGTGTCTGGGTGATAATATCCAATATTTAAGTATATATTTGTAATACCACTGTTGATTCTGATATCCGTAACACAAGTGCTTAAGCTACTTACCTCGGAGTCAGATCAATGTATGTAATGTCGTGAGATATTTATTTATTTATTTAATATAGACCTTATGATCTGGTAGTAGTTAAGCATTATTGTACTATCTTTGACGATATGTAGTCGCAACGTCGTGACGAATTGACCCTAAACCGTCACAAACTCGATTTAAGATTCCAGCCGCGTTGCCGACGGTTGCTGTCCCGACAAAGGATTTCATAGAAGCGGCGAAATATTTTTACTCCGAGCATTTTTTATTAGTTCCTGCTGACGTCATCTCTGTTCGCGATGTTTACTTCCAACGAAATCGCTCAGACAATAAATATTCATTTGGAATATTTTGGTTACGTATTTCTAGCGGTCCTATTAGGGATTCAAATTTAAAGTGCTTTCCACATTTATAGAAAATAAAAAAAACTTTTTGAATTGAATAGATACGCTAATTGCATATAGCGGTGGTAGCTCATTGGTAAAGACACGCGCCTCTTAACCGAGGAGTGCGGGTTCAAACTCGGACACTTACCTCTGGATTTTTCAAATCTATGTGCGTTTTTATACCACTAGCTCGACGGTGAGGGAAAACATTGTGATGAAACCTGCAAATTCAAACTTTGCATTTGTAACTGTGATCCAAAAATTGACTGTTTCCCCTTTAGATTATAAGGTTACGAAGGTCAGACCGGCAGTCGCTTCAATGTATTTACCAGACACGCTAAATCCTGGGTCGTGGTCTAAGCGGACCCCGTCTAAGCACGGGACACGCTAGGAAGATGATGATCACTTTGTAAATGAAAGTTAACACAAACACCAATCAGACTTGAAATGACACTGAATGATTTTAGTATTCGGAATGAAATAAATTGCTAAAATAAGTACGAAAATGAACGCAATCATGCTTTGGACTTTTTATTTTAGTTTAACAATTACAAGTATGGCCATATGAGGATGTAGTCTGATATTTATTTATTTAATTAATTTTATTAAACAAACGTATGTTGACATCACAAAGTAACTGATTCTCCAACAAGGTATCGATAGTTACTCTTTCATTGCTTTAATTTACAATCATCATGACAATTAATATAACCTTATACTATACTCAACATTACATTGAATCTTGACGAAATCCTAAATGAATTGATTGATCAATCTATTTTTTTTTCTATGAACATTGTAAACTGTTCATAGATTTTCTGATATGGTCATCTCATGTTAAGATTTATTACACATAGTAAAACATAGTAAACATAGTATGTTTAGCCGCATATATTTGACAAGCTCGATGGCGCATTCGCTAGTGACCCTGCCCCATGCGCCAAGAGTTGTGGGTTCGATCCCCACCCAGGACAAACATTCGTGTGATGAATATTTGTGTTTCTTCTGTGTCTGGGTGTTAATATCCAATATTTAAGTATAATATATTTGTAATACCACTGTTGATTTTTGTATCCCTAACACAAGTGCTTAAGCTACTTACCTCGGAGTCAGTTCAATGTATGTGATGTAGTCTGATATTATTGATATTTACCGAATGCGCCATCGAGCCAGTCAAAGTCAAGTCTATATCTAGTCTATGTTTGGTGACAACGATGAAAATGTTGTCATATGTAACTATAATAAAAAAGTGATTTACATCATAACAATCGATTCAAGCCAAATCGCTTCTCTATTTCAACCTCATATATTAATTTTCAAATCTATAAAAGTATTTTTGAATTCTGTCTAATGGGGAGGAATCAGTAGTGCGTCAAATTTTTCTTTGGAGTGTACTTCCATTTTTGGTTATTTTAAATTATAGCTTACGAGCCTGCTTAGAGCAGCCTAGGTTTACATGATTTAAATCTAACATTACCAAGAAATATAAGTTGACTGGCTAACTTATGATTAAGATGATGTCAACAAACATCATCAAATCACGGGTATCAAATAGTTGTTTGTGTTGCACGTGCCCTAATACTTTTATTGCCCCACAAGGCGAATGTAATTTACGTTTACAATGTTGACATCATACTCTGATCGAATCACCAAATCCGGCTGATCAGAGAGCTAGTAATGGCGACGACTTAATACGCCGATATATAACTAACTAACTAAACTTCACGCCACTTCCCTAGCGGGGTAGGCAGAGAGAACCGAACGCCATATGGCATGATCCTTACACACCTCACTCGCCTCTTCAACATTCATAATCCTTTTCATACAAGCTCTACGATTTTTATGACTCCTAACATCACCTTCTTTTAATACACGACCAATCTGTTCGTGGTAGGTGAGCCTGGGCCTTTCGCGGCTCCTACATCCTTCCACATTCGCATTGTATATCTGTTTAGTCAATCTTTCGTCATCCATTCTTTCCACACGTCCGAACGCCGATATATGTACGTAGAATATAGATTCATATTTGTTCGTCCCGACTCTGGCCCTATATTATTCGCATCTTATAAAGTTGAAATAAGGAGGATAATTGAGGAGCGGTGGTAGCCCAATGGTTAGGACACGCGCCTCTTAACCGAGGAGTGCGGGTAACCCGGGCATGTACCTCTAGATTTTTCAAATCTATGTACCACTAGCTCGACGGTGAGGGAAAACATCGCGATGAAACCTGTAAATTAACAACTTTGAATTTGTAAACATGATCCAAAAATTTTCTGGTTTCCCTATCTTAGGATTACGAAGGTTAGATCGGCAGTAGCTTCAATGTAATTACCAGATTTGCTAAATCCTGGATCATGGTCTTTCGGTTTACTTGGGGAACTCCCACGAGCCGTCACCCTCCGGACGGGGATCCAGAGGGCGGTGTGTCGGACTCGAACCGCCTAAACCCCAAGGTGGCCTCCAGTGGCGCAGTTCCGGAGGAGCCTGTATCCCCACTGTCGGGACTATACGACTGCTCCTCCGGTAGTGCGCTTGCCGCGCTACGCGGCCCACCTCGCGCGGCGGCGGTCGACGCTGTGCAGCCCACGACACAGTCGTGGGATGCACAGCACCGAGCACACGCGCGCGTCGAGACATGCCAGACCACCCAGCATGTCTCAACCACTCCGCCCAGGATTCAGACGCCGATCATCCCCGTGACCGGCGTCGTGGGCCCACTCTCACGCTGTGCCTTCTGCTGAGCCAGAGGGGCACGCGGAGAGCGTCTCGCCAAAGGGGCCGCCTTCCGCCCGGCGACCCAAATTGAGGGCAGAGCCCTGTCGTCGCAAAGGGAGAGCGTCGAGACGCTCGATCCCTCTGCGACCCACCACGACGCGACCCAGCGCGCCCCTGTCGGGTTGCCGAGGATAGGGAGGCGAGCAACGACAACACTCAGCTCCTCCTCTTCCTCGGCAACCCTGGTCCGGTCGCAAGGGGCCTGTATACGGCCGGACCGCCGCAACTGCTCGTTTGCTAGTCGTGCAGTTGCGGCTCACCTCGGGGTCCCTCTTCGCTTCAGCCCTGCCACGTCAGGGCCTACTAAGCCCCCCCGGTACGACAAACCGAGGACCCCGGCGGGGGGGGGGTGGATCATGGTCTAAGCGGACCCCGTCTAAGCACGGGACATAACGCTAGGAAGATGATAAAGTTGAAATAACCAGCGCGATAATTCCAATCTATATTCTCATATTTTTCATGTTAATAAGGCGATTAAGAGACTTAAAAAGAATGTGCCAACTGGGTTTCTTGCCTAGCATGTCGTAAAAGGCGACTAATGTCCTGTATGTATCTATGAACAGTTTTGACTGGCCCGTTGGTCGAGTGGTCAGAGACCCTGGCCACGAAACCAAGGGTCGCGGGTTCGAATCCCGCTAGGGGCAAATATTTCGTGTGATGAACATGGATATTTGTACTCGAGTCATGGATGTTTATAAACGTATTTAAGTATGTCTGTCCGTTCACCTAGTATCCATAGCACAGGCTTATAAGCTTAGTTTGGAACTAGGGAATTGGTGTGCCAGTCTGAAGAATTTATATTATATTTATATTTATATTAATGTTATATGGAGTTTTGGGTATTTGTATAGGCGACGAGCTAGCCACTTGTCACTACTTTTTCACAATTTTCCTTCTAACCCAGCCCATTGTCCCATATTGGTCTGTGACGTAAAAATAATGTGCAGCATGTCGTAAAAGGCGACTAATGGTACATCGGGTTTTGGGTATGTGAAATTTCTATCTAACCCAGCCCCGTTTTGGTTGAATGTGGTTAAAGGGGCATGCTGCCCTTTGACTCTACCTACCTCTTCGGGGATTATGTCTTAAGCGATAAAGGTATTTACGTCATAAGCTATAAAGGTCGTCAAAATAGCTTTTAATATTACAAGGACATAACTACACAACATTATGAGATAATTCGTTTCTAAAATAAGCTTTTCGTCCTATCATTTTCAAAATAGCCTACCTTTGTTATCCGTTACATAAAATTATTAGTACAATACAACAAATAATTTTCAGTAACGGGTACCATTAGCTTTACACAACAAAGGTAGGCTTTATATAGAGTATATATGGAGTCTATACAATTACGTAATTGCTTACCCATTGTGTATAATTTCTCTTTAGACTACAATACCACAATCAGGTATCGCATGTTCATTTGTTTTGAGACATTTTGACCTCGGCGTGGGCATATTGCGTCTCTTAGATAAAATCCGTCAATTTTGATTATTATTGTAAAAACTCTGACAGGACTTAATGGACATCTTATTGTATTATTGAATATGAGAATGACTATTTGTGATTGAAATACCATAATGAGCATTTAATTGGTTGAACATTGCTGGGGTAATTATAAACGTCCTTCGCAAGTTGAATTTTACTACCTACTGTTTCTGTTTTCAATGAACTTAATATTAGTATTTATATTCATTGAAATAAACTGGTTTGTTTTTAATTATTTATTTATTATGGAAAATACACAGCTATAGTTTATACATATTTCCGTTATATAATATTCACTTTAATTTCTCTTTACGATATTTTGAAAGCAAACTGTTTTGTTAAAAAGTTCCAGCTGATATCAGTTTAGTCATTTTACGTGATGCGTACCGATAGCTGTGCCATTAGATAAACCAAAGAAATAATACTCGAAAACACTACAGCATAAAAATTATTTACATGACTTTAAAACGTTGTTCTTAAAATTCGTATTCAAAGTAAGACGATTGTTTTTGCGCAGTGTAGAAAATTTTGCAGCGTAGTATAGTGATGAGCTTTTTGGAATTATCGATAAAAGTAAGAATATTTATGATTTGTAGGCATTGCCAAAGTTACCTGTAAGCGTATTGACATAACACAAAAAATCCAAAATATTAAATGTGTTGAGTTATTATCTTGCGTAATTTTTAAAATGGAACCAGAACTACAAATTTACTGTGTTAGTAATGAATGTTGAAGAGGCGAGTGAGGTGTGTAGGGATCGTGCCATATGGCGTTCGGTTCTCTCTGCCTACCCCGCTAGGGAAGTGGCGCGAAGTTTAGTTATTTAGTTACTCTGTTAGTGTACCGCATTTTTAAGGTGATTGTAAAATTATTATTTGTTCAGTTCATTTATTTCACATTGAACATCCATAGACAAATTATTATTACTAACAAGTAACAATTATTTGTATAAAAGTTGTATAAAAGTAAAAATTAATTATATTAAGGTTGATCAAAAATATCTATTTATCGATATTTAGCACTACTACAGAGCAGACCTAAACTTGTTAATACATATGTAAGCCTATTTAACTTGGAACGTGTACGTGTGCGTTAGAACTGTTTCCCCCGTAGACTGTTACGTAATTTACAACTTGTGTGTCGCAACAAAACGCATGTCTAATAATTTATGTACATATAGTTTGAGTGGCGATTTTTGTGTTCACATATTGATCAGTGGATGTTATCGATTAATCGAATCGAATGTTTATTTAACCATATAACCGACTGGTTGTGTGGTAATGTGGTTAAGAGAACTGCCCCCTTACTCTGTGTACCCCTTCGGGGATTGGGGGCGTGATGATATACATGATGTAAGTATCTATTTAACTTAGACGTGGGTAATAAGGTAGTCATATTTGCGTCAAAAATCGTTGCTGCTCTTTAATTAAAAGTAAATTTTTCTTTGAGTTAATTTACGATTTTAATTATTATTTGAATAATATGTAGCTTCAAATATAACGTTGCTTATTTCAAACATGTAGGGTTAGAATTCAACCGTAAAAGATTATAATTAGCTAAAAGCTTATTTTCAACCGACTTCAAAAAAAAGGAGGAGGATCTAAATTCGGCTGATTTTTTTTATTTTAATATGTTTCTTATGAAACTAAAACTAACTGTGCCTACTCTAGTAGCTAAACCTCGGTAAGATCAAGGGAGCCGCATGGCAATACCTAATATAATTGATTAGATTTTATGGACCCTTTAACTAAACTTAGGTAGTGACCCTGCCCCATGCGATCAATCCCCACCCAGGACAAAAATTCGTGTGACAAATACTTGCTTTGTTCTCTGTCTGGGTGTTAGTATTCAATATTTAAGTATACCTATATTTGTAATACCAATGTTATTTCTTATATCCCTAACACAAGTACTTAAGCTACTTACCTCGGAGTCAGATCAATGTATGTGATAACATAACATCCCGCCCATTATCCCCGAAGGGGTAGGCAGAGTCATGTATGTGATGTAGTCAGATATTTATTTATTTAACTTTTAGAATTATGTATTTGTATTCTACAATATCCAATCTCCTTCCAATGGGAAACGTAAATAAACTATTGACGTGGTCTTCCGCCCAGCTCTTGTACATGTATCTATACTGGTACATTTCAGAGAATCGAGATGTTTTACTTGTTCTAGAAAAATTACGTGGAAGTGAAATGGATGTTTTGTTTATTTCATTTTAGACAGCTGTTGCAGTTTCGTTGAACTTGATAATGTAAATAAGAAAACACGCGGTGATTGATTTGGTAAACCGCTTAGGTGCATCACTAGCGGTTTTTAAAGTAACATTTAGTTTAAATTTATCGAGGTATATGTGGTCCTATTTTTAACCGACTTCAAAAAAAGGAGGAGGTTCTCAATTCGACTGAATGTTTTTTTTTTTTTTGTATGTATGTCACTCGATATCTCTGAGAATTGTTAACCGATTTCCAAAATTTTTTTTTAATCGAAAGGGTTTATATGAAATAAATAATGTTCCAATTGTGTTCTTTGCCTAGCATGTCGTAAAATGTGACTTATGGTATATCGGATTGTTGGTGTGTGATCGTATACGCGACGAGCTAGACACTTGTATCTTATTTATCACAGTTTTCCATCTAACCCAGCCCAGTTAATTTTTTAGGCTGAATGTGGTTAAGGTGGCTAGCTGCCCGATTGATTCTGCCTACCCCTTCGGGGATTGAGGGCATGATGATATGTATTTATGTAATATGTGGTACATTGGTATCTAAATGTGTGGTATCAGTTTGATGTTTGTAAGAATAACAAAGACTGATACAATTATGGAATATTTGTGAGTGGGCTTAATTATATTTGTGTATCAAATATTCCGTATAATCAACTAACTAAAGGTTAGGTAATTATTAATGTGATTATAAGAAAGGACATGATATTAATGTGTAATTATTTCTTCGACGTATTAATTATTCTTTTAAAATATAGGTAGGTACAAAATGAACATAAAAAAGTATTTTTTGTGAGCAAAATATTTTAATTTATTTAAAGATAAAAGGACATTTTAAAACAACTTGTATACTTATATTTTTCCGCTAAAACGCTACGAGTTGACGTTTCAGTTTGCATAGACCATAGATTTAGAATTTTTTGACTACAGACTAACTATGGTGCCGGAATGACGTCATATTCGGATCAGTTCGTTAAATAAAACTCACATTCTGTCAAACTCAGGAGAGAATTTTGGACATTATTATTATTATTACATATTTGTTGCTTGACTTGGAAATAATTTCGACTCACCGACTTAATGACGTAAACAGCGTTTTTAGTCACGTGGTGACTACATGCTATTTGTAACTTTTTAAAATGTATTTAATACAGATAATATAAACAAATTAATTTTTAATATTATGTTGAACCTATTAAAAAGAATTCGTAGGTATTAAGTACTATAGTAAAATACCCTATTGGTGACTGAATTTTATCAATGTTTTCGAATCTAAGTACTTATTGTACCATTAACTTGGGGATGATGAACAAAGGGAGGGAGAAGGGGGAGGAAAGGGAGACCTGCACATTCATGAATCGTATAACATTTTCTTCAGATACAGGCTATACTTACTACCGACTTTGTTTCCGGATTCTTCTCGCTAGAAACAACATTCCTACAGCAGAGTCATATTATTGACTGGCTCAATGGCGCATTCGGTGGTGACCCTGCCCCATGCGCCAAGAGTTGTGGGTTCGATCTTCACCCAAGACAAACATTCGTGTGTTGAATACTTGTGTTTGTTCTGTGTCTGGGTGTTAATATCCAATATTTTAGTATATATTTGTAATACCACTGTTGATTCTGATATCCGTAACACAAGTGCTTAAGCTACTTATCTCGGAGTCAGTTCAATGTCGGATATAAAAAAAAAATATATATATATATATATACAACGTGTAATGTTAAATGCGCAAAACCTGAAAACAGTATGATCAGAATAACGAGCTGAATCAATTAAACCACTTTCTAATATAGGTCACATTTTTCAAAAAATCTTTATTAAAAATGTTGCCCTGTCTGTTTACTAATAAGGCAAGCCATCACGCGCACAAACGCGCCAAAATACGTAAACAAACTATGTCTGTCATCCAATTTAAATTTTCTCATACACGGGATAATAATAGTTCTTATTTCAATGCAAATAGGAATGAACAAGACAATTTGAAGTAAACAAATCAATGTTATCTATCCTTATTTAACTTAAACGTAACTAATAAGAAAAAGAAATGGGGGTAGGGCGTGCGAAATTCGTGACAATGGCCCCGACCTGTTTACACTAGTCTCAGCGGCGCCGGCACATGCGTCACAGGTGCATTTTTTTAATACAGTGATTACAGAAAAAATACAGTGATTTAAACCTTTTAAACACGCCAACATCACGTACTTACGTTACGTAGTACCTTCCTAATAATAAGATCTTACTGTAGGTAAAGTCTGAAAATGTAGGTTACCTATGTTGCCAGTTCGAAGCCTGGAAAAGTGTGATGGAAACATTTAAATCACTGTTCAAGGATAACCTTATTTCTAGATGAGCGTAATAATAATGTCAGCGCGGCGCTGCGGCCCGGCGATATAACTACCGACTTCGCTTTCGACAGAGCATCGTCCACAGACACAATAAATGATCAGAAGTGCCAGTAAAACTAAAACATCACATAAAATCTTTAAACATTTTTTTTTAAATAAAAATCTCTCATATTCAGGTCAATTGAATTAAAAATCATTTGGGGTGTCTGAGGTTTTGCGCATTTAACATTACACGTTGTATATATATATATATATATTGTTGGATATCCTAATATATTTGTATGTTTTAAAATAAACAATTATCGTCAATTGAATATTTTGACTTTGACTTATTCAGGTAACCTTTTCTGTACATAGACCGCATACTCACCTACCATATTTTAATCGTTACAGGTAAATACGAGACTCTTCTCGACGACTCCCTGCTCACACTCCACACTATCAACGCGTCTCACATCCAGTTCCCGCGCCTCGCTCACACATCAGGCACCTCAGAGAAGCTCCGCAGGTACTTCTCTCAGCTCGAGCTGCCTCTCATCAGGAAACTGTACAAACTGTACTGGCACGACTACGCGATATTCAACTACGATCTGGACAATATCGTCGGCTTCGATTTGGGGTAGTGGGTGTTTAGGTTATGCTAAAGAAATACTAGCTTAGCGCGCCACGTGGTGTCGCGACGACATTTTTTGTTTCGCATACCGCGTTGAGCGATCCACCATTGTGCGTTGGCAGACATGCCCCGCCTACTTCTAACCTGATATTAGGTTTTCGCAGGCTGCCTGCGTGTATGGCTGTAGAATGTTTTGCTTGACGAATCATACATTTTGTAATCGTGGGCATTGTATTTTCCTTACTTATATTTATGACTGTCGATGGTGCATTCGGTAGTGACCCTGCCCCATGCGCCAAGAGTTGTGGGTTCGATCCCCAACCAGGACAAACCTTTGTATGATGAATACTTGTGTTTGTTCTGTGATCTGTTAAGATCAATGTATGGTTATGTAGTCGGATATATATTTAAGTATAGAAATCTGCGCAAGACATGTGACCGACTCACTTGATCGATTTTGGTTGCCCCATCTACATTTTTTTTGAGGGTTAGGTTTGCAACTTATAGCGTAAATTGAAGGTAGTGACTGCTAGAATAATAACTATGCTGCAGTCCTACTAGCGTGTCGCTATTAGTGGCCAGACAGCAAAGTATCTTCAGCCTATCACTAAGACTCTGATACCTTACAATATTTCTGCGTGATCTTCCCTATCAGCATTTGGTTTCTTGCTCAATTGGCTCGTTGTCATTGATTGTGCTGTGTCTTTATTTTTGCTTATTTTTTTTAGTGAATTTTTACAGCGTGATCGTTATTTTTTTTTCTGTTTATTATTTAAAAAAAATTACATTTGCGTATATTTTTACTGTACAAATATTTTAAGATGCATTAGTGCAGCGTTCGGTTATTAATCGAGAGACGGTTTCATGATATTTGCGCATCTTAAACTCTTACGCATATGTCAATGAATTCATTCAATTTAATTTTTTTTTTAATCTAGACGGTTCGGCATTGGTTTAATCTACGCAATAACCTAACTCTGCAATGATGTATCAGGTAGTAGCATCAATACCTTATAAAAATCACAAAGGTTCATTGCAACCCTGTTAATAAATTCTTTATTTTCAATTAGAAATTATGAGTGCGATGTGTGTATTTTTTAATTAACTGCCAGTACTAGGATTAAGGTGAAGTAGTCTGGTGATTTAATTGTGGTATACAAAATAATCTCAATTGTGATTTAAGTACGAAGTAATTTATACATACTATTTTTATTTAGTGATATTAATATTTAGTTACTAAGTAAAGATTCCTGTAAAACTAATCACGTGCAATAAAATGATTAGTGCATATATGCATATTGAGTCATATTGTGACCTAATTCAAATTTGAATAAGCGTATGCTATTTTGGATTGTTTTCAAAACGTATAAAGCTCTTATTACATTGTGCTTAATTTGTTAGCAACATGCAAAAAAATATTTAACCCGTTACTGCTCCATGCCAATATTGCACGTAAGAATTTCTTATCTCATTTATAATCTATGAAATACTATGTCAGTTGTTGCTATTAAATGACAGTTATTTATTGTTTTTTATAGTATATGTTTGCATTTTTATATACGATATGTACTCACTTAATATAATAGTTTAGCTCAATACGTTGTTTCAAGTATCTTATATACGTAGCCGTATTTCTAAACAACGTATTTTCAGGTTTGTATTTATTTATATAGCTTATACAAATACAATTATAATATTATAGATGCTCAGTGTCACAAACTGCTACATTTCTCAAATAAATCATAAATGGTAATTCATACATCATTCATCTTAATAATATTGTATGTGTATTGAAATAGTTTCGTGTGACAAAAAATTACACCCATATTCAAAGGTTAGCCGTTTTCCGTATTTTGTCTAAGAACATAAATTAATGGACGGCCATTTTAAAGTATCAAGTTAAGCAAAGCTATCATCGTGAGCAGTATGTGTTTAATAAGCGGAGCCTGTGGAATAGACGCCTTACATCATATCAAGTTTATTGCCACCGAATGAGTCGTTTTTGTGTCGTCAGCGGGTCGGCTCGCACGCATCGAATGTAATATGAAACAAAATCAATTTGCAAAGTATGCACAAGTTAGCTATTCGATGGATAATATCGTCTAGATCGGCGGTTCACAACCTTTTAGTGATAAACCACTTTATAAAATACTAGCTTGTGCCCGTGGCTTCGCTCCCGGGGTATATTGATAAAACTAAGCCTATGTAGTATTCCAGTCTATAATTTATGTCTAATACCTAATTTCATTTAAAACTTTTCAGGATGTCTTGAGTTTATTCATAAACATATAAGAATACTTTTAAGACAATGTTCAGGTTTTTGTAGTAAAACTAGTTTATACCGGTATGGTGTGAGATATAGATATATGTAGTAGCTTCCGCGCTTTTTCTGTTCAATAGCAGTCAGTTGTGTTTGAAAATACACAGGTTTAGGTATATGACATAAATTGTATGATGTCACCATTGGGATTGTATTATATAATAATTCTCCAGAGACCAATTCCGTAGTTCCAAACTAAGCTTATGCTTGTGCTATGGATACTGGGTGAACGGATAGACATAATTAAATACGTTTATATACATCCATAACTCGAGTACAAATGTCCGTGTTCATCACACGAAACATTTGCCCTAGCGGGATTCAAACCCTTGGTTTGTGGTCAGGGTCTCTGACCACTCGACCAACGGGCCAATTAAAACACATATTATACTCATTTATTAGAAATCTTGTTTATAAGAATAGGTGCAATTCGGTATTGACATTTACATTTGAACTTTATTCAGCGGCGATAAACGTTGACAGGAGCTCAATGTTGAGAGATTTAGCAAACAATTTATTAGATGTTTGGGGTTGTTATTGAGTGTCATTGTTATTGATTGTAGAATTAGGCAGGTTTTTAATATTCAGATGAATATAACCTATCTGTAAATAGGTAGTAACAAATTTGAGAATGTCATTCAATTCATTTAGGTCCGCAACAAGCGATGACATTGACATTTAAAATTTTTCGTGTTCAAACAATTGGACTGTGTTTTTTCTAACTGTTAATGGGTCATTGTTTTAAATATTCCGGGGAGAGCTAACTTTATATTTAACTAGTTGAGCCGGCGCACTTCGTTACGCCTCGTTCTCGGATTTTCAATATCCATTTTTTTTTCTGTGCAACTTTTTTATTTTTTTTCTTTCTTATGTACGTTCACCTGATAATAACAAACACAACTAAAAAATAATTTGCGAAATCGGTTTAACTTTTCTCGAGATTTGCGCTTAGCAACATATTCAGCGATTCATTTTTATATTATAGATTAGACGGCAGATATTTATTTGTTTTTTGAGTATATGTGCACGCATGCATGAATATGTAAAGAAAGTACATAATTTCTGCAGCTAACTAATAATGTGTGTGCCTTTAACGTTTGTGAAAATTTATCATGAACGTAACAGGGCATTAGGTTAACGGTGTGACTTCTTAAATTAGATAGCGTTCGCACTATAGCGTCTGGGTCGCTTTCTTTTCTCAATTAAGCCGTCCAATGTCCATATGTTAACAGCAATAGATAATTCGTTCTAAAGTTCCATATCTCTCGTTAACAGTAGTTGCCACAATGTATTTGTAATTCTGACACTTCTTAACTGTGTCTGATCATCGCGTAATTTTGTAAACATGTTGCCAGAAAAACAGAATGGGCACCTATTTCTTTCGACTATAAAAAAGGATTGTTTTAGTTCATCTGCGGTAAAAAGGCTAGTATATATAATAATCTTTAGCAGTGTAAAGTTTCGATATTATTATGTCATTTTTATTTAACCTAAATACCGCCATTCCCACAGCAAACGCTCTTGACACTGTGGAGAATAAAAAGACTCTATACTCGGTACTTAAGACTAACAGTAATTTTGTTATATATTTTATCGAACTGTGAGTCGCGTATCTATGCGACATTGGCTTTTAATAATTTCAAATTATCTCATTATACAAACCGTTGCTTATTTTTAATGTACGGTATATAAGAAATACAGATATTCGTTCAAGTGCATCTTTGACCTCTTATTTAAGCGTGTTTAATTTTCGTCAACAGTTCTGTTGTAAGCAAATTCAAAGTAATTTGGTATATTTTTTACGTATTACGATTGTTGTGTACATATTATATACTACTTTAGTTGTAAGAATATAGCATTTAGAATATATTTTACTATTCCATTTATGTAGTTATATTGTGGTAATGACATTTTATTGTCTTTAAATTATTATTTTTTGTATATTTTATAACTAAAGGGGGCTAAGAAGCAAACGGTAGCCTGATGTTAATTAATGCAGTCATCGTGGTTTGCAACACCAGAGGTATATTTATTACCAGTGCGTTGCCGACCTTGTAATGTTTCTACCTAATATTTTACATACGTTTCCCAGAAACTTTTTAAGTTAGAAGTCCGTTGAAAAGTTTCTTGGAAACATTGATGCTTGTGTAGCCTTCTATGGAATAAACAATAGTGTGCTAAATATACTATTCAAATTATGTGGTTCGGTTTTAGCAACAAGATCTTGAACATGTGCAGCTTCCGTCATATCAAAATTAATTGAATAGAATGTAGTTGAAATTTTGTTTCGGCTTGGCAACTATTTGTTTACAATTAAAAATGTACCTTCTTTATATTGTAATTCCTTTTATAATCTTTCTTGTATATAATAATAAAATTAACCCTACGTTAAAGTAAAAGACCATAATAATATTTGACAGTATTCTTCCTTTTTTTTGTACAAAACACGTGCTGACAAAATCAAACGCATTGGGATTGTTATTTTTATCAGACTTGAAAGTTCAGCTCTTATCGAAATTATAAAAGTTGACTCGTGTTGAGTTAGCCGACAAATATTTTTAAAATACATTTCATTTAGTACAACAATTAAAGTACATAATAATTTTAGTTAGCAAGGAGGAATATCTCAAGTCTTAGTTGTTGAAGAGTTTATTATTATACAGAATTGGCAGTCGTTGCACGTTTGTTTGATAACAATTAGTGTTTTTAGGAATTGCGCATTTAGTTTGCCACATGAAAGTATACGAGTTGCACGTTTTGAAAATGTGTGAGTAATGTAATTGGTGTAAATCCATCAAAATTAAAAAAAATAATAATAAAATATGTCGATGACTAAATAATGACTTTTCTTTTTATACCCGTGTGATATACCCATTTCTTTTTTTTAACTATTAGCATATTTTAAATCTCCTTAGAATGTCTGATACCATGTGATGATTGATAAAGGACGTCATTAGTGGCAAATGACGTAACTTAATCACTTCATCCGTTTTTCGCTTAAGAGAAATTCTTTACGCATCCTTATCCTCATCCCTCCTCCGAAGGCATGTCAATTTACACCCAGAGGACGAGAGCCTACTTACTAACCGACTGTCCCTTTTCAAATTCCCTTCAATCCAATTGTATCCTGATGATGCGTTTATATTTTAAACATGATTTGTATAGCAATAGTTATTGGTTACAACTCTATTGTTGTAAAACAATTTAAAAAAAATATGTTTTCGACCAAGATGAACAATAAACAATGGACAAGTATTGACTAGTTAATTAATATTACTAGATAATATTATCAGATTTTTGTTTACATTCTGCGTGTTGAAAATGTCACCTATGACTGATACCTAAATGTTTTATTTGTAAAAAACCATCGTTATCATGTTTGGGGAATAACCAGTGTTTCTACAATGACACTTGATTTTGTGTGTGTGCGTGCGTGCGTGCATGCGTTCGTGCGTGCGTGCGTGTGTGCGTGTGTGCGTGCGTGCATGCGTCCGTGCGTGCGTGGGCGCGTGCGTGAGTGCGTGCGTGCGTGCGTGCGTGTGTGCGTGCGTGCGTGCGTGCGTGCGTGCACATACACGTGTGTGTGTAAACTAGGGTTTGATAGGTTTGATAGAGCATATAAGTTATAAAAAATCCAAGTAGGTAATAATTTTATTATTTCTGTTCAGTATCGGTATCTACTTACACATATTGACCCGATCTAGTCATACATTATGTTAAAAGGACTACACATCTGTAATGAAGCATTATCACTATTCAAAAGCAAACTAGTCCTAATAAAATCTAGAATAGCAAGTTGATTCATCTTACTTTCAACATAAGTTGCGTGCAACATATCCAGGATACGCAGTGCTTGCTTAAGTCCTCGCAATCTAACTTATTAAGAGTTGTTAGAACGCATTTAACTTAATGGTGGTGAAACAAGACCGACTGTGTTGAAATGAAAGTGATGTAAAAAAATTATAATAACAAGTTCCTAGAATATATTGTCACAAATACTTATTATGAATGCGAAAGTGAATCTGTTTGCTTGTTACGATTTCATGTTATATCTCCTCTGTATAAACGTTATGGCTAGGTACAGAAAATTATTTTATGAAAATAGGGTATAGGCATATACGAGTATACTTTTCATTTATAAGTTCCCATTTGATAACATTTATTTAAAACATTGTTTTTAGGGTTCCGTACCCAAAGGGTAAAAACGGGACCCTATTACTAAGACTACACTGTCCGTCCGTCTGTCTGTCACCAGGCTGTATCTCATGAACCGTGATAGCTAGACAGTTGAAATTTTGTGTGATGTATTTCTGTTGCCCCTGCCCCTTGCAACAAATACTAAAAACAGAATTAAATAACTATTTAAGGGGGGTCCCATACAAAAAACGTGATTTTAATGTTTGTTGCTTGATATTAGTTCGGAACCTTTCGTGCGCGAGTCTGACTCGCACTTGGCCGGTTTTACAAATACCTAGAAGCAACGGTCTAGTAAAAAAAGAAGGACTCCGCACCACTAACTAGACATTGAAGGTGTTCCACCTTGACACGCAACTTACGTCACACATTGACGTAATAAGTGCTCCAAATGACAGATATCCGATATCTGGTATCCATAAGTATCTCACTCACACATGCATAAACGTGGCTTCACGCTATAGTATGATAGCGTGGAGTCCTTCTATTTTTACTACAACATTTTTTAAGAAATAAAACTTTTTTTCTTAAAAAACATTCTTTATTTCATTCATCAACATTATTATTTTGTTCAACAGTTAAGTAAAAAATAACAGGCCACTACATCATTCAAAATAAATACGGACGAGCTGATAATGCCATCACCTTCTGTTAACACAAGTAAAATACTGAATACTATTTTTAACTTTATCGTTCTGTTATTTTTTATCTAACTTTTTATATAATAGCATTAGTCTAATAAATAATTTATTTTACGACTGACTTAAGGAGACATATTTCCAACGATAACCAAAAGACTAGACAATACTAGCGCTGACCAAAATGTATTCGAATAAGAATTTTATAATTTTTTCTTAATTTTCCATCTAGCCCAGTTCAGTTTTATTTTTGGTAGAATGTGGTTAAAGGGACTTGCTACCCCTTTGACTCTAAAAACCCTTTTGGGGATGGTTCAAAATTAGGCATCGTAAACATTTTTTTTTAAATATTTTATGCCAATCAAAATGGCCACAATAAGTAAACTTGTGTTATTTAATCATGTAGGTATCTAATTATGAGCAAGTCACCATCGGTTTAAAAACAAATTGGCAGGAATTATTACTACAGAAAGGAGGTGTGTTGTATTCGATCATAATCTGTATTTCCCGAACCTATTTTTGGGAAAATCCATAGAGGGGTTTGACGCTCACATACCTACTAATTCTGCTGGCCGAGCATGTGATTCTAGATAAAGAAATACCAGGCACATCCATTACACGGATCTTAAAAAGCGATCTATGCTAAATAATATCAATTAACAATGATATAATATTTTATATGAAGAGTACTTATCCGAAGTATGAACAATTTTAATAAGAGCTGTAGATATAGCTAAAGAGTTGAGGAAAAGCAAACACCAAAAAAAATATTAAGTAGCCCCCAATTTGGTCCAAGACTCTTTTGTTTATTGTTCATGAGATGAGGATTAAAGTCCGATTAAGTTAGGTTTGAAGATACGCTGATAAAATAGGTACAAAAATCAGATGGCCTTCGAAATATTTCATTAAAGCTGGCATTGCTCGTTTTACATTATTATTGCTATTAAAATCACAATAGCAAACTTTTATGGCAGTTAGAATATTTTAGTTTTAACAAACTAACTAAACTTTACGCCACTTCACACTATTTTAGTCCTAGATCTGAAATTTCAATGTTATTTACAAAGTTTTTAGCGGGCTGTCTTGATAAGCTGTATATTGGACGACTAAGGGAAGGAGACGACAGGACCTTATTTATTGAGTGATATAGCTGATGATGCGTAATGTGGACTACGGAGACATAAGGTGCTTGTCGCGTTCTTGTCCTTTATACCGTCAGCGCGGGGCCACCTCATCCAATCCTTTAAAGGGTTGGCAACACGAGGAGTACCTCGTGTTGCAAAACGAGGGGGGCAAAGTAAATAAAGTCAACTACAAAACCCGTTTTTCTTTTTATTGCTCAATCGTTCTAATTAAACTGACATAATGTTAAAATAATGAACAGTTGAACTATTCAATAAAATTTGATTAATAAAATTTCCTGATTTTAAAAAAATGCACAATTTTCCAATCTTTTTTCTCTTTTTAGGAGTTTGCAGATAACTCTTTTTACTTTGCAGCCGTCGAAAGTAACCGTTTTTATGAGGCCAGCCGTGCGTTTACCTACGCTTTAGTGCTACCCTCGTGATATAAATAAAAAAGGAGAGCAGAAAGTTCAAAGCAAAGCAGCTCCTATTTTTCCTCCTTCCAAAGCTACAGCCCTGTGGTCACACTAAATATTTCTCTGCCTTAAATGACAGCTTAGTTTAAGCTAAACTGGTTAGCACCGAAGCAATAGCACAAGAATATTGAGACCAAAAGTTCTAGTAGCTGACTGCTTTCATCTCTGCAAAGGCATGTTCTGATGTATTCGAGAATTTTCGAAAACTTAATCTGTCTGTCTGTCCATATGACGAAGCTTGTGACAAGCGTTGAGTGTCATGTTCATTGTCCGTTTCGGGTGGTTTGATCCCATTGGTCTCGTAAGTAGACCTGTCCGATCGTGTCGTTCGGCAGTTTGCAGTCTTTCCACTGTGTTGTGCTTATGATGAACGGGCCCTTGCCGGATAGGGTCACTGTAAAGGAATATATAGTTAAGATAATCCTGGAAATATTTATTTCCAGAGTTCAGGAGTACCTAAATTTAATAATAATAAATAATAAACGCTCCAGACTGGCACACCCATTCCCTAGTTCCAAACTAAGCTTATAAGCTTGTCCTATGGATAGTAAGCGAACGGACTTACTTAAATACGTTTATAAACATCCATGAGTTCCATGACTCGAGTACAGATGTCCATGTTCATCACACGAATAATTTGCCTCTAGCAAGATTCGAACCCGCGACCCTTGGTAATTTTTTTTATACATAAGTATTAATAAATATCAGACAAATAACATACATCGGTCAGCCTCCGAGCTAAGTATCTTAACCACTCCAGTTACGGATATTAGATTTAACAGTGGTATTGGATTATACAATCTAGTCCGATACAACCATACATACATAATACATACATAACATCACGCCCATAATCCCCGAAGGGGTAGGCAGAGTCAAAGCGACAGCAGGCCCCTTTAACCACATTCAGCCTAAAATAAAACTGGACTGGGTTAAATGGAAAATTGTAAAAAAGTAGTGACAAGTGGCAAGCTTGTCGCCTACACAATCACATACCCAAAACCCGATATACCATTAGTCACCTTTTACGACATGCTAGGCAAGAAACACAGTTGGCAAATTCTTTTTAAGTCCCAGACCAACACGGGACCCCGGACCAACACGGGACCCCGGACCAACACGGGACCCCCGACCAACACGTCCAATACAACCGTTTTGACAAAATATTGTTAGAACAACCGACGAGCGTGTATGAAAAGACTTATGAAAGTAGAAGAAGCGAAAGGTGTATGTCAGGATCGTAGCAAATGGAAGTACGTGATCTCTGCCTACCCCCATGGGAAAAAGGCGTGACATTATGTATGTATGTATGTATTGTTAGAACAATTTCAGTGGTGACTATTAACTACATTATCTAATATTCCCTTTCTTCATTTGTCAATTTCAGTAATCACTTCTCTGCATATTGTATATGTTGGAAGGTACTGATGGTAATCTAAATTGGCATATAATGTTCTATACCTGTCATATCCGGGAAAAGCTGGATGTTATGGTGTCCGTTGAACATGACCAGTGTTCGGCTGCTGTCCAGCGAGTTGACTGTTAGCGATGTGCTCTGCACTTCGATTTCCAAGGTCAGGTTAGCGCCAAGATACTTTAGCCCTGGAAGAAACAGTAAACATGAAAGGACATGTGTTAGTACTATACCGCTAAGCAAAATGAACAGATTATACAACAGATGTGTTTACAAAGCAGGCGTTATCACAAAAAAAGAAACAAAAAGACAAATGTAATGAATATCCTTTAGATTTTATGGAAAATAAATTAGGTCATTATACCTATACAAAGATAAATACCGTTTTTGCTTTTATTAAAAAAAAAATATCCTTTCCATACCATATACTTTCTTAGGCATGTAATAGAAGACTGATAAATTTATCTATACTAATATTATAAAGAGGAAAGATTTATATTTTTGTGTGTGTGTATGTTTGTAATAAATAAACTCAAAAACTACTGTGCCGATTTCAAAAATTCTTTCACCATTGGAAAGCTTCATTATCCGGAAGTAACATAGGGGAGGGCGGGGTTGGACGTGCCGTTTTGGACTAATCCCTAAATTAATGGCGTAAGAACAATGCTGAGGTTTATAGTTCAGGTTCATCTTATGTGTAATTTAATCTAGATTTTGAATTTATACCCAGTTTCCGTGATTTTTTAATAGTTTTATTTAGAGTATTATATTTTTAAACAGAGGTCGTGCGGCAATATTGACCCCTCGTTGGGGCAAGTTGTGCCCCAGGTGAGGTTGGTTGTGCCGTTGGTAATGTTTAGCCTTTATAGACGATAAGAAATTAATTTTAAATAAAAACACAACATATTTGATCGTTTTATATTTATTAGAAGTAAAATTATTAAAAAATCTACAATTTAAAAACAATACTTAGTTCTTATATAAAAACCAATAAAATAAACAATTTGTTACACTTGTTAAATTATAGGAACTGAAAAAAACTTCTAAATTCTTCTTCTCTTCTCCTTATTTAGATAATTACTTTTCTTAAATAATCTGTCACACAAATTATTCGTCACAAATATCTTTGTATAGGTTTTTGAAACGAATTAAAAATCATCAAGCTAAGTTATTCTTTATCTAACTGATCAGAATAGCCATTAGGACAGACATAATATGGCAAGTTTTCGACATCTGCACATAGCGTATGTGCCCAGTTTTTACATGCGCTACATTTAACTCATTTTTCTTTAGGCACACAATTAGACAAAGAGTCACAGCATATGATGAATAAGAAGAAGAATTATGTGTATTCTCTTCATTGATACTTTCATCATCTCTAAGAAGAACTTTCTTTCTATTTGGGTTATTGGCCTTGTTTCTTTTTGATTTCGTTCTTTTAGCACTTTTTCCTTTCTCATTCTCCTTACTCTTCTCTGTGGTTTCACTTCCTTTTTCTTTTTTTTTCTTATTAGCCTGTTTTTCTGCTAGTATTTTTTTTCTGGAGTGTTCGATAGAACCGCTGACTTCCTTTTAAGTCGTGTATTAACCCTAGTTAATCCGAGATGTGCTTTAGGTAGTGGTTAAATGTTGAGTAGACCTGGTTTATATCCAGCCGTAAGAGTGAGACCATTCTTTATATTTTTGACATACCGTAGTATCGCTGTGTAACAAATTTTCATAATTTAACTTTTTTAATTTTCGTCCCTCCTTGTAGAAAGCATAAGCAGCCCTTTGCTTTTTCTCATTCTTTTAAAAAATCAATAAAGGATATTACATTATATTTGGGCGGGGTCAGTTGTGCCGCGGCACAAATGACCCCCATCCAAAGGCACTTTTTACCCCGTATGCAATACATCAACTATTTATCATATTCCAAGAAAATATTCTGTACAATGCATTGAAAATTAACAGATTAATATTCCTTGTTAAGTAACAAACACACTAGTGAAACTCCCATCACCGAAAGACTAAAAATGTTTACATGTGACCAAAAAGTATTGAAGAAAAAATATTTTCTAACTTGACGACGGAGGAGCCATGCACATGCTGCCGATAGCGCCGCGTCGCTGGCGTGGCTAAAATGACCGCCATGCATGCGCAAGATTGCCGGAGCATCGGATACTATACGAACATGTTGCTATCTCTTACTGTTTTTAAGATTTTTGCATCGGAACAACTTACCCCCGGCACTTCCAACCCCGCCCTTCCCTACGCTATACTTTATCCCCATATTCCTACGGAAACGGGAACTACGCGGGTGAAACCGCGGGGCGCCGCTAGTTGATAATAAATAAAAAACTTTCACGATTTCCTTGGTCAAACCCATCAGATTACTAGCTACTAACTATTTAGGCGCCTACGCAAGTTCTCTTACCAGTTCTACCTCACACTTACCTCTGACCGTAAACTTGGAAGTTTCAGGCGGCAGCTGCGGTCTTGTGATCTCCATTCTATCAAGGTGCACCCGGATGCCAGCATAGCCGAACACCAAGGCTTGCAGTAGCCCCCCCATGCCGGTGAAGAAGTTGACTGCGCCCACTTTGGGTCTGCGCAGCTCGCTCCACACCTGAAAAGAGAGATTGGGATTTTTTAAACCAGTTAGAGACTGGAATGACCTAATTAACATTCTTATGGAGAACGTCCCTGTCAGAAAGTGTACTTCAATGCAAGGGGAATCTATATCTAATCTATTACTAGTCAACAATGTGCACTTGCAAATTCCTATACCTCTAGAGCAGTGGTTGCCAACCAGTGGTCCGCAAGACTTATCATTTAGTCCTCGGAAGACCTAAAATTTTATTAGATTAAAAAAAAACACGGTTATTTTAAAATTAACACAGTTAATTTTCGACCTAGTGCTCCCTGATAATAATAATGTAATCAAAATAGTCTCAGTCACTAAAAGGTTGGGAACCTCTGCTCTAGAGAATAAATATCAGAAATATCTATGTTAATAACCTTGAAAGGTTCCCTCACGTAACCCTTATACGACTGATTGAAGAGTTTCGCTGCAGCGAGGTTGTTCTCCAGGTCCAGATTCCCGATAGCGTGCATACTCCACGTCATCGCAGGACCGGTACTCCGTGTTACTGACTCGTAGTAAGATAGATCGTTGGCTCGTGTGCTCCTGAAGACAGATAAGTATATTTAAATATGAAACGGTAGAATTGTTAATTGATGGATGGTGTAAGGAATATTGGGTTCGCGATTGTGAAGGTGTCGAGATAGGCTTCTCTCTTACATTACTTTTTATAGACATTCCATCTAACTCCATTTTACTTTTGGACTTACTAAGTCGGAAACTCGTTTAACTAAGTCGGACTTGGAAACCATGAAAACAGCCTACCTACTGTACATCAGATGTTAACATCCGGGAGGGGTTTACTATTGTAGCGGCAAACACGTCAACCGCCTGGATTTGGTGACGTAGGTGGTGTTATGTATAAAAACTAGACAGTTCCTAGGTAAAAGTGTACAATTATCATCATCTTCCTAGCGTTATGTCCCGTGCTTAGACGGGGTCCGCTTAGACGGGGTCCGCTTAGACCATGTTCCAGGATTTAGCGACTCTGGTAATAACATTGAAGCGACTGCCGATCTCACCTTCGTAACCCTAAGATAGGGAAACTAGAAAAATTTTGAATCATGGTTACAAACCCAAAGCTGTTTGAATTTGCAGGTTTCATTACGATGTTTTCCCTCACCATCGCTAGTGGTATAAATACGTTCATAGATTTGAAAAATCCAGAGGTACGTGCCCGGGTTTGAACTCACACTCCTCGGTTAAAAAGCGCGTGTCCTTACCATTAAGCTACCACCACTTTCTACTAAAAGTGTTATAATTAATTAAAATAAAATATATGTATATTATGTTACAAAATATGATCGTAGTACCCATTAGAAGTTCTAATTTAACAAAAGAAAACAAAAGCGCGCGTAATTCGAACGCACGTTAAAAAAATACGAAATTTAAAGTAAAGCCTCTAAGAGGTTTCAGTTCTCAACAACTATTGATGTTGCTTTTAATGCGAACTAGCTGAGAGTAATATAAGTATTAGCTATTTCTAAGGTATTTTTAACCGACTTCATAAATGATCTCAATAACCCTTTGATCGTAGTCTTTAGTTCTTAGGTACGTAGAAGCTACATAGATGTTTATCTTTCATAGTCTATCTACCCAAACCCACATATTTATTTTCTTGGATCTGTCGCGACCAAATATCGTCTTAATATATTTATACATACGCATTCATTGGGTATTGGAGCGGGTATCCCAGCAGCACAGCGTCGGCTTGCTTGATGCTGTCACCTCGTCTGTAATGACAATACGAATAAATAATTATTGTTTCTCTACAAACTTCAAGGGTATGCTAAATGTCAATATCAGTATCATCAGTGTGGGACAATTCATATTAATGTCAGGGCACTTGTTTAGTAGTTAGACCATGGTAATGAAACCTAAGGCCGCGGGTTCAAATCTAATGTTTGTCGAAATTAGGAGCAAAATGCAATGAACCCATTTGCACTCGATTTATGTATTTTAATAAATATTTACTACTTACAAGAAATTTATATTAAGAAGTGTTAATAAATACTTAGTAGAATTCATTAGAAGCCTATGT
Source organism: Glyphodes perspectalis (assembly GCA_951394215.1). Taxonomy (NCBI): domain Eukaryota; kingdom Metazoa; phylum Arthropoda; class Insecta; order Lepidoptera; family Crambidae; genus Glyphodes; species Glyphodes perspectalis. Next base: position 14,877,207 of record OX596202.1, on the reverse strand, counting down.
TCACCAGTGGACGAGTATAGGCGATGACGAAATCTATTAACCTGTAGCCAGCGAACTGCGGGTGGTAATCCAGCTCTTCATCATACGGCAGGGATAAGCTCCACGCAATGTCAGCCCAGTGCTCCGGATTCTTGGTCCTGTAGTACGCCTTGCAAAGACAAGCGACGTACCTGGAAAAGATATTGGAATCAGTGAGAGGAAATTTTGCATTGAAATATTCCATAGGCGCTGACCTCAGTACGGCGAAGCAAAATTTATAAGATCATTCACATCCAGTGGCTACCCAGGGGCAAGGCGGGGCAGTGCCCCGGGGCCCTAAGCTTGGGGGCCCTAAAACCTGATAAGCACACCTCTTCATTTGAGTTTGATTTGACTCTGTCTAACGTAGGAAGAAAAATGTTAGTGCCCACCCTGTAGTAGGGGGGCCTGGACCCAAAGCTGCGTACGCCCATGGGCCCTAGTTTCTTTTTTGCCCCATAATCACATAATTCACATCATAAGAACAGTAAATTATTAAATTAATAAAAAAAAAATACATTACTATCTGTCTATTTACTATAAATAATTTATAGGGTTCTTATAGAAATTGACCCCTCCCTTGCGTACGCCTATGTTATTAGGTAGGTATATTAAAGCAACTACCATGTGACCCTTAAATTAGGCCAATGGGGAACCAGATAACTTACATTATGGCAACACATCCATGGTATGTAGATATGAAAAATCTCGAGTGCTTTTCCTGGTTTGATGTACTATCATCATCTTTGATTCGCTTGTGATAGAAAAATACTCAATGTTTTGTTTGCTGTTGACTTATAGTTTTTATTTAGGGTGCAGTATATGTAGTGTAGGTAATATAGTTTTGTACAAGTATACGCACTCAGCTAGGTAAAGAGAGTAGCCGGCCACTACATTCGTGAACACCGAATTGGTGACATTGGGATGATCTTCGTCCGGTCCCATAACATCTGGAATGAAGAATATTTTAAATGCAACTAGTTTATTTCGACCAAATTCTTTAAGTTAATATGTAACATACTTTATAAGTTATCAATTTCTTTCTAATATAAGGTCTCGTTCCTAGTCAGGATTCGCTTTGCCCATGATCTTAGAACTAAGCGAGCCTGGTTGGCTTGATGGCGCATTCGGTAGTGGCCCTGCCCCATACGCCAAGAGTTGTGCGTTCGACCCCCACCCAGGACAAACGTTCGTGTGATGAATACTTGTGTTTGTTCTGTGTCTGGGTGTTAATATCCAATATTTAATTATATATTTGTAATAGAGGATGCACGGATCAAGTTTTCTCTCTTCGCAACATCGTGGAGAAGCATCTGGCCAAAAGTCAGAGGGTTTTTTTGCGGTTTTGTGGATATGGAGAAGGCCTTTGACAGGGTTGTACGAAAGGACCTTTGGGACATATTGCCGAGATATGGGATTGATGGAGCATTGCTTCGTGCTGCGCAGTCCACCTATGTGGGATGTACGGCATGCGTGCAAGTGGAGGGCAGCCTGTCACCCTGGTTTGACGTCAATATTGGTGTCAGACAGGGATGCGTGCTGTCTGCTCTGCTGTTTATCCTATATCTCGACCATTGTCTCCAGAGGATTAGATCTATGAATGTTGGAGTGCGTATGGATGACCTGGTTGTGAACTGCCTGCTTTACGCGGACGATGCCGTACTTCTAACAGAGTCGGCATCGGATCTGCAGCAACTAGTCACAACATTGAAAGATGATTGCAAGGAGAGAGGCTTACATTTGAATGCGAAGAAAACAAAGATTATGGTGTTTGAAAGAGATGAAACCAGAACGGATACAAGGATAACGGTTGACGATGTAGTGCTGGAACAGGTGAATGAAATTGTATATCTAGGATCTGCATTTAGTAGAGATGGAAGGTACTCCGCTGATATAGAAAGAAGAGTGAATGCAGGGAATAGGGTGAATGGAGCGTTAGGAAAACTTTTAGGCAGCAAAATCTTAAGCCAGAAGGCCCAGCTCGCCATACACAATGCGGTGCTGATCCCTACGCTAACATATGGAAGCGAGAGTTGGGTATGGCAGAAAGAGCATGAAAGTAGAATAAACGCGGTCGAGATGCGTGCGCTGCGGAAAATCTGCGGTGTATCGCTCACAGACTGCGTTCGGAATGATGATGTAAGAAAGAGAGTTGGTCTGAAGGACAGCGTCGGAGTCAAGGTAAGAAGAGGCATGCTCCGGTGGTTCGGACATGTGGAAAGAATGGATGACGAAAGATTGACTAAACAGATATACAATGCGAATGTGGAAGGATGTAGGAGCCGCGGAAGGCCCAGGCTCACCTACCACGACCAGATTGGTCGTGTATTAAAAGAAGGTGATGTTAGGAGTCATAAAAATCGTAGAGCTTGTATGAAAAGGATTATGAATGTTGAAGAGGCGAGTGAGGTGTGTAAGGATCGTGCCATATGGCGTTCGGTTCTCTCTGCCTACCCCGCTAGGGAAGTGGCGTGAAGTTTAGTTAGTTAGTTAGTTAGTTAGTATATTTGTAATACCACTGTTGATTCTGATATCCGTAACATAAATGCTTAAGCTACTTACCTCGGAGTCAGATCAATGTATGTAAATACTCAAATATTAGGTCATGGTAAGTATTTGTTTAATAACAACATTGTACGTACTTACTTTCAATATTGTAGAGTCCAGTGGTGTAGTTGATGACAGCGCGTGATGCCCAGAAGTCAGCAATATTCGTGACGATGGAGCAACCACCATGCTGAACAAATATGTATGTCATTTTACTTATTCGAACTGAGTACCAAACTGAACTGAAATTATTTGGTTACTCGAACTGAGTAACCAAATAATTAAACTTGAACTCTGAACTGCTTTATAAACTGTATGTGCTGGTTTTGGACGTCACTACTAGCTGAATTTTTAAGCATGGCATGATGTCACAAGAAATTTCGACGGGCTATAAGTACTTATGTTTATTTGCTTTTGGTGGGAAGTATGTAAAATACCTGTACTCGTTCAATATGTTATAGTATTCAAATTGATGGACTAAATAGATTTAGATTTAGAAGTCAAATGAATATGCCCCTCACCTTCAACCACTCCTCATCCCTGGTGGTGGCCAGGTACTGGCGCACGGCGTAGGAGATGCAGCCAGTGATGTGTTGCTCGTACTTCGCCACTTCGGGGCAGCAGGGTTGGGTGACTTCCACTCCTGTGTAGGCACTTTCCCATGGGAACCTGGACATCGTATCGGTAAAAGGTTACAGATATTGTGGATATCTAGCAGATATAAGATAATGTTTGTTGTTTGGTTGTTTGCAAATATGTATAATGCAGCCAAAAGGACAAAATACTTTGGCACAGCTATATGGATTGCAAAGCTGGATCTAGCAATCCAGCTAGTCTCAGCAAAATTGTAGCTGTGCTGCATCCATGGTGCATTGCTGCTGAATTTCAATCTCTATTATGGATTGACAGATCAAGCAATCCAGTTAGGTCCAGTACAATTTTGGCTTTGCTGGATGCAAAAAAGCCGCTGGATTACGAACTCTACACAGCTTATTGGAGACTAAGGTAATAAATATGTTGTATTGCCATCGTTTTACCAAATAATAAAAATTGTGTCATATGCTATTATTCTGATAGTAAGTAATTGAGATTTCATATCTTTGACTCTAAAGACTAGCTGATAGAGCGGAAAGTTGTGTGGACCAGAGATTAGGAATCGTCTATCTCACCTATATCCTTTATTCCCCGTAGCGCGAGCGAGGTGCTCAGCAACATAGGTGTTGTCCAGGCGATACTGGAGCAGCGTCTTTGCATACCGCGGGTACAACAGGAGTATAGACGGGAACATCCATATCTCGGTGTCCCAGAAGTTGTGACCTACAGGATGACAAGAACAGTTGTCATTATATCACATCACAATAGTATCTACGAGTATCACCAATTTTGAGGTAGGTACGACTAATCTGCACTGTCTTTTAGAAAAATTAGTAATATACCTTTTTCTAGCTTCTATTCCTGGTCACAAAACCAAAAAGCAAAGGATCGAATTCCGCTTTAGGCAAATGTTCATGTCATGGACATTGTCATTTATATTTAGTTTTTGATAAAAAGTGCTAAAATCAAAATAATTATTTTAAAAGCGATACATATATACGCATCGCTTTCATATGTATATACATATCATATCATCACCCACGTAATCCCTGAAGGGGTAGTCCCCCTTAACAAAAAATAAAACTGGGCTGGGTTAGATGGACATTTAAAAGCAATGAGATTATTAAATGACACGGGAAAACATCTGCAAAAGACTTAATTTTAAATATGTTGATGTTCCTTATTACCCACCTTCATAGTCATCAAAGGTGCCTCCTCTCGCTAGTCCCGTGGGACTTAATCCGAAGAATCGGTTCAATGGATGATACGATTCTTCTGAAGGTAGCGAGCTCAGGTAGTAATACCAGATACCGTTCACAATCTTCGACTGAAACACAAACCAAAATACCCGTTGTGATTCATCATCTTGCGTGGTAGAATCATATAGCTTTGGCTTTACCTGTGTTTGACGATTTATAAGTGTTTCCTTAAAACCGATATAAATAAAGAATATTTTGACTTTGACTTTGCGTGCATGGAACACGAACTACATAGATACCATCAAGTATCCTTCGGGATCAATAAAAAAAAATCCTTAAAATACAAAAATCCCTAAACAGGCCGAAGCGATTTTGACGATATTTTCATTGGCATACAAGGTGAACTGGTGATACAAGGGGTAACTAGGACTTTTATTATTACTATTATTTAAAAAAAAGATTGAGAGATCCGCGAAGTAAAAAGGATTTTAATATATTCGGACGGAGTCGCGGGCAGCAGCTAATATTACCATAAAAACAAACTTACAACTCTTTGCTCTCTCTTAGCTCTTAAGGTTATACAAGCTGGAGAGCTTGTAACGACAGCTCGCTTAGTAGTTAAGTGTATACTTACAAGCTTCAAGTCTCCCTGCAGGTCCAGGCCCGCCTGGTGATGCAGCTGGTGCCAGGCGTCCGCGTGCCTCTGGAACAGCTCCTCACCGTCCTCCTGCAATACTGTTCGCATGTGTACATTATGTGTCGCGGTAAGCATCTGGCGTGGTGTATTGACCAAAATTTACGAAAATCTCATCCTTTTCTTCCGTCCTTGAAAACTTTGTAGTGTTTATTGTTTGACAAGCTCGATGGCGCATGCGGTAGTGACCCTGCCCCATGCGCCAAGAGTTGTGGGTTCGATCCCCACCCAGGACAAACATTCGTGTGATGAATACTTGTGTTTGTTCTGTGTCTGGGTGTTAATATCCAATATTTAAGTATATATTTGTAATACCAGTGTTGATTCTGATATCCGTAACACAAGTGCTCAAGCTACTTATCTCGGAGTCAGATCAATGTATGTGATGTAGTCGGATATTTATTTATTTATTTATAGTAGTGGACCTGTTCATTTATTTGCGCTATGACATCAGCATAGACAAAAAAGAAAACAAAACCGTAGTTCATCTTTAAATCTAGTTGTTTAATTTTGCATTTATTTGTTTCTTGGGTCTCCGATTCAGAGACCTCTGGGAGTGCCACACACCACCCCTTCCTATTTCGAAATGCATATAGCATTCCCCGCGTCAAAAAAAGGTAAGTATTTGTTTCTTTTTAATAAAACTTCTTATCAATTGACTTCAACATAAGTAAACTTTGCAAAGATTTACGATATTGTGATTTAATGAAATAATTTACTCCTGTAATGAAAATCTTAATTCTCAAAAGAACATAACGAATACTCTAGAACTGGTAGCTCAATTTAAAAAAAACACTATAATAAAGAATTACTACATATAAAATGAAATTTTATATCTCAATAAACACAATTGGAGTACCTAGTATTTAACTAGTTGAGTAACCACGTCATAAGCCTTTAAAGCTATATAAATAGCCTATGAAGTAATCTTCGTTTCAAATAGGACTTCCTGTAAATTCTACCCTTGACTGCATGACTGAAGAGTATTCAGTCTATAAATATCTTCATACAACGAATAACAATGTTTGTCACGAATAACATTAAAAATGTATGACATGTGTAAGATAACTTTTAGGAAGCGATTGTATGCAGTAATGAAGCCACCTCTTGATCTAGACTAATATAAAGAGGAAAGATTTGTATTTTTGTGTGTGTATGTTTGTAATGAATAAACTCTAAAACTACTATGCCATTATCAAAAATTATTTCACCATTGGAAAGTTATATTATCTAGAAGTAACATAAGTTATATTTTATCCCCATATTCCCACGGGAACGGGAACTATGCGGGTGAAACCGCGGGGCGCTGCTTGTTATAAATACAAAAAAACAAATATACATATATATGTATATACGGTCGAATTGAGAACCTCCTCCTTTTACCAAAAGTACTTAAACAAGAAGAAACAATAGACTTTCCTCTGGAATGACAGAGCTTAACTAACCTTTTAGCAGCTCTTCTTTAGCCACTGTCTTATTGTGGTCCACCGTCATCGGGAAGGTGAACACAGTGGACCCCCGCTGAGGGACCACGAGATGGTCCGGTACCGAGGTCCAGTACACGCAGACCTCCACCGGGAGCGGCTGGTACGTGGGGTCCTCGACCTCTTTGGTCTGACCACAGGAGCTCCAGATGGTCCTGCCGTCGTGGATCTCGGGGACCGGCTCCTCGAAGGCGATGTCGTCGCTGTCTGGACCTGGCAGCAGCTTAACGGCTATCCAGATCTCGTGGTGTATGAAGTTTGGGTCTGAAATGATTTTATATGATTTTTCAAGAAGGTGTTTTCGAAATTTTTTATGGTGTTAGACATCTGGATTTACAAAAAATATATATAATAAGTAAATAAATTGGTATGTAGGTATGCATGTAGAAAGGTTAGTTATCAATGTGTCACCACTATTATGCAATTTGACTGATTCTATTTACAATAAACGAAGTTTAGTTAATACTTAGTAGTGTTAATCAATTATTATCTCAGATGAATTCAGATAAGCTTGATGATTAACAAGTGGACACAGTTTACAAGTAGAAATGTGTTTTTTTATGTTACAATTATTTCTAAATCTGGGTGTAAATTAATGAGTCTTATTTACTAAATGACTTAAGATATGTCACATAAAGCATTTTTTTTTTAAAACGACTGCAAGAACTCCTGCATAAAATTGATTAGCAAAGTAACACAAAGCAAACACAACTTGCACTTACCAAGATGGGGCTTAGCAACCACTTGAATCTGATTCACGATCGTTCTAGTGTAGAACCTATGCGCGAATATCCTTTGCGTGACAATGGACCTTTCTCTATCCACTGTCACCTTGAAGACTCCATCTCTGGTGTCCAGACTGTACACTGGCTTATAAGGATGAGGTGTTAAGGTGGAATTCAGTCGTATGTTGGCGTAACCGGGGATTCTTGCTCGGCGACTTTCGCCTTTAGCGCCGTTGTATAGCCCGTTCATGTAAACTGTATCGCTGAAGATATTGGTGGCTATATGCCCGTTTCCTATCGATGGCATGAACCGGTCTTCGCTTGGTAGCCTGTAATGAGATTTATGAAAATATGGATATTATTAGGGACTGTAAGTACGCCTAGTTTTCATGGCATATTAGTATCGTACTAATTGCACATTAAAAAATAAATAGCTTTAAAATTTATCTTATATAAATACACTACTAAATGTTTTAAAAATAAATTTTGCGCTTTGCCAAGCATGTTACTAACATCAAAGTCAAAGTATAATATAAACTATATTTTAACCATTTTTTAAGCACAATTTTAGTTTGTAAACTTATTCTTACTTGCAAAAGAAATTCAAGTCCGTGTACGACCAAAATGGTGCATGGCATATGCCAACTTAAAACTTGTTGCCTCTATTTAAACAACTTAAATCTAACTTAAAGTCGTGTGATAGTAGACAGTCATATAATTAAAATAGTTATTTAACTAATGTTTGTGAGAGAAATGTGATACGGTTGGTTTCTATCTCAACTCTATCCTATAACCTCATAGTTAATTTTACTACTGTAAGTACTGGCTATAAACTTACACGACACAACAATCGGTCGTGGGTAAATTGAGCTATCATTAATTTTATCGCAGCTAAACATGCTGCAATCTCTTAGCTGGTACTTATTTTAGCTTTACAGTTTCTTACATGATATATTGCCGCAACAATTTAAGTAGGCGCTTCGTAATCTTTACCCGACGTACGCCTGAAAGTTAGGATATGAGGAGTCTGTGTATTCATATTGGTAATTAACTACACTTTACGCCGCTTCCATAATGGGGTAGGCAGAGAGAACCGAACACCATATGTCACGGTCCTTGCACACCTCACTGGTTGAGTTGGTTTTTACTTTATGTTTTAATGCCAATCGTCAAAATGAAGCGTTATTATATGGTGCAAATAAATAGGCTTCACTTTAGTTGGAGGCGTACATAAATAAAGACTTTATGAATTGAATTATGGAACTGAACTGAAATAATATTAAATAATTTAAATGAGTAGGATTATTACCACGTGTGGGATATGCTTATAAGTGAAATATTGTCAGTAAAATATTATTGCATTCTTAAGCATGGGTGGTACTGCACTATTGTATAAAAGTAACGGAACTTCAATTGAAGCCAGATTGAGACGCAATGCCGCTGTTGGCGACTGCCTGTTTCGCAGTTTGGGGGGTCTTAACGGGACTGCTGAAACTTTTTAAGAGATTTCAATAAGAATCATGAGAATAAATCGTTTTTTTATAGTCTATTATTAAGAATTACAAAAAAAAATATTGTTCACGTATTTTTTCTTTTGTTTAGCAAATCATAAATGATGAAGATATAACGCGTTAAAGTACCGCTTGACGTCACTAGGTGCTACATTTTACCGTCTAAGTGACGTAAAGCGCCCTATTTCAGGTCTTTGAAGCGCTGTATCATTGTCATTTGTCGAGTTTTCGATAAAGTAAAAAATAGGTATTCAATATTTTTTATAATCTATCTTACGGAATGTAAAAAAAATTTTGTCAACTAACCTATTATTCCATAGCTTTAGGACATAGTATATTTGGTTGTGCTATGGATAATACTGGACAGCGGATTGACATTTTATACAAGTTTAAATACAAATGTATTTAAACTTGTATAAAATACATTTGTATTTAAACTTGTATAAAAAATACATTTGTATTTAAACTTGTATAAAATGTCAATCCGATCCAATCCAATCCAATTATGACTCGACTATGCTCGATAGCGAAATGACCGGGTGGATCACTAGAAAATTTGACACAAGCGCTTGGGATTCGAACCTGTGACGTTTGGGTTGGTAGTTATAGCCTCAACTATAATATACCCCATATATTGTTTTTCCTGCAATTAATTTTTAGTTTAAATAATTAATTTAATCACCTTTGAATCATCGGAATTAATAAAAAAAATCGCGTAGAACTTAATTTTGTGGAAATCGGCTCGAAAGACTTTCGGAGAAGTTAGTGCTCAATAAAACGGTTAATGATCTCCATAGCGATATAGTACCATCATTGGACTCATAGTTTCTACTGAAGATATTTATGGTGACCCACATTTCTTCATTGTGAGTCGGCATTCTAAACTAAATAAGAAGATTGATGTCCATTTCCTTTTTTATTTCGCATTAAAATGCATTTCAAACGCACTTAGCCTTAATGGACAGTCAGGTCGTAGTTCAAATTCGTAACGAGACCGAACTCAATTAGGTTTTACTTGAACAATTTTAAGACAGTTCAAGCATTTGGATGTTCATCACGATCGTCAAGTTTAAAATAATTAAACAAATGTTAGACAATGTTATTTTTATAATAGTAGCAGCGCCCCGCGGTTTCACCCGCATAGTTCCCGTTCCTATAGGAATGTGAGGATAAAATGTTACTTCCGGATAATGTAGCTTTCCAATGGTGAGAGTTTTTGAAATCGGCACAGTAGTTTTGGAGTTTATTCATTACAAACATACACACACACACAAATACCAAAATACAAATCTGTCCTCTTTATAATATTATTATTAGTATAGATAATAAAAAAAATCTCTGCAACTGAAATTTTCTAATAACAACATCACGCATCTACATTGATCTGATTTCTAAATAGTTTAAGCACTTGTGTTATATAAACCATCGAAGGTACCATAAACACCTAGACTCTTGGCTCTAGGTCCTAGAGCCAAGTCAAATACCAGTTCCAATCACTATTTGTCCCAGAGTGGGAATGAAACGACGCTCCTGGGTCGACGTGAAGTCCGAGGAATTGCTCCAACGGAACTGTTTCATGTTACATGCCATTTCTAGCGAGGGTTCGCTCGGACCATTATTCTGGAATACTAGGTTCTAATTTCATTCAACCGATAAGGTATTTTGGTGCAATAGTAATATTTGTCCCATTTGTCCCATGTTAACTGTGGTTCTTGCCTAGCATGTCGTAAAAGGCGACTAATGGTATATCGGTTATTAAGTATGTGATTGTGTAAAGGTGAGACAAGAGCATTTTCTCAAGCATTTCTGTGTAATGTAACGTTCTTACAAATGGTACAATAGAGGCAAAAGCTTAGTTGCCAAAGCATTTCCATGTAATGTAATGTTCCTGCGAATGCTTGGCGTAATGCTCACAGCGAGTGTGCATTTACCCGTAACATTTCGTTGTACCTTGCGTTCATTCTTCTTTGAAATGTTGGACCTACAAGTTGTCGGACAAACAATTTTTAATAAAATTAGATATTGATCACGCAATTACAATACATTATACTGATCACGCAAGTAGTATTAATCATAATACTACTTGCGTGATCAGTATAATGTATTCATTTTCATTCTTAGCACTCTGAAAATTATTTATTCTTTGGAACACCTGTAGGTACTCTTAAAATTCGAAATTATTTTGCATGAGTATACCTACGCCCTGTGGCGGCAATCAAATAGTGTCAAATGTTGTGATTTCGGCGCGGCGGCAACGATTGTTGTATATGATTTCAAAAGAAGCCGCCGGCGCGTGTATCATAACCATGTACTTCCGAAAAGCGGCAAATTTCTTTGAGAAGTAAGTACAAAACCTTTGATGCCGCATTATCAAAGTGCCGATGGTTAAAACATAACTATGCATGCACTCAGTTTGATTTTAATGGATATTTTTTTATTTGCTATGTTTATGGTATTAGTCGTAATGCGCATAGGTCCAGTTTTTCATATTCTTTGATACAGTTTTTTGCGTCTCATAGAATTCCTAAGCGTACCTATACACTGAACTGTTACACCTAACTACTCTGTGAAATAGCGCTAAGTCTTAGCTGCAAGACGCAAGAGTCTTGCAGGCTTAGTCTTGTTCTTGCTCAAGTCTTGCACGGTCAGTCTTGGTCTTGGTCTTGCTAAAAATACGCGGTCTTGTTCTTGGTCTTGGTCTTGCAAAAACGCAAGAACAAGACCAAGACTGCAAGACCAAGACTGAATTTGGGCAACACTATGTGGGACTCCCAGGGGCCTCTGTAACAGGAGACCCCCTCTCCGGCCAGGATGGTAGTGGCCGGGGTATACCCACTAAAACTCCGGGATGCATCGTCTACGCTGACTGAGGCTTCGCGGGTGCCCCTATGGAATCGTCCGCTAGACCTCAGCGAGCTGTCACACCTAGACCGACGATATGTAACATGCACATCAAACTAATATTATAAAGGCGGAAGTTTGTGAGTGTGTGTGTGTATGTTTGTTACTTCTTCACGCAAAAACTACGGAACGGATATAGATGAAATTTGGCACAGAGATAGACTATAGTCTGGAAAAACATATCGGCTCCTTTTTATCCCGGAAAAATGCACAGTTTCTGTAGGATACAAAAATATCGGCGAAGTCGCTGGAAATAGGTAGTTTAAAATATTTGTGACGTTTTAAAACTAACTATGCTGTTGACTAATTAGTTTATTAATTAATTAATGTCTTAATGAAATATCATATCAATCACTTGTCTTAACATATCTATCGTTTAAATATAACATAATATTATAATATACTCGACCTGGTTGGTCACACACCTGATAGTTACACTGTTTTGAATGTGTATTAACTTATCGTGTTGTTTTCAATGATATTATTTTTACTATACCTACTATTAGTTATATTACTATTATTTTATTATTGTTTATACATTGTACTCGTATTTACTGTTGTTTAATATTTGTATTTACCTATTAATTATTTATATAAAACATCAATGATTGTTTCTATATTTGCTATCAGATTCACTTTTAACAACCTATTGTTTACATCAATGCAATCATAATTCATTTACTCATACATACAATTTATATTTAGAATATAAAGTAATTTCCTGACAATAGATAATGAACTGTAATTACAATTATCATGGACGTTGTAATTAATTACAATAGTATAGTACCTACATAAAACTGTTTTCACTGAATGGCGATAATCACAAAGTGTTTATAATATACATAATAATATGTAGTATGTAATATTAGTAAAGGAACATTAACACATAATATCTGAATCTGCATCTATGCATCTATATAAATCTGCATCTGTATAAAGTATGCAATAGAAAATTTATTTCGATCCGTAGTGGAAACTGTACTCAAACTCGCTGCTCCTTGCTCGAATATGTTGGCGAATTTTCTTAATTTTAATTATTTTATTTTCGAGAATAAGATTTCTTTTTTGTCAACTAATTCAATTCTAAGTCGATACCTAACAAATAATAATGCTTTTATAACTTTAAGCCGTCCGCTTCGATGTTTGTTTTGCATGTTCATATGTAAACCAGTGTTTCTTAATGTACTTAAGTGAATAAGTTGTATTCTGTTTTGAGAAATAAATGTCTTAACTCTTAAACCGTGTAATATATAATGGAAAAATAAGACGGTAGTCATTAGATTAGACTTTGATTATAATTAGTCTGACCTAGTTTGCAGTTTTCCTACATGTTGTGAATCACAAGTAATGCATTATAGAAATACATTAACGTCTTTGACTCACTTTGATTGGTTTGACACAGTGATAAGTTTTGTCCTTATATTAAGAAATAGATAAAAATAACTCGTATTGTTTACAAATACAAAATGTCTGTGTTTATATGTATTATAGCAGCGCCCCGCGGTTTCAGTCGCGTAGTTCTCGTTCCCGTGGGAATACGGGGATAAAATATAGCTGATAAAGTAGCTTAGTAGTAACTATTGGTGAAAGAATTTTTAAAATCAGCACAGTAGTTTTTGATTTTATTCATTACAAACACACACAAAAATACAAATATTTCCTCTTTATAATTTTAGTATAGATTAAAAGTGTTTCGTGACGTATTTTCCTAGGCTACAAGTTTGAAAAACTGCCAGCTTCTTGACTTCGGGGTGTAATTTCAAGATTCAAACCCGTGTTTAAACCCAAGACCTCTTAGTCTCTGGACGGCAACCAAGGCAACCAAGACCAACAATTTAACGCAGTGAACCAAGTTATTGCAAAAGGAACATCATACACATGATCTATGCAAGAACTCGTTGGATAAAGACGCCACCTCACATACGGTTCACAATAGCCTATTTCTGACAACTTAATAAATTGATTAACTGAAATATATGGAGTTCCATAGTTACAGTTTATATAAATTCAAATTTCCTACATTAGTGTTGCATAATGCAAAAATTATGTCATAGTTCTTTTAAGAGTTACCCAGTTCTGATTGCGAATGCTGTCGCTCAATGTGTTACCTAAGCCCTGTCCAGGGTCACAGTAGGACTTTAGTAAGACTAGTAAAATGGTGAAAAGACAAGAAGCTAAGATTTAGAGTTAAAACTTACGTGTATGTTGCAAAGATGTGAGGCTCATTGCTAACATCGTCTGGTTCTTCAGCCCGGTTTTCCTCCACGTAATGGCTGCCTCCCTTGGTGGCTATTATGATGACCACCACCGCCGCCACGCCCAGCACACCCAACATGGCTGCTACGTGCTTGTTTCGCGCCAAAAAGTGCCACATTCACGCTAACTTTTTCCGTCAATTTTTTCAACACAAAGGTTCGTTGCACTATCGAGCTGGCAGCTACAAAGGAGGTCGTGACAGATAAAAAAGAGACTTGTGTGAAAAAAAAATAATTTTATTTTACGCGGGAACGGAGCGAGCGCCGATCGCCGCGTCACTGTACAGATTACGCGACCCTCTGTGCGATGTGACACACATTATTGTTCTATTAACAATGATAAATGTTTTAGGGTCGTCTCTCTGCCACGTAAAACCTGTTATTTTCTACATTTCACCATATTCTTAATAAATATTACATTTAAACTCTTTAATAACCTTTAAAAAAATCGGTAATTGAAAAGCACTTAATTTGACTGTATTGATCATACGATAGTTCTAGGGAGAAAGTTACCTTGTAGGGACAGCCCTAAACATAGCTATGGTCATCTGCTAATTCAATTGTCGCTTCCTTATTGTATTAACGTCTCGGCGACATGGACACTGCTTAACATGCACAAGACAATACCAGGATCCTAAGATCAAGTGAATTAATTATCCCAAACGTCAGTTCAACGACCTTCAGGTGCGGTTGGCCGTGTGGGTTGATAGATGGCTTGTTATAATTCATGTTTTGAATGAAGTAGTGTACAGGCGTTGTGTACAGGCGCAACAGACCGTGTACTCTATGGTTACGCTCTGGTACTTGCGATGACGCTTGCTGTGGCAACTAATTCGGTTGCTAAATGTGTCTATCGGTTGCTACTTGACAGTGTTCGGTGCACGCTTCAGTAGTTCTTACAACACGTCGAGATAACTGATTGAGCGTGCCATCACAAGTCGCAGTAGCAGGTGGTAGTTTTTGTCACTTGTTTAGTTGTATCTAGTCTGCGATTTCTAATCTGATTGAAAAACGCTCTAGTTGGGAAACGTTTCTCTAATGATTTTTTACGTATTCGAACTTACGTTGAAGTTTATTTAATTAATAGCTGAGCACTAGATGAAGGGCGGACGGTTTCGGGTTCAATCATGGTTGGGTTGACTGGGGGTAACTAGATGATGCAGATGAACTCTGTTTTGTGTTTTGTCAGCTGTTCGCAGTCAAAATTATAAATGGCCTTCTCTTGTTTGAAAAAATAATACTTAATTAGGATGTATTTTATTTATATATTATTAATTTAATGCGTACATAATAACTCTTTTAACACTTAGTAAAAATTGTTTATCAAATAGTATTGGTTACTTCATATTACAAAGATGATAAATAAGTTTTTTTTATACATACATACATACATACATACATAACATCACGCCCATGATCCCCGAAGGGGTAGGCAGAGTCGAAGGGGCAGCAAGCCCCCTCAACCACATTCAGCCAAAAATAAAGCCGGGCTGGGTTAGATGGAAAATTGTGAAAAAGCAGTGACAAGCGGCTAACCTGTCGCCCACACAATCACACACCCAAAACCCGATATACCATTAGTCGCCTTTTACGACATGCTAGGCAAGAACCACAGTTGGCATATTCTTTTTAAGTCCCAGACCAACATGGGACAGTGGGCTGGGTTGGATGGGAAGCTGTGAAAAAGGAGTTTTTTATCTACAAGGAAAACGTGAAATATACTTTCGAGTCCACGTCATTATATTACGTAAACAAATCAAATAAATGTGTAATTATTATTAATCTGCTACTACATAAGACAAGATATCAAATTAATTCTGTAAGCCGCAAAATTAAATTTGTCTCATTATCAATAGCTGATAGAAACTTACATTCCTTTGACTACAAGTTCTCAAACTTTAGGTACCTACAAACCAAGAAATAAATCAAACACTATCACTTTTAGATTAAATTAACATATCAAACATTTATGGCACATCCATTAAAATGAAATAACTTTTTCACTTACTTATTACTTTCTAACTTTTATATCTTTTTAATAATCAAGTAAAAAAAAATCTCGTATCCTGATTTTGGATTTACATTTCGTTTCTCTATGCTTACTTACTGCAATTTTCCATCTAACACAACTCGGCTTTTGGCTAAATGTGGTTTAAGGAGATCTTTAAATGGTGCTAATAAATATTAATAATTAAAAAAAATATATCCGACAACATCACATCCATTGATCTGACTCAGAGCTAAGTAGCTTAAGCGCTTGTGTTACGGATATCAGAATCAACAGAAGTATTATAAAATACATACTTAAATATTAGATAACACCCAAATTCATAACAAACAAGTATTCATCACACGAATGTTATTCTGGGTGGGGATCGATCCCACAACTCAAGGCAGATAAAATAGAATGAATTGTATCCTTAAAAGAAACGCGGAAAGCATAATTTGGGATATATTAAAAAAAAAAACAATTCACGGCATAGTAAAGTTTACAAAAGTGGGATGTTTTTACGTAACACTTTTGAAAACTATAGATATTTTTATTAGTATTTATTTTATACATGCTATTATGATATTTTTCAATGGTAGAAAAAGTGATCCTGTTAATATGGATATAGGCTCGTTTTTATTTTACTATTTCCAACTTTGCCGTAAAAAACTAACCTTTTAACAACTGATAGCTACTTCTTTATTTATGACTATATTAGAACCCTTAGTATATTACCATTGCAAAAATAACGTGCATACATAGCAATTATATAGCATAGCCTATTAGGTAAAATTTATGATACGTAACAGCTGTCTGTACTGTCTGTTATTATGAAAGGTCTGGTCACTTTTTACCGAGTAATTTATAACAATGATGTATGGACCTTAATGACAAAGTATTTTTTATATTACACTTTCAATGTTTAAGGGCAAGTTTAACACAAGTTAGAAAGTTGTGTAAAAAGTAAAGCTTACTTAGCATAGACCTATTTATTGCATACACATTGCTCCAATTCTAGTGGTTTTCCATCATCGAGCAAATGTAATTTATACGATGATCTATTAAATGTATTACGCGACTTCTAGATGTAGAACCAATTAAATCGGCTAATTTATAGGTACACAGGCTTTTGTCTTTGTAGCACTATTTAACGTTTTTGGGTGTCCTTCATCAAAGAAAATACTTAGTTGTACTAACATTTGTGAATATGACCGCATGTAAGTAGGTTCACAACAGTGGGAACTCCTTCGCACACATTGTATGGATAGCATATTCTTTATAACACCTAGTTAGAGTATACAGTACAAAAGGTTGAGAAACGCTGCACTGTAACTTGAATCCCTCACCATAGCGCTGTCGCGGGCTACCAAGGAGGTGTAATTCATGCAAATCGGACATATCTTCCTCTGCTCCTCCCGAGACGAGCAGGAACCGAGAGCAGTCACCATGACAAAACCGTATATCTTCATGTCTTCAAGAACATATTCCGTAGTGAGTCTAAGTCTACAGTTCCATGAGGCATGTGTTCCAAGGGGAATATACCGACGAAAAAAAGACATACAACCAGCTAAAGGATATTTGGTAATTACATCGTAGAAAGTGGGCGTTTCGCGAAACTGATTCGGTGTCAATTAAAATTTTCCAAAGCCAGCGTTAATTGGTCGTAATTAAAGAACAGCGGCAGTGAGATATGATTTCTGTAAGACGATGTCGTTAGCTGCGCCCGCGCAGCCGGCCGTGACGCCCTCCTCCGCGCTCCGCTGCGCGGCGGTCACCCACCTCCGAAGCACCGGCGAGCGTCTGCCCGAGGAATGGATAATAACCTGCACTTGGAAATGATATAATACGGTTACAGTTGTTGAAGACTGAATGGGGATTCAATGAGTATTTTTTGAATAATCTAGCAGGTGACTAGTCTGTAATGACAGGTGGCTCATCATAATGGTGACATCACTGTGATATATTGATATAGAGTACTTATCACCAACATGATTAGTTTACGGAAGAAATCGCTATCCATTACAAATTTTGTGTGTCCATTTTAAAAACCGCCAATCATTATTGAGCACAATCTTGGTGATAAAGTTGTTTCATCTGGTGGATATTTTACTTCCGAAAACCTTTATTGTTGCTACCTATCTTGAGGCCCTTTTCTTATTTTTTGAGGCGGGAAAGTTTGATGCATCTACACATCATCCGGAGGAAGACGTGGTGTATTTGACAGCCAGGAGCCTCGAAGATACCCTTCCATCTGAAGATTTCTGAACGCGGGTACCTCGTCCCAGTGGAGGTGTCATGGGAATTTGGCGTAGTCTTCAGTTCCACAACACCTTCGGCGACCGGCCTACCCCGAACGGCGAGCACCAATAGTCACCAAACTTGCATACCTTTTTTGTGTCAGGAATGCATTTACGCACCACCCAAGTAGACCTGGATTTGGCCGTCTAGTGTTTATTGGATATATATAGAATGGTTTAGGACTAAAACTGTATGGTGGTTTCTTAATTACTTATTTGAATTGATTTGAAGCCTCAAGTCAAGAATTACCAACTAGCGTTGATTCTCCAACATTCTTTTATGTTAATTTTAAATGAAACTCTTTAAACTCTCTCTTATCATGCAATTAAAAGATAAAAATGAACCTCCGATGCAAACCAACGACCCCAATAACGTTTTGAAAATCGTTCATTTCAAATAATAGTCACACAGAAAGCGACTCAAGAAGAATACTCCGAGTAATTATTTTCATACAAGTGCTGAGATATAATTTTCTGTCTCTCTCACCCCCACTGTTTGGGAGGGGACGGAAAATCTAGTTAATATCTCTTCGCCACGCTCCGGTGCGCGGCAGTCAACAAACCTGGCTGCTCGAAGCTTTGATTGTAATCTTGGAAAATTTAATTCCTGTATTGGTAGAGATTAGTGTTTAGATTTTATTGAGATCTAGTTACTTATTTTCTATATACTTATCTGAGAGTTGCTAATCGCGTAATGTAGTGGTGGAGTAATAGATAGTTTTTGCGAATCGGGGATTTAAATAAATAATAAATAAATAAATAAATAAATCTTTATTCAGTATCAAATGTGTTTACATAAACTGATCTATGATTGAGATCTCCTTTTAAGTGCGTAAGCACTTGTGTTAGGAGATCCCGCTCTTCCATAACAATAAGTGCGTTATAATGCATTGTAGGTAATACTCAGCAGAGAACGTAATTAAATAATACTGTCTATAATTTAACATAATGAAAGTAAGATTACAGAAATTTCTATGTATGTTTTGCTTTGCATTTGTGAATGTGTGCGTGTGTGTGTTCGAGAGTGTGTATGTATGTGTGTATGTGTGTGCGTGTGTATGTATGTGTGTGTGCGTGCGTGTGTATGTATGAGGGTAAATGTGTGTCAGGTATACATTATATTTACTAAGTTATTTGCACATGGCCTCAGTTTCAGCATAGCTCCATGTTTTGAGGTACTGTATTAACGTTTTTTTGCATTCATATTTAGTCTTAGAATATATATTAAATTTCTTATTTATATTATTATATAGTTTAGCCGATTGGCACTGAAATTGTCTTCCTGCATAGGATGTTTTAAAAGGCTCAATGACAGCAACTCTGTGATTTCGTCTCCTAGATTGTTTGCTGACATCGTATTTTACGGATTTGTGCATTCTCAGCACCGTGTATAGAATATAGAGTTGCCTCACTGAAAGGAGACCACTTAGACCGTAGAGATCAGTTGTTGGAAACCTAAACGGTTTAAACCACATTACTTTTAGTAATGAGCGCTGAACCCTCTCTAGTTCAAGGAACTTTGTTTTAGTAGCACCTCCCCAGACCGGGATACAATACACTAAAATAGACTCAGCCAAGGAATTGTATATTTGTTTTAGGAGATGTTTGTCAGCGACGTGTCTCAGCGTCTTAAAAGTCCATATGAGCTTCCGAATTCTGGACATTACTAGCTCTAGGTGATCATGCCAAGACAGCCTCTGGTCAACTATCACCCCCAAGTATTTCGTCTGATGAACTTTTTTTATGCTAGCACAAGAGCAGTCTCCACTAGAGTCGCATTTATGGATTCTTATTTCAAGATCGGTAGTGGGTTGACTGCTATTGTATTTTGTGAAATAGATATAATTAGTTTTATTTATATTAAGCGTTAATAGGTTGGTTCTTAACCAGCAAACTATCCTAGCAAGTCCTGTTTCTGTAGATTGACGCACCGATTCATACGTTTTACCCGTAAATACAACAGCAGTGTCATCAGCGTAGGAGTATACTTTTCCATTGTCAATATTCATATTGCAAAGACTGTTTATATAGATTAAAAACAGGGTAGGCCCTAATACACTTCCTTGGGGAACACCGTACTGCACCTCAGATTGATCACTGATGTATTGCCCTACTTTGACTGCTTGCTTTCGATCTCTAAGGTAATCAGCGAACAATGCGAGTGGTGGTCCTCTAATGCCAATGCTTTCTAATCTGCGTACAAGAATGGGGACAGAAACCGTGTCAAATGCTTTTTTTAGGTCAAGAAACACTGTTATACATTTATTGCCTTTGTCGATTTCTTTAACAATGTGTGTCGTAAGTGATGTTACTGCATCTTCAGTTGAAAGCCCTTGTCTAAAGCCATATTGAGAGTCTGAGAGCAGGTTAAATTTCTGTAGATAATGAATTAGTCTCTTATTAATCAGTTTTTCTAGAACCTTTGAAACAGCAGTGAGAACCGAGATTGGTCGATAATTTGACACGTCTTTCCTGTCACCACTCTTGTACACTGGTGTTATTATGGCTTGCTTTAGCGCTGGCGGAAATACTCCCTGGCGGAAACACAAATTAGCTAGATGGCAAATTATGGGCACAGTTAACTCATTGGCATGTTTTAGCAGTTTAGTATTTACATTGTCCCATCCAGGGGCACTATCAGATTTAAGACTCATAAGTGTTGAGTAGACTTCCTCAGGATCCGTCTCTACTAACACAAATGACGACACTGGGGTGTTACTTTCATTATCCGTGTCTATCCCAGTCTTTAAGGGTGAGTGTAAAATAATTTCTTCAGCCAAGTTTTTATCATGGATTATCAGGATTTGTCATTCTAATGTATTTTTAAAGTAAAAGGGTTCATTACTTAGGGTTTTTGTGAATCGAAAAAATAAAGGAATGCTACCTTGACAAAAATAGTAAAAACACGGTACCAGTATATGAAAATCCACATAGTAGGAACATGATTTTTTATCAAAATATAATTATAACGTCCGACATCAACAAAAGCTTAAAATTTTGAAAGCTTTCCTTCTCCATGTAAAATGATTGACCTGTATGCCTAAGACTTCTATATAATAGATGTATTGTACAACACTCCGGAAATAAATGGGGCTGAGTTCAATTCTATCACCCACACCACACGAAGAGATAATAACTTATTTTACCGTTTTATGTAATATAGGTATAATAAATAACGTTGCCAATAGATTTTACACTAAAACTATCATGGATTATATATATTTAATAACAAGATATAACTTTTTACTCGCATTATTTATTGCTGTTAACTAAATCATTCTATTTAAAGATATCGCCCGTGCGAAACCAGCAGTTTTTAAGTATATTGCATTTTAATGGCTGAATCAATGATAAAATCCAACTTTTTGCACAATGAATAACTATAAATCATAATTTATATTGCCTTTTCTATTTACATTTTAATAAAATGGCACCTTAAGTGATTAAATTATTAGACTCCATTTTGATCTATTAAATACTAAAGTTATTTGCATTTGTACTGCTTAATTGATTGTATATGTGTTATACACTTTATTAAATGTTGATGTTGATGACCTGAGTTATGAGTTTAATATTTTGACAAACCCACCCAAAAATATAAAAACAAAACATATGTAATATTGATACAGTTTTATATATTACATACAGTATAGAGAAATAGAATGAATGTTTTTAAATACATTATTGGAATTGTCACATATATGCAGACCAAGGAATTGAAAAAAATGCCGACATTCATCCCAATAGGTCCTCCTCCATTTTTAAAGTCGGTTAAAAATCGCCATTTAACTCTTTGAGAACTACTGAGTGCAGTTTAGTACAACAGCATTGCAACAAATAAGGCCCTTTAAACAAATTAAAGGCACATAAAGACGATTTAAGCCGTAAAGCGATGGGGCATAATTGGTCTGAATTACGGCCTATTATAGGCTTGTCGTAGTATTTTAGCGGGCGGCTAGTTAGGCGCGAACAATATTGGCCTGATGACGATTTAGGAGTGGTCCCGTGGCGTAAGTAGACCTGCATATCGTTACATAATTTGCGAGATAAGAGTTATCGGTAAATGCTTTGAGCATGTGCTTTGAATACTAACGACTGGGCGGTGGAGGTGACTGTGAGCGGGAAGTTACAATATTGTTTTAGATCTTAGACTTCTTGGAGAAGTATAACAAGGAAATAGAATAGAATTTAAGGAGTATGTAGATAAAAAACCTTGTCAATAGAAGTAATCTACAAAGGCAAATATTGTGAATGGTGACTTCATTAATTCTTAGTATTATTATTAACACTATTATTGTAAAATGATTCTCAAATAGAAACTTGGACGTAATTCTACATCAACACAGTAAAACTTTCAGAGAGGGCGCTTGGGAATTTAATTTATTTTGGCTCTTCTAATGTTATTTATGCATAAGGAAGCAAAGAATAACAATTACGTCTTGACACTGGTGATCAAAAGATCAATCTATCGCCAAATTACCAATTTAATAAATATAAGTGCTTACACAAAATAAATTGAACAAGAGCTGAATAGAGGACATTGGAAAGTGAACGTTTGAAAATATCCCGATAACTGACAGTTAGTCACCAAAGCAATTTTCATTAGAAAGTTTTACAACGAGCGGACAAAAGACAAAAGTCTTTAAAAAACATCGTTTTTCATCAATCCGTTTCGAGGTAACTACTTAGACGAAAAACTTAAAATCAGAACGCGCTGCGATTTCAAATCTATTTTATTTTTAACGGCTTCTTGGGGCACGGTCGGGTGCGCACGAGTCGCGCTCCGCCGAGCATGCCGCTCTCTCATAGTAGCAGGTGCCGTACCAACTATAATAATGCTCCCTGTTAATTGGACGAGATATTTATTTGACAGGAACGACGGAAGACTGCCCTTAAGCACAGTTCACAGGTATGACAGCGAAGAAGGGAGATGTCCTTCCTAAGAAGCAGTGAGTACATTGTCAGTAAACTGTCCTCGTGTCTCTGCTCTGGATCCCGAAAAGAATTTACCAACTATGATCTCTTAAACTGTGCCAACAACAGTCATAAAAGCGACCAATGGTGTATTCGGTTTCTGATTTTGTAAGCGACGAGGTCGCCGCTTACAAAAATACACTTGGAGCTACTTATAAATTTTACACAATTTTCCATCAAAACAACCAATTGAATTTTTGGCTGAATGTTATTTAAGACGTTGTCCACTGCTTTGAAAAGAAAAACGCTGGCTCATAATAATATAATAGGAACTACAATGATAGGGAACTTACAAGTTTTTACTTAAATGTCAATATTTTTTGTCACGGGAATTATGTACCTAATTAATTTCCCCTTCCGATGCGGATGTTATGACCTTTCCCAACAGCTAAAATTCTACATGTTCGCTATTTTATTTTACCTGAGCTGCGTTAGACTTATTTTCTGTTGATAACATTATGGTATACCTACGCCTATTCACCTTATGCAATTTATCTAATGTTAAACATTACATCGTTATCGTGTGCAGAAGAATTAAAATAATTAGGGTTGGCCAACAAAAATGCATTATGGCTCTCACGTTCTTGCGCTGTTCTAAAGAATTTAAAGTGTTACTTTTAACTTATTAATACTTGTTTAGCTTAGAATGTTTGCGTTTGGTTTTGTTTTATATTTTACTATGCACAATGTACACAACATAATTCATACGAACACCATTGATAGTACAAATGAAAGGTACTAAGTAAGTATATTCTATTATTTATATATGATCACGCCCTAAATCCCTGAAACGGTAGTCGGCAGAGTCCAAAGACCAATTAAAGCGCATTGAATATTAATAAAAAAAACTTCCTTTCCGTACTTTTAAACTTCGAGCGGAGATTCTTTACTGATGTTATTCCAGTATGCCCTAAGTTCAGGAGACCTCAATTTTAAGGACAGCTGTTTCTCAATTGTTTTATGACACTGATTCTGGTTTACGACGGGGAAACGCGATAATGCATATGAAAACGATATTTTGATATAAGTTTATGTGAATAATGAACGAAATTTAATTAACGGTTTAAAGAAAATAAGTATAGTAGTTTTATATATTTTCATTACTGAATAATAATAAATATGCAGCTGCAATTGCTGTAAGATACTATGCACATATTCTGGTCAACCATTCTTAATATCTACGGAGGACAAATTCAGAGGTCTCTATATTTTAAAGAATTAAAATTTAAGAGAAAATAATGTAATCTATCCTTGTGATTACGATGATGAGGAGATTCATATTTCCACCACTGCTCTATGATATTTGGCTGGCAAGTCTAATCCGGGCCTTTGTTTAGCTAGTTTAACTTTCCTCCTTAAGTCAGACCTAGATAGTCGCAATGCGATACCCATAAAGATGATGATAGAACTAGATCATATGCACGGATGACGCACGGACAGATTAGGACAATTGTTTGTCTCATACGAGTGGGCGGTGACGGCCACGGCGGTCTTTCGTGTGACTAACTTCTATCCTAATAGCTTTTTAACAACATCTGCCCACCAAAGTAAAATGGGCAAAGGAATATAATAACCCATCATTATTGTTCTTAGTCAACATGCAGTTGACTATTAATAACCAACTATGTAACTGGGTACAGACGAACGGTCGTATGGGTATCAGGTGTAGGTGGTATAATCATTTTAATGCTGTATGTCTGAGATGGACCTGGAACGAGGGAGGATAATCCTCTTCAGTGTACACTGGACGTACACTGAGGATTCGACTTGACGTGACTGTCGTCAAACAAATGACAAATTCGTGGTCATTCTTCAAAAAATATTTGAATTTGGAAAGTTCCATAAAATAATTTCCAATAAATGCCGAACTACTTATATATTTTATCGGTACAAATCTTTGTTTGTTTTTCTGAAAACTTGAATACGTAGTCGGATTTGAAGCATAAAAATGTGTTCTTGTCTTCTGAGCTACCAAGGTACTCCACTTTAACCACATCAATTATCCCAAAGAACAGCTGATTTCGTAATCACAAAATAATATTTCTTGTGGTAAGTAGATTGGTGATAGTTAACATATTACTTTTTTCCTCTGTTAGAGCATTTAAACAAGTGAATGTAGTTACAAACCAAAGTACCTCTACGCGACTGCGGTCAATTTAAAGGGAAGGCTTTAGGAATCTTTAAACTGTTTCACTATGTTCATATTTATTATGTTTCATTACAAAATACTTATTCGGTTTTATTAAGTGAGTTATACCTAGATTGATTCGTTACATTAGTAGGAAAGCTGACACCAATTTTTGGGCAATTCCGGTGTATTCCATAACAATTAGATCAAACTCTCAAAAGGCCTACATTTACATGTTGGTTCTATGTCCCCATCCAAGCCTTAATGACCCGGGCTTATCCCGTGATTGTGCCGAGAGACATAATAATAATGTCCTCCTAGCCGATGTCGGTCACGGCGGCCAATCTCAGCTAGGATTAGCCATCTGCGCAGAAGATATTATAGTGCACAAGTGTGTGCGCAAACACAGGTGTTCTCTTTGTTTCTTCACTCTCATAGTCCGGTGAGACGGCCCATACCTCTTCTATTATACCCCAACACGGAACAGCAGACCTGGCTGGTGAGTAGCGGGGCTTATTTTATTTAAATATTAGTATGATTTGAGGCAATATGCAATTTTTATATGTCGTAGTTTAATATTTAAAGAATTTAAAAA
Source organism: Glyphodes perspectalis (assembly GCA_951394215.1). Taxonomy (NCBI): domain Eukaryota; kingdom Metazoa; phylum Arthropoda; class Insecta; order Lepidoptera; family Crambidae; genus Glyphodes; species Glyphodes perspectalis. Next base: position 14,851,292 of record OX596202.1, on the reverse strand, counting down.
AAAATAAGCCAGACGCTAGCTTCAGATATTGTATATGAAGTACTAGGTAATTAAGTATTTTTTATAGTATTTTTTCTTGTCATTCTGAGTATGAGCTAATGTGTTGCCAGATATTGCTTCTTTCATAGTACATTATAACAAATAAGCCATTAAATCTACCATTGTACTAACTAAGTTGCATGTAGAAAATTTATGCAAATAGAAGAAATAATAAAACCTTTCTCAAAATACAAGTTTAATTAAGCCTTAGTTAGTTATTATTATCGAAATCCACTAGATCATTAACGGGGAATATTTAAAGTGCACTTGTACTTAATTGCAGAGGTACTTAATAAGGAGGATCAAGCATTTCCTATTAGTGTTTACTATTTCCCATAAGAAAATCAATAATTACCGCGACTAACCACAATCGCATGTAAAGTCTCTACAGGGGGCGTTTAAATCGGACCGCATTTACACCGAGCCGTAATATCACGACATGAACTATGTATGGCTAATGTAACGTTTCAAATTCATGCTGACCTCCCGTGCGGGTGGCAAATGCGTCTCGTAAGACCGTGTATGTATTGTAATCAGCGCTATTAGTTTTTTACTATGAAACGATACAAGGCAACACCTAGCTTGTGGCTCGCATATTACGACTCACGATGGCGTAAGCGTGTCACTGAAATCAACCTAACAAAAAAAAAAGTAAAAAAAAGTTGACGTTCACGTTATAACTACTTAACTGTTTATCATGAAATGAGGTTAAATATTATTCTCCAATAGTCATGGTACACCATTAGGTAACTGGTGTGGTTATAGCTTTATTTGAAAAAATTACACTAAAGTAATGGTCTTCCCCAGAGTAGGATTAAATTATATCTTCAGAGTTCAAAATTGCTACTTATTGTTAAATATTTTGATGATAGGATGGCGGTTGACAAGCATAAGTTTAATTTAGTACATTATGTATGTTGTTACACGTCGGTGTATTCGAAGGATAGGCAATAAAATAAACGCATAATGTGCTAGAGCAATAAACTCCGAGATACTGCAATGAACTTATTATTATCAACATGTTACTTTTTGGTACGTAATGCCAATGCATTTAACGACCATCCGTTAGGTCATCGTTGACATGCCTAAGAAGAATTATGTATTTTATCATTTTTTGCTAAAAAAGCGAATTGTTCGTACATAATTGTATGGTTTTGGTTTAACTTTAAATTTACCACTACACGCCGACAAAAAGAGAATCATTAATGAGACCTTACTGCTACGAGTCAATGTTTTTGAGTTCGTCAATTATACTGAGCCCGAGTCACCTCGTCAATTTCGTTAGGTGCGCCTTAGAGCTCAAATTTGAGGTGTAATTTTGATCATATTCGCTTAAAAAGCAAAACTTTTCCTGCTTTGTGCATGCATGTGTAAATTTTTTACTAATTTAAGCACGCCACGCCTTACGTCGGCTAGCCCTTGACGTGCCAACCATATGCCATTGACGTGTATTGGTCAACGTGCCGCCCGTGTGTTAAAGCCCTTAAACACATCACTGTTCGTAGTGCTCATCGCTATGGCGAAGTACACCTCGTCACCCTGTTACGCACTAGTATAGTTGTGTCAGGGCATTAAATTAACGGCACATGCGCTTGTGCCCGCGTCCGCCCATCAAATTTATTAAAACAACAATGACTTGGGCAAGAAGTGATCTATCAGGTGTCATCTCAAAAAAGCTACTAAGTAGTATTAACTTATTTTCGTAAGATATTTTATACCACTGTTCGTCGTCAAAGCGAAATATTCACCCCATTACGAGTCGGTGTATTGTTGAGCCGGCCTTATTTACGAAAACACTCAAAATTGTTAGGAAGCAAAGATAACAATCATATTCTTTTAATTGAAAACTCAAACCTAATTTCATATGTAAGATATTTTTCATTATTGCGAATGAAATCGAAAATGCGAAGCATTCGCTCCGCCCCCCCTGTTACGCGTCGGTGTATACGCGGCCGGGCTAATATATCGCGGCACGTGCGCCCGCGCCCGCGCCCGCTCGTTAGGGCTGCGTAATGAGCCGGCCTTATTTACGAGGCCACCTAACGCTCGATGCCGATCGACTCGAGGGTAATTTACACCATGTGCCGGTTTCCGATGGTGAAATTAACGATGTCTATTTACATAGGGTTTTTGCGGGAAAGCTCATTTTCACTGCAGTTGTAAAGTATTAATTTCTTGTAGTTTCAATTTACTCGTCTGTTTGGATCGTAGGGCTTTCTCGTTTGATGGTGAATAAAAGTGGAAGGCTTCGCTAGTTATTTATTTTAGCTTAGTAACTTCGTCTGCATTATTATAATATGTGTTTTGAGGCGAAATTGCATAGGCTAACTCATAAGAATTTCAAATAACGCGACGGTTTGAATTCAATTTGCACTAAGTCTTTATAATATTTAACGACACGAGACGTAAATTCGAAATCTGACTTATATTTATGATGATATTTAATCTCTTAAACACAGAACAGAAAAACTAATAGAAGGGGCATGTAAGAGAAGCGATGAATCCAAACTCAGACAAATACCCCACTAATCACATACTACACTACAGAAAGCAATGAGCAGAATCTCCTTAGTCCTACTACTAGTAGTTAGAACCTTTCGTAATCCAAGTTCAAATGTTGAGAATAAAATTCCACTCGTCAATAGATGGCGTCGTATTTTTATTGGAGTCTACGCGTAGTCTTGCGTTACAACGCAGTATTGTGGCTTCAATGCCACGCCCACTTGGCACTTCCACATAATATTTGTTCTGTGCTCTTAAATCATGATCAGTACCATCCTTGTAAAACCTCTGGTGTTGCAAAGGTGCATAGACTAAAGAGACCGATTAATATTAGCCTGGCCGTATCCTTGTCTGTCACCTTTTGTAGTTTAAAAATAAATAACAAAATGGCTCCGTGACTTTACAAATAGCTCGTGATAATACAATAAAACGTTTACTAGTACAATACCTAATGAGATATTGTACTATTCAGCAGTAAACTTAATTCCCCTACGTGTCTATAAATTAATTGGCACTGTTAGGTACTTGGACTATCCTAATACGCACATATGAGTCGGCATGCGGTATAAGTATAATCTACCTCTTTTTGCTCAAGATTATCGGTCTATTTTAACCCTAAACGTCCACATAAGCCTATGGGGGCCATACGTTCCATAGCGTCCGCTCGATCTCCATTAACTGTAATCAGACCACCGACTTACTCTGGTGCCATTTAGGGTGGTCCTTCATTACACTCTGATTTAATTAACCGCGGCTTTGGATAGGGAATTTTAATTCTGTAGGTTAATGTTTGCTAGTTCCTTGCTATGTTGAATTTGGAGTTGCTTGTAGCTTTAGATTTACTTGGCGGTAAAATGTTGAATAATAAATTGAACGCTTTAAAATTTCTAATAGTTTAATTATACTGTTCTAGGTTTTACTGATTCGCAAGTAGGTATCATACTGAATTGACGAATAAATATTTAAACGATCGACGAATATGTCGATTAGAATGTTTTTTAATAAATTGTTTTTTTTTAGTTACACTATATTTGTTCGAATTTACAGAAATATAATTTTACTTTATAGGTATTTGTATTATTATTATTTAATGTAATATAAATAGCATTCAGAACAGATATTCTGATTACTAAATTAATTCTGATTTAGAAAAGGCTATTTTTTTTAGTTAATTTTTGATCCTTGTTTGGTTCCCCCATAAAGATCGTTCTATATTTACCAAGTCTAGTTTTTTACGTTAGAATTTTCTGATCCTAGTCTTTAATAATGTGACCTTCATAACCATTTGCACGAGGAAACTGGCATATTGAATCATGGTTAGCCTACACATCCACAGTTATTTGAACGGACAACACAAGCCAATCGACTAGTGTACCCTGACCTGTCTCACGTGTAAAGCGCCCCTCCATTAAGCTATAAGTAAAATCTTAACCATTCACTATTTGCTATTCACTAAATCTATTTACAAAATAATCTGACCATTCTCAACGATCATACACTGTACAGGCACGCAAGCCATTTCCCCAGTATAACCAGACCTCTCTCACTATGGCCACCCGGCGATCACCGGCCATTGATACGGCTGGTAAACGATAAATAAATCTGTCGCGCGGCGCCCGGCCGTCTTGCGCGGGCGCATGCAAATGTCGCGTCACGTGGCCTGTCAATGAGATACTAGATTAAGTAAAACCTTCTTGAATAGATTATTCATCATCTTTCTAGCGTTATCTCCCGTTCTTAATCGGGGTCCGGACCTTGAACCTGGATTTAGCGAGATTGGTAATACATATCCCGGATAAGAGCTAACAGACGTAATCGGGAATCAGACGAATTGGATCATCATGGTTTATACAACTCTTATTTTGAACTTTAGTCTTCTTTAAGCTGATTTTGCTCACCGTCGACCAAGTGGTAAAATAATTGTGGATCTTTTTGCCAAATTTTAAGCAAGATCTCTCGCATGAGGCGTGTATCTTTGATTTACCGATTTGATTGATTGATTGATTACCGCACTTTAGATTTCAGTGCACATTATAAGTGTAAAACTTTTAAGGGATCAATTAAAATCTTGTATAACCAGATCTTTGAGTGCAACTGCGAAATAAGTACCTTTTACCCTTCATTACAAACTGCAGTCCCGATGCGAGCGAAGGTAGAAAGTAGCCGGCTCCGAGGTGAGGCTGGCAACACAAATCATGGCGGGAACGCCCCGCGATAGCTACGTTACACAATGATGCCGGAGCCAGGAAAGGGTTAGGAGAGGAACGGGAAAAAGAATTTGGGAGCGGAGCAACGGGGTGAATTTTAATTTTACTAACAGGTGATGTTATTAATACCAATATTATAATAAATAATAAATAAATTCTTAAGACAGACACACCAATTCCCTAGTTCCAAACTAAGCTTATAAGCTTGTGCTATGGATACTAGGTGAACGGATAAACATACTTAAATACGTTTTATGAACATCCATGACTCGAGTACAAATGTCCATATTCATCACAAGACACATTTGCCTCTAGCGGTATTCAAACCCGGGTTCCTTGGTTTCGTGGCCAGGGTCTCTGACCACTCGACCAACGGGCCGTCGATTATAATTTATATAAAGGTGAAAATAGCTCAGTCTGCCATATTTTTGCGCCTAAACTACTTAAGAGACTTCATTTAAATTTGGAACTCCTTAAGTTAGAACTGTGAGAAATCACTTGGACGATAGATGATTTCACAGGATATACAACGGAGTCCCTGTAACGGAAGACCTGTGGAAAGATGTTCGTGGATTCTGGCATATGGACAAATATGTTTTATTAAATTATACGAGGGTGAAGTTGGAGGTGAAAAACTATTCAATATATAAATGTATAATATGATTGTAAAGTAAAATCTGAAATCATTACTTATTATAAAGTAATAATACGTAACTGGTGACTAAAACAGCGGATTTTAGAGTAAATAAAATGGCTTCAATGGTGATTCAACATTTGAACAATTGAAGTTCACCAGACCATGACAATCCGCCATTTTCCATACGGCTCCATATCTCAGATTTTACCTGTTGTAAACTACAGAAATAGATTTTTAATGTCTCGTCGTGCCTCGGTAATGATAGGTAGGTAGGTTGATTTAATTTATGTCTTTAAAAAACGGATTATAATATTATTGCTATTACATCAATAAGTATTCTCGCGGTGATGTCGAACCAAATCATGTAGAATTTCACTTTTTTTTTGTCGACGTCGCTTCGAGTCGTTATTTTCTTATTTAGAAAAGTAGTGAGTCTGAAAATTACATTAAAATGACAGCCAAATTGGTTTTCAGATCCTTAAGATAGGGCAACCAGACCATTTGGATCATAGTTAAACACCCATAGTGTTCTAAATGGGCAGGTTTCATCACGATTTTTTCCCTAACACCCGACTAGTGCTATAAATTGACTAGCCCGTTGGTCGAGTGGTCAGAGACCCTAGCCACGAAACCAAGGGTTGCGGGTTCGAATCCCGCTAGGGGCAAATCTTTTGTGTGATGAACATGGACATTTGTACTCGAGTCATGGATGTTAATAAACGTATTTAAGTATGTCTATCCATTCACCTAGTATCCATAACACAAGCATAAGCTTAGTTTGGGACTAGGGAATTGGTGTGTCAGTCTGGAGAATTTATTATTTATTTATTTAAATACGTGCATATCCAGATAATAATATATGCTCGGATTTAAACCTCCACCCTTTGCGTGTAGGTCTACCATTGAGCTACCACCGCTCCCTCGTTGTGTCACCTGTATTTTATTTAAATAGCATATTCGTTTGTTCTGACATCCTAGTACTGTCGCACCCATAACCGGCAAGCGGGTCATGAAAGGAAGGCATCCTTCCAAACAAAAGCCATGAGGTAACATCGTAACTCACGGCGATCTCAAACGGCGCCTGCGCATATAATGTTGCTAGTCACAATAAATTGTTACCTTTTATACATAATTTCTGAATATATTCTTATTGTAAATGGAAAATTCACGTGCCTGATTAGATGAACTTCTTTATCCCATTCTTAGCCGAGATTCTGGCTCTGGATCGTGTAAGTCTAGTTATTACATTGGAATAACTGCCATCGAAACTTCATAGCCCATCGTAGTAGAAAAACTATGGATGTGTTACACATCTATACTTTTTCTATGTGCAAAATTCATTAAGATTCTTCGCTGTAGCGATCACTTGTGGAATTGTATATGCCAGCTCGGTGGAGTTAGTGGTAAATACGCAGATAGGTTCGAATAATCCAGTTAGTACTTGTTTAGGTTTAAACCAAATTCGCATATGAATCCAAATTCGGATAGATGTACTCATAGACGTTTAATTTATTGGAGATCGATCAACTAATATATGTTTTCCATTGTTATCTACAATTTTGTACTTCATCCTAATACATATCCAAGCTGAGCCTTTTAGACAAAATGAAATTTGTGATTAGTTAGTTCTTGCAGATAAAATATTAAATATTTGAAAGACTTGGGACTGATACAATCATTCATCAGATAAAGTAAACAACAATTTATTTTATAATGTCCAAAGTATCGGATTATGACTTATAACTTATTGTCGGTACAACAGCCCTTAGATATCAATCTAGATTGATTTATCTGTTCATTTATTGTAGCTAGAGTGGTACATTAAGTAGTTTGTTTCATATCTGATTAAGGAAAGCAGCCATTTTTTTTAAACTCTCATTTATTCTGTTTAACTTGAAATCTTCTTATTCTATAATCTTATTATTATGTATATAAAATCTCGTGTCCCGGCGTGTGTTCTCACGCGTCCGAAACGGCTCGACTGGTTTTAATGATTTTTTTGCGTAATTGGTATATAGGTATAAGAATAGGTGGTAAAATATTTCTCACCCCCTTAGAGAACTTGACTCCTTGTCTCCAATTTCGCCGGGTCAGCTAGTGTTGTAACAGTTTTATTTCATAAAAAATAGGTATTGAACTTTCAATAAATACTTATATTCAATAAAATGGAACCTACTTGCATACTATTTAAAAATTGCTCCAGTAAATGACTCAAATGAAAATATTCCGCGTGTTATTCTCTGTTACATGAATATGTTATCAGACCCAAAAGTCTTATATTTTTATATTGTTACCCAAAACCTAAGTTAAAAATCCCCCTATTGGTGGAATCCTGGCAACACCATGTCAGTCTGTGCTCGAATTATGAGCGATTTACGGTGAGAACCTGTCTTCGGCATTACAATAAATTGCACTGAGAATAGTTAAGTGAAATAGATGCGGAGGTAAAACGTTCTTGTTAGCAAATGCAGTCTGAGGTGATGTTGCGATTTCTTATGCAACAATTCTATGCATTTTATGTTGGTTAATTTTACGGACTTTTTTTTGTCTCTGATACGTGAACACTGTGTAACCGGTGAGATTATAACAGAGATAACAATAATAATTAGTAATGTAACAAATCTTACTGTTATTATAAATACGACAGTAATTGTTTGTCTACCTATCTGTAAATGGATTTTTCATAATTTAACAAGATTTTAACATCTAACAATAATTACTATCCCTATGATAATACATGGGCTACTTTTTATCCTGGAAAATATTACAGATAACGGGAGACAAATTATTATTTGTAAACTATACAGGTGAAGCCGCGGAAACAAGCAAGTAAATAACAATAAATCATTAGACAAATACGCATTTGATTTATAATATGAAAGGAAAGGTATTAAAGGCCAAAAATGATAAATTTACCTAAATAATAGGCAATTAAATGTGGGAGAAGCAGAGATTTTATGATTAAACATAATTAAAATTAACTGTACAAGAAAAAATTGCTATATGCATTAGCGAAACTTAAACTTGAGAAATCTATTCGATTTTAAGGTAATTACCTATATATGACTATTGTTATTTTTGTTGTTATTCTTTTTATGTCCCATGTTCGTGTGGGATGTAAAAATAATGTGCCAACTGTGTTCCTGGCCTAAGCATGACGTAAAAGGCGCCTAAAGGTATATCAGGGTTTGGGTATGTGAATGTGCAGGCGACGAGGTAGCCATTTATCCCTACATTTTCCCAAATTTCCAGGCATTAATCTAACCCAGCCCAGTTATATTTATGGCTGAAAGTGGTTAAGCTTGGATTCTGCCTACCCCCTCCGGGATTGCGAGCATTACGATATGTATGTATGACGGTATATATAAATAGTTATCTCATTGCTTGTAGAACAAGGTATTTCGTCGTGACGTCACTACGTGCTAATGTCATACAAAATGTTTGGAAATATCACTTTTTGATATTTTGTGAAAGCCTCCAATTTCTCCATATATTTTTTTACAATAGGCATTTTTCCAAAAAATACCTATTAGTATTTTCAAATGACAGACAAAGTGAACACAGTCGAAATCCTAATCTCTGTATTTAGCCACGAAGATAATCAAGCCACCGGGCTTAGCCACAAGCTCGGAAACCGGAACACGACAGTTATGCGCTCTTCTCTGCAGCTAACGGTCCGCTCATTTGCTGTACTTTTTCTTTGTGCTCCGCTAGACGCTACCACCGTTCGAGACGAAGTGCATTCTCGCTTGAGCGTGAGTTGCGCGCGAGTTGCACGTGAGTTTGTTGTCAGTGGCAGTTGTTCAGGCGGTGTAAAATAATAGGGAATGTTAGTCAACAGGGTAATATTTTATGCCTTATGATATTGCTGTATGAATTATGAAGGGAGATACATCGATGTGATTTGTAGTCGCTTTGACTAATTTATGAAGTTGCCGTTAAATTATTGACATCAAAATAAAAATCGACATGGTATACATTTTTGAAAATTTACACCTAGTTTTTATAGCTACTAATGTATTATGAAATGAAACAACAGTAAAAAGGTTTTATTTGCTTTTTAGAGAAAAAGAATGAGTAAAAGTAAGTTACTTAAAATACTTAAATTAATGTAGAACTTGGAAATTTATTTTATATCAAGAGATTTAGAAGTTAAAGTGAAACTGAACTTTAAATTAAGAATAATTAAAAGTTGTGTACCATTTAGAAATATCCCACAGTTAAAACTACAGAACTGATAGTAAAAAATAGATAACATTTGGTCTTAACAGTTCTGTGGTGATAATTAAACGAGTTTGTACCAATAGTTAGGTTTATATCGTTCGTGCCTATTCACCATGTTTATGATATTTTTGTTTTATGATTGCAGTTAGCTTTCCTACCGAGTATCAACTTCTCTGTGCTACATTTATAAATGTATTTTATGTTTAAAGCATCACTGTTTCTCTAAATATAAATTTAACATTAAAAGCATTTTAAGATTCATGATTTAATCTTTAATTAAGAACATAATAGCCTTAGTGTTCTGTTTATCTTATTTTGTACAGTTTCTTGCGGATTTTAAAAGAAAATGTTATGAATACATTCCGAATTTTGGTTTAGTTTTAATGCTGGTCCTAAGGAATTGGACTTATGAAAAGACGAAGACCGGAAGCACGATGAATTTTGAAATGCTTTAGACAGAACTATCCCTATATATATATGTATGTTTCTCGTCCTGCCTCTAGACCTGAATGAATGGCTTCATCATCATGTTCCTAGCGTTATGTCCCGTGCTCAGACGGGGTCCGCTTAGACCATGATCCAGGATTTAGCGAGTCTGGTAATTACATTAAAGCGACTGCCGATCTGCCCTTCATAACCCTAAAATAGGGGCTTCAGACAATTTTTATGGTTACAAATCCAAAGTGGTTTGAATTTGCCGGTTTTCATCACGATGTTTTCCTTCACCGTCGAGCTAGTGGTATAAATACGTATTTATACACCGTACCTCCAAATCTTCAGAAAAAAAAGTCCAGAGGTACGTACCCGGGTTTGAACCATTGAGCTACCACCTCTCTCCTGATTGTGAGGCTTATTTGTAACAAAAAAAAATTCATTGGAGAGATCAGTTTCTTTTGTTTTTAGACTATTGGTTTAGCTAACGATAGTTTAGTATCGGTTGGTCAAATTGTGTTTGAAAAGTATTTAAGTTGCTTGTTATTAGGCATACCGACTTTGATAAAGCCATTGTCAAGCTGTTACCAATTCTTAATACTACTTACTATAAATACGGAAGTAACTCGGTCTGTCTAACTAAACTGCCCCAAGCAAAAACACTGGGTGGGTGTTGCTATTGCTCGGGTGACATGATTTTTATTATATACTTACATATTTTAATGTGTTTTTTTTTTTTGGATTTTCTAATATTTTTTTGTTTTCTTATTCTTTCTAATTTTAATGTATGGGAATTTATGTTTTGAAATAAAAGGTTTATTGCTATTATTATAAACTACTTAAACGATTGATATGAGATTTGACAGGCCCATAATTTTAACCCAGAGATAGAAAGAACTATTTATAATTGTTTCTTTGAAACCTACATAAATAAAGAATATTTTGACTTTGACTTTTGACTTTAACTTATTTATAGGAGGTCCTATGGAAGGACACACGATGAAGTCTTACGAATTTTATGCAGGCATAGCCGCTAGCAATAGTTAGTGTAGATGTATTTAAACTACATTCATTGTGATGTTTAATAGTTAAATAAAAAATAACAGAGTGGTACTATAAGAAATAGCTATTTGAGAACGTCACGATACTCACGAAGCAGGTGATGACATTTTGAAGTTGTCGGAATTTTAATTTATTGTACAATACATTTTCGTTTAACTACCAAAAATCTCACTCGAACTAATCAGTACATGAATTATAAGTTGTCTTTAAACAAAAAAGTTCTATAGGTAGGTAAATATATTCTCCTAACGATTTAAATTGCAAAGTAAAGTAAAGGTATATCCATAACTCAGTGTTAACCCAATTACCCCATCCCAATCCCGAGGACTCAATAAAGCCGTTTTACCCGATGCCATCAATCGTCGTCCAAACCCCAATCAGTATTGTTGCAAGTGCAGTTTAAGAACAGACCGGCTAACGGTCGGCCGGTAGTCAAGAGCAGTTATTGAAGATTTTATGATACCGTCCTGATTTATGAGAACCGATCGGATCACCCCAAGCCGATCGCCTAAGTACGCTACTTAAAGCAAACATAGTTCTAATGACTTAATTCCACGTTGGACTACTGTGTGTAAATTATTGTTGGAATGTGGGGAGAATGGAAAAGGGCGTTTTCTGGTGCAGAACTGTGCAGTAGCCACTAAATAAGCAACAGAATTGCATTTGTGGTAAATCAATGCTGGATATATGCAATGCTGTCTGTTCTATTTTGTGGTTTCATTGTCCTAACTAAAATAGTATAGACTAGACTAGACTGGCCCGTTGGTCGAGTGGTCAGAAACCCTGGCCACAAAACCAAGGGTCGCGGATTCTAATCCCGCTAGGGGCATATGTTTCGTGTGATGAACATGGACATTTGTACTCGAGTCATGTTAACAAACGTATTAAAGTATGTCCATCTGTTCATCTAGTATCCATAGCGCAAGCATAAGCTTAGTTTAGAACTAGGGAATTGGTGTGTCAGTCTGGAGAATTTCTTATTTATTTATTAATTTATATGCTCATTTTCTTAAAAAGAATTGAACGAAGTGAACGAGTTGATCCTAGTTTAATATATAATATTCATAATAATGTTTGATCTCGGATTTTTCTTTTTCTTCATCACATAATATCCGATTCCGTATAGTTATGATCCGTTAAACCATGATACATTTACACTTGCATAGTTTTCAATGCAAGTTCCCTGAAAGTTCTCCATTTTGATTTGGCCCAACACCCTTACATTGAAAGTGAATCTACTTTGATATTATTTTAATGACACTCATCTGTTACCATGGCCTACATTAAAGATTATGTGTGTATCTATGTAGTAGTAATGTAATTTTCATATATTTTACTATATATTTTTTTTATGTTTAAATATTCTTTGTTTAAACCATTAGAAATATTAATAGCGAACTAACACTAAATACTAACTGAGAAGAAAAACAATCGCGCAACAACGCCCGGGCAATTAATAACCGATATCAAAGTTGATCAGCGAATTAATGCCTTTCGAAAGATTAGCCAGTGCCAACCGAGATCGTTAAGAACAACCTGCGCCATGTGGCACTTTAAATATTTTACAGTAATCATTTTGCTCGATTTCGTCCATTGTGCCATGGAGCCATTCGTAATCGGTGGCAATGAAACGCATATAAACGAGTATCCTCACTCTGTTTACCTGAATATCCTTTGCAAATCATCTTTCATCTGTGGCGGCTCCATTCTGAACCAACTGGTGATTCTGACGGCAGGCCACTGCTTGGAAGACTGCGTGAAAATAACTGAGAATGACGTTTTAATAAAGTACGGTCATGAGCACGTCCACAGTATGAAGTCGACGCAAATACGGGACTTCATTGTCCACGAGAATTACGATGATGATACGATGGAGAACGACATAGCCCTAGTGCTGGTGAAGTATCCTATTATGCTGGGGCGTGGGGCGCAAAGGGTATTGCTGTCACAGCTGATGCCCAGGAATATCAAGCTAGCGTACATGGCTGGGTGGGGCTTTGTAAATGTAAGTACAAGCTATCTGCATGCTGTGTGGCGATGGGAGCACACAATTTTTTCATGAAATCGAGTTTGGCCCACTGGAATTTTCTACGTCATGCCATATCCTATGGTTTACACGACACAACTACCAAAAAAATTCTGTGGTTCTGGCCATTTTTTTAAAAGCATTTATTAGGAATTATTAAGCATTTGGTATCCTATTTCATAAATAATATTTTGTTTCTTTTTTTTTTCTTCATTGACTAATTTCTCGTATATATTACTTGGTGAAGAAAAGCGTCATGGAAACTTATCTAGGCTGTAAACGCCTGTAATAGGTTTTTCATTTTTAAAAGCAATCGACTTTACGCTATTTTAGAAATAGACTGTAAACCTCGACATATTAATTCCTTTCTACATTTTCAGTCGCGAGAGGGCACATCTGTAAAACTGTTGGACGCAGTCCAAGAACTGCAGCCACCCAATGTATGCCAACTGATGGGGCTTTTGCCACCCGGGACCTTCTGTGCAGGGCCTATTGAAGGCATCGGAGCTCCGGACAGGTACAGACTTTGTTTGTTATATGAAGTTAGTAGGGCGTGTACAAGGTACCCAAGCAGGCATCATTCAAAATTCAACTAGCATTACAGGTTCCTAGTCAGAGCCTACTCGGCCACCAAAATCTATACCCAGATAAGAACTAATTTACCCAGAATGGTTAATTTGTTTAAGCGACTGCCATTGCACCTTGGTAATCTTTACGACAAATTTAATCACTTGTTATTTGAATATGCAAGTTGATTTACCGTTAAACTTGTGGTACAAATCGGTTCTAGGTTTATAAAATCCAGGGTCTACATTGACCAACACTCTTCGCGTGTGAGAAGTGTGGCTACATTTACTCCCAATCCATAAAGCCCATTTGAAACACAAAAAAAAAAATTTACCCTCGTTTTTAACGCTTAAATAAAACTTTTTTAGAAACTATATTAAAATTAGTTTTATTACTTAAGTTACCAGCCTTTTGTGCTTTTAAAAATACGACACAGCTTAAAATGCTTTCATTAGGGATGATGACTGCATTAAAAAACTATAATTCTATTTAGTCCGTCAGTTAGATTATACAAAATTACTTGACACATATTTATCGCTTTATTAAATTAACAAAAAAATCACAAAGATAAAGAGCATCAAAGTTTTGGAGTGGGGGCTCGACGTCACTATTTAGTAAAAATTTTACGAATGTGTGACGTCACGCGCAACTTAAATGCATTGTATCTTTGTCAATGTTTGTTCGACTAATAAATAAAAAAATACGTGTTTAATATTTTGTATAATCTAACTGACAGACTAAACAGAATTTTTTTGTCATCTTGCCTATTTCAGGGGTGACTCCGGCAGCGCTTTGATGGCTCGAAAAATAGTCCAAATAGGTATAGTGTCATACAAAGTGGAACGATATAGTCTCGTGGTGTACACAAACGTGTCTTACCACTACAACTGGGTAATAAGGAACGCCGTAAGATTAGTATGCAGATCAAGAAGAAATTTGAAAAAATAAAGTGTTACAATCTTATTATTTGAACTTGAAATTTTCTTTCGTTATATAATTAACTCCTAATATTGACAAGCTCGATGGCGCATTCGGTAGTGACCCTGCTCCATGTGCCAATTTGTAGGTTCAATCCCCACTCAAGACAAACATCCGTATAATGAATACTTGTATTTGTTCTGTACCTGAGTGTCATATATTGAATATTTAAGTATTTATTTGTTATACCACTGTTGATTCTGATATCCGTAACATAAGCTCATAAGCTTACCTTGGAGACAGATCAATGTATGTGATGTGGTCGACCGTACCGATTCGACTGTAATCTTTATACATACCATCTTATTTTTAGTACCTATATACGAAACCTTGATATCAGTCCCATGTTGGTCGGGGACTAAAAAAGAATGTGCCAACCGTGTCTCTTGCCTAGCATGTCGTGAAAGGCGACTAATGGTATATCGGGTTTTGGCACTAAATTTTCACAATTATCCATCTAAGTTTTGTTTTTTGCTGAATGTGGTTAAAGGGGCTTGCTGTTCCTTTGACTCTGCCTACCCCTTCGGGGATTATGGGCGTGATGGTTTGTATATATGTATACATAACATCACGCCCATGTACAAAACATTAAAACTGTTTGTACACAGAATAGTTTATAAAATCGATTGCAATATTTTTTTTATATTTTGACATTTCATTGGACCCCTTCGATTCGGATTTGGATTTTGAACATGACATATTGTTTAAAATGGGATATCGTCTCAGAATCAGTTTTTTCTTAATGAAATATTCCATACACACCGGGCAATTAATTAACAAGCCATATTACTATTAGCCCAAAGAAATAGTGCGTATAAACTTCAATCAACATTTCATTCCTAATTAAAATCTTCGACGGTACGATGGTGTACTTACAATTAGTTTCAACGCTGTTTTTCTTGAAAGTTGTAAATTCTGCGATGGAATCTTTTATAATTGGTGGGAAAGAGGCAAACATAAATAACTACCCCCATTCCATATATTTGAGTATCTCTTGCAATGCCCCTTGTATGTGCGGTGGGTCAATTTTGAACCAGCTGGTCGTTATAACAGCAGCTCACTGCTTAGAGGAGTGCACATCGGATTTCGAGAATGAAATAGATATAAAATATGGTCACGCACATTTGTCCCACATGCGGACCACGATGATGAAAAAATTCAAGATGCACGAGTCTTACAATGACCACACGATGATTAATGATATAGCCCTGGTGTCGGTGATGACGCCAATTACGTTAGGAAGAGTAGTGCGACGAATAGCACTGATGCCGAACGTGGCTGGCAATATAAACAGCGCAAACACGGCGGGCTGGGGAAGTGTTAATGTAAGGACGTAAAATATCCCGAATTAGCCCAGTAGCGAAGGCATAACGTGATAAAACCTACACATTCCAACAATAGATGTGTAACCATGATCCAAAAATTGCCTGGTTCTAAGGGTTACAAGGTCAGAAAGTCAGTAGCTGTCAATGTAATGGCCGGTCTGGTACTCATCCATCACTTAACCAGACTCTCTAAATTCCAGAATTTACCTGCGTAGACCATGATCCAGATCATGGTCTACGCAGACCCCGACTAATTGAGCACAGGACAACGCTTGGAGGATGATTAGCCCAATAGCAAAGGGCAATAGCCGCCGACTCGGTGACGCTTCTGCAAAGGCATCCCCCAAGTATTTGTCAAATGATGTACTTTATTGTTTGTCGTGGCTTCGTATTCCAAAATGTCTTTAAGAAAAATAAATTTTGATAACGACGGTAAATCTGGTGGAAAAAAAAAATCCGCTTGTTATTAACAAAAACCCTACTTTAAATTCTTTAGATAAATATTTTATTAAAGGTCTATTACGAATTATTATGTTTAATTAAATTTTTGTACCTAAAATCATATTAATTGAATAGTGAATAGTACCTATTAGTACGTACAAGCTATTTTTTTAGGAAAAAGAAGAATCCTCTTTAGTTTTACTGGAAGGGATCCAGAAGTTACAGTCGCCCTCTGTGTGCCAGAATGTGCTGGGACCTTTACCCGTGGGGGCATTCTGCGCTGGGCCTATCAGAGGTCCTGGAGCCCCGGGCGTGTGAGTATGCAAGCTGTTAATTTAAATTCATATCATTGGTAATGATTATCTACCTACCTGTGAATAATGTATTGTGTTCCTTGCTTAGCATGTCGTAAATATTAGACAGGCTCGATGGCGCATTCGGTAGTGACCCTGCCCCATGCGCCAAGAGTTGTGGGTTCGATTCCCACCGAGGACAAACATTCGTATGATGAATACTTGTGTTTGTTCTGTGTCTGGGAGTTAATATCCAATATCTAATATATAAAATTTCCATGTCACAATGTTAGTTACCGTACTCCTCCGAAACGGCTTCACCGATTTTGATAACAATTTGTGTGCTTATTGGGTAGGTCTGAGAATCGGCCAACATCTATTTTTCATACCCCTAAGTGGTAAGGGTGGTCCACCCCAAAGCTATAACTTGAGAACGGCTTTACCGATGAAAATCCGAGAACGGGGCGTTACGAAGTGCGCCGGGTCTAAGCTAGTTTAAGTATATATTTGTAATTTTACTCGCTCGATGGCGCATTTGGTAGTGATTCTGCCTTCAAGAGTTGTGGGGTCGATCCCCAAGCATGAAAAACATTCTTATGATGAATTTTTGTGTTAGTTGTGTGGTAGTATTTATTTAAATGTATATTTGCAATACACTGTTGATTCTGATATCCGCAACAGAAGTGCTTAAGCTACTCTGCTCGAAGTCAGATCAATGTATGTGATGTTGACGAATGTTTTTTTTTAAATTTATTTATGTATTCCATTATATCCTTTTTCTGTGACGAGTTTAAGTTTCTATTTTAGTTTTTATGTTGCAGAGGTGATTCTGGCAGTGCCCTAGTCGTCAATGGTTTCATACAAATCGGCCTGGTCTCTTACAAGGTGAAGAGTTTCAGCCTCGTGGTCTACACCAACGTATCTTACCATTACAACTGGATCCTAAAAAACGCCGACACAATTGTGTGTAAAAAGAAATAAAAGAATCATATTTATCCTTTCATTAAAGCTCGATTTTTCAACAGTCACATAAGTTTAGCGTTTATAAATAAATTAGGATACAGATAATTTTGAAATGTATTTGCTTGTTTTTCTAAGCAAAATATCGACTTTATACTTTAACAAATAGACATCGTCTTCCTATCATCTTTGTTTTTGGCTGAACGTGGTCAAAAGGGTCTGCTGCCCCTTGACTCTGCTTACCCCTTCGGGGATTATGGGCGTAATGTTATGTTTGTTTATGTTTATGTTCCTTGCGGACGGGACATAAGAAGTAGGTACAAGATATGAGTACCGGTCACTTCAATATACCTAATTAAATTGTAGAATGAAGCGACTGCAAGAAAACGAGCAACACAAAAAGCTGGTAACTTCGTCAGTTTTCAAACCACGGTCATTTCTTTAAACGAATTGTTTAAAGTACAGACCCGGAATTAAACCAGCACCTCGGGTTTGAGGAGCGTAGCTCCTTGAGGAGCGCGTTAAGTGGTTAAGGAGCAGTTGTAGCTCAATGAGCCTTATCATTGACTGACATGACCGGCTCGATGGCGCATTCAGTAGTGACCCTGCCCCATGCGCCAAGAGTTGTGGGTTCGATTCCCACCCAGGACAAACATTCGTATGATGAATGCTTGTGTTTGTTCTGTGTCTGGGTGTTAATATCCAATATTTAAGTACATATTTGTAATACCACTGTTGATTATGATATCCGTAACACAAGTGCTTGAACTACTTACCTCGGAGTCAGATCAATGTATGTGATGTAGTCGGATATTTATTTATTTATTTATTGAGCTACAACTGCTCCATAACCACATTATATTACAACGGTCAGTTAATTTTTATCTGACCTGTGAGAATCGGCCATATGTGAATTTAAAAAGATATTCAACTTTCTATAGGTAATTTTATATAAAATATTCAACAAGTTATTTCCGTAAGTTTTTCAATAAACCCTCCTTTTCATTCAGTCCATATCCTGAAAATTATAACACGGCAAAAATTATTACTAAGCACGTGCAAACATTTCTGATAACTGGATATTTTGACTTATCCAGAAGATACTTTAGTTAGACTTGCAACAGACGATTAAAATGTATTATGCATATAGGCTATTATGTTGTTTTAAGCGACATCATGCTAGCGACTAAACGCAATGACCCCTCAGTGTCAGCCCTGCCAAAGCTGGGCCTCCCACGCCTTGAGGCAACAAACCGACACACGGAAATCGTCTCGCAAACAGGCCTCAACCGCGTGGTCAGCCAGATTTTACTATAATAATTCCCCTAGGCATTATCAGAATCTGGCGGACATATGCATAGTCCCAGGAGTGAAGACTGCCAGGACTATATATATATCTTAAGCCACCCACCACGTCCCACGCAGCCATCTCTGACCCAAAATTCAGGCGCCAAAATTGACTGCCACCTTGATTGCCATCGTGGGTCCCACTCTCACGGTTTACCCTCTGCTAAATCAGAGGGGAGGGAGGGAGAGTGCTTCACCCTTCACCCGGTGACCCCGAAATGAAGGCCAAGATCCGAACCGGCAGAATAGGGATGTTGACTGGCTAGTCAATTGAGATACTTTTTAAGAGCTGTCAAAACGTAATCACTTCATAGATTTTATATGGGCTTGTCAACGTGTGACGTCACTATTTTGTATAGTCAACTGACTTAATATTAAGCAGTTTTTGTAAAATTAAAAATCTTAGACTCAATATGATTGAAAATCAATAAGGCTTAACAGCATACTACGATACTTTCTTTTTCAGAATTGATATTTCAAAATTAAATATAAATGTGTCCCAATGGTAGCGTCGGAAAAATTGCTAGGGGCAAATGTTTCGTGTCTTTATAAACGTATTTAAGTATGTCTTAGCTTAGTTTGAAACTAGGGAATTGGTGTGTCAGAGAGAATAATTTATTTTATTTATTTATATCTAAAGATATTTCATATAACCCGACGATTTACATTCGTCGATTCAGTACCAGGTAGCGAACACCATTGGTTGTTTTTTTGTGTTTTCTGAATTGAATGAGCAAGTTGTTTTCAAACCTCTGCAATTAATTCGAGCAATAATTATACCAGTATCGTTGGAAAATTAGTCTATAAAATCCAATCACTTGCAGGCGATTTTATGGACATACCTATTTGAAATCAACGACAATACATACATGCACATTGCACAATTATGTGTTTGAAAACATTTTTACTTTTAATATTTGTAAACGTTATAAATTGCGCAATGGAGCCATTTATAATGTACGGTAAACCGGCGAAGATAAGTGTCTACCCTCACTCCGTTTTCTTAAATATCATGGATTCTTCAATGTGCAGCGGGTCTATTTTGAACCAGCTCGTAGTGCTAACAGCAGCGCACTGCCTGATAGATGCTGATAGGACTCGCAGTAAGCAAGTAACCGTATATTATGGTCACGAAAATCAACGGTATATGCAATCGACTGGAATGAAAGCGTTACTTGTCCACGAGTATTACAACGACAAAACGCTAATTAACGACATAGCCATGTTGACGGTGAGGGCGCCCATCAGGCTGGGGAGCGTGGTTCGACGAGTGGCTGTGGTGCGGTCGATACCGGCCAACATCAGACTGGCTTATGTCGCTGGCTGGGGAATTATGAATGTAAGTTGATAAAGTAGCTCAATCTTCATCAATCAATCCTTACTAATCTTTATTTATCGGAATATTATTATTCTCCTGATTCTTTGGTCACGACAACCAATCCTAACGAGGACTACCTAACTACGCCGGAAAATAATAATGCACAAGTGTCTCCACGAACACAGTACACTTCCTGTACCTTCTCTTCTATAGTCCGACATTCCGACATGCCGGAGAGAGGTCAGGTACACGACCAATGGCCTAACGTGCGTTCCAGGGCACGAGGGTGATGCACCGCCAACTTCCTAACTGTAACGGTAGGTAAATTTTTGTTATGATTATTGAAAAATCATCGTTAAACCACGGACTCGTACAAAAAGAACTAACTAGGCGTTTAGGCATCTGCGGAGCTTCAACTTGACACGCAACTTACAGCACACATTGCATAAGCGCTTTAAATTTCCGATATAGGTATGT
Organism: Glyphodes perspectalis; assembly: GCA_951394215.1. Classification (NCBI taxonomy): domain Eukaryota; kingdom Metazoa; phylum Arthropoda; class Insecta; order Lepidoptera; family Crambidae; genus Glyphodes; species Glyphodes perspectalis. The sequence goes on along the minus strand of OX596202.1, from coordinate 14,830,457 downwards.
TGTCTCCAAGTCTCACTCACACATGTTTAAAGGTAGCTTCACTTTTTAGTATGACAATGGGGGGGAGTCCTCCTTTTTCACTAGTTCCAAAAATATTACTTATTTATCTAAATAATTACACTTACGTGTTTCTGAGGCCATTATATTTTATGTGGCAAAGGCAGATGAATCACAGCAGGTCGTAGTTTACAAATCAAAGATGAGTTCACCCCTATTTTTAGTGGCCTTCTGACTTCTGTCCGGGCAAATAAAAGGATCTAGGCAACAAAGATGTTTATATAGATGTCTAAGACTTCAAATGAATGTGCCAACCATAGATATAGAATGTCAAAACATTCTAAATCTATGATGCCAACTGTGTTCTTAATCTAGTACGTCGAAAAGGCGAGTAATGGTGTTTGACATTGTGTACGAGTATAAGACGAATTAGACACTTTAACAAAATTTTCGCAAATCTCCATCTAAACCGTGTGGGTGAAGGAACTTACCGCTTCATGGACTCTGCCGGCTATGGGAATTACGAGCGTAATAATATAATTTCGGTAAATATAATTTTCAGGATAGAGGCGACGCATCAAATGTGTTGTTGGGAGGACCGCAGGAGATACAACCGCTCAAAGTGTGCAACAACTATTTCGTCAGCGTGCACGTAGGCACCTTCTGCGCAGGGTATCTTAAAATTGCTGGAACCCCGGGCGGGTAAGGACGTGATATAGATATAAAAAAAAAGTAAAAACAAGGCCACAGATCTATCGATATAATATTTTGCACCATTACACCGGCCAAAGAGACTAGTGTGTGGGGCTCTCCCAGGAGACTTCGTGTCAGGTCAGGCTTCGGCCAGGCAGCATACCCTGGAGACTCTAGTTGCCGTAGCCTGCAAATATCAAATTATGAACAACATTTAACAAATAGCAACAAAGGGTAGAAAAAGTTGAAAAATGTTATCTTATATTATAATATTCCCTTCGATACTACAATCAAGCGACATAGTGTTTAGTGTAGTAGAACCTGATGACGGAAAGCTCCGCGTAGTTATTATTAATAGTGGTCACCCAGAGGTCAAAAATTTTTTTAATGTGGGGGCATACCGGCCGGGGGCAACCCGGTATAACGGGCGGACCCCGAAATTCGACCATATACGTATTTTTTTATTATTATTTAATATATTTCATATGCATAATGAAAAAAAACATTAGCATTCTGCACTCCTTCTCTGTAGAAACTATAAGTGTGCGAAATTTCATACTCATCCGTTCGCGCAATTTTAGTAAAAAGGGGTACAAAGTTTCTTTACGTATTTTTATACAGATTATTATGTTTTTCGGCACAATCACGGGACAAGTCCGCGCCTTAATGCTTATATGAGGACATGGGTCCAACATTTATAGGTTTTATGAGAGTTTGATCTAATTGTAATGGAATACATCGGCCGGATATTGCCCTTAGTTGCATTATGAAACATATATTCAAAGGCAACATCCGGCTAACGCAGGACTATTGTAAGAAAGAGGTGATGGGTTCGTCACGTCCCTACTATTTAATGTTGCTCAACAAAATATAGCCGCTGTTCGGATGGACTCATTTCGATGAGCGCTACACGTACCTATATATTTAAATTTAGTAAACTTTTTTTTATTGCAGGGGCGACTCTGGCGGGGCTTTAGTAGTGCAGGACTACATCCAAATCGGAATAGTGTCGTACAAGCGCGCCACTGGAGTAACCCCTGTCGTGTACACCAATGTATCTTATTACTACAACTGGGTACAAAAAAGTTCAGCAATACTCGCGTGTAGAAACAATTAGAACAATAAAGTCAATTACATTTTCAGACGGAGCTGGTTTATTACCTTATTTTTAAAACACATAAAAATATTAGGTACGTGGTTGGATACAGAGGAGTTTTGTCATACGATATTAACCCCTTACACCCAGTGTGAAGTATTCTGGTGGTACTGAAGATTTATAAATATTTGTTTTTAATCCTACATAAGTAAAGATAATTTAATTTATCTAGGCAATTTTTTTTTCTTACATACAACATACATAACATCACGCCCATAATCCCGGAAGGGGTAGGCAGAGTCAAATAGGCAACAGGCCCCTTTAACCACATTCAGCCAGAATCAAAACCGGGCTGGGCTAGATGGAAAATTGTGAAAAAGTGGTGACAAGTGGCTACCCCGTCGCCCACACAATCACATACCCAAAACCCGATACACCATTAGTCGTCTTCTATGACATGCTAGGCAAGAACCACAGATAGCACATTCTTTTCAAGTCCCAGACCGACATGGGACAATGGGCCGAGTCAGAGGGATAATTTTGAAAAAGTAGTGACAAGTGGCTAACTCTTCGCCTACACAATCACATACCCAAAACTCCATATACCACTAGTCGCCTTTTACGACATGATAGGCAAGAAACATAGTTGGCACATTATTTTTAAGTCCCCGACCAACATGGGACAAACACTTTTATTTACTTACTTATTGCATGTTTTACAAAAATACGAGCACAAATGAAACCTTAGTAGATAAATGTATGTTTTAAATCTATAAATTGTCAAATAGTTTCGTCATATAGACCCTAGCCGCACCAAATAGAAACTGAAATCGCAGATTTGGGTCCCACTAGGGAAGTGTAGTTGATTTACATTAATGAAACAATTCGTTTCATTAATGTAAATCAACTGCACCAGAAAATATCTAAATATATTTATTAGTTAGGTACTAGCTGACTCGGCGCACTTCGTATAAACGCCCCGTTCTCGGATTTTCAATACTCTTCTTTTTTTTCGTACAACTTTTTTATTTTTTCTTACATAAGAACTCTCACCTTATAATAACAAACACAACTAAAAAAGAATTAGCGAAATCGGTTCACTGGGTCAAGAACATCTTCAGCGATTATTATTTTTTTATATTATAGACTAACATCGCCCCGTGGTGTCCGCGTAGTTCCCGTACAGGTTAAAAATATAGCAAATGTTACTCACTCATAATAGTATTCCATTTGTAAAGAATAAAAAAAATACTTAAAGTTTGGATGATTTCCAACAAGCTCCAATTATGAGAAAAATCGTAATACAGTAAATTAAAAAATAAATATTTATGTAATTATAGCTCCGATCAAAATGTAAAAAAAGCATACTGTTTTTAAACTACATTTCAACTTTTTAAATAAACAACTTATTTGATATAACTTAGTCCACTTAGAGCACCCGCCCGAATAGGACCTGCACGAACAGCACCTGGCTTAGTCTATGAGCAGCACCCTATATGGTGAATAAAGAAAAAAAAATTTAGAACATGCAGAAACGCCATACATTTAGAACACGCTGATACGAAACCTAAAAACTGTACAGAATCATTAATAGAATCAATTGTAATAGTTTTAAATACCAAATATTTATCCAAATAACAAATAAAAATGGTACAAACGCCATATTGAGGACCAAAGCTTACTTGCGCGAGGACAACGAGGCAATAGAAAAAGCTTGTAACTTAGTGGGTTTTTGAGATAACATTATTCCCGTCCTATCTGTTCCCATTACCTGTTATTTAAGTAAGTATATTAATCTAAAACGGATTCTTCAAATGAAAATATTTGACCTGTATTTCGGTTCTAGTATATACTAAAAATAACCTATACACGGAGACGGTTAGTTATGTGTAGGTCCCCGAACGCAAACCACCTCTACTAACTTTTAATTCATTAATCAAAGTGTCACGGAACCCATCTTTTCTTTCTTTCTTTCTTTAAATTAAAGGTGTACAAGGGATTGCGCAAAATTAAACCACCTGAGCACTCCAGTGTCTGCCCTGCCGAAGCTGGGCCTCCCGCGTCTTAGGGTGACGATTCTGCGCTCGGATATGGTCTCCCAGGCATGTACATCCCCCGCATTGTACGGTTCCGTACAATGCGGGTACAACTAATATGCTCCTAGGCATTATCAGAACCTGGTGGACCAGGTTGCATAGTTCCAGGAGTGGAGACTATGAATCTTAGGCCACTCACCAATTCTCACGCAGCCATCTCCGACCCAGAGTCGGACACCAAAAGGGACTGTCAGTTGGACTGGCATTGTGGGTCCCATTCTTACGTTTTACGCTCTGCTAAATAAGGGTTCACTTTGGCTTTGGCACTGGTGCCTGGCCACCCTAGAATGAGGGCCAAGGCTCCGACCGGCTGGCAAGGTGCAGCGTCGAAAAATAGGTGTTTCATATAACATTTATTCACGACGATTATCTGTATGTGGTCATTCGACACCATGTAGCGAACTTAACCAAGAAAAGTATACAAACGGTAACCTGTTTGTATGCTTTTCTGTGATTCATAAAATGAACGGCCAAACTGGTAACAAACTTCTGCAATTAATACGAGCATTAATTAAACTAGTATCATAGGGAAATCAGTCTATAAAATCCAATCACTTGCAGGCGATTTTATGGACATACCTAATTGATATCAAAGAAAATACATGCGCAATGGCGTGCTTGAAAATATTTTTAATTTTCATGTTTGTGAACGTTATAAATTGCGCAATGAAGCCATTTATAATGTACGGTAAACCGGCGAAGATAAGTGTCTACCCTCACTCCGTGTTTTTAAATATCATGGATTCTTCAATGTGCAGCGGGTCTATTTTAAATCAGCTCGTAGTGCTAACAGCAGGGCACTGCCTGATAGATGCTGAAACGTCTCGCAGTAATCAAGTGACGGTATATTATGGTCACGAAAATCTACGGTATATGCAATCGACTGGTACGAAATCGTTACTTGTCCACGAGTATTACAACGACAAAACGCTAATTAATGACATTGCCATGTTGACGGTGAGGGCGCCCATCAGGCTGGGAAGCGTGGTTCGACGAGTGGCTTTGATGCGGACGCCACCGGCCAATATCAGACTGGCTTATATCGCCGGCTGGGGAATTATGAATGTAAGTTGATAAAGCAACCCAATCTTCCTTATCTTCATCAATTAATCCTCACTAATAATAGTAATAATAAAGCGAAGAGACGTGAAGACCCTATCGCCCACTAAAGATGAATTCACCTCTAGTTTTAGTGGAAACCCGCCGTTTGACCGAGCGAATAAAAGGATCTAGGAAACAAAATTGTTTTCATGGCGGCCTAAAACTACAAATGAATGCGGCAACTGTGTTCCTTTTCTAGTACGTCGGGAAGGCGAGTAATGTTCGACATTGTGTACGATTATAAGACGAGTTAGACAGTTTTCATCTAATCCAGCTTAATTTCATTTTTGGATTAAAATGGGATCACAAACTTACTGCTTCTTGGACTCTGTCGGCTATGAGAATTACGGGCGTAATAATATAATTTCGGTAAATATTATTTTCAGGATAGAGGCGACGCATCAAAAGTGCTGTTAGGAGGACCGCAGGAAATACAGTCACTCAAAGTGTGCCGCAGCTATATCTCCGATATGCCTATGGGTGCCTTCTGCGCAGGATACCTTAAAATTGCCGGAACCCCGGACGGGTAAGAATGTGATAAAATCATGAACAAGAAAAACAAGGCCACTGATCTTGTTTAGTTGCGCAAATGTTTTTACACCATTACACCGTCCAAAGAAAAGAGACGTGGTATGTGGGACTCCTAGGAAACTCCATGTCAGGTCAAGCTTCTGCCAGGCTACATATTCTTAAGGTGTACCCTGCCTGGGCAACAAAACGCCAGACTCTAGAGGCCGAACCTGCCGCTGTTCGGGCTGTTGTCAGCTGTGCTCAACAGCGTGATGCGTCGGGAAGCTGTCTCCATCTTCTGTGAGGAAGTTAGCCCACAGAAAGAGGAGGTGCAGCGGAGAACGGAGGCTGACGCCAATGCAGCTCCACTTCGACGGAAATAGATGGGAGTCAGGAGAAGGCAGGTTGCCCTCCTCCTCGCGCCCTTTAGCGGGCTAGCAGGTGACTCGGACACTCGCACTGCACGAGCTCAACCGTCTGGGGATGCCTAAGTCTTCCAAAGGTATCCCTCGTCCTTGCTGGCTGGGTTGCTCATTCTGCAACGGCGCTGAGTGCAGGCCGAGCTGGCCTGGGTCCAACATGTAGAGGTTTTATGAGAGTTTTATCTAATTGGAATGAAATACACCGGTCAGGCCATAAAAATATACTCAAAGGAAACATCCGGCTAACGCAGATCGCAAGAAAGAGCAACTAAAAATCGGGGCTATGGGGTAAGGTTTTATTATGGGAGTGGATATTGGGATTTGGAGTGAGATACGGTATATCTGCCTCGAAAATCTCTCACTAACTTTAGTTTTGGGAAATGTTGCATAACCAATGGTTGGGTCCATGGTATCACCAATCACCAACAGCTCGTTGCGACTGCACTGACGAGAGTTGTCTTCATGGTGCGAAGCGCACCAACTCTCGCCAGCGGGGATGTGGTCGTCAAATTCCTACTATTTACACATTTATTACATATTTATTTATTATTTATTATTAATTGTTGTGTGGGGGGACTCCTCGAGGTGAACCCTATACAAACCTAACAATGCGTTAAAAATTTTTAACATACTTTTTTTATTGCAGGGGCGATTCTGGCGGGGCTTTAATAGTTCAGGACTACGTCCAAATCGGAATAGTGTCGTTCAAGCTCGCTTCGGGCGTTACCCCTGTCGTGTACACAAATGTATCTTATTACTACAACTGGATACAAAAAAGCTCAGCTATGCTCGCGTGTAGAAACAATTAGAATAATAAAGTCAATACAGTTTTCAAACGCAGCTAGTTTGTTACCATATTTTTAAAACACATAAAATTATATTTACGTAATATGTAGTTGGATACATGTAAATGACTATGAACTGACTGGAAACAGTACTTACTAGTGCCAGTACAAAGAAAGGATCGACAAAAACTTGCAGGAACACCTCACGGCTTTGCTCGCAAACCTGTACGAGTGTGGTGAGTCTAAGATCAGGATAAAGGTTGTGCTCTCATAACCTTTTAAGCCCGAAAAAAGAGTGCGCCAAGGATGCATCCTATCCCCTCTCCTGTTCAACATCTATGGAGAGTATATAATGAGAAGAACATTAGATGATTGGGATGGAGGGATCACAATTGGGGTCAAAAGGATCAGTAACCTTAGATACGCAGATGACACCACACTATTTGCGGCATCGGAGAGTGAATTAGCTGAACTATACAGAAGGGTTGAAACTGAGAGTAAGAGGGTGGGGCTCTCAATCAACCGGGACAAAACTAAAGTTATTCCACTTTGCCCCACCAGTGGGGCGCCTTGGTGGGGCTTAATGGAATAATCCAAGTTATGTGTGTTGATAGGGCGGGACAGGTTTTAAAGACCGGAGCACTGTCTAGTCTGGAGTCTGTTGCAGAAATTGTTTGTCTGGGATCTGTAATTAATGACCAGAGGGGATGCGACAAGGAGATTCGAAGACGAATACAAATGTCCAAAGATGCAATGAGTAAGCTTACCAGAATCTAGCAAGATAAAAACGTCTCCAATGTTACTAAAATGAGGCTGGTACGAACACTGATCTTCTCGATCTTCATGTATGCATCTGAGTCTTGGACTATCCGCGCTGTCGACAGGAAAAAGATAGATGCCTTCGAGATGTGGTGCTGGAGAAGAATTTTACGGATATCGTGGAGGGAAAAGAAACGAACAAATCCATTCTTGAATAACTAAATATTAAGACCAGACTCTCCACGATCTGCTACCGACGCATTCTCGGTTACTTCGGCCACATAGCTCAGAGACAACCGGATAACGTGGATAAGCTGGTGGTTTTGGGCAGGGTGGACGGGAAAAGACCCCGGAGTCGATGACCAAGACGATGGTCGGAATCTATAAAACATGTCATGGGGTTCAGCATAACTGCCGCGCTGAGACAGGCCGACGACAGGGCAATGTGGAAGCAGCTTGTCAACTCCTCGACTATACAATTTCAGGACGGGCACGACCTTCAGCAATGAAGAATACGACTAAGAAAAATTTGGATACAGACGAGTCTTATGCCCCTATATTATGACAACCCGTTTTTCATACGATGTTACACTTTATTAACCCCAATATCCCATTTGAAGTATTCTATGAAGAATTACAGTTGCTTTGAGATATATGAATTTACATATTATGTTATTTTTCAACTAGCACATACCTTAATACTGTTTAGATCGATTTTCGTGATCTTCTAGTGTGCCGTTATTTTAGTTTTATTTAAAAGTTTGTTTACACAAATTTATTTATGCCATTTATCGACGTTTCGAGTACTAGTGCTTCGATTGTTTAAACTTGTTTTTACGGTTCCTTCGTTTTTTACACAAAAACCAATACAAAGAGGAAATAATTCTAATAAATAAATAGATTTCAAACAATATAAATTGATCTGATAGCAAAATAAGTAGCTAAAGCACATATGAGTTAGGCCAACTACCAACGTAAGTTCTGTACACACCCAGAACCGATATAAGTACCTGTTTCATTAACAAGTATTTTTTTTTCGGGAAACGAACCCGGGGCTTTTGTTCAACGCGAAGTTGGAACCAATGCACCAGGGGGTTATCCTGAGATCAGGCAAGCAACTACAGATTGCAATGCTGGATCAATATGAGCCGTACTGGACTGGATTGAACTAGCACATGTCAATGCCTAATAGAGATTAGAATGCGGGATCAAGCAATCCATCTGGGTCCAACAAAATTTAGGTTCTGCTGGAAGGTGATTAATCGTATATCGGGTTTTGGGTGTGATTGTGTAGGCGACAGGTTAGCTGCTTGTCCTTGCTTTTTTACAGTTTTCCATATAACCCAGCTCGGCTTTATTTTTGGCTGAATGTGGTTGAAGGGGCTTGCTGCCCCTTCGACTCTGCCTACCCTTTCGGGGCATTATGGGCGTGATGTTATCTATCTGGATCCAGCAAAAAAACCACTGGATTGCAATTCCTATAAGCAACCATCTCGTTGATGGTACAAGGAGCGAGGCGCGTGTGTCGAGTGTTAGCCTGCATATCTACTTACGTGTGCTCGGGTAACGTATCTGCTCATTTTAAGGGCATCCGCCTGACCGGCGAAATTGGTTAATATTCGATTGTATAGGTGTACTATTATACCAATAAATCTATTTTTAATATTAGGTTTATACTATTTAAATTGAACCAATAATATTTACTATTGAACCAATAAATCTATTTTTAATATTAGGTTTATAAAAAAGGTATATCGATAAGAGCTAACGTGCCGTTTATCGTCAGTCAATCCTTATTGTCCGTGTGAATAATGTCCGTGTATTGCGAATAGAGATTGCAATCCAGCGGTATTTTTTCTGGAGCCAGTTGGCTTGATCAAGCATTTCAACCCCTAGTTGAGATTAAAACCCATCGGCATTGTACCGGTAAATGTTGCTAGGTCCATCACAGTAAAAAAAGTCAAAAGTCAAAAGTCAAAATATTCTTTATTTATATAGGTTTCAAGGAAACACTTATAAATCGTCAAATACTAGTAAAGCCAAAGCGATATGATTCTACCACCGGTTCGGAATGTTGTATCTCCCGAGAAGAATCCGGCAAGAAACTCGGTAGTTACTCTTTTGAATACAATTTATACAAAGATCTATGAAACAATGTTGAAACAATTGAAACAATCTTTGAAACATGTTTTAGTGTGGACCTGTTGTAGAGTACTTGTCAGAATAAAAATATATAAATTACAAACCAAAAACTTGACCCGACCAGAGCAGACCAGTCCCCAAAGGCGGCACCTGTTCCCAAGCATGACGTATGTGTCAGCCATCGCTTCACTCAACCATGTTTTAGGGAATGTAACGACCCGCCACATAGCGCCACCACCTCAGCGACATTTTAGTGAGCATGACTACTCAAGGTAGTCAGAATATAAAAAAAGAATAATAACAAGCCAACTAACTATAGAACACAGCTATACACAGATTTTTAATTATATGACATTGTTTAAAAACCTAAACGACTCTGCTGCCCTATGTAAAAACCTTTGTTTTTAAACAATGTCATATAATTAAAAATCAATTTCATAAAAAGGTGAATTGAATACATAAAAATTATAATTGGAATTATTGGAACGGAACTAACTGATTAATTTCGTAAACCATCGGTTTTGTCAAAATTGTGCTGGGCCCAGGTGGATTCCTGGATCCAGCATTGCAATCCCTAGTTGCGAGTTTAGTCACGTATATGATTTTGTTTATGTGGTAAAACCTACGAGAGTATTGCGTTTGACTGGCTCGATGGCTCGTTCGGTAGAGACCCTGCCCCATGGGCCAAGAGTTGTGTTCGCTCCCTACCCAGTACAAATATTCTTATAATTAATACTTGTTTGTTCTGTGCCTGGGTGTTAATATCGAATATTTAAGAATATATATGTAATACCACTGTTGGTTCTGATATCCGTAACACAAGTGTAAGCACTTACCTCGGAGGCAGATCAATGTATGTGATGTCGTCAGATATTAACTTTTATTTTATTTAATGTGAGTACAAAAGGTGATGTTAGGAGTCATAAAAATCGTAGAGCTTGTATGAAAAGGATTATGAATGTTGAAGAGGCGAGTGAGGTGTGTAAGGATCGTGCCATATGGCGTTCGGTTCTCTCTGCCTACCCTGCTAGGGAAGTGGCGTGAAGTTTAGTTAGTTAGTTAGTTTGAGTACAAAAGGATCAGGTCGTTGCGTAAGTTTTCTCATAAATTTATGTATTGTCTCCTTTCTCTCTCTTCTTCTCTCTCGTAATAAAAACAGGTAACAAGTGGACTCGAGAAATTACTGTTTTAATAGCATATTAGTTTCTGAAGAGTTGTCTAATATTATTTGTATGCTAATTTCCGTGATGCTTTATACTATTGTTATTTTTAGTATTTAGGTCATAGTCAAAGTTCGATATGGAGTATCTTACCCGGAATGACTGGTTTATGTCCTAGCATTATGACAAATTTGGATCATAGTTACACATCCATAATTGTTTGAATGTGTTTCGTCACGATGTTTTCCCTCACTGCCGAGCTAATGGTATAAATACTTACATAGATTCGAAAAATCGAGAGAAGCGCGTGTCCTTACCATTAAGCTACTACCTACCGCTCATTCAAATCAGTATAAAAAGTTATAATGGCATCCTAAAAACTCACGAAGTTACAGGCTTATTGTGTTGCCTTATTGTCCTTGCGAGATTATGGTCACCGTTCAACGCGCGTTTCTGGCTTCGGATGACTTGTACCACGTAACAAGCGATGCGCACACGCAAGACTGGTTTTAGTTGGGTATACTTTATTTAAAGTTTTTGTAAATATTATTTGGCAATAGATTCTATCAAAGATTCTATTTACAGTTTTCGGGTTCGTTATATGCTAAAAATAAGACTGTATACAGCTGCACCTGCGGCGTGCATCTATTAACAACATTAAGAAAAACTATCAGTTGTTGATAGTAAGGTTTTGCAGCGGCTGCACCCGCTTAAAAATTCGATCTGTTAAACACTATCGTATACGTTTTGAGATGTATAGATTTTTCCACGATAAAAAGTAATGTTCATTCTCTAGTTCCAAACTACATGTTAAGTATACTCGTATAGTTAGGGCATGGTGGCGTACTAGATAAAGTTATTTTCGTTTTATAATATTAGTAAATAAATAAATATCAGACTACATCACATTCATTGATCTGACTCCGAGCTAAGTAGCTTAAGCACTCGTGTTACGGATATCAGAATCAACAGTGGTATTACACATATATACCCAAATATTAGATATATACACCCAGACACAGAACAAACACAAGTATTCATCACACGAATATTTGTTCTCGATCGGGATCGAACTCCAAAAATGAGCAAAATATTGCGTAACTTAATTTAGTCTCCGTCATAAATTTCAGAAGGCATAGCGAAATACAATCTGCTAAGCCATTACTTCATGAGCGTAATCTGAACTGATTGAGTGAGTGAATTGTTTTAGTTATGTTCTCTAGACTAGGTGTTTTCTCATTCATAGTATTTTTTGGAAAAATACGAGCTCAAATGAAACCTTTTATCGTCGGAGGCCAAAGTTCCGCTATAGAAGATTTTCCTCACTCCGCATTTTTAGAAATGCACTCTGGAACTATCTTTGGGTCTGTCTGGATCTGTGGTTCCTCGATTATCAACCAAGCGTTCGTTCTAACGGCCGCTCATTGCGTAGCCGACGTTGGAAAAGACGGGCATATATCAGTGACCATAGGTAATGCTAACAAGAAAAGAGGATACAGGACTTCGGCAAGCAAATATAAGATTCACGGTAGTTATAATTCCCGCACCTTAAGCTACGACATAGCTCTAATACGCTTAAGAACTGCATTACCATTAGGAGAGCGCATTAAGAGAGTTATTTTAATGAAGCATCGTCCTACGTCTGATAACGCGTTTGTTGCTGGGTGGGGACTGATAAATGTAAGTTATGATTTTTAAATTGCTAACCGGTTTTGTGATAAATACCCGAACGAAACATAAACTGAAAGCTGCAAAATCTAGTCCGGCTAAGGAAAACTGTTCGTCTAATGTAGAACAACTGCACTAAAAAACATCAACTTACTAAGAATTAGGGTGAAGAACTACTTTTACTGTTTCAGGAGGATAAAATCCAATACACGAGTATCTTGATGCATGCCAAACAGAAATTGTGGTCTATGTCGGAGTGTAAAAAGACCCTCGGATCAATGGCTCCGGGGTCCATATGTGCAGGACCCGCAGGTGGACATGGTTATGCGGCATCGTAAGTTGCCTATGATCAAGTTAAATAAAGCTAAGCTGTAGCACAATTAAAGATGCTAACCAACTTGACATTTGATATCAACTCGTATCTGATAATAATTGATTGAAATATACATCATCACGCTACACGTGAAAATCCCTGAAGAGGTAGGCTGACGCACCAGCAAGCTCCGTTAACTACATTAAGCCAAAAATATAATTGGAAAAAATATATAATTAGAAAATTGTGATTAAGAAGTGGCTAGTGCGCTTGGCTCTGACTTAGGACTATACTATACTATACTCGCTTCTCATAATTTTAGTCTATTATTAAAGATTTGTTTTGTCCCATGTTGGTCCAGACCACTGGAACTTCAAAATAATGTGTCAACTGTTTTCCATGCCGAGCATATCGTAAAAGCTACTAATGGTATATCGAGTTTTGGGTGTGTGATTGTGTAGGCGATGAGTTACCCACTTGCCGCTACTTTTTCACAATCCATCTAACCAAGCTCGGTTTTATATTATGTCTGAATGTGGTTAAAGGGGGTAGCTGTCCCTTTGACTCTGCCTTCCCCTTCAGGGATTACTGGCATGATGGTATGTATGTATATAGAAGAAAAGTGGAGTAAAGTCTCATATTGGTCTGAGACAGGACAATAATGGACCAACTGTGTTCCCTGCTTGGCAGGATTTTTTTTATTATGTAGGCGATGAGCTTTGTCACAATTTTCCATCTAACCCAACTCGATTATTGGCTAAATATGGTTTAAGGAGCTTATTGTTCCTTGGACTCTGCCCATTTCTTTGGGGATTGCAGCGTGATATGTATGTGAAAGTGGAGTATGTTTGTTGGTTTATGTTTCAGGGGTGACTCCGGCAGCGCTTTGATAGTCGATGGCCCAGTCCAGATCGGGCTGGTTTCGTACAAACAACCACAAACCAACAAAAGTGTTATCGTCTACACCGATGTCTGCTACTATTACGATTGGATAATGAATAATACAAAAAAAATGTATTGCAGTTGACTTATCCGCGTGTGAAAACCATACGCTCTGTAAATAAATGACCTAACCTATCCCAATCCAGATAATTTTATTTAAAACTAGTATAAAGATATTATAATTATTATTGTTATATTATTTTACCTTCACATTATATCTTAACTAATACATATTATAAACACGAATGTAATACCACCAAATTTAAAAATTCTTACAGAAAAGTTACATTATCAGCGAGTAACGAGCTATATTTTATCCCCGTATTCCCACGGGAACGGAAACTACGCGGTCGAAACCGCGGGGTGCTGCTAGTATCATATAAGTGTATAATTTGTCCCATGTTGGTCTGGGACTTTAAGAAAATATGCCAACTGTGTTTCTTGCCTAGCAAGTCGTAAAAGCCGAATGATGGTAGGGTTTTGGGTATGTGATTGTGTAGGCGACGAGCTAGACACTTGTCACTACTTTTTCACAATTTTCCATCTAACGCAGCTCAGTTTTATTTTTGGCTGAATATTGTTAAGCGGGCTTGCTACTCTTTTGACTCTGCTTACCCCTTCGAGGATTATGAGCGTGATGTTATGTATGTATGTTATTTGGTAACTTCTTGCCCTGCTCTCAGGATATCGGAATTGGAAGCAGTATGTCTCTCTTTTTCACACCTCCCGTACAACTGTCATCATGCTACCCTATCCTACTAACTTTATAACTCCTTTCTCTCTCTCTTAAATAGTCATTTGGACGAAAGAAAAAGTTGCATTCTTTGACTATCAACACAGGACAGGCCTGTATGGTTAAGTGTGGAACCTCTTTTGAGCAATTAATCTAAATGATGGTAGGATAAAAAGGTTTAGAGCCTTATAGATCAATTTCGATGGTGCTTTTAGATTTCAGGATCCTTGACCTTGATTGAGATCTATGCATGTCTGGTTACTTTAATAAAGTTGTCTGGTCCATCCGTAAGCCTTAGGCAGGGGATTGGATAATGTTTTTTTTTATTATTCAGTACTAGCAGACCCGGTGCACTTCGTAATGCCTAACGTTCTCGGATTTTCAATACCCATTTTTTATAATTTTCCGGGCAACTTTTTTATTTTTTTCTTTTACTTGATAATAACAAATACAACTAAAAGAGAATTAGCGAAATCGGTAAAGCCGTTCTCAAGTTATACCGTGGCCAGAAGAAATGGGGGTTAATTTTTATATTATAGATCGACATATGTATATACTTGACTGGCTCGATGGTGCATTCGGTAGTGACCCTGCCCCATGCGCCCAGAGTTGTAGGTTCGATCCCCACCCAGGAAAAACATTCGTGTGATGAATACTCGTGTTTGTTCCATGTTTGGGTGTTACTATTCAATATTTAAGTATATATTTGTAATACCACTGTTGATTCTGATATCCGTAACACAAGTGCATAAGCTACTTACCTTGGAGTCAGATCAATGTATGTGATGTAGTCGGATATATAAAGATATACTTAGATGTTAACTGCCGGTTGATTACGTAGTTCTGGTATCATTCGGCGATAAGTTATCATCTTCGTCGCCTTATGTCCCGTGCTTAGTCGGGGTTGCTTAGTCCATGATCCAGGATTTAGCGAGTCTGGTAATTACATCGAAGTGACTGCCGATCTGACCTTCGTAACCCGTAGATAGGGAAACCAGACAATTGTGGATCATGGTTACACATCCATAGTTCCTTGAATGTCTGCACATTCATCACGATGTCTTCCCTCACCACCGAGCTAGTGATAAATGCGTACATAATATCTAGAGGTACGTGCTCAGGTTTGAATCCGCACCCCTCGGTCAAGAGGCGCGTGTGCTTACCATTGAGCTAACACCACTCTCATTCGGCGATAAGTATTAAATCTATATACCGATTATTGTTCTGGTTTGAACTCACACCGCTTGCATTTTAGGTCTGTACATATTGATACCCATTCTCTCAGAGACCATAAAAAACAAATTGGTAAATCAATTTTAAGTTATTTTAAAGCCTATAAAGTTTCTTTAATTATGCTATAAAACAGTACTACGGGGATTGTATTCACTAATTAGTAAAAGCGCAAATAACATTTAGGATCAATTAGTTTGTTCATTAACTCCAACATGTTGCAGCTGTTTTTTATTTTTATTTTATTGATGTTTTATTCGGTGAGATGTCAGAATATAACGAATAATAGTCTGATAGACCTAGATTTCGAAGACCGTATATACAATGGGTATGTTTATGTATAAAGGCGGAGGTACTATATTAATATTATTATATTAATATATTGTTGATGAGTTGAAGTTCTGGATGCCCAACTCTATAAATGTAAATACCTATAAATTATTTTTATATCAGAGTTCGGCTACTCTCACGCAGGGTCGTAAATTTTGTAGTAATACCTAACTATCTACAATCAGTGTTTTCAAACCATAGGCTACGGTAACTGCCATCAGGCAAGCCATAGACTTATTCGGTCTCTTTTGTGGCGTAAAAATATGAAAAAGTCAGTCATTTATTCTGACCTCTAACAAGACGCAAAATTATATAGACTGGTGATATTCATAAATATGCAAGGCAAGGGCTATCTACGGCACTCGTTTCTTGTTTCACCTTTAATCCCTAAAATAACAGAATCTCGCGACTTCTATTTTTTTTTGACACTTATTGTCAATTTAAAGTCAAACAACCATAGTTAGTTAGTAAGCCAATTTCAAAGAGCAACCTATTTTTTTTTTTTATTCGTATTGTATAGTTTAATATTGGTAAGTGTTTTCTTGTTTACACGATGATGTTGCATAATTTATTACCTGCGTTATTTTGTATCGACAGATTTCTAATAACTAAATTGTTGAAATTTTCAGTTACGAGGTTGGCATTCACGATTTTTCCTACGCAGTATTTTTATTATTTGAAGCGACTTCGCCTTCTTCTTGCGGCGGGTCCCTCATTCTAGTGCAAGCCGTGCTAACGGCTGCTCATTGCGTCGACGAACTCCGCTTCAACCGGGGCAAAATGCACGCTTACTTCGGAGCCACCACTCCCAAAAAATCCAAAGTAGTCAGAAGAGTTGTCGATTACCGGATAAACGAGAAGTATAACGAACATAGCGGAAAGAATAACATAGCTGTGGTATTTTTGCAAGATCGCGTCCCGTTGCAACACGAAATTAAGAAGATACCACTGGCTAAGAGCGACCCTATGCCGGATGATATAGTATATTCTGCGGGTTGGGGAAAGCAAAACGTACGTATAAATACAATCGGTCAATGTGATTTGAAATTATATATCACGGATAGGATCTTGAAACTATAAATAGTTGTAAAATAAATGGCATAAATTAAAATAATTTAGGCAACCTTAGTCTTAGAAATACTATACGAATTTCGGGTGAACAAAATGTGCCAGCTGTGTTCCTTGCCTAGCAGTTCGTAAAAGGCGACTGATGATGTACTGGGTATTCCATTTGTAAATCTGTAGACGACGAGTTAGCCACTTATCACTACTTTTGCACAATTTTCCATATAACCCAGCTTAATTTAATTTTTGACTATATGTGGTTTTAGTTCTATAAGAATCCAGGATTGTAGTATTGATGGAATGAATCGTGTTATTTACAAATATTTGTACATCTCTTATTTTCTATCTTTATTTTAGATTGGTCGTCCTCCCAAGTTACCTGATTTTAGCTCATGGAGACCTCTACGAGCAACGAAACAAAGAGTTCTGGCCAGATATGAGTGCACCAAATATGCAGGCTTCAAAGTTAGCCCACCACTGTTCTGCTCCGTGTCAGAATATGGGCACTTTTACAAGTAATTTATTATTTTTTCAGTTGTAATTGATTGATTAATAAGCTTAATAATGCACCAACACCTTTGAAAACTACTTAGATTATTGACACAATGCTTGCAGAGTCTGTCTTCTGACGATTAATTATTTTCTATTGGTATTTTGATTGAGTGGGTGACGAGCGAGCCACTTGTCACTATTTTATCACAGTTTTTTTTCACATTCATTCTCATTCATGACATGATCTAGCCCTCAATCCTATTTCTGAATAAAAGTGGTTCATGCCCTATGAACCACTTTTGACAAAACTATGAACAACCTTAGACTCTGCCTACCCGGGGATCCTATACATGATCATCAGTCTATACAAATCCACTGCTGGATACAGGCATCTTCTTACAAACGCTACTGGGTCCGATATTTGGTTTTATTAATCCTCATGTGGTCATAGTACTTCATGTATCCTGATAGTTTTCTGATAGTTTATATCAAGTGTTTATTCTGTGTCTGGGTGTTAATATTTAATATTTAAGTATATATTTGTAAAATACCACTGTTGATTCTGATATCCGTAACATCATCTTCCTAGCGTTATGTCCCGTGTTTAGACGGGGTCCGCTTAGACCATGATCCAGGATTTAGCGAGTCTGGTAATTACATTGAAGCGACCGCCGATCTGACCTTCGCAACCCTAAGATAGGGGAACCAGACAATCGTTGGATCATGCTTACAAATCCAAAGTTGTTTGAATTTGCAGGTTTCATCACGATGTTTTCCCTCACCGTCGAGCTAGTGTTATAAATATGTACATAAATTTGAAAAATTCAGAAGTACATGCCCGGGTTTGAACCCGCACTCCTCGGTTAAGAGGCGCGTGTCCTTACCATTGAGCTACCACCGCTCCTTTTCTGATATCCGTAACACAAGTAATTAAGCTACTTACCTCGGAGTCAGATCAATGTATGTGATGTCGTCGGATATTTAATATTTTATATATATAAATCTCGTCTCCAGGGATGACGCTGGCAACGGCCTGATAACAATGACACCTACGACCCTGTTGCTGGCAGTGATGTCTTTCGAGGCCAACGGAGTCACGTTCTACACAGGCGTGGACGCCCATCGCAATTGGATCGCTAGCGTCTGCCACACCATGTACACGAACAACTGCGTTAGGAAAGGTCGATAAAGTATAGAAATAAATTATATATGGTCGTCCTAATGTTGTGTCCCGTTCCTAGCCCAGATCCACTTGGGCCTTGATCCTAGATGACTGTCTGATCTTAGTAGAATGGAAACCAGACAAAATAGACCCAGGGGTACGCTAATCGGGTTTTGGGTATTTGATTGAGTGGATAACAGGCTAGCCTCTTGTCACTACCTTTTCACAATTTTCCACCTAACCCAGCCCGGTTTTGTTTTTGGTTGAATGTGGTTAAATGGGCCTTTTGACTCTGCCTACCCCTTCGGGGGCTACGGGCGTAATGTTATGTATGTAATAAAATTACATATTGCATAAAGTAACTATTTAAAAAATGCGCAACACAGGAGGAACAATACATGACACTATAAATATAAAGCACTAAAACTAGCGCACTATTAGGTTATTAATACAAACCAGACGTCCCGTCCAACCCAACATATGTATAAGAAGAGAGAATTTGAAAGGGATCCACTGAAAACAAAACTTGTGCCGTAATTTACAATCGATTATATTCCATACTAACATCTAATTAACGGTCAAAGAGATTAACACGCCACATTGAACGCCCTCCACCTATCACGATGTAACTGGCCCACGTAGGGCCTTTCTTAAACCAGACATGGTTGAACGCAGACAGCCCTTATCTATTCAGCTACAAATATGAACGGATAAGCGGCATCACGGTAGGCCGGGAAGCGGGCTCGCCTCGGGATATGCTAATGGGGAAGTAGTGTTGCAAAAGGGGAACGATTTCGAATCCTTGTTTTGAAGGCTGGGTGAGACTCGAAATAACATGGGTCTAATAGATATTTGAACGCGAGGTGACACTTTATTGTCGTCAGAAAACTAGTATCAGGATAGAAAAAGGGGTTACTAAGTATGTAAGGAGAATTTTCCAGAGAATTTCAGACAAGACTTTTTGATTCAGTACTTGAAAAATAGTTTACTTTTGAATGTCAACTTAATATAAATATAAACATTTCTTTTTTGGATTTCAAATACTTTTAGGCATATATTATAGCAAATATTTTAATAAATTATAGACGCGCACTAAAAGGTATCAATATAGTAATCGATAAAGACTTAAAATATATTATTTTATTATTAGATTCCAGTTACAAGGATAACAATTTTACACAAAGTCAGAACATACAATAAAAATTACGACAATTTGTATGATTTGCTTATAGTTAAATTGATATTTAGCAGCAAACAATTTGTGATGATTTGTCATCAAGTCCCAATAGACAGGACTCGAGACTCGCAAAACGCTCTTCAACCCTACCGGCAAGGTGCGCGGGCGCTTCCGCGTGACGTCACCGCCCAGGTGTGCGCGTTGCGCGTTGCGTGATCAACGCAGCACACGTACAAGACATCTGTGCTGGTGGGCGCTGCGACTGGTTTAGACATAGGCGTGTTTGGTGCCGGGTATAGCAGACTATCGATGGATAGATAGGTCCATGTTTAGTGATGACTTATTATGTAGGTACATTGAACTGCCCGTTAATTTCTTTTGGAATTAAAAACTACTCGATTTTGCTTGTGATACAGAGTGAGTTGATTTTGCCTGTTATAGAGAGCCTTTACCGTGCGCTCAGCGGGATCAATAAATTATATTTAAGGATAAAAGTAGGAATCTAGACTACATGGTTAAAAAGTTAAAAATTCGAGCGTATTAAATTTCATCATCACAGTTCAAACATGAAAAACATAACAGACTGACAAATAATTATTACCAGACTCCGATGCATTAGACAGAGGGCTGGAAACTTACAATTATACATTCTAATTTTGCACTCATGGCCCTTTCCGTTAAAATGATTCAAATACCCTGATTTACTAATTTAGGTTCAGCCGCTTTTTATAGATATGTGCAAAGGTGGGACCATACCTTTGCACATATCTGTAAAAATCTATAAAAAGATGGAAAATTGTAAAAAAGCAGTGACAAGCGGCTAACATGTCGCCTACACAATCACACACCAAAAACCCGATATACCATTAGTCGCCTTTTACGACATGCTAGGCAAGAACCACAGTTGGCATATTCTTTTTAAGTCCCAGACCAACATGGGACAGTGGGCTGGGTTCGATGGAAAGCTGTGAAAAAGGAGTGACAAGTGGCTAGCTCGTCGCCTACTCAGTCACATACCCAAAAGCCCGTAAACCATTAGTTACCTTTTACGACATGCTAGGCAAGAGCCACAGTTGGCACATTTTTTTTTTGTCCCAGATCATCATGGGCCAAGTCCCAGACAAACACGGGACAAAAATTTCTTACCTAGCATGTCATAAAAGGCGACTAATGGTATATCGGGTTTTGGGTATATGCTTGTGTAGGCGACAATAAGCTAGCCACTTGTCACTACTTTTTTACAATGTTCCATCTAACCCAGCCTAGTTTTACTTTTGACTGAATGTGGCTAAAAGGGCATGCTGTCCCTTTGACTCTGCCTAGCCCTTCAGGGATTATGGGTGTGATATTATGTATGTATGTATGCAAAGGTATATCACCTTTGTACATATAAAAAACATCACAAAAAACTAAACTCTTAACTCAAGTCCAACCGTTTCGCTAGTTGGCCTATAAAAGAATAAAAAATACACTCGAGCCCATAATATACAGCCTAGTTACTGTCAAGCGAGTACTGAGGGTATTTACGTGCGCCATTCAAGCGCGCAGTATGTGCTGGTGTCCGTTCATTCATTGTGCCGTATTAGCGAGCGTTCCCCAGGGCAACCCGGTTGGGAGCGAAAGGAAGCCCACTGGGCAGCTCGGATTTGGAGAGAAAAGTAACGAATGTATATCATTAAATACATACGTACATACAAACCATCACGCGTACATACACTGTAAGGGGTCCTATGGTGACGAACATCACGAATATAGAAATGGCGGAAGGACTTGAAGGTCTATATGTCTAAAGAGAAAAGAGAACATGAAACAGTTGTCTGCCCAAAATTACCGTAACTTACGCCAAATTTTTTCCAAGATGCTTTTGAAAGCATTTTTAGGGATTACACTTATAATTGTGAAAGTGCT
Source organism: Glyphodes perspectalis (assembly GCA_951394215.1). Classification (NCBI taxonomy): domain Eukaryota; kingdom Metazoa; phylum Arthropoda; class Insecta; order Lepidoptera; family Crambidae; genus Glyphodes; species Glyphodes perspectalis. The sequence continues at coordinate 14,808,676 of OX596202.1, read as the reverse complement.
TACCAAGCCGCACATTTAGTATATAAGGAACTTAAAAAGTCTATGATTTACCTTCTATCTTAGAATGACTAACGATTTCTTGAATTGTAAAGCAGATATCATAGGGAAATACTTCGTCTCTGCCTACGAAAACGTAGCCGTAAGCAGCTGTTACTCATTTATAAAATTAATGGAAATGGTAATATATTTATAATCATAAGATATTTGTATCTAACGAACATCTTATGATCATATCCAAAGATATGCATCAAATTATAAAAATCAGAAGTCTACGTCGCACTAACACGATAGTCTATCGTATAAGCTAATTAATAGCACAGATCTTTCTGATAGACCGATACAATTAATTAGCCAAAACCAACAACAGTTAAGCTAGAACAATGAGCATAACATAATGTTACATTGATCGACGACGGTCGCGGGGCCCGTAACGGATCGAGCTGGTAGCGTTTAGTGGCAGCCGATAATAAATAACGACGCACTAGGGCTACCCGACTTGACGTTTCTCTTTAGCCGACTTCGAAAGCAAGTGAAGATGTATATATTAATACGTGACGCATAAACTTTGTACCACTTTTACATAAGATTTCGCGGACGGAGGAGTATACAGTTTGGCACAGTTAAACTTTATAAGGTGCTTTGCTTCTGAGTGTAGCTAATACTGGAAATAAATGAACATTCGATTATTGAAAATAAAAAACAATTAGGTAATTTCGACAAGTGGGCGACTACTAGTAATCAATAAATAGATTTGAACAATAACATACTTTATTAAATACGCTTGCTTGACTAAAAGTCAAGTCCTTAGTCTTTTGGTGCACATGGCTAGGTGTGTTCGAGTCATGGGTGTTAAGTAAAATGGTCGTATAACCGGCAGCTCTGTATTGTAAGTTACAATCTAGCTCGCTCGCTCTCTACACACATCGATCGCGATAAGATGTATCAAACTGCACTTAGCCACAATGTTATGTCAAGTCCCAATTTAAGGCATTCTCAGCGAATCTCAATGGATCACCCAATCATAAAGCCAGCAGCCCTGTAATATCGTCCACTCCTGTTAACACGTGTGCAAGATAAGTGAGCGGCTGAGCGAGCGAGCGCTCAGCTTTCTACCGACCACTCGAGATTCGATGCCGGCTGATTGTCCTTCTCTAATGCATCGAAATGTCGCTGATATTGATAGTTACTGGTTGAAGTTTAACTAATGGGTTTTCTAATAATATGGGATTTTAATAGTGAATGCGCGATAAGGTTATTGATTTTTTTATACTTATATACCTATCGGGAAAATTGGTTGAGTTGAATCCTTTTTAATACAAAAATCAAATAGGTACCTTCAAATAATTCGGAAAAAAAGGGTTAGAAATCTTAGCAAATCAAAGGATGTGATCTCTTTCTGCTCTTTCCTACTGTTGTAATACAAATGTTATCTTACTATTTTACTTTGCTATGCTCGAGTTTTGCAGTAAGTAGATCGTAATTTAAAAAGTTGTAACAAGATTTAATTGGACATAATTTTACTAAAAAGAAAGAAGTTAATTTGCCTATTGAGGGACAAAAATATTAGAGTAATATAGTTACATTAGTATACTCGTATATGTACCTAAATATATTAAACACATTCATTTATATTAGATATTAATACAGTATTACAAGCGGTGGTAGCTCTGTGGTAAGGACACGCGCCTCTCGACCGAGGACCCAGGCACGTGCCTCTGGATTTTTCAAATCTATGTACGTATTTATACCACTAGCTCGACGGTGAAGGAAAACATCGTGATGAAACCTGCAAATTCATACAACTTTGGATTTATAACCATGATCCAAAAATTGTCTGGTTCCCCTATCTTGGGATTACGAAGGTAAAATCGGCAGTCACTTCAATGTAATTACCAGACTTGCTAAATCCTGGATCATGGTCTAAGCGGATCCCATCTAAACACGGGACATAACGCTAGGAAGATGGTGATGAGATATTAATACAGTATTATGGTGCCACCTTTGGGGGCTGGTCTGCTCTGGTTAATCTTACACTTTTATTGTCAGTAAGTAATCATATTATGTCATCTCCCGCAGTCATTGATTGTATGATTTGGTTTAGAACATTTAAAAAAAAAAGTGTATATTACTCATGTATATTTTGACGCTGAAAAGAGTAACTACCGAGTTTCTTGCCGGTTTCTTCTCGGTAGAATCAGCATTCCGAACCGGTGGTAGATTCACATTGCTCTAAAGATTTTGTAAAATTGACGATTTATAAGTGCTTTTTTTAAGGCCTACATGAATAAAGAAATTTTGAATTTGAATTTGAATTTATTAAGCTACATTAACTCTACATGCGTAGATTAACACTTCGCATAGTCTTAGTCATAAAATTATGAAGTCTGTACTACACTATATTACCCGAGCAGGTTTCTAATCATTCTAAAATCTTCGTTACTAAATAAGACGTTACTAAAGCAACGAGTCTGACGCCTCATATTTTCCCAAACAAAAAACCCGAAAGGCGATAATTCTATCGGTTCACATCACTATAATTACAGTCGAGTACATCAAATGAGAGACTAAAAACTACATGCTCATTACACCAGTAGTTACACGTTACAAGCCTACTTCATACCCGTAGATGTATGCTTTAAACAAATGCCATTACGCATAATCGATTTACGATCGCATTTAAATCCACTATCTCCAATAATAACGTAACTATTGTGGTTAACCGTACAGCAAAAAGCACACCATCAGACGAAATTATAACGGTCCCTAACACAGCCGTGTCATTGAATCGAGCTATGTTGAGAAAGACTCTTTTTACCGGTATCGATTTCTCAAGCTCGACAAAAAAGTAATCGATTTGAAAAAGAGATCGGTATAAAGCAGAAAAACCGTTCAGTGACAGACGGGAGAAACGTGAAAAAAGCAAATTAGTGCAGTGAAATCGATTAATCTATCGGCCAGTTGGTGGTTTCGAGTTTTATTGTCCTTTTAATGAAGTTTTTTCGGTTAATAACCAGCAAAGCCCTTTCACCATGTTTATTTTGCTAATGTCAAGTAATCGATTGATTGTTTCAATTCAGTTTCTAAGCTTGTAGTATTTTTTTATTAGACTGGCCCGTTCGTCGAATGGTTAGACCCGCTAGGGGCAAATGTTTCGTGTGATGGACATTTGTGCTCGAGTCGTGGATGTTTATAAACGTATTTAAGTATGTCTATCCATTGGACTAGTATTCATAGTACAAGCATAAGCTTAGTTTAGAACTAGGGAGTTGGTGTGGCAGTCTGGAGAATTTAATTAATTTATTTATTTAAGGTGGAGACTTCTGAAAGAAAGTAATTTTACTCCTATGAACTGATATTAATGAGAATATTTGTATTTGTTACTCAACGTTTTAACAGATGAATTTTATTGAAATTTTATAGCCTTTTAGAATTAAAAATAACACCATAATTGTAGTCTCTAAAATGATATTTTCCCTACTAATGTTACAAGCATGAAAGTCTGTCAGGAAATAAAGGTATTTGTAACTCTACCACAAAAACTTATCGAACTAATTATACACTAGCATAGAATATGAATCACAATGAAACATTTTATACAACTTTTTGCTAGCAGTTATACCGACACATTGATGTTAAATAGATATATCTGACATGCTTGCCATAGGATCTGTTGTTTTATCCAGAATATATTTCTCATGTTTACTAGGATTCAAACTTTTAACTTACGAACTTTCAATAAACCAGTCAGATAGATATTAGTGCAACAATCGAAGTTACTTTCGCACTTATGAAATTTGTGAGGCTGCTGACATACTTACAATTATGAATACCTAGCTTGTTTATATATAGATAATAAATGTAAAATATAAAAAATAATGATAACATCAATTCAACTCTTCATTTAACTACCCCCTCCCTCGCACTAGACCGAAACTACCACTGGAAAATTATAGTTTCTTTAGATGAATAGAAATGATGTCAATCACGATCGATGACTACAATTAACTACATGATTGACATCTATAATAGAACAATCACTACAATTGCTATTCAATATCTTAACAAGCAATAATCTCGACCCTTTCTGCTATTTTATAATTAAAGGAAATTTCCTTTTAATATTATTATGTTAGTTAATAACGATGATTGATAATGATGATTGGATTTGTAAATATTTATGCGACGACCTAGCTATCGTCACTACTTTTCACAAATGTCCATCTAACCCAACAAAATTTTACATACATACATACATAACATGACACCCATAATCCCCGAAGGGGTAGGTAGGTAGGTAGGTAGAGTCAAAGGGGCAGCATGCCCCTTCAACCACATTAAGCCAAAAATAAAGCCGGGCCGGGTTAGGGAGAAAAAATTATTGTAACAAATTATTTATTTATTATTTATTTTAACAAAATTTTATTTCCTGCTAAAAAGTGGTTATTGAAGTTTGTTGCGACTCTGGTCCTATCTAAATCTTTGAGAACTACGCGTGTGATAGTGTGTATGTAGTTGTAAATACATACGTATTTCTTCGTATCTAGATTTGTAAGCACGCCTGTAATGGTATGAAGTATGGGAAATAATTGAAGAAATCTCTCCGCACCGCAGCGTGGTTTGAGGCCACAGTTACAGAAAATAGCGGTTTTACTTCCGACTCACAATTAATGCCAAATAGATAATGGATGAAGTAAGACTTACTTTAATGATTATAAGAACATTTTAAAAATCTACATACACATTGGTAAAATATTTTTTAAAATTCAACCATAAGTGAGAAATAAAAACTAAATAACTAAACTTCACGTCACTTCCCTAGCGGGGTAGGCAGAGAGAACCGAACGCCATATGGCACGATCCTTACACACCTCACTCGCCACATTGAAATACTGAATGCATATTTTAATAGAAACATTTAGTTTGTAAGTTCTATGAAACTATACCATATTTCGTATTTTTAATGGGATACCTGGGAGAAGGGCAAAAGGATGATGACATTAAAACTATTTTGTCTAATAGTTAGCTGGCTTATGATTATTGTTATTTAAGGTTAAGTGTAGGTAAGTTTGAAATGTACTCACTGAATATATGGTATCACTGAAATAACTGGAAGTCTATTAAGTCTTGGAATCAATGCAATATTAGTATCCAGAAAAATAAATATAGTTTCTTTAGCAAGCATTTTTAACAGTATAAGCCGTGTTATTCACAGAGTGCAATAAAAACTAAACAACACAAATTCTTTCTCCGGCGAAACGAAAGAAATGTCTATCTCAACACCATTACAAGCAATATCTGTACGAGTATGATCGTCCCGTTTATCATTCATAGAAAATACGAAACCAATTTACTTTTCCGTTACGCTAATGGCGATCGTACGTGAGTCCACGTGAGATTCGACGGAGAATTCAATGTAAATGCCAAAAGTCCGACGGCAAAGTTGCAAGAGTTCATTGTCATGGACAGACAGCGGGAAAGGTTGAGCAACACTATTGTGTGAATCAAATTTGTGTAGTAAAAGATAATGTTGCATTCATTAGCAAATTATAAGGTTATTTTTAGTATATGCGAAACTTCTGACCTATTCTCATTAACTTCTTACCTAACTCATCATTCTAAGGAACTTTTTTCATGAATATTAGAAAATTAGTATTTTTTGTTTTTACTTTCAGCAGAAAATAAAAATTAGTTTCTGAGCATAATTAATTAAATAGGTAGGTAAGTGGTTTTGCATAAACTAAAATTAACCTAGTATAAATTCAACATCAAAGCAATCAAATCAAATCTTATATTTTTTAAATCATTATTTTTTTTATCATTCTCAATGTTGTATTTTTATGTTCTACGTAAACACCGGACAAATGTTGATGCTGTAATCTCTTGTTCTGAATATAAAAAGGGTTTTGGAAGTTTGGAAGATATATTATTCTCATTGGCACTACTTATTTATGGTGACTATTTTAGTCCTTATAAGTTTTACACTAAGATATAGTGGATAAATAAAACACTTTTGATACTAGAATAATAAGCGCCTATCCCACCTATTATAGATTTGTATTGAATTTATAACTATTGAATTGCTACTAGGCCTGCTTATCAAATAGCCTTCTATATTGATGCCTCGAGTTTATTGTAGGTACAATACAATTCCGTAATGTATTTAATGACCGGTTTTCCTTCAATAAAGAAGATTGTGATTTATATTTGCCTTAAAACTAACTTTTAACTCGATTTTATCTTTGCTGGAGCCGTAGAATTCAAGAAGCTCTAGTTAGGGTCTAAACCGAAATATAATATCTTGGCTAAATGTGATAGTAGATATACTAAATTAAACACATTTACAAACTAATCGAAGTGAGATGCATTGCTAAGATTAGCGTAGATTCATACATGTATAAAAAATACTTTTCTAATGATATAAGTTAAAACACTTACCATAATTGTGCTACGTAATACCTTTTTCAAATCTTCCTGAAAGAACATTGTAAAAAATTGTTGTGGAATTAATTTTTACATAATAATTTTTCACTAAATCCAAACGTTTATTGTAGCCATGATAAAAATGTTAAGACATAGTAGTAATTTAGAAATTATCAGAATTAAAACAACTTTAGACATTAAATACAATAAAGTGGTTTCCGCGTTGTAATTCATAAATTTCAATTGTAGGACAAACCTTTTTCAAGTTTCTGTCTATAAGTATAATTATAATTTTGAATTATGAAATATACTAGTTAAATCGGACAAAACTAATATAAATTAATAAGAAAATAGTATCACATCACATTTGAAATATTCATCACTTTTTTGTTAGTTTACAGAAATACAACAAAATGAGAAAAATAACAAAATGTTAACGCTTATTTGAGACTGACATTTTCATAGAACATGTAAAAAACACACACAATATTTATGTTAGAATAAATACCACAAAGAATTATTAAATTTTCGTCTTGTTAAATTTTTTCTTTTTGAATTTCTGTTGTCTTGCTCGGTTTTCGTGGTAAATAGGTAATTCAGATGAATCGCCCAACACCAGTGATGCCACTAAGAGACCACGGGACTATGTAATAAAACCCGTGAATTCTTCCAGTGCCATTGCCTGTGCATGGTGCGAAAATATAACTTCTTTCTTCTTTACTGGTTCCTGCTTCTCCGTTATTTTCTTCAATATCTCCTTAAACAGCGACAGTACTTCTTGATCACGTAACATTAAAAATTTAACGAACTATAAAACTAAGTTTATCAATTTTTAAATAAAAATATTCCACCATTAAAGTTTTATGTTAACTCAAACTTGAGTTTTATATTTCGTCAAACTTTCGCATTAGCTCCAAAAAATCACTTATCACATTTAAAAAAAATAAAAATAGCTGACAGACAAAATCTAACAGAATTTACCAACAAACATACTATTACAAAAAAAATAACATATAAAATCATCTTTTCTACACTCAAGAGCATCCACAGTTCACACCACTTCATAAAACTCAACATCGGCAAACACAATCAAATAGAGACTGTTAAAACTAAAAGAAATTACACGGCTACACCTTTTCAGAGGTATCGTACGTGTGCACCGGCGCACGCACATAAAATGCGCGCTCACCTGCGCTTCCATTAAGAGATGGCTATCGCGCGCACCGAGCGCGCAATTAAAATTAATGAATGGTGCGCCCGCGCAGCCCCCAGTACGTTATGTGATTCTATTGCTTTTCCACTACTTTATAAAACAAGATGTCTATATGTAAAGCTTAATAAACCAGGTGTGAACCGCTGGCCATTAGCAAACGCGAAATGCTAATTAATCGAAAGTTACAACGATTAAGAATCACACTCGGAAGCTGCCCGATAGCGGTCTCGTTAGTACAATATAAGACTGCGGACCTAATTACGACAATAAATCACGGTGCACTATCAGAAGTATTCGCAGGTGCAACATTTATAAACAACATGGTCTTAACGGCATTTCATGATACTAAAATGGCGACTTATCGAGCGTTACATGTGATCTGTCTTGCAGATACAAATAAAATTTGGCCGATTTCCTTTTTACTGTGAAGGAAAATATGCGGTTAATTATTTAGAGATTAATATTTGTGATTGTAACAAAAATACTATACCTATTTACGATGTAAACTAATGCATATTTATACGTCCAAAACTGCCGTATTGGTAATGAATACATATCTAACTCCTTATTCATATTACCTGTCTCGACAATTGCGTAAATTAAAGATGATGCTATAAAATGCGTTAGAAAGCTGCGCTCTAACATTACTACTATAAAGACTAATAAAATATGGACAGGAATCATCGAATCAATACTTGTCTACTCTTAATATCCAGATCAAGAGAGAATCTCTAGCACTTTAAATGCCGTCACGCAAACTTGAACATCGAGACACGTCTAAAATATTATTGGAGATAAATCTGGTTAATAGATATCTAGATGTTTTACAGCGAGTAATATAAAGTCGCTATATTTCGAAGATGAAAAAAAAACTGTACATTTTACTATAAATAACAGTTTTTTTTTTTCTCTTTACAAGATATTTTTATTATTTACAACAGTGTTTTCAATCAATCAGTGGGTTGCGACCCCCAGGAAGGTTGCAAATATTACTCGGGAGGTGGCTGGCGAAAGGAAAACGGCAATGTTGAAAATATTGCCGTTTTCCTTTCGCCATGAGAAAGTTTTTTTTAACTTGTAAAGTGGTCGGGTATTCACAAAGATTGAAAAACACTGATACACAAGATAATATTATTACGGAAACATTTCAAAAATGGTCGTATTAAAAATAATTTGTATTCGTAACAATTATTACGACATTTAGGTGGTATAGTACATTGCTTTTTACGTAATTAACTTACATTAATTACCTAGTACACAACGTTCTAAGCCTAATTACGACTTATCAAATAAAAAAATGCAGATTACTTGTTAGAATTATATTGTGTCTGTTTCGTACAAACTATAATTAGGAACGCAAAGCTTCTGAGACAAATTGAATTCTTTGGTTTCTTGATCGGAGTTTTAACCACAAACCAATCGGCTTATCATTTGAATTCCCAAGACTAGTATATAGAATTATATTTTATCTTCCAACAGGAAGTCTATACGGACGCAGTCGCGAGCAAAGCTATGTATTTATAGATTCATTTAGATACTGTATTTTAATAACCGTATTTCAATGAATACGAGCGCTCTATTCAACACTGTTGCAGCCTCTACATTTGCAATATGGGAACTGAACTCTACTCGGTCGCTATCAACAAAATCTAACTGCATCTAGGGTCTAAATAAACTAGTAAAATCTAGATATCCCCGCTCATCTCCGTGGGCTGTAATTGGGTCTACCAGTGTTTATTTAATAACAGTCTGCATTTCCGCTGACAAGATCGCAACTCGATCGAAAAGTAAAGTAAGAGAAATTCAATCATTTTATCAATTTATGATCTGAAATGTTGTCTTCGGTGACGCTTTTACTGGATATATTTTTACATTTTTTCCTAGCGACAGACGAAATTGACGATTTCTGAAGATATTCATCGCAATTGAATATTGTAAGATGGTAATCTTCAATGCCCCATGCGCCAAGAGTTGTGGGTTCGATTCCCACCCAGGACAAACATTCGTATGATGAATACTTGTGTTTGTTCTGTGTCTGGGTGTTAATATTCAATATTTAAGTATATATTTGTAATACCACTGTTGATTCTGACATCCGTAACACAAGTGCTTAAGCTACTTACCTCGGAGTCAGATTAATGTATGTGATGTAGTCGGATATTTATTTATTTATTTAATATAGCTTAACGTATACAAATTGAAGACGGAATAGAAGTGACCATTATGCATGGGATTAGAAACATCCCAAAAGGTTCTGCTTAACCTTTAAATGGGTTAATTAGGACTATAATTACTTATAAAAATAATTTAACAAAAAATCAGCCGAATTGAATACCTCCTTTTTTGAGGTTTCGGTTAAAAATAAGCTAGTTTCTAGTCATTATGTAAAACTATCATTATAAATAGGTATTATGTTTTAGACTAAGTAGTATCAAATACAAAATCACTTGAAACATTTTTTATATAAATATGTCAAACTTTTACAATTAATCAGGATCATTCTCTCAGACTCTGTTCGGTGCAATTTGTCATGAACATAAGTTTCGCGTACAATTTTAACTTCCACTACCACACAACAGCATAAAGCACTTAAATATTAATACCTCAAACAGTTACACAGCGTATTCCAATTAAAATTAAATACAAACTGTTGATTACAGCAAAACAAACAGCCCAACACATTAAATCATTATAGAGCCGCAATAAAATATCGACAAAATTGATATCCAGCGTCGCTCTCATTAATCTAAAATTCAGAGTCCCAATTAAAGCGGACATTGTTGTTTATTGCGATTCAAATGAGGCTGGGAGCGGGTCCGGGACGCCCCACTCCTGGAGGTTTCGCAAGCAGTCATGCTGAGATTTAATGCTCCGCTTAGCTCTGCCTCACGATCTGCCCATAGTTTAGCGCTAACACGACGTGGCTAATTAAGAGACTAGCTACAGAAGTTTTGTTAACTTTCCTATCTAACCATTTTTATAGTCAACTAGCTGACCCGACGAACTTCGTTCCGCCTAACAGTCAATGACACATAATCGGGATAAATAAATTGAGAAGTAAGCTATCCTATCTTTCAAGTTGGAACAAACTGCACACGGTGGGCAAATTTGATCAAAATCGGTTAAGTAGTTTCGGAGTCCATCGCGGACAAACAACGTGACGCGTAATTTATATAAATTAAGATTGCAACCAAACTGTGTGTCAGTACAGTAGGTTTACTATTGCAAATTTTATGTAGAATATGTGACTGTTCCACATCAGACAGGTATTATGCCTGTATGATAGTGGTGATAGAGTATACCTAATGATAGACAGGAATAATCTGATCCGTATTAAGCTAAATGCCTTCCATGGATGGTATATTCCCGTAGCAATAGACGCTTATTAACCAGACGAGGTATTGCAATCCAGCGGCAGCGCAGCTATAACTGTGTAGGGCCTTGCTGGATTACTGGATCTAGGATTGCAAACCTTAAGACGCCATTGAGGCCAAAGTAAGCACATGATAAGAGCATATGTTATATCAAAAATAATGTACCCAAATACGGATACGAGGGATTTCTTTTAATTCGTCCTTTTTTGATATCAACTTCAACGAATTTCAATCAGCCAATTAATTTTTTTTATTATTATGTATCTGCTCTTAATAAATCAAAATAATATAAAAATCTATTCACCATGCGATAAATAAATATTTGGTGTCATATTTTGCATTCGCTCTCAATGTATTCACGCATTGAAGAACCGAATGGAACTCGTAAAATTTCCATGACAATAGTGTCACTAATAAGTGAGTCACACGAACGTTCTGTCCGTCCCCTGGCCTACCGGCGTGCACAGACAGCGCACTTCAGGACGGATCGAGCTGAGCTAACGAACGGTGGGAAAAATGCATTTCTACGGTCAACCGCTGCAATATGCATTCTATTAAATAGATAGAGCTGAATGCTTTTATTATAATTAAGTTGCTTTTCTCAATCCATTTGAATTGTTATTTTTATGAGCACTGTTGCATGAACCATGTTAAAATTTAAGTCATTGGTATCCTTACTACCTAAGCGTTCAAATGCTAACATTGTCAATGCGAAATATTTAGTTTTAGTAGGAGGTACCTCCATTGGTTACGTTTTTATACCTAAATCACCGATTATGATTAAATTTGGTTCATCCTAAATTTTGCCTTCAAATACGACTTTAGGACCATACAGTGCACTTTATCCCGGAAAAAATTTATATATCCCGCAGGGCGGTGCTGCAGGTAATCAATTTGTCTAACTTATGAATCAGGGCCAAAATATTATCGCTGGACATTTAATGGTTTTCAAACTCAGGTGTTTTACCAGTAATGAAACTGAATTCATTTAAATATCAGTCTTTTCACACAATAGTTAAACAGCTTTTGTTATATAAAAAGAAATTGTATTTGGCTTTGTTAGATTTGGGCAAATCTAACAATGCAGCGAACAATGGGTTATACACGTGGCTTCAATGATTCATATGGAATTTTATATTCAAGCAGTAAAAAAATATATAGCTTTTTTAAGTGCCGGGTACTTTACACATCGAGGTTTCCATATAACATAATATTTGTCTTATATTTAGTCAGAGATTAGAATCACTTTTATTACAGTATTAGTTCTACATTGACAACCTTCTCAATTAAAGTTAGACAGAGATAAGCTTCGATACTAGGACCAAGCCTAGTTTTATTTAAATAGAATTATTTTGTCGAACAAACCAAACTGTATAAACAAAACATAAACCACAACAGAACGCAACCATAAACATTTTACAATTTAAAATCCAATTTTAATTGAAACAAAGTGGAAAATTAATAATCAAATACGTAGTAAATTTGCATTTTGCATTGTTCGTACCTTAGCGATCCTTATAAATAGATCTTGGAGTGCAATAAATAAATGTACCAGATCCCTTATCGCAAAACGAACGGTGATAAATCTCTCAGTACTTGATAATGTTTATTCAAAGTACACACCTATCATTCATAATGAATATCATTAATGATTTCTAACGAAAATTTATTGCTATTGAATAACCCTGTAAGAAATGTCCCTTAGAGGACTGCGGATTGCCGTGGGTTAACTATTTATCGGCTCAGGAATTGTAAATACATTAAAATCCTCTTTATGGAACAACATTTGAGTGTGCGAAGTTCGTTTAATTTTAAAACGGGAAATGAAATAGCTACACCAAATGATTTATTTCATTTAATGCGTTAAAATACAATCGATCGCATTTTGTTTATTTATCGTTTTAATAACATCGTAATTACTTTGCGCTTTAAATTGGTTATTTGGTGGTGACCATTGTATTAAATTAGTACTTAACTTACTTTATAAACCTTACAAATTAAAACGTTTAAGGTAACCTGTAAGGCTGTATTGTTAAATGATTATTATCAAGAACACCATATTTAAGTATATGTAAAGATATTATGCGTTTCAGATAGTCCAAAGTAAAATCGCAAAATCTGACAGGCCTTGAGTGGTCAGAGACCCTGGCCACGAAACTAAGGGTCGCGGGTTCGAATCCCGCTAGGGGCAAATGTTGCGTGTGATGAACATGGGCATTTGTACTCGAGTCATGGATGTTTATAGACGTATTTAAATATGTCTGTCCATCCTTAGCACAAGCATAAGCTTAGTTTGGGACCAGGGAATTGGTGTGTCAGTCTGAAGAATTTATTTATTTATTTAATTATGTTTATTCAAGTTACACAATTTCACTACTTCAGAGAATGCGAGAGATATAATGTATCAACGTCTAATTGAATACATCCAGCTGTTTTACCTTCAATATATTGTTAGCCTCTATACAAACGACGTTAGTTTACGAGATAGCAAATCTCGTCAGTATAACAGTTTCGAAGAACTTGCTACGTATAAATATATGCCTCAAAGCGAGTTTAGGGTCACCATAAAATAGAAAAGAGAAGTACAGGACCAGGAATATTCTGGACAAAGGTGTACCTATTTAATACAGATATTGGCATTTTTGTCAAGAATGAACTTTAAATGTAAATTATAACAGATCAGAAGTGAATATGAATTATTGTTTAGTTTATATTAATAAAAAAAAACATTTTACAAATAGCGTTTAGACCCAATCAACTCAACAAACAATCAATCAACAAAACTGAAATTATACTGCTCAGACCGTTTAGATTACAATATTATGTATATTTAATGCCAAGCTCTTCAATTGTATACATGTTTGGTGCTTTAAAGGGTGACCTATTATGCTTTTACAATCTCTTATAAATGAATATATTTAGCTAGCCTCATATGCTAGAAATTGTTGTTCCAAATGCCCGTTATTTCTCTAAAATATACATTTATTCCCAGTTGTCCCGGCACGTCCCAGCTGTCACGCCACTCGTAGCTCCCATTAGATCCGCGTATCTCATTACGAGTTTAACTGTTCGCGACGTTGGTTGTCGCAGTGTAAAATATTCCCGATGTAAACAACCCCGTTTCCTGATATCTCGGGAATTATACACGTGGCCGCCAATAAACTTGAGGCGAAATTGTGCGCACGCGCCGCGGGAGGGAGTGCGTGAGGGGCTTAGGGCTGCCTCGGAAATGTCAGAGCGATGAGTTAGGTGAACAAATGCGCTTGCTTTGAATGTAATATATTATGATGGACATGAAGGATCAGTCAAGATGAGTATTTTTTTACCACGATAGAGGTAAACAAGCGTTCGTCCAAGCTGATGGTAAACGATTGTGGACACCAGAGAAATGACTCGCCCGTTGCGAACAACAATATCTGATTTGGATATAGCATATAACGGATTTGAAACTACTATCCTTCTGTTTATTAATCAGTAGGAAAACCAATCAACACGGATCGCACTTTGAAATTAGAGCTACCCCTTTTTTACTTAGTTGAGGTGCGCTTGCAGTACGATCCTATATTTAGCGAGGTTGAAGCGTGAGTCCATAACAGTAAGGTACCAACGATCGGTTGAAAACTTTAGAAATATTTTTCATAAAAAAGCACGATATTGTATGAATTTTTAATTCAAAAAACCATTACATATTTCAGGTAACATTACGTTAATTCAAAAGATTTACATAAAAGCATTTTCTTATCCTAACGACGTGGCATCCCTGGCCTTCCACATACATGTGTAGCCTTTATTTCCTCTGATACAAGGAGCACATTCGAACTGTGTTTTGACTGGTACCCAATATTTGAGCACTTTAGCACTTTAAACGCGAAACGTTTTCGTTATTGTGCCCGCCGAAGTGATAATGTTTATTGGCCCGTTTGCACTTGCGCGCGCGCACCTCCTGCCCTGTGACAGTGCGCAAAACATGTCGTAAAATTGCCAATGCGCATTTAATGCTCGCAGCGATTTAAAGTCGATTTAAATATAATTAGCTGTCGATTCGGCGTAATGGCGGTGTATGGTGTTACAGTTAAATTATTACATTAATATGTGTTTGCGTAATTTGTTTAATATGCAGCGTATCAAGAACGGTAAGTAAGTCGGAAGGCGGTCATTGTACTTAAGATTTTTAAAGGATACAGACTGTCTGAAGAGAATATTAAGAATAAATCCAGAATAATCCTAAAAAGCGATGAAAGCTTGCATTGACACTGAAACTTAGGCAATACTTTTCCTGTTCCGTTGTTAAAACTAATTGACCACCGGCGAACGTCGTTATAAATATATGAAGACTTGAGAACAATTTTGTTTTTGCTGCATAAGTATGTTAAGTTAATTCACATATACCAAGTAAATTATTCAAAGTCATATTAAAATCAGCATGCATCAATTTCTAGTTAGTTAATTTAATTATACTTTATTACTAACAAGACTGCATACCAGTCACCGTATTTATGTATGTCGATTTATTATTTTTAACCACAGAAACATGCTTTCATTTAAATTAATTGTACAGTTCGAGAGCTCGCCTCGGAATTCCCATAAATAATTTCAACTGGTAACTAAGTAAGTAATTTGTCAAAACGAGCCGCCGTTTTTATCAAGGAAACAAAAATTATAGGCACTTCTGGAAAGAAACATGACACATGTTTTAAGCTGAGCACGGGAGCAATTACGAACAGTAGAATCGTTGGACCTACAAAATATTTCATTACGAAAAGCCGTGGGCTTACGAATACCGCAGTCTTTGTTTTCTTAAACATAAGGTTCGAAATAGGCTGTTTCTTTTGCGGTTAGTCGCAGAAACAAAGCGAGACGCAAATAATAAGTAGGATTTAATTCCGTAACTAAACGCAAATGGCTCTCTCGCCGCTGGCGCGAACACCTGAGGATAGACTAGATAGCGAATAGACAGTGGTAAATGCCGAATTAATGCTGGACATAACTCAGCACTCCATCAGATTGTAAAACGCGTTGCTAGATGCAGATGGACATTGCATTAGGGATTATCATAGACCGGAGCTGTTAAGTGCATGTGCCATAGAATTTCACGACGCTTCTCACTACTCCACGTCTGTTTAAAGCTAGTTTCACGGGCCATAATTAAGTCTAGTCAGACAGTAAATATCTCTTATGACTTACAATGAGTCAGGTTCATATAGATATTTCAATAGCTTAAAAAAATCACGCTAATAATTAGTAGGTTATACGCATGTATCAATGCGTTGTTAAAAGCTTATTTCGCACTAATAACCAAGAATAATGTCGCTCTTTTTGACAAATCCGTCTTCAGATTGATTGCGAATTTTAAATAATCTGCCTTTCCAGCGCCTACTAGTTAAAAACTGGAAACCATTTCGCTAATTCTCGTATTTAGCATCTCGCAATCAATTATTTTAATGGGTGCAGCATATACCGGCGATATGTCTGGCCGTTCGTTGGTCTGCGGCGTGACTAATGTTCCTGGGTGGTTGATGGCCTGTCCACCGCCTTATTATTCACAGCTTCTGGCGGCTACTGCTCTGTATTACGCTCAGCCTTATATTTTAACGCAATTCCAAGGAATGCCGTTCTGAGACCAAATGGCGGCTTTGGTAACGGTTATGACTGTATTTGAGAATGGGGAAGTTAGGGTGACAATGTTGCAGGTATGTTTCTTCTAACTTGCCGATGCTAGGGCTCGCTTTGAAAGAAATCCTAGACTGAGCCAGATTAGTTTTTTATTGAAACGTTTATGAGAATATTTAAACGAACCTACTACAGATATGTCATTCTAGTACTTTCGCTAGTTAGCTTTTAAAAGAGTTTTGAAAGTTAAATGTTATGTAAGCGTATATTAGCGTATTCTTCTTAGTGACAATATAACATGCGCGACCCAATTTAGACAAGCAAGTAAAATGCGTATGACATATTTGCTTTAATACAACTATCTGTCTGTACACTGGGCGAGCCCAGCCTTATAATTTTATCGTAATTACTTGGAATTTCGCCGAGACCAAACTTGTACTGATCTGTTCACTTGTGTCACTATGTCTCGCTTATGGAGGAAATACTGTATACTTTTTTATGCCAAGAATTCCGATTGTAAGCAATATATTTATTCTCAAAGCTAGCGTTTAGTAGGTAGTAGAATGCTTTTTTCTATGTTAATATAAAGTGCACGTTTTGGAATGCATACTAAAATTCAATTTCAATTTCAATTTGAGAAATATAACAACTTATTGAATATTCAATCAGCTAGTTGCTAATATTATTTAAAGTTTAGCCTTGCAGTACAATCTTAATCAGATTTCTTTAATATGACATAACACCCTTTTTTAATAAATTTCGTAGCTAGTTGATTTTATAGATTTGAATATTCCAAAAACTTAGTCATTGTGACTGCCGGAATGTCGTCAAAAATTTACGTTGATACAATTTTATATGTATCTAACCTGATATTAAGATAGAGGTGAATGCTAACTACGTCATTAGGTGTCACAAGTGACAGTCGAAAAAAAAAAGGTAATGACAAAATTTCTTTATTAATGCTGTTTTAAATGTCGACTTTGCAAAATACCAGGGGTACTTATACTTTTTTTATACCCGTTATTTATTTCTTGCGCAAATTTCCCAACATTAACAAAACCTTTTAACATAATAATAATATTATGATTCGATACACAGATGCCTTAATTCATAAACATTATAAATGCATTATAGGGCCCGCTAAGCCCACCTTAACTGGAAATTAATTCTTTACATCGTCTCTCTCAGCTCCTGACCTACGCACCCGTCTGTCTCTTTCGCATTCCTGAAGAAGGAGGGAGACGGAAATAAAACGATGTTTATATTTCATACAGAGCGAACAGCACCATGAAATGTTATGTATTATTTATTGTGATTGGTGGTTAATATACTCGTTGAATTCATATTAAAATGGTATATCTATCTCCGACACCATTGCGGCAACGCATATAAGCGTCTTAGAAAATATAGCTTCATCAAAGAAATAGTTTGCCAATTTTAGAATACATCTTTACAGCCAACAGAAAATTGTATGCTGCCGCTGAACTTCTTGTTAAGTAATATTACTAAACAAGATGTTAGTCAAGTCCGAACTTTTTTGTAAGTGCATAATTATGACAAGCTCGATGGCGCATGCGGTAATGACCCTGCCCCATGCGCCAAGAGTTGTGGGTTCGATCCCCACCCAGGACAAACATTCGTGTGATGAATACTTGTGTTTGTTCTGTGTCTGGGTGTTAATATCCAATATTTAAGTATATATTTGTAATACCACTATTGATTCTGATATCCGTAACTCAAGTGCTCAAGCTACTTACCTCGGAGTCAGATCAATGTATGTGATGTCGTCGGATATTTATATTTATTTATATTTATTTATTAATTACCAAGTTATTTCAAAGTATACCAAGTAATAAATCACGTATCTTTAAACTCTATCTTCCAGTGTTACAGACAAATGCAAGAAGCAAGTTTTTTTTTTCTCTCTTCTATTTTAATGAATCTTTTTTAATTGTTCACCACACTATAATTTGTCTCGATATTCGTACATCGACCTCACAGCCATATACATCGTAATCTAAATGGCTTTAGCGACAAAACACACACTAATCCGTAATTCCTAATAGATTACATTATTAGCGGCACATTAACAGCCCCGATATGAATCGTTGAATGGCCGCCGCTAATCCGCATTAGTTCCGATTATATCCGCTGAGCTGATAAAATCTCGATCGATAAAACCGTCCAGATAAATTAATACGAGATCCACGTCCATAATTCTGGTTTACGTTTGTTTTGCTGTCGCCTGAGCAATACTTACGAGTGTTGATTGAAAAATATCGCCCATAATGCATACTGAGATGCAGGAAACGAAAACAATCAGCCGCTTCAGTTTAATTGATGCAGTTATAAATATCATCTCGGGCTAATGGCTGCCTGAGATTTATTCATAGGGACCGCTGATTCAGCCCAGATAATTCTGCGGAGTACTATCAATTAATTTCTATCAACATCGGTTAGTTTATCTGATTTGAATAGAATTGGACTGAGATTCAGGTTTACTTGTTTAGTTAGACGGTTTTTAATGTATAATGCTGATATTGGAAATGTGTTATTTATGATATATTTATAAAAATTATGTTTGATTTGAACATCACTACTTTATTGAACGACATATTTATGAAATTCAGTCTTAACTTTTTAAAAAGAAATGTATTTTAGACTCACATTATATCATTTGAATAATATATACATCCGCCACAATATATGCATATTTTTCGTCCGCTTAATCCATAATTAATATAATCAAACACAACAGGCTGTTGACAATCAAATTCCTTCTCTTGATACAATACTTGAACATTCACATGACTCTACATTTCCCTTACCGAGCACAAAGATTTTTACCAGATAATAACATGAAAATTTATTCTATTATATGCCGGTGGTGCTCTTTGGAAGGTAGAGCGGCGCGCATTCCCAACATCGTGTAGAGTTTGTAGAGCATTTATGTACAGTTTTGGTCGCGAGCGTGACTTTAAAGGCAATTCCGTAGAGCCCATCGTGGGACTTAAATTAAGCAAAAAGTGCTTTAATTAAAGGCAATGCCTGATGTTTAGTGATCCAGTCTGGTATTCAGAGAAACATTAAGAATTTAGATATAGTCGTAGAGCTTAGTTTAGACGCGGTGAGGGTCTGTGCTGCTATAAATGAACGTGTTTTTGTCTGACTCTACATGAGCAATTACTTTAATTTAATTAGAAATCGATTAGTTTAGTGTATGGGAGAAAAACTGCCGCTTTGGTTAAGTAAATAATTTGCAGGGCAAAGCGTAACCGCATTAGACAATAGAAAATAAAAAAATTTAAGTTACCTTCAAGCCGTGGTAACTTTTTAATGTGAATACCATGTTGGATTCTGTTGACGAAATTAATAAATAAAATAGTTCCTTATTTAAAAAAAAGGATTCAATAACAGTCCAACTTAGTAGTTTATCAGAGAACTTGTCCAGATAAGAACATTCAATAATAACGGTACTATAAAAACATACTGCATATGATTCGAACACAACCTTTTCGACTTTACCTTTGTTATTAATAAGTCTGTTGCGCTTAATGCTGTATTCAAACTCCTTTGTGTAGAGTTAAAATATCCTAAGTGCTGAATGAACATATCCAACCGTGTAACAGTTTGTAGTTTACGGCGGACCAACAAATCGCTGGCCATTGTAGGCGCGTGCAGAGAAATTGTAAGGGCTTCTTCATATCATACGAGTCTCGCCCTTTTCGCCGTAGCTGAGAGAGGATACATACATAACATCACGCCCATAATCCCCGAAAGGGTAGGCAGAGTCAAAAAGACAGCAGGCCCCTTTAACCACATTCAGCCAAAAATAAAACTGGGCTGGGTTAGATAGAAAATTGGGAAACAGTAGTGACAAGTGGCTAGATTCAATACCCGGGTCGGGCCAAAAATGTGTGGCTGGGTATTTCAATATTGAAATTACTCAGTAACAGGAAGTTGGCGGTTTTATCACCCCCGTGCATCGGAAAGCATGTTAAGCCGTTGGTCCTGCGCCTGAGAGGTCATGTCGAATTGCTGTCTCACCAGACTATGAGAGTGAAGGAATATAGAGTGCACCTGTGTTTGCGCACACACTTGTGCACTATAATATCTCCTGAGCAGACGGCTAATCTTCTTTGAGATTGGCTGCCATGGCCAATATCGGTTAGGAGGACATTATTATTATCAGTGTTGTACAACAGACCACCTCGAATCTAATCGCACTTTTATTTTACACCAAAAAGTACATTGATCTTCCACATTGATCATTCTAGCCATAAATACCGCAGCAAAGGTCAAAAGTGCCTCGAAAATTCCGGATGCCGAACCACTTTCGTGTGAACTCGGCACTTGGCGACGGGTTCCGCAGGTTGCCCGACTGGTTTGAATATTCATAGCGCGGTGCCGCACCGGCCGGCCGATGACATAATGGGCCGAATCGATATATTGGCTCTGCTTAGTGCCGGTTTATTGGCCGAAACAATGAATTATTTTGGTTTTGGCTGAATGTTTGCTTATTGCTCCTTGTACTTTTGGAGTCCGCTTCGAAGCCGAACTCTACTAAGCACGGGACGTACCGCTAGGAATATAATGATTGCTCTTTGCACTCTGCTCACATAATTTGGGATTGCAGGCGTGATGACATATAAAGTCAGTAAAAATTTTTATTTATGAAGGAAGAATTTATATACTGAGTAAAATCATTAGATTGTATTTAGCCCGTGTTTTCAATAAAAAAAAAAATTGGACACGCATCTTTTCTTTTGTCCAGTTAACAAAAAATGATGAAGATACAGTGAGTTAAAATTTCGCGTGGCATCACTACACCCTTGTTTCTCCTAAAAACGCCCCTCTCCAGAACTTTGATGGAATGTACATACATAATGTCACGCCTTTTTCCCATGAGGGTAGGCAGAGATCACGTACTTCCATTTGCTACGATCCTGACATACACCTTTCGCTTCTTCTACATTCATAAGTCTTTCATACACGCTCGTCGGTTAAGGGTGGAATGTATCTTCGTCATTTACGTGTATTTGATAAATCAAAAAATAAGTGTTAAATATTTTTGAAAATCTAACTGACGAACTTAATATAAACCACATTTTATCTTGAAAATTTCTCTATTCTCGTTAACGGCCGAACGATACCATGTTACCATTCCGTTGTGTAAACCAAGCCGATTTGCATAGCGATTCAATGTAATAGTCGCTTAAGATTTCTTTGGCCGATCCAATAGACACGGCTTAGGTATGC
Source organism: Glyphodes perspectalis (assembly GCA_951394215.1). Classification (NCBI taxonomy): domain Eukaryota; kingdom Metazoa; phylum Arthropoda; class Insecta; order Lepidoptera; family Crambidae; genus Glyphodes; species Glyphodes perspectalis. The sequence goes on along the minus strand of OX596202.1, from coordinate 14,786,800 downwards.
GTTTACTTTTCATGGGGACTTTACAAATGAATACAAGCTGGGTTGCAGGAATGAGGTCTTAAAGTTAGAGATCGCTTAATCTATTTGTCGAAGAGTTCAGGTACACTCTTATATAAATCGAAATCTATAGTCGTTACAACGCCATCACGCTATCTATATCTATTCACTCTAAATCCGTAGATGATTTAAAAATATTGTAACTAACTAAAACTAACTAACTAAACTTCACGCCACTTTCCTAGCGGGGTAGGCAGAGAGAACCGAACGCCATATGGCACGATCCTTACACACCTCACTCGCCTCTTCAACATTCATAATCCTTTTCATACAAATAAAAATATTGTCTAATATTTTAATAATCTTCTACCTTTGTTCTATCAATTTTTATTCTTTTCTAACATTATGAATAGAAAATGCAGTTGCAGCAAATAATTGCATTAAATGAAAAGTATTTAAATTACAAGATTACATGAAAACAAACATATATAAGCTTTGCAAATCCATAAATATTGTTCGTCGTACCATCTGAATGCAAGTTCATATCTTATTAATGAGGAAGAAAGGCTAGGTCTATGTTGCTATAAATTCCTGGGCGGCCTTTCTATTAGAAAATATTTTATGCATCTTATGCAGGTGTGGAATATATGAATGCAACTCCCTTTCAATTCAAATACCGAGTTGTTTTGTGGAAAACAGGACGGTTTTTTATTGGGTAAGTCGTGTAAGTTACTCTGTTGTATCTGATATATATCAGATAGATAGATCTTTTAGATTTCCTAGTGTTCACAAAGATTATACGTGTATTTGGGCCTTCTTTTTTACAGACGAAAAAACGGAGGAGGTTCTTAAGTGGACGCGTAAATTTTTTTTTATTATAAGAAGCGGTTTCGAATTGGATGTGTTAAGTAGTCAATACCGTATTCTAATATTCGAAATAAATGACACACCAATTCTTATGGTAATTTTTAAATGTTTATATGTTTTCCGGAATTCAAAATAGGTGCTGATTTGCATCGCTAAAAAATATTTCACCAAAACAAATTGTATTGGCGTTTGAGAGTAGAAATTAATCACATATCAATGTTGATCGGTAAAATAACAGTTTTATATTATTCAGCCGCTATATTTTTCGGATGAGGTTTTCCTACGGTTCTTTGTTACTTACACTTAAACATATCCTAAAAGAAAATAAAACCTTTTAAGCAGATAAATTAGGTAATAGTAACAGGTTACTGACGTTTTTCTTAACTGCTTTATTTTATCTTACGATTTAGGTTGATACAAATACACGATATATGTAAGTGCCTCGAGGAATATGTTAAAAACCTGATAAAGCTCGGAAATCGATACGGGTCATAAATAAGTCTTTAGTGACATTCATTACCGACAATATACAGTACGCGTCAGTCACCTGGCCACATTACTCGCCTTTTTGCGACAATGTACCAAATTAATTGAAAAATTAATTGCCAATTCGCGCGATATAACTCTTTACGTTGTCAGTTAGGGCTGCCGACCCTTGTCCGGTCAGTGTAAATGTTTCAGTAAATAATTTTGAAAGTAATTACTTGTTCAAATTCATAAAATTTTTAAACAAGCAAAATTTCAAGTGATATCCCTAATTGTCCTTGATTAATTTTAAATTTTGAGTCATAGAGGCAGACAGAACATAGAGACATCGAAAATTGTATATTATGCGTCATAAACATACAAACAATGAAAATTGATATTTGAATACAATGATACAGTTCGCGGGTTCTATCATTAATTTTCAGTATTCTACATGCAATGCATAAATAGCTGACAGATAAGTATATCTCTGTAAGCGTCGCTTACAAAATGTTTCTTCATCTATATTCACATTAAACCCCAATGCGACCATACAAAGCCTAGCAAATTACGCCTAACGTGTCGCATTACTTAGATCGCCATAAAGCTACCTAGGAGCCGACTTGTCTAAACCTTAAAACGGTCGGAGCTCGAATCGTACCAAAATAAAGCACACCCGAGACTGCTAGACGGCGAAGTTTCGATCGCTTAGCATAAATTCCGAATGAATGTCACTAGCGACCCTATTTCCACGCGAACGACCGGTTTACTACACAACGTGACTCACGCGCAAGCATGCCGGCTAGAGCAGGGATGGCAAACCAATGGCACGCGTGTCATAGGTGGCACGTAATACAAAATAAATGGCATGCAATTTCTTTGAGATCACAAATTTATCAAAAAATATTGACAATAACATTTACGTAAACCCCTGGCACTTGTTGAATCAAATTTAAGAAACTTTTTCAAGTTTGTTTAAAAAGGTTCGCCACCGCTGCGCTAGAGTCTCTACGCACTGCCGACTATGTATAAATTTGATGTGAGCTCTTTATTAAGCTGGGTATTGGTGTAACGTGCTGAAATGGTGTACGTTTTTATTAGCGAACAACACTAGTATGTATCCATCTTGCTTGGCCGGCGTGAGTCATAAATGTGGAAGCTCTATAGAGCTTGGTTAGTATCGATGTTCCAATGTCTGATAAAAAAAAATAGAACGATGAAGTATGAAACGGCTTGCTTTTAACACTCACTTATTTTATTATTTTAAAAATGGGCGATAACATTTAGAAAATACCGTGGTGGTGGTACCTATTCCGAGTTGTGAAAAATACTTCATTTTAAGCACATAGTTATATTATTTGAGTAAATGATTTTTACTGTGTACATGAACTTTAAAGTTAAGTAGCAAAGCAAAGTCAACTAACGATTTAGTGATCACACCAAATCAAACATTCTCAATTTTGTTGTAATCGTTAAACTATTTTTGTGCATGAAAATAAAGAGATAACTTTATTCAAAGAGAGTTCCATACTTCTTTTTCTATATGTCATTCAATTTAGGATAAAAAATCTGATCAAAGATTTCACAAAGTTTGGACAATATTATAAGTACCTAACATGTTGCCTGGAAAAAGAGAAAGATAATGATAAAGATGATTAGAGGTAAATGTTCTTATATGTAAAAAAATACATTTTAGTTTAATGAAAAAAACATAATATTTTGAACACTATATAAGTACATAAAAAAATTATGTATAGAGTCCAATGTAATGTATGCTCATTGTTGATGAATGCCATCAGTCAGTGACATTGAAGTCTAAGTCGGCGCAGGCGCAGGACGCCGAGTGACTCACGGCGGTAAAAAAGGAAGTTGTCGCGGCCCCAGTTTTTAGGCCAGCTTTTAGCGGACGCTTATGAATTCATCATGGCGGCTTACTTCATTTCCTTCGCGTAAAGTGCGCTTATTTTAATAACCTGGTAACTGAGTAATATGCAATTCGCACTATGGATAGTGTCGTGAAAGACTCGAGTCTTTACTTAATTTTTTTTTCAATAAAAATTATTTAGTAAACACTCGACTAACTTACAAATTAAAATTTGTGAACAATATTTCGTAAGGAGTTAACATTTGATCATTCGCTTATTATAGCTCGTACTATTAATACTTTCACTAACGTTTCCTAAGTCTCATTTTTATGAAGATGTAATAAAATAAATCCTGATTGATGATCCATTCGTATACAAACCTATGTTGTTCAAGAGGTCCTTGCCAACACAACATCAAATCCAAACTTTTAGCACACAAGTGGCCCGAATGCTTCTACTATTCTACTTCTACTTTTAAGCTCTCATAAAGTGAGTAGGACTCGAGTCCACACCATTTCCGGCTGTCGATCGTAGCCCGTCAGACAGTGATAACTTAACGCGCGACAGGTTACCCGAGTTCGTCCCCCCCGGACGCGAAACGAGTCTTTATGGTTCTCTGTCTCTGAATGCGAGCCTGTGAACCGTGCTTCCAAAGAAGGTTATGTATTTATAAATCAGATAAGAAGGTATAAAGAGTGTAATAGCAATATATATTTATAAATAAATAGCTGACTATGATGACGGAGATAATGATAATGATGATGATTGAGTTTATTACATGATACAAATCATTGTAGTAGTAATAAAATGAACGCTGTTACGTATTTGAACGACATCAATTTGCTTGTACATCCGGGTTATAAATTTAACATCTCAAGCACAGAGATGTCAGCGACATTCTCATTTTGGCCACAGATCTCGGTCATTACTGCAAAGGGCTACAGGGTAACTTGACTTTTAAATTTTACGTTAATGCTACGACTATTCTCCTTCGAAGCTGATGCGGTAGGTAATGCTGAAACGGCATAAAATTTAATTTAATAAAAGCTTTATGAGTTTTCCTAGTATTCTATAGTTCCCGGTAAAATTGTATTTCTGAGAGCGTAGTGAAATTAAGTGGTGACATTGGTTGAATCTCGTTAAGCAATACCGTTATAATATGTAGTACGTAGTAAATATGGTTATCTTCATATGCAACTTAATTAAACTGTAATTGAAGCATTAAGTCTACTATTATGTAATCTGTCACTACGCATTGTCAGAACATGTTTAAACAACCACGATTATGCATTCATTTCTCGTTCATGAAATTTACTTCTGATTAGTTCGTTGTTTATGGTCGGTGTTGAGTTGATGTTGAATTAATCCAACATGTTAATCGAAACTGTAACATCTATTCGCTGATTAAATTACATTTTAAACTTCGTTTTGTAGGCAATCAAACGTTTGTAAGGCTACATTAATCATCTAAGCTTATTAACTGTTCATAACGTATTCATAAGATCTATATAACTAACCTAACCATATAAGATTTTCACTTTAATTTGTATGGTTTATTCGCACCATCTACATTAAAGTGTGTCTTTTAAAGGTAAGAAGTTGCTTATAACATCTTGATTAAGTTGACCTATCTTACCTAAACATGATAACTAATGCATATTAATAGCTTCCATGTTAGTTGCATGCGTGTGATTCAATATACATAATTGTAAATATTTTTATAAGTGCTATGACGCAATGTATCTCTTCCACAACTATTTAATTGATACGTCACACGTCATCTCACTGTTGATCATTCGTTCAATTGAATGATGCAATCTTAATATTGATAAGCCACTAGGTTCCACACATTGTCTTTGGTTTGTTTTATGTACCTGTTAAAGTTGACTGCTATCATTCCGCATTAACACCTTAAATAAAGATGTTTATCTGAAACAAACAAAAACACTTCATTAGAATATGCTTCGAAAGTTAAATGAAAGTAATAACTCAGTAAGTGACTAACTGTTAATACCTGTTTTTTAGGATAAACAGTCGTACAACAGTATACATCCTCAACAAACGCCTCTTACTATGTAGTTCTCTTCCACAGAGAACATTAACTTAATCTACCAATTATATCTGAAACTCATTGTGGTACAATAGTCGTTCTTATAATTGCTGATTTTAACAATATTTGGTACTAGAGGACTGTCAAACTCAACAAATAGTAGAACATCTACTTCCTGATACCATAATCATTGCTCTTTCGTTTTAGGTGAATGACAAACACAGTTTACAAAATATTGACACGATATTTATATTAAAATCGATCAAAACTTTTATTTAAAAAACTAAACCTTAGCGGTATTAGTCCCCAAAGATCCGGTAATCCAAAAAATAAATTTGCAGAAATTTAATAGATTTTTAGAGACATGTTACAAGTCCAAACAATAATTAAAAAGCAGGATTGCCTTGTATACGGGTCCCTTTGCAAAGCAAGGGTGTTCAACCGACTGGTTTTTATCATTCGTCGCGCGGATTTCATAAATCGTCCCCAGTAGGGACAGGTAATTAGCAATGAGTGTAATTAAATTGATAACAGCCTCCGGTGGATTTATTTGACGCAGATAAACATTCCCCGTCCGTGTTTGTTAAAAGGTTACTTGGACTCGAATGTTTCGTACAATCGACGCTGTGGCTATGTTATTTATATCATCGATTATTTTGTACAGTGTAAGTGCGGTGGCTATGGTACCTACACGTATTCATTATTTTTCATATCTGTAGTTTGAACGAGACTTTGCCAACTATCTTGTTCCTGTGCTCTGGTCCGCCAGTTGTTGGCTTCCAGTTCACAGAGATCTGCCAGCGCTGCATCACCCCAGCGATATCTAGGGAGACCGACAGAACGCCGCCCGAGATAGGCTCTTTTGACGCTACAATTCTCTTGCATTCTCTCGATATAACAAAGCAAATACAGTCTATGAGCTTTGGTCTTACTGAGTGGCTCGGCGAGGTCGAGTTCTTGAATTTTGATGTTTTTAAAATGTATCGGAGGCCAAGGCCCAATCGGAGTAAGTAAGTAGTTTTGAACAAATCGTAAATATTTTCTTAGTTGTCTAGTCGCTTCATGAATAAGTCCAATAAGTAGATGTAATAGATACAAATCAAATTCATTTGTATAAAGTTTATTAATAGTAATTTTATATATATAATGTAGGTATTTGCAATAAAATCTAAGTCTTACATTGGGTGCTGATTAGATAATATCTAATTGTAGAACTAGAAAACTAAGCTATAAATAATAGATACTTTTCAACATTCCTTCGATCTTTTTTAATGATAGTCATGGTCAAACACTAACATATTTGTCATTTGTAATTAGATGTTTTTCTAAAGAAGTAAAGTCTCTTTAACATTTTTATAAGAACAGGAAGTTAAGAAAACAATACCTTCCACCCAAGATTGGTATGAATCATAAATCTGATATTAAGTCAGCATCCCTCGGAGATCATAATTTACATGTACCTTTTACCTATCAATCATTTAAACTCATTCATCAGTAAGGAATCATAACAACTCAATTCCAGCACCAAAAATTAAAATCATTGCCACAGTATTACTACATGAGTTGGTGATCAATAACATCGATGACATTGAAAAAATATAACTCAAGTTTGAGAAGTTGTACCAACTTTCGCAACGGTACAGGTTTACAAAGTGATCAATGGCTAAATAGATTTTATTTACCTACATACATATGAGAGTGAGTAACAGTATAGCATTATAGCTCAATGAGTAAGAACAAATGAGTTGAACAACCAATAAAACGCGCAGCAAATAAGTAGAAGTCTAATCCTAACTTGTGCCGCTGGATTCCAAAATTTAAGTACATACGTAACTTCACGCCCGCAATCCCCGGCAGAGTCCAAATTTAAGTATTTCTTAGAATTAACTAACTCGACCTGAAGAAACGCATCTTGAGGAAGGCTTGTACATTATGGTTAGTACAGATTTGTCATTGTGATGCTATTGTCATTTTCCTGTCTATAATGACAGGTTAAAGACAAAAAATTATTTATAACCATAAAGTGACAGCAACATCTTTAAAATATTTTTCTAGAAATCCGATAGCAGTCCCTACACTAATGTAATTTCCAGGCTCGCTAAATCTAGGATCTTGTTCCTCGACTAAGAACCGTATAAAATCCTAGGAAGAAGACAGGCTTACAACGTTGTTCGTAGCAACAATAACATTGTTTTACGAATGTTTTTTTTCTTCCTCCACAGGACTGGCAATGCCTAGTGTGGAGGTTAGCCTAACCTGTAATGTGCATTTTGTTTTCTGGCAATAATTTTTTTTTATTTTTTATTTACATAAAATGCGTCGTAGTTTCCAGTCGCTTGCCCTACGCCTCTCTCGCTCAGCGCTCACAATGAGGAATCTCTCACTTTACTAGCGTGCATGACACGGCTAACGGGGCTTTTGACAACAAAAAGTACAGTCAGCATAACAGTCTTGTATGCTTTTCTTTTAAACAATTACTAGTGCGACTTCAAAATAACGAAAGGTACACACATTTTTTTTTTTTGTTTTTGTTATGCGATCTGTCTCTTGGAGTTTTAAGTAGCTAATTAAGTTAAGTAATGATATGTCCTAATTAGTGATAGCTCTTCATGCAATCAGGTCCTAGGGAGCACGTCCTTTCAGCCGGTTGAAAGTAGAGTTTGGCTCAATGCTCATCAACTCTCTAGCCAGAAGGTTTGAGTAAATATTCAGAGAGTAACATAGGTGAAATATGTGAACATGAAAGCTTTCGAACTACAAGTGACTTCAAAATGACGAATGATATACAAAAATGAGGCAGCAATTTATAGACATAAGGACGTGAAATTTATTAATTGCTATAAATTAAGCATTCAGTTATTCTGATCCGTATCTGACTTAATGTGCCTATTAGCTTGGATACTGTGAAAGTGCATTAGCGATACCTGCACGCTGAGATAAAAATCGTTTGATCAACAGTCCATTAAATAATGAAAGTCAATAAGCTATTTGAACAATACTAGGTGCCGCCTTTGGGGACTGGTCTGCTCTGGTCGGGTCATATTTATATTTTTTCTTAGTCATTATAAATTTTTATTATCTTATTTCACACAAGGCCCACTCTGAAACATGGTTCAAAGTTAAATATGATTCTTATAACTTTGTTAATACTGTTGTTGAAAAAAGTAACTACCGAGTTTCTTGCCGGATTCTTCTCGGTAGATGCAACATTCCGAACCGGTGGTAGAATCATATCACTTTGAACTGTTTTTGACGATTTATAAGTGTTTCTTTGAAACCTATATAAATAAAGAATATTTTGACTTTGACTTTGACTTTGACTATATTATATACAGAACAGAGGTACGTTTACCAGCATATTTATTTATTATCTATTGTGCGGCAATAATATTATACCAAATGGTACAATACGCCATGCCACAAAATAATCTCTATAACTCAATAATAATTTATAGTAAGTATTAATAGTATAGTAAAAACGAATAGTGGATGGTGCAAATAAAAGGTTTATACGCATATTAGTTAAACGGATACAATACACATGGCACAATAAGAATGTACTCGCGTAAGACTTGAAAATCGATTTCCATTGTCTGCTTTGCGGACCGTAGCTGCGTACGCGCAGCCTCGCGGGTCGGAGGTCGACGCTGCGTCAATATTTTTCTGACGCAACTGATAATTGTTGGTAGACAGTTTGACAGGTGGACGCCACATGCGGCGTCGCCAGCGACGTCTTTCAGACCACAATCAGGTGGTACCTGCACGATTTGATTCAGTATCCATCAAAAGTGTAATTGAAACGTATAGAACAGGGAATTTATTAAAAAAAAGGGCAGATAGCTACTATCAAGCAGTAGTAGCTTGGATCATGTCTTATATTACGCTACTTCTAAGCAGCAAACAATGCACAATTCTTTGAAAATCGAATTTGCTTGTTGCAAATTCGTTTAAAAAACATTGCTTTTAAATGCACAAAACATAGACCTACATAAATTTCATTTAGTTAAGTGTATGATAACAAATCAAATAAAAAAATCAAAACAGGGTTTCTAGAAGCTAGAAATCCTGAACCCTGCTTGACAATATCCCTTCAAAGCGTGTATCGCGAAGGCCCTCGTGCCAACGCCAACAACCGTTAGGTATTCTTTACAGTTCATTCAGTTCCCATCCCATGACACTTTCATGACGGCCTAACTAGTATATAGCAATAGTTTTACCTTTATTGTCAGTTTCCTGGATTTTAAGTACATCTAAGAAATGGGCAATAAACAAAAACCAACATGCCCAAACGCATAGTTATCGTCGAATGTTCGTGGACAAATATCGACCGTATTGCATTGTCACAAGTGCAGTAATCCGTACGACGTGTGCACCCTTCGTGACGAATTGCAAGGGTCCATAAAGTTTGGTCAATGACTTATTTGTTCAGGGCTACAATGGGGCGTACGGCCTAGTAGCAACTTGGTATTTCTATTATTATCAACACACGGTATTGCCATTAGAAGTTATATAAAAATAACTGGTGGAACCAGCTACGGAGTTAAGTTGTTTTTTTAAATCGATGTTTATTTATAGATTACGAAGAACAACGGTGAAGTGAAAGTAAAATTTACTGTTGATCTTACCTTAATGATAATAAAATAATACGTGTGGTCATGAACTTTGCATCAAACCGCTAAGTGGTAAACTGTGTTTCCGAAATCAATTCTAATGAACATGATTACTTTCTTTTCTAATTTACTAGATGATGTGCGAAGACAACAAGCCAACAATATATATCTGTCCTCTGCCTAATATGGAATTTTACCGTATAAGGTATACCAGTTTTTATGAAACATACGAGTACGTTTGATGATGATTCGTAAAACTGGCGATAAGTACTTTGTTCATGGTTATTTAAAAGATCAATTAACTAAACAACAGAACTAATACAAAGTCATAAATATATACGTAGCTACTGTTTCATCTACAACACTCCTCAATATAATACTAACTGAATACAATGATACGTCCTTTCGTAACAAACATTCTTTAAAAATTACATCATGTTGCTCCCAAAAATAGTATTTTAAAATATGCACAAATTTATCGCTTCTTGTGCTGCGTATTCAGTAACATTGTAGTATTTATATCTCTGTAAATTTTGAACTTTCTACTATTTAATGTATATTTACGGGTCATATTTAATATACCAGAAGTGTATTTTTGTAGTTTGATCAACCATGTGACATTTTTCTAGACAGTATAACAGTTCAAATGAAGTGAAGTTTCCACTATTCATTCATTGATTCAACAGTTGATTGGCATAGATTCCTATAAAATGCGGAGAGGACCACTGTCCTTTTTCGTAGCGTCTGTTAAAATTCAAAAAGAAGTAACAATTGAAAATAATCACTTACTTTTGTTTAAAAAAATGACATTAATTTTTTTTTTATAGTTTTGTAGTTTCTTCAGTTCTCCTTAAGCCACGTGAATTTCTCACTTAAAACTCAATGATTCATATCTAGTTTAGATCTATTCATATAATTTTGACACAACACACACTTCATACCTAAACTTCCAATTTACACACGATATACCAAAGAGCGTCATAAAAGTGGCCATTATGACCTCGACATATACTCTAATGAGTTCGACAATGATTATTGTAGGTTTCCCCGAAAACAGCACGTGAGAATAACGAGTGTGTACGAGTGTAATATACTGGTACTTTTATACTGGACTGCTGTCCACACAATATAAATGTACCAGATTATTTCATAAGAAACTCCTCGACGAAATGGGGAACCAGAAAGGCAGGTTTTGTGGAACACCACTTTGCACATGTTTAATTTGTTACCCAAAAGACACTACCGTCTTAATGTACAGTATGTCTACTTCGAACCCCATACTTTTTACATCTCCTTATTATTAATGTTCTTCACGGATCATGCACAGAACTAGAAACATACATTGTATGAAATTTTACCTATACGTCACATTACTTAGTTACAAAAATACAGCTCTTTATACATATAACATGTATCTTCTATATATGGGTGTATACTACGGGTTGAAGAATTACCAAAATGCGAATTTTCTGCACATCCAAAAAACTACTGAAGTTTTTTGTATGATTCAAGTCCAAAAATTCAATGTATGGACAACAACACCACCGGCAAAGAAAGCCCGCATCCGTTCGGAAACAGTGAACTTGACAGAACCCGTATCCAGCGTTATCACTACAACTCTCCATTCAACTTCCAACTCTATCCCTTTTAAATTAAGCACTAAGTTACTAGGACAAGAAGGCTGTCGCGTGCGCAACTAGTGGCACCGGTGGAACGGGACGGACGTTTTCGAACGGAATAGCCAATTTTAAACATGCACTTCTCGTTTTGTAATCGATACTTGTATCGATACCCGGTTCCGAGATAACTGCAGTCTTATCATATCTTGTTGGGGGCCGACAGCTTTCGCTCACGATATGCCTCCAATACGATCTTTTCTTTTGCTCTTAATAAATAACTACACAGATGATCGTTGCTAGTGAAAACTTAATACTACAGGTTGCCAAACTCTGGACTGCGTAATAGCATGTCTTAATGTATAACGTCTATCTTAGTGTTTAGAAGAAATAGTCAATTTTTTGTATATAACGAGACAGATTCAAATAAATCCCGTGACCTCACTTGAATCAAACTCACAACGTTTGTCAGAAAGCCATTTGAGTTGATAAATAAATAATAATTTACTTTTAAATTCTGTCCAATACATTGCACCAAGAGGTCAAGTTTAAAAGGCAAAAATACGTGGGCTACGAACATTACAGCCTACGCACACACGTACTGACTGACAGTATAATTATGCCAACATATATGTACGTATGTACCAAAATCGTAAGGGATTCTGATGAGTCACGAGTACTAATAATACGAGACAAATAAAACGGTAATCTTACTTCACATCTGACATCACGCCCGTAATACCCGAAGGAGTAGGCAGTCTACGGGGCAGCAAGTCCCTTTAACCACATTCAGCTAAAAATAATACTGGGCTAGGTTAGGTGGAAAATTGCGAAAAAGTAGTGACAAGTGGCTTACTCGTCGCCTACACAATCACATACCCAAAACCTGTTATAGTATACCATTAGTCGCCTTTTACGACATGCTGGGCAAGGAACACAGTTGGCGCATTCTTTTTAAGTCCCAGACCAACATGGGACTAATAATGTTTAATGCAATTATGTTGTAATTATAATTACATGCATACTTTCTTTTCTGACAATATCTTGAGTGTAATTCTGTTACATCATACTATGTTCGGGGCATTCAGGAGACAATTGAACATTAAACCTTGGTATGCTAGGGGAGTCGTTAAAAGGGACCAGATTTGTATTTTGTGTGCATTTGTATTCGTTAGGTATTCAGTGTTAGCGACACACTTGACATATGGAGATTTCATGACAAAAGTAGGCAGTAAGGAAACTTTGTCGCCATGTGCTAAGTACACAAAGTAATAGTTATACTTCTAAACAAATTAACTAGGTACTTAGAAGTTTCTAAGTTTATATGTGTAAAATATTCTACAAAACTAACTGACTGGCTCGATGGCGCATTCGGTTGTGACACTACCCCATGCGCCAAGAGTTGTGGGTTCGATCCCAACCCAGGACAAACATTCGTGTATTGAAAACTTGTGTTTGTTCTGTGTCTGGGTGCTAATATCCAATATTTAAGTATATATTTGTAATAATACAACTGTTGATTCTGATATCGGTAACACAAGTGCTTAAGCTACTTACCTCGGAGTCAGATCAATGTATGTGATGTCGTCGGATATTTATTTATATTTAATTAATGTGAAGCCGAAGGTCAAATCGGTAGGTACCTATACGAAATTCATACAAGATAAGCCAAACTAAAGCACCTAATAGTTAGAGCGCAATATGACAAAGGAATACTAGGTTAATTCCATTTGACTATGGACGTACAAAATATTTCATTTCTATTTACTAATTCTAAACATTCAACTGTTTCAAAGTGTAAAACCACTATAAGAATTTGCAAAGCTTATTACATTTTAATAGAAATTAGATGTAAGTAACTGTAACATAATCTTAGTTGTATGATGCCAATTATGTAAGTTACTCTGAAAACCTTTCCGAGTAGATTGGCTTTACTCTTATTCTCGACACTGGCGTAGTCCGCTGCCCTAATGTGGCTTTGTTCAAGAAATTGCTACTGTAACAACACACCCAATAATTCACAAAGGGATGCATACATAATTACAATTTATTATTCTCTTATGGGGACAAACAGTAGCTCAAAAATGACCAATGTGTTTATGCTACAAATTTTATATTTTACTTTGTTAAACTGGTCGTATAATATGCTTGTCCAGTACAGAAGGTCACAATAATGTCGCTTTGTTCTTGAATCTATCTGTGCAAAGTGACTATTTCGGAAATTAATGAAGCTAAGGTTCTTTGTTCAAGACATAGAAAAATAAATACATATTGTACTATTGGAAAGCTTTAAGCATTATTGTCAAAAATTAAATTAACTGCTCGAAATAAAAAATGGTTTAACGTAGTTTATCACTCGGCTATTCGAGAAAACTTGTGCAATATGCCACCCAAAAAGTTATTTAAAAATTAAAAAAAACACGACAAACTCAACCATGACGATATCTCCAACATTAAGAGTTGCGAAAGATTATTTAACGTTGCGTTACGCTTTATAATTAAAGAATCTTCACCAAAAACCTCGTACACGTTGCATCAACACATTAATTCACATAAATATTGATTATTAAACATCTACTCGACTGTACCCCATAGAGTGAAAACTTAACGAGGCCATAATTAGATTGCAGAAAAACCATTTAATACATTAGCCGTTGATTGATGAAAGTGCATCGCAAGAGCAACTACGCTCGCCTTATACGGAGAGCGGTAGTGATGAAACCACGCATCAGCTACGACGTCTATTGCAAATCAAGGTCACGAACTCATCTTATGAGGCTTAGGCTCTGATTATACGGGGGAGTTATAAGTGGGATTATTGGTAATGTTGTTAACTTTTGAACGCATTCGATACGCATGTTAAATTAACAACTCATTTTGCTAAATTATTATTGGATCTGTGACTGTGTAGGCGACGAGACAGCCATTTTTAACTACTTCTTCACATTTTGCACATAACCTAACTACATTTTTAACTAAAAGTAGATGCAGGAGCTTACTGCTTTCACTATGCCTACCCTTTCGAGGTTTATTTGTGTGCTAGAATATACATTTGTCTACATATATAGTTTTTCCTCGTGTACTTTTAACATCCGAGTATTTAGTATATTGATTCGATGTTTTACCCCCAATGCAAAAAGATATGTGTTATAGCAATATGAAAAATAGAATTCGCGCCCGTTCAAATCTCTCACAAAACTTTCGGCTAGTATGACCGACGCCTTACCTGGCCCATACAAATAGACATTCCATCGACATCTTAGCGGTACATGCCAATTACTTTTATTACCAAATCGACGATAAGAGCCCGCGGTAGAGATGCCTCGCGTTTCTGATCAGCTTTTTGATGCGGACCAATTAATTTTTGATGTAATTGCATAAGTGGACGCTACTGATTCTATAGATAAGCCGTTCGGATATTTAATGCTGGAATGTTTGTATAATTTTAATTAATTAACTAAACATTTTATGATAAAGCCAAAGCCGGGCCGGCATTTCATATTTCGGGGTTCGAAGGCTTACAGAAATAATTGCTCAAATATCATTTAAATTATCTGTCACTACACATTCGAATACGCAACATATCACAAAATCGTTTTTGATAAATTGATCTGATGAATATTTTTTCTACATCCATCAAGATTCATGTTTAGATTAAGTAACTTTACTTTTTCTCATCTTCAATTAGTGTAGGTTAAATAACCTTCAATAGGTGTATACTACATATCCTAGGACAATAAACAGTATCCCTAAAAACTCTCTCTGTATAAAATATGACAAATAAAGTTATATCTCCCTAAGCATTATTAGCCGTTATATACTTAAAAAAAAAATGTTTCTACATAGTTGCTATGCCAACAGCTCAAGTAATTACTAGTTATGAATAATCTTACGCTCACACATTACCATATAACACGAGTTGTAAACACACAAATGTGATAATACTAATTATATTCTAACTTGAATGGCGTTACTTCACAGTTGGTGTTTCAATGATTCCTACGTATTCGACCTTACTAATTAGATTTTAACACCGCAGTGCTAATCACTCATGAGCATCCCTGATAGACAATAAGGTCTAAAACACAAAGACAAGACATTAAACTTCATGGCTTCATTCCATAGTTCGGGTTAGTGAGTTAAAGTTAGCAAAGCTTAACATGTTATTTATGGTAAAATGTAGTAATATTAATTCAAAGATGACGGAGTCATATTTCTTACTATTTTATATGTAAATAGCAACTCGCACCAACTTCGCGCGTCAGGTTCCTAGTGTAAGACTAAGATTATCCAACAAAGATGGTGGTATTATATATTCACAATTATTTGCGAATGTAAATATCCTAGAAGAAAAGATAATAAGTGTTGGAAAGACAAGTTAATTATACCCAATAGGCTAGATGATTTAAAAATTCTGTTGAGTCCGTCAGTTAGATTATAAAAAAAGATTGAACACGTATTTTTTTGTTTATTTGTCAAACAAACATTGACGAATATCTCACGAAAGACGTCACGTTTTCGTACAATTTTTACAAAATAGTGACGTCGCAAGCCGCCACTCCAAAACTTTGATGCTCTTTATCTTTGTGATGTTTTGTTCATTTGATAAAGCGAAAAATATGTGTCTAGTATTTTTGTAAAAAAAAAACTGACGGTCTAGATAGAATTATAGTTTATAATCCAGTCATCATCCCTATTATCCTTATAATACCATTAACATTATTAATTTGCTATCACAAGATAATTCATTTACTATATAAATATACAATTAAAAATACACATAAAAACTACTAATCGATGAATGATGAATAACCATGATCCAAAAATTGTCTGGTTCCTCTATCTTAGGGTTACGAACGTCAGATCGGCAGTCGCTTAAATGTAATTACCAGACTCGCTAAATCCTGGATCATGGTCTCAGCGGACCCCGTCTAAGCACGGGACATAACGCTAGGAAGATGATGATAAAAACTACTAATCGATATTAAACTGGACATATACAGGCGGAACAACGTGTCACGAGACTAATTCATACAAAGTAAAATTATATACAAAAAAACACATATTTATTACATTTCCTTATAACGTTACATGCGTGCATAAAATTAATATGATTATCTGTATTGAAACGTCAACGTGCAATTTATTTTGACAAGCAGTCGGTCTGTCTATAGGAGCGGAGTCAGAAATGGCAGAACGAGTGTGGAACTTAGCTCTGTCACCTCGGGGAGCCGAAGACAAGCGGAGTTCATTGAATTACCGAGTGCGTCATTACCAAGTTTGGACATGCAAAAAATAAAAGAGCTATGTGGGCGAATGTACATATGAGTGTGCTACATACTAGCTGGTGCCTGCGACTTTGTCCGAGTGGAATTTAACGTGAACAGTTTGCTGGGAACCCCAATTATTAAAAAAATTAAGTAGTCTTAGTTTATTCCCTATATATATAGTCTCAGTTTATACCAGCTATTTCATTCTCTCATAGTTCATGAGAAGTCAGTCATCAGAGATGAGCCGGCATATACAAATAGACAAAACCTGTAATAATCGTTTTTTTTAAGTAACTATATACTTACCTAAGCATTTACGTAATAAGTTATCCATCATTGTGACATTATAAACAGACGCTTTAAGTATTTTATTTATCTGTATACAGTATTATATAGATTTAATTATTCTTTCAACTGGTCTGTTCGAGTACAGAATAATGATTATAGTTAGTTGTATTTAATTTGTTAGTAATTTGCTTTATAGTTCACTATAAAGCAGCAAAAAAGTGTCAAAGCTCAATAAAATGAATTGCTATTAATATCTTAGATAGGATCTTAGTCAACGCGAACGAGTTTAATAAAACAGTTTTACTTAATAGATTCACGTCGGCAAAGTATTCGAATGCTGTGAAGTTGGATTTGTTTTGCAATCAATAAACATTGGTTTAACAGACTTTTATGAAACATTAGCAACCACTCTTAATGAAATGCAAATTAATAGATGTAAATAAATCCATAATTCATAAACCCACAACGATTGAAAAAATATTTGAATATTGACTGTGTTTAAAATAAACTGCGTGGGCGAAATATAGATTAAGTTATTATTGTTCATAATAACGTACAAAATTTGTACGTTATTATGAAAAGAAAAGTATATTTAATATACTTTTGTTTATTTTAGATACATATTTTAGGAAATAGGTAAGTTCTAATTTTAAAATATATTGGATTAAGAATTAGTAAAATTGTTAATTGATTACATGACACTATTGTTCCAGTTAACATGACATGAATGTCATTATTGTGTATGATGTTAACTTCCAAAAATATATCAGGGTATACCAAAAAAAAAAGAACACCTATTTATTTTTTTCTTTCTTGTACTTGACTAATAAAGACAACCGATTCAAACAGCCTTTCCTAACTTGGGCCAAGTACTTCACGACAACGAAGCTTTAAAAACAAATCGTGCAACAGCTAACCAAACGACATCTGCCATTCCCGCCAAAAACGGCACAGATAATCCACACCACAGACAAAAGCTTAATCCGTTGAAGCCACGTATGCACTTCGATCAATCACACCGCATGAAACCGCCAGGTAATCTTCTCCAAACCGTGTGAATGCGGTCACAAGCTTGGCTGGTCTATATTTTATGGGCGGCTAGTGTTGCAACGCCATGGGAAATGTACGAAAAGATGAATGATTAGAGCAGCGCATTTCGAATTTCGTAGTGGTTCGGCGAAACGCGAATCGTAAATGCTAAGTGCGGGAATGGAATTAGCCGAAGGCGTTATATCTACACTGCAATAGGGATTGCTCTATGATTTCCTATTACAGTACTTATAGACGTTTAGCGTCCATATTTGAGAAGATGTCGTTTTGTGTCCGGATATGGTGACGTTCACTTTCTCGTTAGTTTTACGACATTACACATATCGTATGGTAGAATTAACAACTTATACGTCGTAGTAAATGGGGCTTAAAGAAACCTAAACACAACAGCAGAATATGGACATTGAGTCTTTCGTTTTGGCGTAAAAATTTTCGCCATCATATTGCCAATTAAAAAAAAATAATATTTGTACAATATTTACGGTATCGTAAAATAAATTTAAAAAGTCTCATTTGTATGAGTCGTGCTGTATTAAATCGGAAATGCAGCCTCCTCATCGCGTAGCCATCAATCACTGACCCCACTAAGCAGGCCATTACATCGTAGAAGTTATGAGTGAGATGGCCAGCTCTTTTCCCTAGTCGTATCTCTGTCGGCGACAAGCCGTACGTCAGGCCACAGTTAGGTCACGAGCGGCCCCTCGACTTGGCACGCACAACCCTCGCTGGGAAAGCCCGGCTGAATAATGGAGGTATCGCGGGACATTAAAGTTAGAGGGATATTTACGCAGCTGGACAAATGGTTGCGAATTGCTCGTAATAAACAAATAACGACAGAAGCGTTGTTATAAAATTATACTACGAACACGGGCGTTTTATGAGTCAAATATTCTTAATCTATACTTATAATAAATCCGTAGAGAGGTCAATTCTGTACATTAAATATATTTTCAAAATAACTATCAGGGGGTGATTAGTGATCGATACTGATGCCAAAAATGCAATCAGTAAATTTTTTGTCTGTCTGTCTGTATGTTCCTTATAGAAACAAAAACTACTTTACGGATTTTAACGAAACTTGGTACAATTATTCTTCATACTCCTGGGCAGGTTATAGTCTAGCAGAGTAGTGAAGGGAAATGTTAGGAAAACGGGAAAAGTTACTCCATTTTTTAAGCTTCCGTCGCGTGTGCAGCCTTAATGGTTAAAGTTACATAGAAATCATGTATGACGGAAATAGTCTTTATAATATTAACCATAAACGCGAGTGACACCGCTGGCACAGCTAGTGTGATATAAGTTAATGGTCTGCCTACCCCTTCGGGGAATGGAGGCGTGATGATTTGTAAGTATGTAAGTAAATATTATGCAGGCGAGGAGCTGGCTACTTGTTCAATTTGCCACTTAGATATTTTTGTCCAATACTTTCCCATAATTTTCCATCCTGCCTAACTTGATTTTATTTTGGGTTTATCAAATACTAACGCTGTATTACCTATCGATTCAGAAGAGAGAGGCAATATTATTATTATTAATAGTAGGTATTGATTATTATCAGTTAACTGTATATTTTGCGAGGCATCGATATACCATACCGATCTCACGCTGTAGAATGTGAGAACTGAAAGTCTAATATAAAACAGTGTAAAAAGTTTAAAAGTTAATTTGCTTTCTACTTTTCCATCTTTTTTTGAAAATGTTTGTCAATCGACTCTTAGTCTATCATGGTGTCAAATTTAAGTGTTTTAATTATGATGGAGCTTTCGTTACAACAAACAACAAGTAGTCAGTCTTTTGTTTTATTATTTCATAACAAAGAAGTGGAAAGAATTGGGGAAGACCTTTGCCCAGCAGTCGGACACAATAGGTTAAAAAAAAAACAGACCACTGACATACAGTCTTCAATAACATCAGTTTAAAAAAACTTAACGTCAAAATATTTTTTATCGTGTAAACATCTTTACAAGCAACTCAAGAGGACTACACCTAGGCAAGGCGAACAGTGATACCGTTGAACTGTATACTTATCTACGGCAATATCTATCCGCTCAAATAACTGTATTGTCTATTCTGGTTAGTCCGTGAGGCAGTTATGCACGTTCTATCATCCAACCATTGGTTCGTGGTTCATTTCGGTACTAACGACGCGGATGAGCAATACCGGTATCTAGATTGAACTAAACTGCACGACCAATTACAATAACATCAGTTTTATGTTTCGTGTTCGGATATTTTATTTTTCAAAAGTACTCGTAGGTATATTATGCGTAGGGTTTTACGGACTTTTCTTATGATAATGATAACCTTGCCCTTGATGGTGGCTTAAGCTTTTGCAAGCCCTTCTTTTCTCTGTCTTAGTACTATTGAAGTCTTGCTAACATAGTTAATTATTAAGCGGATATTAGTCAAAATGTGTAAAAGGTAGCCTAACGCGGTTTTTTCTAAAACTATTTGAAACCAGCGAGTTGGTTTATCCGAGTTCTAATCGAGTTCATTCACACGCAAGTTCAGGGTCGCCAGCTCTGCTTATGCTAATGCATGTATGTAGTAGGATGTGACGAGATAAATCTATAAATGTGCACGTTTCGTCTGCGTTTTAATGCACAAATGCTAGCCAGCTCGGAACAAAACGAATCCGCACTTTATTTTTTAGGACCTAAGACACAAATTCGGTATTTCGATTGGGTATGTTAATATGGTCTGTCTCCATTAGTTCGCCACAAATTAAGTCGGATACGAAGCTATTACAATAAAAAAAGCAGACTTATTGATGGGGACTATGTTGGATGGTTTACCAAACGGAAAGCTGGTGATTATTTGTGATAATTCTCACGAAATTGGTAAACATCACGAGTTGCCTGTTACATAATAATTGTATTTGAATATAAACGGTGAATGCATTTAAATAAATAAGCATAATTTTAATTCCTATTTCATGTCTTGGTCTGATCATGACTGCCGTTGTGGGAATTCAGATTGAACTTTTCTTGTTTGAATATAAATACATTTACAAGTTCAATATAAGGAGGGTTTTATTAGGAATACTGCATCCGTTTAATAAAAAACCGACCTACCTCCGGCTTCACACGGGTACAATTTAGAGTTGTAAATTTCTTACAGTCTGAAAGACACTGACAGATTCAACAAGAGATATGATTAGTTGTCACTTTATATTTTTTTTACAATTCCTGCAGTTTTTTCTGAAGCTAAAGCTGAAGAGTTTGTATGTTTGCTTGAACGCGCTAATCTCAGGAACAATGGGTCCGATTTAAAAAATTCTTTAAGTGTTAGATAGCCCATTTATCGAGGAAGGCTAGGCTATATAACATTAACCATAAAAGTGAGTGAAACCGCGGGCAGAGCTAGTCACAGAAAATAATCAACACACTCGCGTAACTCTAGCCGTGGGGAATAAGTAGCTTATATGTGTATTTTCTGTATAATGTAATTGTCTAATAATGATAGAATAATTAAAATTTGTTCAGTAGTTTTTAAACTCATCCATTTCAAACAAAATTAAAAAAAAACAGTAGTTTAGTTTCTATTCATGCCGTTTTATGTTGACCGTTGGTTTGCCTTCTCTTCCCACTAGTAAATGTCCATCGCGGATTCTTAAGCGTATGCCTAATTTATTCCATGCCCGGCCGCGTACATCATAGAACGCATTACCACGTCGAATTACATACTAAACCTGACCTATTTAGCTTACGAGGTCTGTGGATACCATACCAATTTGAACCGGTACCAGATGGCTACCTTTAGAGCAGGACAGTGCAACAGCGATGAACTAAGCGGTAGCGGTTAGCGGATAGATGGGCGTATTAAAACGCCTGAATTAAAGCCACAGGTCGCTCGGAACATTACGACGGCGGCTTGTATCAAACTGTTTAGTAGGTTTAGTTGCTGCGTTAGTGATGCATTTAATCATTTCAAAAGTAGCGAGTGCAGTGGCCACATGCAAAGGAATCAATGTACCATATAGTGGCATGAACTCACATTGGTGATCGCTAGTTGTACACAAAGACTTAGTCTGCTATATATAATTAAATGTAGGAAAAGATACTTGAAATCAGTTACTGGCGTGAGGAAAATCGTTCACGTGTTTTCGCAATAAAACTGGTATTATTAACAAAGTTACAAGTTGCAAATAGATTGTGCATTTGCCTTTGAATGAATCTCAAATACTAATAATTCAGTGGCGTTCATAACAAGAGCGGTTATTTAACATCCAAAGTTGATGATAATAAAAATAAAAAAAAATATTGTGGAAATTTATTTTAGGCAAGAAATCTTT
This sequence comes from Glyphodes perspectalis, assembly GCA_951394215.1. Taxonomy (NCBI): domain Eukaryota; kingdom Metazoa; phylum Arthropoda; class Insecta; order Lepidoptera; family Crambidae; genus Glyphodes; species Glyphodes perspectalis. The sequence goes on along the minus strand of OX596202.1, from coordinate 14,764,428 downwards.
GCTTTTAGTTTATTGAAAGTCATTAATTGCAATATAAGCAGCAAAATGTTATTTAGCTGAATTAGGCCGTACTACGAAATACTTCGTTTCGGATAATGGATTCGACTTTTCGCCTTTCGTCATAGACCTCCGGCGCCAAGGCTCCGTTTTTATCACCAGCGGTCTTAGTGAAAACTTTTCCAGTGCATCAAGTTGTAAAGTTCCACAGACACTGAATAGCAAGAGCATAATATCACGCGTCGCAGGCTCCCACGGTTTCTACAGGCGCCGCTCCCAATCTCCCCATTGTAGTCGCTTCCCACGCGCGCTCCGGGAAAATTTACTCTAATTCGATTTATGAATAATTTGATCACCTCTCAGAGTAATGAGACAAGCGTTGATTACTGTTTGAACTTGTTCTGGAGAACAATGCACCTGTCTGAAATGTATGCGGCGGTGTGTAATGGGCATGTAGATTGGGTATTTAAAATTCTAGTATCATACGTTTCCGGCGCGTTTGTAGAAATTACTGGTAGTTCTGAAGTCCTGATGCGAAAGGTGAATTGTGCAAGGGGGTAATTCATTACCGGCTATTCCAGGTTTTTCTTTTTAGTTCTTAAACATGTGTAATTTATATAAAGTTTTTGCAGCCTCTGACTTGGCTATTAAAAACAAGGATGTAAATTCTAAATAGGATAAGTTTAAAAATACTGGCGTATTTATGACAAGACCTGGCTACTTAATTCTTCAAGTCAACGTCTATTGTTATTTAATAGAAAAAGTTAACTAACAAAAAGTAATCAAACAGAAATACCAGAAAATATTTTTGTTGACATGCCAGCTTCGAACCCGTCCTCAAATATTTGGACAATACTCTACCTAACACGGCGTTAAACTTTGTCTTTAGGTAGAAAACAACATTAACATAGAATTTTTAAGGCAACCCAGCCGACTGTTTTTTATTTAAACATAGGAAGTAATCGATACGATCTATAAATAAAGTGGCTTTAATCACGTTTTGGGCTATTATTTCCTCGTTTGCTTATTATCAGGTGTCTATGCACTGAATAAGAGAGTACAGAAAGTTAACCAATATATAATTATAATGAATTGCCTATTATCTGCTCTCAATCTAGAGTAACAACTTTGGCATGCATTTTGCACCATTCATTCAATGCAATATCCAGAAGGTATTGGAATCATATTTCCGACGGTCAATGGTAATTTATGAGGGTTAACTCGTGCTATGTAAATTCATAATTAAGTCTTTACATTTAAGCACAAAACTTAAATAAAGTTTGTAATTTAAGTAAAGTTATAATAAAGGTCACTTAAGTAGAAACAATCGAGGCATCTACTACACTATGGTATACTACATTATTGTTGAATATTAAATACATTGACTTAAAACTTTTCTAAGTATAGAAGCACCTTGTGAACAATTATAGTCTTTGACGGCGCTTTCCAGTGATCCAGAGGCGATACCCTTCGGCTGACAAAGTAACCCGACCCCATGTACGGCTTCTGACGAACTCTGACGTGCTTCTTAGTATTACGTCAAGCATAACCAACACGAACACAACGAACGCACGTGTGTAAATAACTTCATCTTAACTTTGAGTGAGCTTTTAATTGCACAAGTAAAAACTGCGAATTGTATAATACACAGCAAAGCCGCCGGGTTATATAATTGATAATTGTATGTTAACAATAGTTATAAGGTCTCTGTTACTAACGCTATGGACTTTTAGTTGTCTCAATAAATAATTTATTAATTCATTCGACTGGCCCGTTGGTCGAGTGGTCAGAGACCCTGGCCACGAAACCAAGGGTCGCGGGTTCGAATCCCGCTAGGGGCAAATGTTTCGTGTGATGAACATGGATATTTGTACTCGAGTCATGGATGTTTATAAACGTATTCAAGTATGTCTATCCGTTCACCTAGTATCCATAGCACAAGCTTATAAGCTTAGTTTGGGACTAGGGAATTGGTGTGCCAGTCTGAAGAATTTATTTATTTATTTATTATTTATTCATTAATAAGTATAGTGGCTCTGGCGCGTTATTTATGCCAAAGATGCCGCCGGCAAAAGTGGTTTCGGCATAGGTTCTCTGTCGCATGATTAACTCGTCAATTGCATTTCATTATCCATAGAAATAGGAACTAGACAAATGGTTACACATTCATTGTTATTTAAATGTGTAGATCAATATTAATATTGTAAAGCTAAAGAGTTTGTTTGTTTGAACGCCCTAATCTCAGGAACTATTGGTTCGATTTGAAAAATTATTGCAGTGTCAGATAGCCAATTTATCGAGGAAGGCTATAGGCTGTATAACATTAACCTTAATCGCGTATGAAACCGCGGGCACAGCTAGTTTACATATAATGTTAGCAAAATGTACTTAGGTATTCAATCTAGAGACATTGTTACGCGACGACGCGTGCCCTTACTATTGAGCAACCACCGCTTCCATAAGGAATGAAGATACGCCAATTAACAATGACCAGCCAATTCAATTTCCTACATTAATCAATCGAAATCGAATCAACGAGATACCGCATTTCCGTTATTTTGATAAACACACAGTCTTATCACAAAAATAAACTTGACGTCATATCAGAAAAGTGCCTACATATTATTAAAATTTGTGCTGCACACATAGAATAACAAAAAGAGATATCATTTAGAAGCATTACCTATGTTCTTGACGACAACCTACCGACAGATCGACTCAAAGTACGCTAATTTATATGCTAAGTGTACCTCACCTTCAACACACAGAGTACAAGGCATCCGATGAAAGTGCTAACTGTCAGTCAAAGTTCGGTCAAACATAGATATCTAATTCTTGGGTAAATGTGAAAATAAACCCTATTACAATGGGATAAGGCGGAAGTAATTGCTTTAGTGGATGTTACTTTGACTAGGCAAGGAATACAAATCGGTTCTGATGGTTAACAATAATGTGGCCATGATTCTATCAAAGGATAGGAGTAGGTATCGAAGATTTTTTGTATTTGTAAAAAATAATGTATAATTTTATATTATTGTTATTATCCACGTACGGACTTTATATAAAGATTGATCAGTTTATTGGCCTGTTTGCCAAGACGTATTATGATTCATGGAAACAATCGAGTATGACTTTTCATTATGTCATCGTCATAGTACCCAATATAATACAACTTTTATGATCTCATTCTATCAAAGGTTCATCTTTTATAATTAAAACAAAACATTTATACCAAACGTAAGTTTTTTTTTTTTTTGGTTGTGAACGAGTCCCAGTTATTTAAGGCGTATATAAAATCTAGTCTGATATCCATATGAATAGATAGTCTATAAAAATAGAATTTTTATAGGTATCATTAATATTACACAATAAATACAACACTGCATTCTATAGGCATTTCTAATATTCCAAGAAAAATCTCACAAACAAAGGGAACTCATAGCTGCCCTACACGCTAGACGGAGTCAACATGCCATTGTAGTCGATTTACGCTCAAACATGCCACAAACGCAATCGAAGAGCCCGGAATTCGGTTTAACAGTACCGGGCTATGTACTGTTTTATTAGCTCTGTGGAAATTGAATTTGAATAGCAAAGTACGCGTAATAGACTGGATTGGATACAACAAGACGCCGCTGTGTCTAGTCTTTCTTAACTCACTGTATGGTGTAGTTCAACAAATAAATTCTATTACTACTCCTATCAGAAAACGTAATATCCTGTTTTACTGATAAGGGCTACAAACAAACATCGTTCTGACGGTAAGCGATCTTCGTAGCATATGGATATTTGCAATTCCAGAGGTTTGTCACATGCGTTTTACGTCACATTTTTATCAACATAATATCAAGAACAGTTCATTTATCCACTGCTTCGGACATCACCGGGAAGAAAAAAGTACTTTTTTATACTACTAAATACAGCGCCAGCATTAAAACTTTTCAAACTATATCTTAGCCTTAAAAATCCAAAGCATTAAGAATCAAATAATCTCTAATATAAATTGAGTATATCAAAAATATATTGCAAATTCTTTTATTGCTTGTAATTCGTGGTAATTTCCAAGACATTGAAATGATAGTGTCGTCGGTTTCGTTAATGATAGGTACTTGACGCGTTAAATGAATATTTATTTCCAGATCGAGCCCATGAATTGAGATTGTGATGTAAAATGTTACATAGCACAAACATTATAAACAAACATACGCACACAAAACCACAATACCGGTAGATAAGTACTTACTTACTAAATAAGTAGTACGATAGTTCAAATCGCACTCGTACGACTTAGTAATACGATAGTCCAAATCACACTCAAACGAGTGCGTCAAAACACTTAATTTACGTAAAAATCTCATTCGCCTTACTAATCAATGAGGTTTTTGTTCCGAGATGTAGCAACATAATATTGTTATACCAACTGCTACCATAGTGATTGGTCAAGAGCAAATTGAATTATATTTAGTCTTATTCACACACTATCTTTATTTACAGCAAGCCCACTTTGAAACATGGCTCAAAGTTAAATATGATTCATACAACTTTGTTAATACTGTGGTTGATAAGAGTAACTACCGAGTTTCTTGTCGGATTCTTCTCGGTAGCTGCTACATTCCGAACCAATGGTAGAATCACATTTCCCTATCTGTTTTTGACGATTTTTAAGAGTTACTTTGAAACCTACAACCGCATCTTACTTGGTAGAAATTTGTGAATGATTTTATCTACCCTATTGTAGCCCTCAGGAAGGTTAATAAAATATGTTATGCATATGTTGTGTATATAGCTTAAGTCTAGGTAGACCAGCTGTACTCAACCTACGGCTTTTGTAATCGGCCCATCTGAAGTTACAAATTGTAAATTGTAAACAATTTTTTATTGAATTACTTTTTAATTAAGACCTAAATATTTTTGTATTGTGGCCCTCGACACCATGACTCTAACCTGTTTGTGGCCTTTATAAAAAAAAAGTTGAATATGGCTGAGCTAGACTGTTGAGCGCGTGACGTAATAGTACGTCATTCGGTCTGGCCCGACGTGTCTCCTTGTTATCGCGTGTTGACACAATCTAAAGAGCTAGTGTTTAGTTAACACATACGGCCTGAGTTTCTCGTTCTGATAAGTGCATTATTTGCATAAACTTGACAACCAGCTTATTCGATTTATTCCGGTCTGATCCTTCTAGTGGTGATCCACCAGGGGGTTCACTATTATTTTAAATTATTTTCTATTCCGGTCTGATCCACCTTCTGTTGAATGTTGATTTTTAACTTAAGTAGTTTTTTTTCCTGACTGTACCTACACACTTTGCAAAAATGTAGGTGGATCAGTTTGGACGAACAAAATATAAGGGGGATCGGTCCAGAAATATTAATAATAATCATGAGAGGTGGATCACGACAAGGGGGATCAGACCGGAATAAATCACTTAGTCCAGTCGAGACCCAGACAAGAAAAGCAAAGGACGCGAATTAGAATACCCTTAGGGACAAATTTTCGATTGATGAACATCGAGTCATGAATTTTTAAATTTTTTTTTTAGTATATCTATCCGTTATCTAGTATTCAAAGCAGATACAAAATGTATGAAAAGGCTTATGAATGTAGAAGAAGTGAAAGGTGTATGTCAGGATCGTAACAAATGGAAGGTTGTGATCTCTGCCTACCCCCATGGGAAACAGGCGTGACATTATGTATGTATGTACATAGTATATACTTACTTAAATTCAGACTGAATGAACAATTTAACTTAAGCTATTCTTTTAAAAAAAATTGTAATACTTACATCTATGCTCAGCGATGGAAATCTGTAACAAGTAAATTTTATTTGTTAAATATTTACAAAAAACATGATTTAGTGCTTAAAGAAAGTAAGTAGATACCTAGTTTTAGTTTTAATTATATAATTTGTTATAATACGAATGATATATACGACGTAGTCTACTTAGAGCACCCGCTCGAATAGCACCTGCACGAACAGCACATACTGCCTATATGGTCATTTTTGTTTTGTATAAACAATGTGTTGTCCTAAAAACGACTCTTTATTACCACCATTCATTCAATTACATACTATGTCCAATTAGATCTTTAATTCATTTTAACATGCCGTGATGTCATTATGTGAATTGTGTAATCGTTGCTTTAAATTCATATAGTATGAACTACCCTATTATTTCCAATCAAGTGCAAATCAACAACATACGTATTCAACATATTTTTCCACCCATTCACACGTCAAATCGTCGGAAGCAGCCTTCAGCGGAAAGCGCGCGAACAGGCCGGCGCGCGCGCACCTGCGCGGCACATGGCGGCTTGCGCACGCGCGTTCTTTTTTAACGTATCCTTTATTCCTTTTACATAAAACGCCAAATGTCAAAAGATACGGGTTCTTTTTCGTTTGCTTTTTAGAACTGCTATGAAATTGCGTTTTTATGTTCGACACAGCTGCCTATTGTTTGTTAGGGGCTATGATTTCGATATCTTCCTTATATCTGATCTTATGATGAAGTGGTTGTATGCCGATTATTTGTGAATATATGACTAAGTGATGCATCATTGGAGAATTAGTAGGTAACAATACGAATATAAATCTCGGAAAAAGCAAATATTAATCTTCCGTGGTAGTGGTATACTTAAGTTAGACATTTGCTTTTTTTTACAAACTGTATCTACGACAGCAATCACCTGTGTCCGGCTCGTCCAGGTGTCGGGTATGCATTCATTGCTTCTTCAATGGGGATAATAATTAGAGGCTCGAATCTAGAAATGGTCTTTTACGCACTGTACAAGAGTAGTGCGGAAGTTAATGGATCTTAAAGCTAGATGTGCATAAACTCTACACTCTCCAAAGTCGAAATAAACACTGTTCAATGTCAGTTATAAACTGAAATTCAACTAGTGTTGAATTGGAACCATATTAGAAAGGAATATTAATATTATCCGAATTAGATCATTATACGTACCATATTTTATCCAAAACGAGACCAATTATCATCTAATAGATATTGCAAATATAACTGTTTTAGAAATGAATATAATATGCGTGAAGGTGTAACAGCGTGTTAATTTAAGATAGTACCTAACGAATCAATTCGGATAGTTAAGGCTTGTACAAACGTTACTCTTTAAAGTAGAAACTTCTCATTCATTCATAGACTGTGCCATTATGGCGGCAACAAATAGGTAGCAAATTACGACTAGTAACCCATCAAACAAGTGTACCGAGCTTAGAAAAACGGCGAAAGGCGGCAAAAACTAGCCTGCCGCACCTGAGCTCTCAGCGATTTATAACTGAGAGCGACTGTGCTCACTTCTTCATTAGACTTACTTATTGACGATGAAGAAAGTACTTTAATATATATACTATCTTAGACCGTACTTTGTACTTAAAGTTACTGTTTAGAACTAACATCGCGGCATTTCCCTGATGGGGTAGGCAGAGAACCGAACGCCGTACGACACGGTCCTCTCACTATCTCTTTTTACGTTTATAATTCTTCTCATAACGATTATTAATGTTTAACATAATCATAAGATGTTTTTGTGTGTAGATTACTTACTCATTACGAAAATATTGATATCAAAAACATGCGATAATAGAATTACTCGCTAAATCTAGAACCATGATACAACGGACTCCGATTACAAATGACATAAAACAATTATGTAGGAAGAAAGCTGTAACTTTACAGTTTCAAAATTCTGACGCAATAACATTCACACCTTTTATAGATATAACCCCTGTTAGTTGTGTATTAATAACAACATGTGTGAATCGCGTTGAAGACACCTGAGGCATAGCGCATTCAATATCTCACATTCATTATTGGAAGGCCCGAACCTTTCACACAGTCGAAACACCGTTCGTTTAACAGTTGTCGGTTGTTAAATTAGCGAAATTACGCGAAGGCGCCTTAATGGAGGCGATTTCAATTATTGACGCCGATATCCTGCGATGGGAGGCATTAAGGACGATTCACAACAACCGTTATGCTGAATGCTCGTGTGTACATCGCACCTGCCGTTTACACCTTACGGAAAGCCACACACCTACGGGCGTTGAAAAAAGGTTTTTAATTTCAAATGGCCGTGTCGGATCGATGTATGGGTGAAGATGTTCGTTATTAAATAAAATATTTATATTTATAGATACTTTTATAGAATGCCTTATGGCATATCATACATTTATGTTGTTTTAATGTTACTACAAAAGGCAAGAAATTTGATGAACTACAATATTATTATTTTCGTTTGATTCCATAGAATCATTTGTGTAACGAAATACAATCAAGCTATTGAAAAATTGCTGCCATTTATATATATTTTTATTCAGTTACATTTTTTATCCACGTGGTAGTTTTAAAGTATGTGTGAAATTTAATCATTTTCAATGAGATCAACAGCTGCAAACATGTTTAATACTAATAATTTTTAACATGACATTTTCTAATGACAGTTTTTTAAACTAAATAAACTTTGACAGTCTGTACTAAAGTATGAATCATTCGTAAAACGGGTCAAGAAGTCGAGAAATTAAATTTTACTACGTTACTTACCACGTTTACGATATGAGTTTAAGATTAAAATGACACCGGATTTCCTTTAAAAATCATAAACACGGCAATTTTAATGTCAGATGCGTTATTTCATAAGAACGGAAAATGTACGAACTAATACTAACTAACTAACTAACTAAACTTCACGCCACTTCCTAGCGGGGTAGGCAGAGAGAACCGAATTATATATAATATCTACTATTATTTCGCAAACTTTGTTATGGACTGAAAGTGAGTTCACTTCAGAGCGGAATAATTTATTAAATTATATTATCTACTGAAAAAAAATAGGTACTAATAAAGTGGGTCTAATCTTGGACGGTATCCGTACAAGTATACCATGATCGTATATTTTACTTATAATGATGTAGATTTTACAAAATAAAGAAAAGAAAATCATAATAAAAATAATTTTACTTTACTTACACATTACCAAATTAAAATAAACCATTATTGGTTATCCGATGATCATGTAACGCGTTGCTTTCAAAATTATATATAAAAATTCTTTGATTATTTAAAACAATAAAAAAAAAACCTACTCTTGCAAGAGCCATACAAACTACGCTTAGTGTAAATCCAGGGTTTCAACTTTGACTTTCTTAGCGGGTAATTCTCATGGTATCTAAAATCAAAGTGATCAGTTGCGACGTCGACCTCACGCAGCCAATCCAAGAACGGGATTCGAATATCGAATGTCGGGAAGGGGCGCGAAGGCGCCGGTGTCTGCTTACTTTTAAGATTTCCTTATTAACTTAAGCGGTAATTCGAGTCTTCGAAATTTCACGTTTGCGAGAATGCACTCTTGTCGGTAATCGGGCATCGACAGATAAGTTCACACAATGTTTCGAGAGATATCTCAAGTTACACTGTCTGCTATAAAATGGTTAACGATTCTTAGGTTATCGATGGAATAGGCAGTGGGGGTTGGTAATTATTTCCTTCGGAATTACCTCGACGGGAAGCGAAATGTGTTTTATCGGACTTCCATTTCTTACACTGGGTTGATCTGATTTGATAGAAAGGTCGAGCAATACAACGCTATAAAATACTTAACTAAGTGAATTCTTATGTCAAGTGGTAACCACGCGATTAGAACAAAATGGGAAATCAAAGACCTCTGTAGCATTTTAAGCAGCTCCGATGCCTAAAAAATATTTCTTCTTAAAAAAAATGTAGGATTCCATTAATTTTAAACATTTGTCAACATCAGAGACCGACATAATAAGCTAACAAACTTCATAGTCCTTAATTATATCCACAATATCGCTTTAAACGAATACTTCACATAACCAATTTGTATTTTTCAATGATAAGATAGTGCCGCATTATAAAGTAGTTACTTTAAAATCTATGATTTGATTTATAATTTTGATAACATATTATAGTATAAGATAATATTATCATCTTGGTACAAAACATAATAGATTTTAGCTTATATTTTTTTTTTAATTCAAAACACTTTTATAATTCTTTTTTTAAAGAAAACCCGGGTGAAAAAAAAATCTATATCCACATGATAATAAAATAAAATATCAGCAAATTTTAGAAACCGTTTTTAACAATTATATTTCCTCTACAACATCTAACATAATAAAATAAATTACCTACTAACACGCAAACCAAATACAAAGGTTAAAGTAACGCGTTAAAATTTTATTTTAACTTAATTAACGCAACGAAAAAAAATTACGGCACATAATAGAACCGAGTATAACATCCGACATTTTTTCCATCGTTACAGTCATTCCTATTCTTACTTACCTACTTCATGAAACAACTGGCACTCTGAGGCCTTGGACTTCGACTCTCACCACGCGCTCACTCCACAGTTCACACGAACAACTAGTTCCCAATCCAACGCGGCACTAGTTCACACAACGCACAAACACAACCTACCGGGGAGACAGTGTATGCCGAATGGATGGAGGCGCGGGCGGCGCGCCGGGTCGAAAGCGGCTTGGTAGGGGCGGGCGGCGTTGCGTGACCGGTAGGTAGGTACCTCGGAAACGTCATGGCAATTACCATGTCCCTCGATTATCATTCTCGGCGCGGCATTATCTAAAAGTATTCGTCTATTTCGTGCTACTTTGATCCGGTTCCACTGGATCATAGCCGGCCTTTCAAAATGTTTACATGGAATATTGAGGATTTATATATTTCTATACATATACTATACATATACTGGCGGTAAAACATATGCCTATCATAAACTGCATTCACGCATTTTCGTAAAATAATAAGTAACAAATTATGTATTGTCAGTTGAAAATATCCAAAACTAATTATACGGCCAGTTCAGAAAATTTCACATTAATATTTTGTCATTTAGGCATTTAAAACAAAAACTCAAGTTTTTATTAAATAGATATAACAAGCACAATAGTGACTTAACGGAGCCAATTTCTCTACCAGAATAATGGAGTAAAGAAAACACAATTCTAAATCGGTTTTACAATATAATATAGCTATCTTAACCGACCATATACTCGTATACCATAGCTATGTTGTAACAATTCCAACGATGAGTAAACATATCCACGTTGACATAAAACATTGTACTTTGCCCTCATTCAAACATAATTTGCTATTTTGTTTGCGTTTCGAAATCCGAACATGCTTGCTTACACACTTTTTTAATTTTCACAAACAGCACTTTTGCGTTCTCTTTTCGAAATTTTACGACAAATGTAATTGTTACCGGCCAGACTTGAAATTACGTGGAGCAGTGACAAAAAATAAAATGGTTTGTAAAGCCCGCATACACGGCGATGATAATGAGCATTTATTTATGCACCCGTCTTTTGTTTCAATGCTATGTCTGGGTCATTAAAGAGTATTGTCTCACATTTTAAAAGCCCTTCGGTTAGTTTTAATGTAACTATGAACTGTTGAACTATTTTACTTTCAAAAATATTTTACACGCACAAAATCTAAAACTCCTAATGATAAAATATTGAAAAAAATTACCAATAAATAAGCAGCGTTGCATCGTTGCTTTTTTGCGTTGCGTGTATCCTTTCAAATACTTCATTAATTTCCAATAACCTGAAACAAACAGAATTTCTAATTAATATTGCGTTAATATATTAGGAGTTGTAAAATACCGAAGATATTTAAGTAGAAGTTATATTATGACATCAACTGGTCGCTCACGATTGCGCCGCTAAATATTTACGTAAAACTTTAATTGTTGTATTAGTTACACAATATCTTCACTAGTTTAAATGAGTAGGAGTATTTTTGAACAAATTTTGTTCAGACGCATATCTGTCTGTTATTATTCGATCACGCCTGTAATGTAATTCATGTAACTATTTATGAGTACATTCCTTTTGTTTAGATGCATATTTCACCGAAGAAATCCTGTTTCAGATTTTATTTCATAATTGTAGTCTGTTATCATTTTTTTTTTTTTTTTTTTTTATTTAGCCTGTTTTGTCCCACTGTTGGGCAAAGGCCTCCCCTAATTTTTTCCACAGCACTCGATTGTCGGTTATCATAAAATACAAAAACATCAACACAAAGCCTGCCAAAAACTTAATCAGATATAATCGATAAACTGCTTCTGTGACCAAATACTCACTCTTAAAAACATTCTCAAGAGGTTTATCTCTCGAGAGAGTGAAAATGAAAATCAATAGTGATCCATATTTCTGATTGATTAGGAACAGACATAATGTTCTCAACTCATCACCCCACGACACAGGCAACTGATCTAGAATATATCAGTCCAATTTGTCATGTTATTGTTCGCTAAAGGTATCTGTTGCATGTCGATGCAGCAATGATTGATACAACACAATTTATATTACAAAGTCGTTAGTTCAAATACAGTTATTCTTTTATGGGTGCACAATGCGGTATCTGGCTGGCATCTCTCTCATTACGCCTCCGGACAATGCGTCGGCCGATTTGCAGGTAGGGTTGGTAACGGAAAGTTCCGGAAAATATAAGCAAAGGGAAATAAAATAAAAGAAATTGTCTTATTATTTGCTTCACAAACTACCTACTTGTCTGGGGAATTAAAGGGATTTCCAAAATTTCCCCAAAATGGAAAACATTCTAGAGTATAGACCCTACCCTCCCTATTCTCGTTACGTTAAAATGTGCCACGTAAGATTTACACACTATTATTAGATATTCATATAACTTTCTAATAAAAATTCGTATCAGAATAATGTAATATCTTACTAATATTATAAATGCGAAAGTTTGTATGTATGGATGGATGTTTGTTACTCTTTCACAAAAAGATTTTAATGAAACTCTAGAATAATATAGATCATACACCCAAATAACATATAGGCTATGTTTCATCGATGTACCACGCGAGCGAAGCCGCGGGCAGAAGCTAGTTATCGATAAAATACTCTTATGTTGTTTTACTCTTAGCGTTACCAAATTCTAGGGCATAGTGGCATCAAACTCGTTAATTCAAATATGTTGGTCAAAGCCAACCCTAGCTAGGACAATACATATCCCTAAGAAGACCACTGTGTATAGTACCAATATCTATTACTCATATTCCGGAAGGATAAACCCTGATGCTCGCTAGTGCGCTCGCGCAGCCGCGGGAAACGCCTCTAATGAACTTCTGATTTGTTAGGCAAAATGTGTATTGTTCACATTATCGACGATTTAGGAATAATTGTTTCTGAAGACAATGGGATTTCGATTCACAAGCGGATCTCGTTAGAAGACGCTTAAATCGGGTTGTAATCTCTAAGTTAGATTTTTAAAACCAATATCCAAGATTTCTGGTTCATAAGATTTTGTATCGACAGTTCAAATTGAATAGGCAATTTAACAAACAACGATGACGTTTTAAATGCAAGTCTGTTTCTTTTTCATTTATTATTAATAAAAAAACAGTTGATATAATATATAGTGACTGGCCCGGTGGTCGCGTGGTCAGAGATCCGCGACCCCTAGTTTCGCGGCCAGGCACGAAACTAGGGGTCGCGGGTTCAAATCCCGCTAGGGGCAAATGTTTCGTGTGATGAGCATGGACATTTGTACTCGAGTTTATGGATGTTTATAAACGTATTCAAGTGTGTCTATCATTTCACCTAGTATCCGTAGTACAAGCATAAGCGCAGTTTGGAACTAGGAAATTGGTGTGTCAGTCTTGAGAATTTATTATTATTATTAATATATGTACCTATTTACATATTTGGAGATCTTAAAATCAACAAAAAAAAATATATAATGACGTCACTGTTGAAACTGCATCTTTTAAAAGAACTAGTAGATAACTATCGAACTTTATTATAACTAACTAAAGAAGAGCTACCATTTCTAAAGAAGCAACCAGTAAATAAAGCCTAAGCAATTCAATAACTTGTCCATCGAGCCCATAACGTAACAGGTCGTTCAATCATAATATTTCATTGAGCAGCACCCTCAGTGAACGAGGTGGCGAGTACTTATTGCTCATGCCTTGGTGTATAATAACGTAATATTGTACGAAGCTTTTTAAATAAATTGACAGCTCGGAAGAAATCTTCTTCCTACATGTAATACGATTCAAACTTCTACATACATAGTGCAACAAAATCTCATGTACATTGTTGCTATCAGTTGGTACCTGCTAGTGGTGTCTATTTAACTGACTTCAAAAATAAGAACCTCCTCCGTTCTTAATTCGACTGATTTATTATTTTTATTATTCTTTGGATGTATGTTACTCGTCTCTGAGAATTCTAAACTGATTTATACAAGTCTTCATTTATTTAAAAGGGTTTACTCTCAAGATGGTCCCATTGCCACCAAGTCAAGATCTGATGAAGGGATCCTAGGAAAACCTCAAATTTTATAGGCACGTACAATGTGTTTTAGACATTTTCTAAGACATTTTTATTAACATACTACCTAAATAATTCCATGTAAATAACACAAAAGATAACGTCAGCCGTATAGCACCAGTCTATCTTTAGACTTCCTTACTTCTTAGTAAGGAAATAAACAATGCAAGAAAATGAAATAAAACCTTTCTTCTCGATTACGTGTCTCGTCCAAAAAACCTTCCAGCCTATACTTAGTACCCGCAATAAGCACAGCACCTAAATATCTCATCATTGACAACACAGTGGACGCTGTCGATCGTATATCATCGACAACACCGGTCCAAGGAAATACACCAACAAATCGTATCAAGCTTTCATCTCGTCCGATAAACGAATCGTCTAACCTTTACCTTCGACCAGTACTTGTAATAGAGACTGTAAATAATTCAGCAACACAGACAATGCGGGGTGCGCAGGCGCCGTATATCATCGCATCTGAGCAACAATAGTTCAGCGAGGTGCCGTACAATGCACCTGGCTGCACGCCACCGGCCCGATGCTCTGATAATGGGCCCATAAATTTTGATGCTGACTTAATGACGTACGAGTAATGCTCGCGATAGAAATTAGCCTTAGAAAGTCACTGCGTTAATGTTGCGTGTTGTTCTATTGCTCAATGCGTACTGTTTTGAAATGTAACTTGTATGTGCTGTGAGTGCACTTCAGTTGAAGAGGGTGCCAGTTGGGAAGAGCGATGACCGTTGGATACACTTAACTATTGAGCACAGTGTGGTGAAAACTGTATTAAGACAGGTGCCCGTCGAAGTGATTTTGTATGAAATTGAGTGTTTTTAAATTCCAGAGCAGAAGTATGTTACACATTTGACAGTAACAGAGTGAGTTAAAGCTATCTATAAATAAGATCACGCCCGTAATCCCCGAAGGGGTAGTCAGAGTCGAAGGGAAAGACGCGTAACCACATTCATCCAAAAATAGAACTGGAGTGGGTTAGATGTTATATTGTGAAATATCATGACAAGTGGCTAACTCGTCGCCTACACAATCACATACCCAACACCCGAAATACCATTAGTGCCCTTTACGACATGCTAGGAAAGGAACACAGTTGGCGAATTATTTTTAAGTCCCAGACCAACATGGGACAGAAAAGTTTTACAGGGTAAAGTTATCTGTTATATCTTTATTTGGGTAAATGGGTTATGCTAATGCAAATTTCATAAAAGATGGTTATCAGTTTTTACTAATATCATTACTGGCTAAGAATAATGTTCTTTTATACATACATATCATTATACATACATAACATCACGCCCGTAATCCCCAAAGACGTAGGCAGAGTCAAAGGGGTAGCAGGCCTCTTTAACCACATTCAACTAAAAATAAAACAACATGGCTTGACCAACATGGGACTTTTAATTAATTTTCTACTAATAGTGTCGACTTTAATATTAACAATTTCTATTGCATATTACAATTTATTTACTCAATGTAATAACAATAATGTCAAATAACAATAAATAACAAGCTGTTCGGTATTCATTTGATTTGATTACATATATAGGGCGTATTATTGTCATTTAAAGTAGGATTAAAATAAATCTTACGTTTAAGATTCCTATGGCCCAGTATTTACTAGTACATTAAATATCTACAGTCTAACTACTATCCAGTAGGTTGTTAGAAACGGGAAACATCCGTAATGTGTAAAACAGGATAATTTTAATCCTGTGACAAGGCACAGTAAAGTTCCCACACAAAAACTCAAAAAGGATATCCTTTGAAAAAGCTACATTACACAGTCTGTGGATCTTCGCACCTTTTTCAATTAAAGACAACGAGTTCTCGTGTGACCTCTTTGCTTTCGAACGGGAGGTTTTTGCACAAAAATGAATGGCATAGGATAGAAATCTTTCTCACGACCGCTGGGAAGCCAAGCGTTCCTGGCTTATACTCCACATGCATTAGCCAAGGTTAATCACCCAAATTCTTGACCGCTTCCACATTTAAAAGTTTAAAATGCTCATTTAAACTTTACAGTTGAAGTTTTATGTTTTAATGGCATCTCCACTCATTAGTAAGGTTTAGCCAGTGTCAATTTTAAGTATTTAAAAGGTTCGTTCACATGGTAGTTGTTTGAAGATTAATTACCAGTTTTAGGTCATTAAGGCTTTATGTATCCTTATTCCCTTAGCTAAATATTTTGAGCACTCAAGTATCGCTACTAAAATATTATTTAATTAGCTTTACATCCCAAAATTTAATCCAAATAAGTAATGTAGGCGCGAAATACTGGTAACCAAAAAAAAAAGAAGTTTTTTTTTTTCAAACTTTATAATTTATCAGAAAAACACTGGCCACGAACAGCCAGTAATAATAAAATCACATACAATATTTCCATAAACAACAATAATAATATGGGAACTGTTTAATCATCATTAAAACTCTTTACCAGCAAGAAGCAAGCCACTTAAACAGTCTATGGTTGCCTATTCCTTTTTTATGGAAATCTGCCAGTATTAAGACCGAAACCGCAAGCCTGAGTGCTCGTGGGGGGATAATTAGGGGGGAGCGGGGGCGTTGACCGCTCTTCCGCACGCCTCTCGTCACTCACTAGATGTCGCCACTCGTAAAGCTTTTATAAGCTCCGGATTTATGAGATCTAAAGATTTGTGTGCATTTGGATGTATTGCGTATTTATGACTGAGGATAATATTTGTTTAGAAATATAACATGTTAAATATAGTCGAGTGACTATTGATGTTCTCTTAATTATATCCTATATGAACGAGTTAAGAATAACGTAGAAGCATAAATGCAAATTTTATTCTTAAAGTGATTTCACGCGATTATTCTTAAAAAATTCATAGGTCTTGTAAAAAAGTTGTTGCCGACGCGCTGGCCTTATAATTTTTATAGTAATACTTTTTATTATTTTTGTATTTTTCAAGTTTAGAATTGTAATTTAATTTTGATAATAATATGAAGTTTTTTTGTCTATTAGTCTCTTTACAAATACACGTCTACACGTACACATCTTAGCAGTCTCTATTATTTATAAAAGTTAAATAACAAAGCTCTTCTACCTAACGTTTTGTCCCGTTTTGTCCAAGGATTCAGGTTATTATTTTACATAAAGGGACTGCCAGTGCTCACAATGTTTTATCTCGCTGCCATACTACTTGTATATCCGTAGGCACTTAGTTTTTTATAAACCCTGAAACAACGTGACAGACATAACGTGGAACCATAAATTGCAACTTTAAACAAACATTATCTATTTAATTCGGAATCAATTACAATGTTGAACAGTTTTTAAGAACCATTTAAATTGCCATCTTAGTGATAATATGGGTATTTTAGCAAGTTTTATTTATTACCCATCAAAGTATAATATTTAGAATATAATCCGTGTAAAATATGTCTGTTTACGTTTCGAAGTGAAAGCTCAAATCCGTGAATTAAATTAAATTTAAATTTTAAGCGTTACATTTAAATTTATGGCTAATTAAAGTTAGCTACAGAAACCCAAGTCCTCATTAATGTGCCTATGGCTTTCGACGTGGGCTATTAAACACTAAGAAACTATCCTCCTATAGGTCAGTTTCATCATCAATAGTATTTTATGGAAATCTAATATAACGCCTAACAATAAATTTTATTAAACAAGCTTAACCAAGTCACATATTGAGCTATGAAACTAAATTTCAATTTGTATAGCGTAATTCAATAAGTTGCAGTCTGGACTTCAAACGCAGATGTCTGAAGTCACGATAAGACCTCACCCGTCGAGTTGCAGTACGATTTGTCAACGATTGCGCGTGAGCAGATTGAGATACGAGGATGTCGTTCGCAGACGTCAGACGGTATTAAATGTTTTAGCTTTAATTTGTATACCTACGGGCGAACGTCAAGTTGTACAGTACTGTATACAATATTGTGTTGTTTTATACAGTATTGTTAAGATATATCATACATACAAAACCACAGTAGCTTATAATGCAACTAACAGTTGAATAATAAAATTACTTTGTGTGCAGCAAATGGTTGCGTAGCGGTTGTTAACTCAATACTAAGGACATACTAGGGTGTTGGCTCAAACCGGGCACGTACCTCAAATTTTCAAATGTATATAGATAGCTCTGGCAGCTTATTAACTATAGTACTTCTAATTTCCGTATAAAAGTGACATAAAAATCGTGTAATAGAAACAGCACACGGAACATAGCTTTATACTGGGAGCTTTTTCCTACAGAGTTATTTCATACACAGTTTGAAGTCTTTATTATTTGCTATATTGACCATTCAGCTTATTATTATAATTCAATAAATATCAGCTATCTATAAAAGCACGATTGCGATACAACAATGGAAATTAGGTATATCTAATTGTAAGTAAATATATTTTTACAAAAACAATCAAATGCAACGATGCTCAATCAATTTCGAAGACAGAGAAAAAACTTTCCAATAGCTTAGCCGGCATATAAACTTGTTCGTACACGGCCAATTTCACACGTTTGAGGAACAATCATAGCTTCCATTGTCGTACTCTACCAGCCGCTCGGCCAATATACGAAAGTTGATTGCCAATCATCGCCCGCCACACAAAGGCGATAAAAAGCCCAGATCCAATCCGCTTGTAATTCTGTTTGATTATGATTATACGGCGCTTATTGAGGCAATTATGAGCGAAGACGAGGTATCGTCTATTGTAAACGTCAATTAACAGTTTGCGTCATACGCGGCAGCCGAATCGTGGGAAAGTCGACCGATACGGGTAAAATATTTAATCGGGCATTTCGCAAGCCGCAATGGTATATGGTAATGCCGTCTCTATTCGGCCAGCATTGTTCGGTAAATCGGTTCTGCGCCGGGGGCAAACGCGGTTTAGACATTACATTATAATGTCCAAAATTTCATGCGTCCTTAATGACGGAAAGCCGTCTCCGCGGGCGGCGCGTAATGAATATTTAATTGCGTCGAAACATTTGGAACCGCCACAAAAGTGGTTCTAGCTTTGTTAGCTAATAATTACGTCGGTGATTATGGGGCATTGGGGACGCGGGCCGAGGTTTGTCTACTTTGTAACGGATTTAAATTGACGGGGACGTTTTTAAAATCGGAACGTGATTTCGACTTGGTGCTAGCTAGGCTATGACCATTCGAAAAAACTTTGTTTACTTAAAAATAAAGTTGAATAGCCTCATCTAATAGAACAGTTAAATCTTGCCAAGTCTGTCTTGACTGGCCCGTTGGTCAAGTGGTTAAAGAGCCTGGCCACAAACCAAGGGTCGCGAGTTCGAATCCCGCTAGGGGCAAATGTTTCGTGTGATGAACATGGACATTTGTACTCGAGTCATGGATGTTTATAAACGTATTTAAGTATGTCCATCTGTTCACCTAGTATGCATAGCACAAGCATAAGCTTAGTTTGGAATTAGGGAATTGGTGTGTCAGTCTGGAGAATTTATTATTATTTATTATATTATTATTATATCTATGTCTACTCGCCTTATTATATATGGTAATTGTCAAGTAAGTTATTTGAGACGACAATAAAATTATTGGGATATTTGTATTATCAGCGATGCCGATTGAAATCTTCTTACCGCATTAAGATACCTATTTGGAATGGAGCGTATAATATCAGATCCTTATCAATTCTACAGCCATACCTTGACCTATAGTTTCGCTCGTTCCCAGCTACGCCCTAAACCGAGTCCTACTCAATAATCCACTTAGATTAATTGCATAAAGATTTTAAGGCTAACCTGGATGGAATGAAAATAGAATGCCAATAAAATGACCGTCTCTAAACGAGTGTAATCTTGTATTTTTTAATAAATTCCATTAATGTTTTCGCTTCAGAACATTTAGTGTTTTCATATCTTTATCTTTAAAAACGTTGCTTTTATCTATGAAGTTTAATCTCTCCAGGCGTATTAAGTAGCACAAGAGTATTCCGAGTCAAAACACACAAAGTTACTAGTGTTACAAAAAATACACACAGAAGTTGGTCACCTCGTTGAGTTAATGTAGACAAACACTGCTGATAAAAGCAGTTAAAGCAATCAACCTAGTGATATTCAATTACGGAGAAATTACATTAAAATCGCATTGCTACATCGCTGATATGTATAAGGTAAATGTTAGTCGAACGTGTGACTAACCTATGCAAATTGCACTTACAATGAATAAGCACAATTGGTACTCCACTGCATTTCTAATTCGAATGTCCTCGTCGATTGCTTTTCGAAAGCAGCTTAATCAAAAGTTGGATTGAGATCGAATTTATGACATGTATAGAGCAGTGGCTAGGCTCGATTTTGTTTAATTTAGGCTTACACACACACACACACACACACACATAATATCACGCCTATAATCCCTGAAGGGGTAGGCTTACAAACCAGCCAGCCCTTTCGTGCGCTCGTAAGTGGCTAGCGTAGCCAATTTTAAAATATTTTAAAATACATTTACTTTAAAAGGTTATTAACGCCATACACAAATGAAACTTTTAAATAACACATTATTGAAGACATTATTCCCTCTAAAGTTTCAACTCTTCATAAAATATCTTTAACAATTTTAAAACCACTTCGTATTTACTCCATTGTTGAAAATGTGTATAGGTAGCATTGAATTTGGACAGTTTACCAGAAAAAAGGTATCAACTATACCATTTCAATAAATGACACACTGTCTTAAAATTATTTTAAAAATATGTAGTTGTAAGTATTTATTATATAGACACTTATTTCTAATGAAATTATGACATAAACTGTTATAACGCCAAACGGTGTCTCAATATTCAAACACGATTAACCGACTAGGCAACATCAAAATGATTCTCACAGCCTTTAAAAACGTATATAAAGATACGTCTACACGTGTAATGTATTTCGTACCGCTCGTCGGTATGTCATTGCCTTAACGGTACTCGGATGGATGCTATGACTCCGCAAGTTTCGTACATAATTGAGATCGGCTCTAAATATACGTGCTTATGCAATTACCTTTATACGTCACGACCGACTATCTAAGTCATTCTGATGCGGATGGGCCGAACGGTATTTCAAATTAAAGGCTCCGTGTATTCTTTTGTTTTAATTGTTAATGCTGAGATTTCAAGGGCGGATTAGTAATTTTAAAATGCGCATGTGAAGGAAAAGTCATGAAAATACTTGCTTAATAATAACTTAACAGTAACAAATTAAGTAATAACTTTACAAGTGGAAATAGTGAAAGAAACATTTATTGGACGCACAATGATTAATACATACACAAGAAAACAAGTATTTGATACTTGACAATTATAATAGTACAAAAAGAAGAATAAAGATAAACAGAAAGCAAAAGATTGGCCCCTGCCTTAAGATTATGCTACTGCGGCGTCAGGTTAACGTCGCAGGAGCGCTGGCACTCTGGCGGGACCGATTTAGTGGACTTCAATCGACTTATTTCGTTTCGAATTATGGGTGCATAAAAACAATGTTCATTAAGATTGC
The DNA here is from genome assembly GCA_951394215.1 of Glyphodes perspectalis. NCBI lineage: Eukaryota > Metazoa > Arthropoda > Insecta > Lepidoptera > Crambidae > Glyphodes > Glyphodes perspectalis. Next base: position 14,742,555 of record OX596202.1, on the reverse strand, counting down.
AGAATAGGTGTCAGGGGTATTCTCATACTGTACATATTACACTCGAACCAACAAAGAAATTCCAAGATTTCCTAACGCAGTCCGGTAAGCAAACCAAAATATGCATAAAACAAACAGACTCAACGAACAGATTTAGTAGTAGAGTTACATAACATTATCAAGCTAAATGTAGGTACCCAGATAGACCTACTTATACAAAATGGTGGCATTGCACAATATCAAATTACTTCATCCATTAACGACGACCAAATTCGAATAACCAATTCGTACCTAAAACGTGTGCAAGATGTACACTCGAGAATCCAGCGCTCTAAATTTAAATTACAGATTGCAAAATATGATTTACTCCCATGTCCAAGCAAGGACGATTTACAGCCGCTCACATCAAAAGTGCAATACCGAGAAACGTACTCTAGTTGGAATTGGATTAAATAATCATGGTTAAAGCGGAATCCTCCGTAAAACGCATCTGGACGCGAAACACGAGTGAATGCCAGCAAAAGCTGTGTAGTACACGTCGTAACGACTGGGTTACGATGCCGCGACGATCGATAAAACACCGATCCGACATAAAAGGGGCACGGTAAAGTCCGAGTTCTCAGCGAAACCATAAATTTATCGTAACGAGATCGCTCCCAAGTGGCCCATTCGCCGAATCGGGAGGTGTAAATTAATGATGATTCAAATTTTTCGTTCATGTTTGAACTAGCACCTCTCATGTTTTTTAATTGAAAGCAGCTTTGATTGATCGCATAATGTTCGAATGTTTTGATTAATTGCGTATTTTATGTGATAATACTATCAGCTACTTAGAATATTAATGGGAATTAACGAACCAAGACGAAACGAAATTCAATTTCTAGAGTTTTACTTAGATATTCAGAAGCTCACTGAGTCACGAATTAAAATATTGTTATTTTAATATTAAAATTTATACTGTAATTCCAACTTTAGTCATAAACACAAAGTAAATTTTGTTTATCTGTAACGTTTTCATGTCTTAATTACCAATCCGATGATCATAATAAATATGGTTTATTTTGTCCAGAAAAAGTTAAAGGTGGATAGAGTAACAATAGTCTAGCAATAATCCGGGTTTACAAAATTTACATTATTGCTAGCAAAGCCGCGAGAAAAAGCTTGTTCCTGCTAGTTCTACTCTTGAACGATTGTACCGAACATTTGCATAACACCCTACATTTAAACTCGAGCAATGAGCATAGAGAACGCCATGTAAAACAGGACCAAGGCACCTGCAGTTAAGTGGGCAAGTAGTAATAAGTAAGTGTGTTTTCGAGTTTCCCACGCCACGATTCGCGGTGAGATACCGGTGTAACTGCGAGATAAATCAGATAGCGTTGTCGTCGACGAGTCCTCATTACACGTCAGAATTACCAGCAACCAAATGAGGACGGAATTACGTTGCGTTTCGCTAAGGTCGGCACTCGGCGCTCGTGTGTGCCGTATCATAATTAGAAGTTACGAGTACGGCCTTAGTATACTTATGTATGCATACGAATGGCAATGAATACGAAATTCATCTTCCTAGCGTTATGTCCCGTGTTTAGACGGGGTCCGCTTAGACCATGATCCAGGATTTAGCGAGTCTGGTAATTACATTGAAGCGACTGCCGATCTGACATTCGTAACCCTAAGACAGGGGAACTAGACAATTTTTGGATTATGGTTACAAATCCAAAGTTGTTTGAATTTGCAGGTTTCATCACGATGTTTTCCCTCACCGCCGAGCTAGTGGTATAAATACGTATATAGATTTGAAAAATCCGGAGGTACGTGCCCGGGTTTGAACCCGCACTCCTCGGTTAAGAGGCGCGTGTCCTTACCATTGAGCTACCACCGCTCTATCTAGGTATCTAGGCAATGAATACGAAATTATGATATCGAAATTATCTAAATACAACACTTAATCTTACAATGTTATTGTTATCCGTTACCTTATATAATAATTAGTAACCAGGGAATAGATGTGCTAGTCTAAACAGTTAGCTTTGACCCGTAGCTGTGCCCGCGTGCACTGCGGTCTGTTACAAACTCTAACACACATCACGTGGTATTATTGAATTTTCGATAAAAAAAATAGCTCTTAATTATTTGCATAGCGTTGGTTGGCATATGTAATTTCATCACAGTAACATAAGTGGTCCAATCGTAAAAAGATATAGTTCTATAGACAGAGTTACTTTAGTAATTGAGGATTTCGTGCCCAAATAGTTTTCATAGATTTCTCTTAAGCATTAATGTTACTACCATTCTAGCAGTCGTACTGAGAGCGTGTCAAAACGAATCCCCGGCCGGTAATGAGCCGGGCTCGTGGCCCGTGATTCAGCTCGCCGGACTAGATTGTGTTGGCAGGATGGCCGTTTTTATAATCTGTAATGCCATCGCGGACGGCCGCGGGAAAATTATCGCCGAGTCTGTAGAAATATTGCCCTAAAATAAAAATATATGGGTGCCTGTGTGTTGTGATAATTCATAACAATATGTTGTACTATCAAGTATAGACCTTGCTTACCACCTCCCACTTTATTCAATGTAAAACTGTTTAAATCGGCTTCTATTAAATTACGATTTATATTTACTCTTACATAAAAATACGATTTCTTACCGATACAATATCGCTCGAGGATATATTTATTTGACAGTTTGTTTTTAAACAGCCAATGAATGTAACTGGGTTCTGAAAATAAAAAAAGCTAAGTAGTTGATACTCATATGACAGTAGTTGATACACATGTAACCTTGGAAAAACTAAAGAACAGGGAAACGTATTCTGTTTAGATTTACAAACAAACGATTGTTAAAACTATTGATTAAATAATTTATATAACTAAATTTTTCAACTTCTTATACAACATTAGTAAAGGTACAAAAAAGATATATTCTTAAGGAAGCCCACCTATTATCTAATATCACATGCTTACTAATAATCACGAACTTATACAGCAAGTCAATATAGCTGTAACTAGAAGTAATAAATTCAATGTCACATCATTAAATTCCAAGTTCAATCAGACTAAACTCGGCGACCACGCTACCGCGCAGCCCCGAGTTATTTCATCTGGTCTGTGGTCAGCCTTGGCTCACCGGACGGAACCCCGGCTCTCACGATATTATACAATAGGCCTAGGAACAGGTTCCGTCGGCACGTTTAGGGGAGGCACTCGACTCGCCCGACTAATATTAATGATCCAATGTCTTTGTCTTATTTCGAAGCGTTTTGGTAAAACAACTAGATTCAGTATGAATAGTCGTAATGTTTGCGTAAATATTATTATGTTTTCATTTATAGGAGTAAAAACAAAATCTTCTACATATAAAAATGTCAGTAGGAATGTTGACAAGCTACAGAGATCAATCTTAATTTTAGGCAAATTCACTTTAACCCTAAATCAATCGTCATTACTAATTATTTAAAATAAAGATTTTAATTGCTTTTGAAATCATTGAGCAGTTATTTTGGCGCATGCGACATTGCAGTTTCATAATTTTATTGAAATCTATAAAATTCAGTTTTGCTAGGTTGAAAAATTTAATAATGTCAATTGATTGGTGGAGCCACACAACCTCTCCAAAAAAATTCAATGAGCATTGGCAATATTATTATTAGATTATGGGACAATAGAATTACCGTTTTCATGCAATAACCTACTCCTCCTAATGTGAAAGTGTGTGGCGATGTTTAAATGTTTACGGCACTTTCACGAATAAACGGCTGAATTCTGTATACAAATCCGACTTAGCCCGGATTATCGTACGCAACTGCTCATATATCAATATTTAATTAAGTTCTTATACTTTTAATAGGAATCCGGTGTATCCATAACATTATTTACATACTAAACTTTTCCTCATATGCATCAAACTCTAATAAAAGTCTAACAACAAAGAGAATCTCGTTTATTCATCTGCCAATTAATAGAATTTCCTAGCTGTCGCGTCGGCCTCGTTAGGCGTCTAACAAGAATTAATAGGAATAACTGACTTTTTCCCCAGTTGGTTAATTACCCCAGAACAGTGTTACTCGTTATAGCAGTTACCGCCCGTTAGACTTGCGTCTGGTCTACTAATCCGAAACTAAACCGTTTGCAAGCACGACAGTTGTTAGCCCGGTATACTTTTAAATGTTTATTTATTAAAATGTTACATTTAATCTGATTTAGACAAATGAATAAGTCAGCAGAATTGGTAACTCGATGTAGGTACTTTGTGGAGTTCATTTATTAAAATGTTACATTTAGTCTAATGTAAACAAATTGGTGGTAAACGGATATCAGTACGATACCCCAGTGTATACTACTTGAAGTCCATTTATCGAACTGTTACATTTAATCTTTTTGCACTTCAATGGTAAACGAGATAAATAACACAAACGGCAATAGCCTAGTATACTTTTGCAAGTACAATTAGTTAAATTTTACATTCACTACGTCTGAATGGATAAATTTAATTCTAAGTTATACCGTTTTCCACATAATAAGTCACTAAATTATACAATAAGTCAGCATGTTTGCGTTTTAAACTACAATTATTGGAATGTTAAAGTCCATCGTCATAATTGGACGAATCCGGGGAAAACCGTACAACCGTACGGTAATTCACTATTGTGATTTATAAAAGTACATGCTAGTAAAAAATATTTTAATAGATTCGATAACTTAACAAAGTCTGTTAAGATACTTTTGAATTTTAATTAATATACTAATAAGCAACCTCCAGACGTATGACAAATACATGCCTCTAACAAGTAGGTAATGCCTATTAAAAGATGTATTACAGTAGGTCATAAAAATATTATCTTTTCATAAACCACTTATGCAAAATAAATGTTCATGTTTTTAATTTTTCGAAAAAATCGTAAAATATTTTACCATAATACCTTTTATAGTATTCAAATTACACAAAATGAGAAAAAATAAGGTTGTATAGCAAAATTTTTCGTTTCTGATGAGAAATTAAAATTACGAATACGAGTATTTTATTAATTTATCTGACTCTCAGAATATATTAATGTTAATTTATGGAGCATCCGTAGCCACTTAACAAACATCATAATAAAAATGACATATAAACGTCAAATTAAAAACATATTTCTCCGTTAACACACACGTTCTCCATATTTTATTGGACACAACTCACGATTTTGAGTAAATGCTAATATGAATACTCGCTAATACGAATACTTGCTAATACGAATACTTGCTATTACGAATACTTGCCAACACATATTGCTATTCAGCGGGTGCTGTCACCAATTTACATTTGACTTGTAAAACAGTCTATCGGCAGTAGGCATAAGCTGACTAAATGAAATATGCGGTGATATTTCGCACTCCATTCGAATACTGAGTTTGAAAGTCAGGGCTGACGGTGGCTGTTTTTAATGAAAAGTAGTTTTGGCCGCGACTTCGTCCGCATTTTAGTCCCTTAAAAACAATATTTTTAATAAATTAAAAGGATCATCTCTATTTTTAACCGGTGAAGGAAAATATTCCAAAAGGAACTTTTATGGAAAATTTCATACTTTTTGAGACAACTTTTAGTAGTGTTTAGTAAAAAAGTTGATCTCTACATATGACTCATTCATGTTAATCATATAAAACTAGATCGTTTAATTTTATTACAGTCCCTGCACTAATACATATCTTATCAAAAAGCTTTAAATCCAACCGGCGATAGAGTTTTGGGTAAATACATTTAATTATTCGAAACGCGATAATCATTCTCGGTAAATCCAGAATCATGCTCTAAAGAACGGGACACAACGCTGGAATGCTACATCTTCTTATATATAAAAATGAATTGCTGTCCGTTAGTCTCGCTAAAATTCGAGAACGGCTCGATCGATTTGGCTGATATTGGTTTTAAAATACTTGTCATCTTTCAGAGTTTTGTACGGTAAGACAATATGGGAACATTGCGAGAAAAATAATAAAGAAAATCCGAATACGGGGCGTTGCGAAGCGCGCCGGGTCAGCTAGTCATGTATAAAATAAATCATTCATTTAGGGTCAACCCTACACGATAAAGGTATAATAAGTAGGGCCAAGTTGATAAATCAGTATCTGGGCTGATCGTGAGCAGGGCTCAGCCCTTCGTGGCAAATGTCAGCGCGCCACTTGTTCTACACCCTGCGCAGTGTCATCGAAGTACGGTGTATGCATGCCATTTTATTTATTTAAGACATTGGACAGGTAACGAGTATGAAAGTTCTTTAACAGCTTGAGTATTTCCCAATTTACGAAACCGGAACTGCCAAGTTAGACTTTTGGGTATATAAAACTGACGTCTTATAAACCATATCTACGCTAACCCCGTAACATCTATAGGATAGAGATTTTTTTTATTTAAACTATTATTTTGAACTAATTTTCGATCAATAGAAAATCTGTTTGCACTGTAAGTATTATATTATTATATATATCAACATTTTGTAAATTACAATACTAGACACGAATAACCATAAAACATATCTTATCTTTAAAGGCCATAGACCTTACATATAGAAATATAATAACCGACAGGTTGATGAGTATATTTCAACTTTCAACAAGATTTCAATCGAGAAAAGTAAATACAGTTATAATTAGATAGGAGTCTGCAACCTCATTAAAAATATGTACCCGAGAGCCCAAAGGTATCATAATCATTATAAACATAACTAACAACAAATTATCTAGACGACAAATTGTAATTAAGCAGTTACCGGCTACCGTTCGCCGTTTCACACATTAACCGGGTGATTAATGCCATTTGCTTTGCACTATCTGTTGTATATCTAATGAATCTAAGCCGACGATTAATCGAAATATACCCATTAACCTTAATCAATTATGACACGAGCGATAGTAACGTCGTAAATATGGAAGTCAGCGCTTTGTCCGAGATATTTATGGTATCCGTTTGCATGTCCTACTGGTGCCGATATTGTCCGTGGATATGCAGATTGCGACCGCTTTTAGCGAGAAAGATTTTGGAACGGGTCCACAGACAATAAACAGGTCCGGAAAGGGAAGGACGATGAGCGAAACGCAAACGTTCTGCGCATCTATGAATTGCTTAATTCATAGACGCGCAGAGAATTAACTATGTTTGCTACTCCACATGTGGTAACTCAGTGCTCTAACGCTTTGGCTGCAACGATGCGCACTGCACAGGTCTTGTAGGGTCAAGAGCCGACTTTACCAGACGCCTTTTACACACGGCAGAATTTTGAGTTAGTTCAAAGCCGGCGCAGTGAGTTATGCCCGAGTCATTTATTGTGTTGACCCAAACATTCTGTTGCGTCACTCATGCTTGTCTCAATTAGATGTAGAAGAGTCTTTACGGGGATCTGGAATAGATTATGCATTACATAGTAGTGACATACATTAGTGACTGGCCCGTTGGTCGAGTGGTCAGTGACCCTGGCCACGAAACTAAGGGTCGCGGGTTCGAATCCCGCTAGGGGCAAATGTTTCGTGTGATGAACATGGACATTTGTACTCGAGTCATTGATAAACGTATTTAAGTATGTCTATCCGTTCCCCTAGTATCCATAGTACAAGCATAAGCTTAGTTTGGAACTAGGGAATTGGTGTGTCAGTCTGACAATTTATTTCATTTGTAATCCGCCATCAACTAAGGCTAATGCATTGGTACATATTTACATAGCTAACGAATCGTTTTGACAACACAGTTGGCAACTGTGTTGGGAAATCTATAAGGAATACAATATCTCGACTTCATCATCTTCTTCCTAGCGTTATGTCCCGTGCTTAGACGGGGTCCGCTTAGACCATGATCCAGGATGTAGCGAGTCCGGTAATTACATTGAAGCGACTGCCGATCTGACCTTCGTAACCCTAAGATAGGGGAACCAGACAATTTTTGGATCATGGTTACAAATCCAAAGTTATTTGAATTTGCAGGTTTCATCACGATGTTTTCCCTCACCGTCAAGCTAGTGGTATAAATACGTAGATTTGAAAAATACAGAGGTACGTGCCCGGGTTTGAACCCGCACTCCTCGGTTAAGAGGCGCGTGTCCTTACCATTGAGCTACCACCGCTCACCGATACAATATCTCGACTTAATTACACTAATATGTGATATCGCTTATCCATTCGGTCAGTACCGGTGTAAGTTTTTTCCTTGTTTGTTTACAGAGGAATTCGAATCAATATCGATTATAATTGTAAGCGTTAAAACTAATAGGTATACAATATTGCAATGTTTACATTTATTATTTCACCCGCGTAGTTCCCGTCCTCGTAGGAATACGGGGATAAAATAAAGCCTATGTTACTCGCTGATAAAATAGCTTTCGATTGGTGCAAGAATTATTCAAATCGGCCCAGTAGTTTCGGAGCCTATTCAATACAAACAAACAATCAATCAAATCTTTCCTCTTATTATTAGTATAGATAAGGTACTTAATGTGGTCAATCGGCACACCAAGTACTAACTTTTATTAAATAAGACTTTTACGGATATGTATAGGTAAAAACTTTGTTAAAGATAGATTTAACTTAACGGCAACACTTAAAGAATCCTAAACTAAGTTATATTTAGTCAATAACAAAGAAAGCTTATGGCAACTGTCGTGTTCTTTTCCAAGTAATGCCAGTAGGCGCGTAATAAGAGGCACTCCAATTCTCTCGGTCTCTTTACTTCCAAGTACTCAATTTACTGCGAACTACCGGCTTTACAAAGAAACAACTGTAAATTTCGTGATGTTTACTGTTTAATTAATTTCTACTGTGGTTTTTGCACGCCACTACACATAACCACTTCAATAATGAAATTAAATAAACCGGTGAGCGCGGCAACTTCATATTGTTTCTAAGATTAGAAAGCCGCTAAGCGTAAATAATTAAAGATATTTAATTATAGATTTCGCTTTATTACTGTATATTAATATATTATTTTTTGAGTTTTACTACATGCCGCTTTCAAACAAGTGACCACAACTATTGTATAATTTCCTCCGAACAGTTATAGTACCCAATACGTCAGCACTTTGTTCACATTGACATCCACTATAGCTTATTAATATTGACTTGACTCATGAGTTATACTGATAGAAGATTAATTAACACAAACAGAAGTGTATACATTTAAAATTTATCACCTTGCTTCACATACCGCGTAATGACGTCCCTATTGAAATTTATTATCTATCAAACTACAAAAACTTCATTCACTCTTTGACTTTATCACTTTATTTGATCAGCGGTTTGTGAGGTCGATTCGCATAACAATTATGCTTGAAATAATTTGTTAATATTTACAAATATTACTCTGTTTATGTATACTGACTCATACTTTTACACACTCTTCAACCATCAATCGACAACATTCCTATAGCATGCGAGGTATCCATTAGACATTAGCTCTCATAACCGCTACAAAAAATATGAATACCTGCGAAAGTAGCTACGCAATATCCGCTAAGGAAGGCCCTTCACTCGAACAATTATTGGACAAAGGGCCGGAACAGTTGCGCTGTTGCAACGGGCATCAGCGAGCGTGTCATTATTAGAGGCGACCATTCCGAGGAGACCTTCCGCCCCCTGCTGAAACCTTAAACGAGAAAGAACGGGTTGCTAAGGGCTATCGAATGACCCTTCGGACGCTAACAGAGTTTATAGGTTGATTATTTGAAAGTTACATGGAACTTCGATTCACATTGTTTTATTAAACTAGACAAACTACTGTTTTGGCGTATTTATCTTCCTTGTATTCCTTTAAATTCTATTCATAACTGTTACATTGACGACATTTTCCGCACACGTATTAAACTATAGCCAGTTATCCTTATCATTCATTACATTAAAGTAACAAAAAAGTGTTTCTCCAATATTGTAAAAGATAACGTCTACTTCTGTCCGTTTTTTGCCTTTAAACAGAATCGACAGCCCTAAAACGTAGATTTTGAGAGCTCCACCAATTCTGGCCACGAGTCTAAAATCTCGAGCGTCTGTGGTGGCACAGTTTCTCCCAATTACATCGTCTCTAGCCAGCCATTGGCCGAGGAATCCGGCCTGTCGTGACTATGATAAAAAACTGACGCAAATTGTCGATACGCCTCGTGCACACAATTTCATGCTCCGACTTCTAAGGAACAGTCTAGATTCGTCATAATTTCGACAATAATGTGAACGAACTGGTTTCGGTGGGCATGTTTCAAAATCCTCGTTAAAACGCTCATTTGACTTGACACGTTTCGTGCACTGTAGGTAAAAATTGTGCCGCGATATCAAAACGCTCGGTGCAAGTATAATTGCATCACATGAATTACTGAGTTTTCCTAATTTGCTGAAATATTGCTAAAAGAGTAAGTCGCAGTGTTCACTTTTGCGGAATTAAATCATATGAAAATAATGACAAGTTTCTTATTTTTTGGAAATTATAAAATCTTGAACTTCATAGTTGTCGTATTAATTACTAAGAAACGTTAAAAACCAGACTAAACTTAATCAGCCTTAATACAAAAGGTTAGTACATATTCGGTTGAAACATAGTGTAAAAGTAGCCGAATCATTTAAGAAAATGCTAGGTACTATCCAAATAAAACAATGAGAAAACCATTTAAAAATTAGATGTATTAATTGGGCTTTAAATTTAAGTCGCTTCTTATTTTCTTGATAAGACAGAAAAAGAATAGAACGAGAGATAAATATAACGTTCAATTATACATTCAAGATGATCCTAATCAGTTTATTTATCACTTAATTATTCAGAATATATATCCAATTATGTGCAACTTTATAGCTCGCTTTCTTAATGACCTTACTTATGCGATTTATCCAGATTTATCTACTCTAGATCAAAAGATCAACGATCTAGTTCATCACTGTTAAAACCAAAAGCTGTCAGTTTTAATTAATTAAAAGTCGTGAAATCTAGTACTAATGATTATTTAATGGCTCATCGCCATGTCGGGGACGAGCTTATTCAATTCTGTTGTTCTAATTTGTATTTTTTGGTAACATTCATCATTGACAAGTTCATCCAAGTTTAGATACTAGTCTACAGCAAGCGTATATCGGGCTATTCTTTTTTGTATTAGAGTTTCTTTATCCGCCAGTTGAACTACTATTTCCGGCCATTTCAGTCTTTCTACTGTTTTAACATTGTGATTTCATTGTCTATTTTCGCAACGTCAGATAAAATGCCAGACTGTAGGTTCCCAGCCCGTAGCCTAATGTACCAACTTAGAACGCGAGTGAAGTACTTTATGAGCAATAAATATCTCTCAGCCACTAAGTGTTCCTATCATAGACCTACATGACTTCCTGTAAAACTACTACTTCATGCATTTACAAAACAGCATACGTTCTAGCTACGACATCTTGCAAAACTGCAACATCCGATTGGAAAATATAATCCGATCGATCTAGCTGTCTATCATACCGTTCTCATATAACTCGAGGATGCTTAGAATATGTTGTACTTAAGTTAAGCATAAGTAAGCAGTAACCAACTGATTGACTGATTTTTTATTGACTCGATGGCGTATTCGGCATGACTCTGTCCTATGCGCCAAGGGTTGTGAGTTTGATCTACACTCAGGCCAAACATTCATGTGATGAATACTTGTGTTTTTGTATCTGGGTGTTAATATCTAGTATATAAGTATGCATTTGTAAAATACTACTACCACCATACCTATACCACTGATGAATCTGATATCCATAACACAAGTGCTTAAGCTCCTTAGCTCGGAAAGATCAACGTATGTGAAATTGTCTGATATCTATTTTTTATTTATATCTTCGCTTAGCTTTAAGTGGTGGTGATACTCGCCGGCAATGATCTTGGACATTTGTCTTGCTGAAAGGTCACGTGAGCCGCCATTGTTAGTCATTAGCACTACGCCCCGCCCATGTGAATCACATCTTCACGTCTCTGTCTTACTACAAAAACTACACCAGTCAAACACGGCATCGCATTTAGAATAAATATTATAGAATTTGTTTCTGTTTCACGATTTTGTTATCATGTGTGATATAACTCGAATTTAAGTATATGATAATTGGAACGAATTAGTAAAGCATCGACAAGAATTTAGCGTCAATAGCTGTGCGTCCTTCGGTTAAGGTGAATATGAAGATGATAGAAATGAGAACTTAAACAAACTGGACCATGATTCTTCTTAAAAAATCGTAGCATTGAGCACAGCAATACCTGAGAAAGGTGCATTTAAACTGTCGAAGTAAACATCACAGTAAATACAGATTGGTATGGACACGTAGGTACCCCGCAAATGAGGAATGCTAGTTCAATTTTGCCTCTGGCTTATAAAAACCCAATTACGAGAAAGCATCTGCAGAAAACTCGTACATCCAAATATCATGTTCCAATTTATCTGGGTTTTCTATTTAAGATATACACAATTCTGGTGATGGTTACTTCAACGTAATCCTACAGAGGCTCCAATAGGATCATAGTCCAAGTGGTTTCTTAATAAGAACGGTACATAACGCCAAAAAGAAAGTGTGATAAAATTTTTAGGAGACTTGACGATTTAGTCAAATGTTTATTTAAAAATCCATTTAGTTCCAGTGTCCAACCGCCCTTATCGACTGATTGTCGATAGCTATCTCCGGTCGATTCGACGCGGGGACGCGAAGCGCGCGTGACGACGACGATTAGAAATCTCGTCTCGGATGCCTGTCCACCGCTCGACTGATCGAATCGGCGTTCCATTTTAAACTAATCGACTGTTAATGCACTCGAGTGATGCCGACGAATTGGTTCATTTCTGAAATTTTTGATTTATGTTGCATGCTGAAGTTGAGTTTTAATAGTCAATCAAGTTCTCACATTATCACGAACGTCATGATTCAGAATATCGTTAATTGCTAGCTAAGCGTATATTAGTATTTATTTTTGTACGTGAAGAATGCCTTTACGCACTGTCAAAGTAGACCTGAAGAACCTACAAGGTTGTCTTGGGCTCGGAACTCGGATAGCAACACCAGTTCCCCTACCGATTAAACCTCACGGCTGCCATTTTTCGGGCGATGAACGCAAAACTATCGGGATCCCCACTGTCAAAGTTCGCACGAAAAGTGTACGCAGCGCGCGCTGCCGCCTTGCGGCCCATCTCGAGAGAGTGGAATTCTCCCTCAGACACATAGTGCAGTATGTACGACAACGCAAATAGCTGTGTGACCCGTATCCTAACGGAAAGAGACGAGTTGTCGTCTTCTCCGGGGACGATTAAATGCTTGGAGGCTCCCCCGCTAGCTCTTACGACACCAAAGGCCCTTTTAGTCACCTCCTACGACAGGCAGGGATACCTCAGGAGTATCTATACCAACCTTAGAATGGTTAATTTTCTTTTTAACACGCATTTTTTAAATTATGGTTGATTATTTGCATCTATTATAAACTTTCACGCTGAATTAAACAATTGGCATATACGATTTCATAGATGACCATAGAATCAGGAGGGCGAACCTACATAAATCAGTTGAAATCGTTGTACTTTCTTGTGTTTAAAATGGGAAACTCCAAAAACTTTGCATCAACAATCAATATTGTTATCTGAATTGATAGGATAAGTTAGAGTTTGCTATTAAATCTAACAAAAATAGCTTTAACACTGCAAACCATGAGTTGGAATGTATACTATGTGCTACTGTATGACCAAGTGTGTTATGTCATGACAAGCTTTCCAAAGTGTATATTTCTTGCACTGCATCATCCATCATATTGTTTGCAGAAATGTTAGTGTTAACTGATGTGACGAAATAGAAAATTGGTATTCTACTATACAGTGAAATTGTTAAATCGACGTACATTCACTTCACATCCAAGGGCTCAAAAAAATTATCATAACTGTATCACGCATCATCTCAAGGCTATGTTTATTCGAAACTCACTCGTACACATTATAAATCCATAAGCAAATTCTCCTAATGCCGGCTAGTTACGAAGATGGGCTGTCATTATAGGTAGAATAGCGCATAAGTGTATGTTTTGGAGATGTCATCGACCTTGGCTTGGCAAGTTCAAAGATTCGAGGAGGACATTTGTTCGGCAAGGTCAAGAGCGGCACGTTGCTATATCCAATAGTGAAGTTTCGTGTCACTAGACAGACTCATGCAAGCATTTTAACCATTTAGACAGAACATGTGCTCAAGCTGTCTTGGATCCTTTGTACTCTGCTGACAATAATTTGCATGACAGTTACAAACTATACGATGTCGATACAATTTCAATAAGGGAAAAGAAAACTTTAGCTTAAGAGATCTATGGAGTAAATAACATTAATATAAATCTCTTTAATATGATTGAATTGAAATCACTAGCTTGTAAAATAAGTATTTCGAATGACATATTTAAAACGATTGTTAATTTTACTATTGACTACAAAGTAAAACTAACTATTTAAGTATGTAGTATACCTATCATCATTCCTAGTGATAGATACACCACTGTTACATTTAGACTTTGTTAGATTGCAAGAATTTAAATTTAAAAATTCTATTACCAGTTCCCAGAAACATCAGAAACATTTCAAGCAACTTAAACCTACGTGACTACAAAACATTTTACATTTAAACTATTTCTTTAAAACCCGACAGACAGTAGACCAGGAAAATAACCAAGCGGCCAGAGACCAGGTTTTTTCAGTTCCATCCAATATCAAAAATTCGTTTTGTCACGGAGCAACGCGCGGCGCGCCGGAGCGAGGCGGGCCGGGGCAAAAACTCGCCTATTCACAGCGTTATAATAGAGCGGCGATGCACACCGACCGCTTAGATACGCCCGCTCTACCTACAGTGCCGGCTTTAGGGGTGGGCGAAGCAGGGCCCCAGGTCTCAAGAACTTGATTTAAAGAGGCAACAAGTCTGTCTGATCGAGCTAGGGGTGAGTAGGGGTCAGTCCGGTAGGTAGTAAAGGCCGACTTCAGCCAACTACCGTGGTCCTCTCAAAAAAAAATATTTTCGAGCACCCCCTAAAACTCGTCTACAACACGAGGCTTTACGAAAGATATGATTCGATATGTAGTAAGGCGAAATTGAGCATGCAGTGAGTGGGGCGCCACATAAATCTCGCCCAGGGCGCCTTAAATCATAAAGCCGACCCTGTCCATAGACGGAATAGAGGTGGTAGGTAATGGAAGTATAAATGTTGGAGAGGCTGTGTTTAAACAAAATAGACACTAGAACAACGAAATGAAGAGAATTGAGTTGCAATGCATAAATAGAAATTATTATCAGTATTGTGATGGAGATAAATGATTGAGTAATGTTTCCAAACGAAAAATGCTTAGAAGCTGTTCAGAAAACCAAACATTGTTTTTTCATTCATTCAACTTAGTCTTCTTATATGTAAATCATATAAGTATGTGCCGTGAAACTTACGATAAATTTGATAGATACAAGGCGCAAACGAAACAAAATTATTATCTTGCAGTTACATAGAACTGTAGATATATATAGACATTTACAAAGAAAAGAAGAAATAACCAGTTGTAAACAAGGTGGAAATAATTGTCATTTAAGTAGGCTTGTCATAAATATTGATAACTTTAACACAAGGACTTCTCAAAAATCACGAGGCAAAAGGCAATGACCTTTGAATGCAACGTATATTGATACAGGTGGCTTATACATTATTATGTAGGTGTTTATGAGTTTTTAACATATTATTAACGTTTGAACATTTGTGTCTTATAATATCATTATAGATATCAGGAATTATATATTCTAATGATTCACATCATGCATGCCATTAGATTGAATATCTGATGCGTTTGATTAAAAGCACATAAAAATCTATCAAATTACTTTGATTACAATGCTCTACATTGCTATAGCATTTTAGTACTGTCTTATGCTAGAGTGGTAAAATCATCGCCCACAAATAGAACGAGTTATTTCTGTCAAACAAGGAAAACAACAAAAGAATATACAGGTATTGTATATTTTTCAAGCGATAACTTCTAGGTTGATAAACGATTGTCAGAGCCTGCGTCATACGCGTTTACGAACGTACTTCTTCCAACAAGATTCGAGTTCACTTCAAGTAGACTTAGAGCATTACCTCAATTTTCTCGAGCATGTTGCAACTCTCGTGTCTTCAGGGTAGAGGTGGTATTATTACTTACATTTTACTGTCGGTGTGAATTGCTCTATCATTGGTTAAACACGTAGAGTCGGTCGTAGAGATTCGACTCATATTAACGCTGTAGTCATGGTTACATCGGGCGGCATATTTTGGTGATTCGTTGCCGTGTGATCAATCGATTAGACACGTTTTCAGGCTCTATCGCGCTATCGATACCTTTTTAGATTCTCTACGAAAGCGTGGTTTCGCTGTAAACTATATGCCTTGGAAAAAAATTACTCCCTTATCTTGATTTCAGTAGCTAATTTACGTTAGTAAATAACGATAAGGAAATAGTGCAAATAAAGTTGCTTGTAGGAATGCACTTTTTTCTAGAATACGATTTTCAGGGAAACTTTATCAAAACCACTAGGTACGAAAGAACTACAAAAGAACAATGACCCAGATCCGCCAAAGATAACTATCGACGTGACGCATGTGTGGAATCGATAACAGTAAGTGTACACGCACGCACTCGCGGACGTTATCGCAGCAATATTTACCGAAGTAACAGCAACATGCGAAACGGAGCGACCGTGTGAACCGCCAGCGCCTGCGCCGACCCTCGGCCTGCCGAAGGGCGAGCAACGCGACCAGAGAATAAAAAACATTATTATACCTATTCAGAGGCCAGCAGCTGCACCGAAACGGAACGGCAGATGCTCTCGCGCAACCGCCGCTGCTATTACAGAAACGGCAAAAACGCCGCCGGTTCCAAAGTTCGGAGTCCCAAGCAATTTCACTAGACAACTTACCGGTAGCCGGGGCTGCGGCGTCTGCGCCGGCGCACTCACAAACAGCACACGTGCACGAACGCCGCGGCCGCGCACCTGTCGCGGAATGACTGGCTATTTCCATATTTGAATGTATTTGTGAACGAGCGAGGCGCGCGCGCAGCTCGCCGCGCCGAGTCGGACTGGCAGCCGCCGCGCGCGCTACCTGCGCCCACCTGTCCCCTCCCCCCTCCACCAGGAACCGGATGGTACTCCAAAACAAAACGGCCAACGAAGGACGTGCCGCGAATGTTCGCGCCACCGGTCGGAGGGTCGGGGGACCCAGCAGATACGACACCTGACTCACGCGCCGAAAACCGAGCCCTGTCGATGATTTACGAGCGAACGCCGATTCAGGCTTTTTCACAGCGGCGCTGTGACAATGAAACAGCTGACGTTGGTGATTGATTATTCGAATATTCGGAATCGGTTGCCCAATTAATTGTTGTAAACACACAAACACGACGCATCCTCGGGCCGGTTTACACGGGGCCCGTCCGGTGTCGACGATTATTTACAAATCAGTTCGTGTGTTTGTCGGGCGCGTCCCGCTTTCACTGTTATCAGTCTATCGGGCCGATGCGATAACCACGTATCCAATATTGGTTTAATTGGATTCTTCTTTAGATACTTAGGCAGCGTTTTAATCCTTCATATCCTTTTCCCATCGTGACGTATTTGTTCCAGGTAGCGGTAAACTCTTTGCATCTGCTCTAGATCGTTCTGTATAAAGTATTTGAATTGAAGTAGTAATATCCATGCTCATCCAATTATACCTAGATTGCTTACAGATAGAAAACTACGAAAATGTAATTCAAACCCTGACGTTGGAGTCCTAAACCCCTTTGAGATAGAAGTAAACCAGATATTACAGTTTATCAATCAATAGCTACGTTGCCAAAGGAAAGAGACTTAATCTTGCCAAGGCTTAACATCAACAAGTATGAGTTAGGATGGTTTCTAAATATTTTAGCAAATCCAACAAGCGAAGCTGCAAGTCTTGTGGTGGATAAGGTTACGCAGGATTAAGTCTCCTACGTAAATATAGAACACTAATTCAAAATGTACAGCATCACAGGTTAAGATTCGATGAGACTGACATGTCTGTGGACAAAAGTCCCTAAGTAAAATAAAAAAATATAAAATATATAGCTACGTTGCCAGCTTTGAAGAAATAAAAAATCTACAATTTATTTGATTCTAATGAAACCCCATTTCAATACCATTCAACATAAACCAAACTTTTAGGATTCGTTTGCCAATTACCCGAACTCATAATATATAACTTTATCATTTTCAACACCACTCATTTGTTACATTATACAATATAACCAAATATACATAGTAACAGTACCTTGTATAAATACTCTACATGTTTACATAGAGACAGAGACGCGAGACGCTTTATCTCATAACTTTGCCATAAACCTATTAAATTTTTCACCATACCATACCATACTTACAAAATAACTCGTTTCCTTCATCCTTATACCTTCAGAAACTACGACTCCATTGCGCAGTTGGCTCTTGGAAGCAGCCACGGCGCCAATAGGAAGCAAACGGCGCGATAAGCTCTCGCGCAGCGTCACAGCGCCGCTGATAACGAACTCCAACTGCACAGGTTTCCGCGCCTATTGCAACCAATTGAATAGTTCAGTGTATAAACAAGATCAATATAAATTGTTAATTCATGAAATTGCGACCATTGGTAGATACTGTTATTCTTGTGCCTGAGTTTGTAGGGACAGTAATCTTATACTTGTACGTATACATGGAATTAGGTAAGAAATTCATTATAAATTAAAGACGTTATTTGACTAGCAGCTTGCGATTATCCACTTGTCGCACACTCTACTTTTTCACAACTTTGCATCTAACCGTATTCAATTTTATTTATGGCTAAATGGACTGATGACTGACTCTACCTACCCCTTCGAGGATTAAAAGCATGTATGTATGTATGTATGCAGCTTATGATTAATCTCTTAATTACTAAGTCCTTAATATCGTCACCTATAGTCTTTTGATTTTGACTATACTTCTCTTTGCGAGTTTATAAGTACAGTTTTCCGCTACGTACTCAAATTGTACAGATTTAGTTGTTGCATGCAATTTGTTATCAGAAATAAATAGATCGAAGAACTACGAAAAGCAGTTTGACGTTACAATCATGATTGACAATTGTTTATGAAAATGATTTCCTAAGGAGAAGATTTTCACAACTCTTAAAAATTTTACCAAACAGTTGACTTCCGACAATATAACCACAGTACTTAGTACTGGAAAAAAAGCCCGACTATTAGTGCACGTGGATCTCAATAAAGTGTATCAATGACATCTATCCAGAGAGCAGATCACGCGCAGAAATACCAGTTCAATAGTAATTCAAATAAAAAGTACGTCTCAATATCCCGACAAAAAGTCAGTTCGATCGTCCGAAGTGGGTGTGACGAGAAGAGGATATGATGTCCACGTCCGCGCCATCAGTGCGGACGCGGTGCATCCGCTCCGCAGAAAAAGTTATAGAAACCTCCGCTGGTAGCGGTATTGTTGGCAGAAGTATACGACAGCCCAGAGGGTTGGATCGGGACAAATATTTGTTGATAAAACTGGTGTTTGTTTGACTGAATGTTTCTGATATAATTTTGATTCTGATTATAAAAATACAAGCGCTCAAGCTACACTAAGATAAACCTCGTTTATTATGAAGTTCATAATAAAAATAACACATACTAAATAATGAAAAATCATACAGAAGACTACTTTGTTAAGCAATACCAAGAAAGCCTTCATTCGGATTGTATGTAGAATGTATATTAAATTTTGGAAGATAATATTAGTATAAATGTGTACGGTCGATTTGAAGATTTGGTAATACATATCTTCAAACCGAATACACATCTCTTCCGAACATTCGTGGTGACAATTTTAATACCTAATTTGTCGTTCTTAAAACAAATACCTACCTTTATTTGATGATCCATCATTAAAACTGGAAGCGGCCAACCCGTGTACCGACTGATATCGGCGATGATTCGGACGTGATAATTTTAAATGTGATTGGCTAATTAAAATGTTGCCACCATCAGATCGACCACTTCCTGTCACATTTGACACTTCTTTCCTCTTGCCTCCACAGGCCTGGTAATAAAATAGTAGATGGCTGCGGATATAACAGATAGTAAAAATAACTGGTAACTAGCTCAACATAACCTATACAGTGAGGGTAGGAGCTATAAAAACCCGGAACATGTCAATGATTGGTCACTAATAAAATGTTAACTGATGTCCGATTGCAACTAAACATCCTCAACCCATCCAATATAACTATGGATTTCTAATCTCAAACATTTTAGGTCTTCTAGAGTCGTAAAAAATTGGTAATATTTATTTTATTCCATTATACTCGTATTGTTCTCTGTACAACAATAATAATGTGGGCTTGTTTTATACCTAGCCTCCACTGTTATCCAGAGAATGACCATATTAAGAAAAATTTTCTTATAATTCTATACAATAAACTGTTGTATGACCAAGAACTCATATTATTGCACGCCACGTTCTACACCGATCGTTCACACGCTTATAGATACATCGGTTCCGTATCTGTGATATGGATCGTGCCATAATACTTACTGCATTTGTTAAATGAATCAGAGGCGCCGACAATGTGTCACCAACGACATTGTTGATAATGGAAAAAATGCTGGCAACATTACGCAGTAGGTACGGTCTCCTAAAGTGGCCGTGTATGATTCAGTGTTTGACAAGTGTCGGCTCAATGTGAACTGCGTTGCGGTGGTTCTATTTCATATTTATGCGTCCAGTCGCTTGTTCAGTCAATTATTCAATTATCATTAGTCAGTTATTATTGACGATGATGCTTGATTGATGATGAAGCTTCTACTGCTCTGATATCTGTACTATGTTTACGCGATAAGTACATGGTAAGATATGAGATTAGGAGCGCGTTTTGTCTGTTGTTCTTAAATTGTATAAAACACTAAATTAAGCATACCATAAGCCATACATTCTCATTGAAAATCTTTATGTTTCCATTGATAGGTATTTTTCTACCCCAGTATCTCCCTTGTCTTTGCAAAAATGGAAACGTATAGTTAAAAACTATGTTATATTATCTATACACTTAATGAGATAAAGTATAGTTTTTAAAAATCGGATGAAGAGATTCGATCGCAACTTACCAAACAAGATGAGCTGAAAATGGTATTTGTTTGTATGAAGTTACTCTCATACTACAGAAGCAGACACATATAGATGATTAAACCTAGAACAAAATAAACAGGACACATTGTAAAATGAGAAATTACGCCATTTACATTAAGGTGAAACAAAAAGGAAGCGAACGAATTCAGCGGAATACCTAAACGAATTTACGGGCCGAAGCTCGCGTTACATGTTCCGGAGTGCCTATTGTCTCCCGCGGAACATAATGCTGGGAACGGACCTGGGAACAGTTGCGGGGAATGCGCCAAATGGCGCTTTAATCAACTTACCCGGGATTATAGACTGGCACTTTAAGTGACAGCTTCATTGGCGATGATGATAAACATTGTGCTGAATGATGCCGGATTTTGTTGTAGTGTGGAGGAATTCCAATAGCTTTCTTGAACACTTCGCGTCTAAGATGTTTTGAACACTAATTCAGTCTTATGATTAACTGGTGTTTTTGCAGACATACAGTCCTTCACGAGTTTTTAATTTAGTTTGTTTTGCAAAAAAGATCTACCTCCTGTCTTAACGCATTTTTATCCCCTTGATTTTTTTTTCATATCAAATAACTTTAATAAACTTCTTTAATAGTATGGTTTTATATAAATTGGTTTGTCTATTTATTTACATATCATGGTAAGAGAAATGAAAGTTCCAAACTATTCATTTGTTTAAAACTTTAATTTCTCTTACCATGATCTTAAGTATCTAGAAGTACCTTTTAATACGGGGTACGAAAAACTATACATATTTATTTTTTGAGAAAATACAACTACTACTTGTACGAGATGCGTCATCATTAATCAATCCATTCTATAGGAAATTTACTTCGTTTGGTCAGAATAGGAATGTACTTAAACTGTCTTATTACCCGTGGCATAGAAGAGGGCGCTATGTCTCCAATAATTGCGAGGACATAGTGCAAAAACAATATCTCTCCGTGGGAACAGTTTCATTGCGCCGTCGGTGTTAAACCGTTCACAGAAAGGTTTCTTGATTTTTCCTTTCAAATCTAACACCCCGAACTCTCGGTCGCCTCAAATGATAACATCCCAAACATTTACATTGATTAATATGATGAATTCAGTAACATTAGTGAAAAGTGCGTTATTTGAAATATAAATTGACACAAAAGAGTGGTTCTCAATGGGTAAAGAATAATTCCTCTATGCGAACTGTTTTGATTAATATATTAAATAAAATAAATTAATATCCGACTACATCACATACATTGACTAACTCCGAGGTAAGTAGCTTACATACTTGTGTTACGGATATCAGAATCAATAGTAGTATTTGTATAAAATATATACTTAAATAATGGATATTAACACCCAGACATAGAACAAACACAAGTATTCATCATACGAATGTTTGTCCTAGGTGCGAATTGAACCCACAGCTCTTGGCGCATGGAGCAAGTTCACTACCGAATGCGCCATCGAGCCAGTCGAATGATTCCGAATACGATTAAGGCAAGATTATAACGAATGATTGCTAACTTTGTTTCTTTCATTGAAATTTGAGATGTGGAACCATTACTGTTGACGGCTTTGGAGGAAGCTGAGGGATGTCCAACAGTGGATGGACGTCTTTCATCCAAAATGACGATGCTAGTGATGAATCATGAATGTCTGGTTTCACGGTCTAGGGTTTACAAATGGCAAAATAAATTGTACTAGCTAAACCTAGGATCAAAGTCCAAGTCGACCTCGACCAGAAACAGGGCATAATGGAAGGACGATAACGACTTATAATTATAAAAAAATGTAACTGTCAAGAAAAGAGATATTCATTAAAACACTCAAAATTTGCCGGTATAATCGTCGATGATAACAGCCATGATAACATGATAGAAATTGTGCAATCAAATTAATGCATACAGCAGATTGGGCTCGAAAATGATAGACCGAAAACGTATTTAATACGCGAGGTCAAGATCTTTATCTCTAAAATTAATAAGCCATCACCGTAATGGTAACTAATTATCATTAAACTTCGTGTAACAGATGATACTTCGTGATAGCACGCTTTGGATAGCACACATTGTTGTAAAAATTTTAAAAAAAGTAATTGTTGCTTAGAAGATCTTGGGATCTTCTTTATTATCCTAAGTAAAGTCAAGTCTTAAGCCTAAAGTAAAGTCTATTACCAATAATAGACTTTACTTTTATATACAACAAGTTTTCCAGACAGTTTTCCATGCTGCAATGCTATAAGGAATTGTGGGCTAAGACAGGTAGGAGCCAAATGTAAGTCAGCAGTGCGGAAATGGGAGACCACCCACGACCTTCTACGAGGAGTGATTACCAGCTCATTAGCCGACTCCTAGAGACTTAACAAAGGCTACGGTGTTGTCTATGCCACTGCATCAGCTACACCTATCAAGTTCACTTTCTTGTATGCATTGCGATCGTAGGCAAATAGGAGTTAGGTTTACAAACAGCAGGCTAAGGGGCGGACTTTAGCATCCTACAGCAGGTCTACTGACTGCTTTAGCGCTGGACGACTTGCCTACCTGCCGATTCCACGGCACTTAACAAATATCACTGTAGTTGTGTTACTGCATCGACTGTATAAGAGATTAGTACTCAGGTACACTTCCGACGAAACGCTGCGTAACAAATGTGCCTGAGTACACTCCCGAGCGCTGTGACCTTAACAAGTGGGAGCCAGGTGCAGGTCAAGAGTGCTGAGGGCGACGACCAGCCGCGTCCTACACCGAGGAACCCATCTGCCGGCACGACGACACTTAACAAAACACGACTATTGTTCTAGCATTCGTATTTATTTTATTTTTATAGAGTAATTTCAAAAGTAATCTATAATTAATCTTTATAGTTACTTATTTACAATATTCGGTTCTCTCTGCCCACCCTGTTAGGGAAGTGGCGTGAAGTTTAGTTAGTTATTCACAATATAACATTTGATATGATTATGAGTGGCAATTCAAGCCAATTTAAGCCAAAGGCTACGGGTTCTAATCCAGCAGACAAAAATCGTATATTAAACATAATATTTTGCCTTTATCGAGACGTACAATCCAGTCTATGGATAAACGTATTGAAGCATGTCAAATCAAATCAAATCAAATCGTTTATTTCAATACAGGTTTAACATATATTATGCATGATTTCTCCCTTTAAGCTAGTAAGAAGCCTGTAGTGGGAGAGATCGCTCTTGCCAGGTTTTAAACCTGTACTAAGGTATTTACAATTTAAATAAGAGAAACAATAAAACAAATGAATGAAACAAATGAATGAAATCTTACAGTTGCTAATTATGTGTGCCAGTTTAGTTTAAATAATATGAAAATTATAATAATACATGCAAAGATATATAATTATATTAAGTAAAGTTAAATAAAATTAATGATAAATGATATATAGAATTTCGTTTAAAAACGTGCCTTTTTATAAATATATAATATGTATTTAAAACCTTTTTTTTTTTTTTTTTTATTTATTTATTTATTATTATTATTTTTTTTTTTTAATAATCAGGTCTTATCCAGGTTTCAATTTCATTGTAATCTAGTTGTTTTAACCATGCAGTTGTTTTCTTTTTACATTCTACAAGCGATACGCCATAAATATTAAGTGTTCTGTTTATTTTATTATATAGATACGCTGATTGGGAAAGAAATTGTAGGGTAGCAAATTTAGTTCTTACTTTCGGCCGATTTATAACTGAATATGGATTACGCTTTTTAAGGATGTTCTTGTCAATCCTCATTGTCTTATGTCTTTTTAAAACAGTGGTAAGGATATATAGTTTTCTAATCGAAAGCACGTTGGATTTCTTGTAGAGTTCTTTTGTACTGTACATACGACTTTTAAACAAAGTTACTTTAAGAAGACAGCGTTGTACTCGCTCTAGCATTAGCATATTTGTTTTGTGAGTACCACCCCATACAGGTAGGCAGTAACATAATATCGATTGTACTAAAGACTTATAAATATACAATAAAAGATCTTTATCTGCTATATGCCTAAGATATTTGAAGATCCAGATTAATTTTCTCACTCGAGCTACCATTAACTCAATTTGATTGTGCCAAGATAGATGTTGGTCTATGCAAATGCCTAAGTACTTTGTAGATGCTACTTTTTCCATGGTTACAGTCTCGTTACTCAAGGTTATATTGAGTTTTAAGTTATTATTAGGTTGAGTAGATTTTTTAAGAGAAAATGTAATATAGTTTGTTTTTTTAATATTTAGAGTTAGAAGGTTGTTTCCGAGCCAGTTCATTACTAGTTTAATTCCTGCTTCTGCTTTACTGTAAGTTTCATTCCAGTTTTCACCATGGAAAAAGAGGGCTGTGTCGTCAGCATAAGAAAACACTGTGCCATTGGGTAATTTCAGCTCGGTCAGGTCATTTATATACACTAAAAATAGCGTAGGCCCCAGTACGCTACCTTGGGGGACGCCGTAAGGTGCTGTGGAACCCTCATTACTGAATATTTTGTCATCCAGTTTTACCTGTTGAGTACGGTCTGTCAAGTAATCTGAAATTATGTCTAGTAAGTTTGTCATGTTGGGACTTAAAAAATAATTTAGCCAACTGTGTTTCTTACTTAGCATGTCATTAAAGGCGACTAGTGATGTAATAGGCGACGAGTTAGCAACTTGTCACAAATTTTTCACGATTTTCCATGTATCCTTTTTTGGCGAAAAGTAGTTGAAGGAATTTACTGCAATGACTCTGCCTACCCCTCCGGGTATTGCGGGCGTGATGTATATATGTAAATCTAAGTTCTGTGCAAAAATAATTCTTACAAAAAAGACAAAGATTGCCCCAAGAATACCTCATCTCGTGCGGCAACGGTTGTCCTTACAGATAGGGTTGATAACAGCCGCCGGGAGGCTCGGCGCGACGCAGCGGGACGCACATTGCGCCGCGGCGGGCTGCGCGGGCGCATCTGCGCGAGCAGATGGCGCGTGCCGCCTGCGCCGCCTGCGCGCCTGCGACCCGACACCTGAAGCTGGGGTCACACGAGCGATTTGTTAAAGTTTTGATATATCCTTGCAGTATTTTAGGTTTAAACTTCGCGTCAAATGCTTGGGGTGCAAGTTCGATCTTCGAAAAGGGGCCCAAGAGTTGTTGATTAAACAGTATGTTTATCTTGACAACCGCTTAAAGACTAAAAGGTCCCCAGGTCAAATCCTGGGTCGGGCTTAAACAAAAATGTGGCTGGGTATTGTAATATTGCAATTACTCAGTACTAACCCGGAGTCAGAAAATTTGCAGTTTATCACCCCCGCACCTCGGATGTTCATGTCTATGAAATAATGTATTTTTTTCTTATGGACAATGTGAAGAATAATCGTTTAATTTCTTATAATATTATTACAATAAAAACTTTGCAATTCAATTAAAAACAATTATGCACTATCCTTTCAACAATAGAAGTCACAAAATAATATATACAAAAATTATAATCGATCGTGTAACGCCGGCCTAAAACGGCAGTTTCGATGCTCATTCTATACTTTTTATAGCTTACGTTTGATCTCGTGTCACCTGATGGTAGCTGGATAATAAGAGGTCAGGAACGGGAAGGGCACAAATACCAGTTCAACGTACCCCCGAAGAGACATAAAAACTGAAATGACCAATAACATGGACTACTTTTTTCATAGTCAATTGGGTGTCCATTATAATTTCTAATTGCAAAGTACCACCTTTCGAAACTCCATTTAATAGATATTGCATCATAGGCATGTGCAACTTTAAAATGATGATGAGAAATTATTATAAGCTTTATAACACAACTATGTATATACATAATATTTTTCTCTATGAAGTTTCTGTAAAAACGTCTGCAGGATTCCGTTAGTCAATAATTATACCAATGGACCTTTAAATTTAGTCTTTTAAGTTAGCCTTAGTAGAAGCTCCATATAATGAAAGACACATATAGGTATTTTAGTAGCAAATGTTTAAAAACCACTGTTCTAGCTCACTGCAAAACACTAGCTTCCAATAAACAAACATAATTAGTTCTACATTTAAACACAGTTTTAAGATTGAAAAGTGCAAATTAAAGTTATTGATTATTGAATTGCGGGTATTGTACTATAATAAAGGAAGGCAATATTGAAATTGCTCCGAACGTGCTAAGCCTAGCATTAGATTATAACGCTGTGGACAGCAGTCGTAATTACAGTTGTAAATTCACCTTACGGAACCATATTTCTAGTATCCGCTGGATGCACTAATGGCTCACTTTTAATTGCCTTATTAGTGTAATTATTTAAAGGGGCCTTTCGGCATGGTGGCGGAATAGGGAACATGCATTATTTTCTTATTTTTATACCGTTTGGTCTCGTGATTAAGCTAAATTAGCAACGGATAAATGTTAGCATGACGATGGCGGTTATTTGAACTGGAGTTTTAGGTGAATATGTACGTTTTTCTCGTTACTATGTGCGCCATTTACTAGCTATCAAGTAGTTTTTATACGTAGTTCAAGGATTACGATAGATGTAGGTCAGTATATTGCATTGGACAATCACGGATGACGTCATACTAGCCACATTTATATCTATTCCCACGATAAACATAACATAGACATGCGTAACTCAGCAATATATATGTGTCACCACTAAATACAATACATGATGCAGAAAATATACTTGATACTATGCAGCTCACCTGCCCTCGTTAAGTTAACTCATCACAAAAAACATGAAATATAAGCTCCTAAGCGCGACACGCGATACTTGAACTCGCACTTCGCGATGCACCAACAAGAAGGTAACAACTAGGGATTGCAATGCTGAATCCAGCAATTTAGCTGAGCGTAGCACAGTTTCAGCGGCGCTGGTCCAGCGACATGTGCTGGTTCAATACCGCTGGATTTCAATCCCTACTAGGGAGCGGTGGTAGCTCATTGATAAGGACACGCGCCTCTTAACCGAGGAGTATAGGTTCAAACCCGGGCACGTACCTCTGGAGTTTTCAAGTCTATGTACGTATTTATACTATTAGCTCGACGGTGAGGGAAAACATCGTGATCAAACCTGCAAATTTAAACAACTTTGTATTTGTAACCATGATCCAAATAATTGTCTGGTTCCCCTATCTTAGGGTTACGAAGGTCAGATCGGCAGTCGCTTCAATGTAATTACCGGACTCGCTAAATCCTGGATCATGGTCTAAGCGGACCCCGTCTAAAAAACACGGGACATAACGGTAGGAAGATGATGATAGGGATTAGAATGCTGGATCACAGAATCCAGCTGGGTCAACCACAATTTTATTTCAGCTGATCTAGCGCCATGTCCTGGATCCGGCAAAAAATGTGGCTGGATCGCTAGTAACAATTCATACATATCCGGCGCAAGGAATGGAGTTGGCGCGTTTTCGCAGTGCAACCCAGATTCACACATGTCTAAAACGAACTCTTACCAATTGGCCAACATTGTAATTAGAAATGAATTACCGATTATGTAACCACCAAGAACGGACAATGCGCTCTGCATAATAAGTAATTATTACACTCAATCAATCAATTCTGTATTTCATCCTATCATATATCATAATAATATATCTACGCCTTGTTACAATGAAATAATGGCAAGATAAGAGGTTCTATTAAGAAGATAATGTTAAGCAAATACTAGTTACACTTATACAACAAAAGGTTTATTAAGCGTGTGATGCATCTGGTGTTGTTGGAAGGCTATAGTGAATTATCACCATCAGCCCTTACACTCACATGTTTTTTGCCTTTAATGAAAATAAAACATACCCAACACTTATACCATTTAACCAAACAGATTGAATTTGTACCAAGAAATCTCACTAAAGTACCTACCAAGAAACATGGTCTTTATCTGAAAAGATCCTAACATCTCCATATAAGTGCAATTTTGTTTCTAATAACAATTAAAAGTTTACTGTTTAGCTATTTTATAATTACACTAAAGTAGAATCTACCCTTGAATTTAAGACTGGATAAACCCATACAAGAAATGTAATGTTTAAAGCGTTGCGTGTGGAAACGCTCTTAGATGCGCGCGCGCAGGTCTCGGCGGACGGACGCATTCGACTGTGTATAATAATGACTTGGCCCAGCAAGTGTGCCCTACATAGGTTACTAAAGAAAAAGTTAGTTTTGCATCGATGACTTTCTTACAGGACAAACCACTCCTTCTTTGTATGTAATTCCTTGATAATAAAAAAAACAAATGTCAAGATGCTAAGTTGCTACGGGGGGAGCCGGGCAGTCTACGACTATAATGATGATGTATGATCAGCGATATTGCATGGGTTTCAGTCTAAGTTACCTGAACAGGTGACAGTATATTAAATACTAGCAGCGCCCAACGGTTACCTCGCGTAGTTCCCGTTCCCGTGGGAATACGGGGATCAAATATAGCCTATGTTTCTCGCTGTTAGAATAGCTTTCCATTGGTGAAAGAATTTTTAAAATCGTTCCAGCAATTTCGGAGTCTATTCAATACAAACAAACAACCAAATATTTCTTCTTTATCATATTAGTTTGACAACAATTAATATGTCGGCAACGGATCGCGAAAACCATCGGCAACTGTCGCCGATAAATTGCTGGTTGTCGCCGACTATGTCGGAGAGCCACATTAATTTGGGTGATGATCGCCGACCGCCAGGTATTATTGGCAACTTTTTGCCACTGTCAGCGATTGCTGGCAACTATCAGAGACTCTTTTGTATCGAACTGTTACTCTCTAGCCAGGGGCTCTTACAGTGCATGGTGGTGCAATTGCTCTATGGCCTTCTCAACCCTTGGGAGTGACCATACTTCAATATAAATATTCAACTCTTTTATACAAATATACATAGATATAGATGATGTTTAGGGGCGGGCCAAAATTTGTAACTGGGTATTCCAATATTGAAATTCCTCAGTAACAGTTCGGAGACAGAGAGTTGGCGGTTAAATCACCCCCGTGCCTCGGAAAGCCTCACGTTAAGCCATTGGTCCTGCGTCTGACCTCACTCCTGTCATGTCGAATTGCCGTCTCGCCCGGACTATGAGAGTGAAGGAATAGAGAGTGCACCTGTGTTTGCGCACGCACTCGTGCACTATAATCTCGTACGCAGTTGGCTAATCCTCGTTGAGATTGGCCGCCGTGACCGATATCGGTTAGGAGGACATTATTATTGTAGACGACGTAAGAATGTTTTAAACGTGTTTGGTTATTTCTATTGCTGACCGCACCATGTAGGACAAAAGGTTGTACGCTAGACTATGTAACAAGGTCAACTCAACACCTTTGAGTAAATAACTCCTTGTTATTAGATAGCGTCATACATTAGCTAATTTAGATAACCTTAGCTGTTAAGGTTCCTTACATTTTGGGGTCGATATCATTCATTTACAGTACAACACAAAGCATTTTTCTAAATTCAATTATCAAACAGAAATCTGCTGTACAAATAAACAAACTTGCTTACTTAGGCAACAAAAAACAACGGAATAGAATTTCCTAAAATACCTGGACAAACCATTTCAAAAAACTTAACGTGACGCCACATTACAAACAAACTTAAGGTTGCCGATTCTTAATAAAAGTGCGTTTTTTTTTAGGATTTTTTTTTAATAAAAATACACGTTTAAAAAGTGTTCAATAGTGACATTGTTCGATCATAATTTACCTAGTTTGGTGTTGAATAACGCTTACTTTAAAATAAAAATGAAGACATAACAAACGTGCACCCTCAACGATTAAAATAGTTAGCTTCTCAGAATACTTCCCCAAACTTTATTTGTTTATTACTAAAAGACTTTGTTTATCTGAAGAAAATAAAACGAATTTTTATTTGGTTAAACGTTCGACGTCTTCAAACGCGTACTATATGTTTATTAGTTTAAAAATTATGACACCATGCCTACCTTTTATGCAGTCAGATGCATTTGCATTATGGTTTCAAATTCAAGGGAACAGTTTCTAGGCACAGAGCGCCATTACCATGCACATGCATAACATAACATACATGAACAGCACCATGTTTCAGGTCCACCGGGGGTATAAAAGACTTAAGAAACGTATATGTTTATGTAACCATGACATGGTCATGGCAGCCCTGAACGAAATAAACGATGAAAGTCAAGCTTGAAGTTCACAGTTCCTTGAAGCCGGTGAATGATCTCTTCACGGTCCGCGGCTGCGCCTGCGCACGCCTCGTAATTAGGCGAACGTGCTCTATGGCCGACGTAACAAAAACGACTCTATGAATCAAATATTTTTTATCTAAAATCACCTACTAATGGATACAGTAATTAATGCCGAATTAATAAATTATTTTGTGCAGCGTCGGAATCAAAAGTGCGTCCACCTTTTGGTTGAACGGGATTATTAAAAGAATTTAAGTTTATTCATTTCAAGATCAAGATTGTTTTGAATTGCTTTCTTCTGAATTAATTAATATACTATTAAAAGCTGGCACTGATTGTAAGCTAATTTTCAACTGTTTAAAAATGTACCTACTTATATGTAAGTACAATATTTTACTCTTGGTAATAGGTATAACAGTCATAGTCTTTTATTAATGTCCCGCGTTGGTCTGGGATTCAAAAATAGCTGTGTTTCTTGCCTAGCTTGTCGTAAAAAACAACTATTGTTGTATTAGCTATAGGTTTTGTGATAATGTAAGCGACGATCTAGCCATTTCTCACTATTTTGTCACAGTTCTTTCAACTGTCCCAACTAAAATTATTTTTATTTAATGCGGATTAAGCAGTCTTATGGCTCCTTGAACTCCGCCATCCCCTTTGGTAAATGCGAGCGTGACGGTATAATATGTTCTAATACTCAACAGTATCGATATTAATAATAAACATGCTTATTTAATAACACTACAAATGCATAAAGCAATCGACAATATAAAAACATAACGGGAAACATGCCGACTATTTGCTATAGTGCAAGCAATATGAACAAACAGTTTTATAATTCCAATTACTCTTTAATGTCTTAAATAAAAGGTGCCTGCCATTGAATATTAATGAAACCTCCCATGTTGCCTTAATAAACCTGTTTCAATGAACATAACATTGTATTGACTTGACTCAACTATACAGCTGTAATATGAAACAGTAAATCTTTGAAATCTCATGTTTCATTACTTCACAGTTAATTTTCAAGGGAGCTAAGTTGCAAGTTCAACAACCTCAGTAATCTAAACACTAGTGTCCGACCGAATGTTCGGTGTCGGTCAGTTTCGGCAAAAAAACAGGTTTCGGTTTAGTTTCGGTTTCGGCGGCAAAACCTGCCGAAACTACGACCGAAACCGAAACTGCATTCAGGAGTTCTCGCGGTGCGTGTTATGTTCGGCGCGTTGAATTTTAAGCGACGAAGACATTTTGTCGCGTCCATGTGCTAATAAGAGAATAAGCCTAAAAGAGTATAAATAATAAGATGGACCTCTGTCCATCCACCAAGGTTCTTTTTGACAGCTGACATAGAACGTACCTGTTCCAGATTACGAATAAATTAACTCATTAAGCGTGGTAATAGAGATATGTTTACTGAATAATCTTATTTATTTAACTTATTAATTGCATAAAAATCGACAGTTTTTATAAGATAAGTGATTATCGACTTGCGTATAAAATACAGTCACGTTAGATGGGATCTGTTATATCCTGGACATGTTAGTAGGAACGCCACCCTAGCGGCTGCTGAGCCAGGTCAGCAGTCCTTAGCTAAACGAAAGCCATACTTTAAGAGTTAGTCTGTATTAACCATCTTTCGTGAGCGGTTGCCCCGGGATCCCTTTAAACTATTTTTGTAATCTATTTGAAATTAAAGTGTTTTAATTAATTCCTTTTTTTTTAAAAACACGATCGTGAACTTCCGTATAACAATTGGTGGCAGCGGTGGGATCCGTAAATCCCCAGTAGCCTAAAGGTGACCGCTCCCTAAGCAGACTCAATCTAAACCCTAAAATTGTTTTAAATAAACAAAATTTATCCTACTTACCGTAAACATCCTGGACAATACTCATCTATCCGTGAAGTGAACACCATCAAGATCGCGTGTGCATGCTGAAATATCCTGAAAGACTTACCCATCCGTGACGTAGACAGTTCCGAGTTCCTGTGCACTTATTGTGATTACCTGGAGTACGCTCACCCATCCGAGGCGCAGTTGCTGTGAAGACCCCACGTAGTAGCCGTCTTATCCTGAAGAACGCCAGCCCATCTGTGGCTGATCTCCTGTCGTCGAATCCTGGAAAGAAGAAACCTAGAAAAAATCAAGTAGTAAGGAGAAACTTACCCAGTCATCCAGAGCAGCCGCAATCCGCATCCAGGCCGCCGTCTACCCCTTCATCTCCAACTACAAGAAGGCTGAAAGAAAAGTCCTACGAATATCCGAAGAATAGCTGAAATCATAGTGTCAATACAAACCGAACACCTGAACGCACCTTATCGCTGCAGTGGAACGCGATGCATCCCGCCGTCGCGCTTATCGCCGTCGCCCACGCAGTATTCCAGTAAGTCTTTGGTCATTGTTTGTACCCGAGATTTTAGAGTTCAGTAGTCTCTCTTAAAGAACGCTATTATTTTTTATTTGTGTCTCGAATTATTTAGAGTTAAATATTTTTTGTTTTGGCATTATCGTTAAGTCCTATAAGTAATGAGCAATAACGAGGAAAAAGTAATTCTTGATAAGAAATTAATCCTAGATATTCCAACATTTTCGGGAGCTGTGGCAGGACCTAAAAGCCCTACTATATCTCCTAAACCAGCTAAATCACCAAAGGTCAACATGCCTGATTTGGAGTTAAATATTTTACTTAAATTTATAAAACCGTATGACGGTTCAAGAGAAACTTTAAACTCTTTTTTAGTAAATTGCAATAATGCCTTTGAATTAGCCACAGAGACACAGAAGCTTATCCTCTTTAAATATATTCTAAGTCAACTCCAAGGGAAGGCCGAAATCGCTTGTTCTATCAAGGAGTTTTCAAATTGGGAACAGTTGAAGGAGTTCCTGAAAACACAATTCAGTGAACGGAAACATTATGCTCACCTGCTGATGGATCTGCAGGAAAGCAAACAGGGTCCAGGTGAGAACGTCAACCAATTTGCGCTTCGAGTAGAGACTTGTTTGTCACAACTATTAACAGAGGTATCATTGTCAACAACAAAACTAAAAGAAATTCCGGGCAGAACCGCGGGTATGAACGACCTCGCGTTACATCATTTTCTTATGGGTTTACATCCGCGAATTTCAAACATTGTTAGATGTAGGGCACCTGCGACCTTAAACGAAGCAATAAGCCTCGCTGTTTCAGAAGAAAGAATACAGCAAAGCTTATACAAGCACCCAGTATCAGAGCAGAAATCCAACAATAATAATAATACCAAAGCCAAGTTCGGATTTCCGTCTAGGCCAAATTTTAACCCAACACCAACGCAGAGACCCGCACGTCCTGCGTCTGGTGGGCTTTTCTGTAGGTATTGTAAAGCCTCTGGCCATGATATTGGTGATTGCGAAAAACGTAAATTCAATAATAACCGCTTTAAGGTCAACCAAAATCCTTCGACAAGCCAGGGTTTTTATAAACCACCCCCGCGAGTTAATTATGTAGAACCTAATGATGATGATAGTCAAAATGAGGTCCAGGATGAACCTTTAAACGAATAGTGGGCTCCCGACGGTGTCTCGTGAGTCCCAATAACCGACCTTCTCCGACATACTACCAAAATGGCACCCGTTTACACGATATCTCTATACAATCACAGGCCCACCGACAGGGTATAAAGCCCCAAACCGAAGGCCATGTTTCTATCCAATCTCAGGCCCACCGACAGGGTATAAAGCCCCAAACCGAAGGCCATTTCTCTATCCAATCTCAGGCCCACCGACAGGGTATAAAGCCCCAAACCGAAGGCCATGTCTCTATCCAATCTCAGGCCCACCGACAGGGTATAAAGCCCCAAACCGAAGGCCATATCTCTACATTAAATCCTAAATCCAAGAGTCACACGGGTAATCAGCCCCAAATAAGAACTCAACCTTCTAAACCAAGCTCTAAAACAAAAGATGTAGAAATATACGAAGTCAATTTAGACACATCAAAGAGATTGTTACCGCACGTCCTTCTTAATTCATCGGTATCTGATATCCCATTATCTTTATTAGTCGACTCGGGATCGGCTATATGTTTACTAAAACAATCTAGTATTCATAAAAATCAAAAACTTATTAGCGAACCAATCAAGCTTAAAGGTATAGATCCTGGAAATGAACCAACCCCCACAGCGGGCCACTTTAACCTCAAACTGAAATTAACAAAAAACAATTCCGCATCATTTAAGTTTCATGTTGTAAAGAATATCAACCTACCCTATGATGGTATCATAGGAACGGATTTCCTAACAGCTTTTGGCTGTAAAATCGACTATACTCACGATACCCTAAAATTAGGGAAACATGATATTAAATTGCACTTTTTCGACCCATTCTACATTATTCCGCCTCGCACTGAAACTGTGATCGAATGTTCGGTACGAAAAACTGATCTGAAGGAAGGTATCATTATGGATCAGCATCTCTCCGACAACTTACTAATTTCTAACTGTATCGTAAAGATCAAAGATAATAATCGAATAAACTTAACCATTGTAAATACATCGGAATCCCCGATCAATATTAATTCTTGCCTAGACCTCACAGTAGAACCTTTACATCCTACTGCAATCCAACTTAACCATGATCACATAACAAATGCGTTTGACCGAACCACTGAGGTTATCAACTCACTGAGGACAGAACACTTAAACCAAGAAGAGTCTAACGCTCTCCTTGAACTCTGTTCTCAATACTCAGACATATTCTACTTACCGGATGACCAATTAACGTATACCTCTGCTATGCAGCACCAAATTAAAACAAATAGCGACACTCCTATTCACACTAAATCATACCGTTTTCCTGAGTGCCACAAAAAAGAGGTTGAAACCCAGATCAACAAAATGCTTGATCAGGGCATTATAGAACATTCTTCTTCTCCTTGGAGTTCTCCTATTTGGGTAGTCCCAAAAAAACTAGATTCCCAAGGTCAACGCAAATGGCGTATTGTAATCGACTACCGCAAATTAAACGATATAACAATCGGAGACTCGTACCCCATTCCACAAATATCGGAAATACTTGATCAACTCGGGAATAGTAAATATTTTTCAACACTAGATCTTACTTCCGGTTTCCATCAATTATTGATATCTCCCGAGGACGCTCCCAAAACCGCTTTCAGTATTCCCCAGGGACATTTCCAATTTACTCGTATGCCATTCGGGCTCAAAAACGCTCCATCAACCTTCCAAAAACTAATGAATAGTTGTCTCTCAGGCCTACAAGGCACGCGGTGTTTCGTCTATCTAGACGACATCGTCATATATTCTCCTGATTTAAAATCTCAAATTGATAACCTTAAGGCAGTATTTGAAAGAATTCGAGGCTTTAACCTAAAATTACAGCCCGATAAGTGCGAATTCTTACGAAAAGAAGTCGCCTATTTGGGACATATAATCGGCGAAGATGGTGTAAAGCCTAATCCCGAAAAAACAAAGGCTGTAACCGATTTTCCGACGCCAGAATCTCCCAGAGATATTAAATCCTTCCTTGGTTTAGCCTCATACTATCGTAGATTCATCCCAGATTTTGCTAAATTAGCTAAACCTTTAACGTCCCTTTTGAAAAAGAATACTCCTTTTATATGGAAAAATGAACAACAGTTAGCATTCGAATCCCTAAGAAATAAATTGGTATCTGCCCCAGTCCTTGCATTCCCAGACTTTACACAGCCCTTTATACTTACTTGTGACGCGTCGAATCACGCTATATCCGCAATACTGTCGCAAGGTACAGTAGGGCAGGACCGGCCAATAGCATATGCATCTCGAACGCTAAATAAGGCAGAATGCAACTACAGTGTTACAGAGAAAGAATGTCTTGCCATCATTTTCGGTACTAAAACGTTCCGCCCTTATCTTTATGGTACTAGATTCAAAATCCTGTCAGACCACAAGCCGCTTCAATGGCTTTTTAATAGTAAGGATCCTGGTTCAAGGCTTGTCCGTTGGCGTCTCAAACTAGAGGAGTTTGAGTACGAAATTCATTACAAGAAAGGCAAGACAAACACGAACGCTGACGCCCTATCACGATACCCCGTAAATCCTATCCAACCAACCGAAGATAACCTACCTGTTGTCCAACCTGTAGAACCTGTAGAACCTGTAGAACCTGTAGAACCTGTAGAACCTGTAGAACCTATACCTGAAACGTCAAATCTTAACCCAACCGATGCTAACTCAACACCGCCTTTCAGCCCGCTGACATTAGAAGACCTGGGTATAGGACTCTCTAAGAGTCTTTTAGATGCGGACAGTAACGACTTACCTTCTATTGATCTTCTAGAGGATGAGGACTTATCCCCAACTGCTTACAGTCCGCCTAAAGAATCTCCAAATCCTGTTCCACCTGAAAACAATCCAAAGAACTTACCTGTTCAGCAACCTTCGCCATCCCCGAGCACTTCAGCTCCTACAACCTCTTTCCTTCTATCCGGTGATTACTCCACGTTAATAAAAGTTATGTCAAATAAAAATCTTACCTTCAATACGCATATAGTTGAACATAACGAAAGCCTCACTAAAGGCTCGTCCAAAGTAGTTATAGTCCCGACATCAATCGATCTTGACGAATCTAATCCTTACATCTCAGAAGTATTGGATAACTCGGAAAATCTTCCAGATATCCTTAACACCGAAAGAGAATTATTTTCCTATACAAAAATTGAGTTAAAAAACAAAGTATACTACTTCGTATACACAAGGGTAAATCATTTTGATGTGGCATCATACCCTGATATTTTTAAAACTATTAAATGCATTCGAGACCAATTAATTAATATTGAAGATATTCCTGAGATAAGCATTCCAGATTTCCGAAATGCTTTCGAAGCACATTCATTTATCAAAATTTACAATATTCTACTTTACCTATTTCACAACACTCACATCGTAGTGAATATTTATCACAATGATATTACCTACCCTTCGCCCAGCGAAGTTAGGAAAATTCTATTCGATAATCACGACATTCCAATAGCTGGACATTTAGGTTCAAATCGAATGTATGCCAAAATTAAGGAGAGATACTATTGGAAAGGTATGCGTGGTGACATAGAATCCTATGTAAAGCAGTGCAAGTCTTGTCAAGAAAATAAAGCACTTAGGAAATTAAACCGGGCTCCCATGCAAATTACTAGCACTTCAACCGAACCTTGCCAACGTATATCCCTTGATATAGTAGGACCACTTCCCGAATCAGGTCCTGCAAAACTAAGATACATCTTAACTATACAAGATGACTTCTCGAAATTCTCTTCGGCATACCCAATCCGTAGCACCACAGCGGAGGAGACTAGTGAATGTTTAGTTCACTATATCTCCATCTTCGGCATTCCAAAAACAATTCTTACAGATCAGGGAACTAATTTTACTTCGGATTTATTCAAAAAAACTTGCCAATTTTTAAAAATTAAAAACCTATGGTCCTCTCCGTATCACCCGCAGACACAGGG
The DNA here is from genome assembly GCA_951394215.1 of Glyphodes perspectalis. NCBI lineage: Eukaryota > Metazoa > Arthropoda > Insecta > Lepidoptera > Crambidae > Glyphodes > Glyphodes perspectalis. The sequence continues at coordinate 14,703,837 of OX596202.1, read as the reverse complement.
TGCCCTCGAGCGAAGTCATTCGACACTTAAAGAATATCTAAAATCCTACATCAATGACGAACAATCAAACTGGCCTCGTTATGTATATACGGCAATGCTTGCCTATAATACATCTGTACATTCCACAACTCATTTTACACCGTATGAATTAATGTTCGGGTGTAAACCGTTTATTCCGAATTCAATTTACGACGAATCCCCAGGAGCCACATATCCGGACTATGTCCGTATGCTTCAAAACCGCTTGAAATATTCCCGTGAAAAGGCCTTGGATTTCATTAGGAAATCCAAGGAATCATCCAAATCATACTATGACACACGTACTCGCCCTACGAAGTATAGGGTTGGAGAATACGTATATCTCAAAAACCACTTGAGATTACGTAAGGCCCTATCCCCTCTCTGGAAGGGTCCTTACAAAATAATAAAGTTAAATGGTAACAACACACTTACGTTGCTAATTAATCGACGTCACGTCACACATCACTTTGATCAAGTGAAACCAGCTGACGTCGGGGGTAACCTGTAAAATAAAAAAATAAATTAGTATTTAGTCTATAGAATAGTAAATATATTAAACATAATCTTTAAGTTAATAATAATTATTAAATTGATACTTACCTTTATTTAGACTTAATTGTGACTATCAATTTTCAGTACAGTTGGGGGTCAATCTCACCAAGATTTCATCCAGCCGATTACCTCAAGTCCGGGTCTTTATTTTGACTACCTAGGTAAACTGAAAACTAACAATGTCCAATTGAAAATCCTGGCGCCTGTCGACATTTCGCATTTCGGTCCACACATAGAAAATATCGAAGCCGCCTTAGATATGACAAGTTATCTGTGTAGAGAAACACGCATAGTAAATATAATATCCGAATGTCACAGTAGAATACAACCTCTTACGATACGATATCAAGACATGAGCAAAGAATTTGTATCAATCTCACATCTGATAGACAATAGGTTTAGACGCAATGCTTGGATAGGGGGTATAGGCACAGTCTTAAAGCAAATATTTGGTACCCTAGATGAGAATGACGGCATTAAATATAATGATGCCATAAAATCTCTTCATAATAATCAAAAACAACTTACCTCATTAATGAAGGAAAACATACTGGTTACAACTTCTATGATAACTTCTTATAATAAAACTCTTAATAAAATCAAGGAAAATGAAATTAACCTAAACGAAGCTATCGACAACTTGTCACTTCGTGTTATGAATATAACTGAAATAACTAATGGTCTACAAGTCAGTAACGATGTCGATCAACTTTTAAGCTCATTGGAATCATCAATACTGACTTTGTCATTTCAATTAGAGGATTTGATCAATGCTATTCTATTTAGCAGCCAAAATATCTTGCACCCCGCTATAATAACCCCAAGTCAGTTGCATACCGAACTTGCTAATAACTATCGTCATTTGCCAAGCGACCTCGAGTTGCCTGTGACCCTAGACATTAGCTCTATTCATCTTATTTTAAGTATATCTACTTTAGTGTGTTATTTTATAGATAATAAGATAATATTTGTTTTACAAGTGCCACTAGTGAACACTAAAGATTATATGTTATATCACAACATAGCTCTTCCTACACCGCATGATAGTAAGGAACCAAAATCATTTAGTCTAATAGTCCCGAGTAATAAGTACATAGCAATGACCAAAGACAAATTACATTATTGTGTTTTTAATAGTTTGGATACATGTAAAATTGTGAATACAGGAACTTACATTTGTGACGTTGAAAATATATACGCGACTGACGCTAAACCGATCTGCGAAAGCGAATTATTAGCGAAAGTAATAAGTGTAAAACCATTACAATGTGAAACAAAAAGTGTGTATGGAATTTTAGATATCTGGAAACCATTAGTAAATAACAAATGGATTTTTGTCCAATCAGAACCTAATAAAATTTCAATAGATTGTTTAAATTCTAACTTGTACGAAACAAACATTTTAGGAACGGGCATAGTCACCGTCCCCGATGATTGTATTGGCTATTGTAGAAGTACTACATTGTTACCAAAATACAATAATTTAAATATTACATCACCCATTAATAACTTTCCGGATTTTAACTTAGTGGACGACACTTGTTGTACAAATAAGTTTAACATTGTGAAGAATTATGTGTCTCCGGTCCATCTACGAAATATAGACCTCGATGATTTTAATTCACAAAACAACATTTTAATGAAATCTTTAAACGATTTAGATAAATTAGAAATTATTGAAACCCCACATATAGTGAAGTATGGGACACATTATTCTATTCTTATAATTTTAGTTTCTATTATATTCAATATATACATAATGTATGTTATTTTTAAGAAATATTGTAAATCCAGGAGCAACCAACTATTTAAATTCAACTTTAAGGTAAACAGACCATCATCACATTCTTTAGAGCAGACAGATAGACAGGATCCTGAAATAGTGATGGAACCTATTACCCCTTCACTCAGAACTAAGATCTAAAGGAGACTTAGAAGTTAGCCCCAAGTCTCCTCTTAAAGGGGGAGGTGTTATATCCTGGACATGTTAGTAGGAACGCCACCCTAGCGGCTGCTGAGCCAGGTCAGCAGTCCTTAGCTAAACGAAAGCCATACTTTAAGAGTTAGTCTGTATTAACCATCTTTCGTGAGCGGTTGCCCCGGGATCCCTTTAAACTATTTTTGTAATCTATTTGAAATTAAAGTGTTTTAATTAATTCCTTTTTTTTTAAAAACACGATCGTGAACTTCCGTATAACAGATCGTTTTATTTGCATGAAAATAGTGTAATGATTTACAAGCGCTTATAAACGCTATGGGTAAATCTGATTAAGAAAATCTTCCCATGCTATTAAGGTTTAGTACGTTATTTGAACTGAAGAAAAATATATTTTTAAGTTGAAATCAATAAATTAAAATATTAACATTATCTAAAGATTTTCTTATACCGATTAATGGGCGATCGATCGATTGATCGATGAGCGGTGGTAACTCATTGGTAATTAACTGATTTATCAAATCTACGTACGTATTTATACCACTAACTCGGCGGTGGGGGAAACATCATGATGAAACCTGCACATTCCAAAAGCTATGGATGTGTAACCTGCATCCAAAAATTATCTGCTTCCCGTATGTAAGGGTAGCGAAGGTCAGATCGGTAGTCGCGTCAATGTAATTACCAGTCTTGATTAATCCTGGATCATGATCGAACGCTAGGAGGATGATTTCTTATACCGATTCCTACGATCACGGTGTTTGAGCACGGCTTAAACGATTTTATTAATATTTTTTTTGTATGTTTTGGTTTTTGTTGATCTGTGTTCCTTGCCTAGCATATCGTAAAAGGCGACTAATGATTTGTTTTAATTTTGGCTGCATATGGTTAAAGAGGCCTGCTGTCTCTTTTACTCTGCCTACCCCTTCGGGGATTACGAGCGTAAAGTTATGTATGAGAAAAGTTCGTAAGATATTTTTCGCCCTATTTTTATTATAGCAGACCAACGTTTGCCGGGTCAGCTTGTCTCTCAATAATAATACAAATCTGATGACAGTAGCACAAAGCATCGTGACTAATGACACACCGAGTTGTCAGAACGCCGAGCTGTCAAATGTGAACTTACTAAAACAATTGCAAGTGAATGAACTCTGAATGAGTGATGCAATTATCATTGACCGAGTTACTTTATAATCTGAATCGTTATTATTAAACGTATATCGCCGATGTTTTCTCTAAATATGGTCATCGGCTAACTGAAAAACCAGATACTGATATGACAGTAAGGTTCATTTACAGCGAAAGTACATAGATTACCTAATCACTTGTGTTTATGTACATACCTCCAAAATATGAAACCTACTTCCATAGTTTCTGTACGGCAAGTGTAGTTTATGAAATGCTCAAATGCCTAACTTTTGATCCATACTAAACCTATTCAACAAAGAATTCCAAGAAATACTGGTAGGAAAATAAGATGCTGTTTTAAACAAACTGTCAAAATTCCTCTTAGTACAAAAAGCTTTTTTAATACTCGACTACAGCAAACTAAAAGTAAGGATATGATATCAGCCCAAATATTATAAGTAGGTACAATGTCTAAAACATTTTATATAAATGCCATACCTAAAATAGTTTCTCAAAGGAAAATTATCCTGTATACTATTCAACGGGAACATACATTATGAAGTAAAATTTACCCTGTCTGACTTAGATCAATATTAATAATGTATAAGAAACAGCTAACAACTCTGTACTTTTACGTAAAGGAATAGAAACATATGAAATTTCTGATATTGACGATATTAGTTGGAAGCAGAATAGGATTAAGTATTTTAAAACACGACTCCAACGAGTGAAAATTCACAAGTAACCTACAAAAAAATCTCACATTGTACACTGAAACACCGAGACATTTGTCCCGTCACAAATAGTATTACGATCTCTTTTATTAGCAATAAATATAAACTACCATTATATTGGGAACAAATGACTAAATGACATTTAGAAAACAACCTGCACTTAATGATGTATTTCACATTTACTGTAAAATAATAGATGTGGCTATGAAAGGTATAATAAAAATATTTTTAATGCATTCTTCGTTTAACGTTCATTGAGTGACGTGAGATTTCACCAATCAGAATCACCTTATTGGTGATTTAAGTATGATCGCCGTAGAACCACCTTTAAGCCTATATAAATGTGTTTTATACATATATTCACGATTTAGATATGAAAGCTTATTGAGTCCTGTATAAATAACAATAGCTATATTTGTACCTCTTAACGAAATTGAATTGGAATTTAATTTCATCAAATGAGCTAAGTTGAACTTAGGCTACACACACACATTATCTGCAATTTTATTAATGACCGGATGTAGATGACCAACCACCTACCTTCTTGAGAACGTTATTCGGTATTTTACTTGCGACCACGGACTAGTAAAAAAAGAAGGACTCCGCACCACTAACTAGACGTTGAAGCTCCTCAAGTGCTCCAACTCGACACGCAACTTACGTCACACATTGACATAATAAGTGCAAATGACAGATATCCGATATCTGGTATCCATAGGTATCTCACTCACACATGCATAAACGTGGCTTCACGCTATAGTATGACAGCGTTGAGTACTTTTTTTACTAGTCCGTGCTTGCGACATAGGCGATGACACATTCCGTAATGTAAATTCTCGGATTTTTATTTCTTACCTGACTGTTGAAAAATCTGCCCCAAGAAAGTGAAATGAGCAGAGTTTGTTTTCATTCGACGAAACCATCCAACAATTCCATTTCTCAAAATTTGGTATCTACTTTACTTACATGTAGAGTTACAATAATATTTCATTAAAAAAAAAATTGCAACTGTGTTCCTTGACAGCATGTCATAAAAGACTACTAAATATCAGACTAGAGACTCCGAGGTAAGTAGCTTAATCACTTGTGTTACGGATATCAGAAACAACAGTGGTGAACTAGATTTGGTGAACTAGATGTTGGGTTTGCAATTGTGTAGGCAACAAGCTAGCCGCTTGTCACTACTTTTTTAAGAATTTTTAATCTTGCCCAACCCAATGTTATTTTTGGCTAATGTCGATTAAGCTTATCGTTCCTTGGACCCCTTTAAAAATTTACATCTCTGTAGGTGCAATGCCTCAAATATTGGTCAAATATTTTCCTCGAACGCAACAAAAACATCCGCACCAAAAATGTAAATAGTTTTTGATGAAACAGAAATTACTTAGTCTATAGCATATGGTATTTTAGTTCATTCTAGCAATTGCTTTAGTTACGTTTATTATAAATCAATGTATTTAATATTATCTATTATCTTCAAGCAGTCTTAGTGATCAATACAATTCATCTAATTCATTTCTCACACCTCAGTTTCTGTAACAAGGAACTACTGCTCGCGAATGTTCCCAGCGCTAACTTTTCGCGAATTTGAAACGGGTCTCATTTTCCCGCGAGCACGGCGCAGACGTTCGTTGACACCGCGACCTCACTTCAGACCATGCAGTAATGAAGTCACGAGCCTCGTCCAAAACAAACAACGAATTAAGCACCTAAATAATACGGTAATGACTATTTTGCAGGATAGTCTTAATTTGTTTTTGAAAAAATAGCTGCTAAATTCGTCAATCTGGAAAATTTATTTATAATTTATAAGTAAATATTATTCATGGTCATTTTGCTTAAGGTGCATATTCCCCTTCATAAAAATTTGCATACTAAAATTGACATCCGACAGCGATGATCGTTTAGCCTGAAAAATATCTATGCCCGTTCTACCGAAGCACTAGATGGAATAACAGTGTTATCTATACTTATAATAAATCTGTAGAGAGGTCAATTCTGTACATGAAATATATTTTCAAAATAACTATCAGGGGGTGATTAGTGATCGATACTGATGCCAAAAATGCAATCAGTAAAATTTTTGTCTGTCTGTCTGTCTGTCTGTCTATATGTTCCATAGAGAAACAAAAACTACTCGACGGATTTTAACGAAACTTGGTACAATTATTCTTCATACTCCTGGTCAGGTTATAGTATACTTTTCATCACGCTACAATCAATAGGAGCAGAGTAGTGAAGGGAAATGTTGGGAAAACGGGAGAAGTTACTCCATTATTTAAGCTTCCGTCGCGTGTGCAGCCTTAATGGTTAAAGTTACATAGAAATCATGTATGACGGAAATAGTCTTTGTAATATTAACCATAAACGCGGGTGACACCGCTGGCACAGCTAGTATTTAATAAAAAGATCAATTAAATCTGGTTCACCTAGAAAAGCATTATCCGTAAAGTTTTTTTTTTTACTTCGTGTTCTTCGACTTTGAAGTTCTTATCAAATTGTGGGCTCTGTTTTTCAGAGATTTGTGGCCTCTAGACTTATTTCCTACAAACTGAATAATAGTGCTGTAAAAATCATCCCCTTCTTCTTCATTATTGCTACTCCCGCTAATACGAATAATTTCCTATTCGTTTGCTTCTCTTTCTTTAATCAGAACAACTTCAACTTTTGCTTTAAAATTACAGCACATCAACAAACGACTAAAATAACGGACTAAAGTTAACGGAAGTTTAATTTAACGGAAGTAAACAAGAGCGTTAACATTTTTAGCAGTTAACTTAAAAATTAATCCGTACAGCAGTTCACTTCGTTAATTAATGATTAACGGATTAACGAGCTAATGCCCACCTTTGGTGATACCTATAGTTACTTTTGCATTTACAATATAAGTAATTTAATGATTACGCAAATTGTCATCAATCGAGCATAATAATCCACAAAGAGACCAATTACCGAAATATTATCCAACAGGTATTCTGCAATAATATCAAACTAAACACAATACAACGGAAGGCCGCGATAAGATTACCCCACGCTTTACTGCACAGTTCGTGGCCAGAGACAAGAGCGTCGCGTGAACGGCGCCATTACACGATACCAATGAACTTTATTGTCTTCGCCACTAATATCTGCTAGTCGAGCGTTCTGTTGCGAGCTGTTGCAGACCCAGTGCAGACTCACTGAGTTAAAGACTCAGAATTCAACGACGGAATCTTGTAAAGCCTTACTAGTTATTAAAAATCAAAGTGCCACTGGCCAGTATAGCTTTTTCACACCTAACCCACTTCAATTATTATGAGATCCAAAAATTAACTCTAAGGATTACTTGTATTCCAGGAAAAAAATTACTAATCCCCTTGGAACCTCATAGTGGTTTGTAACTGATCGAAATCCAAACGGACAGTTAGCTAGTACACCATAATGCTACCTTACGAGTCAGGACTTGAGCCTTACAATTACATCACACAGGTATTAACTCTCCGACTGAATCTCATGTAGGCGGTGTCACGGGGAAATGCTAGTCAATAGTTATCTTAACTGGACTCGAGTCTAACAACACTAAGTACTCGCTGTAAAACAATTTGATTACCATCGATATTGTTTTCAAAATCTCCACGGACACGGCCTTAGTCACATTCGCCATTAGACAAATAGGCTCTTTGTTCGTTTTACTCACTCCGCGAAACGCGCCGATGAAAATAACATCGTTTCATTACGAGACAGCGATACTTTATTGTCTTGTGCCATAAATATCCTTGTCGTGGCCGAAGCGCTATAAAATTACTGAGAACACCGCCACTACTGGGATTTTATTGACATAGTATTGTAAGAAATACGTTAATAAGTAAATGCTGACAGAAAACACATTATAATTTTTTTTTCACCGCCCCATTATAAACTTCGTCTCTGTTAACTCGAAAGTTATCGCCAGTTTGGCAACAATAAAAAACATTATGGTTTTCTGTCTGTCTACACAGAAAATGAGAGATGAAAATGAGAGAGATGCTTAATTAGTATCATATTACTTACTTTGTCCCATGATGGTCGGGGACTAAAAAAAAATGTGCCAACTGTGTCTCTTGCCTAGCATGTCGTAAAAGGCGACTAATGGTATTGGCTCTGTGCACGATTACAGCGCCAACTTGCGTCCACAACTTTGTGGGCTCTGTCACATTGACATTTAGGTCGTATATTTTTTTTAAAATATCGAAATGAAAAAATTATAAATATTTTCGACTAATAAATTGTTGTGATACCACGATTTGGGTGGAAAAAAGGTTTTGAAATCATTTTGGTCATTCAAATCAAATGAGGTAAGTCCAAAAAGTGTGTTTAATTTTGAATGTGTCAGGGTTTGTTTACTTCATTTATAGTTGTAGTTTTACAGTAAAACAAAAAGAAAAAGCTACTTTAATGGTTTCATTATATAACAGAAAATATATTTAAATGTTCCTGTATCGCTAGTAATAAATTAAATATCGTTTTCAGATCGAAATGAGTATTGTTTTGAAGACCGGGTTTGTGAGTGTTACTTACAATATCAAATTTCAACCACAAATCGTATTTAAAGGAAAGTTGTTGGTATTGGCTGGACATGTCCGAGATGTAGAAGAATTAAGAACAAAACAAGGGCAGAGTTCAATAATTCACGCTCTCATCATAAGGCAAACATCTATTACTTTGCCACCTTACAAAACGGTTTTAAACGTAAAATGTTAAAAATAATTAAATAATTCAAATGTAAATGTGTTAAATAATTCATTCTTCTTTCTCTTTTTCATTAAACGTTTGTACCGGGACATAGCTGCAGATTCATTTGGTATTTTTGAACGATAGATTGAAGGAAATATCGTCGTTATATAACTGGGAATTAGCACTGCATATTAAATCATTTGGTCTTGGGTACCATGGCAATCCATCAGCACTGAAACAAAGTTGAATTTAAATAGGTTAAATGGATTCTTTGATTAATATCAAATACAGGATTTAAATGTGGTTATGATGTTACTTACTCAATTCTCATGAAGGCAGCTATCCATTTCTTGCATTGTTCAAGTTTCCAAGTAGCTCTTGGGAATCGGTAAAACTTGCATTTACTATTTCTGCCAGTATTCTTGCAGTTTACAACACAACAACTACTGTGACTCATTTTTGTTAGCGGACTAATGCGATTAATTAATGATATTAAAATGTATTATGTAGAATTGCTTTGCCATTGACAGATACATCTGATGACAGAGCTTACATTATTTCTACTTTTGACCACCATGAGCGCTGCGATAGATGATGTTACCCCCACCTAGTACTTCGCACCCAGCGAATATGGGGTTTTGGATTGTGTAGGCGACGAGCTAGTCACTTGTCACTACCTTTTTACAATTTTAAAAGTAGGTACCTATTCAAAGAAATCGACTATGTAAGCAGTAGGTAACATTATTAACGAATCTCTAAATGTCATTCGACATTGCCAGAATCACTGCGTTCGCTCCACGACTATAACAGAAAACTAAAATGACTGACGATTTCTGAAAAGATCTTCAAAATGTCATTACAGTTTTGACGAGCGAGCGCCCGGCCGGTGCATCGACCGCACGATTTTATCTTCTACGCCACATTCGGCGGTTAAACAGTTTCGGCACGGATTCGAAATTTAAACCGATTTCCAACGATTCGTGCCGCCATTTTTGTGATCGTTGCGTACAGTTTCCACTCGTCGGCGTTTTATTCGTTTTTTAATTGATCAAGTTAAGTTTTTATTGTTCATCGGACGACAGTTGATGAGTAAGTCGTATAAGGCGTCGATTGTGATTACTTGAGTTAAGAAGTGTTTGTAATTACCGGTTGATTCTTATATTGTATGGTCACATCATATTTTTTTTAAATCAAGTGGTAAAATTTACAGCCTGTAAAGATATTTTTACATAGTTTTTTAAAAAACCTTAACGAGTTCCTTTGTTAGTACATATGTACCTACAAAAGAAAAAATAGCAATGGTTTAGAACTGTGATTTTTACAAACGCGCTCAAATAATAGTAAGACTCCATAACACTTCTTTTCAAGCTACTGTATGCTTAAAATAGAGGCATTTTTGACGATCATTGCAACTGCACTCATTTAGATAAAAATATTTAGAAGAGAACTGAGACGTCTACAAATATGAATTACAGTTACATTCTAATCCGAAATGGCCTGGTCAAATGACCTGCACAGTTAAATAGCCGCCACCCCTCTTCCGAGGAAGCCGTGCGACCATATGATATTGCACGTTAATTACGCTCTTCCGAGTAATGAGCTATGAGACACGCCTGGAACACCCGAAATAGGGACGTCGTTATGCACCAAGTCGGTATATGGGTTCACTGAGATTGTACAAAAAAAAATTAATTAATTTTTATCCTATTTCTTTCTAGTCGGAGTCCGCTATTACGTTTACTTAGGACTGCTTAAATATAATTAGAAATTAAACCGAATGTATGAAAATATGAAAAGAGTAGGTGTATATTTGCACTTGGTCTTGGTTTAAATACCTATCTTTTCTCCTGTTTTCTCAAGCCTTGTACATATAATATATGAAGTTTATTAATATCAACTACCAGCTACAAATGTTCTTGCGATATAATGCTACTACAAAATATAATAAATCCTTAATATACACCGTGTTTTAGATTATTCTTATTAATGTTAATTTGATTTAAACAACGGCTAATATCTGCCTACCTGCCTATAATATGATATTGCACACTAACCTGAAAATATACAGCACAAAGAAAGATTAGTATTTATATGATCTTTTTTTTATTTCACAGTATTTTTTATTTTCCACTTTTTTGTGAACCAACACATACAACACCATTCGCCTACACTCAATGAGCAATAAGTTGAATTGCCCCGTTTCTTAGAACGCCGAGCGCATCACTAGCCGCTCGAAAACGGGTCAAACGGGGCAATTCGCCGTGTCAACAATGAAATAAAACTAAACCCGCCGGATTAATTGCCCTGAAAGTGCCCGGTCGTTCCCACGGCCTAAACAAATTTTTAGTCGGGCCGCTGTGACATGTTCTAACATCGGTATTCGGTGTAGCTTCCTCCACCTCAAGGTACTCCTCAAGTAGGTATTTGCTAGATGTGATTCATCGTCTTAAATTCTGTTTAATCAGAATTACTTTTTACTCACCCTTTGTATTCAGAATTCTGTCTCACAAACACATTGCCTGTCAATTACTTGTTTTATTATATTTATATTGTATACCTAAACATCAAATGCGGTTGTCATTAACAAAATCTCGACAATACTTTAATAAATAAATAAATCGGAAACTGTAATAATGACATACGATATTAACCTAGTACATCAGATTTTAATATCTAATCCCTAGTCTTATTATAGATAATACAGTAAAACTAATTAAATTATAAAAATAAAAGTCTTCATTAATTGCTTTAGTATAATTTATTGCTTTTATTGGCACGACGTCAGTCTAGATGCCAATTAACAATATACATACATACATAACATCACGCTCATAATCCCCGAAGGGGTAGGCAAAGTCAAAGAGCCAGCAGGCCCCTTTAACCACATTCATCCAAAAACAAATCTGGGCTGGGTTACATGGAAAATTGAGAAAAAGTGACAAGTGTGACAAATGGCCAGCTCGTCGCCTACGCAATCACATACCCAAAACCCCAATACTATAAGTCGCCTTTTACGACATGCTAGGCTAGAAACACAGTTGACAAATTATTTTGAAATCCTAGACCGACATGGGACAATTAACAATATAATTCAATCAATTACGTAATTTCTCATTCGAGGAAACCTCAACACCCAAACTTAAGGTTCCATCTTAGAATACCGATATAGCTGACACCACTGAGTTCCACTAGTGAAGAATGTCTCGTGGTTGCAACTACATATATTGTACGACTATTTCTGCATCGATCCCGAATATTTCTCGTGGGAAAGAGGTTCACCTGACTGTCCCGGATTCCACTTCTCACGTCAAAATGCATCAATCTTACACAAGCCGACGTTAACGATTTTTGGTTGAATTTGAATGTTTTAATTTAAGTTTTTCAGTTGATATCTTTACTTTATTATAATTTTACAGCGTATGTCAATAATGTTTTTATTTGCGCATAAATATAGAATAAAGTCTTCGCAAGTATTTTGGAATTCACTTAAATCAAAATGAAATTATGTACATTTATCATTATATAGTAACTTTCTATTCTTCTACACGCTATGTAGTATACAACCCTCTTAATAGTCGCGTCAATGAAGCCATAAAACAGGCAATCATAGAAAGTCCTCAGAAACAGAGATTTTGATGAGTTTTCTTAAATTGAAGGTTATTATATACTTTTCAAATCGGAAACCTGTTGGAGCGGGGACGGTATTATGTATATTATATTAAAAAATATATGTGATATTCATGTAGATTTTTTTTCTTCCATATCCATTGAAAATGATATTAGGCAGTCGCTTCAATGTAATTAGCAGATCGTTATGTCCCGTGCTTAGCGAACCCCGACTAAGCACGCGACATAACAATAAAAAGATCAATTGAAATTAAGGAAAAATATGCATTTTTATATTATGTACTATTAAAAATAATATTATAGAAACGAAATGGCTTAGTCTCATATTTGAACTAGTCTTGCCAGCCAGTCGCGGCTTTGCCTGCGCCCGGACTTGGATTGCCGAGGAAGAGGAGGAGCTGGGTGTTATCATTGCCCGTCTCCCTATCCTCGGCAACCCGGCAAGGGCGCACTGCTCTTACGTTGCGGTGGGCGCGACAGGCACTGGCACTTCCGCGTGTACATGGCCTCGCCCTCAATTTGGGTCGCAAGGGTAGAAGGCAGCCTCCCCCGACGAGGCACTCTCTGCGTGTCCCTCTGGTATAGCAGAGGGCAAAGGGCGAGAGTGCGCACGACGCCGGTCGCGGGGACAATCAGAGTCTGATTCCTGGGCGGAGAAGGTTGAGACGTGCTGGGTGGAGTTGCCCAAATAAAAAAGGGCGTGTAGAGTTAGAACTTGGAACTACGATCTGGTAACTTTTTGATAGTACGAGCCATATAATCTCATCTTGGCAACATTTTACATGAAAATGTTTTTGGTGGGATATTTTTGTCTGTGCTTGCAAAACTCAAATATCGTTGATCGATTGACCTAAAATGTAACTGAACGCTTCATTTTAATATCAATTAATAACATTCCTACGTATTGAGTTGCCTATCAAAAATAAACAAAAATACTATTTAGGTCATAAATTATAGTTTTGTTTGTTAACAAATACACAACAAATATTTTTTCCAGATACTGTAAATACTAGTTCGATCTTATTATTTTATAAATTTATCTAAACTTTCTTTGCTAAAAAATAATAATATTATATAAAATCACGCCCACAATCCCCAAAGGGGTAGGCAGAGTCAAAGGGGCAGCAAGCCCTTTTAACAACATTCAGCCAAAAACAAAATATAGCTGGGTTAGATAGAAAATTGTGCAAAAGTAGTCACAACTGGCTAGCTCGTCGTCTATATAGTCACATACCTAAAACCCCATATACCATTAGTCGCCTTTTACGACATGCTAGGCAAGAGACACAGTTGGCACATTCTTTTAAAGTCCCAGACCAACGTGGGACAGACTAACTTTATTCGTTAACTGATAAATTTGAAGCAAATTGCATGCACATTTCTAAGTGTAATTTTCGAGATTTATGTTAAGAGATAGACAGATGAGACATACGAATATATACCTACTTACATCCATTTTCCTTTCAGACTCTTTTAAAAATTAAAATATAAAAATCTATAACCAAAAGTCAAGAAATCAAGGACGGCTTTTTTGTTTTATAATCCAAGAAAATCCGTCCTTGATTTGGTCCTTGATTGACAGACAAGGATCCCCGTATCTTAACTTAACGTAGACATTTGTAGATACTGTTGTTGTTGATCATTATTTGTTATATTGAACAAGCTAAGGGCGATTCGTTGATTGGAGATCGGTAATGACGATTTTCGAAGAAATAAATCCACTAATCGGCACATCTCAGAACCAGAATTTTGTCATTATTACAACAGTATTTAACTTTTCAGACGCAAACCCTCGAAATCTGTAATAGACATCAATTGCTAACATTCACGAGCCAATGAGGGATACTTTATTCAGAAAACCCTTATCGTTGTGCTTGTCTGAAGAATTGATCATCAAATTAACAGCCCCGCAAGGAAGTTCATATATTATAAATGGTCGTAACAGGAGTCCGATATTATAAATAATCAGAGCAGACCCTGTCACGTTGGAGGCATCGCTTCCGAGGCGTCTGCGCCGGTGAGAGCCGGCCGGCTCCCACGCCTGGGCACGTACCCGCTCCAATTTGCGCTGGACTCCACTTTGATTTACGTGCGGTCTAATGTTAGAATTGTCACACGGATCGGGCCTTCACTTTTGAGCAATATGGACTGGGTCAGTTGCAAAATGCTAGTTTTGACTTATCATAACTACGTGTTGTATAGAGACTCCTACGACCTGCACTACTTTGTTCATTTGGAATTCAGTCTGCCAAATATTAGTCTTCGGAAGCTATCCTAATGATATGCGCATAAAACATTCTTAGATAGGAAACAGCCCTTAGATTCTTAAAAGTCAATAGCGTACTGTAGCCCAAAGTACATTTTATTCTGAACGTTCAAAAATCATTCGAATAATATTCGTATTAATAAGATGTCTAATGTGTTGCCAAGTTTCATATGAATTTCCAATAAAAACCACCAAGCTGACAATCTAAACAAAACGAATGAAAGCCCAGAGCGTGATTAACTTTTAAATAAAAACGTTTCACCCACCCTTATATTATATGCTAGATACCTTATTAACACAATAAGTCATATATTTCTTTATGGTCCCACACATATCTATATGTCTAGGTGCGTGTCTTCTTTATGTCATTCTGAACACAAATAAAAGCGTGTTTAAGCGTGCTGTTACAATTGTGATTGTATTTTTACAATCACACTTGTAACGGCACTTAGATATGAGAATGAGAGAGCGTGAGACAGGAGAATGATCACCCATCCGGTATTTAATAACTGCGTCAGGCACGCGAATATTAGATGGGTCACAAATACCTGATCGATTAGGATAAGTTAAGCAAAACATTTATCGCATTTCACACTTCGTAAGGCGCGTTAAACCGAATGATGTTTGCCATAAGTATACGTCAGTTGAGGAATCTCGGCTTTCGGCAGTCGCCTCCGAGATCAGAGATCGCAATCGAAGATCTTGATAACATCTGCCGGTAAATTTGGTCATTTACCTTACAAGCACCTGTTTACGCGTTTAGTTGAATAAGGACTGAGCTCTAGAGTGGAACATTTTATACATACGTACATACAAAACATCACGCCCATAATCCCCGAAGAGGTAGGTAGAGCCAAAGGGGCAGCAGGCCCCATTAACCGCATTCAGCCAAAAACAAAACTGGGCCGAGTTAAATGGAAAATTGTGAAAAAGTAGTGACAAGTGGCTAGCTCGTCGCCTACACAATCACATACCCAAAACCCATATACCATTAGTCGCCTTTTACGACATAGATCACATTCTAGATCAAAGATGGTACAGGCTATTTAGGTTTAAAAAATCATAAAAAAAAACACGCCTCTAAGCGTGTAACAATTGAAATTGTAACGTTTCCCAGTAGATATTGAGTTTTAAATGCACGATTTGGCGATCAATAATTTTACATCATACGAGCTGATCTGAAGAAAGCCAGACGGTGCAAGGTTGAGACCAACATGGGACATCTTATATGAGGCATTAAGTTGCGGATCATAGTAGCATAATGGTTTTTGCACTCGACGTTTCAAACCAGTTCCCTACCAAACAATATCCTGAAAGTACCTTTATGTCGATAAGAATACGCTGTAAAATAGTTCAGTTCAAATTCACATACATATATGTGAATATGATACATATCATAAATGTCGTAGACGTCGTTATTAAATAATGATCAGATTTAAAAAGTCAAGTCTGTACATAAGTCGTAGTTCACGCCTCAAATATGGCTTTATTTTACAACTGCATATTGCATATTAAGTAATTTATATTTTAATTTAGAACATTCATCCATAACGGTGGTCATGTTCGGATCGGATATTTATTATATTTATAACTATTGTGGTGACAATAGTTATGAATATAATAAATATCCGACGACATCACATACATTGATCTGACTCCGAAGTAAGTAGCTTAAGCACTTGTGTTACGGATATTTTAGAATCAACAGTGGTATATTACAAATATATACTTAAATATCAAATATTAACACCCAGACACAGAACAAATACAAGTATTCATCATACGAATGTTTGTCCTGGGTGGGGATTGAACCCACAACTCATGGCGCATGGCGTAGTGTTACTACCGAATGCGCAATCGAGCTAGTCATATAAAGTATTGATTGCCCGAGGCGCTATGTCACAAGTTTCTTATACACACACGGTAATGTAGTGTATAGGAAAGTCTCGGAACAGCAAGTTGATTCATCAAAGTTTCTCAATAAATGCCGATCAAATCCGATCGCATTAAAGCTCGCCCGCAGTCCTGTCAAGCGCAAGCGCAAACGCAAGCGCAAACGCAATTCTGTTACAAGTGGAAAACATGCGAGGCAATCTAACGGGCAGCTCGCGGCTAACAACATTATGTGTGATCGATCTATATTGCTGACGGACGGCGCTAATGCGGCGGCGAGGAATGTGTCGCTGCGGTCCGCGACTAGGGACGAACTGATATTGTCCCGATTTTGCGTCCCACTGGGTCATAAAGAGAAAATCTTGAGCGCTTGTTAGTACAAAAAGGATTACAAAATCATTGACCTAAAATTGAGGAGTGCTGTTACATATTTTCATACAACAATTGAAACATCTATGATGCTACATACTTTAGCGTGCACAACAAAAAGCAAACAGAACTGCAATTCAAAGATCTCGACAATTTTGCTTCGAGGCTCGATGCAACTACATTAACAGTAGTAATGTCATTTCTGGTCCTTCAAATTAACCTTCAGGCTAACCAAGACATGTATATCCGTTAGCGTGACAACACAAACGCTGTGGTCTGTGACTGATGGAAATGCCTAGCGGCGAATGTAGAATACAATGTGGCTTAGGTGTGACGCTTATTGATGTCCCATCCTACATGTCCTTTTTTTTTGTTGATCCAGGGGAATTCGTTACCGAATTAGCAGGTGTCGGACTCCCGGGGCCCTTAAGGCGGGGTATACCGACTAAACCCCTGGGATGTACCGTTTACGCCTTTACATAAGACGTCCACGGGATCGCGCATCGCTAATCCACCCAGTGAACGCCCCAGCGTCGGCCCTGCCGTAGCTGGGCCTCATGCGCCTAAGAGGAGACGACCCGGCATACGGGAATCGTCTCCCAGGCGGAACTGTGCAATGCGGGTTGGAGCCCCCCGGCCCTCACCTGCGTGGTCCGCTAGGAAAGTTGGAGGAGGTGGGCGTCCCTCCTCATCCGTCCGCCCAACCGTCTGCACCGGAGCGGGTGAGCAAGAGCATTATCCTCTCGTGCCCGCTCCGCGGCCTCCTGGGACATGACGTCTTCGCAAAAGGAGACCATTGATCCGCCGTGTCCCTGCGTGACAGCACTAGCGCGGCGCACGCTGTGATCTATGACTGATGGCGACGACTGCGGCCATTACCGCGGCACGCGGCAAGCGCGGCTGCGGAAGAATGCGATGCGGCTTAAAAGTAATGCTCACACTTATTGCCACGTGGAATGTGCTCTCTGGTGATAGGTTTTTTGATGTCGCTCGTTAGGATTGCTATTTCAAATATGTTCGGCATCGGCCGTCAATGGACGGTTACATTGAACTGATAACGAACTAGCATGCATAAATACTAAATGGCGGATTTTCCAAGCTAATGCAGGGCTTCTCTGAAGCCTTTGTAAAAAATAATTAATACCTATTAGTAATCAAAACTTTTACACCTAAAAAGATTCATCTTTTAATGGCCTTAAAAAATGTCTATGCCGCCATCTAAATCTACGTAGGTGGCATGGATTTTATTATAGTGTAGCTAGTTGCATTCAGCTAAATCTAATTCTAAGAAGAAAATATAAGTAGACAATTTATAATAATTACAATATACACCGCTGTCTTGCCTGAAAAGATACAGTAATGCAGTAAAAATTCCCTGCCCTCAGTAGCGCTGTATTTGTCTAGTACCTATTTAACTTAGATAGCTATCTATCCGTGTACATTTGACAAAGTTAACGGGAACTATCACAAAGAACTGCGTTGCATCACGCAGCGGTTGCCACCCGCCACCGTCTCATATTCATCACGAACTATTACGGAACACGAATCGGAATTTTTCATTAGCCCAAGATGATCCCGATTTGCGGCGAATCGAGTGAACGTTCGTGTATTCGATGAATCGATTCGTCGCAACGACGTGCCCGCCGGGGCAACGAACTCTCCACAATACCTATCACATAGTTTTTTTGCCCCCAACATTTCGTGGCCACGGAGCAAGGTAGTTATATCCACTGGAAGCGAAATCAGCGCGCTGAAGTTTGATAAAACTTTTAACTTATGTCTATGTAAATGTTCATTAAATGTTAACTGAATTTTATTTTGGGTAAATTGAGATTATTGCTTCCTCCTGGACTCTGTGTACCCCTTCGGGGACTGAGGGCGTGACGGTTATATATGTTAAAAAAAAATCCAATCATTGACACTTAGCATTCAACGTTTTTGTTTGTTAATTTGGCGGAGAGTTAAAACATTATTCATATATCTTTTAAACAATTTAAGTGACTTCTTAAATTCACAATTTAACTTATGTAAATAATTGAAAGCACCCACAGGGACATTAAAAATGGCACTTTAAAGATATTATCAAATAAAGTACGCTTTATATTCTCGTACTTAAATATTATGATAAGTATTTGTTACGCGTTATCGTTAACATAACTATAGCCTGATTAAATATTGAAGTACACAAAAGTCAAAACACACAAGCTTTGATAGCTCGCGTGTTGTGTGTACTTCAACATTCCAGTTTCCAGTCCACTGGTTATAATATCTCTGCAGCGGACAGAGCTTCAATTGAATCAATATTTTGAGATGTATATCTCGCTTTATATCAAGAAGGCGATGGGTTTATTTAATCGGGTGAAGTTGAAAAAAAAAATGTTACACGTTGTTGTCGGCCAGGAGTTTTAATTTCACTGACAGGCAATAAATGTGTGCAGCGATTTGAGTAGCAATCATTATGTCGAGTGTTTGAAGAGTCGACGATCCTGCAGTCAATGATATTATTATGTTCATGAGGCTAACACCTGCGGACTTGTTTGATTAGTCATACAACATATAAAAAGGCTTAAAACATGTATTGTTTGCAAAAAGTGTAAAGGAGGTTGGGAACTAGGTTTTTGTATAATGGATACAGTTCAGTGTTATCACTTCCAAATGTTCTGTTAGTAGACTATTACATAGCTACCCGCATGTCTAACTGCTAAAGACGGCAGAATGTATTTAAATTTAAAAATCCTGTAACCCCGAAACGTGTGATATTAATATAAAATTACCATATTTTATTATACGCAGATTCAGCATTATAGAAGGACAGAATCTGATAGGTTTGTTCGATTTAAATATACTTATTACATTTTAGCGACGACATTAATATTAGCACGGTCCGAAGGGTGGGGGGGGGGCACATGGGACACCCCCTCCAATCGTACACATAAAGACTGATGAAAATTCTGGCAAGTCTTCCTATAAGCGGTGCGACATCAGAGATGATTTTCTACGCTAAAGTGTAGAAAAAACTTGGTTGAGAGCAAACATGTTAGAAGAGAGGCTGACAGGTTTGGCTCTGCTAAATATTCATCCAGAGATAGCCAATCCAGATTTGCCAATAAAAATTGAAGACTTCCATTTGTTGCAATTTGTGCAAGACAGTTGGTTTAAGTATTTGGACTAAAGTGCTGAAGGACCCATTGCTCCTAGGAGTCTATCTACCCTTTCGGGGACTGCCGGTGTGATTTTATGTATGGTAAAATCTGAAATAACAAAGAAAACAAATACGCCGACAGGGTGAGCAACCCTTTTTCGGGATGAATCCCGACAGTGGGGATCCCGTTGGTTTTGCGTAAGCGCCCGAAGAACGGCAGCCTTGAGGTTTAGTCGGTAGGGGGGCTGGAGTTTGCTACCGGTTCCGAGCCCGACACACCCTGTAGGCCCTACTCAGGTCTATTTGGACGGTGCGTAAAGGCATTCCTCAAGTACAAAAAAAAAGGGTGAGCAACCCTATTTTTAAACGTCATTGATTGAAAATCGTACAGTATTTTCTTAGCGTCACTTATTTTTATTAAATTAAATACTTAATAGACAGAGCAACGGAAGAGGCAATCGAAAAACAATGAAATATTGAGTGTTTTCGCAGTAAACCTCCAAGTACCCTTTCCTGCTGTTAATTCTTCCTGCAATTACGTGAGCCGGATTTATACAGACATAAAATTTATGTGGGACCTTTATTTCAATCATAGTTCCAGCGGTTAATTGCTACTTTTACGCAATCATTGTAACACAAATGTACAACAAACAATATTTACAATTTTCTAACCTCGTATTAGGTATGTTTTACTAAGCTTTAATATACCTTTTTTCCGACGTTGTTCAACTCGTATTTCTTGCATTATACCCCTTGTTTAATGGCTGTTCTCAATATCTATAATCCAGCATTTAGCGAGTCTGGTTATTTTACGTCTTTTTAAACTCACATGTTAGTTTTTTTAATGTCTTATACATTTCCACTCGAATTTTTCCTTTACCGTCAAACTTGTGTGGAAAATATATATTTGGAGTTGTAAAATCCAAAAGAATGTGCTGCGATTTGAACCAACCCACCTTTATATTTAACTACACGCTCTCATTATATTTATTACTAAATATATGTTACAAGTAAACAACTTATTTATATATATCTTAGTAGTCACTACAGCCATTTTATAAAGTACTTACTAGCGATCTGCCCCGGCTTCGCACGGTAAGCACAAAACAATATGAAACTATACATATAAACCTGTGTCCCATGTTGGTCTGGGACTTGGCCCATGTTGATCTGGGACAAAAAAAAAAGAATGTGCCAACTGTGGTTCTTGCCTAGCATGTCGTAAAAGGCGACTAATGGTTTACGGGCTTTTGGGTACCTATGTGACTGAGTAGGCGACGAGCTAGCCACTTGTCACTCCTTTTTCACAGCTTTCCATCCAACCCAGCCCACTGTCCCATGTTGGTTTGGGACTTAAAAAGAATGTGCCAACTGTGGTTCTTGCCTAGCATGTCGTAAAAGGCGACTAATAATGGTATTTCGGATTTTGGGTGTGTGATTGTGTAGGCGACAGGTTAGCCGCTTGTCACTGCTTTTTCACAGTTTTCCATCTGGCCCAGCCCGACTTTATTTTTGGCTGAATGTGGTTGAAGGGGCATGCTGCCCCTTTGACTCTGCCTACCCCTTCGGGGATTATGGGCGTGATGTTATGTATGTATGTATGTACATATAAACCTACCTCTTGAGTTACTCTATCAATTGGTGAAAACCGCATCAACATCCCTTGCGTAATTTATAAGATTTGAGCGAACAGACAGAAGCAGCTACTTTGTTTTATACTATGTAAAGATAATATATTATACCTACTTTGAGAATTATATACGAGTTGGGCCAGATCATGAACGAATTTACTCTTCCATGCCGCAAAAGAATAAATAACATGGTGCTCAAGTATATAGGTGTGTTTAACATTAAGGCGCCTTTATCTGAATCTCGGTTCCCAAATTCGTTCATGCTCTACTTAGACAGGAAAATCTACAAGATAATGATCTAGATGAAAACACGGATAAGAATCCTTTTGGTAATTTATTCATGGTAAGTAAATATTCTCTATTCATGTTTCAAAAATTTAAATAGGTATATTATTTATATGGTTGAGTCTGGGGTTCCACAAAACTATAGCAGAAAGTAGAATACCTATAATAAACCAGCTGTGCCCGCAGTTTCGCTCGCGTTTATGTTTAATGTTGATAGCCTATAGAATTCCTCGATAAATTGGCTATCTAACACTGAAAGAATTTTTCAAATCGGACCAGTAGCTCCTGAGATTAACAGAACAAACAGACAGAGAAAAACTTGAAATAATATATTGTTAAACTTTCATTATGCATTATGTAATAATATGTTACTTTGATAAAGATACTTCCAAAGACTGTTCAATTTAATTTATTTGTATATAAGTGACTTCTGACGAGATGGTGATATTCGTCAGATTTATTTTTGGCGTAAAATATGAGTTATTTTGCGCCACAAAAAGTTACACCAAAACATGTGAGCATCGACGCAGACTCGAAGCGCCTTAACAAACGGTAGACGGCTCTGTAAAATCCAGCGTTTTATTTAATATTTTCATATTTTAATGGCCAAGGAAGCATCCGAGAATACGGGCATTAATGTAATGTTAACCATCGCGGCATTATGTGGAGCGTGAAAGCAATGAATGATTTCTCCACTAACGGGACGGCGATCTTATCATATATATGTAGTTATACATAATTACATTACAGGCACAGAAACACGGACGGGCTTGCTGTTTTACATATAATTATTTGACGCGGCCCGTGTGTAATTAATTCAGATTTGGATTTTGTTAACTAATCTTTGCTACTTACAAGTCTAGAAGAACGACGTAAACAAAAGAAATCTCTGTAGAAAAATTACATTATTTCAGAGTGTTAAAATGTGATAGACCCATTTAGAATCGCCAGGCACGTCGCTATTCCAAAAAATGACATTTATTTAAGGGTTTTTTACTCAATAGAAGTTAGTATAATCTCACGCCTAAGATTTAGTGCAAGTAAGAAGTAATTAATATGTAGAAAATTACATTACAACCATGAATCAACATTGTCCATCAAAGCATTTGTGCCGCAGATAAACTACAAAATATACAAAACTAGCTGTGCCAGCGGTGTTAACCGCGTTTATGGTTAATATTATAAAGACTATTTCCGTCATACATGATTTCTATGTAACTTTAACCATTAAGGCTGCACCCGCGACGGAAGCTTAAAAAATGGAGTAACTGCTCCCGTTTTCCCAACATTTCCCTTCACTACTCTACTCCTATTGATTGTAGCGTGGTGAAAAGTATACTATAACCTGCCCAGGAGTATGAAGAATAATTGTACCAAGTTTCGTTAAAATCCGTCGAGTAGACATACAGACAGACAGACAGACAGACAAAAAATTTACTGATTGCATTTTTGGCATCAGTATCGATCACTAATCACCCCCTGATAGTTATTTTGAAACTATATTTCATGTACAGAATTTACCTCTCTACAGATTTATTATAAGTATAGATAATATTCCTTTCAAAAAAAAATATTGTTACTTAAACTGGCTACTAAAAAACTGAACACATGTCCAAGTGTATCTGTATAATGTATCTATGGCATGAACGGCCCGTAAACTGTCTTGTGGTTCAGCGTTTCCTCTATCTCGCTTCAGGCCTCAGGCGGTACAGGACCATGACCAGCTAATAATGTCGTGATGATTAGTTTAATGCTGCAATCGTTACTTTTATGCTCATGTGCCTACTTCAGTATTTGCTTGAAGAATGCGTATCAAATGAAACGGGATCGAAAACAGCAATTTAAATAATAACATAATTGCGGTAATACGTGTAGGATAATGTGTGGCGCCCATGGCTGACTGCCTACGAGTGGATAAAGTGAAGTAGCTACACGGATTAGTAAAAAAAGAAGGACTACAGGCTGTCATGCTACAGCGTGAAGCCACCCTTATGCATGAGTGACGAGACTTAGGGATACCAGATATCGAAAATTTGGAGCGCTTATGCAATGTGTCATGTAGGCTGCGTGTCAAGTTGGAGCACCGCAGAGGACTAAATGTCTAGTTATTAATGCGGAGTCCTTCTTTTTTTACTACTCCGTGGGTAGTTAAGTTATGCTTGAGTTGGCATATATCTGGGATAGATAGAACAGCATATTATCATAGAATTACCGTGTGACAAATAAGCTTCTAGTAGAATCGTGGCTTATGCCATTAATTTGCAAAAGTTAAGAAACTCTCGTCGCGATTAAGACTTGGATAAGTTAACAGCATTTAAACTTCGTCTTAGGAAGCTGATATAACTTTACAATGCGAAGTATAAAACATAATAACACATTGGTAAGCTATAATATATAAAAATATCCATAGTGTAAATGCGCAAATTACCCCATTTGAATCAATACAAAAGATCATCAACGCATCTATGGATCCCCTCTTTGGAAATATCCATAGGTAAAAGTATCTGGTTACGTTCCGTTAAGAAGACTATCTCCTTTTTACACACTACAAAAAAAGCCATAAACTTCGCGTTACAATATAATTAAGACTAAAATATTCCAATGTTACTCATTCGCGTATCAGATAAGCAAGGTAAAAAGAAAATCTACTGTTAAGATAACTCTATCCAGAAGCTAACTTCAATCTACATGAGAGATCAGACGAAAACTGCATCACTATCAGTGTCACGCCAAGGACATCGGGGCACTTGTCGCCAATCGGGCAATTTATCAGCGCTGAGATCCCCTGGCAGCGCGTTATGAAGATGCTGGAGGTTGATGGGGGCGCTGCGAGTGCGGTCGCGTTAATGTGCGCTGGCGCAGTTACCGGGCCGCGGTCTGACCGTTAGCGGCGCTGAGTGCCGCTGACAGCGTGTTATGAAGATGCTGGAGGTTGATGGGGGCGCTGCGAGTGCGGTCGCGTTAATGTGCGCCGGCACAGTTACCGGGCCGCGGTCTGACCGTTAGCGGCGCTGAGTGCCGCTGACAGCGTGTTATGAAGATGCTGGAGGTTGATGGGGGCGCTGCGAGTGCGGTCGCGTTAATGTGCGCTGGCGCAGTTACCGGGCCGCGGTCTGACCGTTAGCGGCGCTGAGTGCCGCTGACAGCATGTTATGAAGATGCTGGAGGTTGATGGGGGCGCTACGAGTGCGGTCGCGTTAATGTGCGCCGGCGCAGTTATCGGGCCGCGGCCTGACACGGCCCGGTAACTGCGCCGGCGGTACGGCATTTAGTCTGGGTTGGTCTTACTAACGATGCAAAGCAGCATATTAAAAGAAAAACGTTTGACTTCCGTAAGAGTGCGAACGATTGAAATAAACGGACGTGTGAGTTGTAAAATCCGTGGGATCACTCTAACAGCGATTGTTCAAGAAATTCACCTTACCGTAGCGCCAACCCCTTTAGCACGTAACTTAGGCTTACCTGATCTGTATAGACAGACAGCTACAATTAAGTACTCGCTACAATTTAGGCCGCAGCTTATGAAGATCGTCGGACGCAGGCGGGAGCGTGACGGGCGCCCATCCACAGATAGTACGCAGATCATATCTAAATTACGAAAGCGCTGTTTTTACGAGCCGACCAGCATCGCCAGACACGTCGCTAGTGTTATATATCACTGCACCTTCTACTTCATAAGAGCTCTTGCTCGCTAGACTCAATTATCATATCGCAGCCGAGATGTAGGGCTTCACGCCCAGCGAACTGATTAAGAGGTATATTGGGGCCATGTAAGTATTTTTCCGTGGACCGTTTCTGCTGTCGTAAAAAGTAACAAGTGCAACATTGTTTCCTTTTTGGTGCAACAGTGAATTGTTTTTTCATATCATAAGTCAATGAAGAAATACTCCAGTATAGTAATTCTGAATATAAAGTAGAGTACATAGGTACTAAAACGCATGAAAAATAAAATATATTACGTTTTAACAAACAAGCAACAAACAATCACTGGTCACCTATACGTCTTCCTAGCGCCACAGAATCGACTCGACCGAACTGGAATAATTCAACCATTTACTTACTTACCGAATGATTATAAAATCTAATTGTGGAATCAAATCATAAACTCAGCAATTAGGGAAGACAATATAAGGGCACCTTCACATTGAGATATCTATGATTGTGCTACTGCTGTTTTATTTGTCTGATTCCACTACCTAGGAATTATGAAGGTCGGCCGATGGGTATATTTGTTGGCTAATTGTTGGAGTTCGCTTGAGTTATAACTAAAAGACGAAAAAAAATTTACGCGCTAGTCAAAACGAAAAAATTATTGGATTTTCCTCCCCTCAATTCTTGCTACGAAATCGACAATAGCTTAAAACACAATTGCCTTATAGATACCTAATTTTCGCGCAAATCGTTCAAACGAAGCGCGGGAACGAATCAACCAGCCGTTGAACAAGACGATTCATGATTGGTGACCGCCGAGCGTCGCACGCCGGCGCACACCGGCCCGTGCCCAATCGCCTTCCGATAGCCGCTAATGAGGAAAACTCAGCGTTATGTAACGATACAATAGGGCTGTCGATTCGTTATCGTTATATCGTGTGATGGTGGATGACCCTAAATTATTATTTTTTTTAAAGACACACACATAGTTATATATCACATTATTGGCTTAAAATAAAATACATAGCCGATGAAGAGGGGAAGTTGTTTAGGGTACAGACACCGTTTGTGATGGTACACGACCTTCTATTCTTCGGCACCTGTACTCAGGCAAAGAAGATATTTAGAGAGCACACACCGTGCTCTCTAAAAGGAGCCTCCGACTGAAGGACTCTTAGGAGCCCCATACACCACATCGTTCTTTCTCTGATAGCGTGACAGTGTGTATTGCATTCCTTAAATAAAAAGATAAATTATTATAAATTTATTATATATTCTCTGTTGTAAACTAGATTTCTCGGATACATTTTTTTTATACAATAGCAAAAACAATTTATTTCCATAAAGCAAATTCGTGGTACATTTACTATTTGTAAGTGTTTTTTGGAGCCCATACATAATTATATATTTTTAATTGTTTCAACTATATTGCTAAGTTGAACAATCAAAAATATTTTTATAACTTTAAAGTGCCATTGTTATAAAATGATTTGGCACTATTGGCAGCCCTGCGACGCGGGTTTTACACATCCAGTTTTGTTTCGTTTCAGTGGTGTTCTGTCATTGAAATTGTATAAATAGTTTGTTTTATTAGGTAATGTCCGGTAAGGCGCTGGTGACGCATCGCTGGAGCAAGCAGAAAATATATTATGTGATTCTATAATCACATATCATTTCCTGGTTACTTTACTTGAAATATATAGTTATAAAGTCTGATGAATATCAAAACATACCACTCAACATTCAAAGTAATTGTAGGTTAGTTATCTCTAAACACAGTATAAATTTTATACAATTTAGAAATAACCATTTTCTTGCCTTTTTTTCTTTACCCAGAGGAATGCGTCCCGCTAAAACCGGGGGGAATCAGGGGCCCTCGAAATGGTAGGAGGACTGCTTCGCCCAAGGTGGTGGTGGACGGGGTATACTGTCTAAACCCCTGGGATGTACCTATACGCCTTTATGTAAGGTGCCCACGGGATGGCGCAATGCTAAACCACCGTGAACTAAACCATTTTCTTGCTTCTGGGTTTTGCTATAACAAACTTGCACCGTCTGGCTGTCCTCAGATCAGCTCGTATGATGTAAAATTATTGATCACCAAATCGTGCATTTAAAACTCAATATCTACTGGAAAACGTTACAATTTCAATTGTTACACGCTTAGAGGCGTGTTTTTTTATAAATTTATAAACCTAAATAAATTTTAAATAGCCTGTACCATCTTTGATCCAGAATGTTATCAAGCTTTTTCAAGACAATAGAGCAGCATGTCGCAAAAGGCGACTAATGGTATATAGGGTTTTGGGTATGTGATTGTGTAGGCGACGAGCTAGCCACTTGTCACTACTTTTTCACAACTTTCCATCTAACCCAGCCAATTGCCCCATGTTGGTCAGGGATTTAAAAATAATGTGCCAACTCTGGTTATTATCTAGCATGTCATAAAAGGCGAGTAATGGTATATCGGGTTTTGGGTATGTGATTGTGTAGGCGACAAGTTAGCCACTTGTTACTACTTTTTCAAAATTTTCCATCTAACCCAGCCCAGTTTTATTATTGGCTGAATGTGGTTAAAAAGGCCTGCCCCTTTGACTCTGCCAACCTGTTCGAGGATTATGAGCGTGATGTTAGTATGTATGTATAATTTTTATTTCCCATCTAAGTAAAGATGCACAGGCGTTGCTTGATTTATTTATCATCATCTACATTACCGACCCGAATATAACGTAGCTCCTCAAAAGGATCATGACATTAACAGAACCAAACGATCAAATACCATTAGCTTTCCCTACAGAACACTTCATGGCTGAGGAGCGGCGGAAGGCTGGCCCACGGTACGGTAGCCGTGGTTTCTTTTCCTCTAATTGTTTACCATCAAGCGCTCAAGCCTGGCCGGTGGAAATTGCCCAAGACAGGTGACCAGCCCGGTCGACCGTGGTGAGGTCGATGAATCATAGATTGCTTTTCTAGCGGGACCAATTTACCTGTAATTAGGTATTTGTTGACGTTTCGACAATGGTTTTTAAAAACAATTTAGACTAGATAGCTTTTGTCGACCTCAAATACGTCAATTCTCGGATCCAAAAATGGATGTTTCCTTCCTAAAATGACACAGTTACACAGACTATCTATTACATATTTTAATCATAAAATCCTATATGTGACTTCTCTCTTGGTTTATGTAATAAATACATAAAACAAAGTAATTATTGCATCCTTAACCGACGAGCATGTATGAAAAGACTTATAAATGTAGAAGAAGCAAAAGGTGTATGTCAGGATCGTAGAAATTGGAAGTACATATGTGATCTCTGCCTAACCCCATGGGAAAACGGCGTGACATTATGTATGTATATATGTATACATAAAACAATTTTATTCGTATTAAACATTTAACACGCTGTATAATTTAAACCGTCGTAACTCTTTTCTAGGCTCCCCTGAATTGGGATGTTGACACCATTTATATTTTATTTTGAAATATCAATTCTGAAAAAGAAAGTATCGTAGTACGCTGTTAAGCCTTATTGATTTTGTATCTTAATGAGTCTTAGATTTTTAATTATACAAAAACTGCTTAATATTAAGTCAGTTGACTATACAAACTAGTGACGTCACACGTTGACAACCCCATACAAAATCTATGAAGAGATTTCGTTTTGACAGCTCTTAAAAAGTATATCAATTAACTAGCCAGTCAACATCCCTATTTTATATATTATTTCTCTCAGTTCTAAATAATTCTTACAAGCGAAGCGCGCTATTGGATTAACGGGAAATACTTTCAATCAAGTAGATCACGTTCATCTATTGTTAAATTACGACCAACTTTTACCAAATTACAAAAATACATTTATTTTATTTTGAAAACCTTAGTTACTAGTCAGAACTGACTTCCACAAGACACGCGGAATCTAGTGTGGCGGTCATAGAAATTAGACACCTATTAATGACCTCATGAAGTCTAAGATACGTCCTGGATTCAATGTTTTTTGCCAATGAATCATTATTCTTACATAAATATCATCGCGCCCGTAATCCCGAAGGGATAGGCACAGTCAAAGGGGCAGATGGCCCCTTTAACCACATTTAGCCAAACTGGGTTAGATGGACAATTGTGAAAACAATATTTATGTATCTATTTATTTTTGTTATTAAATAATTATCTACTAAAATGCCTAATTTTTATAGTACTTAGGAATGATTCAATAAACATGAGTCGGTACATTAAATACTTTTATCCTTATTAGCTTCAATGTCCAAAAAAACTTGTTTACAGTCAAATTCTATTTACACACCATTGGTTTCAATTTGGATTTCCGTCTTACACTCAGAAAATTCGAATCGCTCGGGCTTGGCTATTGGCTGCGGCGAATAGCGGCCATAGACCTCAGTGACACTTTTTACATCGTGGAGAAAAACTTAAATGAATAAAAAGCTTACGAAATCACGAAAACTCGTGTCGGCAAAATTGCTTCTAACTACCAACGCGTTTGCCGTCAATTTTACACGTGCTAGTCTATATTGAACCTTATTTCCAAGTGAAAGGAATTAGGCATTTCTAAAAATTCTAAGTCAATTTTCTATGTGTATTTCGACGGCACTGAATAAATTGGCTACCATCAAAGAACCGTCTAAACGCATAGAAATTTGGTTCGTAATGTCAATGGCAAGTTAAGTAGTGTTTTTTACAAAGGGCCGCTGGATATAATTTGGGTAATAATTGTACGAAAGTGTGCCGCCTCTGGGAGAAACTTCCCATTGTACTGTGGAGTGCTCAATAGTGTCTAAGTTATTCCATTAGCTATTACGTCGTGATCCAATATTAGATTCGGTTGCAAATATTGCGTTGCTTTTTATTGTTGATGAGAGTACGGCTGAACTCGATCCCACAATCATCCGATGGGAATCAAATATGAAATCTAGAATAGAACACGTGTAGTTACTTTCTACGTCCGGTTTTTTAGGAAATTTACGGTTTGACACGAAATATAAAAAAAATAATTATCACCAATGCTTTTAACGTTTGTGATTCGCACCGGTTGCAATTTGGAGAAATTTTCCCGATGAAGCTCTCTTGACGTGGATTTTAAGCAAATCTTATACCGCAAGTGAAAACTTATTAATTAAAAATAATACTTGGTCATAGAAAAGCAGTAAAAAAAACATAACCACATTCTTCAACTTATCTTGTATGTAGTATGTACCAGTTTTTAAACAATTCTGTAGTTTTTTCTAACCAAAGGAGCAGGAGTGGCAAAGACATCAAGAATTTGGTCGTCCAGCGGCGCGGTCAACGTCCCCCCGTCACGGACCGACGCCCGCGCATCTCGCCGCCGCGGACGCTTATGAATTTATTACCACGCTTTTTGTGGGGAACCAAACTTTACTCGCCGCTGGGAATCCACCGAAAACATGAGCATGTCAAACCTGACTCGAAAATACAAAGGACTTCCGACCGAGGCGGCGTTTAATCAAGAAATTACCGTAGGAGCATTTTTGTAGACCCGAGATATTTACGATTAATAAGTGTTTCCTTAAGCTCATAAATAATAAAAACCTGTATTATGCATATTACTAAGACCATTATTGTAATTATTGTCTTAATGTAGATCGGGGAATGCGTAATTGTAGCGACTTAAACATCCGGCTCGAAGGACCACTAAATATAAATTACCAGGATAGTCTCATAAATAAGTAGCAGCAACTACTTTCTTTCTAGAAACTATCCACTTCTGAATTAATTACTACACAAAAGAATGTGTGACATCTAAACAAGACAATTGATAAACAAGTTCGTAGGCTTGCCAACAGAAAACAAGTCATCCATTTCGCTGTATGCAATGCATTGACATTTAGTTATAAGCAAATGGTATTTAGATCGGCATGTAAACACCTAGTAATATCAGCCATTGACTGCAAAAACATAGAAATGGCATTTGAGCGAAATGCCAACAACCTGCAGGGTGGCGCGCCAGGGATGCGCCGGACATGATACATAAGCGCACGATTCGAATGAAGATTGCATATCGAGACCGATCGTCATTCAGTTGAAATATTATTGCGATTTGAACTAAAAAAAAACTTAAATAAATTGTTTTTATGTTACATACATACATACATAACATCACGCCCATAATCCCCAAAGGGGTAGGCAGAGTCAAAAGGGCAGCAAGCCCCTTCAACCACATTCAGCCAAAAATAAAACCGGGCTGTGCTAGATGGAAAATTTTGAAAATGCAGTGACAAGCGGCTAACCTGTCGCCTTCACAATCACACAACCAAAACCCAATACACCATTAGTCGCTTTTTACGACATGCTAGGCAAGAACTACAGTTGGCACATTCTTTTTAAGTCCCAGACCAACATGGGACTAAATGGGTTTTAATGTTATTAACAATAATTAGACAAAACGCGAGAACTGTTACTTTACTTACATTAATTTTACGTCATTTCATTTCGATTAAATTTACACATAATTTGATAATGTATTGAGTTATTAATATGCTAAATCATGGAATATTTTGGCATAATCAAACGTTGCATTAAATTTCGTATTCTTTTTAAAATAGCTGATGCGCCGAAAATAACAAGTTCTTATCTACCTGTTTTACATTAGAAATCACAGTTTTGTAGTGAGTTGTATGGCACTCCATTAAAATGCCATAAAAGTTGTATGTTCCGTTCTACATAATGATCATGATGAACTCAGCGTTATAGCGTTAAAGAGAGAGACAAGCTGTACCCTAATGGGTAGGTATGTAGGAATTTTGATGATTTCTATATTTTTTATACAGGTATGCTGTATAGATCGTATCGTATACTTCGGTTTTATTTAGGAAAACTGCTTTCAGGTATATGACACACATATCAAGAAAAAAACATTCAGGTTTAACCGATTTGAAAGTCCAAATTACGATAAAACGGCCAATATTTTGAAATTAGATATCGATATGGAACCATATAATATCGATTTACGAAGTATTTTTGCTACTTCGATCGCTACAAACTCCGGCAAAACTTACCAACATCCCTACTGCGTGCTGTCGTCACAGCCGGCGCGCGCGCACCATTATGCACCCTCCCCCTAACTCTAATTAGCAATAACCTTTATGAAGGTAGCCGCTATTAAACGGAAACCTGCTAAGGAACGGACTACCAATTAGAATTGTTAGATACCGGTTATTTTAATTTTTATTCATATTTTTTATTGTTCAGTTGGGGAATTTAGAAAGCCAATGTTTCATACAACACAATGTAGATGCTCGAACAATGTTATATGTTGCCCAAGACTGAGTCAGGAATGTATTATTTCTCATTTGACGATGAGTCGACGAGTCCAGTAGCAGAAATATTATTCCATTCATCTGCTCAAATTGTTATGCGAATTCCTTTCTATCGAACGCAGCTACAAAGTGGAATACGCAATCTAACTTAGTCTTCCCTAAATATCTCAATGCTGAATAGCCTCTTTTAGAGTACACGTACATCATTTTAAGCCACAACCTCGTTTAAGCAATAAGTTACATTGTGGGCCTAAGCTTTCTCATATTTAAAATGCGGAGGTAAGACAATGAAGTATCCATTAAAATACATATGAAGATTCTTGTAAAATTATTGGTACAGTAACGTAGAATTATTATTACAATGCTGCAAAAGAAACTACTTAGAAATAGTACCTACTTTGTATGCTTTACTTAATTATACCATAAGAAGCTTTTTTACCTGCGCACCGCAACACTTCAAACTACTTTTATGAGGACGGATAGAAATTATTTCTAAACATTAAAAGCTTTTCGCCTTAAAATTAGTAATCCTTCTTTTGTACAGATCATAACATAACATCACGCCCATAATCCCCGAAGGGGTAGGCAGAATCAAAGGGGCAACAGGCCCCTTTAACCACATGCAGCCAAAGACAAAACTAGGCTGAGTAAAATAGAAAATTATGAAAAAGTAGTGTTTCTCTTTGTACAGATCATGAGTTAAAAATAATAAAATTTCCTGATTTTAACATCGCTAAGTATATAAAATAAAATGTTCGTGTAGGCCAAATTTATTTATTCGGATTTTACAGTGATAACATTTAAAACTGTTTGGCTACTTCTAACTGATCTGTAAAATACCTATGTACGTTTTTTAATAACCCTCCTTCCAAACTCATCAACGGATTAAAAGGCCCAAGACCCCGAATCACTGAGCCCGCTTAGCGCAAGGATGCGCAGCAAGGCAAGCATGAAGGAGCCGTCGACCGCCACGCGCCGCCGCGCGCACCGGCGCGGGCGCAGGTGACGCCGCCGCCACCTGTCGCCGCAAATGGCAACCTCGTAAACAGACGGTTAGATACGATGAAGGTAAACAAATTAATTAAGTCTAGTCTGTGGGTAAAATAAGCGGTAAAGTCGACTGCAACTTAAGCAACGTTAGAACAATATTAATACAGTTCATAATTAACAATAAGTACTTATCTTTGCCTAGTCACATCCTATTCCTAGTTGAAGTCAACTTAGATTATGATCCTAAACTTCACAATTAGCGATTCTGTTTATTACATCCATTTTCATTGAGATACTAAATAAATTAAATAAGAAATCATATTTTCAATTATCTTTAATATAATCATCATCTTCCTAGCGTTATGTCCCGTGCTTAAACGGGGTCCGCTTAGACTATGATCTAGGAATTAGCGAGTCTGGTAATAACATTGAAGCGACTGCCGATTTGACCTTCGTAACCCTAAGAAGATAGGGGAACCAGACAATGTTTGGATCATGGATACAAATCCAAAGTTGTTTTAATTTGTAGGTTTCATCACGATGTTTTCCCTCAGCTAGTGGTATAAATAAATTATTCCTATTATGTCGAGTCCCGTTATGTCGAGCCGAAAACCTTGTCTCGCTTATATTACCCCTATGACGAGCTCAGTTTTCTGTCCCGATACGTACAAAGATTTGAAAAATCCAGAGGTACGTGTCCGGGTTGAACCCGCACTCCTCGGTTAAGAGGCGCGTATCCTTACCATTGAGCTACCACCGCACTGATTATCCTTAATATAATAGCTTCAATTAATTAAATAAATAGTTTATCTCTAAATATCACGGGGCATCTCTCCCACGCTGAACTCCCCCCCTTGCTGTTTAAATAAATAAATAAGATAATAAATTCTCCAGACTAACACACCAATTCCTTAATCCCAAACTAAGCTTATGCTTGTCCTATGGATACTAGGTAAACGGATAGAGATACTTAAATACGTTTATAAACATCCATGACTCGAGTACAAATACCCATGTTCATCACACGAAACATTTGCCCCTAGCGGGATTCGAACTCGCGACCCTCGGTTTCGTGGCCAGGGTTTCTGACCACTCGACCATCGGGCCAGTCAAAGTCATTTAAATGGCAAGCGCAA
This sequence comes from Glyphodes perspectalis, assembly GCA_951394215.1. Lineage (NCBI taxonomy): Eukaryota > Metazoa > Arthropoda > Insecta > Lepidoptera > Crambidae > Glyphodes > Glyphodes perspectalis. The sequence continues at coordinate 14,668,494 of OX596202.1, read as the reverse complement.
GCGCATAAACAGACATTTAGATATGCCAACACGGTTACTAGATATTTCTACACCTGTAATGTAGGTATCAGTTCATAGGTTCGCTATCAGCTCAGTCGTTACCCTAAAACACGTGACCCCCCACGTGGGGTCATTGAACAGATACCACTATCTAAAATACTCAGGAAGCTCAGAGATCGTCTTTAAGTTGTGAATTTTTGAATAAAATATAAATAAAGTAAATAGCTTGAATCTAATACTCCCGGGTTTCCTCGTTTATCGTCACTAAATTTCGTGTCGCGAGGACGTCGTTTCATCTTTTTCCATCGTTATGGATTACATGACGGGCGTGATGTTATGTATGGATTACATTTTTGGAACTTTTTATGCACCCACCATATACATAGGTATTTAATAAAGAAATCTAAGAGCTTCATGCACGTATGTGCTAACATATATTACTTATTTAAAGTTAAACATACCTACATACATACATACATAACATCATGCCACAATTCCCGAAGGGGCAGGCAGAGTCAAAATGGCAGCAGGCCTCTTTGACCACATTCAGCCAAAAAAAAACTGGGCTGGGTTAGATGGAAATGAGTGTTAATGTAGTGACAAATGACTATCTTGTCGCCTACACAATCACATACCCAAAACCCGATACCCCAATAGCCGTCTTTTACGACAAGCTAGAAAAGAACCACAGTTGGTACATTATTTTTAAGTCCCAGACCAACATGGGACAATGGGCTGGGTAAAATGAAAATTGTGAAAAAGTAGTGACAAGTGTGCTAGCTTGTCGCCTACACAATCACATACCCAAAACCCCATATACCATTAGTATAGCATTTTACGACATAGGCAAGAAACACAGTTGGCACATTCTTTTTAAGTCCCTGACCAACATGGAACATTAAAGTTAAACATTCAGTGAATTTTACGTAAAAAGTAACAAACATCACAACATTATAAACAAATTACATAAAACCTACGTTTCTAGTCGTAAAAGTATAAGCACAAGCAGTTACTTGCTAATAAACTTGATTACGTACGTCCAAATGTGTAAGAGGTATATGCTATTCATAGTTTGTGGAACAAGATACCCTGTAATTTACAACCAACCTCTTAGTAATTCACGCAGGGACACACTCGTAACCTACTGGCAAATAATCACAATAAAGTCTGATAAACAACCCAATTCATTTCACCAATAAACTCCATGATTAGGGGCATGTTAATTAACTAGGCAGAACCGTACACGCAAATATTCTAATCTGTAAATGCTTCTAATAGGCGGAGATTATACAAAGATAGGATTTATGGGAGAGGGAATCAATTAGTGTGTTACCGGCGAGGACATTAGGCGGTCCGCGCACAGCGCGGTGACGTCACGATAAAATTACCAAGTTGAATGCCTCCGTGGTGTGCGCCGCGCCACGCTTTATGGGAGGTACATCAGGGCTGGCAGATGGTTAGATTTCTGCCAATGTCGAACACATTTATCCCATTTTGTAGCCCACTTTGTATGTCCCATGTTGGTCTGGAACTTGGCCCATGCTGATCTGGGACAAAAAAAAAGAATGTGCCAACTGTGGTTCTTGCCTAGCACGTCGTAAAAGGCGACTAATGGTTTACGGGCTTTTGGGTATGTGACTCGAGTAGGCGACGAGCTAGCCACTTTTCACTCCTTTTTCACAGCTTTCCAACTAACCCAGCCCACTGTCCCCTGTTCATCTGGGACTTAAAAAGAATATGCCAACTGTGGTTCTTGCCTATCATGTCGTAAAAGGCGACTAATGGTATATCGGGTTATGGGTGTGTGATTGTGTAGGCGACAGGTTAGCCGCTTGTCACTGCTTTTTCACAATTTTCCATCTAACCCAGCCCGGCTTTATTTTTGGCTGAATGTGGTTGAAGGGGCATGCTGCCCCTTTGACTCTGCCTACCCCTTCGGGGATTATGGGCGTGATGTTATATGTATGTTTGTAGCGGGTTTTTTTGTATGATGATTTCTCCAGCTGTAAGGAATACTGGGGAATGTCAGACTAGTATCTAAAACCTAGGGAAGTTTCCCTTCATTTCTTCTCAAGACAGGCCCAAGAACGCAATGGTATTTCAAAGAGCCCCTTCCAACAACAGTGGTCCAACTAGCACAATCAACTTCCATTATTATTTCATAGATGCTATGAAAACTACTCATCTGCAAATTTCTGGTCTAAGACTTCATCAGATCCAAACCACTTTGTCTTCGCGACAAGTCAAAGGCCACTACGACCTTAAAGGCGCAGAAAAAGAACATTGTTTAACAAATTGTTTTGATTGTTAGGTCGAAATAAGCTGCAATACTGACGCACCTGCCAGCCCTGGCAAAGTTCATAATGTGCCTGTAGAATTGCCGTCAGATTAACGGACTACTGGCTGCCATAAGCGATGGCTCTTAGTCGCCGCTCGATGCCATCGAATGCGGCAAAATTATCATTTATTCAGCTACAGTGCCTGGATTAGACCCGTATCAAAAGTGAACTTTGAATTAGGTAAGTTCGCCTTGGGCATCGACGAAGAATAATCTGTCGAGATACATGGGTATGAGAAGAACATAAGAGAGAGAAACTGGAGAAACCAATGCGGTTTCAGCGTGTCTCTACCATTGTTGTCTAATTAATCGTCTTTACATAATATAAAACAAAGTCGCCGCTTCTCTCCATTCGCTTAGATCTCTTGAACTACGCAAGTAATGTTGATGCGGTTTTTACCAATAATTCAAGAAGAAGGTTTATATGTATAATTTCATATTGTTTTATGCTCGCAGTACGAAGCCGGGGGGCGGGTCGCTATTATGATATAATCCATAGCCTTTCTTAATCCAAGTTACCGTGGTAAACGGATTATTTTATCAATAAATAACTCTTTTCATGATCTGATTCTCTCATATCATTCACGATATGATCTTTCGTGTCTACACTGTAATCAGCAGGTACTTAAGTTACGCAACAATTTATATATAGTTCGGCTAGAGAGTCAAATTGTGCATAACCAGTCAATGACTTGCGACCGTTCCTGCGCACGCGCAGTAAACAAAAGGCGCGGTAATTAGGCACTGGGTACGTAATTAAAACTTATCGCGATATTTCATTATAAGCTGCGCTCGGGGCGCGCGGCCAACCGAGCACTGGCGCGCTTCTTGTATGGTCTCACAGAGTAACTAAAAACAGTAAAGAAATGCCAGCATAATATTTTGCTAATACCATTATCAAAATTTAATTAAATTCCAATTACAAAAAGAGTTCTAACTAGGTAAAGGAAAACAAGAATAAAATCTTGAATAATACTCATTGGTCAATACTTAAGCCGGTGGACACCAGAGAAAAATGCTCATTAGCGTCATTTTACTACAGATTACAGGTTTTACTCAGCAGAGCTTTGGTACAGTAACAAGGAATTGGTCGGAATAACCAGTAGGTCATTTACAATATTTCAAATTTCTAGTTACTTACCGCACTGAAGTTTTATTAACTGTGCACATATCCTCATTCACTTACATATCTTAGGATACCGTTGATTTATCAGCTCTGTCTCCTTCATGGCCTAGCTTTTCTATGGTTCAGTGCCCATTTATATTACAGTGGTTAGTATCATTATATTTATATTTAAATATTTCAAACAGGTTCTTAGGCATTTTTTAATCTTACAAGGTTATTCTTTTACTTTTTATTTGTTTATTCAAGAACCGTCATTAACTTACTCACTTACGGTTATCAACCTCTTAATTTAAATGTTTAGTAAAAAAAAGAGTATGATAAATACAATGTAATGTACCCAAGTATCTGTCTATTATTAATGTCAGTGTAGACAATCACATGAAATCTTTTGTGATATTCGTAACATAATTTCTTTATTACGCAATAGGTATATCATCGTAATAATATTTACTTAAATACATATTTTAAATGGCCAATGACCAGCAATACTTCCCCCAAGCGCCCTATTTATCAAACGTTTTGCTGCGTGCATTGCCATAATGCTAGCATTTCAGATTCAAATAGTTTTTGATTCCACCTTCAAAACAAGCTGTATCATGCTTTATTTTCAGCAAACCACACTTCCTGACGTCTTGAACAATTGTCATTGTATATTTATAAAGTTTTAACCTAATCAAGTGACAAATAACATCACCAGCTTACTGTTTCAGGCGTGAAACATAACAGACAAACAAATACAATTAAACTGTCAACATAATGTTGGTCGTTGCAGTGAAGGGCCATTAGTTAGGGCATTAGAAAACAAAAATGTCGCAGCGTGGGAGACGGCCGCGCGCGTAATGCCCGACACCAAAACCGACCGCGTGTTCACGCATCAATTGCTCCAATGGGGCGGTGGTTCCCAAACTTTTAAGAGATTAGCCTCATACATGTTTTACTAGGAGTATTCTTACAAATATTATATGTGAAAGTGCGTGTCTGTCTGTCGCGCCAATCACATCCTCATACATAAAGAACTCACCTAGAAAAAACGTCAGATACCGCGAGATTAACGATAGTTTCTATGAAACGACTACTACGCGAGCCGAACTGCAGGCATACTCTAGAATGGAAAAAAAACAATCGGTTATTATAATAAACAGATTATATACCCGCTTTTTCCTCTGTGTTTACCAATTTACATAAGTACCACAGAAACGTTTACGCGAAACATTTATATACCTAACCACGTGTTAATCTAAAGAGAGTTCCGATTCCAAATGTCGTTTGACATTTTATTTAAGTATTTTTATTTCTTTTTTATTTATTTATTTTTATCAGTAAAACCAAAATACATAACTTACAAGTTGCATTCGAAATTGTTACACGAAGGATTCATTTTGTGCATCACTTTTTTCAATCCCATGTGGGGCTCAATTAGAAAGCTTTGGCAACCAATGCGGCGGACGTTTAGAACCGAGGTGTCGGGAAAAATAGAAAAATGGAGCATTCCGATTTGTGGTGCGCGGTCGGCGCACGATTTCACGGGCGCGGTAATGGCGGCCATTAGACGAACGACACGGAAAATCGCGGCCGACGACCCGCGCCGCCGCTGACGCTGCCGACGCTGCGGACGGGTCCGGATGTACGGAATTAAGACTGTGCTGGTGCGCTTTGGTATATGCATGACGGAGGTTCTATTGTCTAGTGACGAAAACTTACATTGAGTCTGAAAATCGGTAAAAATCTTTAAAATATAAATTTATCGAATCTCGGATACTCGGCTGATTTAGCACCCCCATCGGTGTAATACCTACAATACTCTGTGCTATGGTTCACACTTAAAACTTTTTTTAATTGATTGGTCTCGCCTCATGTCTGGGTGTTCATAAAATACCTTACTTTTGAAATTGAATTAATACCTATGATGTGATGTTGCCATATGTTTATTTATGTTATATTTATTAAGTAATTTCAATTGACAGAATCAAAAAATTTGCGACCATCAATTTAAAACAAACAGTTTGCTTTCTCACGTTCCAATGGTTCAAAATAAATACTTACCAATTACATCCAGAACTCAACGAAGACATCAAAAGCTGAAGAAACTTTTATGGTGGTTGGAAATGGTACTTAGATAGTTAAAAGCTAATACCTAATATTAAGTTAGAACAAGATTTAACTGGTCAATACGACCAGTTAAATCTTAATACTTAATAACTTTTTTATTGGTGTTCTAGGACAAATGTTATTAATTGAGACTGTTAGGTAATTTGATTTAAAAAAAAAATGCATGGCTGCACACGTGAAAGGCGAACTTTATTTTAAAATGTATTTAATCCAGCCAGTCTTTTATTTTTTAACTACTTAGGTATGTATGTCAGATATTTTATCAAATAAGTATGTACAATAAATTGTAATAAGTTGACTAGTTTTTTTTTATAGATACCCCTAGTTGGTAAAGGATAAGCTTTATCAGGTAGCATATAGTGTACTATTAATCTAGATAACTAAACTGTTAGTTGTTTATTAACTTTAGTATTAAACAGATATGCATTCAGGCATTGGTACAGGCTTATAAGTTATATCCTCCGTTGCATTAAAGATTACAGTCCGTCCCCTTCTACACGTACCTACTTGAAGCCCAAAACCAAAAACCGTCTCACACGAGGTCTTTGACACAAGCCCCCAGCCACAGGCTGCGTACCCTATCGGCGCATCTGAACGCATCTCTTAACTAGCGCATACGATCTGCATGCACAATTTTCTAAATTGCAAGAATGGAACAGCTCTGCTCCACGGAGGGGAAAGATAAAACAAACGGTATACAAAACAGTCGGCGAGCACGATAAACACACAGAATATGTACGTACAGATACTACTTACTGTTTTTTATGTTCGATGTAAAATGAATATTGTCAGCCGTTCTTGTTACTAAGATAAACATTTTTTTTTGAAATGGCAGTAAAAGGAATATTTGTTGCAAGGTATTCCTGAATGTTATATTTTTTTATAAGATCTTTTTTTTTAAATTAAATAACTAAAAACACATTTAATTTCGTTTAACCACGGTTCAACTTAGACGCAATCATATCGCTTCTTACTCAGTTACAAAAGAAAGTTTAATCAACATCTTTTTTAACTATTTTAGACCATTCTTTTGGGTCACAAATAATGATTAAAAAAATTAAAAATAATGATAATAACAGAAACATTAATATATTAACACTTCACAGCCTTCTTTCTACTACCTACGTAAGTAGGTATGCTTACAATTTTATTTAAGACAAATGTATGGAGCACCACTTTTGTTAGTCTATGGTTAACCGTGGTTACCTAGCGCGTACAGAGCACTAGATTGTTAACTCTCAATTGCCTCGTAATTATTCGCCGGTTACGGCCCAATAAGACGGGCTAATTGAGCTGCTTTGGGAGTGTTGCTTTATACCGTGAACTTTCCACCGTTTTACTCTCAATCACTCAATTGTAAATTGGGACATGTTGCCAACAAGCATCACTGATTTTTATTGTTGTAACACTCATAGAATCTTCGTGAACCGCGTCTTTGATGTAGGTGCATTACCTAAAAATTACATACAAGTTTATCTCGGTGAAGTCCTTTCTACTCATAAAACAACGACCAATAAAACGATAGTTGATAACTATTAAATGAAAAAAAGCCTAATTATTCACCGACCAAATCATTTATTATTATTATTAAAATACATTTTTTCCATTCAACTTCTATTAATTACACAGGTTGCACACGCCATTAAACCCTACATAATTTTTACGTACAGCTTCACAACTCCACTACAAGTCCCAGCTCAGTTTCATCGCATCTCTCATTGAAAAATACCCCAATAATAAGCACTCCGTATACTTCCTACTCCTCTAAGCAAAATGTTTCCTAACAGACACCCGTCCACAATGGCTTAATCCCACACATTTGCGAAGCACGTGGCGGTTGACCCGTGACCCCGGCGCCCCATATTTGCATGAATGAGCGGGTAGCGATCGATCGCCACCCCCGGCCGGGTCGCCGCGCCGGGTCAAGTGCACGGTGTCAGCGTATTACGGCCCGATCGGTGAACTCCTTTGTTTGGGGGTCACAAGGTGAATCGTAGTGATGCGATAATAGCGATGCTTCAACTTTGTTGTTCGTTCAGACGATTTAGTATGATGAGAGTTCGTTCCGACTTCAAAATTTATAAGTATTAAAATACGTGTTACTTTAGCCTAAGTAAATTAATTTTTTACTTTTATCAGGTTAATTTTTCAAGACGGTTTTTTTTTGTTAAAAATTATTAAGTCCCAGACCAACATGGTACTTTTAGTTAGTTAGTTAGTATGATGAAACACATAGTTGTCTCGGGTTCTCGGGTCGGTCTAATTTCGACAATATAACTGCTTAAATTATTTACTTAGGAATGGGATCAGTGTATGTGGAGATGTTTGATATTTATTTATGCTGCAAAATAAGACACAGACATAGTGTAAAAATATTTTATTAACGGGTCAACAATAAAATTATTTACAGTTACATTTTATACACTTCAAAAGAGCTAACCTATATTTACAAGGAGTGCAAAATGACGCTACGTTTGGACCCACAGGTACTTCGATGTTGCGTCGAAAAAAGTAGCTTTCGTACAAAATAAAATAAGATTTGTCTTTTTTCCCAATTGAAATACGCCTTCTTTTGTCATCGCATAATCCAAAAAAGTGGGTAACCTTCTTATTCAACGACCAGTGTCTTTAATTTAATTTGGAAACGTACGTTTAATTTGTCTTTTGCAAACGCACTAATAAAACATATTAGATATCCAATTACAACAGCCATTTTAATATAAATATCATAGTGTGGTCGCTCGTTTTCCTACAGGTGTATTTTATAAAATAAGACCCACGGACTAGTAAAAAAAGAAGGACTCCACGCCACTAACTGGACGTTTTAGCTCCTCAGGTGCTCCAACTTGACATGCAACTTACGTCACACATTGAATAATAAGTGCTCCAAATGACAGATATCCGATAACTGGTGTCCATAATATCTCACGCACACATCCATAAACGAGGCTTCACGCCATAGTTGACAGCGTGGAGTCCTTCTATTTTTTCTAGTCCGTGATAAGGCCATTATAATTAGACGGAATTAATTATTTGATAGTATGTACAGAAGGGTGGGCCAAAAAAAAATACTTTTTTTTTCTTTTAACTATAGTGAAAATATTATTTCGAGTACCGAAAAATGAGCCCGTTAAAATCGCAGCTCTTAATTTTAATATTATAAGGTGTCTCTTTGCGATTTTCGATTACCCGTTTACGTAACATGGGAATTTTCTTTATTGCGACGAATTAACTTTTCATACAAACCAATAATTGTAGAAAATTAAACGATCTACAAAAAAGATCTGATATGATTTTTCGCAAAGTTGACTCGTCTCGTTTTTTTTTTGGCTTACCCTCCTAATGTACAGACGGAAGCACAATAAGTATAGAGCCTCATCGACGATAAACAGCGTAATAGTCAAGAGATGCGATACGGTTTCATTCATGACTGTGCGTATCGATTTCTAAATTGGGTGGCTTATGTATAGTTTATCAATAAAATTTAGGAAGAGAAGCAATTTCCTAAGAAGCGTTAACAAGACAACCTCCTGAGCTGTACAGTTAGTAATAAATAATAAAGATTTTAAATGTAAATCTTTCACATAGACATAATTCATCCAATTTACCATTTGCCATATATTATTTATGACCGAAGATTAGACTAATAGTAAAGTATTACAAAAGTAAATATATTGATATTATGACTTACATTGCAGCATCACATTCATGAATGGCAATTATATTATGATAATTGGTTTTAATATAAGATTTAATACACTCTTTTCAAATGATACTGCGCTAAATAAAAATATTAAAAAAAAACATAAAGTTCATAAATCATAGACCAATTTACAAAAAGAAAAAAATGGCCTTTTGAGACTTACGAATTTCTGAATTTTCTTAAGTTAATAGATTTTTCTGCAACGACACCTAATTTTATAAAATCACAATTCAATTAGTATTTTAGTTAAAAATTATGAATGTATCATTTTAGATAATTTTGATTTTTAATATGTATATTAAATTTCGCTAAACAATAAAAATATAGCGATGCAGTATCATCGCTTTCTTGTTTGGTAATGCACATTTAGGAAAAATATATCAAACTAATTTATTTTAAATTACACATATTCCTATAGTAATCTTAGTTCCGATTGATACATTTATACAAAAAAAAGCTTAGCAATATAATACAGAATATAAAAAAGTAATATATACACATACCTACAGTCTGAATAAAAGACGATACTCTTACACAAGTTCAATACAATCCACCGAAATTGTTTTTCCCTATACACATACTTAAAACGGAATTTTGATCACAGACCAAGTAGTTCATCCCTAATTTACATTAATTTTAATATGACACAATTAATTTTGGATTTTTTTGACTTGATAAAGTTCAACAATTTTACAACAAAACTAACTTGTCCGTATCGAATACAGACGCGTGTCATCAGAATGATCCCCAAAACATCGAATACAAAATATTGGATATACAATTCAACCGATATCGATAACCCAAAAAATTTCCATCTTGCTTCATGACCCAACAACGAATCTGAAACAACATCTTTTCTAAAAAGCAGTTGTTTGTATTATTAGAACTACCGTACTTCTACGACATAATATCGTACAACAGGTATATTCACCCTACTATATCCTAACATCCATATCAGGCGGCTTCAAAGATTCTAATAAATAATAAATAAACCATTTAAGCCTAATATAATTCCTACTACAAGACAACACACGTATTATGGACTCGCTAAATGTAAATTTTTGCGTACACATCTATTGAACAGTGCACATTTCGAATTCGTATTGGAATAAAATCATTTACCTCGACATTGAAATATTGTAAACGCCTCTGACAATCTAAATAAACAATCGTCTGATATAGTGCGTTTTCTAACACGACATTCATATATGTATGAAGTATTTCTTCACACAAAATGTAGACTAGATTTGAACACTTGCCTAAATAACATTTAAATCAACTCATTTTTAGATTTAAAATTCCTAAAATCCTTTGTGAAATATATTCAGTATTTTGGTGAGTTCATGCGCATACATATATGTATGCATTTATAATACAGATCAATAAATTCCAGTAAATGTTTATGTTTAAATCTTTAAGTCCACAAAGCAATGAAATAGATAAGCCCATTGGGATCATAAAATGTATTTTGTAAATAAGTATTGCAGCAAATCAAATTGAACCTTAAATGCTAAGACGACAGCTAGCTCACAATATACATGAAAATAATTCTAACATACTCTATTTAAACATACACATTTAAACTCCATTTATTAGGTACACATAATTTATTAGTTAACTGAACACATTTGTGTGTTAAGTCCATGTTAAATAAAGAATATTTGAAGTCTTAAATAAGCGTAGAAATATGGTACGAAGAACGATATGATCAATAAAATAGAAAAAATATGGCTTCCTGAGTATGACAATAAACCTAATCCTAATATTGCTTCAAAAATAAATTAAAGAAATAATCATGGAATAAAATCATTCTCATTTTGAGGAAAATAATTAAAAATGTATAGTAGTAATTCCAGCAGAAATTTAGCGAAATAAACCAAAACAAAATGAAACCAAATTATCAATATTGTGAGCAAACGTATTTATGCCACGAAACTAATGGTTAAAAGTATTAAAAAAATTACTAGCGACATATTTTTGGTTGGATACTTTATTTTGAGCTTTTAAATTTAGTGGAAGGTTTAATAGAAAGTATTTAAATTGTAAGGGGTAAAATGACGAGTGTACAAACGCGTGCCCGTCACCGACACCTTGATAAAGGCTTAAACACACCAGACGCGAATGCACAAGGTGCAATACTGTTCCCTGTCTCCGATTAACACTACGAATGTCTCTTACTGGACGAAGAATGTTAGATAACACGTGACTCTAACACGACGAATGTTCGTTACTTTAGCACGACGAATGTTAGATAACACGACGCATGTTCGTTACTTTATCACGGCGGCTATTCGTTACGCTAAGACTGACGAATAGTCGTTAACTCACCACGACGAATGTTCGTTACTCTAAGAGTAACGAATAAGACTGACGAAAGTTCTTTACTTTCGCACAACGAATGTCAGTTACGCTATCACGACGAATGTGCGTTACTCAGCCCGACCAATGTCCACTCTAACACGACACATGTCCGTAACTCGCACGCCCAACGTCCGTTACTCCAGCACGACTAGATGGAAGCGACGTTACTCGTCGCTGTCCTCGTCCTAGCTGTCCACGTGGTCTGGCTCGAGCTTGGCGCCGGGGCGGATCATCACCAGCTGCTTCTCCTCGCCGTCGCCCTCGGGGTTGTGGATCGTCTCTATCGTGAGTGTCATTTTCTCGTCGCAGCTGTCGTCGCCCGAGTCCGAGTACATGGACGTGGCTTGCTGTAAGAGAGAAAGTGATAGATTTAGTAATATGAAGATATGAAGATATATCTGACTACATCACAAACATTGATCTGACTCCGAGGTAAGTAGCTAAAGCATTTGTGTTACAGATATCATATACAGTGGTATAACAAATATATACTTAAATATAAGATATTAAAACCCAAACACAGAACAAACACAAGTATTCATCATACCAATGTTTGTCTTGGGTGGGGATCGGACCCATAACTCTTGGGGCATGGGGCAGGGTCACTACCGAATGCCATTGAGCCAGTAAATTTATTATGAAGTGTGGGCATGGCGAATGTGTCTACACTGAAAGCACAACTGACTGCTCAATGGCTTTTAATCTTGAAAAACAAGACTGTAGATATTGTTTTACAATTAATTACATAATAAGATTTCAAGTAAGTCACTATTGAAGGCATGCAACATGGAGGTAATAATGTGCTCCTAACCGATATCGGTCACGGCGGCCAATCTCAACGAGGATTAGCCATCTGCGCAGGAGATATTATAGCAAACAAGTGTGTGCAAACACAGGTGCACTCTCTGTTCCTTCACTCTCATAGTCCGGTGAGACGGCAATTCGACAGGATCGGTGAGAGGTTAGGCGCAGGACCAACGGCTAAACGTGCTTTCCGAGACACGGGGGTGATTAAACCGCTATCTTCCAGACTCCGGACTGTTATTTCAATATTGAAAAACCCAGCCACAAATTTTGGCCCGACCCTAGAATTGAACCTGGGACCTGCTAGCGGCGAATGCTACACCCAGACCAACGAGGCAGTCAATATGGAGGTACATAATAACGTGTGCACGGGCCCCCGGCACACGTTATTGTGAAGTTGTTGCTAGCCGTTATATTACTTTCGAGGACATTACGTCTTTATTTTAAAATCGAGCTAGGCTTAAGTTAAAATTTAAAAACTGTCCAGGCCTGCCCAGGACATTACAAAAACCAGGACACGTCCTAGGAAAACAGGACGGTTGACAAGCCTACCCAGAAATAACTTCAGGCCTAGTAATATCACGCTGCTGTCAGCTACATACCGTGATCCTGTTCTTGGTGTGTATGCGCACGTGCTTGGCGAGGTGGTCGGAGCGCATGAACCGCTTGCTGCACTCGGGACACTCGAACCGCTTCTCGCCCGTGTGCGTCCGCCGATGCCTTTGCAGTTCATCCGACCGCGTAAATCTGGAAAAAGAAACAGTAGATTATTATCAATTAGGAAATTAGTATCGGCCAATTTAGCTCGAAGTTTCGTAAACAACTACACTTTGATCTTAGCATCGTAGGTCTTATACCCAATTAATACTGAACTAGCTATACTACAGACTGTCTTATTGATCTATTAGTAGCATACTCCGCTTAACGACAGAGGTTCCGTGTCTAAATCCCGGGTCGGACCTAAAAAAAATCTGACTTCTCCAGTCGAGTCGGGTTGCCTTCCCTATAAGAATTAAGACTATAAGAATGCACCTATGTTTGCGCAGACACTTGTGTATTATCGTCCACTTGGCTAATCCTCGAAGAGATTGGCCGCCGTGACCCAAATCGGTTAGGAGGATATTATTACTACGGACCTCTTCCCGCAGAAGAGCCAGTTGCAGAGGAAGGGCCGCTCGCCGGAGTGCCAGCGGAGGTGCGCGCGCAGGTGCGATGTCTTGCCGTACACCTTGTTGCAACCCGCGATGTGGCATACGTGCTGCTTCTTGCGGTCTACCAGCCGGCTGTAACAAACATACATCTTGCGCTATGGAACTTGACCATGATACAGGATTTAGTGAGTCTACCTATAGAGTATACCTCCCTACAAATGGCAACTAAACAAATAGGATTATGGTTGTGTTGGTGTAGCCATGTCCCATTAGTAGCCATATTATAATTTATTCGTTGGGCGTATTCTAATCTAGGCGTTGCGTATGCGCTAAAAAAACTGTGTTCTATCAACACAGCGATCTACATAATCGAAGTGAATATAAACGTGCTGTATAACGCTTAGGTGAGTCATGTATGATACACCGGCTGGCCTCGCACTCGCCGTCACCAGCTGGCACTCGGTCGGGTCCCGCCAGTCCGCCGGCGACAGGCGCGGCGCGTACTCACTTCTCGCCCTGGTCGCAGTTGGGGCAGGTGCAGGCGACGCGCTTCATGAGGCGCTTGCCGTGCGAGGGGCTGGCGGCGCGCTGCTTGCTGGCCTCGCACTCGCCGTCACCAGCTGGCACTCGGTCGGGTCCCGCCAGTCCGCCGGCGACAGGCGCGGCGCGTACTCACTTCTCGCCCTGGTCGCAGTTGGGGCAGGTGCAGGCGACGCGCTTCATGAGGCGCTTGCCGTGCGAGGGGCTGGCGGCGCGCTGCTTGCTGGCCTCGCACTCGCCGTCACCAGCTGGCACTCGGTCGGGTCCCGCCAGTCCGCCGGCGACAGGCGCGGCGCGTACTCACTTCTCGCCCTGGTCGCAGTTGGGGCAGGTGCAGGCGACGCGCTTCATGAGGCGCTTGCCGTGCGAGGGGCTGGCGGCGCGCTGCTTGCTGGCCTCGCACTCGCCGTCACCAGCTGGCACTCGGTCGGGTCCCGCCAGTCCGCCGGCGACAGGCGCGGCGCGTACTCACTTCTCGCCCTGGTCGCAGTTGGGGCAGGTGCAGGCGACGCGCTTCATGAGGCGCTTGCCGTGCGAGGGGCTGGCGGCGCGCTGCTTGCTGGCCTCGCACTCGCCGTCACCAGCTGGCACTCGGTCGGGTCCCGCCAGTCCGCCGGCGACAGGCGCGGCGCGTACTCACTTCTCGCCCTGGTCGCAGTTGGGGCAGGTGCAGGCGACGCGCTTCATGAGGCGCTTGCCGTGCGAGGGGCTGGCGGCGCGCTGCTTGCTGGCCTCGCACTCGCCGTCACCAGCTGGCACTCGGTCGGGTCCCGCCAGTCCGCCGGCGACAGGCGCGGCGCGTACTCACTTCTCGCCCTGGTCGCAGTTGGGGCAGGTGCAGGCGACGCGCTTCATGAGGCGCTTGCCGTGCGAGGGGCTGGCGGCGCGCTGCTTGCTGGCCTCGCACTCGCCGCCCGACGCCGCGCCCGACGCGCTGGTGGCGCTCGCGCTGCTCACCGTCACCACCTGCCACTTGCCGGGCTCGTTCGGGTCCTGCTGGATCTGTTGCCCTGTCCGAACAGATTCGGTTCATTTAACAGTTCAGCTCCAATGACGAGCCGCAGGAGAGGTGTACTCAGTAAACATCCTTCCTGTGGCTGTCATTAAAGACATCGTCATTGGAGTTAATTGTCAGATTTTGCATAACCGGCTCTTAAAGTACCCACATGTCATCCCTCATCAAATCTCGTATAGCGACCCTGAAGTAATATCGTTATCCTCATTACCTATAACAGGCTGCGGCTGCTGCTGCTGCTGCTGCGGCTGATGCAGCTGCGCGAGCTGCACGCCGGGCAGCCCCAGCGCCGGCACCAGCTGCACGGCGCCCGACACGCCCGACACGCCCGACACACCCGACACGCCTGATACGCCTGACACGCCCAGCGTTGGTACCTGCCCGACAACATTGCACGTTACGATAAAGTTTTATAACCTGGGGATCCCGGAAGGGACTGAACTTGATATGCATTAAGTAATACATCAATACATATAGTTTAAAGCATCCAAGTTTTGTATAATGGGGATAATTGACTCTCGAGATTTGTTTCTCATCCTTTAAGACTTCAAAGTATAAAATCTTACAAAAATTATAAACGTAAAATTTGTATCTATCTTTGCTTGAGTGTTTATCATTACATCACATTTTGAAGGTAAAACAGAATTGGATTTTTGGCATATTGATATAAGAGACTATTTGTCGTGGAACGATTAAGGACATATTAATGTTGGCATTCAATTTCCCTGTCCATTCTCTTTGTGGGCAGAAGCTTATTAAATATAATACCAACACAGGCATATTGATGTTCTAACCAGTTGTCTAGGACTCTCAAAACCGTATCCAAAATCATATCCAGCGAATCTTAACAAGTTTTACTACAATTGGGATGTTGACACCATTTATATTTAATTTTGAAATATCAATTCTGAAAAAGAAAGTATAGTAGTATGCTGTTAAGCCTTATTGATTTTGTATTACATTGAGTCTAAGATTTTTAATTATACAAAAACTGCTTAATATTAAGTCAGTTGACTATACAAACTAGTGACGTCACACGTTGACAAGCCCATACAAAATCGATGAAGTGATTTCGTTTTGACAACTCTTAAAAAGTATCTCAATTGACTAGCCAGTCAACATCCCTATTCGGATCTATCTGCCTACCCCGCTAGGGAAGTGGCGTGAAGTGACGTGAAGTTTAGTTAGTTAGTTAAACTACTATTCTCAATATCCACCACCAATAAAAAAATAAGATAAATATTTTAATCTATTATATTTTAGCATACATTAGTACATATTAGCATTCATGCAGTTAGTTTTCTGGACGGACCAAATCGGACAGACAAAGTCGATGCGCGCAGTTGCACTTTCAGAGAACGTCGAAATGTATTGCCGGCTGCATATTTCGCCGAGACACTCCGGGCCAGAGCAAATGTATATAGGATAGCGAGTTTAAGTGGCTTTTCCCACACGTGTAAGGGGTGATCTGCAGTGCTTAGTTGAGTATATACATCTGGGATAAAAGGCTAGTGTAGGATACTAACGTTTGTGGTGGTAGCTCAATAGTAAGGACACGTGCCTCTTAACCGAGGAGTGCGGGTTCAAACCCGGGCACATACCTCTGGATTTTTTAAATCTATGTACGTATTTATACCAATAGCTCGACGGTGAGGGAAAACATCGTGATGAAACCTGCAAATTCAAACCACTTTGGATTTGTAACCATGATCTAAAAATTGTCTGGTTCCCCTACATAAGGGTTACGAAGGTCAGATCGGCAGTCGCTTCAATGTAATAACCAGACTCGCTAAATCCTGGATCATGTTCCAAGCGGACCCTGTCTAAGCACGGGACATAACGCTAGGAAGATGAAGAAACAAACGTTTCAAACGTCACCGTCACCGTCGACAAAACGTTTGCGAGAAGACGTCCGATAGCATAATAATGCGTGGATTTTAATTGAACCTGACGCGCTTGATGAGTATTTATTATGATCCATTTTACTATTCTGGTCCGCTGTCCTAGAAGAAGGATCTATGTATATCTATGAATATGGTGCAGGTACCAAACCACATATACTAATCTAATGAGTTTCAGTACATTCTAAAATCACCTCTTGAAGTACTTTACTATAACATATAGACGTTTGAAAACGCTATGTGGGCGGTCCCTAACGGCGCGGCACGTCGCATCGGCCGGCGACGCTCGCGCGACGTCCGCGCCTCGCGCAATACCTGCACC
This sequence comes from Glyphodes perspectalis, assembly GCA_951394215.1. Lineage (NCBI taxonomy): Eukaryota > Metazoa > Arthropoda > Insecta > Lepidoptera > Crambidae > Glyphodes > Glyphodes perspectalis. The sequence continues at coordinate 14,651,124 of OX596202.1, read as the reverse complement.
ACGTTCGCGGCGCGTACATTGGCTGCGGCGGCCGGGATCACGGTGACCTGCTGCCCGGCCGGCGTGCTCGTGATGATGGTCTGCGGCTGCTGCTGCACGCTCGCCTCCGCCTGCATCGGGTTCGACACCGCCTTCGTCCGAGCAGCACCAGGCGAGAGGGTTAGAGAGCCGTTTGGGGAAGATCATCGTACGATACGAAAGATATGTTAGAATGGGTTATACGTTACGAGTTATTTGTTTTAAATCTGCTACAATGATCTTCCGTTAAAGAATTAGTGTAAAGTATGTCAGTAAAGAATAAGTATATGACTTACAATCAGGATACTTATTTTTGTATTTATAACATATCAGAACTTCTACAAAGTCACGTTTTAATTATTTACTGAGATACATTATGAAGAAACGTTAAATTTGAAAATATTAGTAATATCTAAATATATCGTCTAGTATACAAATGAAATTGAACTAGTAAACTGAGCGCCCAAGAAAACACACACTGACGTGCAAGAAGATTCACAATAAAGTTGTTATTTCAAATTGTTATCTATTAATATTAACGTTAAATATATTGATTAGTTGTTAATATTGTAAATATTACCGGCCGAGGACCAATCCAGGAATAATTTATACGCATTTTATTATATTTAGGAATAATTTATTTAAATATCTATGTCCCACACCAAATCACACCATCAGATTAATTTATCATATACTAGCGACCCGCCCTGGCTTCGCACGGTGAGCATAAAACAATATAAAATTATACATATAAACCTTCTTCTTGAATCACTCTACCTATTGGGGAAATCCGCGTTAACATCTCTTGCGTAGTTCAATAGATCTAAGCAAACAGACAGAAGCCGCGACTTTGTTTTATACTAAGTAATAAAGATTTAAAATAATGATGGCCTCCCACCTTAAGAGAACCATCAATGTTTAAAAAATAAGATCAAAGTCAAAGTCAAAATATTCTTTATTTATATAGGTTTCAAAGAAACACTTATAAATCGTCAAAAACGTTAAAGAGATATGATTCTACCACCGGTTCGAAATTTTGCATCTACCGAGGGGAATCCTGCAAGAAACTCAGTAGTTACTCTTTTCAACAACAGTTGTAACAAAGTTGTAAGAATCATATTTAACTTTGAACCATGTTTTAAAATGGGCCTGGTGTGAAATAAGAAAATATAATTATATAATTACTAGGAAAACAAAATGAAAAACCAGAAAATTTACCCGACTTGAGCGGACCAGTCCCCAAAGGCGGCACCTGTTCCCAAGCATGACGTATGTGTCGGCCATCGCTTCACTCAACCATATTTTAGGGAATGTAACGACCCACCACATAGCGCCACCACCCCAGCGATAATAATTTTAGTGACTTCATATCAATAAATGAATCTGATGAAGATCTTCAACACATGAGAACTACGAGATGTCTATGTGCGCGCCCTATCTTGAGCTATTCCTAGATCTGTCCTCGTAGATGTTAGTTAGATAAGCTAAGTACAGTTTAATTAGTATGGTGTACCTGCAGCGTGATGGTGGCCGGCGTGGGCGCGGCGCTGGCCGCGGTCTGCGCGCCGCCGTTCTGCTGCGCCAAACCAAACCCCGCACTTTATATACAGCGTAGCAAGCGAGTATTGAAGAAGGTTATTTATCAGGAGTGTTTAACCATAAGCTGCAGAGCAGCCCAAGATATGACTGACTTATATTAGCAATAACATATTCCTTTTTTATTTATCATTATTTGAACATGTCATATAGGCTAGTTGTTATTATTAAGCATGTTAAGCCGATGGTCCTGCACCTGAACTCTCACCGGTCATGTCGAATTACCGTCTCACCGGACTATGAGAATGAAGGAATAGACAGTGCACCTGCGTTTGCGTACACACTTGAGCACTATAATATCTACTGCGCAGATGGCTAATCGTCATTAAGATTGGCCGCCGTGACCGATATCGATTAGGAGGACATTATCATTATTTGTTAGATAGCTACAATTGTTTATCTTTACTATACTCAGTGGCGAAATTATTCTGTTCACCGAAGGAATTGGTAATTGACCATGGAAACCACTTAAGAAAAGGCATGAAACAATCAAATTACATAATGACCATTTTAATCAAGTGTCTATTTATTTATCTACTAAAGACCATTAAGTACCTATTATTCAAATAGGTGCAGTCAATGAATTATGATTTAAAATTACTGCGCCAAGTACCAGGTGTATAGAATTAAGTATGCATTAAATGAAATAAAGATTTATGTTAATAAAGCACAGGATTTCAAAGAGCAGTTTAGTATAATGTTGTAAATTTTGTATGATAACTTAAATCAATCAATACATATTTGAGGATTCTACGACAATACTGCAATACCACGTCGTAAGATGTGTTCATACATTTTCGCAGTATTCTAGAGTATCACTGAGAATGTCTTTGCTGTAGAAAAAAATGTTTTTATGAAAGCATATAAAACATAATAATGTAGTATATATTCTTACCTGCACATTCGCTAACGATGCAATTTGTATTTGCTGAATTTGACCGGAAGGCGTCAACACGTTGGCGACTTGAGGCTGCGCTTGCATCTACAAAAAATAAACATAATATTCAGTTATTTATCCAATTTAAATATAATCAACAAGTAATTATTAAGTAGGTTTCTACTTTCCATATTTAAATGTATTACAACTGCATGTCTGCGGACGTGATTATGTATATGAGACATGGTACATTACTAATAAACCGACAGGTAATGCAGGCCGTTTAGCCTGCGAGCTGGTTGCTGGTTTTCATCAAAGCGTAAGCACGCCATGTACTTTAGACTTCAAGTACACGACGCCGGAACCGCACCGGCGCCGGACCGCATTTTTGTGTATACGAATGAACATCGCGCCTGCGCCGCACCGGCGCCGCGCAGTAATCGTTGCTCATTCAGCATCAAAATTCAACACGCGGTCTCGGTGCGGCGCAGGCGCGGTTTTGGTTTTTTTTTTTCACAAACATGCGGTCCGGCGCCGGTGCGGTTCCAGCGTCATGTACTTGAAGCCTTAGTCTCTAACCAAGAGCAAGAAGGTATCTCGTGGCACGCACCTGCTGCAGCTGCGGGATGATCTGCAGATGGTGCGGCGCGTGCATGGGCACGTGCACGGTCTGGTAGACGGTGTGCCCGCCCGCCACGCTCACCGGCACCTGCACCGGCACCATGCCCACGCCGCCCACGCCGCCCACGCCGCCCACGCCCACGCCGCGCACCGCCACGCCCGCGCCTGCACACCGAACATCTTACTTGCCGATCCTCCACACAACCAATCATAAATATAAAGTCCGTCTGTCTACTACATTACAGATTCCAATTAAAATTGGCACATACACATTTAAATACAGAAAAATTAATAGATCCCACGTGACACACGATAGAATATCTGTGACAGACCGAAATCTCGCGGAGCCGCGACCAAAAAAGCTGGTATAAGTATAATACTTATGACCAGGGGCGAATTATCAAAATGTTTCTAGGCCCTTTAGCATCAACCGACCACATTTTTATACATTATACGCTAGATACACTAAAAATAATCATTTAGACACCCTACGCAGGGACCTAATTAACGTTTAAAGAAATCCACCCCAGCTTGACGTACAAAAATTTAACTTTAGTAAACCTTTTATTGTAATCTTTAGACTTGTGGGATATACTGATGATTAGAGTTATTACAGTTTGTGGGCTTTACAGTGTATAACGTCGTAAATACATGTCTTAGAAGTGAAGTATCATTACAAGAATGTGTCAATAAAACCTATTTAAATCAAATAAAACTCGTCGAATCTGAGCAAATTAAACAGTTCAAAGTGCAAACAGTAATGGTAGTGCATAGTGAAGACAACCAAGCGCAATGTTAACAGTTGCGAGTGTACGCCGGCTAAACGAATCACTATATTGATGGCTGATGAGAAAAATTAATACACCAAGCAAATGATTGATAATTGCAAAAATAAGATTTGAAGCTGGGAGATGAAAAATAGGATTGCTATTAGTGTGGAAGGAACTTTGTTAAAAGATTAAATATATTACAGTGTATTTATCACGAAAATGGTATTTTGACACCCGTGTCTATAAATTCTAATCGCTAAGCGTTTATTATCACTTACATGAAATAGTAAATAGTGTAACTTTCATGTAAAGTGATACTGTCGGACTCGATTTGTACGATGATCCGACCGAATATAGTCAACTGAGAGACTATCAAAGTCAATTATGTTTTTAGCAGCATTTGTTCTCCGGTCGATAGACTAATGTAGTCAGAATTACCCGACTGCATACGTCTATCGACCGGAGAATCCGTCATTTATATCTATAAACGATGACTGCATTAAGTAAGACAGTGATTCGATTTCACGATGATCCGACACGAATAAAGGCCATTTGAAGTCATCAATGTCATTATGTTCTCAGCAAAAATTTTTTTCTAGTCAATAGACGTATATAATCAAGTAGAGAATACTCATCATAAATGACGGCTTCATTAAGTGAGACAGTGCAAAGTTCCAAGCACACTGAACCCTAAGACCAACCTTGTCCCCCGGGGCTGGCGGGCGCCTTGGCGTCCTTGGCCGGCTTGTCCCCCCCGGCCAGCTGCACGCCGTTCGCGGTCGCCACGCTCGCCACGCTCGCCACCGGCACTTGCACCCCAGACGAGCTCGGTATCGATATCGCCTGACTCGTCGGGATCTGAATGCCCGCCGGGATCGATATGTTCGATATGTTCGATCCCGGGATCGTGATCATTGTCTGGTTCCCGGTCAAAGCGCTTAGTGGGATCGAGAGGTTAGTGCCGGGTATCGTGACGGTCGCCTGTTGCTCTGTTAGCGAGGGGGGAGCGCGGGGAGCGGAAAAACACAGATTAGTATGAGATAGTACGAGTTAGAAGCGAAAGTAACGCATGCGATGATGATGGGTGATCACGGTACGGATTACGTCACAGATGCATTTTATTCTACGACACAATGACGATTAAAACATAACAATGCAAATCCACTTGTACTAAAATAACAATTGACTGAAAAGTGCTTAAAGTTTTTACATGTCAATTAAATAGATACGAAAATATACAAATTATTTTAATATAATTAGACGTAGTACACACTAACTGTGTCGTAAATCAAATGCATGCAGTGTAGTCAACAACATACTTTCACCCGACACGAAATAAAAGATCCAGTGAAAGTTGGTAATTGGACGGTCATAGCTAACACTTAACAACCATGCTATTTAAGCTCAGGTTTAAGTGAGATAAATTTTATTACGTCCGCTATAAGCTGCGGCCTATATTATAGCGGTGAGTGGAGCGACAGCGGAGGCGAAAGTCGGTAATCCGCTCCGCTGTAAATTAGATAGAGATAAACACTCATTGTAACAAAATTTGCCTCACTCTAACTAGAGTATCTCAAGGACGTCCATAGAGTAATATATATCTAAAATGATTGTCGTGTAGCCCACAAGCAAAGCTGATGATCAGAAAAATTAACACCGAAGCAATCCCAAGCTAAGTTTTAGATTCGATTCTGCTCAAGTTATCATACTTGGAGTGTGCTCTGAGTCATAGAGCGAGCGAGCATTTTTTTGTGACACAAAATGGTCAGTATAAAAATGGAATATTTTACTGAAAAATTTTTTTAGTCCGTAAGTTAGAATATCAAAAAACATTGAATAAGTATTTTTTGCTTTATATAATACTCGAAAAATGACGAAAAAGATACAGCGCTTCAAAGATCTGAAATTTAGCGCTTTACGTCACTTGGACGGTAAAATTTTACATGTCTAGTGACATCACACGGTACTTTAACGCCGCGTATCTTCATAATTTTCAGTTTGCTGAACAAAAGGAAAAATACGTAAGCAATATTTTTTTGTAATCTAAATAGAGGATTATGATTTTTTTAAAAGTAAAATAGTCTTTTTTTCAATGACGTTGGCCGATATGTAAGTCCGGTATACGTTTAAAGAAATGACACACAATTTATTTAATAGTTTTGCTTTAAAATACATAATAATATTAAGAGTAAATTAATATAGGCACGTATACAAAGTAGCCATATTCCACCACACAAGCCAACGACAGCTGATGACTCTTAAATCAGTTATGTACTATTAAATTGTTCTGCGTCATAGATAATTATGATAAAATACGCGTAAACTCAAAATATTTCGCTCACACTACGACCCATCACGAACGAGCCTAATAATACTAAGAATACTCCGAGTGCTTTACCGACTAGGTTACATCGGCGTCAAACTAGTATGTTTAGTTATCGACCTTAACACAACGGCTTAAGAACGACAGTGCGTAGACGTTTTTAGCCGACTGTGAAGGACTAAAGGTGCGTAATGCGAAGTCTCACCAGCTGGTAGATGCATGACATTCTGCAGGAAGCCGGCGGGCAGCACCGGCGTCCGGACCAGCTGGCCATTCACGAGGCTCACTTGACCCATGCCCGAGAAGTTCTGAGGATAGATGAAGTGATTAATTAGAAAAAGATGATCAACTTAGTCGGAGTCGAGTTAGAGTTTGTGACCAGAGTGGAGCGCGGGCGCAGTTTTTAGCGCGCCGTACATATCACCCGCACTCCCGAGCTATTGAGTGGGTGATTGATGGAGAAAGTGTTTAATGTGCTGCTTACTTTGTTAAAGCTACTTTAGATGTGTCGTCATCAGGCGTTTCACAGCACCTAGTGGTGCGCATCTGAAACTTTCAATCTTCATTTGAGATTGAGATTTTAGTCCCAGTTGGTCTGGGACTTGGCCCATGTTGATCTGGGACAAAAAAAAAGAATGTGCCAACTGTAGTTCTTGCCTAGCATGACGTAAAATGCGACTAATGGTTTACGGGCTTTTGGGTGTGTGACTGAGTAGCCGACGAGCTAGCCACTAGTCACTGCCTTTTCACAGCTTTCCATCCAACCCATCCCACTGTCCCATGTTGGTCTGGGACTTAGAAAGAATATGCCAACTGTGGTTTTTGAAATAATAGGCTTCTACGCTTTGGCTTACGATGCATTATCGCTTACCTGCGCATGCTGCGCGGGAATGAACAACGCATCCTGTCCGTCGACCGTGACGGCCTGCATAGGCGCCACGCCCCCCACGCCGCCCACCAGGCAGCTGCCGTACACGCCACTCGCTTGTTGCTAGAGAAAACAAAACAAATATACTATACCATTAAACCTATAATAGTCACACAGATGCCGCATCATACTATACAATAAAACGTAGTAAATGCCATCAGTCCCTGGACAAATGGGCCACGGCTGGCAACATTGTGGCTATAACGGGACTTTGCGCCAAACGCAAGGTTCCACGTCCCCAGCAGCGACGGCAGCTGCTGCCCAAGTGACGCAGCACGATGGCGCACGTATACACACCTGCAACAGCTGCGGGTGTATCTGCAGCAGCTGCTGCGGCGAGTTCTGGTACTGGCCCTCGCCCGACACCACGCCGCCGCCCAGCAGCGACTGCAGCTGCTGCATCGATATCACCTGCAAAACATCACCGATACCAATATTAACACTGTAGCGCAACGCACAAGTATTGAGGTTGGCTAAACCAACTACACTAGCTCACGCCATTTGCCTAAAGGGGTACGCAGAGAGAACTGAAATTGTCCACTATTGTGCAATTTAGACGCTATGTAAGGATCGTGCCATGTGGCCTTTGGTTCTCTCTGCCTACCCCGCTAAGGAAGCGGCGTGAAGTTTAATTAGTTAGTTAGTTAGTTTAGATACTATATGATTGGTTATTCATGATGTGACCCTGAAAAAATAAAACCTTCGTTTCGTTTTATGCTGTGATGCATGTATTTTGACCAAAAAACCCACTCAAATCAATAAATATTTAGAATGCCAAAGGAGAATGCAACTATAGTTTATGTTAAACTGGATATTAGTTTATAATTTTTTCCAGTTTCTATAAAAATGTCAATTCGTGTCAACCCGATTTATTTAGGTATCAAAGCTCATACACAAATCAGATCCTACTAAGGAAAAGTAGTCAACAAATTGTGACTAATATCATTAATGCGATACAAGAAGGAAAGGACGGATAAACAAACAATAGAAGATGACAAATGCCAAGAGTCTACCTTGACACCATTTCTTTCAATCCGGAAAAACTGGTTACGAATACATGCGTCATATGTGGGGCGGGGCAGCTATCTGGGACTCCCCTTGCCATACCATTACCATCAATGTCTTTATGTAAGGCGTCAAAAGGGTTGTTTCGCTAAATTATCTATACTTATAATAAATCTGTAGAGAGGTCAATTCTGTACATGAAATATATTTTCAAAATAACTATCAGGGGGTAATTAGTGATCGATACTACTGATGCCAAAAATGCATCAGTAAAATTTTTGTCTGTCTATCTGTATGTTTCTTATAGAAACAAAAACTACTCGACGGATTTTAACGAAACTTGGTACAATTATTCTTCATACTCCTGGGCAGGTTATAGTATACTTTTCATCACGCTACAATCAATAGGAGCAGAGTAGTGAAGGGAAATGTTGGGAAAACAGGAGAAGTTACTCAATTTTTTAAGGTTCCGTCGCGTGTGCAGCCTTAATGGTTAAAGTTACATAGAAATCATGTATGACGGAAATAGTCTTTATAATATTAACCATAAACGCGGGTGACACCGCTGGCACAGCTAGTCTTAAATAACAGCCTTCAAACTGTATATTAACTAGATTCGATTATTAGAAACTTTTTTATACAATTGATAGCAGCTGGTTGATGTTATATTTTCGTCTTGTATTTGAATTTAAACTAAGTTTTGAAGTATTTTTCGTTCCGTATTTCGTATTTTGACTGCAATCAAACAACTGTGTAGTGTATTTCAATCGTCTAATCGTTAACATACTTGTTACATTAAATGAAATGGTTCTATAGACTTCTTATGACTATTACAACCAACATCATATTTTATAATGCTAAATTGATTAACTATTTATTGATATGATAATAATTGACAATCACATAAAAAAATTCAATAAATATTATGTGGAATTGTTTGACCATAGTCATATTGACTGACATGTCAAATATCCTTATAACACATTATTCTCACCTGAGGTTGTTGAACTTGTATACTGTTCGGAACTGAATTTGCCGCATTCACAATGGCTGCCGATAACTCATTGCCCTGGAAAAAAAAACATCGATGCGTTACTCATCACGTTACATCATGCTGGTTAAGAAATTGTTTTACACCCACCAGCGGATTGTGTACCATTTTAGTAACACAACAACGTTAATGAACAATCAAACGATAGATGTACTAATACAGGTATCGCTTTGTAATGAAATCTTGCTTCTGTGTACATTGGTATAGATACAGAAAAGGCTATACGACAACTTTCATCCAGAATCAAAGCAGTATTCAGGGGGAGATAAAAAACATAAATGAAAGCATTAAAAGCCGCTGTATGCTAGCTTCTGCCCGCGGCTTCGCTCGCGTGGTACATCCATATAACATAGCCTATATGTTATTCGGTTGTATAACGTATATTATCCGAAAGTTTCTTCAAATCTATTTAGTAGAGTTTGCGTTAATGAGAACATACATCCAAACATCCATACATCCATCGATCCATCCATAAACTTTTCGCTTTTGTAATATTAGGAGGATAGAATAACGATAATAATAAAACTAGTTAAGGATACATACATAGACATACTTATGTACATCTATGAAAGGCCCTTCGCCATTTAGTTGGATGGCTGCCAAACTCATAAACTTTTGTAGCATTTATTTGGTGTTGCTGGCATTGTAAACAGCGTTGTTGCATTGCTTCTATCGTTAATGCATCGCTGCCCTTGTTGTGTCTATTATTCTCTAACTAACTCATGCCATTTCGTTATAGCGGAGGTGTCAGAGAACATTCTTACTGTTGCAGGTTGCAGGGCCATCTTTAACCTATATGAGGCCCTGGACACATTAGGTAGTAGGTTATTCACGGGGCTCTGAACATGTCACCAGAGTGACCAGTGGATAATATGGGTCAACGCTGCTATTTTGTTTAATCTAGCAGATAGGTAGAGACAACTAAAAACATATGTGACGGTCCTTTGTTCAATCTGATATCGAGCTATGTGAGTAAGTATCCATTTGTTAAAGTAAAATGGCATACACTTACTGATAGACCCTGTGCTCTCAACTGCTGCACCACCGCCGAGCTGATCACCCTCAACTGCGGCTGCTGCTGTTGTTGCTGCAGGTACTGTTGTTGTATCGCCGCTATCGTTGCTGCATCGCCTTGAACCTGCTGCTGGATCAGCTGCGCTTGCTGCACTTGTTGTTGTTGCTGCGCTTGTTGTTGCGCTTGTTGTTGCGCCTGCTGTTGCGCTTGCTGCTGCTGTTGTTGTTGCTGCTGCTGTTGTTGTTGTTGTTGTTGTTGTTGTTGCTGTTGTTGTTGTTGTTGCTGCTGCTGTTGCTGTTGTTGCTGCACCTGCTGTTGTTGTTGTGGACCTGCAATCAAATTCATCATGATATACATGTGTATTTTGTGACTTATGGAAAATCAAAATACACAATTCAGGCAATTTCCTATATAAATGGAATTAAATAAGTACTTAGAACACCATTAAATTAAATCAATCCTATCACCCTTGTTAGGATTGCAGTACGAAGGTCAAAAACGGAAACGGACATGAATACTTTATGTCATAAGTGTGATCTTCGTTCTATTCTAATGACAGTAACATGGAGAGTATGCTCACTAAAGTGTTGTTGCTGGTCCTTCTCCTGCTGCTGCTGATCGGGCCCCATGTTTGCAGCGCCGAGCCGGCTGCAGGTGGCTGCCAGAAGCGCCAGTGGCGACTGGGTGCCGCTGCCCTCCTGAATACAAGTCAAACTTTTTAATATAACTTAGAAATTGATATAACTGCTCACTTAGTGATAATCAAATATCCCAGAATGGTGAAAGAGAGTATGTCTTTCTCCAAAAGAAAAGAAGAAAGACATACATGGATAATCACCTAAATAGGTAAATAGGACAAAAATATAGGTGTCAATCAAATATATAGTACAAAAAGTTGCAGATATTAATATTTTGATAACATTTCATTCCACTCCACTTAATTTGCCAAGCAAGTTCTCATATTCCTTAAAGTGTTGTAATCAAAAATAGTCCACAAATTTATTACTAAAGCATGTTTTGTTTTTTACACACTGGAATATTTTTACGATTAAATCCAAAATTGTCTTTTACATACACCTCTCTAGAAGGTGATTAGTTTAAATTAACTCAAGTTTTTCAATCTGATCCCGATAATGTATGCAGTTGTTAAAAAACTAAGCCAATAGGAAAAAAAGGATAATAAACCCGGCTTTACACTAGGAAGAAACTACACGCTACCGCTATAATAGGAGTTAAATATAATTGTGTCAACACATAGCAAAAAATCTAAACAACCTGTTTATAATGATAATGTTGAAGATCAGAAAATAGTGAGCAAATTTCTATATGTTTGATCACTGTTTATATATAGATATTGTCTGTGCAGAGCCAGCCACTGCATGCTTGCATAACTTATTCTTCAAGTTAAAGTTATGAGGTCAAAAATATAAATTTTTTTTTTCATCACAATATAATCAATTCTGTTTCATAAATCAAAAGAAGAGACATTCTGTGTGGCAAATGGGTATGTTTACAATAAATATGGACATTTGTAGTGTATGTCTAAATTACATATTCTCGGGATAGTCAATACTGCGCAACTAACACTTGATCATAAGGCTTAATGTTCAATGATTTTTAGTCTAAGTTAGACTTTATGAACAAGTGATAGTTATGCGGTATTGCACTATCTCCAACGATATACAAGTATGTTTGGTCCCAATACCTAGTAATCTTCGTACAAGCTCAAAGTCAATATCAAAGTCGAAATATTCTTTATTTATATAGGTTTCAAAGAAACACTTATAAATCGTCAAAAACAGTTGAAAGAGGTATGATTCTACCATCGGTTCGGAATGTTGCATCTACCGAGAAGAATCCGGCAAGAAACTCGGTAGTTACTCTTTTCAACAACAGTATTAACAAAGTTTTAAGAATCATATTTAACTTTGAACCATGTTTCAAAGTGGGCCTGGTGTGAAATAAGATAATAAAAGTTTATAATTACCAATAAAAAATAAAAATATGACCCGATATCTTACATCTATAGGTATCTTATAACAGGAAATTTTGTGCATCACAACAATGCAATATTTGCAATGAAGCAATATATAATAATGATGTATCAATTGTAACTAAAATACATTTTGAACTGAAAATAAATGTTGGATCAAAACAGTTAATGCACAGGAAAATATCAAATACTATTTAAATAAAAACATGTTTCTTCTGTGGCTATCCTCATTTCTATTCAACATACATTTCGGAATAAAAATAAGTTTAATGTTCCAATGATAATAACGAGAAACAATAACAAACAGAGCAGGATTAACCATGTATATCATAAAGCATTCTTTTCTTGGGTTATAGTCCTCCAATTCCACGCAGGAGCCCTAGGTAGTTGCCAACTCGGGGCTGGATTTGCCCCGAGTTGGCAAATCCAGCAGCAAAATTTAGCGGACCATTGGAGCGATACCTTTTCCAATCCATGAAAACATCCCTAACTAGAGAAAAATACGACTTTCCTTATAAGATGTGCTCCTTTTGATGTCTTCTTTAGTTACATTCCACTATATCTAAAGAATAAAAGGATGAAAAATCTATAAAAGGATGTTTCAAATAAACATTGTTTCGAAATTTACATCAATCATAAATTGAAATAATCAAAAAATTTACACCCGTATGACGAGTCTTTCTTTACACCAGTATATCATTCATAGCTAGCTATTTAACTATAATGTCTAGATGCTATCTGCTATGTTTTTTGATATGAACTCATTGATACTCTACATATTATATAGAATTGTGTTTTATTGCTAGACAAAATAAGGCTGAAGTTTGATTACACCTAGTAATTAGGTTGGGAGGATGTAGTATTCCTTTGCCTGTCCTTTGTAAAACTTTTAGAGAAAAAAAATAATGCACAGGTATGGCCAGTAAAAGATACATACACATTTTATTGTAATAGACATGGAATTATGGTGATATCTATTTAAGACTAACTTTAACTCCTGATGGTTTGAAACAAACCTAAATAAAAATTATTATATTGAGCTGTAACAGTCATATGCCCTAAAAAATTGTGTAAATATTTATTATCTACTCACCACATCAAGAAGGGTAGAAAGAAAAAATTAACTATATTGGACCTTATTATCAAAGTTTTAAAAACTAGATTGGATTTGGTACTAAATTCTGTTACCAATGTGTAATGTAGTTAACATAAGATGTATATATTTAGGTACTTGGTATGTAAACATGGAGGGAAACATTCGTGAAATATACAATGTTATGTATGCCCTGTACTCGATCGAACGATGGATTTGGGACAAAAATCGTATAGATAGGGGAACGTCGGGCCAAGCTGGCACCCCTTCAGATGATATTGTGGGGTTGATATCTAGAGCACCTGATTGTCAAGTGTTGAACTAATCGATATTTTATTATTACACACCTCATCGTAACTAACTTTAGCCATTTGTAACAAACAATAAATTAATACACGCTATTTTATTATTCTGGCGCCACTTATTTTCAAACACAATTTTGAAATACCGTGATTAATTGTCATTTTGACAAAAGTGACAGTTGCCAGATTAGCATAGACAAATCATTCATTCTTTAATAAAATAACACTAAAATGCTTGATACCTTTCTTTGGTATGTAATTTGAAAAGGATTTTTTTTTATCAATTTGGGTACATATTGTATCCATCACATAGACATTAAATACTAATTTCTAAAATACTCCAACTTTATTTTTAAATGAGGAAGCGGAAATCTTTTAAAACTTACAACAATTGGCAAAATTTATATATTATAGTTGGGAGTTGGTCGACACGCCTTTTCCTAACAAGTGCCGGGAGTCGTCGCACGTAAGGCCGCCGCCGCCCTTTGATCCACCCACCTCAAATCGCGTCACTGTGATTTTTATGCAGTTTCTAACTAAGTTATATCTAAATGTATTTATCACGCCCAGTAAAAATAAGAATTAAATTCATATTTAGTATAAAATAACAAATAGTCCATAGTGATTTTGAAAAATCATCAAGCAGTAAGATCGGCAATAATATGACGTGCTTAGCTGTAATAAAATGGCGACTATTCTTCAGAGCTATTCGTAGAACGTAGATGATGATATTAAGACAGATATTGCTATGATAGCTTACAAGTAATTCACACGTGGTTGTTACATTGGGAATGGGTGGGTAGCAGAACTGGAGGAGGACGCTGATGCTATTTCGGCAAGGGAGTTGCTTGCGACACGGTCACAACCTCCTGCGTGTGGCCTGGCGGGCCCCACACGGCCGGGGCCGCAGTCGCCCCGCCCTCCCCCTGCGCCGACACGAGACCGCTGCCCGCTGGCGTCCGATCTGTTACACAATAACACTGTATCCTTTGACCCTGAACAATTTACCTTGCTGCTTTTGTCCTCGTTTATGTATTCCACTTGCACTTTTATAGGCTCAGACGACATTATCTACTATACACTTGCAAACAATTATTTCTCTTTGTTCACGTACAGAACGCACCATTCTCACGACCGGCCGCCAAACTGCGGCGAGCGTACTGACGAACCGAAACGAACACGATCGGCTAGATTCGGAGATCCGCCTCCTATCGCGGTCGGTCTTGAATCAATTTTAATATATTTTATGAAAATTCTGATAGTATCCAATATTATGAAGTAGACCTAGACGTTTCATATTTTTTATGTTATCTGTTTCACAATTTTGGTAGGGTCAAGATCATGGGTTTATGGTATTAAATATTTTTTTGAGTTAGTCATCGCTATCTCTGTCTCGCTTTAACCGAGACAGGTCTTGATTATTGGTAGGCAGCAGCTGCGCCTCTCTCCTCCTCCCCGTCGCGGGTGCGGCACTGCCGCCCGATAATAATAATTGAAAGTAGGAAGGACGTAATAATGGGTGTATAACCTCGCGCCCGCGGCCTCCTTGGGCGGGCAAAAAATGCACACGTCGTATCTCTCAATGCACCAGCCGTACCATCTAACAAGACGAGGCGCGTAAAATAACGTTAAGGGTTCGTTGTTACACCTAACAGGTACGGAGTTATTGTTTGGTTGTACTGGCGCTGTACGCCAAACTGTGTTGCATTACAACATACTGGAGCCTGAGATGTTCTTATCTCTACGAAATCGAGTTTGCTGTAGAACATAATATTGCACAAACAGTTATTGCGAGATTGTCAGAAGGGGTTTAATGATTTTAACATTTAATTTCCGATCCAGTTTTATTGCAAAGGATTCTTTATCAAATTATGTAAACACGCATTTTACAAATTTACCTTCTAAATTATATACTGTACAAATTTCAAAAGTGGGAAGCTCCTGAAATTATAATATTTATAACAGTGTGCATTTTGTTTTCGCTGGAGTCCAGTTGAAATGAAATAAAAATATATTTTGATATTATACTCCATTGCAAATTACGCTTGATTCATCGACTCTTAATTTGTTTACGACCTTCGATACGTCGTCCCCATTATTTATAGTTGCAGACTGGTTCAAAAATGAGAGTGAAAGTCAAGCCACGTTTTGTCAAGCGTCAGCCGCGTTGCCCCGAGTCCATTATGCACGAATGAGCAGCCGCCCCGAGAGAGCGTGTGTCCCCGACTTAATTATCTAACCTTCTGTAACATCAATATTGAACCTAATATACTCTGTCTTAGAGTCGAGGCTCTTACGCAAATTTATTTGTAAGCATGCATTTCCAAACAAACGATGCTATTTGTCAACACGGTATTAAGAAATAAACTTTGGCTGCGTTAGCAATAAGGTTCAATAACGCTTATCAACGTGTTTCAATATGTGACGTTATTAATCTAGAGAAATCTATTATGGGTGTACCTCAGTGGCGTGGCGAGGCATGCAGTAGTCGAGTGATGTGGTGATATTGTTTGCGTATTGCTGTTTAAATAGTTGATGAGTACTGCTAGTGAAATCGTCGCTGGTCATAGTTTTCAATAATTTAGAGCACAGCCGTTTAGCGATAAATCTTTATATATAATAGAGATTTCAGTTTTGTTTTTTTTTTCATTATAATTAATAAGTACCTCATTGACTTTTATTCAAATAAAGTTACTTTTACACTATTGAGATAAAGAGACAAGAACCATACCCACATTACTTTAAAAAGAGAAGATCTTTAATGGCTGCCCACCGACCAGTTTCTGCGAGAAACTTTATCCCTAAAAGATTGTAATCAAGATTAATCGTTTCCTCTTCGATATCGAGGAGGTCCGACATGCAAGGAGCGTATTTTGAAACTGGCTGCATTACGCCAATGAAAAAATTACCACTTTTTAACGTACATCAATTTAATTTATAAAGGACATATTATAAAAAGATTGTACAATATTACGGCTTCATGTCCTAGATTAAACATATTAAGATTTATATAAATAGTTTCAAATATTTCCTATATCAGATTTTATATTTTCCTTACTTATATTGAAATTTTAAGGAAATCCTGACCACATATTCAATATATGTAATAATATTTAATTGATGTACTACTTATTTAAGGTCACTTAGTTGCTTTTTGGTTAGGGCTCGGGCTTCGACTATTTAACCGTAAGTACCTAATCATTATAATAAGAAGGCTCAAGAGTATTTAGACAGGCGGAAGCGGAAGTAACAGTGGGCGGACCGGACAGCCAACGCCACCCGCCCCCGTACTCAGACACGCCCTAGCTCTCATGACTCATAATGCATCTCATGGTAATGAAGCACATGATAATAACTGATGATGAGTATAATCGCGCAATCTCACCATATAAAAGATGCCAAGGCTTAGCTCAAGTCCAAAAGCCAGCTCGAGAGAAGTGTGACCTGGTTTTTGAGTTATACGGATGCCTAATTGCTTGTTCATAATGGTTTTCCTTTTATTAGGGTAATAGTTTTCAAAATTTATAATATTTTATAACCTTTTAGAAATTTTTAGTAATTTACAATTAAAATTACCGCATACCACAAGGCAAGAAAGCACGCTGTTTTTAAACAGATACTAAAAATGTAATTTCTGCTAAGATATCCTACGTTGATTGACAGCTTTTCTAGTTTAATTTATTGAATTTGGGCATACTTACTTCTACATTTGATGAACTTAGTGTGGCTGAAGATAACATAAACGTTAGCGTTCTAATAATGTAATATGGATACAAATTTAATCCGTTGCGATTTAAGATAGGGAGGAAACCCAAAAAGGTCTTTATTTTATATTTTGTGCACAATATTCTAAATAATCTTGGTGAGTACCTACTTATCATCATGCTCCTTCATCATACTTGGTGAGTGGCCATTAATTCATTCGAGAATAAACAATATATTTTAAAAATATCCGTGTTTTGTGTTCCAGTGTCTTCATTGTCCGTTATTTTTTGTTTTTCTTAAGTGTCTGTTTTAAATACACATGTAATTAGCATAATTATTCATGACTTTATGAGCATAGTCGAGTTCGGATGACGTATTCTACATGAAATGTTTCTACGTCCTTTGTTGTCATTCCATTGCCCTTTCTTTGTTCAGAAGCCAATATAACCAATAACAATCAAATAATAAATAATGGCATTTGCGAATTTAGGTGACGTATCACTACTTTTTAAAATTTTCCATTTAACCAAACTAAATTATATTTATGGTTAAAAGTGGCTTAAGAAGCTTATTGCTCCTTGTGCATGGATTGGGATTGTGGTGGTATGTATATTTATGTAAGAAAAATAATATTATTTTGATTAACTATCACGAGGAACGTAACCACTGATTAATTGAATCGCCAGTCGTAGTTGTCGAAAGTAGTTTATTTTTTTAAATAAGCTTTCAATTGAGCTATTATGTATTAATTTATTATTACTACAATACGAACTCCAAAAAAATGTTATTATAAAAAATAATATATAATTTCCTCATTTGGCAAGAGGTTTTAACTTTCCGTGGACCGCATTTAATATGTAAGTATATGATAAATATAATTGATATTTTTAATATGTTTGTAGCATCTTTTATCACATGATGTGACTTGGCATTCCAATTGGATAGAAAAATATATATATCCTTATTGACATCGAAAATAACTTGTGCCACCTGATATTTTAAGTATCTAGGCCTAAACCATTTACCAACCTATTGTAAATAAATTTCGTATGTCTAATTCATTATCCTTTATACCTATCGCTAAAATAATTTAAGACCTATAATGGGTACGCATTTCAAGTGGTTGTAACAAGCTGAATTAAACGTGATCGGAGCCATGGGCAAAAGTTTGTTTCATCTACTACATAACATAACATAACATAACAACATAACATGTCGCCCATAATCCTCGAAGGGGTAGGTAGCGGCTAACCTGCCGCCTACACTATCACATACCCAAAACCCTATATACCATTAGTCACCTTTTACGACATGCTAGGCAAGAATCACAGTTGGCATATTCTTTTTAAGTCCCAGACCAACATGGGACAGTGGGCTGGGTTGGATGGAAAGATAATCATCTTTACTAGATACATATAAACATATATTATTTTCATAATTGGCCCTAATCATACTATTAAGAGGCTCCAGTCAACTTAAGAGTAACCTAAAATAGTATTATATCTCTGTCATACATTTGTACATGCTGTAAGAGTTATTTTACCATAATACAGTCATATATTTCTAAACGTTTGACACAAGCCCAAATAATATTGATACCTACATCTAGGAGTTCTATGTTTAAAAATTCACAAGAACACGGAAGACCTGCGCCCACCCACCGCCCGCCCGCGACAGCAGCTCGCGGGGGCGTAACCACCGCCCTACGCCCGGGCCAGCATTACATCGCAACTTTTTCCCGCCAATTCTTCCCAACTTTGACAAATGTGACTAGGCCTCTTTAATTATTAAATCTATTTTGTCAACTATTCTTACAAATACTTAGAACTGATTATAGATAATAATCCTAATAGGATATAATTTTACTTTATTTTTTCATTCTGTAACTTCCCAGAATCATTTAAAAATTTAAGTGATTTTGAAAAAGTCAGTCTATAAATTTGATAAAACGATTTTATTGAAACATCTTTTTAGTTTTTCTCATGATTGGAATCAAAAATTTAATTAAATTAAAATACATAAATGGTAGGTAAAGTAATAATACCTAATTTTTTGATAGTATTTTTTAAAGTATCAATTAAAGGGTTAATTTACTATATTTTTCTTCTCTATGGTAAAGTTTAGTTTATATTACCAGTGCACCCCAGCACGGCAAAATCCATTCATTCGTTCAATATTTTTTATAGTAACTTGACCATCCTTATTAAAGAGGAAATAAAGTTTAAAATAGAATATTGCAGATGCAGAAACTATAAAGTTGATTGTGTACAGTTCCCTCCTACCGGTTTTTATTTGAGCGAATTTGGTACCTGTAATTAAATTGTCAAATCGCAGCATTTAAAAAAACGTGATGGATTGCAAATTGCAAAGAAAAGAGGTCGGGTGACAATTGAGGAAGTTTTAGTTTGAACACAAAATGTGTAAGATCAATAAATTGATAGATTAATTCATTGATACATTCATTTTTACCTTATTTGGTTGTATTTTCGTTTTAAATTTATCGGTCTTGATACTTACAAGCATATTTAGCTTCTTAGCTAACGTTAAATTATGTCTATGTAATTATGTGTATTTTTCAAGAGTACTTATCTCACATAACTAAAAATAATCTACACGGTACGTTATTTACCAATATAAGTACATTTACGGACTAGTAAAAAAAGAAGGAATCCGCGCCACTAACTAGACATTGAAGCTCCTCAAGTGCTCCACCTTGACAAGCAACTTACGTCACACATTGACATAATAAGTGCTCCAAATGACAGATATCCGATATCTGGTATCCATAAGTATCTCACTCACACATGCATAAACATAGCTTCACGCTATAGTATGATAGCGTGGAGTCCTTCTTATTTTACTAGTCTGTGACATTTACATACTTTTAAGTAATAACTCAACTTACCATAATCATTAACCCAAAAATAAGCTGATTAATGTTATTGTTATTTGTCTGACGTTTACATCGTTTGGTTTAATAATCACACGGTTGACGGTTAATTAAAAAAAGGCCATGACAAAATATTATGTTAATAGGTAGGTACCTACGTCGTGCTTTGTTCTTGCATTCATAAGAGAAAAGTCTATATAAATATATATTTCAGTAATTTAGGTCACACTAACGCAAGTCTTCATGTTGAATTAAAATAGATTAGTGATGTTCTTTGTCTTTTTTCCCTATGTAACTATCGAGTTAATAATTGACAAAAAGTTCGAAGTATATTTAATGTACATACTTTTTTAAAATTCGTTTACTTATCTAAACCATTTCTCACAGTATGCACCCTTCTAGCAAGCTTAATAGGTATCTACAAAGTGCATGACTATTAATTGTTTAATTTCTAATCAATCTAACATTACAGAAATGACCCATCACGCGATGTTACTTGTGTCTATTCTTTACAGACAGATTCGCATTCCCTGTCCCCAATATCTTGCTTGAGTATCCCGCATCCAGAATTAATGCGTCATGGCAATGACACAATCGAATGAATGTTAGCATGCATTTTTGCTCCATCTGCCGCGTTGCTGGGTAGTATAATTCAAGGGTTTATCAAATTCATCAATTAAAATGTTTATGAAACAACTCGTATGTATTGAATGAATAATTTACTTTAAACTTATTGTACTTGTTTAATGTCTTAGGTTTGAATCGCCAACGCACGAACATCGCTCGCTGTAAGTTACTCTTCAACCTATCTTGTTGGTATTATAAGCCAGTGCGCGTTACAAGCGTCGGTTGGCGAAAAGTAAGCCAGTTGAATGAAATCGGGGTTGGTGCAGCAGTGACACCTAGTGTGTTTTATTGTATCTTTTTTGTAACTTGTTGGTTCCTTTAATTGTTATAAGATGCTTATTTTAAACCAAGGTACTTCGAAGTTAGTAAAACAAAATCTCACTAGATGGCGTAAAAAAATTGAGTTCTCCCGACGGTGACGTATAAATTTTTTTTAACAACTTTTTGAAAACTCCTTCGATAATTAAAAGTTATATATTAGTAACAAGGGATTTAGGTGGGTATTAATAATTGTCTAAATTCCATATCGCCGATGAGAGTGGTATTGTATTTTTTTGCTATTGGATCTAATTTCCAATCAGAATCTCAAAAAGCATTGATAATTAGGCCTTTAGATAAAATGCGCATAACGGAGTATTCTACCATCATCGACGATATCAGTCTATAGGCATAGACTAAGATGTAACTTTTAACTGAAATTTATAACCAAATTCAGAAAAAGGAAATAAATAATAACATCCGTGTAATCCATAACTGATTTATTGCACAATAAACACAAAATGTATAATCTCCAAAAACTTTGTAATACCTATGCTTATGCGTGAATCACCTTGTATAATTACCATCCATATTAATTAATAATATAACACTTACTTAATGTTATGTTTGAAAGTGTTACTGTCAGAACTTATAAATGTTAAGCCCTTTTACAGATATGATCAAAATTATCGATTGGCATTGATATGTAAACTGCCACAGTAAAGTATAACTTACTTTTAATTTAAGTATAGCAATAGGCAATAGCAACATACATAATATTCTTATCTTTGAAAAAAGTCTTTGTCCTTGAGTAAAAAATAAAAAGCTGCTGTATGGTTCGTAGGTATTACAATAATACAATCAATGATTGTATTTTAGCAATTTTATAGTATTTATGTGTTTAATACTAAAAACACTACGCTTCGTGATCGATTGACGTGATTCACAAAATATGGCTTAGAAAATAAGTATCGTAGTGAAGTATTCGTAGCATACACAGTGTAGCTCGTTCGGTTTCAATGTTGTCTAGTCAAATAATTTTCACGCTCTAAATTAAAATGTAAACATCTCGCAAATAAATACTTATCACTTTAACAAAGTAAATCACAATCGTTATCAAATTCTATATCTTAAATTACGAAATAATAATAAGTCAAATAATTTACTAACATAAAATTTTAATCTGTTTACAACTTAATAAATAGTTTGTGTCTGATTCATAATGATTTTCGATTATCACATAACGAAGTCACCTAATATCCACTAATTACTCAATATCCGAATGAAAACGATGTCTTTTCTTCCTAAACTAACTAAAAATAACGATTTGTGGACGTAATATGTACCGTACATATAAGAATTTGATTGTACTCTATGTTATGTTTTGTGAAAATAATACTTAGGGTTATTCAGCTTATGCCTAAATTTCTGCAGCGTCCGTGTGTATTTTGTCTTACGCTGAAACAAAAATAAATAACTTTTATTCCACAGGATTTTTTAATTGTAGAAAAAAAAATGTTTTATCCGCATCGTATGAACAAAACAAAATTGACAACACCTTTAATTAATGATCAAGTCAAAAATGGATTTATAATTGACAGCAATAGCTATAAGATGTAAGGGCATTTACATTTACCTGTGATATTGCATGTAAAATGATGAGTAGGAGCACAAAAACCTCATCATAATGATGAGTAGGGTACAAGTCAGGTTTACACAGTGTAGGCAACCGATCCGTCCTAGCGGCCCCGCTCCTGTCGACGGTGACCATTGTGAGAATTTCGCGTTTATGGAGCTAGCCCGGACCTATATGTGACTCTATGAGCTGAGAACTACAGGGAGGGGAGAGTGGAACCTGTCACAACATGTGTGTTACCCACGGACTAGTTAAAAAAGAAGGACTCCGCGCTGTCATATTATAGCGTGAAGCCACCCTTATGCATGTGTGAGTGAGACTTAGGGATACCATAATTGTCGGAAATTTGGAGCGCTTATGTCAATGTGTGGTGTAAGTTGCATGTCAAGCTGGAGCTCCGCAAATGCCTAAACGTCTAGTAAGTAGCGCGCAGTCCTTTTTTTACTAGTTCGTGGTGTTACCCAACAGACCTGGTCTACAAGCCGCCGCCGCTCCTGTCGACGGTGATCATCTTCTTAAGCACCTCGCGCTCGTGATGCTCCTCCTCCATCTCGGCCATGCGCGCGAACCTTGAGTACGCCACGTGGCCCGACTTAATGGCCGACATCATCTGCACACCCATCCACATATTGTATCACACGACATGACAAGACTTCAAGGTAAATACTCTATATTTGTAAAGTAGGTTTATTTTTATTGTATGTACTGGAAACTTCTTGGGAATTGCCGTGAAGTCAGTTTAGTTTTATTTTTTCAAAACTTCTCGGTCGTATTCCCTTTTGGTGAAAAGAGGTAGTGTCGACAAATGTAAGACTTTGAAGCCATACCATCCGAAATTTGATATTGAATTTATATTAATTTTAATGTTATCCTAGACAAAACTGATATTGGCATTTGAGCAAAATACCACGATCTGGAATGACTATGGGATATTTGGCACATTATCTAGTTAGTGCATGTTTTTGATAACAAAAAAAACTATTATTACTTACTAATAGAAAAAATAACGAGTTTCAGATTAAGTGTAAAAATTTGTTAATAGGTATCACTTCTATGGATCATTAAATTGTTAATACATATTAAGAATAATAGAAACAGTATTCATTAGTCCATTAGTATATACATGCTTTTAGTACGTAGTTAATATGAAAATTAGAAAAATTCGTTACAGAGGTAACGTAAGATGAAAGCCGAAAGATTTTAGAAGTAACATAAAACTACTTACTACCATCTAGATGATAAGAAAATACCATGCAACAACATGCGACCAAGCTAAATAAAATCCACAGGAAAATATCAATCTCAATGAGCAAGGGAATTAAGGACTCTGTTTTTGACTTGTAATTAATATAATATTGTTATTAAGATATATATTAAGATATGAATAAAAGAGCTCAATAAAAAATACAAATCCATGCGCTTTAACAATCTGGCTGATTCTAACTTAATCTCAATGGAATATAATTTAAGTGTAAACAAATTAAGTTATTAGAAATCTTACGTCTGACTTCCACCTCATTATCTTTATTTCTTTGTAATTAATTAAACAAAATGTACTTATGTGTTATAAAACTAGTATAAAAACATTTTACGGAAATAACGTAATAAGTTATTTATCTGCCCTTCGGGGATTATGGGCGTGATGTTATGTATGTATGTATGTATGTAAAGTAATAAGTAGAAGTGGACTTGTTTTTTTATGTCATGTAATCTAGAATATCATGTAAAATAATTTTTGTATCCAAATTTTATCGGATTAAATCAAGAAGCAGACCCTTAAGATTATTTGTCATATTTTTATACAAAATATTTTTTTTTTTACATTCACATTACTTTTAGAGTGTTATTAACTGAATGACCAAAACTTTTTATTCCAGAAGCATAGAGGTTGACTTAACAAAAAGAATAAATTAAAATCAGCTAGATTCATATTCTAAATTCAAAATCCAGGTGATATAGACCTGCAGGTACTCGTCGAGTTCGACCTGGCCGTTCATGTTAGTGTCGATCTCTTTCAGAATCTCGTGTAACTGTTCGCCCGTCACTTCCTCGCCGCTGCCCTGTGGAGACACGCGGGTCAGCTGTGCGGAACATGCCACCGGATGGGGGTGGACCCGGCTTGTAAGGAACTTTTGTGAGAGTCTACGTATTTTTAATTAAATTGCCTGTATCTCTTGCAAGAGAAATAGGTATATTTATATAAAGGCACGCCAAACAGTAGCGAGTTTATCCAATAGAAATTTAAAGCATTTTTAACAAGGTACAGACCACAGAAATAACATTTACAAAAGTTCCGTACAAGTATTTTATCTTTAGTTTAAAGATCTGCAATTTAAAGTTGGCAATAATATTTCAAAAGTACATTTAATAATTACAAAAGCTCTTTTCTGCTAACTTTTACAACTGTGGATCTCTAAACTCTCACAATCCGACACCCAACGACACGAATGGACATGAGGACATTGACCCGCTCCTCCCTAGCGCCGTGCTACCTGCAGGTAGTCCTGTATTTCCATCTGGCCGTGGTAGGTGACGTCGATCTCGGACAGTATCGAGCTAATCTCCGCGTCGCTCGGCCTCAGGCCCATGCTCTAAAACATTCGCGGCATGAGCTTAACGAAGCGATGTGACTCGCTCCTTGGAGTGCCGATGAAAATACCAGCGAATTTTTTTCAGTACTTCAAGATATACTTAGATTGACATAGCTCAAAATTTATAATGAGCAGAATCATAAGATTTTTTGTAATTAGAAAATCAGTAACATTCGATGTTTATTTTGGCTATTGAAAAAGAAACACAATTAGCACATCTCCTGAAAAAAATGTTCATGATTAATTAATAAATTGTATAGAATCGTTTGTATTATTTATTTTTAACAAATGAATTAAAGATTAACTAATTGTACCAACAGAGAGATTTGAAAAATGTTTGGCCATCTGAGAGGCGAAAATGCTTTTGAGCTGATCTGTCATACTCATTTTTGGAATAGTCATAAAGCTCATTCTTCTTTATAAAAAAAAGTTTTCACGCAAGATTTCACCTAAGGCGCTATCGAACATTCCGCATAGGGCGTAGAGATTGGTAGAGCTAGCATCAGAAGCGGACTAACCGGGGGGCGGAAGAGAGAGGCGGTCCGCCCCGGGCCTCAGGTCCTGGGGGGCCCATATTATCTCAAAGTTTCTGCAATTATCCAATAACAACCTGCCGCCCCGGGCCTAAATACAGGCTTAGTCCGCCACTGTCTTCTATCCAAATATGACTTAATCAGTATCTGCTAACACTGCTTATAAAAATGCTTGAATGGTCCTCTCCAGCACTATTAGGTCGCCGAAGAATACCTTTAGACTCCTTCTAATGTCGTTGATGGAGACGTAGCCCTTCCTGTCCTTGTCGATGATCTGGAAGCGCTTGATGTACGTCTGGATCTCGTCCTTGCTCAGGTTAATGGGGATCTTGTCGCGGCTGGCGCGGTTCACCATCTGGCCCATCTCGTTCGCGAGGAAGTCGGTCGCCATTTTCATTTGTTTCTGGAAGGGTGTTTTTTAGTATCGTTAGATGTCTCTACCTGATGGCAAGTTTTTACTACATTTTTAACTTCTCGAGGGGTTAAGATAATGAATAAATTTGGTTAATTTTCAGTCTATGAGCTTTAATGGTTTCCCTGACAGAATATGTTTTAATGGGTTACCATGTATGATCTCTGACAACGTACTTAATAAATACATTATTCCTTATAGCAGATAATCCAAAATACACCAATTTACGTAGAGAGTGCCGTATAAGGATCGCGGTTCACTTGAATAAAAAGGTGTAGACCCGTTGGCAGGGCTGGCTTTAGCTGGCACATGTTTATAGCTCTTGACTGGACAAAAAGATCGCCTTCTCCCTTTAGACCTGGCGCCCCAGTCGATCACCCTAAAGCCAGCACTGGCGAGTGTTGCCAGGATACGCACAGCCTTCTCCGCGTCGCTCCACTTGAGCTCCTCGGCCATGATGTCGACGATGCCGGGCAGCGCCTCGGCCGCCGCCTGCACGTTCAGGAACGCCAGCCGCAGGCGCCGCGCGATCATGTCGATCGCCGTGCACGCGTACTCGCGCACGCCGTACCTGACGGCCACACATTAACACGTCACGGACTGAGTCAACAAACATTACTGGGAACATTTTACCACGTCTGCAACGCCCGAAAGGGTCGGTAGAGTCAAAGGGCAAGCTTCTATAATCACTTTTTACCAAAAATTTACATTACACAATATTAACAAGAGACATGACGTGTATACTCGTATAAAACAAAAATCCACATCACTCCTATATAGTGTAGTATGTAAATACAGTTTGTAAAATTTTCGTGGTTATTTGAAAGGCTAGAAGCTTAGGTTACTTATAAACTTATCTTAAAATTTTGGTACCTAATTTCAGCGTCAATGTACGGGAACTCGGGGTGCATTTTCTTGCCAATGATGGGCCATCTCTTGCCAGTCATGGCTGCCAACTTGGCCACAGCGAACGCTCGGTCGCCGTACGACTTGGCTAAGTGTTGTGCCACCTGAAAGGAAAAGGGTTACGCGTTAAAACAGGGTGCACTCATCGCAGTAGACCAATAGGAGGCTGGCCTCGGCATGGGGATTTATTGAAGATAGTTTGATTAAAATGTATGGCGTTGACGCTTTTAATGACGCTAAAATTTCTCGGATACTATTTACTTTAACGGTACAAACCTTTCCTTTTATAATAACGTGCCAAAGATATAATACAGTTAATAATTAACATCAATGACAAATAAGATTTGCAAGGGTTTGCGTTTATTTATTTACGTATGCTTACATCACATGCCCAGCTCCCCCCCCCTGCTTTAGGGAGGTCACTAACTCACCTCCATTTCCAAGCCGAAATCCTGCACTAATCTAATGTACATGGTGGGCGTCCAGCCGTGCGCGCCCTCTATCAGGAACCCGTCCGTCTGGCACTCGCGGAACAGCGGCTTGAGATTCGCGCCTGAAACAGATTTGAATCCATGTTTTTTGTAGGGCGATTGATACAATCAACTTATATAGTTGTACGTAGTATATTATTACTCTGTGATATAAGTATATACGTTCGTCAGTATTGTTATTATGTTCAGCGGTAATTTTTTCCCATTACTTTTCATTGGGATCAAACACAGCATTATTCGAAAATGATTTTTGGATAATAGTATATCAAATAATATCGAGTAATGATGATAGGACGATTTCTATCTTCTATTGAGAAACAATTCTTTATTTAGGATAGATTCTACAATGGTCAGTAAAATTTATGACCGATAAAATTATAGAACGACTATTATTATTATGCATCATTCGAAAATTGTACTTGAAATAGACAAACTTATCTCAAAAACCAGTTATCATATACTTTACCGTACCTATATAAGATATAACATAATATAATATAATAAATTCTCCGGACTGATCAGCAATTTCCTAGTTTCAAACTAAGCTTATAAGCTTGTGCTATGGATACTAGGCGAACGGATAGACATACTTAGGTAAATACGTTTTTATAAACATCCATGACTCAAGTAGGTACAAATGTCCATGTTCATCACACGAAATATTTACCCCTAGCAGGATTCGAACCCGCGACCCTTGGTTTTGTGGCCAGGGTTTCTGACCACTCGATCAACGGGCCAGAGAAAGATACAGATACACTGTATCTTTACAGTGTATCTGTATCTTTCTCTGGCCCGTTGTTCGAGGTCGAAATAAATGGCAAATTTTACGATGGAGAAAGATCTCTATCGTAAAATTAGCCATTAATTTTGGAGTCTGATGCACGGTTCCTGATACCTAATTACATATATTTAACTAATGAGATAGAAGTAGAGTAGATGTCATCGCATGTACTCACTCTCGATGGCGGCGTCGATGGTCTCCATGGCCATGGACCGGTAGGTGGTCCACTTGCCGCCCGCGATGGTGACCAGCCCCGAGGGCGACACGTGCACGATGTGGTTCCGGGCCAGCGACTGCGTGTCGGGCTTGTTGGGGTCCGACACCAGCGGCCTGATGCCCGACCACGCTGACAGCACGTCGCCACGACGTACTGAAAATTAATACTAACTTTTTCATCTTGTTGGCGATATGGCTTAGTTATGATCCTTCCGTCACCCATGGGTCATCATCATTACACGCGCTATGCTATATGTGTACAGATTTTTTCACGATGTTCACTAACCACTGAGCGGGCGTTTAAATACAAACTTAGACTTTACCATTTTGAGGTATGCTGAGCTACCTTTACGACCTTTTAGGTACAACATAGTTTTTAACTTTTTATATTACAATGTTATCTATTATGCATGTAAGTACCTAATAAACATTTTTCTTTCTTTATTCATCTGACGGATTTTCGAAGATAAAATTTCCCCTAGATGACACAACTGAGACCCCAGGTCTTGTCACGGGTCCCTTCAACAAGATATGAAATGGATGTCAATAACTAACGAATCATTATGGCAACAAAACCTTGATAATTTACCTTCAACGTCGGGGTTGAGATAATTCTTGACCTCGGTGAGGATGAAGAGGATCTCGTCCTCAGTAGGCTTGGGATTGTGTGTGACGTTGCACGGCATGTCGGTGGTGCCGGCGATGGTCCCCTTGAGCCACGGCAGGAAGAAGATGACGCGCCCGTCCGATGTGGCCGGGTCGAGGAGACCCATGTGTTCCGGACTGTCAACACAATGAATTTTAAATGACTTAAAATATTGCATTATCTCATTAGTAGAGGCGTAGCGAATACCACCATCATCATCCTCTTGCCCTTCTCCCAGTTCATCTGGGGTCGGCGCAGCATGTCTTCTTCTTCTATTATGTATATGTACCTACTAACTAGCTTCTGCCCGCGGCTTTGCTCGCGTGGTACATCGATGAAACATAGCTTATGTGTTATTCTAACGTATATGGTATGCTATTGTATTATTGTACTTTTTGCGTAAATAAAAGAGTAACAAACATCTACACATGCATCCATCCATACAAATTTTCGCATTTATAATAATAGGCATATGTAAGAAGTAAAATATATAAAGCTGAATAATTAGTTTTTTTGTTTAACGCGGTAATCTCAGGAACTTGTGGTCCGAATTGAAAAAATATTTTTGTGTTACATAGTTGATTTGTCGAGGAATAAACACGGGTAAAACCACGGGCAGAGCTAGTTAGCTATTGTATAGTACCTGTAGTATCCAGGCAGCACGATGTGCACGCCGGAGGAGGGGCAGCAGATCTCCTTGATGCTCTGGTCGTCCATCTTGCGGATGCTGTCCGTGAACGGGCCCGTGGCGTTGATGATGCACTTCGCCTTGATGTCCCACTCCTTGCCCGTCAGCTCGTCCTAGTATATTAAAAATATTTTACTTTAGGCTGGTATAGGAAAATCACGCGATTTATTTGTTATCTATTTAAGACGCGATTGGTAGCGCTGTTGTGGCGTTTGAACTCGACGCCGCAGCGGAAATTGCTGACCTTATTGGCTCCACACTATTCTTGTTGTTTTTTTTATCACGTAAATACCTATATTTTTTTTTCTGTTTCATTCTCTTCTTTTTTTCCTTTATGTGAATAGTTATTGTTAATGGTAATGCTGTATATGTTTGTATGTATTAGTGTTGTGAAGTCAATAAAATATTTTTCTTTCTTTCTTTCTATTCTGGACTGTTCGGAATCTATTGGATGTTTGAATAAAGTAGTTTAAAGGGTTTGAAAGTTAGTTTAGGTAGGTACTTTGTTAGCTTTGATTTGTTTGTCTATCTATATGTATCCTTATTAAATAAAAAAATTATATAAGTAGTTTATACGTGCAACTTATGCTTTCTGTATGTCTTGTGTAAATTATATATTTTAATATACTCGTTTGTTGATTATCAGCACATATTGCGCTGAATGTGCGTCTTTTTGTAAAACGAGAAGATAAAAATTTTCGTTGATTTATTTTAATGTCATTTGACTTTATCCAGTAAAATTCGTTTAAAATTTTTGGTTGGTTAATTTTTTTATAGGTTTAGTTTACAAATGATATAGTTTGTGGTTGTTTTTTTTTTTTAAATTTCCGAGTTGTCTAAAGATTGGTGAAGAGTGGGTCACCTTGAGGCGCGCGCCGGAGAGCTTCCCGGCGGTCTTGTAGAGCTTGGTGACGCTGACGTGGTTAGCCACCGTGGCGCCGTGCCGCGCCGCCGTCAGCGCGATGGCCAGGTTCATGCGCGCGTCGTCCTGCTGCCCTGGAAGACAAATGTGAGGAACGTCCAATACGGTAAGTAACACTACTAATATTATAAGGAGAGGAAAATATTTCTATTTTTGTGTGTTTGTACCAAATAAACTCAAAAACTACTGAGCTAATTTCAAAAATTATGTCACCATTAGCATGCTACATTATCCCTGAGTAACATAGGTTATATTTGACCTAGAATATAAAAAAAAAAATGTCCACCCGAGCGTTAACCATAACCTACGTTAAAAATTTGTTAAAACGCAAAGACCAGCGTCCTGGCGCCACTAGGCTGCCCACCACATGCTGAGTAATTGCCTTTTTAGTATCACTTACTTGTGTTTACATAACATTACTTTTAATATTGTAAAATTTTGTGTCAATTAATAAATTATTTTTCTTTCTTTCAAAGCTTCCATGGATTTTGAATAGAAATAGGCACACAGCTTAGATGGGTGACCAAAGTTTTAATATTGCATAAGTCGATAGAGCTCTTACATCACGGAAGCTAACACACTTAGGGCAAAGTTGTGACATTAAACCTCATAAAAAATTATATTGTAAAATATATTTAATTCATATTTGGTTGGCTGACTATGACCTGATACACTGCCATGTGTCTAGATAACATCAGTAGACCCTTATACATCTCGTGAAGTTCGCTATCTTACTAATATTATAAACGCGAAAGTTTATATGGACGGATGGATGGATGTGTGGATGTTTGTTACTCTTTTACGCAAAAATCACTGCATGGATTTTAATGAAACTTTACAATAGTATAGCTTATACATTAGAATAACACATAATAAATAATAATAATAAATATCCGACAACATCAAATACATTGATCTGACTCTGAAGTAAGTAGCTTTTAAGCACTTGTGTTACAGATATCAGAATCAACAGTGGTATTACAAATATATACTTAAATATTGGATATTAACACCCAGACACAGAACAAACACAAGTATTCATCATACGAATGTTTGTCCTAGGTGTGGATCGAACCCACAACTCTTGGCGCATGGGGCAGGGTCACTACCGAATGCGCCATCGAGCCAGTCAATCAGACACATAAGTTATGTTTCATCAGTGATAATTCCATTCCAGGATAGCATGATCGTATTGAAATAAAAAAAATATATACATGTTTTAAAAAGAATTGCTCTTCGTTAGTCTCTCTAAAACTCAAAAACGACTTGACCGATTTCAACATATATTTTCTTTGCTGCTTTGGTCCCTACAATACGGGGGTTATTAAAATAAAAAAAAAATAGGCAAAGCGTACAAAGATTGCCAGGTTAGCTGATGTATCAATAAAATACTCACCATCGTAGTACACGATGCCGCCGCAAAGGTTATCCGACTTCAACATAGGGAACAGTTCTAACGTGTTCTTCTTAGACAGGTAGTAGGAGCTCTTCACGTTCCTGTCACCAGCTACCAAGTCGTACATCTTGATACCGAACCAGTAGTAGGGGACTTGCCACCATCTGAAATATTAAAAGGGCACTCCGTTGTGAATAATTGAACGGATATGATAATAGAAAGAGAATATTTTATGTGGGAAGTACTAAAAGGTAGCTTAGTTGAAAGTTGCGCATTTTATAGTAGGTACACTAACACCTAGACGGGACGGATTATGTACATTGAATTAAGTGAACTTTAGAATATGACTGTGACTAGATTTGTTTTCTTCTTTCTAGAAATAACATGACTGAATTGGATTTTGAATTGTAGATTCCTAATGTGCATTATTATTTAAATAAAGTTAAAAAATGTACGTCTGCATAGATAAACCTCAAATAGAAATCCAAACACACTTTCATAATGGGTGCCGACTCTTCTTTTTTAAGTCTACGAAGAGATTTTTTTAACCGAATTCATTTTCTTCATCGTATTAATTGCATTTGCAACTAGCTACTTGCGATAGTATCTAGCCTAGATAATTTGAATGCCTAGAGCAAGTGTAATAATGAGATTTTCAAGGTCGTCACGTCAACCGATGTTAAATAGGAAATCAATTTAAGTGCTCTACCATTGACAATAACAGCCTTTAGTTACTATTCATCTGTGTTTAGGCACAATTATTATTGTGTTTAGACATTCTTATCGCTGGCAGAATTATGTATAGGTATTATTCACAAATTTGCTACAGTTTTTCCCCATCTAATAAAGTTACAGCTTTAAATTACTATAGGCACTATGTGTATTATAAAGAACAGTACACACGTTTTTAACTGAAGCAAGCGATGTTGAAGTGTTAACATAGTGATATATTTTCATATGACAATAGATTTACTCATTTCACGCATCACCGTTTCCGCAAATTGTTATCATTTGTAATCTAGCACTTGTATAATGTAAGAATAAGTGCAACGAAATATATCTTGGTTGTAAATATTCAAGTGGTGAGTAATTTTCTGCATTATAAAACTTGATCATACACCAGACTTGACAATATTACACGGTACGGTGTGACTCCTTGGGAACAAACGATTATGACGTAATAATACCTATATTGTACATTTGCTAAGGTAATCGCTTGAGAAGTCTTGGTGCATTTCCTTTAGACGTTAGTGGAATTAATATATAGTTTATAATGGGAAAGAGGGGATGATTCGGCATATACCAGCCATATTAAATATTTCGGTCTAACTGTTGTCCGATTAAAAGGATTAAACCGTCTTTAGGTATGACACTTACAGAATACCAGAGCTATGTGATAAGCAAGGAAAAAATCACCAAGTATAATTTTAATGGACCCATGTCATTTACCTTGAATCATCTGTGCTTATCCGCATGACAACACATAACTGTACCTACCGAGGTCCTATATTGCCCTAAGAAACATTACTTATGTTATTTTGGGGCTATCACAAAAATACGAATCAAGACTTGTAAACTGGCAACAAGATAGTCAAGGGCCTCCACTAGGGTATTCCAAGGCTTCGTTGGAAAGCCGTGGTGGCCACCACTCACGAGGTAGAAGCGCCGCGGGGTTTAGTAGGTATACCCCGGCTATTCCCATTATGGCCGGAGAGGGGGTCACCGGCTCGGGGACCCCTGGGAGTTCCACACACCAAGCCTTCCTATTTCGGAAGGCGTGACGGTGCATAAGCACACACGACTTCCAACATGTTGGCTCGCTCGTGCAGCGCCTCCTTCACCATCTAGTACTGGTCGTTGTCGAGCTGCATCATCGCCTTTTGCAGGTAGCGCACGCCGCCGTAGATCAGCTTCGTGCTGCGGCTGGAGGTGCCGCTCGCGAGGTTATCCTTCTCCATCAACGCTGTGTGGAGACACGTTACTAACTTGTAAACCGGCAACAAGATCGGCAAGGGCCTCGTCAAGTGTGGCGCGACTTCCAACATGTTGGCTCGCTCGTGCAGCGCTTCCTTCACCATCTTGTACTGGTCGTAGTCGAGCTGCAGGATCGCCTTCTGCAGGTAGCGCACGCCGCCGTGGATCAGCTTCGTGCTGCGGCTGGAGGTGCCGCTCGCGAAGTCGTCCTTCTCCACTAAGGCGGTGCGGAGACCTGGGATGAAAGTCGATAAATAAATTAAGGTTTCGATGATGAACAATTCAGACGAGCTTTGCGTTTGTCGATTAGGTTTCGTTTTGAAGCGATTGTCAGTTGTTTAGGATTCCTAAAACTTTTTATAACAAAACTGGCCGAGTTTAGAAAACGTTACCTAACATCTATATCCTTAATGGGGTATGGGTAAGTAATGAATCAACAAACGCATTAACATTGGTCCACTAGTTTTTTTAAAGGATTATCCTCCCATTCAGACGGCCCTTGGCTTTAGACAACTCGTCGTTCCGGCCTAACGTGTCGTAACTTGGAAAAAATTGCTTTGATTTCTAGCACCAATTCATAACTTAAAATAACAATTTGCAAGTTACCTCTGGTGCAGGCATCAAGAGCGCACCCCGCGCCTGTGGCGCCGCCCCCCACGATGAGAATGTCATACGTGTGGCCGGCTTGCAGGTTGGTGATCTGGTCGTTCCGTGATGGCAGAGGTCGCTTCTTCCTCTCCGTCTTCGCCGCCACTGTCGGCCTGTACCATTCCTGTTAACGGGAAATTGGAATATAGGTACCGTAAACAGATATAAATAAAAAAAACTAATTTCAACGCTGAAATCAGTTTTCTTTTAAATAAAATCATACGAGTAATTCGACGTTCTACCCACATACGTTTGTATATGTTTAGTTTATAAGTTCTATCAACGAACGTAGTACGTAGGTAAATAAAATACGATGTAATATATATCAATCAAAACGTCGCGTCGTCATATGAAGAACACGTGTTTCTGATTATACGATTCGTTTATAGCTTTTCTCGTCTAACTGCGTTTTGTGATATGCGCATTATAATTATTAATTAGCGTTTGGATTTATTAGTGACTAGCCTTTGTTCGCGACTCGGTCTGCGCAATGTTTGGCCTATTAAAGTGACTATTTTTGTGGCCAGCGAATCTTATAATTAGCAAGTAACATTGACTGTCCGTAAGATTTTAACTTTTGGCGCACCAAGTATAATCTCAGTTAATAAGCATTTGGTAGTAGATAGAGCCATAGCCACAGATTATATAAAGCTAAATGTGAACTTAAAAATTTGAATCGTTATTTTTCCTCTCGGCTAATGCATTTCAAATTACACTTCCGTGCGTTTGTGCTATTACGAAACAGTAATAGAACTATGTATGTATATTAAAGATTTATTTATCTAAACATGCACCCAAGTTAAGCGTTTAACTTATATGTAAGTATCAAAAACCGGTATTTGATTTTTAATGAGAATCGTTACATTTTAAAAGCTCAAGTCCCTATATCTATCCTTTGTTTTAATACTTATATGCATATACATGATGATACAGTTTGATTTCTTTATTTGTATATGGTTTCATATAGCGATAAGGTCATGGTCAATTGGGTGTAGCAATTGTTCCATGCAGACGATGGTTCCTGGAAATGCTAACATATATACCTATTGGTGTGACATGTGGTAATTTGCGTACGTTTGGCCTTAAAGTATGTATACATTTACATGTAACAAATAATAATAAATTATCCAGACTGACACACCAATTCTCTAGTTCCAAACAAAGCTTTTGTGCTATGGATACTAGGTGAACGGATAGACATACTTAACGTACTGTTTTTTTTTTTACAAATACAAATATTTTTATTCAGTATCAGGATTGTTACAATTCTGCGGTACGATTGAGGATTTCTGTTAAGTAAATAAATACTTGTGTTAGAAGATCCTCGCTCTCCATTACAGTATATACTTAAAAAAATAATGATACATAATATTATGTTATATTTTTAACAAAATTTGCTAATGACACTAACAATGAATCAACAAAAATAAGTGCAAACTTAAGTTACTACAATTAAATATGTGTGTGTGTGTGTGTGTGTGTGTGTGTGTGTGTGTGTGTGGGTGCGTGTGTGTGTGTGTGTGTGTGTGTGTGTGTGTGTGTGTGCGTGTGTGTGTGTGTGTGTGTGTGTGTGTGTGTGTGTGTGTGTGAGTGTGTGTGTGTATGCATGTTTGCATTTTGTTTGCATTTAATACACCTGTTTTAGATATTTAAGATTTTATTTATTATTCTGAAGAATTAAATGTTTTTGTATAATTTTAGTAAACTATAACAATAGTAATAATAGGTTATATTATTTTATCAAAGTTTGTTTTGTTCTATAAATGCCTCAGTTTCACCATAGCTCCATGTTTTTAGCATTTCTGTAAGACTTTTTTTGCAAGTGTAGCTATTTCTTGTATGGATGTTCATAATTTTATTTATCTTATTATATATCTTTGCAGATCGTGCCTTAAACTGTCTCTCAGCATATGTGGTTCTATATCTAGGGGTTGGAACCACGTTGTAATTTCTCCTTCTGAATAATGTAGTACAATCATAAGGCAAAGTTCTGTGAACGTTTAAGAAAATGCTAAGAATATAGAGCTGCCGAACCGTTAACGTATCACTTGTTTTGTATAGATCGGCTGTCGGAAATCTGTAGGTTTTAAAATTCATCACTTTTAGTAATGCTCTTTGCGCTCTTTCAAGTTCAAGGAACCTTACCCTACTGGCACCACCCCAGACAGGAATACAATATACAAGGATAGATTGAGCCAATGCGACGTATAATTGTTTTAATAGCTTTTGATCGGCAATATGTCGGAGCTTTTTAAAAATCCATATAAGTTTTCTTGTTCTCCCCATCATAAGCTCAATCTGGGCATGCCAAGACAGCCTCTGGTCAATCGCAATTCCCAAATATTTTGTTTCAGTAACTTTGTTTATGTTATTACACGAGCAAGACAAATTTCGAATGGAACAATTATGAATATAAATTTTAAAAGAGTTTTCGGGTTGAGTTGAATTATAATTTGTGAAAGCTATAAAGTTTGTTTTCTCTGTATTTAAGGTCAGAAGATTAGCTTTTAACCAAGTAGCTACCTCAGCAAGCCCAATTTCTGCAGCACGACGTACAGAATCCCATGTATTGCCAACAAAGACAATAGAAGTATCGTCTGCGTATGAAAACACACGTCCTGCATTGATATTCATGTTACAAAGACTGTTGATGTATATCAAAAACAAAGTAGGTCCCAGAACACTACCCTGTGGGACACCATACGCCACATTGTTTTCATCACTAATGTACCGCCCTATTTTTACCTGTTGTGTGCGCTCGTTGAGGTAGTCTGCAAACAGGGACAGAGCGGTTCCTCTAATGCCAATGTCCTCCAACCTTTTTACAAGAATGGGTACCGATACAGTATCGAAGGCTTTTTTAATGTCTAAAAAAACCCCGATACATTTCCGTCCTCTGTCTACATTTTCCACAATATGTGAGGTTAATGCTTTAACTGCGTCCAAAGTCGAAAGATTTTGTCGAAAACCGTACTGATGTTTTGATAGAAAGTCAATTTTATTTAAATATTTTATCAATCTATTGTTTATTAATTTCTCTACAATTTTTGATATTGCTGTCAAGACTGATATTGGCCTATAGTTCGATACATCACTTTTGTCACCATTCTTATATACGGGCGTAATTATTGCCTTCTTTAATGCAGCTGGAAAAACACCATGTTCAAAACATAAATTAGCTAGATGTGAGATCACTGGAACCACCAGTCCATTCGCCAGCTTCAAGAACCGAGTGGACACATTGTCCCAGCCCGGTGCGCTGTCAGATTTTAGGGTCATGAGAATCTTGTATACCTCTATAGGATCAGTATCCAGAAATACAAACGAATTGACTGGTGAGCTGCGGGACTGATTCCAATAATTAGGCTGTTGTAAAGAAGATACCGCTGGAATTTGTTCAGCCAAAGTCCTGCCAACGTTTGAAAAGAAAACATTTGCGTGATCCACGGATGATTGCGGGGTATCTTTTGCATGCAGCAACTCTAGGTTACTACTTTTGTTTCTGTTACGGCTAGTTATATTATTTATTGTTTGCCACAAAGTTCTTGGATTCTTTTTATTTTTTGCTAGGAGTTCCCTTTCATACTGTATCTTTAATTTTCTAATAAGGTTAACACAAAAATTACGGTACCTTCTGTATGCGATCTTTAAAATGTCGTTAAACGGGTCAGCTTTTAGCTTTCGCTGCATGTCGTTTCTATTTCGGATGCACTTTAAAATACCAGGTGTAATCCATGGCTTAATCAAACGATCCCTAGATGATACACGTTTAGTGACAGTGTTATCAAGAAGACTCTGCTGTATCTTAGTTATTAATTCATTAGTAAGCGTTACAGGGTTATTATAAAAAAGAAGAAGGTCCAGTTTACTTTCTTTTAGACACAGTAAGGCTTTTTCATAGTTTGTGACTGTCCTATATTCCGTTGTATGTTGCCTACAAGTAATTTTACTGTTTAATTTTAAAAATATCATTCTATGGTCAGTTATAGTAGTGTCAAATACAATGATAGATGCCGAAAACACACTGCTATCAAGTTTTAATATGAAATGATCTAAACAACTCTGTTCTCTTGTGGGTAGAACGTGACCAGGAAGGAGACCGTGCATCGCAAGCATATTCAGATATGATAGCCTATTTGTACGCTCCCGTTTGTCTTTATCCTTTTTTTCAGTAATGTTGATATTTATATTTATGTCGCCGGTAATGATAATATTTGTCTGGTTTTTTATAGGGTCTATAAGAGCACTCAAAGAATTTATAAATCTGTCGGCATCCGTATTCGATGGCGAGCGATAGATACAAAGGATTGTATAATGGGGTAGAGTTACCTGTAAGCAAGACGCATCCGCTAATTGAATTTCCCTGACACTACTTGTATGGCAGCTTTTAAGATAAACGACTACTCCATCACATTGGTTAAGATGATTCGTAGTTATATACGACGTGTAGTTGGTCAAATGAGGAACTGGCTTATCTTTGTCAAGCCTACATTCGCTTAACGCTAATAAATCGGTCTCAAAGTTAAAGTTAGACAAGGATACACACAGACTATCAAAGTTTTTATATATACTTCGAATGTTTTGTGCAATTATAGTGAAGTCTGTGGGTTTAACGTAGTTCCGTATTTTTGAAATATTTTGAATTTGGTCTATTTTCGATTGTGCAATTTGAATTTCGTCTATTACTTCTACTTGTTTAACAGAACTATCCATAATTAATGTTATGATAAGAGCGGAGTATTATTTCAACATTGATCATATCGGCATATAAAAACATATTATTTATTTTGAACGCTTTAGGACTCTCTATGGTGATGTACTTTGAAAGTATTTTTGTAGTATGTATGTATATTATATTTATGTGTGCGCAATGTGTCTGAAAATCTATAAAGTATGTGTGTGTGTAATTGTGTAATTTCATGCTTTTGTGTTGGTATAGTATACAATTAATTTTGCACTTCTTGAATGAAATCAAAGTAATGGAAGGAGTGATACAACTATTTAAAATCATCATAAACTCAAATGCTACCAGATCTAGTCATGCTGACATTAAATTGTGGACCTGAGATTCGTTTCTGATTAAAATAATCGGCGAGTTTTCGTCTTTCCGAAGGTACACTCGACCAAAAGCAGTCCAGCAGAATTTGTACCCTTTCGATTTTGCAAGGTCACGGGCAACGAAGTGTAGTCTGGCACCCTTGGCTGTTAACTGTTCTGTGATAAATACAGCTGTATCTTCGCTTTTGGTTGCACCCAAATGTTTTGCACATAGTTTCTCTTTATGCCTAATGTTAAAGATTTTGCATGCCTTCAGAATGTCTGTTTTCTGGATAGTGGAAGACAGTTCAACTACTATAGGAGAATTAGTATTAGAGCCTTTTTTTCCTTGCACACGATAAATGTCCTTAATATCTTCTTTCTTTGCTTCACAGTTGACGGTTTTAGACAAGCATAGTACCATTCTTATCAGATCTTCTTTTGATTCTTTGGGAACCTTTGGCATATTTTTAATTTCAATATTAGTCTTACGACTGTTACGCTGTAAGTCTTCAATCTTATCTTCGAGTATTACGATATATTCTTTGTCTTTCTTTGACTGAATTTCTAATTGTTCTAGCTTTTTCCTTAGGTCTTCATTCTGTGCTGTAAGGAAAGCAAGACAGGTTTCTATGTTGTTGTTTGTTTCTTTGATTTCTAGCTGAGTTGTGGTTATTTTTTTCAATTCATCTTTTTGTGCTGACATTAGGGATGTTATAGTGTTTTTAATTTCTGTTTTAAAATCCTGTAGTTCAACCTCAAATCCCTGGTCTCTTGTTCTTTTCTGACGCTGGCTAGCAAACGTGGACGACGTAAGGTCGCATGTTTCCACCTTATCTACATTTGAGTCCGAGACGCTATGAGATTTGTTTAATAATGGGGAGCGTTGTGTTTTAGGCATTTCAAAATCTGTGGTCACAGTATTAGGTTTTACCACGTAGTAATTTGACCTGCAGCGCCGTAGCGTTTCGTAGCGTATGAGTCCGTCGTAGCACAGCACACGGTCGTAGCAAGTCTCTCGTCCGATACTGGTTGCAAATTTCGTCGCGGCGCCTCAGCGAATCGCTGGCTCAGTGGCTACACACGCAGGCCGGCACGCAGAAAACACGCGGAGCGCCGGTTCAAGTCCGATGAGGCCAACAAAAAGAATCGGCTTACCCAATCTCAGCAGTCCGCGGCTAATGGGGCTCCAAATACTCGGGGCGCAGCACCAGCACAACTCGGAGGCTCCGGGCACGGATTTAAATTCTAAACAATATAACTCAAGAGCGCAGCAACACGTCCGCACGGTATGACAGCGAGAGGCAAGAGGACTGTACGTTTATAAATATCCATGACTCGAGAACAAATGTCCATGTTCATCACACGAAACATTTGCCCCAAGCGGGACTCGAACCCGCGACCCTCGGTTTCGTGGCCAGGGTCGCCGACCACTCGGCTAACGGGCCTTAAATACGTTTATAAACAAGATGTTTATAATTGTATTTACGTTTATAAACGTTCACCTAGTATCTATAGCACAAGTTTAAGCTTAGCTTGGGACTAGGGAATGAGGGTTTTTAAAAATACAAAATCCGCTAGGTGGCACGAGGGAGTCTCGTGATCTTATCACCGTCACTGTTGGCTCAATGTTGACAGAATGTCAGTTTGTTCTGACAACTAACCAATGAGGAGGGTGACAAGACCGCACGTCACAGTTACGCCATCTTTTGGATGTTTTAATTCAAAAAACCCTCATTGGTGTGTCAGTCATGAGAATTTATTTATTTACAACTCGAGCAACGTACCTACAAGGAAAACATCGCGAGGGAACCACATATCTAATAGATGTGTACCCATCATCCAATTAGTCTTGTGTAACTTGGGTTGTGGAAGTTAGATGTAGACGTTTCAATCTCGCTAAGGACCAAACTCGCTAAGGATCGCAGTTAAAGCGGGTCTCGACTAAGGATCGATGATAACGAAGTTGCTTTTGCTAAGTGAGACTCTTTATCAATCAAAATTCTTATACTGGTCAATCGTCTATAAGTTATATCTATTTGCGTCGAGAACAGCATTTTTATATATAAAAATGTCAACTTTCTGTACAAGAGTACAGAAAGTTGACATTTTTATATATAACAACATTATACAACTTAGATCATAGATTTAGAATGTTTTGATCCTATATCTATGACGTAGATATTAATATGCACAATTTTACGATTATACTATCGGTTCAAAGAATGCTTTAGAAATAAATTTACTTTTACTTTTATAATATTAGTTAGGATCGATTAGAATAAGTGTCCAAGTCTGCACTATATAGGCTTTTATATATTTTTACTTTTTTATGCCTTTTTGTCTATGTAATTAATAGCTATTGGTTATGCTTTTTTGATCGACTTATTATACTTTTGTTTTACTACAAACCAGCGCCTATTATTCCGGTAGTTTAGTAATAAGGTTACCGTATAGAAGCTAATTCGCTATATTGTAGTCTAATAATAGGCAAAGTGTTTCATAAGCGTTTCAAGTATCAGCCGCGGCCATTATCGCGTAGTTCTCCCTCGGAGATCACGCTCAGTGTTGCCAACTAGAATATCACACACATAACATCACGTCTATAACCCCCGAAGGGGTAGGCAGAGTCAAAGGGGCAGCAGGCCTCTATAACCACATTAAGCCAAAAACAAAACTGGGCTGGGTTAGATGGAAAATTGTGAAAAAGTAGTGACAAGTGGCTAGCTTGTCTCCTACACAATCACATACCCAAAACCCGATATACCATTAGTGGTCTTATACGACATTCTAGGCAAGAGACACAGTTGGCACATTATTTTTTAGTCCCCGACCAACATGGGATAAAGAACTATAATATCGTGGGAGTTTAAATCTAAAAAAAAAAAAATCCTGTTTTGTTCCAATTTATAGAGGAAGGATTTAAGTACTCTTCTCTTAAGCAACTAATTCATAACACTTCAATAGGTAAACCAGTCCAATTGAATAATGGTCATATTTCCATAGTTATTTGGGTATACAGGCTTCCTATTGATGTTTTTTCTCATCATCGAGATAACTATATCCATAGTTCAGTTTTAACAATCCAGAGGTGTAGACATGCCGGGTTTAAATTTCACTACTCGCATATAAGGAGCATACCATTGAGGTACCGCCTTGGTTTTAAAGTCTCAATTCTGTACAATGTGTAGTATACATTATGCAAGTTCAATTATAACTCGCGGTAATACGTAAAACCCCTTTTAAACTTTTATAATAGGAAGCTTTTTGTATGGGGTTGACAGGCACACTTCGGCTGCACATTATTGATCGAGTGAACGTGACAAGGTAACATTTGGCAGCAGTAGGTATAACATCAAATTAGATTGCTTTTTATTTTTTAACCGACTTCAAAAATAAAGGAGGAGGTTCTCAATTTGACTGAATGTTTTTTTTTTTTTTTTTTTTTTTTGTTTTGTTTTTTGTATGTATATTACTCGATATCTCTGAGAATTGTTAACCGATTTCCAAAATTTTTTTTTTAATCGAAAGGGTTTATACCCGAGTTGGTCCCATTGCCACCAAGTCAGGATCTGATGAAGGGATCCCAGGAAAATCGAGGGCAACCCTCAAACTTTATAGGCACGTACAATGTGTTTTAGATATTTTC
Organism: Glyphodes perspectalis; assembly: GCA_951394215.1. Taxonomy (NCBI): domain Eukaryota; kingdom Metazoa; phylum Arthropoda; class Insecta; order Lepidoptera; family Crambidae; genus Glyphodes; species Glyphodes perspectalis. The sequence goes on along the minus strand of OX596202.1, from coordinate 14,607,526 downwards.
TAAGATTGTTCAAGTATTTACGCATGGTACTTATCATCTTATGTTGGTGAGCTGATGATGGAAGGTACCAATCCTTAACGATTAGGAATTAGTTTATGATTCTTTAAATATTGATATCTTCGAGAATTGTAAGACGACTTTTAGAGTTCTTTTTTTATTCAATAGGGTATATCCTGGAGTTGGTCCTATTGGTACCACATCTGGATCTGATGAAGGAATCTTAGGCAAATCGAGGGAAACCCTCAAGTATTATAGGCGCGTACAATCTATTTTAGTTATTTTCTAAAACAGTTCAAGTATTTACGTCTGGTATTTATAATCTCATGTTGCTGAGCTGATGATGGAAGGTGTAACTCCTTAACGATTAGGAGTTCGTGGATAATTCTTTCAATATTATAGGGCCATATTGAGTGTTATTCTCGAGATAGTCTCAATTTCACCAAGTCTTGGTCTAGTGATGGGATTCCATGAAAACGAGGGCCACTCTTAAATTTTAACGACATGTTAAGTGTTTTATTTATTTTTTCTAAAACGATTCCAGTATTTGCGTCTCGTACTCATCATGTTATGTTGCTTAGCTGATGATGAAAGGTATAACTCTTTGAAGATTAGTAGTTTTAAGTAATTCTTTAAACATTAAAGGCTCGTTATAACTTTTCGTCTTTAGTCTCATAAGACCGGCACTGTCTCATTAAAAGCAGCTCGTTTTGATTTGGTCTACTTACCTATTAATAAATTTCACTAAAAAGTAATAAATAAGTTAAATTTTAACAAAAATAAAAACCGACTTCAAAAAACCCCGCAAAAAATGGTTATAAAAAAACACAAGTAAAAACTGCCTTAATAGCTATTTAAATGTCTAAACACTAAAAAGTATAAAATAAATTCTTTCGACTGCTTCGATGAAGGTATTAATCTTTAACACGTATTTAAATATTTACAATAATCAGTTAGTTTTGGAGTCGGTGCCAGCCAAACTAAAAAAAAAGTAGACACTTAGTAACAAATTACCTTACTAATAACAATATGAAACAAATTAGTTAAAATATGAGTATAATAACTTACTATTAATTTTGTATATTCAAAACCTATTTTACCACCCTTCACCAAGAAACAAATAATTGCAAATTCCGAAATGATGATATAATTACGCGGGCTGGCACCGACTCCAAAACTAACTGATTATTGTAAATATTTAAATACGTGTTAAAGATTAATACCTTCATCGAAGCAGTCGAAAGAATTTATTTTATACTTTTTAGTGTTTAGACATTTAAATAGCTATTAAGGCAGTTTTTACTTGTGTTTTTTTATAACTATTTTTTGCGGGGTTTTTTGAAGTCGGTTTTTATTTTTGTTAAAATTTAATTAAGGTGCATTTTTAAATAAACTTACTTAATTATTATACATATTTGTGGGGGCGTGTGACGTACTTTATGGATGGCCCATAAGTACATCCATAAAGTACGTCACACGCCCCCCCCCGCCCCCCCTCGTCCTTCCCTTTTTTACATCCAGAAATTGCAAATTATTATGATATATTATATTTTGAAACGTGATGTCACGAAACTTAGGACCCCTCCCACCCCTTGTCACACCATGTCACACATCGTAGACCCCCTCCGTCCCCCTTTACGTATGACGTACTTTATGGATGGCCCCTAATTTATACCTAAGTACATGAGGTATAAATTATTGGTCTAACACAAATATGTTAAGAATGTTTTAAATCTCGCGTTGTTCTTTAAAATTAATACATTAAAGATAATGTATGATTCATAAAGTATCATTAAGATATGATTTTACTGGTTTAGCATTATTTTTAAGAGACAGCTATCTACACATACTTACTTATATTATTATAAAAAGGAAAGTTTTGATCGTTTGTTTGTTTGTATTAATAGGCTTCGAAACTACTGGGCTGGATTTGAAAAAATCTTTCACCAATAGAAAGGTACTTGATCAGCGAGTAACATAGGTTTTTTTTTATTCCCGTATTCTCATGGGAACTACGCGGATGAAACAGTGCGCTGGTAATTAATGAAATGAAATGGTCCTTATTTACATAGGCTTCAATAAAGCACTTATAAATCGCCAGAACAAGATCAATATCTATAATAATAAATTGAACAGACTTTCCTAATACCAAATCAATCATAACTTGTACTAATCACTGTAGATACATACAAGATAACGGATAATCGTGCGTAGATACACATAAATTTCCATGACTTTAGTACAAATTACTATATTTATCACACGGGCATTTACCTTTAGTGATATTTTGATATCACAGCCTTGGTTTAAAGACTAGGATCTCTAACCACTAGTCTGAAAGACAAATCTCTGTCGACATTGTAAAATATCTAATAAAATTTAATTCACATGAATGTCCGAGTATAATTAGAGTACAACAAAAAAAAATATATATATTTTTATAATTCCATGTGGACGAAGTCGCGTGCAACAAATGTGCAAATTAGTGTTCAGTGTAGTGTATAGTCTACACTACACTGGACATAATCTTACACTCACAGTGTAGTGTTCAATTAAGTCTAGTTTTTGTTCAATTAGTGTAGCATGTAGTACGTACGCCAGGCGAGTCGTCCGCCGCGAGCGACCACGCAGCAATAGCTGCGCCTGCGACGCCCGCCGCGCCGCCCAGCAGCAGTCTCCTCCGCGACATTGTCTAAAACAGAGATACATACTCGCAAATGACTAGTGCCGTAACTATATCGAGGCAGGACTGGGAAAATGCCACAGGCCCAGAGCCGGATTGTGAGTATAGGGGGTCCTGAGCGAATCCTATTCTAGAGCCTAAAATGGTTCTAGGTGTTATTAGTGACCTGTAATCTGGAATATATTGATAGATATGTGTCTTCAACAGGGGCCTATCTATCTACGGGGCCCTGGGCTGCAGCCCAAAAAGCCCCTATATTAGATCCGGCCCAGCACAGCCCCAGCTTGCAGGGTGCCATATGGTCTACCATTAAAACTTGATAGAGATTGTGTGAGGACTCCATCCGATGAAATTGCCACAGGCCTCAAATGGTATAGTCACGCCGCTGCTAATGACTTTGCCTATCTGCTGTTCCAGCATATTTACAAAAGTCATTAATATTATCTACTACCTCACTTGACCTACACTGTAACGTCACGATGTAACTACAAAAATGTTTTCGCAAGTTTTGATTTGAGATGAAATGCAAAGTAAAAATGTTCAATAATATTAAATATACTTATGCAGTTTCGACGCACGAATAGACCACGATCACCAACTTATTTATATCACACCGTAATTATTAAACTGCTACCGCTTTAGAGATCACAACAAAGCCATAAAAACAAGTTTAGATCATTTCTTGATTTCTTATAGTGTATAAATATCTAAAGGCACAGAGTAATAATATACTACGTACAAATGGCAAACATTTAAGCGCATGAATCTTGACATTTAAATACATAGACATTTCAATTTACTTGTCCCTACAAGTAAAGTAAGGGAACCCTACAATGAAATTTGTTTAATATTAGATGGAGTGCGTAATGAGAAAGCGACAATCAATCACTGACAAAGAACCAACTAGAGAATTCGAGATGAGAGTATCGTCAAATAAAATTGTACCATTTGTGGCCACACAATTTATTTGAAAACTAGCTTCTGTCCGCGGCTCGCGTGGTTATTCGATAAAACGCAGAATTTTACAGTTTCTTTAAAATCCATTTAGTCCCTTTTGCGTAAAAGAGTAACAAACATTCATATATCCATACAAACTTTCGCGTTTATAATATAGGTGGAGTAGGATAATTAAGCGGGATGTTAAAGTAAAAATATTACTTATCTACACTTTTGCATGGTGACGGATTTATCAAATTTTACTATGACTCACTGAGATATTTTACGATGGGTATGGAAACTGTCATTACATCGTGAATTCTAGTAGGCTTTTACTTCAATGTAGAAAAATAGCGCGCTCTACCTTAGGAGACATCAACTGATTTTCAAAATAAAATATTTATTGGATGGTTTAGTTAACGAAAATAAGACGAGACTTTGACATAATACGATGGGCTCCTATTGACATGAATAAACAAAATGTGTATATTATATATACTTATATCAATTCGCCCCAAAAACGAACCAATCTTTATGGAAGCAAGACCCCACGTTACAGTTTTGCTATCGTGTAGAATGTTTTTACAAAGAATTCTCGTTACACGAATTTAAATCATTACAGCCATGGGATCGCTTTTAAACTTGTTCATACAAAATCTTTGGAAGTGACAATGAATATGCAGGCGCCGCAAAAGTAGGACCTAAAATTTTTCGTCTACACCGGTGGGTGACATCACCGTTGCCTTTATGTAATTTAGGCATGAGACGCATAAAAAGCTGGATGGCGAAAATTATTCACCTCAATACGCTCTAGTCATAGAGTATATTATTATAACCAATAACCAAATAACCAATCACTGGTGTTTGTTAGTGACTATAATTTCGCTGATACAACATTGCATTCGCTGCGCTCCGATTGACTCGATAAATTTGACTGGCGCGGGCGTGCAGCAAGATGCTGATTGGTGTATTATTGTTTAGCTTGGTTTTGATTGAACATCGTTTGGGTTTTCATTGACGTTTTCTTTTTCGAAATTTTATCGCTCGTATCACCACTCAACGTGATAAGTGCTTGATGGGCGCCCCAGTATACGAGAAAGGATATCCTATCCGTATTGTAATCCGATTGGAAGTATTACACGATACTAAACTGATAAGATTAAAGAAAATGCATTACATGTTCACAAGGTAATTTTAGATATCACGACTTAATCACGCCAAGTTCACTCAATAATGAAGCGCTTATCATTTGGTTTCCAATGCAATTTAATAATCTTTTAAAGCTGTAATTTTATTTATATAGGCCCATTGTTTATAAAATAATCTTTATTATATACTTACGTATACCTAATAAATAATGATTTAATAAATAACCGGTACTAGGGAATGCAATTCCGGGATCCCGCACGAATTTTGCAGGACTGCGCAACGCAGGTACTCACCGCTTCATTAACGAGACACGTGCGATAAATACATATATCAACAAAAAATATCTACCTACTACGAGTATTAACAGAATGAATTTAACATTATCTTACTAATATTATCTATAAATGCGAAAGTTTGTTTATATGTGTGGATGAATGAAAATGAGTGACTGAATGGATTTTAATGAAACTTTAGGATAATGTAGATTAAACACCCGAATAACTTATAGGCTATGTTTTATCGATGTACTACGCGAGCAAAGCCACGGGCAGAAGCTAGTTCTGTATTCGAATTTTAAAATTCTTTCCCCGCGTTTATCTTATCAAATGCCAACTGTTTAGTCATCATTGTAATTACTCATTAAAAAATACTTATTTATCGCTACCTACATTTTTCCTTTAAGCATAGAGATATGTACAAAGTCATTACTTATTGATTTTTAACGAAAGAGAAGTGGGACTTTCGTTGGATGTGATTCTGTGATACTTATTAAATTAAAAAAAAAAATTAAAATAGAAATTGTTTTAAAATCTATAGAACTTCTACTAATACTATACTACGTTTTTTTTAGAATTAGAAATTCTGTAAACAAAGAAGCAGTGGTGGCCAAACTTTTTTTGTCTAGCATAAAAATATTAAATCTACCTCTTGTACCAATACTTACCTACATAGGTAAAATTTGCAGGGTGAAAGCCCAATGTTCGACATTTCCGTTATTTTAATTTGGGGTTGCTGATTAGGTAAGTAAATGAGGTCATTTTGATTTCTTAGATGGCGAATAGAATATAAAGTTGCGTAAACTACATTACCTACTCCCACAAAGCTCGAAAGACATTCGAATATCAGGACGCTCCGTCTTGATGTTCAAATGGGGTAGGATGAGCCAATTTTCTCCTCCTTGGTCAAAATTTCCTCATAGTAAGTAGAGACCCTAGGGAGGACTTACACGGTGGAACCACGAACAAGTACAGTTACTCCCCCTGTGACCGTATGGTCATGAAAGTACGGGTGATTTTGCAAAGGTAATGGGTAACTCGACGTGACGCTGACTGTACAGTCATCGTCCTACTGTGATAAAATTGAAATTACGGATCATAGTAATAAAACAAAATAGATTCTATAATATATCATAGTAATAAATAAAATATTTAATCATCATCGGAAGATGAAGAATCGGATGATTCCCAGTGACGTTGACATTTTGCCGGTATTGTTGCAAATGGTGGTCATATTAAGCGACCATTTTAAAAATCACTTAATATGGTACGTATTACAATATCGGCATGTACTTTTTAATTTTGTCGTGTCAAACTGACAACGTTTCGTTCCACAAGTTTGCAACTTCTGCTTCTTAAGGTCTTTTTTAGTGTAAACTTTTCACGATGTTACGTTTTGTTTGTTAAATTAATGTGTACCATAAAATACTTAAATTTTGTTCTTTCTAATGCTAAAAAAAATGGACTATATCTATATCTAATATCTACTTCTACTGATATTATAAAGCTGAAGAGTTTGTTTGTTTGCTAACTACTGGTCCGACTTCAAAAATCATTTCAATGTTTGATAGCCCATTTATCGAGGAAGGCTATAGGCTATATAACATTAACCATAAATGCGGGTAAAACCGCGGGCACAGCTAGTAGTAGATAAAATTTTATATATAAATCGGTCTCAAGTTCGGTATAACTTATCTGTGGGTAGGTATAACAGTCAAGGTAATTTGAAGACAAAATAAACAAGTAACCAATAACACAGCTGTGATGCTATTTACATTCAGAAAATTTCAGGATAGTAATTTGAATAATAGCCGCTGAACCGAACACAGTTGAATATTCAGTTGGCGAATGTTTGTTTCAGAAACATTCCCATGAAGTGGAGTTTCAGCCCGGGCGTAGGTACATTTAATAACAGCCACAGTAAAGGGCTTGAAAACGAACTCTTTGATTACCTACTTAGGGAATAAGCCCAATTACCGTAGTTATTTCTGTTTTTGTTCTTATAACTACCGAAAAATATTTTTACGTAGTTTTCTGGCATGCATGATGAAGTCAATACGCTAAAGTATACAAAGTAAATAAATTAGTTTAATTACGCTCTACAAGATGCTTTAGACGATTCAACTAATGATCTGTGCCAAATTGTCAATAAAATATTCTATTTACATTGTAATTTGGACAAAGACTAGCGATGGTCGGATCGATTAATTATACTATATACGCAATATGAATACTAAGTATATATTTAATTTGCATCTTAACTCTATATAGCTGGCAAGTATTTTAGTTTCTAATACGCATTCTGTGTGACGTTTTTGCCTAGATTATCTTATCACTTACGGGCGCCGATGACAATATGTTGTAATCTACACAGACGCACTTGATTAATTAAACATTATCACTTCCGAGTTGTCTGGCTGTCGCTACCGACAACGTGCGATAAAGATAACCTTGGCATGTTTTTGTCTCGATGCAGATAAAGGTGAGAGATTTATCTCATAATAGAGATTTTACGATTAATTACAAGATAATTCCAAATGTAATATTTACGACTTAAGAAACAGTCACCACGCGGCAGCATCTGAGTGGAACCTTAATCAATAATTTATAAGTTGTACTATTAACTAATCAAGAGCAACGGCGGAAGACAGTTTTGTCACAGTTACAAGTCATTCGCAATGTTATTGACCGGCATGTTGTGTCACTTTTGCAGTGATAGTCGGCGGATTGTTGGCAGGGATCGACGTTTGTCTTCTAATTCGGTTCCACATTTAGTTGAGACATCGCTTCGTGGCTTCACACGAGTTTTCACGCTGTGCGTGCCTTGGATCTCACCGGCATATAGATATAGTAGGTATTATCATTAAGTACCGTGTGTACTGCACGCACCGGTGCTGTGGCCAGAACCAAAATAGCCGCAGCTTGTGAAATTGGTTGTCGTGCAGTTTGATACAACTAAGCGGGCTTAGTCAGGTGATCACTATTCGTAGTAGAAATTACAATGTTTATTAGGTAGCAGCGATTAATTTTAATCATATTTGACATTGCTATATGCCCTTTATAAGCCTGCACTATAGATTTTTAGCAATCTCATCTTTAAAGACAACGAAATATGGAACAAATTCTATAAACTTTACAATTCGTCTCACGGTGCATACATGGCTCGAGGCCTTACTTTACAAGCCACCCAGACCTTCGTAGCGTGCTACGATGATGTCATAGCATACCGGCACTATATAATCGTACCTTTCTGTTTTATAACTAACGCAGAAAAAGTTGATGCATTAATAAAATATCTAACGCAAGTTATTAAAAACGTCTTTATGGTTTTGTAAGAAATTGCAATGAGATAAACAGACTCTACTTACTTAGTCACGAGATGAATTAAATAAGATACAATACACATGCCTTTATAAAAATGTGAAACAAATTCGCTAATATTACAACTAATAATAAAAACAATGACTTAACTAATTATAGTCGTCATTGTTTTTATTATGAAGTGTAAATATTATTATTAAATAATATTTAAATAAACACTAAATCATTTATACATAATAAAAAAATATTATGAGATTATAAAGATTTTATGACATGAGAAAATATACAACTCACCTTGGTTATCTAAATTGAGGAAAACTATAAACAATACATGTAATTCCAAATATATACAATAAACTAATTTTAGGAAGGAAGGACGAGGGCACACGCTTTTCTCTTATAAGAATCTGTGATACTTGTAGGGAAACTAGTGTTTGCGGAGCTGTAGCAAACTAACTGGTGTATCACATCACTGTTTTAGTTATGTAAGTAACTATGTCACTATAGTGTCGGGATGTAAAGTATTAGCTAATCGAAACCGAGGATATACGGCCGGGCAGCACATGCCCGGTACGCCGACCGAGCTACTGACTGTAGCTTTGAGCGTTCGATCTGTGTTGTCAACAGTACGCCTGGTTACCCAGATATTACATCAACTAACGTTTGAGACAAAAGCCATCAAATGGGGTAAAGTATGTTAATGGTGAGATGAAATAGAGGTCAAAATACATTTAGCTTCATAGCGAAGAATAGATAAACTAAAAATTTGGCGTACGTAGGTATTTGAAATCTGATCAAAGTCTTGCATCGTAACATAGTGTTTTTTACCGACTTAAAAAAAGGAAAAGGTTCTCAATTCGACTGATTTTTTTTTCTTTGGAAAGAATGAATTTTAATATGTATGTAGGTACTAAAATGTTATGAACCGAAAAAAATCCATACGGATCTGATATTACAGAATATAATAAAATATATGAGTACAAATACAGTGCATCATAAAAAAAGATAGGTATAGGATCTAAGAAGTATTGCTTAAATCACAGCAAGAAGAAGACTCAAAGAGAAGTACATCTCCTCTTAAAATTTTAAGGAACGTAATCAGTTTGTAACAATCTGTTTTGGATGCTCAGTCAGACTCTATCTATCACTAAAACTACTACAACTCGAGGTAAAACCGAGTGGTTAGCAACATTGGGCGTTCGATCTTGAGCGTCCGCGAGACAGTGAGTCATTGTTCGTTTGACATCTCGCATGTATCTGGTACACGCCATCTGGTGGCCAGCCTACAAACTTAGTTGTTAAGCCACGACGCACACAGGTCGTCAAAATTGTGGAGAGCTGGTATTCGCTGATACTCAGTAGATGGAAGTATGTTGTAGGTACGAATAATTACAAAGGAGTTTGTAATGTTATCCTACGCACGCGATAAGCCCAAAATCAATAAACGAACAATTCAGTTTTACACAGCTCTGTATATAGTTAAGGTTAACTGGATTGCGAGGTTCAAAGCCTAATTTTGTCTGCTATTTAAATAACAAGGAAATAAGCGACTAGTAAACTCTATATTGTTAGTACCGATAAATACAGAGGAAAAAGGATCTACTATTATTATTTAAATATATTGTTAACGAATATATGCTACTACTAAAATTCTAATATGCTTACTTATGAGAAATGTGAAAGAAGATTATTTTTCTACATAGTATCTCTACCTCTGCATACCATTTATAAAATACTTACTCATTTATTCGACGTAATTGCTCTATACTGTTTGCTAGGCCATATTCTGCCTGTTGGACCGCAAGCCTTTTATGAGAAATATCGTAGACTCTGAGAACTGAACATCAATAATAGTAATAAGCGGTTATGAACAGGGCTATCGACTTCAATATAAACCCCTTAATTCACCTATTTAAAAACAAAATATACCCCTGATATTTTGTACATGAATAATAATGTATAACAGGCAAAATATATACTTACCGACTATTTATATAAAACACTTTTATTTATTGCAATTTGAAGTAGTATGAACATAATACCTAAATCTTATAATTTCAGATTACTATGATGTGATGACATTACATTGCACCTTAGAGGAGTCAGGACTATCTAAGTTTTTATATCCATGTTGTAAAAATGATATTTATATGGCACTAAAGAGATCTTAGGATGATTGCTAATTATTTATATGAATGTATGTAAATAAAGCTGCAGTTACGGGGTCCGGGAGAGGTGTACTCCGTACAGCTCTTCGCTCTCCGCCCCGGGCCTAAAACAGGCTCAGCCACTCCTCAGAAGTAAGATCCGGCCACTATGTACTTCATCAGACACTTTTATTAAAATGTCTTAAGGGGCCTCTACATGTTGGGCCTGTGCCCCCCTGCAACCCCATCAAAGGACTGAGAAGGTAACACTCCCTGCTATGTCCAAACAGAGACAACATAAATAAAGATAGTAAATTATACAGCATTGTAGTATAACATACTTTATTGAGACATAACAGTGTCAGACCTTACAAAAATGTGTGTGAGAGAGAGACGTTTATTTCTCCTTCTTCTCTGTGGAGAGCGAGTTGTAGAGCTTAGTGATCTCCGAGATGACCACATTTTGTACAACCGTGCCGTTGGTGTCGATGAAGTTGCCGAACGACTTGTTGATCGACGCCTCGCGGCTCTTGCCGGCGGCATCGCGCATCACTAATATGAGGTTGTATTTGTCATCATGCCTGCAAGACAAATTGATGTATTTTTATACTGCATTTAAGATACTACTTGTTAAGCCAGATATTTAAACTTGTAACTGGAGATCCCCAGTTGAAATCAATGCCATATTATATGTCTATTCTTAACTATTCACTAGTTAGTGTATCGAATGGTGTTTCACTAGTTATATAGAATAAGTAAGAATATAGCATTGACAATAAGAAAGGTAAATAGAGGATGATTTTCCATGTAATGTATTACATATCATTTTGTAACTAAACAAAGTATTGTTTATTTTTCAATTTGTAGGTAGATAAGTGATATGTGTAAAGTATTTTACAGTTAATAAATACAATGTAATCTACTCTAATGTAAATGCAACTTAATGCTTATGTAAGAAATTGTAAATAATTTAAGATAGTAACATATCTTTACTTACTTCTTGACATAGGAACTTGCTTCCCACACTCTGTTGTTATTTCCAACCTTCTCCTTGGCAACCACGAAAATGCCTTTTTCTTTGAATGTTGTGTACAAAGTCAGAATGCCCATAAGTATAAAATATGAAGAAACACAAATAATAAGTACCAGTCTGAAAAACAATACATAAATATTAATATAGCCAGCTGTAAAATATCAGCAAACAACTCTTTATTGGTTTGTATATCATATTAACATAAAATTAACACAAATACTTTACAGTTGATTCTTAATAATAAAAAATATCATTAAATACATCTGTTTATATTATTGTCTCATATACCCACCCAACCAACATTTACATTATATTTAAATCCATTATATTTTTAAGTATCTTTTTACCATTGTTATATACAAATCTTAAAACATATTCAGCATAATGATAACAAATTGTACTGTATTATACTACTAATGTTAACTTTGATTAGTAAATTACCTTGATTGTGGGAATGGATATAAATAGTCCCAGAGGAGGGCGTACAGCGCAACTCCGACAGCCAGCGCACAGAGAAACAGGCGTCCATCAATCAGCACAAAACTCTCCTTGCATTTTAAGTCTCCTGTGAAAACCTGAGAACATTTATACAACATAAATAAGGTGAACTTTTAAAATGCTAATATTTCGAAGAAATTCTCCACTGAAGGTGGATTACTTTATGTAGGTACAATTACAGTAAGTTTCTAAAATAAAAACTAAGCAAATTAACACCTTTCTAGTTCTAGACTTATATTCAGTTCTTAGATCTGTAGTCTGCTTGAAGTATGACTTTAGATCTAGTGTGTCTAGTTATGTTTATATGGGAGAAGCAGACGAAATTGGAACTTGGCTTCATACACTATACAATTTGAATGTGCAGGATTCACAATTATTAATTTCTGCTGATTGGTTTTCCGAATCACATGTTTGCATCCTTATTTAATGAGCAGCTACCACATGAAACAGTATTTTAGTAATATTATACTATTACTACTGTTTCTAATTAATGTAAATTTGTGATAATGACTAAGTTACCTCCCTGACTGCATCATCAATGGCATTTTTAGCAGCTGCACCATCCCACTTATTGATTTTAACGACCTGTGAAAAAAAAAAAAGGATTAATAAAATGATGCCAATTTTCTTAAAAAATGGCATCCAGTACAATGGTAAGAACATCCGGATTTAAAGATTTTTAATAGCAAGTAGAAACACATTAAATTATTTATGCATGTACCTACTTAACTAACAATAGTCAATGTATCTGAATTTGTAAAATAAACAGAGGTGATCTTGAACCATGAAGGTGACACGGACGACCTGCTAAATTTTCATACTAAAGTACTTACAGTGTATGAAAATAAAGAGGTGTAGGAAGTAAATGCATAAAATTGGATATCGTGACGTGTCCCTCCCTACAAACCACATCATTTTCGAAAGTCTAACTTAAAATAGAGTCGGATTATCTACCAAACTTACCTCTGGTGTTTCAGTCATTTCTTCTACAGAACTGTATGGCGATTATTTAAATATTTCTCTTATTTATTTATTTATTTGTTGGTCGACGATCGGTTTACCTTCTTTGGTTGGAATTTTTGACACTTAGGAACAAACCGCAATTTTGACAGATCTTTCCGCACGTCACCACTAGGGCAGCGCAGGCGAGGTTATCATAGAGAAAATATTACCTTTTTACGAGTATCCAAACCCTCTTTATTACCTTTTTACGAGTATCCAAACCCTCTTGATAATAGATTTTCTAATCTTTAGTTTAAGGATGAGTCTATCAAAGTAAAATGAATAGCCTTCATTCCTCGTCTGTGATAGCCTTTAACGATTTTTTTTCAGTTACCTACGGTAGAACAATTGAATATTCAACTATAAATTCGATACAGAAGTAGAAACCATCTCCAAAATCGTCGTTCAATGGTAGGAGGTGGAGACAATACCGTAACTTTTTTTTTATCCATGAAAAAAAATAATGGTTATTGAGGCTTGTGAGAAAAATGAGATTTATTGATAAATATTTCGTTTAATTGTGAGTGTTTTCTAGGTTTTATACAAATATTTGCGTATTGATAAATGTGCAGAATGTTGAAAAATCTAAAAATCAATGGTATGCAGTTATAGTTCGTCAAACAAATATTATTCGAATGGCATCGAACCGGTGGTAACGCTACCTAAAATTATAATGTTTGTACCGAAGTGCTAATTTACGAGCCGTATAATGTTTTAAATTAATTTGTTTGATTTAATTAATTGTAAGTAACTCGTGTTTATTATATATTGGCCTAGTACCATGTGGCATTGACAGCCAAAAGAAACAATAACGATCGAAAGAGGTCACTGTAGATAGAGCCCCAACCCTAAATAATTGAAAGTGAAATTGTATTTTATTTTAGGTTGGATTTGACCGCGTCTGTAAACTACTATGGCCAAAAGGAAGAAGGCAGCGTCTAAACCCACGGTTGCGAGGCGTACAAGCCGTCGCGGGAAGCAAGCGAGCGCCGATCCCGCCGCCGACGGCGAGAGCTCCGCCCCCGCCGACCCTCAAACGGCGGACGCGCCCTCCGAGGATAAACCTGCCTCCTCAGAGTCTAGCAGCACTGCTACTGAAGAACAACCACAATCTGATCAGCAGACTTCAAGTTTGCCAATCACCAAGCCTTGCCAAGTACCAGTAGTAGCTTTACACAAGAAGTTTGGCAAATACAGATGTTTATTTAACAATGATGACAATTTTATTAGGAAATACGATGTTGGAAGTGATAGTGAAACTAATAGCAGTATAGAAATAAGAGTGGTAGACCCATGTGCCAGTTCAGAGTCAGACTCGAATGCAGCTTTGGACACCCAGTCAGATACTAATAGTGTAGCGTGCGGTAGCCCTATGAATAGTACTATAAGTGCATTGCAAAGTCAAAGTAATTCGCGGGATATGTCCCCTGTGCCTATGTTGAGTGAGACACCCAGGCCAAACACTGGGCATTTGATTGATAACAATGAGTTGAAAAAGAAATTGGAGCTGCAAGCTCCAGATTTAGTTCCTACAACAGATATTGAAAAACAGCCTGTTGATGATTCTATCATGATTGCAAACATTGTAGAACCTACTGCTAGGGATATGCCTGAGCCTACAGAGTTGTCGGAAACAAAAACTATTGAGCAAGAAACACCAGTGCCTCAAGATATTCCTTTAGAGGAGGAACATATAGATCAAATTGAGTTTGCAGGTGATGATGATGAAGTTATCACTATTGTGCAAATTGTGGAAGATGACAATCCAGAATTGTATTACAATATCAAAATTGACAGTCCAAAAGATCACGCAGGTGAAGAGAGTGATAGTCAGAAGCAAGAAGTTGAGATTCAAAGACATTTCCAAAGTCTCAACCTTGCTAGTTCTATTGAATCAAATTCATCTATGGACTGCTCTGATGTGCATCATTCAAGTACACCGCCTTGTAGCACACCTGACCTTCCATTCCCTAAAGAGAACCTAGACATTTTGATGAGACCAGATCCTAGTCTTACTCCCAGCTCCACATTGTCAGATGACAGTAATTCCTCCCGTGTTACGGAACAGAACCATAATAACTCCAATGATTCTGCAGAATCATCGCCAACGGGTGTGCGAAGATCTAGTCGTATCAAAACTATTAGCAATTTGAAGCAGAAAACCAAAGGGTATGGGTTAGTTAAAACTCCACTGAAAAAGGCTTTAATTACCCAAACCAAGCTGAAGTTGGAAGAATTGGGGTCTGACAGTCAAGAGAAACCTTCAGATTTGTTGGTGAACAATGCACCTAACTCACCATCATTTCCTGTTCCTTCTGACATGCCAGTGAAGGTTAAATCCCGATGGAGGAGGTCCAGTGAGTTGGAGATGGGGGCCAATTCGCCAGCTAATTCTCCACTGGCTAGCCCAAGTCTACCTCAGCGATTGCCCCCATTAGCTGAAGTTCAAAACACTGAACCAGAAGCAGCTCCTTTGAGTAAGGAGGCCTATGATAAGATAATTGATGACAGAATGAAGCAATACCAACATTTAGAGGAGAATGAGTACTTGTGTGAAAGAATGGTAAGTAAAGAGACTAAGAAAATGACATGTGACTGTTTTATGACCAAAGAAGAGCTGGAGAGAGGTGAATTGGCGTGTGGTGAAGACTGTTTGAATAGACTGCTTATGATAGAATGGTAAGAATAAGTTTGTAATCTGTTATTAATTACATTTCTAGTCTTGTTTAGTTATAAATATTTGCATTTAATTGTGATGTTGCAGTAATTCTCGGTGTCCAGTTGGAGATCGGTGCACTAACAGGAAATTTCAAAAGAGAGAGAATGCTCAGCTGAAGGTCTTCTATGCTGATAAGAAAGGGTGTGGTGTTGAGGCTGATGCGGATATCCCATCGTAAGTTCACTTGTTTTTTATGTGACACATCAGTCGCAAAACCTTACAGTAAAATGTGTTAATTAATTAATCCTGTGTTCTTAGATTTGTTTATAGTAGTTTATTATAAATCCGCAGCGGACGCAAGCTAAGCGATTATTTTTCTTGAAAACTTGTTATGTTAAATTATATCATAGAAATAATAATGTCATATATATGTACAAAATATTTATCTATTATGCTGTGCTAGAAAAGTGTAGAACTAATATAATTGTTGTGATAAAATTTGACTTCTATGATTGACTTAAAAATACCATTAGAATCTTTAGATATTTTGACCATTAGAAGCAATAGTGTTGTAGTTTAAAAGAGAAATTTAGTGAGAATTTTATAGGTAATATTTATCAACAAGTAGTATTCATGTTTATATAAATTTATGGTATGGAATTTGATATAAAGTCATTAAATAAAGACAGCTTCATAAATATAAACAGTTAAATGGCATTTAGCTGCCAAAATCGATAAAGCAGAGCGACAATAATTTTGTCACACTGAGTAAAGTAATTTTTTATGTAATTTATTTCTAAATTTATTCTTATTAGATTAGAAAGATAACAAAGAAAGGTGGTCAACCCTTTAACCACCTATCTTAGTTATCTTAGCATTTGCCTTTTGTGGGCAGTAGGCAGAGTCAAAGGGACAGCAGTCTCTTTGACCCAGCCTACCCCTTCGGGGATTACGGGCGTGAAGTTATGTATGTATATAATAAAGTAAAGCACCAATTTTTATTCAAGATTAAAAATTAAGATTTCAACAAGTTATAAACACACTTTATGTTTGCCATTTTTTTATTGTTAAAAAATCAGCCATAGTAACAGTAATTTTTTAAAAATGGATTTATTCAAAATTATATCTGTAAAAACATGCAGAAGCAATTAAAGAAATCGACAATCTCTTACAACTACCAACTTTAATATGTTTGCAGAGGAGAATTCCTGATGGAATATGTTGGTGAAGTGCTTGACTATGAGCAGTTCTACAAGCGGGCGCAGGCCTACTCCGACGACAACAACCTCCATCACTACTTCATGTCCCTTAAAGGTGACACCGTCATTGATGCCACCATGAAGGGGAACATCTCTCGCTTCATAAACCACTCCTGTGACCCAAATGCGGAGACTCAGAAGTGGACCGTGAATGGGGAACTGCGGATAGGTTTCTTCAGTAAAAGAGATATCCCAACTGGCGAGGAGATCACGTTTGATTACCAGTTCCAGAGGTTTGGGTAAGTAGTATTGATTGTAATGCTATAGATCAGTAATTCTTAACCTTTTTACCTGGCGACTCAAGTAGAAATATATTTGAAGTGCGAACCTAATGTTTTACCTATCTACTACTGATATAAATAATAGGATTAAGCAAAGAAATACAAAAATTTGTGTAATTACAAAATCCACGGTTTATTCCGATGTCGCCTGTGAAACAAATTAGGGTAGCGTTTAAGAGACGCTGCTTTATAACAGTTTGAATGTCATAGCATATTTGCTTTGTCTCATTGGGGAAACTATTATGGACGAAAAATACCCTAAACCTAAACTTCGTATGTGTTACAAAATACCCCGTAAAAAATATAATTAATTATCAGAGCCAAACAATTTGTCAACCCTAGTAAGCTGTCTTGTTAGGGAACCAGATTATTATTGAACAGAAAGGCCTACCTATTTTCCCTAATAATTGTCTACTTTAATAGTTTTTCTATTTTTCATTCATAAATTTTTGCAACCTAAATACAAGGATGTTATTATACTCAAGAACTGGCTTCAAAATATGTCAAGTTGGAAAAAAAAATATGTTGTTGATTTCAAATCTTTAAAATTTTTGTCGTTCCGCGAATTAGGTAGTAATGTAGGTACATTCTGCGTAGTTTACTCCTTAATTTTACTGAAATAGGGTTTGCACATCAGTGAAAATAATAATATTTTTTATTTTTTTGGGGTATGTTATATAGTTACTACGTTATAAGGCCCCATCTAACCTCCTTTCGGCTTTACGGGTAGTTTTGTAACATCCTGTATAGTCTTGTGTATCTGATAAATAGGAGAATGCAATGGTTAAAACAATTTTGCATTCAGGTTATTTTGTAAAAATTTAGACATTTAGTTAAAAATGTTAGTAAGTTTCTATTGAAATACATACTAAGGTACTGTCATTTAGTACCAAATTTTATTATTCATTGTGCAAAATATAGATTTAAGCGCGATTCTTCTCGAACTGCATTATTCAAGAATATAAAATACCCTTTGTTTTAATCCAGTTCAAGGCCAGTGTGTGTATGTAAAATTCATCTTGAATACATTTAATACTTTTTGCTTGAATGAGTCAAATCAATCAATTCGTCTAGTCATCAATATCAATATATATAAAAATCAATGCCACTTTTCATTGTAATATTATAACTCAAGAACGGGCTCACCTATCCAAATCAAATGTTTAGGCTTTGTTCGGACTATTTAGTAGATGTTATGTGAAGTTTGCACAAAATCGATAGAGCGGTTCTTCATTTATCACATTTTTTATATTTCACTTAATACTAGTATTACTATATAAATTGTATGTTGAATGAAAAAAATATTCTATAAAGACGTCGTTAAATGTGGGGGCTAGTAGCAAAAATGTCCGCCATTATCACTATCGGCTTTTTTAATTTGATTAAGGAATAAAAATAAAAATTTACTACTTTATTTTTGCAAAAAAATTATATACTGCTCCATATATATTTAGATTAAGGGTAAATAAAAAAAAAATAGATTATAAACAAAGCTTTTTTTTCTCTCATCCTTGTGGCCTCTAAGGCTGGCCATTACTACACAGAATGATCTTATTACATTCCAGGAGGAGTAACTTTTATTGTCGTATGTTAACGTGGATGCGTTCCAAATTCCAGCGCGTGATGTGGTGGAGTAACATTGTGTTGTGTTTGGTGCAGAAAAGTGGCGCAGCGCTGCTACTGCGGCGCCAGCAACTGCCGCGGCTGGATCGGCGCCGAGCCCGACTCCGACGACGAGGAGTATGACGAGGTGACGTTTGGTGTTTGCTCCAGCGCGGTTCAAATTCAAATTCAACCACCATATAATAATTAACTATATGGTGGACATTCTATGACATAATCCCCTTCTTTCACTATCATGTTTTCTTGCAATTTGAAATCAAGCAAAGTTAAGTTAAAATATCGGATAGTCCGGATGCTTGATGCTTATACTAAAGTTTAACCCTAACAATTTCCACGTTGAGAACTAGAACATAAGTTTAGTTAATGAAGCGTAATCGATAAGCGCGTTTCCCAGGAGGAGGAGGATGTGTCGACGTCAAAGACGGGCGCTAGGGCGGCGGCGGCGCAGGCGGGCGGCGCGGCGCCGGCGCGGCGCGCGCGCAAGCCGCGCTCCTACGCGCCCAGCGCGCCCGACCTCGTGCAGGACGCCGATGTGAGTGCCCTGCAGTGGCTTGTCTCTTCGTGCCTCATTCAAGTTTTTTATTTTTCATCTTTTCCTATCAAATTTAATAGTAAAATCAATTTTAACATGAAATATGTATTAGAAAGAAGTAATTTGATATCCATATCAATAAAAAGTGTTATTAGCAACGGAACTGTGTGCGTATTCACCAATACTTTGGTTGCCACATATGTATTATAGTAAATATTTTCATGAACGTTAAATCAAATCAGTTTTAGAATATCAAATAATGTTTCAGTCTACAGTGGCCTATGTAAATTAAAATCAAATTGTATATATTTTAGTGGTGGATAATAGGGTAGGATGATAGCTAGTAAACTCTAATCTCTCCTTTACTCATTCATTCATTAGCATTCGTCTCATTAATTTGCTTTATGTTCCATTTCTCTCAACACCCACATAAATCCCGTGTGTTTCGGTAGATCGAGGAGGACCTCGAGGCGCTGGCGCGCACGGGCGTAAAGAACCAGAGCCACACGCTGCGGCTGTCGCGCACGGTGGTGCGCGCCAAGACGCGGCGCGCGCAGGCGGCGCTGCTGCGGCTGCTGCGCGACGCCGACCTGCCGTGCCGCCGCCTGTTCCTCGACTACCGCGGCCTGCGCCTGCTCGCGCCCTGGTGCGCCGACGCGCCGCTCGACTTCAGGTGCGTAGCGCTGCTGCGGCTGCTGCGCGACGCCGACCTGCCGTGCCGCCGCCTGTTCCTCGACTACCGCGGCCTGCGCCTGCTCGCGCCCTGGTGCGCCGACGCGCCGCTCGACTTCAGGTGCGTAGCGCTGCTGCGGCTGCTGCGCGACGCCGACCTGCCGTGCCGCCGCCTGTTCCTCGACTACCGCGGCCTGCGCCTGCTCGCGCCCTGGTGCGCCGACGCGCCGCTCGACTTCAGGTGCGTAGCGCTGCTGCGGCTGCTGCGCGACGCCGACCTGCCGTGCCGCCGCCTGTTCCTCGACTACCGCGGCCTGCGCCTGCTCGCGCCCTGGTGCGCCGACGCGCCGCTCGACTTCAGGTGCGTAGCGCTGCTGCGGCTGCTGCGCGACGCCGACCTGCCGTGCCGCCGCCTGTTCCTCGACTACCGCGGCCTGCGCCTGCTCGCGCCCTGGTGCGCCGACGCGCCGCTCGACTTCAGGTGCGTAGCGCTGCTGCGGCTGCTGCGCGACGCCGACCTGCCGTGCCGCCGCCTGTTCCTCGACTACCGCGGCCTGCGCCTGCTCGCGCCCTGGTGCGCCGACGCGCCGCTCGACTTCAGGTGCGTAGCGCTGCTGCGGCTGCTGCGCGACGCCGACCTGCCGTGCCGCCGCCTGTTCCTCGACTACCGCGGCCTGCGCCTGCTCGCGCCCTGGTGCGCCGACGCGCCGCTCGACTTCAGGTGCGTAGCGCTGCTGCGGCTGCTGCGCGACGCCGACCTGCCGTGCCGCCGCCTGTTCCTCGACTACCGCGGCCTGCGCCTGCTCGCGCCCTGGTGCGCCGACGCGCCGCTCGACTTCAGGTGCGTAGCGCTGCTGCGGCTGCTGCGCGACGCCGACCTGCCGTGCCGCCGCCTGTTCCTCGACTACCGCGGCCTGCGCCTGCTCGCGCCCTGGTGCGCCGACGCGCCGCTCGACTTCAGGTGCGTAGCGCTGCTGCGGCTGCTGCGCGACGCCGACCTGCCGTGCCGCCGCCTGTTCCTCGACTACCGCGGCCTGCGCCTGCTCGCGCCCTGGTGCGCCGACGCGCCGCTCGACTTCAGGTGCGTAGCGCTGCTGCGGCTGCTGCGCGACGCCGACCTGCCGTGCCGCCGCCTGTTCCTCGACTACCGCGGCCTGCGCCTGCTCGCGCCCTGGTGCGCCGACGCGCCGCTCGACTTCAGGTGCGTAGCGCTGCTGCGGCTGCTGCGCGACGCCGACCTGCCGTGCCGCCGCCTGTTCCTCGACTACCGCGGCCTGCGCCTGCTCGCGCCCTGGTGCGCCGACGCGCCGCTCGACTTCAGGTGCGTAGCGCTGCTGCGGCTGACTGCACACCCGACTGGTGGCGTACTGCACTGAGGCGGTTGGATGAAACGACTTCAGGTACTTAGCAGTGCTGAATGTATACCGGGGACGCCGGGACATGCGAGTGGAAGGTGACGCAGTACAGTTAGGAGTGCTGGACGCGGGGGGAAGCCTTGACTCAGCAGTGGGACCGTAAAGAACTTGTAGCGACTTCTGTAAAGAAGTTAAAACAAACACCAGTCATTTACAGATTATTATGCTCCGGTTACTGCAACATTCAGACTGCCTTACTTTCTGGACTGTCTCGGTAATAACAAGTGTGGGGAAGTTCTTGACTGAGATGAACTAATTAGCTCTTTTTTAAATTATTCTCCTAAATATAACCCAACACAATAATTAAAGCAATCTGGTAAAGTTAAACTGCTTTGCCATACATACTATACGTATTTCACCCATTGGTGCACCCACAGTGATGTCATCTGTTAGTTTAGAAGACGCAAAATTAAATTTAACTATATGTAGCATAATTTATAATCAAACGGAATATGTTTCGCAGACTGGAGATGCTGCAGACTGTGGACCGTCTGCCGATCACCAACAAGACGATGGTGCAGGAGAGCCGCTTCTTCACCATCGTGGAGCGCTGGCTCAGCGCCGCCGACGCGCCCGCCGACTCCGTCTACATCGACGAGGCCACCGGTGAGAACACTGCACCCTCTATTAATCACTCAATAAAATTATATAAAACTTGAGCAAAATATTTTGTAATGCTCAGAATCTATGATTGCGTGATAAGAAGCTCTAGTTTTTATTTGAATATAATAAAGTCGTCCATCGCGATGGTAAGATGTAAGGACTATGCCTATTTTACTAGGTTACCTTACTAGAGATTGTATGACTTTATTGCAGGGTTGCCAGTAGACTTGCCAAACAGAAATGCGCAAGGTAATAACGCGGTGCCTGAGAAGACGAAAGAAAATGGGCCAATTTTAGAGAAAATTAAGGATCTGTCGAACCAGCTGTTAGAAAGATGGTCGAGTTTAAAGGTTGGTTACTAAGCATATTTTTTTTCACGAATCTCGACATCTATTTATGCTTGTCTACATGCTCCCGGTCTGATGATTAATTGATCGCTTTGGAATGTTTGTAGGAGGTGTTCAAAATCCCCAAAAAGGAGCGGATACAACAGATGAAAGAGCATGAACGGCAAGCGAACGTCGAGCGACGAGCTGCTGACTCGAGCGGGTCCCGCGACCGCGATCGTGACCGGGATCGCGAACGCGAACGCCGCGACGACCGCGACCGCCGCGACGAACGTGACAAGGAGAGGGAGCGGGAAAGGGAGCGGGAGCGGGAGCGCGAGCGGGAACGGGAGCGGGAGCGGGAACGGGAGAGGGGCGACCGGGACCGCGACCGGGATAGGGATAGAGACCGCGATCGGTATAGAGATAGAGATGATAGGGATAGAAGGAAAAGGAGGAGTAGTCCGGATGGCAGGAGAAGTATAAGGTAGGTTATGCATTATATACCTACTATTGTTCTATTTTATTGTTAGGTGAAATTAATTTATTATTTAAGGCATTTTATGGTATCCTCAGAGTAAATAATAAAGTTTTGTTTATCTTGTGCAAGACTGTCGTCTTAAAAGCTACTTTAAGGCAATTTTTGTTTTTTTTCCATACTGCCACACCAATTCCCTAATTCTAAACTAAGCTTATAAGCCTCTGCTATAGATACTAGGTGAACAGATAGACGTACTTGAATAAGTTAATAAACATCCATGACTCGAGTACAAATGTCCATGTTCATCACACGAAACATATAACCCTAGCGGGATTTGAACCCGTGACACTTGGTTTTGTGGCCAGGGTCTCTGACCACCTCGACCAACGGGCCTGACAATGGTGTCTTGGAAACATCGTTTTCAAATTGTTTCACAAGTTGTACCACCATTATCTTGATGAGTATAAATGTAATGTCTGCCCATATTAAGTAGTGTCGATGTCTCTGTAGAGAACAAAATTGCAATGCTACCAAATAATGGTGCAGGTTGAGCGAGCGCGTGCTGGCCGCGGTGCCGCCCATGAGCAAGGA